>CM066324.1:28009762-29292262 GCA_033807775.1 Saussurea involucrata
TACATATATTTCACCACAAAATAACATATCATATTTCAAATACTGACCCTTAGATTCTACAATTAGGTCTTTTAGTACAAACTTTTTCGAATAAAGGAAAATACATAATAGATACAAAACACAACTTGAATCTTCATAATCATTCATCTTCCACAAAAGCTAAACATGATAAATCTTATCATTGTCTCTTACTTGCTCCTTGTCCTGGAATACATATTTTAAAACAAAAATGAGGGTTAGACCTTGAGGTCTAGTGAGAAAATCCCCGTTAGTTAAAGAAAACATTTGCACAACATCATACACATAATTCGCTTAAGAATACTAACTATGACTCATGCATCACGTATCTTTCCATCTCTTTCTCTTTTCCTTTTTCTTGGCCATATTAATTGGTAGCAAGCCAATTAATTAATTTACACCGCTGTACTAAATACAGCCAACGCCACTGTCCCTCTGTACAGCCAACTTTCACCGGTCCTAAGCCCGGCCAACTAGTACTCATACAATGTAATATTCATATAAACACTATATGCACAATATTACATTTTAATCACATATATGTATTCCATTTGAAAACATTTTAAAGAAAAACTCACTTGATTAGCTTAGTTCCAAAAACCCTTCCACGCTATTATCGAGCTCTCTGATTCCTTCAGTCCCGATTCACGGAATCTGTACCACCTGAATACAAATATTTCTTTTTAAGGCTGGAAGTCTCTAAGTTCTGAAATCCTCGACTCAAGTCGCAATACACTACACCAAGTCGCAATCAACTACTGCGACTTTATACCCAAGTCGCAATCAACAACTGCGACTTCATACCCAAGTCGCAATCAACTACTGCGACTTCATACCCAAGTCGCAACCCACTATTGCGACTTCCCACTCAAGTCGCAACCCACTATTGCGACTTCCCACTCAAGTCGCAACCCACTATTGCTACTTCATGAGCAAGTCGCAACCCACCATTGCGACATTCATGAAGATGACCATATTCAAGCATGTCGCAACCCACCATTGCGACTTGCTTGAATGTCTCAGTCCACAGTGTTTATCTTAAACCCAGATTTTAATCTTTTAACTATGCATGTTGCTGTAATTATGCAGATATGCTTAAGACTACCTTTTGAACACTAACCCAAACCCAGAATTCATATATCCTTCTAAAAATAGCAAAACCCACTTCTAAAGTTTATAGAAAACTAAGAACCTTAAAAGTATGGATTAAACAGAAATATTACCTTGATTCTTTCAGATGTTTATGGCAATTCCAGCAGAAATCTAAGTTTTCCTTCTTCCTTTTCTTCGATTTCTTCTTTCTCTCTCTCTAAACCGAATTCACACACACAATACTTAGGATATTTGTTTAGATACTCAATTAGGAGGACATCTCCTCCTAGTGAGGCAATATGGCGGTGGTGTGGAGTTTGGTAAAAATACCAAACAAACCCTTAACTTACTCTATATGGCAAAATACACCCCTACACTTCCATATTAAAAATAAAACTTACCCCTTAACTTCTAACTCCACAAAATTAATTTAAAGTAACCCTTATAAATAAACCAATAACATACCTGGTTATTACAACATCTCCCCCTTAAAAGAATTCCGTCCCGGAATTCAGTTAAATGAACAGATGAGGGTATTTGGCTCTCATTTCTGATTCTGATTCCCACGTAGCATCCTGACCTCTGTGATGTTTCCACTGTACTTTCACTTGTCTGATCTCTTTATTCCGCAAGACTTTGACTTTTCGGTCAACAATAGCTTCCGGTTCCTCTACATAGTTCAACTTTTCGTCCACTTGTATATCCGGTAGAGACACTGCCTGATCTGGTGATACCAAACACTTTCGAAAATTTGACACATGAAAAGCGTTGTGAATCCTGCTTAACTCTGGAGGTAAATCTAGTCGGTAAGCTACTTCCCCAATTCTTTCAGTAATTGCAAACGGTCCAATATACCTCGGGCTAAGTTTACCTTGCTTCCCAAATCGAATGACTCCTTTCCAAGGTGAGACTTTTAACATTACAAAATCTCCAACTTGGAACTCTAACGGTTTCCGGCGTCGGTCGACATAGCTTTTCTGTCTATCTTGAGCCACTTTCAATCTTTCCCGAATCTGAGTAATCTTATCTGCTGTTAACTGTACTATATCTGGCCTTGCAAACTGTTTTTCTCCCACTTCATTCCAACATAGAGGCGTTCGACATTTTCTACCATATAATACTTCAAACGGTGCCGCTTGAATGCTGGAATGATAACTGTTGTTGTAGGCAAATTCTATCAAAGGCAAATGTTTATCCCACGATCCCCCAAAATCAACTATGCAAGCCCGGAGCATATCTTCTAAAGTCTGGATCGTTCTTTCACTCTGACTGTCAGTTTGAGGATGATATGCTGTACTTAACTTTATCTGCGTCCCCATTTCATTCTGAAAACTTCTCCAAAACCTGGAAGTAAAACGACTATCCCGATCAGAAATAATCGAGATTGGAACTCCATGTCGAGTTACTATTTCGTCTATATACAACTTGGCTAATCGTTCCATTGAATCAGTTTCCTTTATCGGTAGGAAGTGTGCAGACTTCGTCAATCTGTCGACTATCACCCAAATAGAATCAAATCCTTTCGGAGTTCTTGGTAGCTTCATGATGAAATCGGTAGTAATCTGATCCCATTTCCACATCGGTATTTCTAATCGCTGTAACTGGCCAAAAGGCTTTTGATGTTCAATCTTCACCTTTTTGCAAGTAGTACATTCTTCCACATGCTTTGCAATACTTCTTTTTATTCCCGGCCACCAATAGAATTGTTTCAGATCTCTATACATCTTATTTGTACCCGGATGGATAGAGAAACGAGATTGATGAGCTTCTTGTAACACACGATCGCGTAATCCACCCAAACGAGGCACCCAAATTCTGTTCTCTAGACACAACAACCCACGGTCGTCTTTCACAAGCAATGCTGATATTCCCACTAACCGTTCTGACTTCAAATGTTCTTCCTGACAAGCTTCTATTTGACACTTCAACAGTTCGTCAAAGATGTTGGGTAAGAGTTCAACTCTTAGTGAAATATATTTTATTGTTCCACTCCTTTCTTGACGACTCAGTGCATCAGCTACCACATTCGCCTTTCCCGGATGATAAAGAATTTCACAGTCGTAATCATTTACCAGTTCTAGCCATCTCCTTTGCCTCATATTTAATTCCTTCTGATCAAAAAGATGTTGGAGACTTTTATGATCGGTATAAATTTGACATTTGGAACCATACAGATAATGTCTCCAAATCTTCAATGCAAAGACAACCGCTGCAAGTTCCATGTCGTGCGTAGGATATTGTCTCTCATGATCTTTTAATTGACGGGAAGCATAAGCAATAACCTTTCCCCGCTGCATTAATACACAACCCAATCCCAACTTAGACGCATCACAATAGACTACAAAGTCTTCGGAACCTTCGGGTAATGCTAATATCGGCGCGCTGCACAGTTTTTCTTTCAATATCCGAAATGCTTCATCTTGTTCTGCCTTCCATTCAAACTTCAGATTCTTTCGAGTCAGCTTAGTCAGAGGTGTAACAATACGAGAGAAATCTTTTATAAACTTTCGATAATAGCCGGCCAAACCCAAAAAACTCCGTACTTCTGTTGCTGTCTTCGGCGGTTCCCATTTTTCAACTGCGTCTACTTTCATCGGATCAACTTGTATACCTTCTTCGGAAACTATATGCCCCAGAAACTGAACTTCCCGCAACCAGAATTCACATTTTGAAAATTTAGCATACAACTTTTCTTCCTTCAGTAGTTCTAGAATCAAACGAAAGTGTTGTGCATGCTCTTCCTTGGATCGGGAATAGATAAGTATATCATCAATAAACACAATAACGAATTTATCAAGATACGGCTTACATACCCGATTCAATAAATCCATGAAAGCAGCTGGAGCGTTCGTCAATCCAAATGGCATTACTAGAAACTCATAGTGACCGTACCTGGTGCGGAAAGCAGTTTTCAAAACGTCTTCTTCTTTGACCTTCAACTGGTGATAACCGGATCTTAAATCAATCTTGGAGAAACAACAAGCTCCGACTAATTGATCGAATAGGTCATCAATTCTAGGTAGAGGATACCTGTTTTTGATCGTACGCTTATTCAATTCTCTGTAGTCGATACACATTTTCATCGAACCATCCTTCTTTTTCACAAACAAAACTGGTGCTCCCCACGGTGAAGAACTCGGTCTGATGAAACCCTTATCGGATAGATGTTGCAGTTGTGCCATCATTTCTTTCATTTCCGGAGGTGCCAAACGATACGGTGCACGAGCTACAGGGGTGGCTCCGGGAATCAGATCTATACCAAATTCTACCTGTCTAATGGGCGGAAGGCTATTCAAGTCTTCAGGGAAAACTTTTGGAAATTCACTAAAAATTGGAATATCTTCCAACTTACTCTTCTCTAGCTTAGTATCAATCACATAAGCTAAGTAACTCAGGCAACCTTTATTAACACACTTACGGGCTTTTATCATAGATATAAGATTATACTGATGATTCCTACGATCACCATAAATCACTACCGGCCCTTTTTCAGGTAACACAACATTTATTAACTTCTTATCACAAACTATATTAGCTTGGTTCTCGGCTAACCAATCCATTCCCACTACCACATCAAACTCAACCAGGGCTATTGGAAATAACTGAATCGGTACTCCGCACCCTTCTATATCTATCACATAGCTATCAAATACTTCTTTAACCGACACTTGATTATCATTTTCCGTATCTACCATTAAAGCATGATCTAACACTTTCGGCTTTAAATGCATGTAAGCAGCAAATGAAGGTGACACAAACGATCGGTTTGCACCGGAATCAAATAACACCTTAGCACATGTAGAATTTATTAAGAATGTACCTGTAACCATATCCGGAGTTTCCTCCGCTTCTTTTGCTGTCATCTGAAATGAACGACCTCTTGCTCTTGCTGGTTCTAACCTCGGTACCGCTGGTCTAACACCCGTTGCTCTTGTTGACGTGCCACCCGATTGTATTCTTCCCAGTGGGCAATCTGACTGAAGATGATCTGGAGAATTGCACGAATAACAAAATCTAACCACCCGACAGTCTTTGGCAATGTGACCAATCTTCCCGCACTTATAACAGTTTCTAGGATCAACTTGACAGATTCCTTGATGAAAACGGTGGCACTTTGGGCAAGGTCTTTCAACTGATCGGAAAGGTGGACGACTATCAAATCGCTGAAACCCGGACTTCTTCATATCGTGTTGTGGTCCTTCCCATTTTCTCTTTCCTGCACTCTTATCCCCAGTATCCCTCTTATTGTCCCGCTCCACATTTTCTGCGGCATTTACTGCTTCTGAAAAGGTATCAGATCTCGTGGCAGTCACTAACTTTCTAATTTCTGAGTTCAATCCAAATACATACCTTTCCATCTTCATTTTCTCTGTGGCAACATAATACTCTCCAAAACGCGACTTCTCTAAGAAACGGGCAGTGTAGTCTCTTACTGATAAATTCCCTTGTTGTAGGCTCAGGAATTCCTCTTCCAACTGTCTAACTGCGGCTTGCGGACAAAACTGTTCCTTAAATGCTCTCGAGAATTCGCCCCTAGTAAAGGTGGAATATACATCAGGTCCTTTAGAGTCAATAAGGGCCTCCCACCAATATAAGGCATCTGCTTTCAACATTGCAGTTCCGTATAACACCTTATCTTCTTCCGCACATTTACTGGTTTTAAATACAGCTTCAACCTCCTTCAGCCATCACATTGCTTTTACTGGATCTCTGTCCCCTCCATAAGAGGGTGGTTTACAGCTTAGAAACATTTTATAATCACACTTTCTTGGTACTGATGTGACAATAGGTGCGATAGGCACTTCATTTTCAAAGGTAGGGTCTGGTATTTCCGTTTCCGTATGATGAGTCTGGTTAAACATAGCTTGCATATTTGCCTGAAGTATTCCCATTTCAGCCGCTAGGTCGTCTCTCGTAACAAACTCTGTGCCTCGCCCCTGTACTCTGCCCCCAGTCCTACCTCTGCCTCTTTCTCCCCCTCTTCCCCTTCCTCCGGCTGTTGGATTAGATCTATTCGGATTTCCTTCCCCTTCCCGGTTCGTTCGTCTCGTCCCACTTGCCATTCTGTTGATTCAAACAAGGTTAATATACACATAAGCACATACCCCATATAACAAAGTATTCTGGTTCAAACATGTACCTGTAAGATCTCAATTACACTGGCCAGGTGTAATCTGAAATTACCTTACATGATGTTCCTTCTACCTTTTTATATTTAACATCCCAAGGTTCTATAATAACAGGGACATCTTACTTCGCATGCAATTTAAGTCTAGGTACAGATACCAATACCTAAATCTCTTAAACTAAGGCTCTGATACCATCTGTAACATTCCTTAAGCCCAACACACAAATACATATATTTCACCACAAAATAACATATCATATTTCAAATACGGTCCCTTAGATTCTACAATTAGGTCTTTTAGTACAAACTTTTTCGAATAAAGGAAAATACATAATAGATACAAAACACAACTTGAATCTTCATAATCATTCATCTTCCACAAAAGCTAAACATGATAAATCTTATCATTGTCTCTTACTTGCTCCTTGTCCTGGAATACATATTTTAAAACAAAAATGAGGGTTAGACCTTGAGGTCTAGTGAGAAAATCCCCGTTAGTTAAAGAAAACATTTGCACAACATCATACACATAATTCGCTTAAGAATACTAACTATGACTCATGCATCACGTATCTTTCCATCTCTTTCTCTTTTCCTTTTTCTTGGCCATATTAATTGGTAGCAAGCCAATTAATTAATTTACACCGCTGTACTAAATACAACCAACACCACTGTCCCTCTGTACAGCCAACTTTCACCGGTCCTAAGCCCGGCCAACTAGTACTCATACAATGTAATATTCATATAAACACTATATGCACAATATTACATTTTAATCACATATATGTATTCCATTTGAAAACATTTTAAAGAAAAACTCACTTGATTAGCTTAGTTCCAAAAACCCTTCCACGCTATTATCGAGCTCTCTGATTCCTTCAGTCCCGATTTACGGAATCTGTACCACCTGAATACAAATATTTCTTTTTAAGGCTGGAAGTCTCTAAGTTCTGAAATCCTCGACTCAAGTCGCAATACACTACACCAAGTCGCAATCAACTACTGCGACTTTATACCCAAGTCGCAATCAACTACTGCGACTTCATACCCAAGTCGCAATCAACTACTGCGACTTCATACCCAAGTCGCAACCCACTATTGCGACTTCCCACTCAAGTCGCAACCCACTATTGCGACTTCCCACTCAAGCCGCAACCCACTATTGCGACTTCATGAGCAAGTCGCAACCCACCATTGCGACATTCATGAAGATGACCATATTCAAGCATGTCGCAACCCACCATTGCGACTTGCTTGAATGTCTCAGTCCACATTGTTTATCTTAAACCCATATTTTAATCTTTTAACTATGCATGTTGCTGTAATTATGCAGATATGCTTAAGACTACCTTTTGAACACTAACCCAAAACCAGAATTCATATATCCTTCTAAAAATAGCAAAACCCACTTCTAAAGTTTATAGAAAACTAAGAACCTTAAAAGTATGGATTAAACAGAAATATTACCTTGATTCCTTCAGATGTTTATGGCAATTCCAGCAGAAATCTAAGCTTTCCTTCTTCCTTTTCTTCGATTTCTGCTCTCTCTCTCTCTAAACCGAATTCACACACACAATACTTAGGATATTTGTGTAGATACTCAATTAGGATGACACCTCCTCCTAGTGAGGCAATATGGCGGTGGTGTGGAGTTTGGTAAAAATACCAAACAAACCCTTAACTTACTCTATATGGCAAAATACACCCCTACACTTCCATATTAAAAATAAATCTTACCCCTTAACTTCTAACTCCACAAAATTAATTTAAAGTAACCCTTATAAATAAACCAATAACATACCTGGTTATTACAACATCTCCCCCTTAAAAGAATTCCGTCCCGGAATTCAGTTAAATGAACAGATGAGGGTATTTGGCTCTCATTTCTGATTCCGATTCCCACGTAGCATCCTGACCTCTGTGATGTTTCCACTGTACTTTCACTTGTCTGATCTCTTTATTCCGCAAGACTTTGACTTTTCGGTCAACAATAGCTTCCGGTTCCTCCACATAGTTCAACTTTTCGTCCACTTGTATATCCGGTAGAGACACTGCCTGATCTGGAGATACCAAACACTTTCGAAAATTTGACACATGAAAAGCTTTGTGAATCCTGCTTAACTCTGGAGGTAAATCTAGTCGGTAAGCTACTTCCCCAATTCTTTCAGTAATTGCAAACGGTCCAATATACCTCGGGCTAAGTTTACCTTGCTTCCCAAACCGAATGACTCCTTTCCAAGGTGAGACTTTTAACATTACAAAATCTCCAACTTGGAACTCTAACGGTTTCCGGCGTCGGTCGGCATAGCTTTTCTGTCTATCTTGAGCCACTTTCAATCTTTCCCGAATCTGAGTAATCTTATCTGCTGTTAACTGTACTATATCTGGCCCTGCTAACTGTTTTTCTCCCACTTCATTCCAACATAGAGGCGTTCGACATTTTCTACCATATAATACTTCAAACGGTGCCGCTTGAATGCTGGAATGATAAATGTTGTTGTAGGCAAATTCTATCAAAGGCAAATGTTTATCCCACGATCCCCCAAAATCAACTATGCAAGCCCGGAGCATATCTTCTAAAGTCTGGATCGTTCTTTCACTCTGACCGTCAGTTTGAGGATGATATGCTGTACTTAACTTTATATGCGTCCCCATTTCATTCTGAAAACTTCTCCAAAACCTGGAAGTAAAACGACTATCCCGATCAGAAATAATCGAGATTGGAACTCCATGTCGAGTTACTATTTCGTCTATATACAACTTGGCTAATCGTTCCATTGAATCAGTTTCCTTTATCGGTAGGAAGTGTGCAGACTTCGTCAATCTGTCGACTATCACCCAAATAGAATCAAATCCTTTCGGAGTTCTTGGTAGCTTCGTGATGAAATCGGTAGTAATCTTATCCCATTTCCACATCGGTATTTCTAATCGCTGTAACTGGCCAAAAGGCTTTTGATGTTCAATCTTCACCTTTTTGGAAGTAGTACATTCTTCCACATGCTTTGCAATACTTCTTTTTATTCTCGGCCACCAATAGAATTGTTTCAGATCTCTATACATCTTATTTGTACCCGGATGGATAGAGAAACGAGATTGATGAGCTTCTTGTAACACACGATCGCGTAATCCACCCAAACGAGGCACCCAAATTCTGTTCTCTAGACACAACAACCCACGGTCGTCTTTCACAAGCAATGCTGATATTCCCACTAACCGTTCTGACTTCAAATGTTCTTCCTGACAAGCTTCTATTTGACACTTCAACAGTTCGTCAAAGATGTTGGGTAAGAGTTCAGCTCTTAGTGAAATAGCTTTTATTGTTCCACTCCTTTCTTGACGACTCAGTGCATCAGCTACCACATTCGCCTTTCCCGGATGATAAAGAATTTCACAGTCGTAATCATTTACCAGTTCTAGCCATCTCCTTTGCCTCATATTTAATTCCTTCTGATCAAAAAGATGTTGGAGACTTTTTATGATCGGTATAAATTTGACATTTGGAACCATACAGATAATGTCTCCAAATCTTCAATGCAAAGACAACCGCTGCAAGTTCCATGTCGTGCGTAGGATACTGTCTCTCATGATCTTTTAATTGACGGGAAGCATAAGCAATAACCTTTCCCCGCTGCATTAATACACAACCCAATCCCAACTTAGACGCATCACAATAGACTAAAAGTCTTCGGAACCTTCGGGTAATGCTAATATCGGCGCGCTGCACAGTTTTTCTTTCAATATCCGAAATGCTTCATCTTGTTCTGCCTTCCATTCAAACTTCAAATTCTTTCGAGTCAGCTTAGTCAGAGGTGTAGCAATACGAGAGAAATCTTTTATAAACTTTCGATAATAGCCGGCCAAACCCAGAAAACTCCGTACTTCTGTTGCTGTCTTCGGCGGTTCCCATTTTTCAACTGCGTCTACTTTCATCGGATCAACTTGTATACCTTCTTCGGAAACTATATGCCCCAGAAACTGAACTTCCCGCAACCAGAATTCACATTTTGAAAATTTAGCATACAACTTTTCTTCCTTCAGTAGTTCTAGAATCAAACGAAGGTGTTGTGCATGCTCTTCCTTGGATCGGGAATAGATAAGTATATCATCAATAAACACAATAACGAATTTATCAAGATACGGCTTACATACCTGATTCATTAAATCCATGAAAGCAGCTGGAGCGCTCGTCAATCCAAATGGCATTACTAGAAACTCATAGTGACCGTACCTGGTGCGGAAAGCAGTTTTCAAAACGTCTTCTTCTTTGACCTTCAACTGGTGATAACCGGATCTTAAATCAATCTTGGAGAAACAACAAGCTCCGACTAATTGATCGAAGAGGTCATCAATTCTAGGTAGAGGATACCTGTTTTTTATCGTACGCTTATTCAATTCTCTGTAGTCGATACACATTCTCATCGAACCATCTTTCTTTTTCACAAACAAAACTGGTGCTCCCCACGGTGAAGAACTCGGTCTGATGAAACCCTTATCGGGTAGATCTTGCAGTTGTGCCATCATTTCTTTCATTTCCGGAGGTGCCAAACGATACGGTGCACGAGCTACAGGGGTGGCTCCGGGAATCAGATCTATACCAAATTCTACCTGTCTAATGGGCGGAAGGCTATTCAAGTCTTCAGGGAAAACTTCTGGAAATTCACTAACAATTGGAATATCTTCCAACTTACTCTTCTCTAGCTTAGTATCAATCACATAAGCTAAGTAACTCAGGCAACCTTTATTAACACACTTACGGGCTTTTATCATAGATATAAGATTATACTGATGATTCCTACGATCACCATAAATCACTACCGGCCCTTTTTCAGGTAACACAACATTTATTAACTTCTTATCACAAACTATATTAGCTTGGTTCTCGGCTAACCAATCCATTCCCACTACCACATCAAACTCAACCAGGGCTATTGGAAATAACTGGATCGGTACTCCGCACCCTTCTATATCTATCACACAACTATCAAATACTTCTTTAACCGACACTTGATTATCATTTGCCGTATCTACCATTAAAGCATGATCTAACACTTTCGGCTTTAAATGCATTTAAGCAGCAAACGAAGGTGACACAAACGATCGGTTTGCACCGGAATCAAATAACACCTTAGCACGTGTAGAATTTATTAAGAATGTACCTGTAACCACGTCCGGAGTTTCCTCCGCTTCTTTTGCTGTCATCTGAAATGAACGACCTCTTGCTCTTGCTGGTTCTAACCTCGGTACTGCTGGTCTAACACCCGTTGCTCTTGTTGACGTGCCACCCGATTGTATTCTTCCCAGTGGGCAATCTGACTGAAGATGATCTGGAGAATTGCACGAATAACAAAATCTAACCACCCGACAGTCTTTGGCAATGTGACCAATCTTCCTGCACCTATAACAGTTTCTAGGATCAACTTGACAGCTTCCTTGATGAAAATGGTGGCACTTTGGGCAAGGTCTTTCAACTGATCGGAAAGGTGGACGACTATCAAATCGCTGAAACCCGGACTTCTTCATATCGTGTGGTGGTCCTTCCCATTTTCTCTTTCCTGCACTCTTATCCCAAATATCCCTCTTATTGCCCCGCTCCACATTTTCTGCGGCATTTACTGCTTCTGAAAAGGTATCAGGTCCCATGGCAGTCACTAACTTTCTAATTTCTGAGTTCAATCCAAATACATACCTTTCCACCTTCATTTTCTCTGTGGCAACATAATACTCTCCAAAACGCGACTTCTCTAAGAAACGGGCAGTGTAGTCTCTTACTGATAAATTCCCTTGTTGTAGGCTCAGGAATTCCTCTTCCAACTGTCTAACTGCGGCTTGCGGACAAAACTGTTCCTTAAATGATAAATCTTAAAACAAAATACAACTTGTTGCGGAACAAGATTAAGGATAAACCTAATCTAAACAAGTTAAGAACACTAAGTTTCTTGCACTAGAAATAGAGAGAAAAGAGATAAGGAAATTACGAATAATATCGTAACACACAGTAGTAAGGAAGAAGAAGATGGCCGAGACACTTCATTTCTGAAGTAGGGTTCTTCTTATATACTGCATGCATTTAATGCATGGCAGTATGGCTTTACATGTGGCAGCAGCTGATTTGTTGCATGTACTTTTGTAGACAACCTAGTAGCCGCATGGTGCACAGTGTAGAATCAGAGTTGGTGTACGATTACAGACAAAAGGGATGTCCGTTCTGAAACAACCCGGTTTCCCAATATGCAAATAACATATATTTCATAACATAATTTCACCACAAAATACATCATATTTCATTTATGGTCCCTTAGCTTAACAAGATAGGTCTTTAGTACAAACTTTAACTTTTATAACAAAGTACAAAATGTCATAAAAACATAACATATACAAAACACATCTCGAATCTTTATAATCATGCATCTTCCAAAAAGCTAAACATGATATATCCTATCACGGTCCCTTATTTGCTCCTTGACCTGGAATACATATTTTAAAACAAAAATGAGGGTTAGACCTTGAGGTCTAGTGAGAAATCCCCGTTAGTTAAAGAAAACATTTGCACAATATCATACACATAATTCACATAAGAATACCAACTATGACTCATGCATCATGTATCTTTTCATCTCTTTCTTTTTCTCTTTCTCTTGGCCATATTAATTGGTAGCAAGCCAATTAATCAATATACACCGCTGTACTAAATACAGCCAACACCACTGTCCCTCTGTACAGCCAACTTTCACCGGTCCTAAGCCCGTCCAACTAGCACCCATGCAATGTAATACTCATATAAACACCATATGCACAATATTACACTCATTCACATATATGTATTCCATTTGAAAACATTTTAATAAAAACTCACTTGTTTCGATTAATTTCCAAGATCTTCCCACGCTATTATCAAGCACTCCAAATTCTTCAGTCCCGTTTTACGGAATCTGTACCACATAAATATAAATATTTCCTTTTAAGACTAAAAATCTCTAAGTTCTGAAATCCTCGACTCAACTCGCAATCAACTATGGAATTACTCTATGTCGCAATACACTACACCAAGTCGCAATCAACTACTGCGACACAGTACCAAGTCACAATCAACTACTGCGACTTCCCCCTCATGTCGCAACCAACTGTTGCGACATCCCTCTCAAGTCGCAACCAACTGTTGCGACATAACACCAAGTCGCAACTCACTGCTGCGACTTCATGAGCAAGTCGCAACCCACTATTGCGACTTCATGAGCAAGTCACAACCCGAGGTTGCGACATTCATGAAGATCATAACATTCAACCATGTCGCAACCCACTGTTGCGACTTGCTTGAATGTCTCAGTCCACTGTGTTCATCTTAACCCAGAAATCTAAACTTTTAAACTATGCATGTTGCTGTAAATGTGCAGATATGTTTAAGACTATTAACATAACCTAACCATAAGCTCAGAATTTCCAAAACATCTCTAAATCATCAAAACCCACTTCAAAACTCATGTAAAACCTACTATACATAAAAGTAAAGATTTGTATGGATTATTACCTTGGTTTCTCTTGGATAAATTCCTAAACCCTGCTGCAGATTTCTCTGATTTCTTCTCCTTCTTGACCTTCTTCGATTTCTCTCTTTTCTCTCCTCTCCTCACGTAACACACACATACACACTAGCTATACTTAGATATTTTCTAAGTATTCAAAAGAGCCACCTCCTCCTTGTGAGGTGGTAAAGGCGGTGGTGGTGTATGGTTTGGTAGAAATGACCAAGCAAACCCCAAAGTTACCCTATTTGGCAAAACATACCCCTAAACTTCCATTATAAAATTAAAACTTACCCCTTAACTCCTAACTCCATAATACTTAATTAAAATAATACTTTTAAATAAACCAATAACATACCTGGTTATTACAACATCTCCCCCTTAAAAGAATTCCGTCTCGGAATTCAGTTAAGCGAAAAGATGAGGGTATTTGGTCCTCATTTCTAACTCTGATTCCCACGTAGCATCCCGACCCCTATGATGTCGCCACTGAACTTTCACTTGTCTTATCTCCTTATTCCGTAGAACTTTGACTTTTTGGTCAACAATAGCTTCAGGTTCCTTCACATAATTCAGCTTTTCATCAATCTGTATATCTGGTAGAGACACTGTCTGATCCGGTGTAACCAAACACTTTCGAAAATTCGACACATGAAAAGCGTTGTGAATCCTGCTTAACTCTGGTGGTAAATCTAGTCGGTATGCTACTTCCCTAATTCTTTCAGTAATTGCAAACGGTCCAATATATCTCGGACTAAGTTTACCTTGCTTTCCAAATCGAATGACTCCTTTCCAAGGTGAGACTTTTAACATGACAAAATCTCCAACCTGGAATTCTAACGGTTTCCGGCGTCGGTCGGCATAGCTTTTCTGTCTATCTTGAGCCACTTTCAATCTTTCCCGAATCTGAGTAACCTTATCCGCTGTTAACCGTACTATATCCGGTCCTGCTAACTGTTTCTCTCCCACTTCATTCCAACACAGAGGCGTTCAACATTTTCTACCATACAAAACTTCAAACGGTGCCGCTTGAATGCTGGAATGATAACTGTTGTTGTAGGCAAATTCGATCAACGGTAAATGCTTATCCCACGATCCCCCAAAGTCAACAATGCAAGCCCGGAGCATATCTTCTAATGTATAAATCGTTCGTTCACTCTTACCGTCAGTTTGAGGATGATAAGTTGTACTTAACTTTATCTGCGTTCCCATCTCCTTTTTAAAACTTCTCTAGAACCTTGAAGTAAAACGACTATCCCGATCTGAAATAATTGAGATTGGAACTCCATGTCGAGTTACTATTTCGTCAATGTACAATTTGGCTAAGCGTTCCATCGAATCAGTTTCCTTTATCGGTAAGAAATGAGCAGACTTCGTTAATCTATCTACAATCATCCAAATCGAATCAAATCCCTTCGAAGTCCTTGGTAACTTTGTAATGAAATCTGTAGTAATCTGATCCCATTTCCACATCGGTATTTCCAATCGTTGTAACTGACCAAACGGCTTTTGATGTTCAATCTTGACCTTCTTACAAGTAGTACAATTTTCCACATACTGAGCAATGCTTCTTTTAATTCCCGGCCACCAATAAAATTGTTTCAGATCTTTATACATTTTATTCGTACCTGGATGTATCGAGAATCGAGACTGATGAGCTTCTTGAAGTACCCGGTCACGTAAACCACCCAAACGAGGCACCCAAATTCTATTTCCCAAACACAACAACCCACGATCATCCTTTACTAGCAATGTTGATAACCCCACTAACCGTTCTGATTTCAACTGTTCTTCCTGATAGGCTTCTATTTGACACTTCAGCAATTCATCAAAGATATTAGGTAGGAGTTCGGCTCATAGTGATATAGCTTTTATTGTTCCACTTCTTTCTTGACGACTCAGCGCATCGGCCACTACATTTGCTTTTCCTGGGTGATAAAGAATTTCACAGTCGTAATCATTCACCAGTTCTAGCCATCTTCTTTGCCTCATATTTAATTCCTTCTGATCGAAAAGATGTTGGAGACTCTTATGATCAGTATAAATTTGACATTTGGAAGATAATGTCTCCAAATCTTCAACGCGAAAACAACAGCTGCAAGTTCCATGTCGTGCGTATGATATTGTCTTTCATGATCTTTCAACTGACGAGAAGCATAAGCAATAACTTTCACACGTTGCATAAGTACACATCCCAATCCCAGTTTAGAAGCATCACTATAAACAACAAAGTCTTCAGAACCTTCAGGTAGCGATAAAATCGGTGCCCTGCATAGTTTCTCTTTCAATATTCGGAATGCTTCATCCTGTTCTGCTTTCCATTCAAACTTCAGATTCTTTCGAGTCAACTTTGTCAAAGGCGTCGCGATACGAGAGAAGTCTTTTATAAACTTTCGATAGTAGCCAGCTAAACCCAGGAAACTACGTACTTCAGTTGGCGTTCTCGGCGGTTCCCACTTTTCAATCGCTTCTACTTTCATTGGATCAACTTGAATACCTTTCTCGGAAACTACATGCCCCAGAAACTGAACTTCCCGTAGCCAGAATTCACATTTTGAAAATTTAGCATACAACTTTTCTTGCTTCAATAGTTCTAGAACCAAACGAAGATGTTGAGCGTGCTCTTCCTTGGATCGGGAATAAATAAGTATATCATCGATAAATACAATTACGAATTTATCAAGATACGGCTAACATACCCGATTCATTAAATCCATAAAGGCAGCTGGAGCATTTGTCAAACCAAACGGCATCACTAAGAATTCATAATGACCATACCTTGTGCGAAAAGCAGTTTTCAGAACGTCTTCTTCTTTGACCTTCAACTGGTGATAACCGGACCTTAGATCAATCTTGGAGAAATAACAAGCTCCAACTAACTGATCGAAGACGTCATCAATTCTGGGTAGCGGCTACTTGTTCTTGATCGTTCGCTTATTTAATTCCTGGTAGTCGATACACATTCTCATCGAACCATCCTTCTTTTTCACAAACAAAACTGGTGCTCCCCACGGCGAAGAACTTGGTCTAATGAAGCCTTTATCTGAAAGATCCTGCAGTTGAGTCATCATCGCTTTCATCTCTGGAGGTGCCAAACGATATGGTGCACGGGCAACAGGAGCAGCTCCAGGAATCAGATCTATACCAAACTCTACCTGTCTAATGGGCGGAAGACTATTCAAGTCTTCAGGAAACACTTCCGGAAATTCACCAACAATCGGAATATCTTCCAACTTGCTCTTCTCTAGCTTAGTATCTATCACATAAGCTAAATAACTCTGGCAGCCTTTATTAACACACTTACGGGCTTTTATCATAGATATAAGACTAGACTGATGATTTCTACAATCACCATAAATCACTACTGGCCCTTTCTCAGGTAACACAACATTTATTAATTTCTTATCACAAACTATGTTAGCTTGATTTTCGGCTAACCAATCCATTCCCACTACCACATCGAACTCGACCAGGGCTATTGGAAATAACTGAATCGGTACTCCGCACCCTTCTATATCTATCATACAGCTATCAAATACTTCTTTAACCGATACTTGATTATCATTTGCAGTATCTACCATTAAAGCATGATCTAACACCTTAGGCTTTAAATGCATATAAGCAGCAAAAGAAGGAGACACAAACGATCGGTTTGCACTAGAATCAAATAACACCTTAGCACGTGTAGAATTTATTAGGAATGTACCTGTAATCACGTCCGGAGTTTCCTCCGCTTCCTTTGCTGTCATGTGAAATGAACGACCCCTGGTTCTGGCTGGTTCTATCCTCGGTACTACTGGTCTGACACCCGTCGGTCTTACTGACGTACCCCCTGATTGTAATCTCCCCAGTGGACAATCAGACTGAAGATGATCAGGAGAATTGCACGAATAACAAAATCTAACAACTCGACAGTCTTTAGCAATGTGACCGACCTTTCCGCACTTATAACAGTTTCTGGGATCCACTTGACAGCTTCCTTGATGAAAATGGTGGCACTTTAGGCAAGGCCTTTCAACTAGTCGAAAAGGTGGACGGCTATCAAATCGCTGAAACCTTGACTTCTTCGGATCTTGTGGTGGTCCTTCCCATTTTCTCTTTCCCATACTTTTATCACCAATATCCCTCCTATTATCTCGCTCCACATCTTCCGCGGCATCTACTGCAGCTGAGAAAGTATCGGGTCCTTTTGCAGCTACTAGCCTTCTAACATCTGAATTCAACCCGAAGATAAACCTCTCCACTTTCATTGCCTCCGTGGCAACATAATATTCCGCAAAACGAGATTTTTCTAGAAAACGAGCAGTGTAGTCTCGAATAGATAAGTTTCCTTGCTGTAAATTCATAAACTCCCCCTCTAGTTGTTTAACAGCTGCATGAGGACAGAACTGCTTCCGGAAAGCTATAACAAATTCTTCCCACGAGTAGGTAGAATATATGTCCGAACCTCCTGAAGATATATGAGCTTCCCACCAATACAAAGCGTCGCCCTTTAACATTGCGGTTCCATAAAGTACCCTATCCTCTTTCGCGCACTTACTAGTCTTGAAGATGGATTCTATTTCCTTCAACCATCGCATCGCTTTCACCGGATCCCGGTCTCCTGAATAGGTCGGAGGCTTACAATTAAGAAACATTTTGTAATCACACTTTTTCATTACGGGTCCAACGGTAGGAGTAATAGGCATCTCCTCTTCATGTGTGGGATCTGGTCTTTCCGTTTCGGTATTATGAGTCTGGTTAAACATAGCCTGAATATTTGCCTGTAATCTTCCCATTTCGGCCACTAAGTCGTCTCTCGTAACAAACTCCGTACCACGTCCCTGAACTCTGCCCCCACTTCTGCCTCTGCATCTTTCTCCCCCTCTTCCCCTTCCTCCGACTGTTGGATTGGTTCTATTCGGATTTCCTTCTCCTTCCCGATTTGTTCGTCTCGTACCACTTGCCATTCTGTTGATTCAAACAAGGTTAATTATACACATAAACACATACCCCATATAATAAGGTATTCCAGACCAAACATGTACCTGTAAGATCACAAGTTACACTGGCCAGGTGTAATCTGAAATTACCTTACATGATGTTCCTTCTACCTTTTTATATTTAACATCCCAAGGTTCTATAATAACAGGGACATCCTACTTCACAAGCAGTTTAAGTCTAGGTACAGATACTAATACCTAAATCCCTTAAACTAGGGCTCTGATACCATCTGTAACAACCCGGTTTCCCAATATGCAAATAACATATATTTCATAACATAATTTCACCACAAAATACATCATATTTCATTTATGGTCCCTTAGCTTAACAAGATTGGTCTTTAGTACAAACTTTAACTTTTATAACAAAGTACAAAATGTCATAACAACATAACATATACAAAACACATCTCGAATCTTTATAATTATGCATCTTCCAAAAAGCTAAACATGATATATCCTATCACGGTCCCTTATTTGCTCCTTGACCTGGAATACATATTTTAAAACAAAAATGAGGGTTAGACCTTGAGGTCTAGTGAGAAATCCCCGTTAGTTAAAGAAAACATTTGCACAATATCATACACATAATTCACATAAGAATACCAACTATGACTCATGCATCATGTATCTTTTCATCTCTTTCTCTTTCTCTTTCTCTTGGCCATATTAATTGGTAGCAAGCCAATTAATCAATATACACCGATGTACTAAATACAGCCAACACCACTGTCCCTCTGTACAGCCAACTTTCACTGGTCCTAAGCCCGGCCAACTAGCACCCATGCAATGTAATACTCATATAAACACCATATGCACAATATTACACTCATTCACATATATGTATTCCATTTGAAAACATTTTAATAAAAACTCAATTGTTTCGATTAATTTCCAAGATCTACCCACGCTATTATCAATCACTCCAAATTCTTCAGTCCCGTTTTACGGAATTTGTACCACATAAATACAAATATTTCCTTTTAAGACTAAAAATCTCTAAGTTTTGAAATCCTCGACTCAAGTCGCAATCAACTATGGAATTACTCTATGTCGCAATACACTACACCAAGTCTCATTCAACTACTGCGACACAATACCAAGTCGCAATCAACTACTGCGACTTCCCCCTCATGTCGCAACCAACTGTTGCGACATCCATCTCAAGTCACAACCAACTGTTGCGACATAACACCAAGTCGCAACTCACTGCTGCGACTTCATGAGCAAGTCGCAACCCACTATTGCGACTTCATGAGCAAGTCGCAACTCAAGGTTGCGACATTCATGAAGATCATAACATTCAACCATGTCGCAACCCACTGTTGCGACTTGCTTGAATGTCTCAGTCCACTGTGTTCATCTTAACCCAGAAATCTAAACTTTTAAACTATGCATGTTGCTGTAAATGTGCAGATATGTTTAAGACTATTAACATAACCTAACCATAAGCTCAGAATTTCCACAACATCTCTAAATCATCAAAAACCACTTCAAAACTCATGTAAAACCTACTATACATAAAAGTAAAGATTTGTATGGATTATTACCTTGGTTTCTCTTGGATAAATTCCTAAACCCTGCTGCAGATTTCTCTGATTTCTTCTCCTTCTTGACCTTCTTCGATTTCTCTCTTTTCTCTCCTCTCCTCACGTAACACACACATACACACTAGCTATACTTAGATATTTTCTAAGTATTCAAAGGAGCCACCTCCTCCTTGTGAGGTGGTAAAGGCGGTGGTGGTGTATGGTTTGGTAGAAAGGACCAAGCAAACCCCAAAGTTACCCTATTTGGCAAAACATACCCCTAAACTTCCATTATAAAATTAAAACTTACCCCTTAACTCCTAACTCCATAATACTTAATTAAAATAATACTTTTACATAAACCAATAACATACCTGGTTATTACAACATCTCCCCCTTAAAAGAATTCCATCCCGGAATTCAGTTAAGCGAAAAGATGAGGGTATTTGGTCCTCATTTCTAACTCTGATTCCGATGTAGCATCCTGACCCCTATGATGTCGCCACTGAACTTTCACTTGTCTTATCTCCTTATTCCGTAGAACTTTGACTTTTCGGTCAACAATAGCTTCAGGTTCCTCCACATAATTCAGCTTTTCATCAATCTGTATATCTGGTAGAGACACTGCCTGATCCGGTGTAACCAAACACTTTCAAAAATTCGACACATGAAAAGTGTTGTGAATCCTGCTTAACTCTGGTGGTAAATCTAGTCGGTATGCTACTTCCCCAATTCTTTCAGTAATTGCAAAAACGGTCCAATATATCTCGGACTAAGTTTACCTTGCTTTCCAAATCGAATGACTCCTTTCCAAGGTGAGACTTTTAACATGACAAAATCTCCAACCTGGAATTCTAACGGTTTCCGGCGTCGGTCGGCACAGCTTTTCTGTCTATCTTGAGCCACTTTCAATCTTTCCCGAATCTGAGTAACCTTATCCGCTGTTAACCGTACTATATCCGGTCCTGCTAATTGTTTCTCTCCCACTTCATTCCAACACAGAGGCGTTCGACATTTTCTACCATACAAAACTTCAAACGGTGCCGCTTGAATGCTGGAATGATAACTGTTGTTGTAGGCAAATTCGATCAACGGTAAATGCTTATCCCACGATCCCCCAAAGTCAACAATGCAAGCTCGGAGCATATCTTCTAATGTCTAAATCGTTCGTTCACTCTTACCGTCAGTTTGAGGATGATAAGTTGTACCCGATTCATTAAATCCATAAAGGCATCTGGAGCATTCGTCAAACCAAACGGCATCACTAAGAATTCATAATGACCATACCTTGTGCGAAAAGCAGTTTTTAGAACGTCTTCTTCTTTGACCTTCAACTGGTGATAACCGGACCTTAGATCAATCTTGGAGAAATAACAAGCTCCAACTAACTGATCGAAGAGGTCATCAATTCTGGGTAGCGGATACTTGTTCTTGATCGTTCGCTTATTTAATTCCCGGTAGTCGATACACATTCTCATCGAACCATCCTTCTTTTTCATAAACAAAACTGGTGCTCCCCACGGCGAAGAACTTGGTCTGATGAAGCCTTTATCTGAAAGATCCTGCAGTTGAGTCATCATCTCTTTCATCTCTGGAGGTGCCAAATACTAATAGATGTCCATTCACACTTTAAATAAGAAAAGGTACTCAAATACTAAATCTATGATTTCAAGACTAGTGAAAATTAAGTTTACCCAGGCTAAATGAGCACACTATTTAATGATCCTTTATCCTGAATTTATGCAAGCTTCAAACACACGGCATAATAATCTACTTAGTTCCACCATTGATGAAAAGAATGTAATGCCGACATCTACCAGCTAATTGACGATATGTTACAAGCACTAGCATAGCTCATGAAATAATTAAAACTCGTCACAGGTTTCTTGTGGATGGTGTAACCATACTCACTTTGAATCAGATGATAGCTTAGCTGGGAGACACAACTTCCGACTCAAAACCTACAAAAAGATGCCACAACTATTAGTGCAACAGATGCAATATTAATACCTCAAAAATATGTACGAAGAAATACAAATTCTTAATGCGTCACTTCATTTGTGCTAGTCCATAGAAGAACAAAGAAGAGTCTATTGCCCATAGTCTAAAACACTTACAATGACGAAAATACATGATAGATAAAACACATGTGCTACATTTTTTTTCAAACATATAGACATATTTTCTGCACAAATAAAATAAAGAACAATTTTTTTATTATTCCATCACAAAATTCAAACATACACTAAGGGTGCTTGATTACTATGATCGCTCAGCCTTACAGTACACTTGTCGAAACTCGTACTTTACTTTCCCTATTTGTGTATTTCCATTATATGGCTCTCTCTCTCTCTCTCTCTAGTTATATGATAACACATACTTTGGAAAGCAATGAAAAATTTATTCCTTTCCTCTCATGATGAAGATGTTCTGCCTTGACAATGTACCAGGAGAGGTATAAATATCTAGCCAATAGGTGTTTGGACGATTCCACCTAACAATGCACTTAGGGGCGTTTACCAAACACTTACCTGGGTAAGTGCTTACCGGTAAAATTCAACACATCACTTACAGAGTAAGATTTTAGTCCACCAAAATGGTATCGTATGCAACAATTTTTCCGGTAAGCGCTAATCGTAGTAATAGTCTTAACCATCACTTACCAGGTAAGACTCTTGGTCCTTGCCTTAGCTCTTATCGAGTAAGATTCTTAGTCCTTGCCATATTCATCCGGTAAGGTAAATGACTTGGTAAGGAGCTTACCCGAGTAAGCGTTTGGTAAACGGCCCCTTAACCTTAAGGTTTGGCTCGAAGCCTCAAAACAACAAATTATGGATGTTTCATGAGGGTTTATCGGGTCAATAAAGAATGTACATATAATGGTGTATTGTAGTCTGTAAGTGTATCCAACCTATAAATGGATCACAAAGTATATTGTTATGTGACTAATTATAACTGCACATGCCCTGTAACAAAATTGTTGAGAATCAGTCAATATAATGAGAAATTCAATAATACAATTTACAAACTTATTGATATTCATCAAAGTCCAAATGATACATGAAGTGCTATATAGCATACACAAACATCTGATCCTTAAAATTTCAACTTTAAAATTAAAGTTTAAACAAAAGATTTCATTAACAATAGAGTGAGGAGACAGAGAGAAACAAAATGTTAAGAGGAGTCGGTTCATGGTGGAACTTTGGCATACCTGACTCCCGCTACCAGGTGCAGCACATAGATCTACCACATGCTTGACTCCTGAAAGTTTAACAGTTTCATAAAGATCATTATGCCTAAAGCTAATTGCATCACAATAAGAATGTATAAAAAATTCATCTTATATGAATACCATCGAAGATGTTGAACTCCTCATCAATTTGAAGGAGCTTAAAGGCACTTCGTGCACGCCACCCTTCCTCTTTTGCTTTGCGGTAGTAGATATCCTATGTGCAATTTATCTCATCAAGCTAAGATAGAGAGCATCCACAAAATAAAAAAGATAATTTAATTCATGAAAGCAACAATGATACCCTTTTATCTCTCGAGGCTTTTCCCATTATCTGCACTTGCTTATCCTCTATTACATACATACAACCATTAGATAAGGACTTGGACTCCAATTAGTAAAAGAATACAAGATAAATACTTCAAACCCCTTCTAACAAACTCTTATTTGCAGACAGCACTGTGGAGCTAAAAGGAAATATAATCTAAGCTGGTGTTTGTTTTTTAAGAGGCATTGAAGTCTGAAATCTTATATTACTTATGGTTGATAAGATGGGGTGATGAAGTATGGAATCTAAATTAATAAGACTGACTGTTTTTGTAAACGGATAAACGCCTGCCTTTGTTTGAATTGTCTATTTTACTCAATCAGAATATTATAGTGTTGTATTTATACATATTTATTCATCATCATAACGAAATTTACATCTAAATTTTAAAATTAGCATTCATATAAATGAAAAGGATCGATTAAGAGAGGTGATGATCGATTTGGTAAGAATCGATGGAGAGAAAGGATCAATTAAGATTAATCGGTTGAGAGAGGTATAAATCAATTTGGTAAGGATCGATTGAGAGAAAAAATCGATTAAGAAACGTCGTTGTTTAGGGTCTTGAGAACAATATGAGGTAAATAAGGGGTTGGCTTACCTCTTACTAGACAAGAGGACATTAAAACATAAGCGGCTCTGGAAATTTGGAAAAAACAAACAGTCTGAACGGCCCCTCTTAACGAGTCAGACATAAGAGGTTAATAAGAGCTTTTTTTCAAAAAAAACAAACTAGGCCTAATACTCCTTCGATACACAAAACAAATTCAACACTTGCTCTTTTGGATTTGTCCCATATAAATGCAATATTTCCTTTTCTTGAAATATTTCTTTCCACCTATTTGCACATTAGCATCCTTACAAGATATTAATGGCTTGATCAATTGATCATGGTCCACAAGTATTATCGATTTTGTTTTATTATAGGGCATATTACGTATTTTAACATAACGCAAAGAGTTTTATTAAACTGTGTATGCGTTAATCGAATACACTTGTTTTGAGAACGATGGAGTATACTTGTTTGCCTATTGTCATCATGAATACAGTTACTAGTATTCATGAATGGTATTTGAGGTATTTGATATATGTCTGATCAAGCAATGCAATCTTCATGTGTCTGAAAGGGGAACTTTTATAAGTCTTCCATTTTAAAGTCTTGAATATTAATACTCTCTCAGTTCAAAAACAAATAAGAGATGCACCATAAGGTGAAGAAAAATATATATCATCATACGTTTAGAAACTGTTCCAAACTTCAAAGTTTCACTATATCACATTGTCTATTTGTTTGAAGACGACCCATAACATGCAAACAAAAATTCCAAAAGAAATTTATGCATATACTATAGCATAATGATTCACCGACAAGTTTACCCTTAAATCCATAACGTTTTCAAATTTAAACAACTGATGAGTCTATTTGTTTGTGTTTGTGTTTGTTTTGTCTTTTGAGTAAACCGCTGAATGACATAACTACCATTTTCACCCTCTGTTTGGATTTGTGGAGAATACGTAAATTGAAGCTTCTACTAGTAATTTGAGTGGCAAAGGGATGTGATTTAACCTCTTTGTTTGATCTAATATTGGTTTAGTCGTATGACAACTCAGATAAGACACTTAATTAGGGTTGTTTTTCTATTTTAGTTTCTTATTGCATTGTACAAGTGACCTGAATGAAGACACTAACCCAAATCAAGTCAACCCATCTAGTTGGATTAAGCCAATATAACTAGCAGCATCAGTTTAAGTAGTTTGATCTATTTAGGGGGTGTTTGGGATTGCTTATTTAAAACAACTTATGTTTTTTTTAAATGCTTATCAACTTATGCGGGGGCAAACTGGAGTTTTATAAAAAATGTTTGGATTAGCTTATAGCGGTACAAAAACGCAATAAGCTGATAAGCTATTTTTAAGTGTTTGGCAAATTCTGCTTATACATGTAAAAATGACCAAAAAGGACATTCTTCAATATTATGTGATTTCTGAATGCTCAAAATTGGTCCATGCGTGAGGAATAAAATCAAAAATCACCCACACACAGATACATACGAAAAAGAGAAAATAGCCCTCCATCTTGTCTACAAACTGATAACGATGATACGATGAAATTAAAAACTGATGGTGATAAAAGAGCCGTGCATTTTGTCTACAAATTGATAACGAAATAGAAATCGAACAGAAAAAATAAGATACAAAATAGAAGTCGAACAGAAAACAATATCGAAACAGATAGATAACGAAATCACACAGATAGATACGAAACAGAAAACAAAATCGAAGAAACTGAACAGATGGTTCGAGCAGGAAAAAGAAATCGAACAGAAAAAGAAATCGAACAAATCGAACCCTAGTGAGATGGAGAGAAAACATACCTGAAGAGAGGAGAGACGAACGAGGGTGATAAGCAGGTCAACAATGGCGGTGAGAGCATGCTTGGGGGTCGATGGCGATGGAGAACCGTTGAAGAAGAAGAGAAGAACGTTGGAGGCGCAGAGAAATGGAACTGATGGATTAATTTTAGCGTAAAAAAAAGGGTAATATGGTAATTTGGTTTTAAACACCGATAAGTCAATAAGTCATAAGTTAAATTTTCTCCGGTTTGGTACCGCTATAAGCAATTTTTTTTTCCATCCAAACACTTAAAAGTGTTTATCTCCGGTACTACCCCGTAATAATCTGAAAAGCCCTTTAGACTATGTTTATCAGCAATCCAATCCAATCTCTATTAAAAAATTTGTTTCTCTCTCTTCCACCTACCCAATTTCAATCTCAATCCAATCTTTCGTTTTTTACACTTTATTAGCAATCCAATCCAATCTCAAATATTTTTAAAAATATATATATTTAATATATTATCATATATATAATATTTTTATTATTATTCTTGAATATAAAAAATAGATAAAAAACTATCTAAGAAGGTAACTCAAGAAGTTTGGACATTTTCAGGGATGCTAATGTGATTATCATAAGAAGGTAACTCAAGGTTTTCATATTGTGTGTTTGAGTAATTTTGAAGGTTATCAGGATATTCAGAACTCAAACAATAATTTGGGTAGTTTGGATCCATAACATAAAATTGCAAAAAATTGAGTTTTCAAAATAAGAGAGTATTGAAATAGAGAGAAAGATTGGTGTGCTGAAAATATGTCAAGATAGGTCTCTATTTGTAGGGAATTGAAAACTATGTCTTTTGGTATATTTTTTATTTTTTAATTTTTTTGTTAAACTTATCTTTTTATTAAGATAAGATTTATCTTAAAAAAATCTACCTACACCAATCAATTAATGCCATGTGTAAAATTAAAAATTAAAAAATTAATAACCCAATCTTGGATCGGATTGCAAACAAGATTGCTTTGACCGACTTAAAAGTTTTCATTTTATCTTTTTTTTTAAATAAACTAATTTGTCATTTTCTCTAGTGGGATTGGATTGGATCACCACCAGAGATGGTCTTAAATAAGCCATCCCAAACACCCCCTTCCTTAGTGGTTTGAACAGGTTGATAATTGGTTTGATCCTTCTTTAGCCTTTAGCCCAAATCAACTCGAATTGCTTGGTCCCGGTAAACCAAACCAAATGCATTGTGACAAGTAATTTTAGCCATATAATGCCTTAATAACACCTATTTGTATAATTTGATCTTGTTTTACCTTTTATCCTTACTTAACACAGATCCTTGATTAGGGTTTCGGCATTTTAATTACCTACTACTGCCTATTCCTTTTTCTAAAATAACCTTACTCATTTCAAACAATCTTGTTAGACTACACAATCAAGGTAATATTCGGTTCATTCTCTATGTCATAGTAACATAGAAGAAGTTATGAGTTAAAATTAAAGAAAAAAAGGTATATCATAAGCCAGCAAACTACAAAGACCATAAAGATTTGAACACCCATTTCGGGGGTGTTTGGGATTGCTTATTTGTAAAAGTGTTTATCAACTTATGTCTGGATAAAAAAGAGTTAGGGGTAAAAATGTAATTTAGACAAATAAGCAACTTATTTGTGGTGGGGAAAAGTTCCTAAGCACTATTTTTTCAATCCAAACCCTAAAAATAACTTATTTACGGTTAAGAAAAGCAATAATCAATCCCAAACACCCCAATCAAAAATCTCCTTGTTCGTCGAAATGACAAAATGGCCTCCCTTTTTCATCTCAACACATAGGAATTAGAAAGCTGGTTCAATTTTAACTTAATTTTTCTTTGCAGAGCAACTTCGTGTAAAAGACTAGGCGCCTCCAACCAAATCATTTCGACATTCCACCCTTGGTTCGTCCCCCTGCTCCGTCGCCACCGGTTAATTGCCCTGTACCCACTGAAATTCTTGTATGTTCTTTCCTATCATTGTGGTAAGCTACTGTGGTTATTATCCTTCCATTCCGAAAGCTTTTTTTCTTATGACAAAAAAAAACTTTCGGAATGGAAGGATAATAACCCCAGTGGCTTAACACAATTGTAAGTTCTTTCCTATCATTGTGTTAAGCCACTGTGGTTATTAGCCACTGTGGTTATTAGCCACTGTGTTAACACACGAAGTTGTTCTGCAAAGAAAAATTAAGTTAAAATTGAACCAGCTTTCTAATTCCTATTTTTTGAACTATTTTCAAAAATTAAAACCATATTAAAAAAATGTAAAAAATAATTAGACCCGGCAAAAACTAACACGACAAGCTAATTTGGCACGAACTCGACACAAAATAAATAGGTTTGAGTAATATATTTTAACCCATTTAAGTAAACGAGTTGACACGAACGAAAATTAAACGGATAAGGTCAAGGTAAAAAAATTTAACTCGAAAACACCGCCATGACACATGGCTTGTGTCTCACGCCACATTAAGCTCGTGGCACGCCATCGCCTAATGTGCAATTTTTGTAATGTGATATTTGATTTTTCTTTGCGTTTTTATGTCTTATTTGCAAGTTTTTAATATAAAACTTAATTTACTTTACTTATTATTATTAACCCATCACTAACATACAAAACATATGTTTTATATATATATTAGAGTAAACTCTAGTTTTGGTCCCCGTGGTTTACTGAAATCATTGAAAGTGGAACCTAAGCTTTGATAACTCTAGGAGTCGTCCATGTTGTTCTCATGTTGCTCTGAAAATGGTCCTTTGTTACTAACTCCGTTAAATATAAAAAATAGGATTTTGGATTAACTCCTATATTTTATGGTCTTGTTGGATGGGGAATTCAAATACAAACCCAACGGGCCTTTCCAGAGCGAAAACGGAGCAAAAACGAAGAAGTTAAGGCCAAAACAACTTTTTGGTACGACCTCGGCTAAAGTGGCCAGCGAAAGTGACACGTGTGTCACTCTCGCATGTCACTCTCGTCGGTTTTGTACCGAGAGCCATGGGACCACGACGAGAGTTCCCAGCAAACGTGACACTTATTTCACTCTCGCACGTCACTTTAGCCGTCGGGCACCTGGAGCATAAAAACGCGATTTTCACTCGTCCGGCCAATACTTGCTAAAAAATGAATCGCCAACCACGCACGACGGTGTCAAACACTAGCCATTGATAAAACTAAAATATAAAGGTAGCTCAAATACAACAATTTGTAGCAACAAGCCAGGATTGGTATATAGACCGTGTTTGCACCTTCTAACCATCCACTACTGCAATCTGCCATTTAACAACCCCAATATCAATCACACAATTGTAGTTTCAACATTTTCTGGTTCACAAATGTAATATTTTTGAAACTCGTCTCTTTATCAGAAACAACTGAAAAGACTGAACTGCAAGTCCTTTAAGATTGGATGTATAAAAAGGAGACTGAAGGAAATATAATTTGAAGTTGTAAAATACCAATCATAAAGAACGGAAATAGTAAAATAAGATACCTACCTATGTCGTCTGCACCAAATGGACTTCCAACCTTCTCAAGGAGGCGATGCAAATCTTTCTCTTTGAATCCTTCAGGAGGTGAATAATTCTCACAAACAGCAAATGCCTCTGTTGAACAAAAATATTCAGCTCATGAAATAATTGAAGTAACGAGGAAGACTCAAGTATGTTCGCTCAGAATGAGATGAAGCTACAAAAACTTTTCTCAAACTTTTTTTCATTGTTTCATAGATTGACATATCATAAGCAGCACTTTCCAGTACAAAAAAACATTCATATTAGAGGGCTGCATCTGCACCCATTAATTAAAACTAAAACAAATCTCTTAGGTGTGGGTAACTTGTTTTTAGAGGCTAGTTCAGTTTTTGTCTTTTCAAGTCCTAGCTAGCTTTAATGGTTTTCTATGCTTACAAAACATGTCACTTGAAATACTTGAATGGCTTATATTTAAAGTTATAAAAAATTTACAGAGATTATCCATATATCCAGGGTCTAAACACTCTATTTTCCATTTCTCTACACTCCCCTCCTCTCCTTTTGATTGCTTTTGCTTACTTATATCCATCTTTTATGAACTTAAGCGTACCATCTTTTCTCTTACAGTTATTTGATAGCAACGGCCTAATATCACGGGAACAGCCCATTGGACCAGGAGAGCCCAGGCCTTGGAAAGTGTATGTAAGGAGAAAGTTCAAGGGAGGACAGGTGTATGGTAGATAGTCAATCGCTTATGTATGCATAAATTAGTGCAATCTGTTATAAGGTGCAGCATGTGTTTCTTACCTTTCATTGTATTTCCTTTCGGCTCTGTGAGCTTGGGCAGTAGAGACAACCATTTGGGTTGATCTCACTGATTTCCTATTGTTTCTATAATTCTCCTTTCAATCAATATAGGTAATTACCTTGGCCTTGAGTAATTTCTGTTTCTAATTCCGATGGGAAACAGAACTTGGTCTGATGAAGCCTTTATCTGAAAGATCCTATAGTTGAGTCATCATCTCTTTCATCTCTGGAGGTGCCAAATACTAATAGATGTCCATTCACACTTTAAATAAGAAAAGGTACTCAAATACTAAATCTATGATTTCAAGACTAGTGAAAATTAAGTTTACCCAGGCTAAATGAGCACACTATTTAATGATCCTTTAGCCTGAATTTATGCAAGCTTCAAACACACGGCATAATAATCTACTTAGTTCCACCATTGATGAAAAGAATGTAATGCCGACATCTACCAGCCAATTGACGATATGTTACAAGCACTAGCATAGCTCATGAAATAATTAAAACCCGTCACAGGTTTCTTGTGGATGGTGTAACCATACTCACTTTGAATCAGATGATAGCTTAGCTGGGAGATACAACTTCCGACTCAAAACCTACAAAAAGATGCCACAACTATTAGTGCAACAGATGCAATATTAATACCTCAAAAATATGTACGAAGAAATACAAATTCTTAATGCGTCACTTCATTTGTGCTAGTCCATATAAGAGCAAAGAAGAGTCTATTGCCCATAGTCTAAAACACTGACAATGACGAAAATACATGATAGATAAAACACATGTGCTACATTTTTTTCAAACATATAGACATATTTTCTGCACAAATGAAATAAAGAACAATTTTTTTTATTATTCCATCACAAAATTCAAACATACACTAAGGGTGCTTGATTACTATGATCGCTCATCCTTACAGTACAATTGTCGAAACTCGTACTTTACTTTCCCTATTTGTGTATTTCCATTATATGGCTCTGTTGGTCCCGAAGGGTTATACAAGTTTGTAGAAGGAGGGGGAGGGGGGTTGAATACAAACACACTATTTTTACTTTTCTAAATTATTTATTGATAAATCTTAAAACAATTTACAACTTGTTGCGGAACAAGATTAAGGATAAACCTAATCTAAACAAGTTAATAACACTAAGTTTCTTGCACTAGAAATAGAGAGAAAAGAGATAAGGAAATTACGAATAATATCCTAACACACAGTAGTAAGGAAGAAGAAGACGACCGAGACACTTCATTTCTGAAGTATGGTTCTTCTTATATACTGCATGCATTTAATGCATGGCAGTATGGCTTTACACGTGGCAGCATCTAATTTGTTGCATGTACTTTTGTAGACAACCTAGTAGCCGCATGGTGCACAGTGTAGAATCAGAGTTGGTGTACGATTACAGACAAAAGGGATGTGCGTTCTGACAGTTCGTACGGAGACGTGCAAGGGAGGTAAGACAATAGAAACATGCAGAGAGAACTTCATGATCAGCTTTCGTTGAATCAGTACTTTATCAGCGAATGATAAAGTTCAGCGATTGCTGAAGTCTTCTACTTGTAACTTCACGTTGAGTGGACAAATCTTGGCTTCGCTGATATCCGCATCAGTTCACTAGTAGACTTGTCGTTGATTCTTGAGCTTGATCTTCGATTTCAGCGTAGAACATATGTTGACGTGAAACTTGTCTTCAGGGATCACAAGTAAACAACTAACTTATCAGCGATCATCTTATAGACTGAATAGGCTCAGAGCTATGATGATGAACAGTGTTCGCTGACTATTTAAAGAGCGAGAGTTACTATCAGTGGTACTGAAACAGTCTTAGTACTTATCAGCGATAGTGAAACTCTAGTACATATTGTTTACTTACAATTTTCACTAAGTGTTTAAGAGAGCGTCATTATCAAAACACTGAGGGTTTGGATCAACAGACTCTCTCTCCCTAGTTATATGATAACACATACTTTGGAAAGCAATGAAAAATTTATTCCTTTCCTCTCATGATGAAGGTGTTCTGCCTTGACAATGTACCAGGAGAGGTATAAATATCTAGCCAATAGGTGTTTGGACGATTCCACCTAACAATGCACTTAGGGGGCGTTTACCAAACGCTTACCTAGGTAATTGCTTACCGGTAAAATTCAACACATCACTTACCGGGTAAGATTTTAGTCCACCAAAATGGTATCGTATGCAACAATTTTTCCGGTAAGCGCTAACCGTAGTAAGAGTCTTAACCATCACTTACCGGGTAAGACTCTTGGTCCTTGCCTTAGCTCTTACCGAGTAAGATTCTTAGTCCTTTCCATATTCATCCGGTAAGGTAAATGACTTGGTAAGCGCTTACCCGAGTAAGCGTTTGGTAAACGGCTCCTTAACCTTAAGGTTTGGCTCGAAGCCTCAAAACAACAAATTATGGATGTATCATGAGGGTTTATCGGGTCAACAAAGAATGTACATATAATGGTGTATTATAGTCTGTAAGTGTATCCAACCTATAAATGGATCACAAAGTATATTGTTATGTGACTAATTATAACTGCACATGCCCTGTAACAAAATTGTTGAGAATCAGTCAATATAATGATAAATTCAATAATACAATTTACAAACTTATTGATATTCATCAAAGTCCAAATGATACATGAAGTGCTATATAGCATACACAAACATTTGATCCTTAAAATTTCAAGTTTAAAATTAAAGTTTAAACAAAAGATTTCATTAACAAGAGAGTGAGGAGACAGAGAGAAACAAAATATTAAGAGGAGTCGGTTCATGGTGGAACTTTGGCATACCTGACTCCAGCTACCAGGTGCAGCACATAGATCTACCACATGCTTGACTCCTGAAAGTTTAACAGTTTCATAAAGATCATTATGCCTAAAGCTAATTGCATCACAATAAGAATGTATAAAAAATTCATCTTATATGAATACCATCGAAGATGTTGAACTCCTCATCAATTTGAAGGAGCTTAAAGGCACTTCGTGCACGCCACCCTTCCTCTTTTGCTTTGCGGTAGTAGATATCCTATGTGCAATTTATCTCATCAAGCTAAGATAGAGAGCATCCACAAAATAAAAAAGATAATTTAATTCATGAAAACAACAATGATACCCTTTTATCTCTCGAGGCTTTTCCCATTATCTGCACTTGCTTATCCTCTATTACATACATACAACCATTAGATAAGGACTTGGACTCCAATTAGTAAAAGAATACAAGATAAATACTTCAAACCCCTTCTAACAAACTCTTATTTGCAGACAGCACTGTGGAGCTAAAAGGAAATATAATCTAAGCTGGTGTTTGTTTTTTAAGAGGCGTTGAAGTCTGAAATATTATTCTACTTATGGTTGATAAGATGGGGTGATGAAGTATGAAATCTAAATTAATAAGACTGTCTGTTTTTGTAAACGGATAAACGCCTGCCTTTGTTTGAATTGTCTATTTTACTCAATCAGAATTGTCTATTTTTCTCAATCAGAATATTATAGTGTTGTATTTATACATATTTATTCATCATCATAACGAAATTTACATCTAAATTTTAAAATTAGCATTCATTTAAATGAAAAGGATCGATTAAGAGAGGTGATGATCGATTTGGTAAGAATCGATGAAGAGAAAGGATCAATTAAGGTTAATCGGTTGAGAGAGGTATAAATCAATTTGGTAAGGATCGATTGAGAGAAAGAATCGATTAAGAAACGTCGTTGTTTAGGGTCTGGAGAACAATATGAGGCAAATAAAGGGTTGGCTTACCTCTTACTAGACAAGAGGACATTAAAACATAAGCGGCTCTGGAAATTTGGAAAAAACAAACAGTCTGAACAACCCTTCTTAACGAGTCAGACATAGGAGGTTAATAAGAGCTTTTTTTCAAAAAAAACAAACTAGGCCTAATACTCCTTCGATACACAAAACAAATTCAACACTTGCTCTTTTGGATTTATCCCATATAAATGCAATGTTTCCTTTTCTAGAAATATTTCTTTCCACCTATTTGCACATTAGCAGCCTTGCAAGATATTAATGGCTTGATCAATTGATCATGGTCCACAAGTTTTATCGATTTTGTTTTATTATAGGGCATATTACGTATTTTAACATAACGCAAAGAGTTTTATTAAACTGTGTATGCGTTAATCGAATACACTTGTTTTGAGAACGATGGAGTATACTTGTTTGCCTATTGTCATCATGAATACAATTACTAGTATTCATGAATGGTATTTGAGATATTTGATATATGTCTGATCAAGCAATGCAATCTTCATGTGTCTGAAAGGGGAACTTTTATAAGTCTTCCATTTTAAAGTCTTGAATATTAATACTCTCTCAGTTCAAAAACAAATAAGAGATGCACCATAAGGTGAAGAAAAATACATATCATCATACGTTTAGAAACTGTTCCAAACTTCAATGTTTCACTATATCACATTGTCTATTTGTTTGAAGACGACCCATAACATGCAAACAAAAATTCCAAAACAAATTTATGCATATACTATAGCATAATGATTCACCGACAAGTTTACCCTTAAATCCATAACGTTTTCAAATTTAAACAACTGATGAGTCTATTTGTTTGTGTTTGTGTTTGTTTTGTCTTTTGAGTAAACCGCTGAATGACATAACTACCATTTTCACCCTCTGTTTGGATTTGTGGAGAATACGTAAATTGAAGCTTCTACTAGTAATTTGAGTGGCAAAGGGATGTGATTTAACCTCTTTGTTTGATCTAATATCGGTTTAGTCGTATGACAACTCAGATAAGACGCTTAATTAGGGTTGTTTTTTTATTTTAGTTTCTTATTGCATTGTACAAGTGACCTGAATGAAGACACTAACCCAAATCAAGTCAACCCATCTAGTTGGATTAAGCCAATATAACTAGCAGCATCAGTTTAAGTAGTTTGATCTATTTAGGGGGTGTTTGGGATTGCTTATTTAAAACAACTTATGTTTTTTTTAAATGCTTATCAACTTATGCGGTGGCAAACTGGAGTTTAATAAAAAGTGTTTGGATTAGCTTATAGCGGTACCAAAACGCAATAAGCTGATAAGCTATTTTTAAGTGTTTGGCAAATTCATCTTATACATGTAAAAATGACCAAAAAGGACATTCTTCAATATTATGTGATTTCTGAATGCTCAAAACTGTTCCATGCGTGAGGAATAAAATCAAAAATCACCCACACACAGATACATACGAAAAAGAGAAAATAGCTCTCCATCTTGTTAACAAACTGATAATGATGATACGATGAAATTAAAAACTGATGGTGATAAAAGAGCCCTGCATCTTGTCTATAAACTGATAACGAAACAAAAATCAAGCAGAAAAAATAAGATAGAAAATAGAAGTCGAACAGAAAACAATATCGAAACAGATAGATAACGAAATCCCACACACAGATAGATACGAAACAGAAAACAAAATCGAAGAAACTGATCAGATGGTTCGAGCAGGAAAAAAAAATCGAACAGAAAAAGAAATCGAACAAATCGAACCCTAGTGAGATGGAGAGAAAACATACCTGAAGAGAGGAGAGACGAACGAGGGTGATAAGCAGGTCAACAATGGCGGTGAGAGCATGCTTGGGGGTCGATGGCGATGGAGAATCGTTGGAGAAGAAGAGAAAAACGTTGGAGGCACAGAGAAATGGAACTGATGGATTAATTTTAGCGTAAAAAAAAGGGTAATATGGTAATTTGGTTTTAAACACCGATAAGTCAATAAGTCATAAGTTAAATTTTCTCCGGTTTGGTACCGTTATAAGCACTTTTATTTTTTTCCATCCAAACACTTAAAAGTGTTTATCTCCGATACTACACCGTAATAAGCTGAAAAGCCCTTTAGACTATGTTTATCAGCAATCCAATCCAATCTCTTTACGAAGTTGTTCTGCAAAGAAAAATTAAGTTAAAATTGAACCTGCTTTCTAATTCCTATTTTTTGAACTATTTTCAAAAATTAAAATCATATTAAAAAAATGTAAAAAATAATTAGACCCGGAAAAAAACTAACACGACAAGCTAATTTGGCACGAACTCGACACAAAATAAATAGGTTTGAGTAATATATTTTAACCCATTTAAGTAAACGAGTTGACACGAACGAAAATTAAACGGATAAGGTCAAGGTAAAAAAATTTAACTCGAAAACACCGCCATGAAACATGGCTTGTGTCTCACGCCACGTTAAGCTCGTGGCACGCCATCGCCTAATGTGCTATTTTTGTAATGTGCTATTTGATTTTTCTTTGCGTTTTTATGTCTTATTTGCAAGTTTTTAATATAAAACTTAATTTACTTTACTTATTATTATTAACCCATCACTAACATACAAAACATATGTTTTATATATATATTAGAGTAAACTCTAGTTTTGGTCCCCGTGGTTTACTGAAATCATTGAAAGTGGAACCTAAGCTTTGATAACTCTAGGAGTCGTCCATGTTGTTCTCATGTTGCTCTGAAAATGGTCCTTTGTTACTAACTCCGTTAAATATAAAAAATAGGATTTTGGATTAACTCCTAGATTTTATGGTCTTGTTGGATGGGGAATTCAAATACGAACCCAACGGGCCTTTCCAGAGCGAAAACGGAGTAAAAACGAAGAAGTTATGGCCAAAACAACTTTTGGTACGACCTCGGCTAAAGTGGCCAGCGAAAGTGACACGTGTGTCACTCTCGCATGTCACTCTCGCCGGTTTTGTACCGAGAGCCATAGGACCACGGCGAGAGTGCCCAGCGAAAGTTACACTTGTGTCACTCTCGCACGTCACTTTAGCCGTCGGGCACCTGGAACATAAAAACGCGATTTTCACCCTTTCAACCCCATTTTTCATTTCCCACTTCTCCCCCTTCATCACTTTCTCTCCGAAATCGAAAACCCTAATCCCCATTATCGATTTTGAGCCATTGAGACCCCAAGACTCGATATTTCAAGTGGTTCTTATCCCTCTAGCAAGGTTTTGGAAACTAAACCTAGAATCTCCTCACCTCATCTTCTCCATCAAGTTTTCTAGGGTTTCATCCAACCATTTTTCTCCATTTTGAAGATTTGGAGTTTGAAGTTCATTTTGATGGCACTAGAGGTGTTTTGGTTGGTGGACTCAAGTTGTGGTTAAGGTAATCATCTCTTTTCTTCTCCTAAGAAATTAGGGTCTTGGTATATTTGAGATATGGATGTATAATGTTTAAGGAACGATTCTAAGCACATGGAATTGTTGTTTTGTGTTGGGAGTTTGTGGATCTAGGTTTCTTTGGAAGGTTTCTCATGGATTCAAGTTCTTCAAGGAAGCAAAACGGGGTAAAATCTAGATTTAGGGGCCGTTTACTAAACGCTTACTCGGGTAAGCGTTTACCAAGTCACATTACATTACCGGATCAATATGACAAGGACCAAAAATCTTGTCCGGTAAGAGTTAAGGCAAGGACCGAGAGTCCGAGAAGTCTTACCCCGATAAGTGATGGTGAAGACTCTTACCACGGTTAGCGTTTACCGGAAAAATTGTAGTGTAGGATACCGTTTTGGTGGACCAAAATCTTACCCGGTAAGTAAATTATAGTGTTGAATTTACCGGTAAGCGCTTACCCGGGTAAGCGGCCCCTTAGTCTAAATCTAGTAAGGTGAGTTCAAGTTGATTTGTGAAAGCGTTGTACATGCCAAAAATGTTTGTTTCCAATTATTTATGTGTTTTACATAAAATTATCAATTGTTGAGTTATTTGGTGGGTTTCGATTATTTATAGTGTTTAACTTTATAAACCTTGTAAAACACTCACATATGGGATTTTTGGAGGATTTGATAAAAGAATCATAAATGAAAGTGTTTTGACGATTTAATGCATAAACAAGTGATTATTTGGTAAGAATGCATTTCTAGTGTTTTTTATAAATATGCATAATATATGTTATAGAACGTTCGAAAACACAAAAGTGTGGGTTGTTGGATTTTGGTCATTCCCGACCTTGTGGACATTTTATAAAGTTTAAACCTTTTTGGTTTTAGGAAAAGATGCATTTTGAGTTTTGATGTATAACTCTTAAATATTGGTTTTTCAACGATTCATCTTACGAAGGTAAATTTTTTGGTATAAATACTCTTGACGGAAACTTTGGGAAAATGATTTGGCTTAATCTAAAGTGGAGTCGAGTTACTCATGACTATGGAGCATGTTTCACATAAACATGGGTTATTTGTGTTTTGTTGCATTTACGACCTCAAATAAATGGTCAATTGATTTTGGTTGAGCTTATGGCTTGACTTATAACTTTATTGAGTCTTGAGGAAATTTGGGTGTGAGTTATATTTATTGTACTTTATTTGGAGAGTACATGTTTTGAGTGTGTATGTGTCATCCAAGTTGAGTCATGTACTTTTTAGATTGTAATGCATTGGATCCATAGACATGTAACTGAGTCATATTTAATAGTGAGGAGTCTTGATATTCTCACTTTGGGATTTATGCCCGCACGGGCATTATTGTTGTCTCGTTTCTCTTGTGGAGAGGAACCGTTATGGGTTGTACTCCGGGGCTATGGATTATTTGGTGTCTATTTCCTTGTGCACGAGGATTTGGATCTTATGGGTAATATTCTCATATGTTGTTGGCCATCTTGGGTCACTAGCGAGTAGGCAATAAGGGACGTGTTTTATTATTATGAAATTGATTTCCATATTTTATGGGATGTGATGTATGCCTCATCCGTATTTTGAATGTTTTGAATAATAGAGATTCATTCATGTTTTGTATTATCTTGGATATCAATTACTAGTCCACTTTTCAAGCGGGTTTTGGGTTGAGTCCAATATGAGAATCTTTATATTAGAGCTTTCGTGACATGATTTGTGTGCGTTGAAAAATGGGTGATTTGCATTTACAGTAAATCCCTTTTTGAACTCATGATTTAAATTGCACTTTTCTCGTGTTACGAATTATATAACCATGATAAAAACTCTTGAATTCACTAGGCGTTAGCCTAACCTTTTTATTTGTCGGCATGTGCAACAAGTTCCGGTTGGGATATAGTTCTAGTGACACTACGAAGAGTGGAGAGCTAGTTGTGTGCTCAAGAAGTAAGTGGCTTGGTGAAGTCTTCCGCATTTGGGGAATAGCAACTTGATATGGGGTTGAGTAACACCCGGCCTTTTTGTAGCTTTGGCGTATGACTTAGGTTTAAATGTTGAAGTTATTATGTTTTTATGTATTGAGGTAATTCCAAGGATGGTTTGTAGAAGAAATTATCCTTATTTGGTTATTTTATGGAAAATTTTATTTAGTTGTTCCTTCCAATTTTGAGGGTGTTACAAGTTGGTATCAGAGCTTAAGTTTGAGAGAATTAGGTGTTGATTTTGGATACCTAGACTCAAGCTAGCATTCTTTTAAGTGAATAAGAGTGAAGTTTGCATCATTAGGCACTTTAAGATAGGACATTTTGAGATTTATGGGGTCATTAGAAATGGGAATCACGTCGAGGGTAGCAAGGATGATCATGTACGATACGTTCATAATTGCATCTGACCAATGTTAGGGTGAACCTACAAGTTACATGTGTATACTTGTAGTACTTTGGTGTGACAACCGTTGGGGTAGTAAAGAAGTTTATAAGTGGTTAGCCGTTAAAAGAGATTAGTGATTTTAACAAACGTCACATGGAGTGACAGTAAGCATGATGATTGCATTAAGTGAACCGTTTCGGGTCAGAATTGTTGGTTGAATTAGAACCACAGGCTTATGAAATCAATGTTCTTCGAGGAGATGTTATAAGGTGAACCGAAGAAACTTCCAAGTGTTACCTTAAGATGCTTGAGCATCCAAGTGACAATGGTGTGACCGGAGGAATTCGAGGAGGGTGGTATTGAGACGTTGAGTGCCGACTAAACTCATGCATACTTTGAAATAAATTACATCAATTATTTCTCATGTTCCCAAGTCATCATGTGATTTATGTTACAAAATCTTGGAAAAATATTTTAGCATGCACATGATTTTAAATCGTAATTTTAACACGCATGAAATTATTTTATTGCATATGATTGCAAACTTAGCCGATACTTTCTTTATTTTCATTGATTGTCCGATGCTATTTTCGGATACTGTGTTGTCCATGTTTTGATGTTATGTAGAGTCTTGGGCACGTAACCTCGACTTGTGACTTTAACATTGGATCTCCTCCGCATATGTTAAGGTTTGAAGGGAGAGTTACCTTCCATTATTTTTGGTGTTGAACCTTATTGGGAAATATTTTATGCGAGTGTTATTGAAGGGTGTTTCTTTATATCATGTTACAACAAAAGAGGAAATTTTAGGATTATGACATTTTAGTGATAACTTTGTTTTATGCAATTTGACTACTGGAAAGGAAAATTTTGGCACCATTTGATTGATTGGATGTCATTGGTTTCAATGAGTTTATGGAAGTTTTGTCTTGAGTATTATAGAGTTTGGTGTTATGACGTTTTGTGTCGCGTGTGTGCAACTTTGGAATGTGTATACTTCAATTATTACGTGTGACAACTTATGGGTTTTATTGAGCATTTTTTATCATGTGAGTTTTGTTGGAAAATGTCATTTTATGTCGTAAGACAACCAAAAAGAGTACTTTTGGAACTTTGGTGTCGCTTAGTTTTCTCTTTCGAGATTTATGCTGGCATGTTTAATTGCACCTTGTTTAGAGTACGAATTGATTTATACGTGGCGTGAGTAATGCAGCTAATAGTGTTACGATGGTTTAGCTTAATATTTTGCCTTAGGTATTTTTGGTTAATCGGTTCTTTTACTATCATTTCATGCAGACGCATTAAATTGATTTATCGGTATGCATATCATTGTAGCCACTATTTTTGGAACATTAATGCACCTCGTTTGGGCGGTTCGAAATTTAAAGTCGATTTAAATTCTTCTAGGTGTCAACCAAATTACCACACCTACTGTTTTTCTAAGTTTTGAGAAAATGTTTTAAAGTGTGCAAGTCTTGTTAGAATATTTTACTTCCATGTCATTATATGACTAAACGAGAAAATTTCGGAATTTGATTTGCTGAATTTCTTCTTTTGAAAATTCGTAAGGACCATCTGCAGCGTGTAACTTTGTTTCAGGATAACTACTAGGAGAGTGCTACAAGTTTGCATGCATATTTTGATTTGAGACTTCTTCACGGTATTTTAGCCGATATTTTCGAAGGATGAAAGCATGTTGTTATTTTGCTTTAATTTGGAGACCGATACAAATTATTTCATATTTTAACCAAGGCGTATATATAGATCGCACATCATTTTGTGAAATAAACTAACACATGCGACTTTTGTTGGTGAATTCTATTCCATGTCGTTTTATGGTTAAAAGTGGAAATTTTGGAGTTTAATGTCGTTTAAAATTCTTTCCAAAGTTTAGTACGAACATTTGTTGCACACTATTTTAATGTAAGAAGTTACTTTACGTACATGGCACAAATAAATGCATGCTAGGACCGTAGCTGTTCATTTGAAAGATTTGTGAACATACTCTTGTGTTTTGTTAGTAACTTGAATAGTGATCAAGTAGTTTTCAAAATGATTTTTATGTGTGACGCGTATGTCCACTTCGCACAACTACAAAGCAAGTGGTAGCAATTTTTTTTACATGTACAATTAGTTGTTATAGAAACTTTGCGTTTGAAGAGTCTTACAAAGATTTCAGTTTGGCACATATGTTGAGTCTTACACGTGAAAACCTTGAACTCATTAGAACCTTGAATGCTAAGAAACCCTTGTGAAGAGTGAAGCTTGGAGAGCCTTATAAGTGGAAGTGCTGGATGGTCCGACTTTTGATGGTATGGAAATCCAAACGGTTCAGTTTGATAATGTCATGTACTTTAGGTGACTGACGGAGTAGACTCATGGAATTTTTGGTAACTTTAGAAGTAGGTCGCAGTTGTGGTAAACCTTGAATTGGAAGTGGAAGTCAAGTTGCACCTTCTGGAATCTAACCAATAGTCTGGAATCGGAGTGGTCGAGTAAGGAAGACAAGGGGATATTTGGTGGTGACCGTATCTTGTGATATTTGGAGACACGTATAGGTCTGAAACTAGGCTAGTTATTGAGGAATTATGTCAAGAAAGAGTTGATGAGTACTTTTCGATGTTGATTGTTGGAAATTTTAGTGAGAGTATCGAAGAGGACCTTAAGTGAAAATCTTTTATCGAAAGAACTTTAGTTGTTGGGGTTAATTATCAATGTGATAGGGAACACTATCATTTAAAGGTGTCTACACGTGGTTGAACATTGGGTGCGGAATACATCAAAGTGTTAAAAATGCAAAGGGGAAGAGTATCGCTGTTAAGTAGTGGTTATTAGAGAAATTTAAGAGTGAATTCTTCTTAAACAAAGTGGTGTAATGGAATAGTTGTAGTGTGAACAACTGCTAAGGTGGCGTGGACCATTCTAAGGTTGGGAGGCAACTGGAATCAGGCGGTCGGGAACTACTTGGGGAAAAGGTACAAGTTCACTCTGATACGAGCGTGATGTATAGAAATAGATAGTAGACAAAAGAATCAATATGTGGGTCGATATGACAGATTTGCTAGACATATGACTAATGTCGCTTAAAATTGGGTTGGGCCAAGTTTAGTAGGCTTAGAGAAGGAAATGGTTGTTTTGGGAGAAACAATGTCAGATGGGAATATATCTCTGGAAGGCACCCCTAGGTTGGGCATATGTCAAGACAATCGAGTTTTGCTTCGTGTTGTGGGGTGTGTCTGGTTAAATTCATGTTTCTCACACAGTTTGGGTGGCGTATGCGATATAAGATCCGTACGCTGTTGGAGTTCGTGGAAATCCTTTGATCAAGGTGTTAGCCTTGGGGAAGGGACTGATCTATCTTTGGGGACTGAGAAAATTCAATTGGTATTGATTGGAGTATCCAAATATCTGGTATGAGGACTAGATTTCGAAAACGAAATCTCTTTTAAGGTTGGGAGGATTGTAACACCCCCGACCTTCGGAAGGTATCGACATTTTGTGATAAATATAAAAAATAGGATTTTGGATTAAATCCTATATTTTATAGTCTTGTTGGATGTGGAATTCGGCCTTTCTGGAGCAAAAACAGAGTAAAAATGAAGAAGTTATGGCCAAAACAACTTTCGGTGTGACATCAACTAAAGTGACCAGCGAAAGTGACACTTGTGTCACTCTCGCATGTCACTCTCGCCAATTTTGTACCGAGAGCCATGCGACCACGGCGAGAGTGACCAGCGAAAGTGACACTTGTGTCACTCTCGCACGTCACTTTAGCCGTCGGGCACCTGGAGCATAAAAAACGCGATTTTCACCCTTTCAACCCCATTTTTCATTTCCCACTTCTCCCCTTTCATCCCTTTCTCTCCCAAACCGAAAACCCTAAGCGCCGTTGTCGATTTTGAGCCTTTGAGACCCCAAGACTCGATATTTCAAGTGGTTCTTCTTCCTCTAACAAGGTTTTGGAAACTAAACCTAGAATATCCTCACATCATCTTCTTCATCGAGTTTTCTAGGATTTCATCTAACCATTTTTCTCCATTTTGAAGATTTGGAGTTTGAAGTTCATTTTGGTGGCACTAGAGGTAATTTGGTTGGTAGACTCAAGTTGTAGTTAAGGTAATCATCTATTTTCTTCACCTAAGAAATTAGTGTTTTGGTATATTTGAGATATCGATGTATAATGTTTAGGGAATGATTTTAAGCATATGGAATTGTTGTTTTGTGTAGGGAGTTTGTGGATCTAGGTTTATTTGGAAGGTTGCTCGTGGATTCAAGTTCTTCAAAGAAGCAAAACGGGGTAAAATCTAGATTTAGCCTAAATCTAGCAAGGTGAGTTCAAGTTGATTTATGAAAACGTTGTACATGCCAAAAATGTTCGTTTCCAATTATTTATGTGTTTTACATAAAATTATCAATTGTTGAAATTATTTGGTGGGTTTCGATTATTTGAAGTGTTTAACTTTATAAACCTTGTAAAAGACTCACATTTGGGATTTTTTGAGGATTTGATAAAAGAATCATAAATGAAAATGTTTTGACGATTTAATGCATAAACAGGTGATTATTTGGTAAGAATGCATTGCTAGTGTTTGTTATAAATATGCATAATATATGTTATAGAACGTTAAAAAACACGAAAGTCTGGGTCGTTGGATTTTGGTCATTCCCGACCTTGTGGACATTTTATAAAGTTTAAACCTTTTTAGTTTTGGGAAAAGATGCATTTTGAGTTTTGATGTATAACACTTAAATATTGGGTTTTCAACGATTCATCTTTCGAAGGTAAATTTTTTGGTATAAATACTCTTGACGGACGTTTTGGGAAAATGATTTGGCTTAATCTAAAGTGGAGTTGAGTTACTCATGACTATGGAGCATGTTTCACATAAACATGGGATATTTGTGTTTTGTTGCATTTACGACCTCAAATAAATGGTCAATTGATTTTGGTTGAGCTTTGTGGCTCGACTTATAACTTTATTGAGTCTTTAGGACATTTGTTCAATTTTAATAATGTAATAAGGAAATTTGGGTGTGAGTTATATTTATTGTATTTTATTTGGAGAGTACAAGTGGAGTCATGTACTTTTTAGATTGTAATGCATTGGATCCATAGATATGTAACCCAATCATATTTAATAGTGAGGAGTCTTGATATTCTCACTTTGGGATTTATGCCCGCACGAGCATTATTGTTGTCTCGTTTCTTTTGTGGAGAGGAACCGTTATGCGTTGTACTCCGAGGCTATGATTATTTGGTGTCTATCTCCTTGTCTACGAGGATTTGGACCGAATGGGTTATATTCTCATATGTTGTTGGCTATCTTGGGTCACTAGGGAGTAGGCAATAAGGGACAGTGAAGTCCTTGAGGTGTAACTCGTCTAGATTGGATAGACAATATGGTCTGTAAGTCCTTGAGGTGTAACTCGACGGAGTAGGCAATAAAGGCATATATATGGTTTGAGGTTGTGATGTCTTTATGGCATGGGAACTAAAACTGGGACTTAAGGTGTAATCCAATAACATCATTGGTGACCCCACTCACGTGTTCTCGTCACCTTGATGGATACGGGTGTTGGGATTTTATGTTCAAAACATGGGTTTCAAAAACTCATAAGTGATAAAAACATTACGCAACGGAAGCAAAATAAAACTTTAAACAAAAACATAAAACCATTTTATTCCCACCAAGGATCTTGTTACATGCATGAAAAGATAAATAAAATGAAGTAGCAAGAAAGTTCAAGATTACAACCTTTGTAGTCCTTTGGTTCCTCACGGGAGGTTGGATGTTGGTGATGAATGTAGAACCCAAAAGATAGCTCCTCTAGCGGTATCCACCACAAGCAACGACACCTTCCGGAATGCTAGTTCCTATTCTTTCAAGATGCAAAAATGGAGCTTTGTATCATAGACTACTAGAGAATGGATAGCAAAATGAACACCAAAACTACCACACTTGGTAGTTTCGGCCGAAACTAGAAGGAAAGGAGAGAGAAAGAGCCAAAAATAATGCCATGTCTTTTTTCAAGTAAGTCTCTTCTTTATTCAAAACACAAGACAACACAAGGAATTTCTATTGGGCCACAAAAGGGTCCAATGAGGTTTGAGCCTCCAATGCATATTTTCACTTAAGTCCCCTCTAGTTTAAATTAGTTAAAATCATTATTTTAACTATTTAAACTTACTACATATAGTCCATCCTTTTAACTTCTAGTTAAATATGAACTCATCTTATTTTAATAAATAAGAATCTTTATTTGCATCAAATTATCATGGATCATATTCAACAATAATTTTAGAATTAATAATGTTTATCAAGAATCAAATTTATATAAACATTAATTCGCTGTCTACTTGTTGTTCGGTGTGACCCTATAGGATCATATATTACCGGCAATATTATTTTATAATCATTCTTGAGCATTTATAACCAACAATCTCCCACTTGCTCAAGATTGCATTATAGAATGATATAGACAGTGATGGATAGCAACATCTCACTGCCCCAGCAATGTATGACTGTAAGTGCCATTCAACAACATCCAATTCCCATAAGCTCGTAGCTTCAATTGATATATAAGGTGTGGTATCTGTTACCCCTTTGTTCGGACATCATGTTGAACATGAGACATGGATCGCTATCATTCTCAATTGTTGTTCAACTTTTGGTAAGGCGCCTTAGATGTCTCACTCTTAAACCATTAAGAGGAACAAATCCCCTCTTGAATACATACACCTCTTATGTAATTCATATTGTACCTAATGATGGCCTTTATAACTGCCTTGTTAAGGGTCAGCGTTTAACCATATCAAAGCACAATACTCCCTACACTCAAGTCCCTAATATGCATCTCAGGTCGAAGGATACAAAGATACTTCCTTTATTCAAGAATCACTTATGACGATGATCCATGAAGTGATCTTGAAGCAGGTCAGGTCCAGTACTTGTTCCCTAACAAGTACCTATGAACTTGGTTGCAACACTTTGCCACTTTTACTCTTAAAAGTCAACCAATCCAATTCATACTAGTCTTACTTCATGGTTGTTCCCACAACTATGATCGACTATGGACATTTAGAATAACTGGTTTATTCAAGGATTAAAAACATGCTAATATAGAACACAACAAGTATTAAAAAGGTCATATCCTATATATCTAACTAAATACTATACTTGTTACTTAATTGTTCCAATATCCAAATACTAAATTCAAATCAAATCCCATCACTAGAATAACGATGTCCTATAGCTCAAACATGATCCTTCAAGTTTAGCTTATGAAAGGAGCTTCGTGAATGGGTCCATCCAGAAACTTGATTTGTGTAAACTTTGTGAACACTAACATCTCTATCTTTAACTTTATTCCGAATATAGTTAAATGTTTGGAGTAGATGCTTGGTACTCTGATGTGACATAGGGTCCATTAGCTTGAGTAATGGCACCCACATTGTCATAAAAGATTTCTAGGCGATCCTAAATGGAAGGTATCTACCTAGTTTTTCAATAAAATCTTTCATCCAAGCATCCTTCCCTTTTGCAGCCTCTAAAGCAGCAGTGCATTTTTATTTTGTAGTGTATTATGCAATTTATCTTCGCTTGGAACCTTTTCAAACGAACTACTTCTTCATTCATAATAAAGACATTTCCCTTTTGTGGTCGAGAACCTTCTCGATCTTTGTAGAAGCTATCATCAGTGTAACACTTTACTATGATCTTCTTCCAACCCTCAATTAAGGAACACTTCCTTGGTTCTTCGTAAGTACCTTAGAATGCTCTTTATAGTCATTCAATGACCTTCCCTCGTATTTCATTGGTATCTTCTTCTAATGCTCTAAAGCATTATGACACACTCGATCTAGTGCATGTCGTGGCATATATGATAGATCCAATTGCCGAATCATATGGAATATCAATCATTTTATCTAGCTCAGCCTTTGTGCTAGAACATTGAGACATGCTCAAAATGATGTCATATCATACTTGCAAGAAACTACCTTTAGAGCCTTGCATCTTGAACCTTTCAAGATCTTGTCAATATATGCACTTTGACTTAAACCTATAAGTCGTTTTGATCTAACTCTAAAGATCTTTATTTCAAGAACAAAATTAGCCTTTTATAAGTATTTTATTAAGGAAATACTGTCCGAGCCAAAACATGATGTTTTGCTAAGTCGGAAAGTTAATTTCCAAATACTAGTATGTTTTGCACATACAACATTAGGAATTTTACTACGCTCCCACTAGCCTTTTAGTAAATGCATGAGTCATCTTTTATTTTGGTGAAAATTAAAACTTTTAATTTTCCTTTCAAAATGAAGATTCCAGCTTTGAGATACTTGTACTGATCCATGAATGGATTGCATCTCAGTGTTCATGACTCTAAGCCACTCATCAGATTCAGAATCTGATATAGCACTTTAGTAGTTGATGGGCTTACTAGAAACCTATCATACATCATTCTTCATTAGTCATGAGAAATCGATATTTCTCGGATTTCTGAATGATTCCACTAGATTTGCGAACACTTGGTGTTTTTACTAAGTTTCTGATCAATCAAATTGCTCAGTTTCAACAACCTTTGTTTGAAAACTAGTGCCAACCAATAAGTGCATGAGGTTCTTGATTTCCTTCAAGTTCCTTAAATCTCCCATTTGCCTTGCCCATTAAACACTTGCTTTCTAAGAACTTGGCTTTGGAACAATAAACAACTTTATTGTTTGTGGGATTATAGAATCGGTATCTTAAACAATTTATAGTATATTCTACAATATATGCATTTAGTAGATTTTACGTCGAGTTTACTTGAAGCTTATTGTCTTACATGAGCTTCATAAACCCACACCTTCAACTAAGACTAAGGATGAAAAAATTTCATACGAAATCTTATAAGGTGTCTTTTCTACCTTTTGGTTGTTATCATAAAATACGGTTTACAGTAACTAGGGCAGAATTCCGAATTGATATAGGAATAGTACTTCTATTCATCATAGAGCGAACCATATTTAATAAGGTTCGGTTCATCCTTTCAGATATACACAATTTCTAAGATGATCCAATAGTTCTTGGTTTTGTTACTATCCTCCTATATTAGAAAAGACTTTAATGGTCCTATTGAGTTGTTTTCTTTAACTTCACTTTGAAACAACCTTGAATCATATCAAATGCTTCATACTTATGTTTCATATACATAACTTCAACGTTTGAAATCGTCAGTGAAGATATTGTATTACCTATGACCATATCTAGACTTGGTTTTGAAAAACCACATACATTAACATGTATCAATTCAAACAAAACCTTTTTCTCCTTTTCTATGACTAGAGAAAAGGGGCTACATTCAACTTATCAAGATCGCATATATCAAATGAAACATTCTCATTTGCCTTTAAAATACCACACTTTTGAAGTTGAGATATGCGTTTAATTTTTACTTGATTAACTTCACTATTTCTTGTGTAGACTTGATTCAAATCACATTTGAGTCTTATGGTGTTTATATAGAACTATGTTTTAGAAAGCTTTTGAGATTCACTTTATTATTCAATTAAGAGGACTAGTTCTCGAAATAGAATAATTCATTTTTGAATATGAATGTAATCGTTTCCAAAACGGTCAAGTGAATTTCATTCAATCAATAAACATGTGACTGAAAAATAATAATTTAGTCAAACTAAATTTAAACATTGTTCGAAACAAAACTTGTTTAACAATACAAGCCATATGGTTTCATAATAAAATCTCTTATAAGCTTGGTACGCAATCTTGCTTCCTTGCTTATATGGATCACCATTTTGCTTGTCATTCAATCACTTACCTTTCTTGATCATCTGTAACATATTACAAAAGTGAGTTCTACACTTAGTATCAAATACACAAGTGAAAAATAGAAAGGTAGAAGTCCTATCTAACATATAGATACCTGAAGGACTTTCCTTCGTTAGAAAACTTTCATATCACAGAGGACAATCTCTTCTTCCATGACCAATGTTGCCACATCTACCACATGTAACTGTTACCATGGAAAGATTTCACTCAACAGTCTCTAGCATCGTATGCAATTCTGGGACTGAAAAATTCCGGCGGCCCAAGTTATTGATAAAAACATCAAATTTTTGGGTCAAGGATCTGAGGATAACATATACGGCCAACATATCGGGATAAGGATAACCAAGTTTATCCAAATAGTCAAGGTGTGTCCTTATCCTCTGAATATGGGTGGTTACATCTTGGCCTTCCTCCATCTTAGTTCCAAAAAGTTCCGGAAGAGTTCTCAAGCGTTTAGAGAACACATATCTTTCATGAAGCTCCCCTAATTTGTTTATCATCTCATATGCCGTATATGAGAATATCTCCACTCTTTCCCGTAAGAGTGGATCCATAGTTTCAAGCATAAGGCGTGATATGTTGATTGAATCATCATTATGTTTCAACCAAGCATTGTGAGCTTCTGTGGAGGTAAGAGGAGGTTCTTGAGGAAGTGGTACGATAAGTACGTATGATTTGTTTTCACGTCTGAGAACGTGTCTCAATTTTTGAAACCAAATCGGGAAGTTCTGAGTGGTTAACTTTTCTTCGTTAAGAAAAGCTCTCAGGGATGTGTTAATCGTAGTGTTTGTATTTTGGGTCATCTACAAAATTTAACAAAGTTAATATAGTATTTTCAATATTAATTTTTTAACAAATTAATTACCCTTTAGTTTTCTAAAAACATTAATTTGCATAAAATCTAGGATCCAACGTTGCAAAACAAATGAAACGGTTAGGTGACCTTTATCCCGTCCATTTAATCCAACAAGGTAGGCAACGTTTACCAATTACATCCAAATGTAATTCCTAGTCTTATGGGATCCTTAACAACGTATGTTAATTGGCATGTTTGATCTCATCTATGCCTTGGGTTTCTAATGCTTAGGTGACCTTTATCACAAAAGATTCCCAATCAAGTCATCCTACTTGAAACAACGTGTGAAACTCATATTCATGCGTTTAGGTGACCTTTTTCCCACAAAGACATAAGAATCACCTCATCCTTCTCAAGACAATCCAAGCGGTTAGGTGACCTTTATCCCACAAGGGTGTCATAGTGACGTATTGAGTGTTTCTCAAAAGGACGACATAGACTTGCATTTTAAAAGGGATTTAAATGTTTTACAATTCTAGTTTTGCAAATATTTTAGTATCATGTGTTATTGCAGTATTCAATAAAATATGGTACTTTAATTAAAATTTTATTTCTCATCAAATGGTTCCTTTTAGTTAAATAAAATATTTATTTTTTAAACTAATTGATTGTGGTCAATTATTAATATCATATATTAACGTTTGAGTTTGATCACTATAAGAACCACTTATAGTCTCTTAATAAACACTTTTATTATTTAGACTATGAGTTAGTATGAGTTTTGAAATCTCCATTTAAACTCTTTCCATAAAATTCAAAATCTCAATTTTAGTCTTAAAACTCATAGTACCATATTATTGCATGCATCCAATAATCAATGTACTCTTTTAAGAAAAAGAAACTATTTCTCAAAATGAATAAATTTAAAATCTCCATTTTAAATAATTTGGTTCAATTAAAATCCAATTTTAAAGTTACGTCGTTTTAAATAAACAATTTTATATAAAACGTATTTGAACCAATTTGCATATCATTAATTTAAAATCTCCATTTTAAATATTGGTTGATATAAAATATCTATTTTAAAACTTGGTTCACTTAAAATCTAATTTTAATATTTGTCGCTTCAACTTTAAACAATTTTTAAATAAGCGCGTTTGAACCAATTTTATGTTCTTTACTAGCATGCAATATCCTATATTTTAACGCATCAAAAAGAACATAATCAACCATAAACATGCAAAAGAATGTGCATAAAACAAAGTCATCTCTAATGACATTTCTTGTGAGCCAAAACAAGAAATGCCAAGTCCATTCCTAAGGGACAAAATAAAAAAAAAACTTCAATCTCCCACTTGCTTTAGCATCTACATGCAAACAAGACATCAAGCTCCATCTTCAAGCTCCATGTTGGTCTTCTTCTTGTTACATTTTATAAATAAATAAAAACTAGTTCTAACAACTAATCTAATACTTACAAAAAGAACAAAAGAACATGAAATAATAAAACCTATTTATTATTACAAACCAACATAAGTAAAAATACAACCATATCGAATTTCCAACACAAATTCAATCACAAATGGTCCATGGCTTGTTTATGCACGTATTTCTCATAAATAACATAAATAAAACAACACTTTGTTTTCTAAGGCTACCTTTATGTAACAAAAATGTATGTTGAAGTTTTGTTACATAAAATATAAAAACTAGCACAAGCAAGTTGCCAAAGAAGCCATGCATGAACTTTTCATACAAGATGATATTTTACCTCTGGCTTCCAAAAACCAAGTTTTATCCAAATAAAACTTATTATTTAATCATGCATTATAACATAGGCTCTTATACCACTTGTTGGGATTTTATGTTCAAAACATGGGTTTCAAAAACTCATAAGTGATAAAAACATTACGCAACGGAAGCAAAATAAAACTTTGAACAAAAACATAAAACCATTTTATTCCGACCAAGGATCTTGTTTTTTTTTTGGAAGGGTATCCGAGGACATTGCCCCGACTAATCCCGGCAAGGTGAGGCAATTGCCCCAGCTGCTAAAGCGTGCAGCCCTGAGTTTATCCCCAGTGGCCACAAGTTGGAAGCGCCTGGATTCGAACTTGGGGTAGATGGGTTACTAGCCACGCCACAAGCCTTGTGGATCTTGTTACATGCATGAAAAGATAAATAAAATGAAGTAGCAAGAAAGTTCAAGATTACAACCTTTATAGTCCTTTGGTTCCTCACGGGAGGTTGGATGTTGGTGATGAATATAGAACCCAAAAGAGAGCTCCTCTAGCGGTATCCACCACAAGCAACGACACCTTCCGGAATGCTAGTTCCTATTCTTTCAAGATGCAAAAATGGATCTTTGTATCCTAGACTACTAGAGAATGGATAGCAAAATGAACACCAAAACTACCACACTTGGTAGTTTCGGCCGAAACTAGATGGAAAGGAGAGAGAGCCAAAAATAATGCCATGTCTTTTTTCAAGTAAGTCTTTTCTTTATTCAAAACACAAGACAACACAAGGAATTTCTATTAGACCACAAAAGGGTCCAATGAGGTTTGAGCCTCCCATGCATATTTTTACTTAAGCCCCCTCTAGTTTAAATTAGTTAAAATCATTATTTTAACTATTTAAACTTACTACATATAGTCCATCCTTTTAACTTCTAGTTAAATATGAACTCATCTTATTTTAATAAATAAGAATCTTTATTTGCATCAAATTATTATGGATCATATTCAATAATAATTTAGAATTAATAATGTTTATCAAGAATCAAATTCATATAAACATTAATTCGGTGTATACTTGTTGTTCGGTGTGACCCTATAGGATCATATATTACCGGAAATATTATTTTATAATCATTCTTGAGCATTTATAACCAACAACGGGACCCCCCGTCATCGTAACGTGTGTTTGGGTATTTATTTTTATCCATGTTTTCGGTGACGTATTTTATTATTATGGAATTGCTTTCCATATTTTATGGGATGTGATGTATGCCTCATCCGTGTTTGGAATGTTTTGAATAATAGAGATTCATTCATGTTTTTATTATCTTGGAAATCATTTACTAGTCCACTTTTCAAGCGGGTTTGGGTTGAGTCTATTTTGAGAATCGTTTTATATTAGAGCTTTCGTCACATGATTTGTGTGCGTTGAAAAATAGGTGGTTTGCATTTACAGTAATCCCTTTGTGAACTCATGGTTTAAATTGCACTTTTCTCGTGTTACGAATTATATAACCATGATAACAACTCTTAAACTCACTAGGCGTTAGCCTAACCTTTTTATTTGTCGGCATGTGCAACAGGTTTTGGTTGGGATATAGTTCTAGTGACACTGCGAAGAGTGGAGAGCTAGTTGTGTGCTCAAGAAGTAAGTGGCTTGGTGAAGTCTTCCGCATTTGGGGAATAACAACTTGATATGGGGTTGAGTAACACCCAATCTTTTTGTAGCTTTGGCGTATGACCTAGGTTTAAATGTTGAAGTTATTATGTTTTTATGTATTGAGGTAATTCCAAGGATGGTTTGTAGAAGAAATTTTATCCTTATTTGGTTATTTTATGAAAAAATTTATTTAGTTGCTCTTTCCAATTTTGAGGGTGTTATAGTAGATCTTCAAGAGTTGGGAGAAATCTTTGGAAGATTTGTGGGAGAAAATCTTCGAAAGATTTGAGGAAGAAATCTTCAGAAGATTTGTGGGAGAAATCTTCAAGAATCTTTTGACATCTTCAAGAGTAGATCTTCAAATCCATGAGGTTGTTTCACATAGACCTCTTTCAAATTAAGAGAGTTTTTCTTGCATTACATTGACCCAACATGGATCAGCTAAGCCTTCTTCAATTTTCTTTTGGTTTTATTAAAGACAGAAAATTCAAATAGAAGGTTCCATTTGGTGGCTGGAGGTAGAGATGAAGGAAGATAAGGTTGTGGTTGAGAGGTAGAAGGAAAATTAAAAATCTTCAGGAGTGGAAGAGGGGGGAATATTTTATGGATGTGAATATGAGGTACTTAGGAAAGTATTATCATGTAGGTTGGGAATGGTGTTGATGAAGCCATTTTTGAAGAAGATAGGATAACAGGTAAGTTTTTTAAAGGGAGAAGAGAGGTTAAAGATGAAGAGATGTACGAGAAATGTGGGTAAGGTATTTTTAGTGGCATAGTAGGGTAAGATGAAGAGGTGAGGGGATGTAGGTAATAATGACTATGGTATGAAAAGGGAGGTAGAGTGTTTTTAGGATAGTGGGGAAGTGTGGAAGTTTTATGGGAAGAGGGAAAGGTGAGAGATAGGAATGTGTGAGATAGAGGAAGAAAGAGAATTCTAACTTGTGACATAACCGGTGGTGGTGGTGTGTGGAGATCGGACTTGAAAGAGGATTTGCTGAGTCCCCCCCCCCCCCCCCCTTTCACATGTTGCACATAGCTTACAAGAGAATAACCATTGTCTAGATAACAGTTATGTTGGTGTCCGTATACCTGCAGTCACAGATAAATTAATTTCTTGGTACCCACTTGGAAATGGGTCCTTTTGGGTTAGAATTGGAAGTAGAGAGATCTTTGGTAGAGTTCATGTCAATTCTTTCAAGAGGACAATCTTTATCCATATCAAAAGTATCACCACAATTATAGCATTTTTTATAGATAAAAACATTTTTTAAGATTTTGACCAGCTTCCTTGCTTTGACCTTTCACGTTGACTTTTATGGTCTTGGCTGAAGAGGATGAGGTAAGAGGTTTGGATCCTAGAATTCCTTTGTGAGAGTTAAAGGTTGGAGAATGAAGAGATCCTTTGGTATTGGATTTTTTTCAGGATCACATACCGAGGAATGGGAACAGTAGAAGATTTATCAGAATATTTCTTTGGAGCTTTTCTTTTAGGATTCTTTGAAGGCTTAGGTTCAGAGGAAGAGGCTTCATCTATGTGTAAGGATTTCATCTACTCATGAACAGGTTTGAAAAGGTCGTTAGAACCTTTGGCTTCTTCAACTTCAGAAGTTGAAGCATTGCCTTTAGCTTTGATGAACATCCCAAACTTCAAAGCTTTAGAAAGGTCAGTAGAGTATATTGATTGAGAATCACTTGAATGGTTTTCAGATGACTCATAAAAAGGAGGGAGCACAAAGGAAGTGGAAGCATGAACATTTGTGGAAGAGTCAATGTCCATTTTGCCAAAACCAAGTCCGGATTTGTCATCACAAGTCATTTGTTCTTGAAAAATATTTTCTAAATTTTTAGAAGAAATAGTCCACTTTGTCATAATCTCTTGTTCTTTCATAAGACGTTTTATCAGTTTGTTCTTCTCTTTGGCAAGAGTAAAGTTGATGGTTTTCAAATCTTCAAGTTCTACTTTGATTTTATCAAAATGTTTGAGTTGATAGAGACGGATTTGAAGTTGAGAGGAAAGGGATTTTATCTAAGCATTTGCCTTTTTCTTAGCATCTTTAGCATTATAGAAGTCAGTGGTTAAAGAATCAAATGCTTCAATCTTTTCAGCATTAAAAAGAGATAGAAAGGGATGTACCTGTGATGAGGAGGAGAAGCACTTAGATGATACAAGAGCAGTTGAGGGGGTGTGAACTTCTGGATCATCCATGTCAATTATCTTGGCCATGAAGTTTCAGCAGACGGGCCTCCTTTTCTGACTAGCCTTTTGTTTCTTTCCTATTCTCTCTTGTATTTTTCTTTTTATCTTTCAGCCCAGTCAGAATGTACAGAAGAGAGAGGTTGGTCGACTTTTTAGAAAGGGGAGATATTGATAGAATCTTATTTGGATCTTCCCGATCTTGAGGAAAATCGGCCTGAGGAAGAAGTTATGGGTCTTTCAAGGCGTTTACTTTTGCACTCAGAGGCAAAATGACCCTTTTTACCACAGTTAAAACATTCCTCGTTAGTTTTGTCAGAAGAGGAGTGTTTGGAGAGAGAAGAGGAGGATTTTCAACTAAACTTAGATGTTTCAGAAGAGAAGCGAGATTTAGATTTAGAATACCCATCCAACATGGACATTCCATCTGATAATTTGTCAACTGAAGTTTCCTCACATTCATCATCAACATCACTAAGATATGCCTCTAAATGGTCATTGGGATCTTCTTGACTATTATGGTCAGAGTCAGATGGATAGGTGATTCTTGGAATACACATAGTACTTTTGGAAGAGTCACTTAAGAGAGCTAGAGAAGAGCTCTTTATATCTGTGATGACAGACTTCCTTTGCAGCTTAGTTTACTGATAGTTGAAAAACGTTCCATAAAGAGCAGGCTTATAATCAAGATCCTTGGTTGTCTTTATACAAGTACATATGTTTTCCCAAAAATCAGGAAGACATTCCATAAACTTGCACAAGACTTCCTCATTATCATAAATGCGACCCAACAGTTTAGGATCATTAAGAAGACTATTAAAGCGGTTATAGTAGTCTGAAAGAGGATCTCCTTTCTCATAAGAGAAGAGTTCATATTTTCTAACAAGAGGAATCTTTCTGCTCTTTTTCACTTCAGACGTACCTTCATAAACAACACACAAAATGGACCACATTTCCTTAGCAGTAGAAAAGTTCACAAGGGAATGATACACCTTATCAGGCAAAGTGAGATCAATGATGGCTCTGACTTTAGTGTCAAGAGCTACAAGACGTTTATCTTCATCATTGTACTTATTGGGGTCTTTACAATGTATCTCCTAGTAACAGGTGTTCGTTCTTCCTCAGACGACTCATCACCATCCTCATCTTTGTCTGCCTCTTGGGCATTATAGCGATCCCAAACTCTAGAGACAAAAGGTCCTTCATGGAGTACGGTAGGATATATGCTGTCAACTCCTTCTAAGAAGAGCATCATACGACTTTTCCAGAAAGAGAAGTTATTGGGAATAAACTTTGGTGGTTTGGCTATGGAGTCATTATCGTATGATCCAGCACTAGAGTTTTGAGAAGAAACATTGTTTAAAGATGAAGATGAAGCCATTATAGATCAAGTTTATTGGATTAAACTGACCCGCTCTGATACCACTTGTTGGTCCGAGCTATGGAGTAGCAAACATAACAAGTATTGTAGAAAGGGGGTTGAATACAATACACAAATTTTTTCGCTTAATTTAATTCTTTATTGATTTGAAATCAAGAATTACACATAGAAAACTTTTGATTGTTTCGGAAGAGAACAGATAAATCCGTTCAAACAATCTTACACAAAGACACAAGGAGAATGAAAAACAATTGAAAATACACTTAGATAAACAATAAACTTCTTTGAGAGGAAAGGAAAATGCCAGCACTTGTGAGCCTTGAGAATTTGTAAACTGGTAATCTTTGCAAGGAAGAAGATGTCCTCTTTATATAGTGCCTCATGCATTAAATGCATGGACACTTGTCAAGCATGGGTAGGAAGTCAGGTATTCTGTAAAGTACTGAGATGTACCTTTTATCTTGAAGCGTTGACCTGCAGTGTGTTGTAGTTGATCTTTCTTGAAAGTGATAAGAAAGCCAAACAACCTTTTTCTTGATCTTCGGAATGTCCCCATCAATGCAAGATATCACAAATATACTTTTGGCCGAAGATGTCTTCAGAAGATGTCTTCAAGTGATCCTTGTCGAAGATGTCTTCAAGATTTCCTTGTTGAAGATTTCTTCAAGTGATCCTTGCCGAACACTTCAAGAGTTCCTTGCCGAAAATGTCTTCAAGTCTCCCTGCCGATGACTAACATGTCTTCAAGTAGCATCTTAATCTTTAACTGAAAAGCCCATCTTCAATCCGCTTTGAAGATACTCTTCTTCTTTGTTTCTTCGGTTGATCTTCGATTTCTCCGAACATTTTGTGTTATATAGTTAAGCTGCTTGTAAAGAACCTCAAAGTATTCTAAGTATGAAATGTGTAAAAATGAAAGACTGGAGGTCATCTTCAAATCTTAAGTGACCCAGCACTTAAATAATTAATTCCACCAAATTTCATATTTTCATAAAAATTTGAATCAAAACCCCGATCTGCATCAAATTTTATGTTCTTGCTTCCATGATGGGTAGTTTCGTTAATTGGTTTGTTTCCAAGTGAAATCAAACAAATCAGTAATCTCAGGGTTTTGAATCTCGAAGGGAATTTGTTTACTGGTGAAATCCCTAAATTTTTAAGTGAGTTAACAGGACTTTAGATGCTACATTTGGGTAGAAATCGATTCAATGGTAGCATTCCTCCAAGTCTAGAAAAATCTGGGAGAGTTTTAATTATTCGGCAGATACCATGTTGCTGACTCAGGTTATTGGGGTAGATGGAGTGATGAATTCGAAAATGAGCAAAACAAATTTCTCTGTTGGAAGAGTCTAGTTACGTATGCTTGAAAATGGGAATCTTGTGGGTTTAACAATGTTTGCAGCCTTGAAGTTAACCAGCCAAGTTGTGAATGCCCACATGGGTTTTCATTAGGTTTGCAGCCTTAAAAATGTACAAACATAAACTCACCAGAGACCATTAAAATGAGTAGAAAGGGACCGAAAGAGGGCAATGGGTTCTCATTAGGTTTTCCGGCCACATTTCTTCTAATTTGGAAATTCCCCCTTCGGTGTACCCCTCCCTCTAAAATGTGCAAGTGTGAATCAAATCTATGCTTGATTCATAGATGCAGAAAGGGACCGAAAGAAGGCGCCGAAAGATGAATTCAACTGTTTGGACTGGTTTCAGTCACCGGAGAAGATGAAGATTGTTCTCGCCGTTGGTTTGGAAGAGAGGGTAACTGAAATGGAGCAGTTGCATGAGGTCGCTGTTGGTTTGGAGAAGTCGAAAATGAGTTTCATGTGGGTACTGAAATGGTCTCCATTGTTTAAGTTGATAGGAGGTGTAGGGTTTGAAGAGAGGGTGAAAGGGAAAGGAAAGGTGGTGAGTGAGTGGGTTGACAGGTGGAGGTACTAAGTTTTTATTTTATAATGTAAAATGAGCAAAATACATGAAATGACCGATTTACCCATCATGTTCTTTGCACATGGGTACTTTAACGGACAACATTTGGACGGAGTTAGTTTTAGGGACTCAATAGGATACAAAGTTTAAACCACAAGGATGAAATCCATAATTATTTCATTTTAGGAACTCAGAGTGTTAAAACCACTATAACACAGGGACCATTCATGTAATTTACTCTATTAAATAAAAAAAAATTCTTTTTTTTCTTTCTTACTCTCCTTTTCTCTCTCTCTCTCTCTCTCTCTCTCTCTCTCTCTCTATATATATATATATATATATATATATATATATTAATATTAATATATTTTCTAAATAAAAAAAATGTTTTTCATCCTCACTCTTTAGTTGATTTTTCCTTTTATTGTATACAAATTACTTTTATATTTTATATTTTATTTTATGCAAATTATTTTTATATTTTATATTTTATATTTTATATTTTATATTTTATATTTGTAATTATCTTTTAAAAGATATTTATCTCACTTTTTATGACATTTTTTAAAAGGCCATCCGTACCCCAAGCGGGATGGGGCTCGGGGATGGCTGCGGGCTTGCGGGGATGGGCTACGGCTCGGGGATGGTCTGCGGGAAGGGATGGAATCCGGGTTCCCCATCCCGATTCATCCCGAAGGGTTTTTAAAAAAAATTTATTTAATTTTTAAAAATCAAGCCGTTCAACGGCTCTTTGTAATTTTTTTTTTATTTTTCTCAATTTAATCCCACTATATATTTAACCCTCAACCTCTTATTTCTCACACCTCTCAACCTCTTATTTCTCACACCTCTCAACCTCTTATTTTTCACACCTCTCAAATTCTCTCAACCTCTTATTTCTCACACCTCTCAAACTCTTTCAAATTCTCTCAACCTCTTATTTTTCACACCTCTCTCATCATGAATCCAAACACAACACCTACATCCCGTCGTAACCGACCGAATACACCACAATCGCAAGAAGATCAAGAGCTTGGTTTCCAAGCGTTTACACAACAAGGTTATCATCCGCAATGGTCGCAACAAATTCCGCCACAATGGTCGCAACAAAATCCGCCACAATATCCGCAACAATTTCCCCAACAATTTCACCAACAATTTCCTTACCAATTTACACGTCCCGGTTTGATTGAACAAGGTTTTACTCCGGCCAACTACAATCTCCCTTCACCCGCAATCAATCTCGACGACGACATTGTTCCGGAAACCCAACCTTCTACCCCGAACACACCACAATTTATCCCGACACAACAATCTAACCCGGAACCATCAAATCCGAGACCAACGAAAGCCGCAAAACAAACGTGGAGTAAAGCCGAGGAACTCGCGTTAGTGTCGGCGTGGGTTGACGTTTCGGAGGACCCCGTGGTCGGTAACGCACAAAGCGGTGGTAATTATTTTTATTGTTATTATTATTATTATTATTATTATTATTATTATTATTATTATTATTATTATTATTATTATTATTATTATTATTATACTTAATTTTACATAAATGTAGGAAGTTTTTGGGGCCGAATCGGGCATGTGTTCTTTACTCGCATGGGTCGTCAACCAGGTTATAGATCAACCCATCAACTCAATAGCAAGTTCAACGACCTCAATAAAAGAGTTAATTCGTTTGGCGGCATCTACAACAACTTGCTCAATAATAGATCAAGCGGGATGAGTGAGGCCGATATATCCCGAACGGCACACGAACGGTATCTAGCACGCCATAAAGTTGCTTTCACTCACGAACAAGCTTGGGACGTCCTAAAAAAATGTCCAAAATGGGGAGCCGTTCCAACGATGACGACAACTTCATCGCGGGGTTCAAAACGTACCCAACCTTCCGATGATGACGATGACGAGCAAATTCAACGACCCATCGGGAGAAACAAAGCAAAAAAATCATCAACGAGTAATACGTCCGGGGCGAATACGGACGAAAGTGTTACTCAGTTGTTGACGACGTTCAACGACAAGATTGATGATACAATGGAATACAAAATGAAAAAACTCGATCTCGAAATTGAACGCTCAAAACTCGAACGACATAGGTTGGAACAAGAACTCGAAATCGAACGCTCAAAACGATTTGAGAAAGACTTCGAGTTTTTTCATGACCCCGCATGATCACCTTACGGGAAACGCTTTGAGGGTTACTTTAGCGAGAAAAGAGCAAATTCAAAAATTTCATAATTGGTAGTGTTTTGTATTTTGTAATTTTTATTTTTAATGAATGGTATGAATTTTTATTTTTATTATTTATCTTATTTTTATTTATTAAAAAATATATAAATATTTTTATTTTGTTAAATAATTAAATGTATAAATAAAAGAATTAAAATAAATGAGGTGGCAAAAGGGTTTGAGGGAATGGGGTAAGGGTGTTTAGGGATTGTTAGGCCTTCCGTACCCCAAGCGGGGAAGGGGCTCGGGATGGGGAGGTGGCAGCGGGGTGAGGGCGGGGTTGGGCTACGGCCCGGGGTGGTCATGCGGGAAGGGATGGTTTTCGGGGTTGGGTTCCCGATCCATCCCGAGGGTTTTTTAAAAAAAAAAAATTTTAATTAAATTTTTTAAAAAATAACCGTTGAACGGCTCTTTCTTAAAAAAAAAATTCTCAATTTAATCCCACTATATATTTAACCCTCAACCTCTTATTTCTCACACCTCTCAACCTCTTATTCTCTCAACCTCTTATTTCTCACACCTCTCAAACTCTCTCAAATTTTCTCAACCTCTATATATTAAACAATATGGATTCGCCACAACCCGGTTCACCATCATCCGTAGACACCGACGAGTTGTTGAATCTACAAAGGAAAATTTTTCGACATGCTGCACAATCGCTGTATGGTAGCACCGCCTCATCGTCAACAAAAGTTCAAGTCCGCGCAAGAATCCGCACGTAAAGATGTTGAACGAGCTTTTGGCGTGCTTAAACAACGTTGGCATATACTTCATAACCCGGCACGCGGATGGGAACCGGCAATATTGGGAAACATTATGTACGCTTGTGTCATATTACACAATATGATACTCGAAGACGAAAACCATGTTATTTGTGGTGACGTGGAAAACGACTTTTTCACGAATGATATCGAAAGCCAAATCAGTGAGACACAACGCGCGGCAAATGTTCGAGAAGTCATAAACTGGGAAACTCATAATAACTTTCGGTCGGATTTGGTCGAACATATTTGGCGTATCCAAGTTCCCAACAATGACGACGAGTAGATTTTTAAATTTATTTTGTAATTTTTAATTTTTTAATGAATGATATGAATTTTAATTTTTATTATTTATCTTATTTTTATTTATTAAAAATATATATAAATATTTTTATTTTGTTAAATAATTAAATGTATAAATAAAAGAATTAAAATAAATGAGGTGGCAAAGGGGTTTGAGGGAATGGGGTACGGGTGTTTAGGGATCGTTAGGGATCGAGTGAGGGATGGGAGAAAAGCTGATGTGACGCTGATGTGGCTTGGAATCTTTGAAAGATAGGAGCTCATGGGTACTGATGGCCTTAGGGATTGAGTGAGGGATGAGAGAAAAGCTGATGTGGCGCTGATGTGGAGCTGGAATATTTGAAAGATTCTTCCATGGGGTACTGATGGCCTTAGTGATAATCATGTATTAATTACATTTGTTATGCTAAATTGGTTGACATATTTTGAACTTATTTATTATGTCAAATATTGGTTAAATATAGTTCTAAATTTGTGATATTTAGTTTACAACTTAATTGATTAATTGTTATAAAAAATAAGTGCAATTATTTTATGTTTGAGAATAATGTTAAAGAATTTCGATAATAATCTTTTTAGACATTGTCTATACTATTGACGCAACCGAGCCTAATCATTTTTGGTTAGATCTCGGTCGTTTAAACTCATCCCAACTTTTAATCTGGACCGTTTAAACCCAAAGGTACTTTCTTCTATACTCAATGTACAACTTCATATATTACGGTTACGAGAAGTTGAGATTTATCTGATCCACTCCTCTCTAACTCCCACATCCAGCCCACTCATCCCCTATTTCCGCCACTTCTTTTCCCAACACCCATTTAAAAACCACTCTTCTTCAGAATCAAAACTTTGAATCAAAATCAAAAATCACTCTCAGATTTCCGGCGCCGTCTTCATATCGCCGGCGATTCGTGGCTACCAACCACGATTTTAGTCATCGGACGTCTCACCACGTCCTAACCAAATTTCTCTACATCCTCTTACCACGATTTCAAGTTTTCTTCATTAAATTATTTGATGTTTTTCTGTAGTTGACATTTTTTTTGGTTCAAGTATATGATTATAAACCATCTATCTTCCTTAATACTTGCAACGACCTGCTTAATCTAGCTTGAATTTTGAGTTGTCATGGTTGATTGCATTATGCGCCCTATTTTAGTTTAAATTGGCAAAATCTTTTCAAGCAAGGCATTACAACTTAACCTTAAGTGGACGCCTGTGAGTATGCAACCGTCTTGTATTGGCTAGGTTTGGGTAATGCTGGTTAGCTATCAGAGTTCAGATACATGGTTTTTTATCACTGTGGAAGGTTAACTATGGCATCTTGGGTAATTGACTGCAACAATATATGATGCAATTATGCAAGTGCGGTAAAATATTATTGTAGAAGTCCCATTTTTGGTGAGAAGTGTGAGAAATACTTTTAAACCGTTGATCACTTTTTATCGAATACCCTATCATGATTGCGGCTTAAAAGGAAATTGATTCGGTGCATCTCGGTGCATCTCATCCTAATGTTCGTCTATTTCTCATCCAATGGTTGATAGCCACTTCCCTCGCTTCTCACCAAATTTGGCACTTTTCACCGGAACCCAACCCTATATATAAATATAGGTTCATGTTAAAGGGAAAATGGCAAAAATTGAAGTTTTTCATTTATCGGAGGTTTACCTTTGAACCTCCCTCTATCCCTCTGTGAATATCTGTATATATATATATATATATATATATATATATATATATATATATGAATATATATATATATATATGAATATCGAGGTGGTTTAATTTGAAAACCACTCTTAGTTTGAAAACTATGAAACCCACATATCTACCTTACATTAAAATAATGAACTAGAAGGGTATAGTTGTCATTTTGGTTATAATGTTTTATTTTAGGTATTTATCTATTTGTTTTATTTTTAGAATTATTAATTTTCTATTAGGTAAAAACAATCATGTTTCTCACCTATTTACGTTTCTCAAATATTTACCCATAACAATCCACTTTTCATTCCAAAAATCATCCACAATTTTTCATTGCTAATGCAATCTGTAATGAAACTTATAATGAAACTGGGTTTTACATGTAATGATACATATAATAAAATACTATAGACATAATTCAAAAACTGCAACAATTAATCATGACCGAAATACTACAACCAAGTGCATGGTCAACATGTGATAGAAACATGAGTTTTACATCCACATAAACCTGGTTTGAACATCCATGAAATATATGTTTTTTTTTAAACAACGTAATATGGTAAATCTATTTTCCATGGATAAATAGATTAAGCGGAGATGAACGACAAAGAAACGGAGATTTAAACGGAGATGAACGGAGACGAAACGAAGATGAAACGGAGATTTAAATGGAGATGAATGGAGATGAAACGAAGATGAAACAGAGACGAAGGGACGTGAAACGGAGATGAACCGAGATGAAACGGATATCTAAACGGAGATGAAACGAAGATGAAAGGACATGAAGCGGAGATGATGGGATATGAAATGGGGATGAAGCGGAGATGAACGGCAATGAAACGACGATTTAAACGTAGATGAAGCGGAGATGACACATAGATGAAATGGAGATGACCCCTAATGAAACACAGTGAAACCTTATTAAAACCATAGTGAAATATAGTGAAACAGTTTCATATAAAGCTCGAAAACAAATTTCATCATCAAGATGAAACCTTATTGCAACCCTAATGAAATTCTATTGAAACCATGATGAAACATAATAAAACTTTATTGAAATCAAAATGAAACCGTAATTAAAAAATGTTTTAAAAACTGTTTAAAAATAGTTAGAAAATAATACTGTAATTAAAAAAATTCGGAAATGAAACCATAATTAAGAAAAAGATGATTAAAAAACCAAAATTTATTTTTTATGGATAAATTGACTTTGATTTATATATATCCGTCTAATAAACTAAAAAAGAAAAAGGAAACCATTAAAGATATATACAAATTTAAGATTACCGTCTATAATTACAAATAAATTCAAAACTGAAAAAAATTCCATAAATATACCCATGTAATAAATTGTCAATTATACCCTTTAAATTAAAATTATATGAAAATTAAATGAAAAAGTTTGATTGGTTGATTTTAGTTTGTAAAGTTTGTAAAATAAATATGGTTTGTAAAATATATCTTCCCTATGAATATCAATATATATATTTAGCCTTAGGTTCAATAGAGAAGTGCAAATATTTAGAGAAATAGAGAAGTAAAAAAACACGGGACCGTTCATATATGAACGTTCATATGAACGTTCAGATATGATTGTTATATGAACGTTTATTTATGAACGTTCATATATGACTGTTTATATATGAACGTTTATATATGAACGTTCATATATGACTGTTATATGAACGTTCATATATGACTGTTTATATATGAACGTTCATATATGAACGGTCCCGTGTTTTTTTACTTCTCTATTTCTCTAAATATTTGCACTTCTCTATTGAACCTTTCCCTATATATTTATATTGATAAATATATGTATCTATAATCTGATATAATGTTCACCTGTTTTAAGATTCAATAGATGGAGCTACAGAAGCATATGTTCTTTTCTTGAATTCGTGGGAGTCTAATTAAGAGAAAATCAGTGCATTGTCATTTGGGATGTTAACAGAAGAAAATATAGATATTAAAATCGTAAGCATCATATAAGAAAATAGCATATTTAGATGATCGGTTGATAATCGATATCATTGTCATTTATCTTAAAACTGATAACCCATGCGAACGTAAACAACACTACATACCCGTTAATCACACAGGCCAAAAGATTTGGAAAATTGGTTCTACGTACCATCTAATTTTTTTGAATGAATAGATTATCATAAAAGAGTAAAAGAAAGATCTGCAATGTTCAAAGAACGCAAAATGAGAAGTTGAATCCTAAATGAACGTAGAGTTTTATACTTCAGTTTTTGTATTTTGTTTGATTTTGTATTGCATTTTTTTATCGATCTAGCTATTTTGTTGAAACGAGCAAGGATGATCAAGAAGGGAAGTTGTGATTCGAATGTGGCCAACGAGGGGGTGATAGGAACACTTATAATCCAGTCGGAGGATCTTGTCTAAGTGGTTGCAAAGGTACCCATTTTACCCATTTTTTCACATTTTACATCTTTTATTATTTATTATCGTATATATAAAGTGGCCTAATAAACAAGCGTGGTTTTCATAGGGAGTACTACTTCCGGCAACGGATGATTTTGCGGGACATGAAACCGAGGATGATACAAAGGTTATAGTTGCGCTTTTCCTTCTAGTGAAACTCCATTGACCGAAGCAAATAAAACGATCTCTAGCAAGTCAAATGTTGATCAGCTACATGCTAATCAAACAAGGTAGGGCTTTAGTAAAGCTTTTTTCTGAAATTTTGTTCATAGTTTCATGCAAAACCGTAAAATATCACAAGACTAACATAAAAGTTTGATGCGTGAATTGGGTGGGACTTTTATTAGTCAAACAATTCGGTATATTGATTCAAATCATTATGTTGGCATGATAGAATTACACTACTTACTCGATACATATTTTTTCCTTATTCAGTACTTCTTTAATCGTGTTCCCCAAATTCAGTCGTAATTAATAGCATTGACACATATTGGCATATTAATAGATTAACTTTTGGAGTTTTCTGGCCACTTTCATAGTAGCATCGACTTATGTTAGCATATTAGCACATTCAGGAACGACTTTGTGAGTCCAATCTAATCAAGTAATAATGTAAGAATCCATGAGATCTTCAATAGATTGAGAGAGAAAGATACATATGATAATGAGATCTAGTTTCTCTCTCTAGACTGTCTCTCTAGAAAGTCATCCCTCTCATTACTCACACTTATCTCACGTATACAATCCCCTCCCATTTCCTATTACAAACACTATATTTATACACCTTGACTTTCCACTCTAAGTACTTTGACTTTGACTTATACACCCTTTACTATGACTTTTACATTGACTTTGACTATTACAAATAGACATAAATCTTGAATACATTTTTGCTCTAACAATCTTCTATTATGGATTTAAGATTAAAAAGTTTATGACGACCAGCTCTTTGTAATCTTTAGATCTTTATCACTTCAGCACTTTAGTACTTTGAACAGTCTTCCTCTTCGCTTTGAAGGAAGACCAATCTTCGAAAAATAACTCTGAAGAATCTTCAAATAAGCGTTGTCTTCAGAAATCTAAATCGATTGCTTTAATCTTCAACTGGACCTTCAAAATCAAATAGTCATCAAAGTCTCGAAACACAAACTTCACATCTTTGTAGCGTTGGTCAAAGTCTTCAAACAAAATCTTCATCTCTTCGAATCATTAATCTTTGAAACATTGTAACACGGATCTTTGCATCTTTGAGCTTTGACAAATACCTTGAGTCTTTGATTATGAAATGGTCTTTAAGCTTTAACTGGGTTTTGATCTTTGACGGACTTTGAGCTTTGAAAACATTCTTGAATGAGCTTTGAATCTTTGTAACTTTGAATATCTTGAACTGTGTATCTTCATCTCTTGAACAATGACAATCTTTGAACTTTAAACTTTCTTGAATCATCTCGAAAACATCTTGAAACATCTTGACTTTTTTTCTCGAGCTTCTTGACTTTAACAAAAAACTTCTCTTTATCTTGAAATTGAAACTTTCATAATTTCTCCCCCTTTTTTATGATTGTGAGCATCATGATCATCAAAACTTCAATATCAATTTCAGCAGCCTTTGAATATACCATTAACAATCTCCTCCTTTTGATCTATTTATCCGTCAATTCCAAAAGTATTTATCCGAATCTTTTCAAATTCAGATAAAATGAATGTGGTAACCCTGAAACAACGTATGAATCGGTTAAAATACATGTAAGTTGCATGGAGCCACTTAGTACAATGAATGCACTTTGGAAAGGAGCTTTTTGATGTTCACTCCTCTAGGTCTTCCATTCAATCATCGAAAAACACTAAGGAATTTCTATGAACGTTATGATAAGAAAACATATTCCTTGTGTGTACGGGTAAGTGTAGAAATGATTGAAGCAACTTATGCTTGAATATTAGGCTCAAATTGTGTAAACTGTTGAGATAGCAACAAGTTTTCCACGAACTCAATGTGCATGATTGAAGTGCGAAGGTGGAGCAAACTTTCTTCTTTTTCAATATCCAAACCTTCCGAGTGAAGATTAGATAGATTATATGTTGCGTCCCCAAGAAAATTGAAACATTTCTTTGTTGAGAAAGAAATGAGTAGCTGGTGGGGTTAAAGCAAGAGTTGGCATGGGCTAACTGCCTGTTTCAATGATGGTCACCATAGAATGTGAACCAATCAGTATTGTGGCTGCCCGACTCAGAAAGTGGTTGGTGTAGAGTTCTCTTATTCTTTTAACTCTGTTCTCACACCCTCTTTCTGTTTTTAATCCGCTCACTTCTAACCAAACTCTCATTTTCATTTTACCTCAGCACAATGAGATACTCAATCGGATGAGTTATCTCCCCCACTCTTTGATTTCGACCCCTCACCCCTCAATCACTCAAGGATAACTTCTTGGGTAGGAAACACTGCTTAACGTGGATCCATAGAAGTTCTTTAATAATGTAGCTCACACACTGATCCCATGAAAATTTTGTCCTAAAAATATTGTGTTGTTCAACAGTTTAGCTTGAACAAATAAGAATCTCAGCTTTTGAATAACATTGTCATCAGAATGTATGTTCCTCAATAATATCATGAATTATTTGAGCATTTGAACTTTGAAGATTTCTCAAAACAAGTATATTGAAAGAATGAAATGAATTCGAAAGACTTGTTTAATTTTTTTGACAATGTATCAATCAGATCAAATATTAAAAGATAATCATGTAAGGTTTAAGGTATCAAAGAATTGATATTTTGTTTATATGAACAAATATAAACATTCTTTGAATGAAACGTTTAATTTCACACGCTGAAAGAATATGATGCTCAACAAAATTTGAAATCAAACGGGAATATTACCATTGAAAAATTGATTCGTTTTGAGACATGGTAATAACAAAGTCAATAAGAAGTTGAACCGGTGTGTATGAGTACTTGAAAGTATAGAAAAGATAATATACAAGTATTAATCTTTAGAAAGACACGGTCAGAAACAATTATGCAATGATGAACCGGGATTTCCATGAAAATCATTTAAAAACACAGTTCTAAAATTATAAAATCTGTTTGAATTAGAGAAATGGTTTGAACATTTAAGAAAACATTTTTCATGCTTGAAAGTCGTTCTTCTTTCAAACAATCTCAGATTAAGTTCAGAAGATTCTTACAGTAAAAAACGTTTAAGCTCCTCCTCAAATCATGTTAGACTGATTTAAAAATCAGATAAGCTCCCTGTTGACTGATTTGGTATATCCCTTTTATATTATATTATAGCCAAAAATGTAGTATTTATTGGACCAAATCTTTTAATAAATAAACCTCAACGCAAGTATACATCTTGGTTTACTATCGTTTAAAACAAGTAATAATGGTACAAAGGTACCGGATATCGAACCCACAGGAAAGCGTGGAAAAGTGTCTCTTTAAAAGTCCATTTTGTAAAAGCGATTTTTGATGGCGAATTCGAAAACAGTATTTTGGTGGTTTGATTTAACAACCAATGACATAAATCAGTTATAAAAAGAAGCACAAGGTATAAAGATCTGTTGGGATGATAGTAATAATTAAATATAGCGATGAGACCGCATTCCTCAGTTATCTCAAACGTCGACTATTTCATGATACAACGAACCGGGTGTCAATTGGTCAATTGTGCTACACCATAAAATATAACATTGATTTAAATAACTTCGGACGATCATGCAGTACGCCACACCTTTCTATTTAGTTATTAGTCTCGGTCCCAACTTCACTTTATACCCCGAACTAGGACGTTTAGCCCATCATCGTTCAGTTTCTAATTATAAAAGATGAGTAAATTTGGAAAGCAAATAATTGAGATGGACAATGCATGAAAAAGACGTAACTTGTTATGCAAGTAACGACGGATTTATCTAATGAGAAGTTAACGACAACTTGAAATTTAAGTGGAAAGTCTTATTTTAAATGTAAAACTTGAAATGGAAAGCTTTGTTAACAACTAACAATGATGTGATTAAAACTACTTGCACAGAAAAAATAAGTAAACTTGGATTATAAAGCGAGATTAGCAATAATTAACTACATAAACTATGAGTTTAAGGGAAGAGAAAAGAGATGGTAATAAGCAATTAAAAACCGTGCGTAGTAAAATAAAGCAAGATTAACAACAAGTTATCAACTACAAATGAAAGCAATTAAATGAAATTAAAAACAACAAGATTATGACAGCCATGAGTAACCAGATTAACAAGATTAAGAGTAAACTTAACAAAACCGTAACCAAAGAAGAGAGTTAGTATCGAGATTATGAGATGCGGTAATGAAACCGTAAGTAAGCAGTTGAAACCGTATGTAATGAAACCGAAAGTAGAGTAAGAAAGCAAAGCGATGGTAGCAAGGTGATAACAACAATTGTAAAACAAAGGATTAGTAATAAGATCAACGTAACAAAACAAGATTAGTAAATGAGCAAACGAGTCACAACCGAGGAGCAAACGGAAATCTTCAATAGAGTAATCGAACCGAACCAATGGGTTGAACCGAGAGGTTCGAACCGTGAGCAAGAGCCTCGGTTTATAACCGGCTCTAAGCTCACTTGTTAAACTAAGCTAACCAAACTATCAAATGGTGATTAAACAAACCATAGTATCAAGTATCAAAATGGAGTAGGTGTGTTTTCTTCATTACATAGCATACATATATATAGCAGCAAACATTCTTGGAGAAGAGGGTAACCACCATGGGTCATACCCATGAATCATGAGATCCATGGGCCGAATGGTATAAGGGGTCGGTTCTTGAGAGGATAAGCCCATCATCCAACCCCAATCGAAAGTTACTCTAAGTCCAAAATGAAATGTTTCTTTTGCATGCTAAGTACTTCGGCCCAAGTGGTCGGCCCAAAAACTCCACAAAAATCCAATCCAAAAACGTGTGTATCTATCAACACAAAAGCCCGGTCCTCAAAAGTTGGAGTCGTCAATTTCGTTCTATTCGCTATCTTCTTGACTTACGAGCTCCAAAAGACCGTCTTTATGCTACCTGAAATACACAGAATTTGAGATAAGCGATTTTGGACGTTTTTCATGCGTTTTTAGATGTTTTTGGCCAACTTTACACTTAAAGGCATTAATTGTTTATTTTACGTAAAAACTACTATAATTAACTAAAATTGACTTAATGGGACGACAAAATGGCTCAAAAATTGGAATTATACAACTAAAATAGGGTTAAACAAATAACCCTATCACAACCGCAAATTCGAACTGTTGCTTGTCCTCAAGCAACTTTATTAAAAACATAATTTTTTAGCGAGAAAATGTTGTGTCAATATGGAAAGTGAAGATTCAGCTAAATTCTCAAGAACCCCACAAGCATGCATTTGTATCAACACAACGAAACAATTACTAACTTTTGCTTAGTTGAGAAAAAATAGCCCTTCACAATTCAATGTTCCTCAACTCATTCTTTAAAACACATCAACCATAAGCTAGCCGAACAACTCAATGTCTAATTGGAAAAAAAAATTACACATGTCTTGAATGGTTTGGTAATTGCCTTTGTACCACTTTCAACATACGGCAGTATTTGCCATCTTCTCATTTTGAGGAATTGCATTTGGACAAATTGGTCCTTTAAGTGTCTTTGACACTTGACAAGTATGCACGGAAAACATATGTAGAACTTTGCTCTTTTTGAGTGTTTATGTGTTTTCACGCTTTGTGCATTTTTGAATGTGTAGATGTGTACGTGGGTATGCATGGAGATATGTGCAAAATGATATGGTATGAATAATAATCATATCTCCTCCTCAAAACTTGGAATGGTTCAATGTCCTCAATGAACATTGAAGAAAAATCGAACCAATTGTTGGTAAGAGTTATGTATCAGTGTATGGTGGGTGCAAAAAATCTTTTTCCAATAAAAATTGGTGAGAGCAAAAAGTTAGACGGCTAGTTCTAGTGATGTGTTAAAAGAATGAAATTAAGAAAACAAAGAAATTATTCGAAGCTATGGAACAACTAAATAAAAAGAGCAATGAATCTTGCATGTAATACGTGTGCATGGATTGCATGAATTCATGAAAACATTAGAAATAATACTTTCCACAAATGGCAACAAACAAATTCCCATACTTCAATTAAAATTAACACTAGGCAAGAAATATAGAGATATAAAATAAAGGGACGATAGGAAGAACCTGGCCTACTCGGAAGGAGTAGGGTGCTGCCCAACAGGCTGCCACAACAACTGCATTGGAAAGGGGGATAGTCTCTTCAAAATCTCCTGGTGTTTCTTGCTCCAAATCAATCTCATAGCATCATCCTTTGCCTTCTCGTATACCAGCCATGCGGTCCTCTCATGTTTGTCTTCTCTCCTCCATCTCTTTAAAGTGCTCCACTGGTCGTCTGGAATGCGAGTGATTTGTGCGGTGATAAAGCGTTGTTGTTCTCTTAGTTCCGCCATAATTTCCTTTTTAAAGGAGCGAAGGGTTGCCTCTAAGGAAGCTAAGCTGTCACTTTCGCTCTTCGGTTGGAAGTGTGTGTTATTGCGTAACAACCTATCGACGTTCATTTTATCCATGACCAACTTATCTTTCGAGAAGTGATCAGTGGATAAAATGGGTACCTTGGCGCGTTCCATGAGTGAGTGTATTATGGTGGGATGTGGTAGGCGTGCATTAGCCCTATCAGCACCTCCAAGTATGTTGTTGGAGATGAGCCGGCCGACGTCGAATTTATGACCCTCCATAATACAGTATAAGATGAAAACTCTAACCATGCATAAGCTAGTGTCATTGTGATGTGGGAAACAACGTGTGTCGTAGAAAATAAAACCAAACATTAGCTTCTGGTTTTAGACAATGAGTGTGCAAAACACGTGAGTTTCCTTGAAAATTCCAATCTGACCCTTCATGGGCAATTCGTTTTAGGACTGCCTCCAAGTCAGTTTCCGTAGCATGGTTAGAAAGTCTCCAAAATTCATATTTATACGGAGGTGGCACCAATCCCAAAACACTGTTAATATGATCAGCAGAATAGCAAACTGGGGTTTTTCGTATGGTGACTTCTATTCCTTTTGTAACTGAAAGTTCGACATAGAATTCACGTACCTAATTTGAGTTATAAGGTTTTGGGATGTTGTAAAGCAACTCCCATCCCAGTTTAGTTATAATGTGCTGAAAGTGCTGGTGTGCAAGCAGTATGCGATGATGAAAACCTTTAGGAGATTGACCGAGTTTAGTTGCAAAAGATTTGTTTCTAATAAAAGCTTCATGACAACTCAACATATGCATGTTAGTAATACGAGGATTAGAGATGTTACTCACTTTCTTTTTACCCTTTTTCTTTGGTATGGCTGATTGTGTGAGCATCATAGCTTGTTCATTCATTGCTAGATCATCATTCGAATCATCACTGGAATCACTAATTTCACCCTCCTCTCGTTCTGTCACAGCTATATCCGCATCATCAATCTTTCTCTTTTTTATCGGTGTTACACTAGTCGTAGCCACTGCCTTGCACCGATGAGTGTACTGAATCGGTGGTTTCGGTTGGGCAGTGGGTTCGGTGCTAGTGATGAGAGGTGAAGTGAGTGGTGGTGCAATCGAGATGGGGTTTGGTGAAGAAGTGGGTGCGATGGCAGTGGGTTCGGTGAGGGTGTTTGTTTGTGATGGTGGCAAAATGAGTGTGGGGGAAATGATCGGGTCTATAGGGATATTACTTCGGTGGTCGATCGGGACAGTCGTAGGTGCTATCGGTGGATACTCGAGGTTTAGTCTGGGGTGTCGTCGCACCGGGCGAAATGTCGATGGTCGACTCAAAATGGGTTCTCCATGAGAATCCAAGACGATCGCAGAGGCAAGCGTGTGAGGTGAGGATGAATGAGTTTAAGAGCTTGAAGACTCGTACCTTACGATTGGAAATCCCGATGGTGGTGGCGTCGCGGCGGCACATTGAGTGTCCAGGCGATACCTTTGAATTTTCGGCGGTGGTCGGTGGAACTTAGCCGACACACTACCGAGACCGAGAAAATCTCGAGTAATCACATGAGACTGATTCAATGGGGGTTGTGGTGGTCGCGATGTATTAGAGAGCAATCCAAACGGATAATAGGTATTAGGGTTCCGATTTTCCATTTAGGGTTTGGATGGGAGGGTTTTTCGATCGATAGTGATGACGGTGATAGTTGTTGAGACGAGCGCAGGTGGGGTATGGGTGGTGGCGATAAAGTGGCGCATAGAATCGACGAAGGTGTGCGATTCGTCTGTCGATGATCGGAGGAATAACCGGAGATCGAGGGTGGGATGTGGTTTTCATTTTCAGGCGTGGTGTGTTCATATAAAGGAGAAGACGAAGAGGGGTGAAGGAGTGGTCTTGGGAACAGAAAAGGAAATGGAAGGTATGGTGGCGACAGGGACAGTAGTCAGCGTCGGCGATGACTTGGGTGTCATGAGTGGTCGAGAGAGACGAGTGCAGAGAGATTGGGTTTATTTCAGTACGATGAAGTACCAAAAATTTTCTGCACCGTTCCTATTCTAGATACTGAGATACAATCTACAGTGTACTCACAAAATCTAAACATAGTTTACTCATAACCAAACTAACTTAGTTTACCTAACCAAGTCCATAATTCAGATTTAAAAATCCATATGGGCCGAAAATGGATTTGGGTTTGAAACTAGACATGGGCCGAGATTTATGAAATCTTGAGATTGGGCCGAAACTAATATCAAACAAATCAGATTTGGGCCACGGTAAAATGAATCGTAAATTGTTTTTCCAATTGAAACGTTTGAGTCTTGAGAGACTATTTTACCGTTCATGTCTGAATTATCTTTCTGTTTAAAACCCAAAAGAACCTTTTATAAAAAATTTGGCCTACGGGCCGATTTTTTTTTTCTTCGTTAAAAATGTGGTTCCTCGTTCTTCCTAATTTTAACTCATCTCATCCTATATTTTTTTCTTTTTCGTTTTCTTTAAAAATAACAAAATGGACCTAAAAAATCTTTTTATGGCTTTTAAAATGATATGTACAATCTCATGGATTATGAGAATCCATGGCTCTCAGCTTGTTTCTTAATTCAGGAGATGAACAACCTCAAGAGGTTGTTGTATCAGTGCGGTAGGTTCGATGAAAGGTTTTACCCATTGACAGTTTACCTTAAAAATGTCTCCCTTTTCCGGATTAATTAATTCGATAACACCATAGGGATAGACTTTTGCAATCTGATACGGTCCAGTCCACCTAGAATTCAATTTCCCAGGAAATAACCTGAGTCTAGAATTAAAAAGTAAAACTTGCTGACCCTCAAAGAACTCTTTTGGAACTATTTTCTTGTCATGCCATTTTTTGGTATTTTCTTTGTAAAGTTTGGCGTTTTCGTAAGAAAAATTCCTGTGTTCTTCTAGTTCACAAAGTTGTAGAGTTCTCTTTCTTCCAGCTTCATCTAGACTCATGTTAAGTTTCTTAATAGCCCAGTAGGCCTTGTGCTCTAATTCTACAGGTAGGTGACAGGCCTTTCCAAAAACCAATTTATAGGGGGACATTCCTGATAGGTGTTTTATAAGCAGTCCGGTAGGCCCACAGGGCGTCATCCAATTTGGAGGCCCAGTCTTTTGTGTGTGGCATAACTACCTTGGTTAATATACCCTTGATTTCCCTGTTGGACAGTTCAGCCAAACCATTGGTTTGCGGGTGATAAGCAGTTGCCACCCTGTGCTGAATGTTCTATTTGTCCAGGACTTCCTCTAATAAATTGTTAATGAAGTGAGTGCCTTCATCACTAATTAAGGCACGAGGTGTACCAAATCTAGTGAAAATGTGCTTGTGAAGAAATTTGACAACTGTCTTAGCATCATTGGCATGGCAGGCCATAGCCTCCACCCATTTGGACACGTAGTCTACAGCTACTAGAATATAGGCACAGTTGTTAGACAGTGGAAAATGTCCCATGAAGTCAATGCCCCAGACATCAAATAGTTCTACTTCTAAAATTCCATTTAAGGGCATTTCATTCCGTTGAGAGATGTTTCCACTTCTTTGACACTCACCGCAACTTTTTGCAAAATTGTGAGCATCATTGTTCAAGGTAGGCCAGAAAAATCCTGATTGCAGGACTTTTGCAGCTCTCCTTTGTCCACTAAAATGACCACCACATGGTCCTGTGTGACAGTGATGTAAGATGGATGTCACTTCTCCTTTTGGAATGCACCTTCGTATCACCTGATCTGCACAAACTTTAAACAAATATGGATCATCCCACAGGAACTGTCTAGAGTCACAAATAAGTTTCTTTCTTTGATGTTTGTTGAGTTCCTTGGGAATGATCCCACAAGCTAAATAGTTGACAATATCTGCAAACCAAGGTAATGCAGCATGTTGAACAGCTAAAATTATCTCATCTGGAAAAACCTCACAGATATCACTAATGTGTTCCTTTGTGTCCTGTTTTTTCAGTCTTGACAAGTGGTCAGCCACTTGGTTATTTATACCTTTTCTATCAACAATCTCCAAATCAAATTCTTGTAACAACAAGACCCACCTGATTAACCTATATTTTGCATCTTTTTTGGAGATAAGATACTTGATGGTTGCATGATCAGTGTGCACAGTTACTTTAGCACCCATCAAGTATGATCTAAATTTTTCAAAAGCACAAACCACAGCTAATAATTCTTTTCAGTGGTGGTGTAGTTGATTTGAGCTTCGTTGAGGGTTTTACTAGCATAATATATGGAGTGAAAAACGTTATTCTTCTTTTGCCCTAAAACAGCTCCAACAACCCAGTCACTAGCATCACTCATGATTTCAAAAGGTAAGGACCAATCAGGTGCCACTATGACAGGAGCAGTGACCAATGCTTCTTTTAAGATTTTAAAAGCTTTTTTACAATCTTCATCAAAGTTGAAAGCATGGTCATGCTGTAATAGTGAGCACAGAGGTTTGGATATTTTAGAAAAATCTTTTATGAACCTTCTGTAAAATCCTGCATGTCCTATAAAGCTTCTGATCCCGTTCACAGTGGTTGGTTCGGGCAAATTTGCAATTACTTCCAACTTTGCCTTATCAACCTCAACACCTCTATTAGAAATGAGATGCCCTAACACAATGCCCTCTTTAACCATAAAGTGACATTTTCCCAATTTAAAACTAAATCTGTTTCTTCACATCTTTTCAGACTTTTTTCAAGGTTTTCTAAACACAGATCATATGATGTACTATAAACAGAAAAATCGTCCATGAAGACTTCCATGGACTGTTCAAGCATATCTGAAAAAATAGACATCATACATCTTTGGGAAGTGGCAGGAGCATTACAATGGCAATTTGATTATAACCCGAGTAACCGTCTAAGAAACAATAGAACTCCTTACCTGCTAGTCTGTCTAACATTTGGTCTATGAAGGGTAATGGAAAATGATCTTTTTAGGTAGCTTGATTAAGCTTCCTGTAGTCCATACATATCCTCCAACCTGACACTACTCTAGTGGGTATAAGTTCATTTTTCTCATTTGTTATTACAGTTACTCCACCCTTTTTGGGTACACATTGCACTGGACTGACACATGTACTACTAGCAATAGGATAGATTATGCCAGCATCAAGCCATTTTAAAATTTCTTTTTTTACAACCTCTTTCATCATTGGGTCGAGTCTTCTTTGAGGCTCAACAGAGGTAAACTCTTTGTTTTCTAAAATGATTTTATGTTGACAAATGGTAGGGCTTATGCCCTTCAAATCAGCTATGGTCTATCCTATGGCTTTGGTGTGTAGTTTTAACATACTAACCAACTTTTCTTCTTGATCAGATTCCAACGATGATGAAATAATGACTGGTAACTTCCCTGGTTCTCCTAGAAAGGCATATTTCAAATGAGAGGGAAGCTGTTTCAACTCTAAATCTGGAGCACATTCTAAAGAAGGAATAAGGGTCCTTCTATCCTTATTTTATAATACTTCAACAGCAGAAGTGACCTGTATGTCTTCTAAGTCATCAAACTCTACTATAATCTCTTCACTATCAGAATCTCAAATTCCCATAGCCTCCCCAAAACTTTGGTCTTGACACCAAGATTCAATCAAACCTAAGGTAAAGATTCAATCAAACCTAAGGTAGAACATTCCTCTCTTTCTTCAGGGTATTTAAGGGAGTCCAACACATTGAATGTTACCTGTTGGTCTTGTACTCTCATGGTCAGCACACCTTTCTAGACATCTATCAGAGTTCTACCTGTAGCTAGGAAAGGTCTTCCTAAGATAATAGGAATGTTTTTGTCAGCTTCAAAGTCTAGGATGATAAAATCTGCAGGGAAAATAAATTTATCAACCTGAACAAGGACATCTTCAATCTTACCCTTAGGCCAATCTATGGACTTATCTGCTAATAAGAGAGAAACAGTTGTAGGTCTAGCTTCACCTATGCCTAAGGTGTTGAAAACAGATAAAGGCATAAGGTTTACACTGGCTCCTAAGTCACACAAAGCTTGTCCTACTTCTTTTCCTCCTATGGAACATGGTATTCTAAAACTACCCGGATCTTTCATTTTTGGAGGGATCTTATTGGACAACATAGCACTACAGCCTTCAGTCAGAGCTACCGTCTCATACTCATTCAACTTTTTCTTTTTGCTCAAAATGTATTTCAAAAACTTTGCATAAGTTGGCATTTGTTCTATGGCTTCAACGAAATGTATGTTTATATGCAACTGTTTAAAAACATCTAAAAACTTTTTGAATTGCAATTGCTCTTTCTCACTTCTCATTCTTTGTGGATAAGGAATGTAAAGTGGAACTGTAGTAGGAGGTGCGGTCTTTTGAAGAGTATGTGCTGGTGTTGATGGTAAGGTGTTTTCTTTCCTAATATCACTAGGGACTTTGGGACTGTCACCAGCCTGTGACACATCCACAACAGGTTTGTCTTTGGTTTGTGAATCATTCTTGGGTTCATCAGGGGTTAACAGTGGGAAAATAAGAATGGTAGTGGAATCACTGGACACAATGATATTACTTGTTCCAACATTTCCACTAGCTTGAGCAGAGCTTAAGACTGTGTTTTTCTTTTTTGGCTCTGCTTTGTCTGGGTTTTTAAAATCTTTTTGTAAATTTTCTGGTAAATCCTTACCACTCCTCAAAGTTACAGCTTTCACATGCTCTTTTCCGATTCTCGGGGGTGTTTCAGTATCACTGGGTAATGAACCGAGAGGACGTTTCCTCATTCCCAAAGCCATTTGACCCATCTGGGTCTCCAGATTCTTAATAGATGCCTGAGTTTGGGACATGAATCCCTTCATCATAGCTTCCAAAGACGTAGATGACTCGGCATGATGATTGGATTTTTGAAAGGCATGATGATTGGATTTTTGAAAAGCATGTTGATTATTTTGAGAATTTGCGTGTTGATTGTTTTGAGGTCTGTGCTGAAATTGCTGGTTTTGACCTTGCAATTCTGGTGGTGGTTGATTCAAAGATGGAATGTGAACATGAAAAGTTAGGATGGTTCCTCCACTCAGGGTTGTAAGTTTGAGAAAAGGGACCTCCTTTGTCATTGCTGTTATTATTATTATGACCAACGTAATTGAGACGCTCAGGATTTCTAGGACAATGTTCAAAATTATGACCATCACCACAGTATGTGCATTGTATAGACTGGACAGTAGGAGGTGGTACAACAGGGTTGAGTGTCACAGCATTAAGGTTTTTAATCAAAGATGCCATGTCACTTAACTTTGTAGATATTAAAGCGTAAGCATCGAGATCTTGCACTCATGTTGTCCTTCTAACTGGTAATGCACGTGGATCAGCCCACTGCCCATTGTTGTTTTAAATTCTTTCAAGGATGTCATATCCTTCATTATAGGTACAAGAGGTAAAAGCTCCGTTTGCAGTAGCGTCGAGCATTTGTTTAGCAGTATTATTTAAACCACTGTAAAACGTCTCTAACTGTATACAATACGGAATGCCATGGTGAGGGCACTTTCTCAAAAGTTCCTTGTACCTATCCCATGCATCAGGAACTGCTTCATCATCCATTTGTCTAAAAGTACAGATTGCATTTCTGGACTTAGCATTCCTCGTGGGTGGAAAATATTTTTTAAAAAATTTCTCAGCCGTCTGGGCCCATGTAACTATAGAATCTGGTTTCAAGGAATTGTACCAAGATCTTGCACTGTCTCTTAAAGAATATGGAAAATGTTTTAATTTCAGTGCATCATCTTCAACTCCAGGAATTTTAAAAGAATCTGTAATTTCCATGAAGGACCGTAAGTGAGAATGAGGATCTTCTGTTGCCATACCTGCGTATTGACTGTTGGTTTGTAACATATAAAACATTATCGGTTTCAACTCAAAGTGGTGGGTTTGCAAACTTTGTTTCAAAATTCCTGAATGTAACTGAGTTAGAACAGGTGTTAGACCCAGATTTAACAGGTAACAACGATTCAATGAGGAATAACAAGAACAGATAATGATTTCAACTTGTCATCCCTCTCACATTCAATAATCAAGATAGTTACAAAGGTTTGAATGAAAATCCTAACTATCTCTCTCTAAACAATTTAGCTCTCGATGAATGTGTGAATCGCTTCTCGAACGTCTAACCTAATTCTAAGGTTAAGACTAACCTTAAATACCTAGGCCTTAAACACAAAGGGCCAAGCCCATTAAACTAAACTAAGCCCTTTTATAATTAAAGACTTTTACAAAACGATTAATTAAACTAATTAAACTCTATAATAATTATTTATATATCTTTCTAATATGTAGGACATTTATTGTCCTAACAATCTCCCCCTAAAGATATATAAATAAAAATCGGTCTTGAAACCTTTAGGTCTTGATCTTCTCTTCCTTTTGAATCTTTGAAATGCACTGATGTTGCATGTCTTCATGTCTTTTCAGCGCTCCCCCTTGAATAAAGCTCTTAGTCTGCAAATCTTCAACGAATCTGTCTTTGAACCGCGAGTTGAATTTGCTTTCAGCTTCAGCTTTAAGAACTTTGTAGAATCGAAATGCTTGAAGGAGGAAATACTGAATTGTAGAGAGCATCACTTGATAAACGATGAGAAGAGTTGATCACTTGTAAGAACTTTGAAGTCTTATCAGATTTCGGAACTTGACCGTTACTCCCCCTTGGCTTTTGCATGGGGACTTCTTTACTCCCCCTTGGCTTCACTCCCCCTCGACTTTTGCTAACTCCCCCTCAACTTGATAATCTGTGTCTTTGAATCTGTACCCTTTCTCCCCCTCATGATGAGTAGGAGCATTCGGAGCATCATGCACGTTCAAAGACAAAAGTGACGAGTAGCAAAAAAAATCAGATCAAACAGTAAGTAACCAGAACGGGGTAATAAGCTAACACAGTAACACAGAAGTAACTGTTTTCACAACAATTTAAAAAATTGTGTGGCCTATGTTCAGAGTTGGCAAAGGGGTATCTCTGATAGGACTTCCAGTTATCACTGAAGAAAATTTAAAAATTTTAACTTCTCAAACTGTTCCGGCAATATCACGAAGATATGCAATGGGAATCACAAAACTCGTGCTTGTGTGAAAAAAGATTATATATTTGTTAGGCTCAAAAATTGATTTAACTTGGGACACAAGTTAAAAATCAATTGACACAGTGATAAGAATATGAAGTTCGGAGACCGGAGCTGATGTCTTCCTTTTTCAATATCTAAAACCTCCGAGTGAGGAATAGATAGATTATGTGCTAAGCCTCCATGAATATATGAAACAAGCATCTGTTGGGAGATACTTGAGTAGCTGGGTGGGGTGACACGAGTTATCGACACTGGGTCCATGTCTGTTTCATATTCGATTTCATATTAGTTGCACGGATATGATAAAGCTCTAATACCAATTGATAGACCCAGATTTAACAGGTAACAACGATTCAATGAGGAATAACAAGAACAGATAATGATTTCAACTTGTCGTCCCTCTCACATTCAATAATCAAGATAGTTTACAAATGTTTGAATGAAAAACAACTATCTCTCTCTAAACAATTAAGCTCTCATGAATGATAATGAATCGTCTATCGAACGTCTATATTTCAATATTCATCTCCAAAGAACGAGAATGAATAGATTGTGTGGTTACCCGGATAACTGACTCGGTTTGGTAAGGACCAATATATTCTTTTAAGTCCTGTCACATCCTCACCATTTATTCTTTTCTCTCCAAACTCATCTATCATCTAGACCCCTCACTGTAGTCTATAAGGGATGTGTTTCTTAGGTAGGTCCTTCCGGTTCTGGATAGACCATAGAAACAATGTAAGTCCTAACACTCTTTTCATGCAATGAATAGAACAGTTAAGTAAACAGTGATGTACGAGTTCTAAACTGAGATGTTTAGAAGTCAACGCATTTACGAACGAGTCCTGATCTGAGATGATCAGAAGTCATTAAAAAATAAGTTCGAGTTCTGATCTGAAGTAATCAGAAGTCAAGATTAAATTACCAGAATTTCAAGAAACATATTCAAGCGCAAAACAGAATGACTCAGTAAGCACAGTATTTGCAACAATAAAACAATGATTAGAAAGTTTAACTGTGAAGAACAAGTCACAATTAACATATCAGATAAGAATTGAATCATTGGTGTGAACTGATGAACTATGAACACAAAGTGGAATTCAAAAACGAGTGTATTTCCATCGAAAAATCAACAAACATTTTAGACATGGAAATAACTAAATCAAGAAAATGACACGTGGCAATCATGGAATTTAACAAGGAGAATAACAAACACAAGTAAGTTATCCAGAATGAGTTACCACGGTCTTTGAATTCAGTTGAAGTTTACTTACCTTGCATAGAATAGTGCTCCCCCTCAAAATTGGCATAACCTTTGAATGCTCGTCATGTGATGTGAATAATAGGAATTAAAGCCGCACATGACATTCCTACAAAACAGATTAGTAGGATTTTGGTATCCATCCATTGATGGATCCTTGACGGTTAGATGCCCTATGAGGACCTGGGATACTATAAGTACCATACCAATACTTAGCATGGTCTTTCTTCACAAAGTCATTTGTACCACAATAAGAGCAACACAACTTATGTGTAGATAAGTTGATCAGTTTATTAACAGAGTAAACATGATCAGTTTTCACAAAAGGTTTAGCGTGGAAAGCTGTGTTGTTCTTGGCATTCTTTACAGGGACAGATGACTTTGGAGCAGGAGTGGTTCCTTTAACTCTCCACTCCATTTTTACTTTCTTGAAAGATTGATTATATGTATTATCAACACGAGAATTATAGAAAAGATTGGAAGGTCGAATCTGATCTTTTGAAAAATCATTTGATGTGACAAAATTCTTTGAATCAGATTTAACCTTTTGTTTCTTCAAAGACTCGGTAGTTAGTTTAGATAATCTCTTTGTAAGCTTAGAAATCTCAGTTGAAAGGTCTTTCTTTCTTTTGCAAAATCATCTTTCAAACATTTAGTTCTAAAGCCTTCAACCTTCATTTTCTCATTCTCTTTGCTTAGAATGTCTAATTCTTTCTTCGGATCGGATATTTTCAAAGAAAGTTCTCCATTCCTTTTAGAAAAAGATTTGCGTTCAGTTTCAAACTTTTCTCTTTCAAAAAACAAAACTTTTTCAAAGTCGGAGATTTGTGTTGAAAGTTTTAGACATCTAAGCTCAAGACTTTTCTTTTCTTCAAGAGATTTGGTTGAAAACCCAGATTGCTTTTGAAGAAGCAATTCTTTCTCCTTTTCAAAAACCTTTTCAAAATTAGATAGTTTACTTTTAAGCTCAAGGTTTTCACGGTTCAGGAGTTTACCTTTCTCTTCTTCTTCAGCAAGCTTCTCAGAACTGTTCCAGAGTTGAGATTTCAGTTCCTTCAGCTCCTTGATGTACTTGCTGCACAAGTCATCTTCTTGCTGGATATTCTTTTCAGAAAGTCTTTGATGTGCTTCCTTTTCAAGTGCCTTTATCTCGTCTGGTGATGGCAGTTCAGAAAGCTTCTTTTTCAGCTCCGTGTTTTCGGACTCTAAGGCTGTTGCCTTTTCTTCGGATTTGGCAAGCTTATCAGCACTTTCAGATATTTGCAGTTTCTGTTCCTTCAGTTCTTTGAATTGCTTTTTGTTAGTTTTCATTTGCACGCTCCCAATTCTCTTCATGCATTCTCATCAGATCTTTACACTCATGATTGAAGCAATACTTCGACATTGTTACCTGAAAAAATGATCGTTAATCGGTGTTGTTTTGAAGAATAAAACCTTGCGGAAGAAAAATCAAAAATTATAATTGAAAAACAAATCTAAAAAATAAATTCGTTTCCAAAAATTAAGATTTGATTATTATCGAATTCGAACGAACGAAATTACTCTTCGAGAGTGAAATCTGCAAGATAAACAATTCACTTTAGATCAAAGATGTCAACGAAAATCACATAAAATGATAATAGTCGCTAATAATTGCAAATCGTCGCAAAAAGTCTCAAACGTCACAAAATAATTGCAAATCGATCGTTTAAGAAAAATCGCAACTTTTGTTGAAAAACTTTTAATCACGAGACGTGAGGTAACTCGGGTACCGATGAGAACTTACCAACCAAACTTACCAAAACACAACTTACCGGGTGAAGTGGAATTTACCGGACGAAGAATGGTTTACCGGATAATGTACTTTCCGAACAAAAGAACACTTACCGGGTGAACAAGAACTTACCGGATAAATAGAAAGTTGAGACTTACCGGGTAGTGAAGGTTGTCGGATATGTGACACGCGTATGACAAACGTACCGGATGAAACGAGAACTTACCGGACGATGTGATGCTTACCGGATGAAGAACAAACCAAGCAAAAATTAAACACAAACAGAAACAAACAATAAGATCAAACTAAATATGTATGTATGTATGAGTATGCGAGAATTAATGAATAAAGCATGCATGCATGTAGGTGATAATTAAATAGAGCATACACTCATGTAGGAGGAAATTTGCGTCCGAAGAGTTGGTCAAACAAAACGGCTCACACAAAAATTATCCGGAAAGTAGGTTTCTTCCGGTAACTTAAAACAAATCAATCAGAAAGTGGTGATTCATCCGGACTGTGCAGGTGTGTGTGAGGTTACCGGACACAAATTTCATCCGGGAAGAAGAAATTCATCCGGTAACCCAAAAGTGTATCCGGTAACTTGATGAAAAATAAGAAACTTACCAGGACACTGCGGCTGATTGAGAAGTTTTCGATAGGGTTGCTTGATTTCACTCCTGTAAGGTTAGATTTTGACCAAAAACACAAGAACAAACACACCCAAATCGATATCTAGGAAAAATATATCCTATTTTTCAATAATCACCACAAAAACCTTTAGAACATCAAAAACTTCAAGATTTGATTTTTAAAATACAGAATTGATTCCTTTGAGACTTGTAATCGCAGATAAACAGCAACGAAAGAACTTGCAAACCCGATTGAAGAACACTTTTCTTCAAGAAAAATCTGCACTGATACGAAAATATTCTGGGTGCCTTCTGGACATCCAACGATCAATCCAACCGGTCAGAATGTGAAATAAGATGTCCCAAAGTTGCTGCCCAAAAATCGCGACGATCCGACGGTTCAATCTCCGGGAATAAGCGAAACGGCTAGCTGTGATTTTCCAGAAAATTTTCTGCGAAAATTCTTTCTTTTTCTTGCTTTCGTTCGATTTCTTTCGTATCTTCAAATCACCGATTCGGATCTGATACCAATTGTTAGACCCAGATTTAACAGGTAACAACGATTCAATGAGGAATAACTAGAACAGATAATGATTTCAACTTGTCATCCCTCTCACATTCAATAATCAAGATAGTTACAAAGGTTTGAATGAAAATCCTAACTATCTCTCTCTAAACAATTTAGCTCTCGATGAATGTGTGAATCGCTTCTCGAACGTCTAACCTAATTCTAAGGTTAAGACTAACCTTAAATACCTAGGCCTTAAACACAAAGGGCCAAGCCCATTAAACTAAACTAAGCTCTTTTATAATTAAAGGCTTTTACAAAACGATTAATTAAACTCTATAATAATTATTTATATATTTTTCTAATATGTAGGACATTTATTGTCCTAACAACAGGAATGGCGTAAGACATAATACCACCATCTTTAGAGTTAGCTAACCGAAAGATGTTTTGTTTCTCATCATCAACATTATTAATCGGCCAGTTTTCTGGTATTTCATTATTATTATTAGGACGCTCATTGGGACCAAACTGGTTATTTTCCTCTTCATCATCTGACGAAGAAGAATAATGTTCAGACATCTCGGGAGAATTTAAGACTGTGTTAGCTCTTTGAATTCTTCTTCGTTGTTTAAACGTTCGTTCAATGTCAGGATCAAATTGGAAACGTTCGTCGTGAGGCAACCTTGGCAATTGGCATGCACTATTTTTTGGTTTTTCTAAAAGATGGTAGAAAAACTTGCTTTTAAAAACTTTACTTTGAACAAAAGAAAGACTTCTAGCGTGCTTCCCCGGCAACGACGCCAAAAACTTGTTGACTGATTTGGTATATCCCTTTTTATATTATATTATAGCCAAAAATGTAGTATTTATCGGACCAAATCTTTTAATAAATAAACCTCAACGCAAGTATACATCTTGGTTTACTATCGTTTTAAACAAGTAATAATGGTACAAAAGTACCGGATATCGAACCCACAGGGAAGCGTGGAAAAGTTTCTCTTTAAAAGTCCAGTTTGTAAAAGCGAGTTTCAGATGGCGAATTCGAAAACATTATTTTGGTGGTTTGATTTAACAACTAATGACAGAAATCAGTTATAAAAAGAAGCACATGGTATAAAGATCTGTTGGAATGATAGTAATAATTAAATATAGTGTAACGCCCCAAATTCCGGGCTAATTTGAACCTCAATTTTCCACAAGTTATGATAATATAAACTTCAAACTTACAAAAATAGCAAGTGAATTAATCATCAAGAGTACATTTACAGATACAAGATTCTACAAATAACTTATTAATCTAATTATGTCACTATAATCAGATTTACTAAGTTATCTAAGCAATCCCTCAAAATCCCCTTCTGTTAATTGACTTCCTTGCTATTCCAAAACGCTCGTCCCACAACCCTTTATTTTCCCGAGCCGGTACCTGGTAAGAAAACATCATTTGAAACGATTAGGCCAACGCCTAGTGAGAACATTCGTTTCCATAATAATATTTGCAAAAATCAATGTAAACAAGTTATATCAAACCTGATTACCCTTTTTCTTACCATACGTGTAACTCTATTCCGTTAGCACGATTTTCATCCAATCCCATGAATATGACTGACACACATTCCATCATCATATCATGTCTTAGAGCCACACTACGAATCTTCACTGATTCTAGATTAATACTCTTATTCCAGAAATCGCAATATACACATACCCATTTCCATTCATATCCTATTCCAGAGCCACACTACGAATCTTTCTCAGATTCTAGATTAATGCTCCCATCTAAGTAATCGCAATATACACATGCCCATTTCATAGGAAAGGAAGTAGAGATTACAATTACATATGTCAATCACTTTTCTTCCTTAGAAACCGGGAATTACGTTTATTCCAGGGTTTCTCACACACATCAGAATAATGACTAACTTCATCTATTCCACGTGTACATAACCATTAGTACCACACACATCAGAATAATGACTAACTTCATCTATTCCACGTGTACATAACCATTAGTACCACACACATCAGAATAATGACTAACTTCATCTATTCCACGTGCACATAACCATTAGTACCACACACATCAGAATAATGACTAACTTCATCTATTCCACGTGCACATAACCATTAGTACCACACACGTCAGAATAATGACTAACTTCATCTATTCCACGTGCACATAACCATTAGTACCACACACATCAGAATAATGACTAACTTCATCTATTCCACGTGTACATAACCATTAGTACATATGGATCCATTACACTTTACTAACGTATATGCATAACAACATATCACACCACATCTCATATCATATTCTTAACTCTGAGAATACTAGATAACCTATCGCATTTTCATCCTCAAATGCCCCCCTTCGGCGACTTAGCACGGGGGCAGCGCCCCCAGAAATTTTTTAGAAACTTAACCAGACAAAACATCCAGAAACTGCATCCAGCCATCAGAACCTAACATTTTTAATTTCTCAAAAGTGTCCGGACAACAGGGGTTTCTGGACAACTAAACTTTCCGGATAACTACAACTCACCGGATACATGCATAATCCGGACAATACACTTTCTTGACCATCATCTAATCCAGACAACACCCGGAAACTAAAGCAACCCGGATACTATCCGGTAACTATTTTATCCGGAAACTTACAATAAAACTAGACTTACCGGATATTCTTCTGCGTCCGGAAACATTCATCACAGGGGTTTCCGGATACGACTTTTTATCCGGAAACGTCGGTCTGCAGCCTAAAATTCGATCTAACTCGATGTCTGTTCGATTCAGCTCATTCCAGACCATTCCATACAGTTCATAACCAATTTATACAGCTATTTCAAGGTTTAATTTAACAGGAAAACACTGATTTGTACAAACAACAAATGAACTCACCTTTTTGTTGCAAAACACCCGATGCTGCACAAATCCAATCCCAATCTGCTATTAATGATTCTGAACACCTAATCAACAAACAGATTCGTTCACAAACATTCATCTACAACAACTATAACTGAATCTTGTGATAAACTTCTTACCAAATTGAAGACAAAACCCTTGTTTTCTTCCTTTTCTCTTCTTTCTCACTTATCTCTCTTTTCTCTTTGATTCTCCAAACCGACCCAACACAAATACTGAGATATTTTCCTATCTCAGCTTCTTTATCCATTCACACTTTCAAGAATAACCCAACACCCCCTCAAGTTCCAATATTCCCAAAAGTAACATCCAACTTTAATCCTTTGTATTTTAACCCCATTGAATAATAAACTTACAATATAATTCAAGGTTTTAACCAAAATACAAATAGATCCCAATTCTCATTAAAATAATATTATTGAAAATTCAGGATGTTACATATAGCGATGAGACCACATTCCTCAGTTATCTCAAACGTCGACTATTTCATGATACAACGAACCGGGTGTCAATTGGTCAATTGTGCTACACCACAAAATATAACATTGATTTAAATAACTTCGAACGATCATGCAGTACGCCACACCTTTCTATTTAGTTATTATTCTCGGTCTCAACTTCACTTTATACCCCGAACTAGGACGTTTAGCCCATCATCGTTCAGTTTCTAATTATAAAAGATGAGTAAATTTGGAAAGCAAATAATGGAGATGGACAATGCATGAAAAATATGTAACTTGTTATGCAAGTAACGACGGATTTATCTAATTAAGAAGTTAACGACAGCTTGGAATTTAAGTGGAAAGTCTTGTTTTAAATGTAAAACTTGAAATGGAAAGCTTTGTTAACAACTAACAATGATGTGATTAAAACTACTTGCACAGAAAAAATAAGTAAACTTGGATTATAAAGCGAGATTAGCAATAATTAACTACATAAACTATGAGTTTAAGGGAAGAGAAAAGCGATGGTAATAAGCAATTAAAAACCGTGCGTAGTAAAATAAAGCAAGATTAACAACAAGTTATCAACTACAAATGAAAGCAAGTAAATGAAATTAAAAACAACAAGATTATGACAGCCATGAGTAACGAGATTAACAAGATTAAGAGTAAACTTAACAAAACCATAACCAAAGAAGAGAGTTAGTATCGAGATTATGAGTTGCGGTAATGAAACCGTAAGTAAGCAGTTGAAACCGTATGTAATGAAACCGAAAGTATAGTAAGAAAGCAAAGCGATGGTAGCAAGGTGATAACAACAATTGTAAAACAAAGGATTAGTAATAAGATCAACGTAACAAAACAAGATTAGTAAATAAGCAAACGAGTCACAACCGAGGAGCAAACGGAAATCTTCAATAGAGTAATCGAACCGAACCAATGGGTTGAACCGAGAGATTCGAACCGTGAGCAAAAGCCTCGGTTTATAACCGGCTCTAAGCTCACTTGTTAAACTAAGTTAACCAAACTATCAAATGGTGTTTAAACAAACCATAGTATAAAGTATCAAAATGGAGTAGGTGTGTTTTCTTCATTACATAGCATACATATATATAGCAGCAAACATTCTTGGAGAAGAGGGTAACCACCATGGGTCATACCCATGGATCATGAGATCCATGGGCCGAATGGTATAAGCGGTCGGTTCGTGAGAGGAGAAGCCCATTATCCAAGCCCAATCGAAAGTTACTCTAAGTCCAAAATGAAATGTTTGTTTTGCATGCTAAGTACTTCGGCCCAAGTGGCCGGCCCAAAAACTCCACAAAAATCCAATCCAAAAACGAGTGTATCTATCAACACAAAAGCCTGGTCCTCAAAAGTTGGAGTCGTCAATTTTGTTCTATTCGCTATCTTCTTGACTTACGAGCTCCAAAAGACCGTCTTTATGCTAGCTGAAATACACAGAATTTGAGATAAGCGATTTTGGACGTTTTTAATGTGTTTTAGATGTTTTTGGCCAACTTTACACTTAAAGGCATTGATTGTTTATTTTACGTAAAAACTACTGTTAGACAACCTAAGGGGGGGGTAAGGTTGTATTTTAAATCTTTTACTTTCAAAAAAAAAATTCTTTTATAAATAAATACAGTACAGAAACAGTATAAATAAATCAGAGTATAGAAATAATAAATAAACAACAATTATATAAACAGATATAATTTAAATGCACAGCGGAAATGTAAATAGATAAGGGAAAGAGAATACTTGACAACGATATTTTTAAAGTGGTTCACCAAACACAAAGTTGGCTAGTCCACCTCGAGAAAATAACACTTCTCGGAGATCCAATACGAACGTGTTCTTTACGGTAGAAACACAAACCTTAATACAATAATATTGTCACGAATATCTCTACTCAGATGAGAGATTTATATGGATCACTCACTCTATTCAAACACTTACAAGAGGGTATAATTTTAATATGATAATCACTCTTGTAAAATATTAATCACTTGGATTTTTAGAGAGAGTTTGATCACTTGAGTTGTTTTGCTGATTCAACTAATCAAGAGATTTTAATCTGCTATCAACTCAAGATTTCTTGCTCAAAAATATTTTTATAAATTATAACTGATTGAGAGAAGAAACAGCAGAGTATTGATCAAATGCTGAGGAGGAAATTAATTGCTGGTTGGTGTGTCTTGAATGCTGAGGAGAAGCTGGTATTTATAGTGAAGCTTCCAACGATAACAACCTGCTACACCTGACAGGAGAAGGTTCACACTGCAGCAACACTTCAACAGTGACAGCGGCGTGGGATTTTTTCTTCTTGGAAAGCAAGCTTGGCATTTAATGGTGAATAGTGAAAAGCAAAAGAAATCAGATTTTCTTTTGAGTTGACAAAGGAAAGTTTAAAGATTTATTTTAATAAAATTAATAAACCTTTAGTTTTAAAATAAAAAGGTAATGATGACAAACTTAAAAAAAATATAATATATATATATATATCTTATACGTTTATATATATATTATATATATATATATATATATTAAATAAACTTTAAATATCTTTGATTTAAAAAAAAGTTTTAGAAAAATCCAAGTGGTATTTTATTTTAGGGTGTTTATCATTTTAAAATAAAATGACGAAACTCTTCAGTCTTGGATTCTTCAGATAAAATGATTCGAGATCATTTAAATATCTGCACACTCAGATAAAATATTAGATAACAAATAATGCGGTGTGTTTTGTAATCATCAAAATAAATATGGAGATGTGATTTTATGTGTACCAAAAATATATCACAATATTTAAAGCTGGGTACACTTGCACCAACAATCTCCCCCTTTTTGATGATGACAAACACAACGCTAAACACGAGAGCATACTCGGTTTCTCTCCCCCTTTTGTCGAAGCAAAAAGGGTTTAAGAAAGTCGCTTATGCTCCCCCTCGAAAGATGCTCCCCCTCAAAATATGAAATATTTGAGAGTTAGTATTTTTAAGGGTTATACTCAAGCATGCCTAAACCAAGTCTTAATTTAAAGAAAGCTTTTTTGTTAAGAGCTTTAGTAAAAATATCGGCCAAATTATCTTCCGAATCAACCTTTTCAAGCACGATTTGGCCTTTTTGAACATTATCTCGTAAAAAGTGATGTCTCAATTCAATATGTTTTGTACGAGAGTGTAAAACGGGATTTTTACTTAAGTTTATGGCACTTGAGTTATCACACATAATTGGAATTTTGGTTAGATGTACCTCAAAGTCGGTAAGTGTGTGTTTCATCCAAAGAACTTGAGCACATGCTCTTGCGGCGGCTACATATTCCGCTTCGGTAGTAGACAACGCTACGGATTGTTGTTTCTTAGAGAACCAAGACACAAGTGAGAGACCTATAAAGGCACATACCCCACTAGTACTTTTTCGGTCAACAATAGATCCACCAAGATCGGAATCGGCGAAACACGTTACTTCTAACTCGGGTTTCTTTGCATACCATAAGCCAAGATTAGTAGTACCTCGTAAATATCGAAAGATACGCTTGACAGCTTCATAGTGAGTTTGTTTAGGTGAAGATTGAAAACGAGCACATAAACATACACTAAACATAATATCAGGTCTACTAGCAGTTAAATATAGTAAGCTACCAATCATTCCACGATAAATCTTTTCATTAAAATCGTTTCCCTCCTCGTCACGAGATAATTGTAAGTTTGTGGTCATTGGAGTTTCAACGGGTTTCACATTTTCAAAGTTAAACTTTTTCAACATATCTTTACAATATTTAGATTGACTAATAAAAATACCAGTTTCACATTGTTTGATTTGCAATCCTAAGAAGTATTTTAACTCTCCCATCATGCTCATTTCAAACTCGCTTGTCATTTTCGCAGAAAATTCATTACACAGTTTTTCATTAGTGGAACCAAAAATAATATCATCAACATATACTTGCACAACTACAATATCATTTTGAACATATTTCACAAATAAAGTATTATCTATTTTACCCATAATATAACCACTAACAATTAGAAAGGTTTTTAATCTATCATACCACGCACGCGGAGCTTGCTTTAAACCGTAAAGCGCCTTTTTCAATTTATAAACATGTGTCGGGTTTTCAAAACTTTCAAAACCGGGAGGTTGAGAAACGTATACCTCCTCATTTATAATACCATTTAAGAAAGCACTTTTAACATCCATTTGAAATAATTTAAAATCTTTAGCATTTGCAAAAGCGAGAAGCATTCGAATAGACTCCAACCTTGCAACCGGTGCAAAGGTTTCGTCATAATCTATACCTTCTTGTTGACTGTACCCCTTGGCAACTAAACGTGCCTTGTTTCGTGTGACTCCACCGTTCTCGTCTACCTTGTTACGGAAGACCCATCTTGTGCCAATAATGGTTTGACTACTAGGGCTAGGCACTAAGTCCCACACATCATTCCTAGTAAATTGGTTCAACTCTTCTTGCATGGCCAATATCCAATCCTCATCACCTAAAGCTTCTTCTATGGTTTTAGGTTCTATGGTTGAGATAAAGGCATGGAAAGCACAATGGGTATGGATTTGTGATCTAGTTGTCCTTTGGTTTAGGTCACCTATAATTTGGTCTACGGGATGGCCTCGAGCGGTTCTAAGGTTAGGATCATCTACACCTTGTGGAATAAAACACGGAGGGGCATCACTAGATTCAATATTATTTGTGGAAGGTTGGGTACCTAAATCCAAGGTACTAAGTTGTTGGGCTAAGACATCTCCTTCACAAACATTGTCATTTGCTAAGGGTGCACTCGGTTTGGGAGGACTCTCGTCAAAGCTAACATTTAAGGATTCTTCTACTACCATGGTCTCCTTATTTAGGATTCTATAGGCTTTGCTATTCCAAGAGTAACCTAGGAACACTCCTTCATAGGCTTTAGGGTCAAATTTGGTTAGGTAGGATTTGGTGTTTAAAATGAAACATTTACAACCAAAAACTTTTAGGTGAGCTAGGGAAGGTTTTCTACCTCGGTAAAGTTCATAGGGTGTCTTATTTAGGATACCTCTAATTAGGACACGGTTAAGCACATAGGTCGCGGTAGCAACGGCATCACACCAAAACTTTTGGGGAACTTGATGTTCGTTTAGCATGGTTCTACTCATTTCTTGCAACGTTCTATTTTTCCTTTCAACAACCCCGTTAGATTGAGGTGTTCGAGGAGCAGAAAAGTTATGAGTTATACCATGTTTATCACAAAAGGCACCAAATTGTACATCATTATCGAATTCTCGTCCATGGTCCGTACGTATGGAAACAATCGTACAACCTTGTTGGTTTTGAATTCTTTTTCCTAAAATTTTAAACTTTTCGAAAGCCTCATTTTTATGTCTCAAAAATAAAGTCCAAGTATAACGGGAATAATCATCCACAATAACCAAAGTATAAAAATTTCCTCCAAAACTTTGAATAGCCATCGGGCCAAAAAGATCCATATGTAAAAGTTCTAAAACTCTTTGAGTAGAAATAACATTTTTTGATTTATGAGAAACGTGATGTTGTTTGCCGACACGACAAGCATCACAAAAATGATTATCAAACTTTAATTTTGGCAGGTCACTCACAAGCTCCTTATTTTTTAAGTTTTGCATTAATCTTAGATTAGCGTGACCTAAACGCCTATGCCATAAAGTAGAAACATCATGAAGAGAAGATAAGCATACATTTTCAGATACAACAGTTTTGCAAATATATAAATTTCCTTTCACAGAACCAGTTAAAAGAACTTTGCCATTTTTCAAGATTTTGCACGAGTCTTCTTCGAAGACGACAGTTATACCATTTTTACACAATTGGCGAACACTTAACAAATTAAAATGTAAATTATCAACACGATTCACATTAAGAAATTGAACATTATTGCAAGAGACTGTACCTCTACCAATTATATTTCCTTTGGAGTTTCCTCCAAAAATTACCTGTCCACCATCACATGACTTATATGATGAAAAGAGATTATTGTTTCCGGTCATGTGACGTGTGCAACCACTATCGAGTATCCAGTCCATATCAAGGTCAATCTACAATAATGAAGATGTAACTTTTATGGTCCCCATTTCTCGTGGGTCCTTGACAATTAGTTTCAATGTCAACCAACATGCATATATATAATACATTACACAATATTAATATATATATAATACATCAAATAATATTAATATATATATATAACACATATCAAGTCAAACAAAATATATATATAATATATTAAACAGTACACCAATATATATATATAATAAAGAATCAAACAGAAAGTATATATATATATATGTGTAGTACGTATGTATATATATATAAACAAAAGTACATACAATAAAATATTATTTATATATAACATATATACAAGAATTCATATTTAAACTATATATATATATATATATATATATATATATATATAATATATAACACATTTAAAACCATAAACGCATACCACCGGGATTATCATTACTAAACATTCCTTTTGGAATCCATTTATTTACCATTTTAATTTTGCGATTATATTTATCATACACATAAAAACAAGTATTTATATTCGCATTATTATTAGGTTTAGAATATTTATCATGGTACATGCGAGCATACGGTTTTCTCGTATTATAATTTACATTATTTATTTTACGCACATACGGATGTTTTTGTACATATTGATTTCTTGTATTAACTTTAGGTGATTCATAAAATCTTTTGATGGGTTTACAAGAACATTTATCTTTGCACGTATCGGAACCAATACCTTTTCTACATTTTATACGGTTAGGCATATTAAGCATGTTAAGAACCTTTTTATAACTACTTTCAAAGGCTTTAGCTAACATGTTATCTTTTTCATATGAAGCACATTTAGCCTTTAAACATGTAATCTCATTCTCAAGTATATCACATTTTGTACAAATAATATTTTCATGTGATTTTTTATTTAAGCATGCAATTTCTTTATTTAAAGCATCACAGGATTTACAAAAATCTTTTTCTCCTAATTTAGTTTCTAATTTAGCAATTATATTCATATCATTTTCAGATTTTTGTTTGCCATCATTAATTTTCTTTTTACATGCATTTACAGTTTCTTTTAACATAGCAATTTCGTCTTTATAATTATTAGCAAGATTAGCCATTTTGTGAAATGATTCATATAATTCTTCAAGATTGTTTTCACTATCGCTATCATAATCACTATCGTAATTTGAATAAGAAGATTTTACCTCGTCGTCGCTTTCGGCCATAAGACAAATGGCTTGATAGTCATCTTCTTCTTCACTCTCGCTCCACGCGCCTCCAATGAAGGCTTTCTCCTTCTTCTTTTGGAACTTGTTCTTTTTCGGACATTCATTGGCGTAGTGGTCTTTATCACCACAAGAGTAACAATAACCTCTCTTTGGTTTTGCTTTTTCGTCTTCGCTCGAGTCGCCATTTTTCTTTACTTTATCTTCTCTTTTGTGGAAGTTGCGACTCCGGTTTTCACCGCCACGACGGTAGTTACCGTTTCTTTGAAATCTATTATTTTTAGAGAAATTTTTGTTAGTAAAAAATTTAGAGAAGTTTCTTACCAACATAGCGACTTCGTCGAGTTTATCGGATTGATCTTTTGAGGTGCTAGCTTCCTCCTTCTTCTTCTTGACATTCGGAGTTGAGGCATTAAGAGCGATCGACTTCTTTTTGACTTGCTCCCGATCTTTGTTTCTTTTGAGTGCAATTTCATGCACTTTAAGATTACCGATCAAGTCATCTATCTTCATTATGGAAAGGTCACGGGAGTCTTCTAAAGATGTTATCTTTTGCATCCACTCCGAAGGAAGGGCTCGTAGGATTTTCCTTATATAGTCCTCGTTAGGATAAGTGCGATCCAAACCTTTCAAAGTAGTCACAATAAGGTTAAATCTTTTAAACATTGAGTCAATTGACTCATCTTGTTTCATTTCGAACAGTTCATAATCGTGAACTAAAATATTCACTTTACTAGATTTAACTTCCGTGTTTCCACGATGAGTATTATTTAAACTTTCCCATATTTGATTTGCAGTTTTATATGTATATACTCTTTCAATTTCATCAGTTGTTAAAGCAGCATATAATATATTCTTAGCTTCAAAGTTTAAACAAAAATGAGTTTCATCAGAAGTAGTCCATTCATCTATAGGTTTATCAATATAAACATCATCTTTCACAATGGTGGGTTTAAAATTCCCTTTTTCTATAATATTCCAAATCTTTTGATTTTTGCCACGCACGTGACATTCAAATAGCTCGGCCCAAATGCCAAACTTTTCAGTATCTATCAAGGGAGGTTTTGAAAACACAATATTAGTTTGTTGAGCCATTTAAAGGAATAAAAGAAATTTATGCAGAAATTTTTGAAAGACCTGCTCTGATACCAAATGTTAGACAACCTAAGGGGGGGGTAAGGTTGTATTTTAAATCTTTTACTTTCAAAAAAAAAATTCTTTTATAAATAAATACAGTACAGAAACAGTATAAATAAATCAGAGTATAGAAATAATAAATAAACAACAATTATATAAACAGATATAATTTAAATGCACAGCGGAAATGTAAATAGATAAGGGAAAGAGAATACTTGACAACGATATTTTTAAAGTGGTTCACCAAACACAAAGTTGGCTAGTCCACCTCGAGAAAATAACACTTCTCGGAGATCCAATACGAACGTGTTCTTTACGGTAGAAACACAAACCTTAATACAATAATATTGTCACGAATATCTCTACTCAGATGAGAGATTTATATGGATCACTCACTCTATTCAAACACTTACAAGAGGGTATAATTTTAATATGATAATCACTCTTGTAAAATATTAATCACTTGGATTTTTAGAGAGAGTTTGATCACTTGAGTTGTTTTGCTGATTCAACTAATCAAGAGATTTTAATCTGCTATCAACTCAAGATTTCTTGCTCAAAAATATTTTTATAAATTATAACTGATTGAGAGAAGAAACAGCAGAGTATTGATCAAATGCTGAGGAGGAAATTAATTGCTGGTTGGTGTGTCTTGAATGCTGAGGAGAAGCTGGTATTTATAGTGAAGCTTCCAACGATAACAACCTGCTACACCTGACAGGAGAAGGTTCACACTGCAGCAACACTTCAACAGTGACAGCGGCGTGGGATTTTTTCTTCTTGGAAAGCAAGCTTGGCATTTAATGGTGAATAGTGAAAAGCAAAAGAAATCAGATTTTCTTTTGAGTTGACAAAGGAAAGTTTAAAGATTTATTTTAATAAAATTAATAAACCTTTAGTTTTAAAATAAAAAGGTAATGATGACAAACTTAAAAAAAATATAATATATATATATATCTTATACGTTTATATATATATTATATATATATATTAAATAAACTTTAAATATCTTTGATTTAAAAAAAAGTTTTAGGAAAATCCAAGTGGTATTTTATTTTAGGGTGTTTATCATTTTAAAATAAAATGACGAAACTCTTCAGTCTTGGATTCTTCAGATAAAATGATTCGAGATCATTTAAATATCTGCACACTCAGATAAAATATTAGATAACAAATAATGCGGTGTGTTTTGTAATCATCAAAATAAATATGGAGATGTGATTTTATGTGTACCAAAAATATATCACAATATTTAAAGCTGGGTACACTTGCACCAACAACTACTATAATTAACTAAAATTGACTTAATGGGACGACAAAATGGCTCAAAAATTGGAATTATACAACTAAAATAGGGTTAAATAAATAACCTTATCACTCCCGCTCAAAATCTGCAAAAGATCTTAACGAACAAAATTAGTATATGTAGCATTCAAAGTCTAAAACAATGAAGTACGAGTCGTGAGCTGAGTTACTCAGAAGTCAAAAACTTGTAAGCTCGGGTTCTAAACTGAATTGTTTAGAAGCCATTATCTCTTTGAAATTCGGGTTCTAAATTGATATGTTTAGAAACCATCATTGTGTATGCTCCCCCTACAAAAAAACATATAGAAAAATATGTCAATAAGCACAAAATATATCAAAAATATTGAATTACTCCCCCTAAAATTATGCATATATTTTAGCATAGGTACTCTTCTTCAAATTGCACACTTCTCTTTTGTTTTCCAGTCATGTGTTTGGTATAGTTCTGACATTCAACACTACACATGATGAACCTGCAAAATAGATTAAGTAGATTTTGGTACCCAACGGAACTTGGGTCCTGGCTTGTTAAATGTAGTTCTTTTTGAAGAAATAGTGTAAGTACCATACCAAAAATGAACATTTTCTTGTTTAACAAAATTATGAGTTCCACAAGAAGAACAACAAAGTTGCTTTTGTGCCAACCTAATCAAATGATATGCAGAAGGTTTAGCAAAAGACTTACCTTTATGAGCCTTGTTCTTTTTGTTCACCGTCGGTGGAGGAACAGATGATTTAGGAGCATCTTTTTCAGGAGTAGATCCTTTCACTTTCTAAACCATCTTTACAGGCTTAAAGATAGGTGTTTCTGAACTTGTAGCATCACGGTTGTTGAAAAGATTAGAAGGACGCATCCGATATGTTGAAAGATTGTTTGACTTGATAGACCTTGTCGAAGAAATATGTTCATGAAGTGAACCAGAAGCAGTCTTGAATGAATATTTTGAATCAGTTGAATCATCATACGACGATCGAACATTAGTATCGGCACTAAATTATTCAGATAATTCAACTTTGAAGTTAATCGCTTCCAATTTCTGAACTCTGTCTGACAGAACATTTCTTTCTTGAACAGTCAAGTCAAATTTCTTCTATAGACCAGACTTGATCTTCTACTTTGTCATAACCTCCGTTGCTAAAGCAGATAACTTCCTTGTTAGCTTTGAAATTTCGGCCTTAAAGATGTCTCTTTCTTCATCAAAACTGTTCTCAGATATGTCTTTAAAAAATTTCATATTCTTCTTTTGAAAGCTTTGCTTTTCCTGCTAAAAAATATCTCTCTTTTCAGTTCTCTCCTTTTCCAAAACGGTTTTCTGTTTTTCAAAATCCTTTCTCTCTTTATCCAACAACTTTTCCAAAGTAGATATCTTTAAAGAAAGATCAACATTCTTTGCCTCAAAGGATTTTCTTTCGTCGTCAAAATTCATTCTTTCCTTCTCAAGTTTTTCCTTTTCTAAAAATAACACATTCTCAAAATCAGAAACTTGTTTTGAAAGTTTTATGCATCTAAGCTCTACAGCTTTCTTTCTTCAAAACATTTATCTGAAAAATCAGAAAGTTTCTTTTCAAAGCTTGCTTTTAAAGATGTTCTTTTTTTAATATCGTTTATAACCTTTAAGAACATACTTTTTTTCTTTTCCATCTCGTTTTTTTCTTTTTGAAACTCTTCTTTTTCCTTTCTCATCACTTGTTCACAATCAGATATTTTCTTTGTCAGCTCAGCATTCGTTTCTTCTAAAGAAATCACCATGTTTGCTTTTGAATCACCTTCACATTGCTTTAAACCAGCTTCAGTCTTCAGGTCAGAAAGTTGTTGTTGGAGATCTTGATTATTCTTCTGTAAAGTATTGATCTCTACTTTCAACAAATCCTCTAACACTTTTCTTTCCTTTCTCATCTTCGTTTTCAAAGCAGAAAGTTCTTTGGGAAACTCTAAATTCTTCTTCTTCATATTAACGTTTTCAATATCTAAAGATTTTGCTTTTTCCTCAATCTCCTTGATATTGTCTCGTGATGATAAATCAGATAGCTTCTTTTTCAACTCAGTGTTTTCAGTTTCTAACAAATTTTCCTTCATCTCAAACTCTTCTTTGTCTTTTGTCACTTGGTTTTGAAGCTCAGTGAATGTCTTTGTCAATTCAGCATTCTTTCCTTCTAAAGAAATCATCAGACTTGCTTTAGATTCACAATCACACTTCTTCACATCAGCTTGTGATTTCAGCTCAGCAAGTTTTGTTCTATAATAGACAATATTTTTACTTTGTTCTGCAATTTCAGCCATATATTTAAAAACCTTGGTCTGAAGTATGCTACCACTCATTTTTTTTTTCTTTTTCAAGTTCCTGTTCTAAATGGTTTATCTTCAGTGTATCACACCACCAACTTGGATATTTCGACATTGTTACCTGAAAAAATTAGAAAATGATTGTTATCAGATACTTCGTGAGAAGTAGAATTATGCACACACGATAATCAGAGAAAAATCGATTAAAGAAAAAAAATCAAAATCAATTTTTGAATAACAAATTATAAATTTGTCGTTCAAAAATTAATTCCGAAAAATTAATGCGGAATACTGGACTTTTAATCGACAAACCTGCAAAAAAAATAAGAAAAATATATCAGTTGCGAGCAAAAGAAGGTAAAAATCGATAAAATTGACAAAAAATAACAAGAAATGAAAATTTACAAAAAAGGGACTAAAAATGACAAAATACGAAACTAAAACGAAAAATAAGGACTAAAAGTGTAAAATAGTAACACTTGAAAAAGACAAGGACTAAAAATGTCAAACACATAAAATTAAAAACTCAAAGGACTAAAAATGACAAAAATACAAACTCAAACTACAAGGGCTGAAAATTGTAAAAACACAAAACTTAAACTAGAGGGACTGAAATTGGCCAAACTTGAAAAAAAAAACAGGGACAAAAAACGTAATAGACTCAAATTTAAACTACAAGGACCAGAACAGACAAAATCTAAACTATTTAAAGGACATAACGGACACTTAACGGAATGGATCAAAAATGTAACAAATCTAACGGAAAATCTAACGAAAGGTTAAAAAAATGTAACTAACAACCATTAACGGACTTATTAACGAATAAGGACTAAAATTGAAATGAAAACTAACGATTCTAACGAAATCTAACGAAACTTAACGAATTTGGACCAAAATTGTTAGAAACTTAACGGCACTAACGGAACTGCCGTTAAAATACTGTTCATTCACCACTTTCACAACGACGGTCTGATGATTTCAGTTTCAGATTTCTTGCTCATTTCACGACGAAATCGATTTCCTTTCATTTCTTTGTGATTGTATAACATTCTGATAGGTCCTATTCGAGACGGACCGGTCTCCACATAAAATACAGAGAGAAGTCAAGAGATTGGGGCAATTTTCGTTTATTTATCTCCATGCAATTACAATGAATTTAAACAAGAAAAGAGCTATCCACTAACCTATATGCACTTTATTCTGCCAGAAAAAAGGGAAACGTGGCTTAACTACCATATGCATGCTAAATGGAAAACAACTAGAAAAGCAATTGAATCAGTCTTCTCCTACAATTCAGCTGCACACCTCTTAACCAACTATTACTTTCATTTTGGGTTGATTACAAAGTCTTTTAAGTAACTTGGGTATTTCCTCTCCCTTGTGGGCCTCGATGTGGTGGACTGGTCCATCTGTGGTTGGCCCATACTCGTATCAATACCCTCCCCGATGAAATCAACCTTGTCCTCAAGGTTGGAAGGTGTGTCCTCATCGATTGGAAAATCGGGAAAATGCTTCTGAATATGGTCGAGTTCTTCCCACGTTGATTCCGTGATGTCTTTGCCGTTCCACTTGATTAAAACCTGCCGCCCTTGTCGATTGAGGACAGCCTCAGGCGCCATCTCATTTGGATTATCATCTGGAAGGTCTGGTAAGGGTGTTATTGCTGGTGCAACGCGACCCACGTGTTGTTTTAAGAGGGAGATATGGAACACAGGGTGGATTCGTGAGCCTGGAGGGAGCTTTAAGCGATAAGCCACCTGACCGATTTTCTCAGCAACCGCAAAGGGGCCATAAAACCTTGGACTGAGCTTTTTCGATTGCCTGTGTTGAACCGAGATTTGTCGATAGTCGCGGAGCCGTAAGTATACGAGGTCGCCAACTTGGAATTCCTTGTCGAGACGGTGTTTGTTCGACTGATATGCCATTCTTTGTCGTGTTGTATTGAGAGTATCTTTAAGGAGAGATATGACACGTTGGTGCTCGATTAGTGTGGCGTCAATGGAAGCGACTGATGAAGTACCCGACGTATAGTAAAGAACCGATGGCGGAAGTCGACCGTATAAGGCTTGAAACGGCGTCATGTTGATTGCCGTATGTGGATTGGTATTGTACCAGTACTCGGCGAGGTATAGATAGTGATTCCACTTATTTGGTTCGGTGCTAGCGAAACAACGAAGATACGATTCTAAGCATCGATTAACGACCTCTGTCTGACCATCGGTTTGAGGATGGTATGCACTGAAATGAAGCAGCTTCGTTCCGAGTTTTCGAAAGAGTTCTTTCCAAAACCGGCTAAGGAAAATTGGGTCACGATCGGATAAGATAGTTTTGGGAAGACCGTGGAGGCGATAAACTTGGTGTAGAAAGATCGAGGCCAGTGATGCAGCGGTGAAGTGTTTGGGCAAGGCAATGAAATGTGCGTACTTGGTGAGACGGTCGACGATAACCCAGATTGTAGAGTTTCCGGCTGAGGGTGGTAAATTAGTGATGAAATCCATAGAGATTTCATCCCAGACCAGTGTTGGAATAGGTAACGGTTGTATGAGCCTATATGGTTTGTGAGTAAGAGATTTTGTTTGTTGGCAGACAGAGCATTCTCGGATGAAGTTAGTAACATCTTTTTTTACATGAGGCCAGTAAAAAGAAGAGTTGATGCGAGCTATCGTAGCGGTTATTCCGGAATGACCGCCAAGCGTTGATGAGTGAAATTCCTGCAAAAGTGAGTGGCGAAGTGATGGAATAGGAGGGATTACCAAGCGATTGCGAAAGTAGACCAAGCCGTCATGTGTATAGTGTTCCGTAATATTTTGATTTTCCACCCGTGAAAACCATGGTGACAACAGTTGAGGTTCATCCACGCGGCTTAACGCATCCGCGACATGGTTTTCCTTCCCCGGCTTGTAGTGTATCTCGAAGTTGTAGCCTAGCAATTTAGTCGCCCATTTTTGTTGGTCGGGTGTCTGGATGACCTGGGATAATAAATGCTTGAGGCTACGCTGATCAGTGAATATTCGAAAATGTCGACCCAAGAGGTATTGTCGCCATCGTTTAACCGCTTCGGTTATGGCAACGAGCTCACGGACGTAGGTCAAAGAGTTTTGTAAGCGTGGGCAGAGCTTCTTACTAAAAAAAGCAATTGGGTGGTCCTTCTGTGATAACATCAAAGGGTTCAGAAAAAAACAGGGACAACAAACGTAATAGACTCAAATTTAAACTACAAGGACCAGAACAGACAAAATCTAAACTATTTAAAGGACATAACGGACACTTAACGAAATGGATCAAAATGTAACAAATCTAACGGAAAATCTAACGAAAGGTTAAAAAAATGTAACTAACAACCATTAACGGACTAATTAACGAATAAGGACTAAAATTGAAATGAAAACTAACGATTCTAACGAAATCTAACGGAACTTAACGAATTTGGACCAAAATTGTTAGAAACTTAACGGCACTAACGGAAATGCCGTTAAAATACTGTTCATTCACCACTTTCACAACGACGGTCTGATGATTTCAGTTTCAGATTTCTTGCTCATTTCACGACGAAATCGATTTCCTTTCATTTCTTTGTGATTGTATAACATTTTGATAGGTCATATTCGAGACGGACCGGTCTCCACAGAAAATACAGAGAGAAGTCAAGCGATTGGGGCAATTTTCGTTTATTTATCTCCATGCAATTACAATCAATTTAAACAAGAAAAGAGCTATCCACAAACCTATATGCACTTTATTCTGCCAGAAAAAAGGGAAACGTGGCTTAACTACCATATGCATGCTAAATGGAAAACAACTAGAAAAGCAATTGAATCAGTCTTCTCCTACAATTCAGCCGCACACCTCTTAACCAGCTGTTACTTTCATTTTGGGCTGATTACAAAGTCTTTTAAGTAACTTGGGTATTTCCTCTCCCTTGTGGGCCTCGATGTGGTGGACTGGTCCATCTGTGGTTGGCCCATACTCGTATCACATTCAACAAACGATTTCAACCTCGAAATGGAAATCATGCAACAAAAAACAAACGTGGGCAAAGCTTGAACAAACACCGACGTGAATATGATTTTCCGACGAGGTGCTTTTCAGACAAGAACCTCAGATCTTGTGCGATAAGGAATTCTTGTCGGACAACACTTGACCAAGAAGTGGATTTGATCGGACAAATAGTGTGTGAGAAAACTTTGATCGGACAAGTTACAGGTGATCGGACACGTTTTATACGAGAACTTGGCGAGAACTATTTTGATCGGACAAAAATCATGCGAGAACTTTTCTGGACAGGCTTGTACGAGAGTTATGAAGATATTATTGCACAAAGCCTGAGCGATAAAGATGATCACATGAAGATTTGAATTTGCCGGCGAAATTTTGTAGATTCCGGCAGGTTGCGTTTTTCCAACGACGGTACTGTAGCAACTCGAAAACTCAGATTTCTTGTCGTTTTTAATATCTAAAAGTTGCAAATCGATCGATAACACAAAAACGAACTAATCTAAGGAGTTAAAATCGATCAAAACACACTACACTCCAAGATCCGACGCCTTTTCTCGTGAAAGTTTCAATGAACAATCTGACGATTTTCAAGAACACAAAAACAATGATTTATTTGTTGTTTTTCAGATCTAAGCTTTGCTATATGATCGACATCGAAGAACAAACAGATCTGTAAACACAAACTTGATTAAAGCAACATAAACACCATGGATCGATTATCATCTTCTTTAAGATCCTCGATGAACACCACTGTTGATTTTTAAAATCTTCAAAATCACAATTTTATGCTTAAAGACAATTTTGAAAGTTTGAGAATGATTTACAACACAATTGAAACAAGTTTATGAGCAGAAATCAATCCAAAATACAAACAAGATCCAAATTCTTGAAGATTTTCAAGAAAAACTCCAAAAACTTCAATTTCCTTCAAAAAATGCTAAACATTTCTTCAAATTAGTGCATAATCTGATCTGATCAGGCTCTGATACCACTTGTTAGTCCAATCTAATCATGTAACAATGTAAGAATCCATGAGATATTCAATAAATTGAGAGAGAAAGATACAAATGAGAATGAGATCTAGTTTCTCTCTCTAGACTCTCTCTCTAGAAAGTCATCCCTCTCATTACTCACTCTTATCTTACGTATGCAATCCCCTCCCATTTCCTATTACAAACACTCTATTTATACACATTGACTTTCCACTCTAAGTACTTTGACTTTGACTTATACACCCTTTACTATGACTTTTACATTGACTTTGACTATTACAAATAGACATAAATCTTGAATACATTTTGGCTCTAACACACTTTCTCTACACTTTCGAGTTTGTAGATTATTTGTTTGCGGTATTATTTTCTTTAAAAAATTCAAATCTAAGTCTACTAAATTTCTAGAATTTGGATGTTCTTGCTATGTGGGTTTTCATAAAACTATATTGCCATTTGGTGTTATCGTTTCATTTCCCAGGTCAGTTTGTTCTTCACTTTGCATGCAGTTTTGAGTTTTTCAGATAATGCAAAACCACCTAATCATGTTGTTTTGTAAGTTATCGTTTCATGATTTGATATTTTGCATGGATTTCGTCTACAAGGGTTTTCTTACAGTAGAGGATTGCGTTCATATGATTTTACTTGTGAGGAATTCGATCACATGAGCATTGGGGTGTGTTATTTAACATGCCAAATCAGAGTTGAAAGAGATTTGTGTTGCCGATAATGTATCAGGGAAGTGAAAGTTAGTGAATGTCTAGAACAGTTGAGTTTATTGATGCACATATTAAAGTCATGTCGTATACCCGACCAACGGACGGGTATAATGCTAGTTAACTTTAGAGGCACTAGATCAAATATAAATTTAAAAGTAAAAATTGAATCAAACTTAAATTTATTAAAATCGGATTATACATGATTACCACTAAGACTAATATCATAAAACATTTATAAAAATGTCATAAAAAGAAAAACAAAATTTTTTATTTAATATAATGGAGAGAAAGAAAGAGAGTTTGACGGACCTAAACCTCCGTTAACTTCTTTAATTATACAATCATTAAATAACTTTTTTCTTGATTGATGACTTGTCAAAATTCTATTGGTGGACAACATTGGTACATGAAATTTTGTACAAGAGATTTTTTTCCTGTTTTCAGTAACATTTTGATAACTACCCGATGAACATATATGGTTGCATCTTTGAACATTTCTTTTCCTGTTTAGATTATTTTTCATGTATTTGTACATGCTCGATGTGTTCGATAATAGCTCAATAGTAACTCGATGTATCAAAAAAATCAATATATATTCTTTCAATAGCTACTCGATGAATATATGCCCAACTGTTTTTGTGTTTCAGATAAATATGAATAACTCCCCACCTTTGTGTTAACATTATCCAAATCCAGTATTGACCGGTACATTAATCGAGAACTTAGAAAACCTATAAATACATTAATCGAGAACTTAACCTATTGAGAACCAAATGAAAAAACAAATGTATTATTGTTGGAAGATCTTCTAATAATAATGTCTATAAATTATGACTTCTAATCCTAAAACATGTCAACGGAGATGCAAAAATGACTACTTGCTCGATAAATTTCTTTTTGATGTATGCTCTAAACTTAGCATTATATTTTCCTTGGTACATAACATAGCATTTGAGTTCATGGTTGCTCATTGATCGACTTCAACAACAAGGGTGTTTGATCGACTTAATCAATTTGTTTTTGATCGACTTCAGCACCGATGTTTGATCGACTTAATCAATTTGTTTTTGATCGACTTCAGCACCGGTGTTTGATCGACTTAATCAATTTGTTTTTGATCGGCTTCAACACATGTGTTTGATCAACTTAATCCATTTGTTTTTGATCGACTTCAACAGAGGTGTTTCATCGACTTAATCAATTTGTTTTGATCGACTTCAAAACAAGGGCTAGGTTTTGGGATAAACGACTTCTAATTGTTATCGTATGCCATAATTGTTTGATTTAATGGGCCAAGTTAAATAAAAATAAAAGAAATAGATGGACAAAAATACCCCTGCTACTAACAGAGCAAGTTAACGGAGTTAGTGAAGGAGGGCCATTTTAGAGCAACATGAGAACTACAAGGACGATTTCTAGAGTTATCAAAGCTTAGGTCCTACTTTCAAACATTTCAGTAAACTACAGAGACCAAAGTTAGAGTTTACTCTATATATTATTATATATGAATTAGAAATTTGACGCCATAAATCATGCCTGAAAACGCCAAAGTTAGAGTTTACTCCTAAGGATTGAGGTTTGGCCTAGCCGCCATGCTACATCACACGACATTTAGAACCTTACTCGAAAATGACCCGAATAACCTGTTTATATATATACATATATCTATATCTATCTATACTACTTGTATATTGGTTTAAGTAAAAAGTAAAGACAAATCTTTAAACACAAGGTACCTCCATTTGATGCATGTATTTCAGAAATCTCTTAATTACAATTTCATATGCACATATTACAAGTTATATGCATGTTTTTAAATCAGGTACCACCGTCAAGTTAAGTATGTGCAGGACTTGCTTTCTCAATATCAGCAACTATTTTCTTTGACTATTTCCATCCTTTTCAAGATTTGATTCAATGGACAATGAATTCAAATTCAAACATCACTTTATTTTAGCGCTCCATAGGCTCCATCTCTACCTTTCTGTACAAATCCTGCTTCTATTGTTCTTCATCTAGGTTTCTGAGTTTTACTCCTCCAGTTTGAAGATTTGAAATGGATTTTGAGTTTTTTGCTTTCTGAATCATAGCAGGCAAAATTAGGTTAGAGTTTTCAAATAACATGAAATCGCATTTGGTATCTATATGTTGGATTTCATCGAAAAAACATAATCCATATTGTCTATTTAGGAGTGTATGTTCTTCCAAACCCGTTATTTGTTCCATATTGCTTTACTTGTTTGTTCCATTCTTATACTTTTGTTAAACTTATTTTACTTCCTTACTTTTGTGTTTGATTTCTTTGACTTGATGATACCACCGGGGGCAAACAGTCCGACCAGCCGGCAACCGAAAAAGACATCTCAAAGCAATATCATCAGGAAGACCAGGAATCAAAGGATCAAATTGTTAGAGTATTATTGTTAATATGTATAGTTCAGGGTCCTTTCTGTATTTATGTGTAACTTACCTTGTATAAATAGAATACTTAGGGTTCATTATTAGGTTAGACACTTTATTTATAACTCTCTCAATATATGAATACTGGCCGATTCAGCCATCTCAAGTGTGTCTCTCAATCTATCAATCGACTCTCCAATTTTAACATGGTATCAGAGCTGTAGGTAAGTATCCTTCAACACCTATCTTCCAGATCTGCATTCCATCTTTTATTTTTTGTTGCACTCTATTTTGCTCCGAAAAACCATTTTCTGTTAGCATTTCGACAAAACACCAAGCATTAAAGTTGCCCAGAATACTGTCACGAACCTTCGTACCAAATTTCAGCCAAAACCGATCAGCTTTGAAAATCCGACTCAAGAACATCTTGAGTAGCATAACTATCGCAACCCTCAGACTCATAACTATCGCAACCTTTTGACTCATAACTATCGCAACCTAATATCGCAACCTTCACTTGCGACAAAGCCCTGTTGTCGCAACCGTTACTTGCGATGATAAGCCCTGTTATCGCAACCTTACTTGCGACCACACTACATCAAATTCCACCTAAAGTCATGCATGATCAGGGAGGATTTCGCCTCGACCCTACCTCGCCGGACCCTCAATTCACTCGAACCCTAGGTTGTCTCACGTGTTGTCATGCAATTGGAAGTTATGTGCAAGAATACTCAATTAAAAGCATGAACAACGCAACAAGAAAAACGCACCAATGTCCAAATAAACGATCTCGGATGGGACCAACTAACAAGACTAAGGCTATCAGTGTCACTTTCATCTATCCTCATACTTTCCAAAAGATCAATCAGGTCTTGACAAGGGTTGCTATGGGGCTAGGCTTAGGGTTGAGAAACGAAAGGTGATTAGGATCAAAAGTCCTCACAGTACCGGTGTACGATAAATGGTTCCTCTTCCCTTGATTGAGTATGTCACCTTGATTTCCTTCTACACCATCGAGCTCCCAAATTATTTTATTTTTTGCCAGCGAGCTTGGCCATTTGCCTTATTTCTTTTTCACTTTTTTTTTTGATAATGCCCTTTTTGCATGACCCTTTTTGGTCATATCGCTCTTTCCGTACTTCTTTCTGATTTACATTTCTTTATTACCCCCCCCCCCTTTTTCGTGCAATGTCCCCTTCCACCTCTCGTAACCGGTACTTGTTTGGACCAAGGTAGGCTATTAATAAGGCTAGGGGTTTTAATATGGGGTTCAGAATCGACAAAATCCGTGGTTGGCTGCAAAAATTGGCTAGGGATCGCTCAAAAAGAAGGGTGTGCAAGATAAAACACTCTATTCTCACATTGCCTGAAGTCATTTCTCAAGGTTAATACTCAGATAAGATTCTAATGACACTAGATATCCTTATGGACGTCTTTGCTGATTGGTGCAAATCTATAGTGAGATCAAATATAGTCACGACAAAAATTTAGTGAGATGTGTATCGAGTTTATGTATTTCCTCTTAGAATCGACGCTTGAATGGCTCAATACCTCACTATTGGGTGGTCTCCACTAATGTCCCCAATGCATGCACTTTTCAGGTCTCATTTGATGCGATATTATCCCCTATAGTTCATTCCTCAAAAACAGCGTTCTACTTACTACTAACGGTGAATCGGAAAAAAATTCAATCATAATAGTCATAATACCGTTCCTTGCCTAAGACATAATAAAGATCATCATAATGATATCATGACTTCACCGCTACCCCAAACCAACATACACATTGTCCCCAATGTGCATACAAAAATATTGTGTGCAAATTAATTACAGTCATCCGAAATGAAATTATGCAATTTATGTACAGTCATCCCAAATAAAGAAATCAGAGCAACACAGGTCAAAAAGGGAACATGAAAACAAACCGGCTTCATTCCTCACGATTCCGTCGTCTGGCTCCACCCGGCCGCTGTCTCCTCACTCTTCGTGCCGGTGGTTGGTTTGATGGTCCTGCGCCATCATGGGCCTCTTCCTCTTCATCCGGCACACCCAAATACCTGAATCCCCTTTGCATCATTCCAATTGCTGTTCGTAGATCCCTTTCCACCCCATCCAAACGCTCGTTGATCCGTTGATAGCCACCAGCGGGTTGGTGAAACTCCGGCTGATCCCCTTCATCCGCAGCCGGATCATAATTGACGTCGTCGGCGTCCACAACATCTACATCGCTAGGTATTTCCATTTCCTCGTCCGTAGCTGCAAGCTGCAGGTCGAACTTTTCGGCAGCCGCCAGTTGGGCGCGGTATGTATTTCTATCAAAAGGCTCTAGTGGGAGTAATGTGGCTCCGATTGCTATACCCGCGTCCCTGCATAGTTTAGTGATAAGGTAGGGAAATGGAAGGATACCTGCGTTCCATGCAGCAGCGGCGTCTATCATATGCAAAACGATGATATGCCCGACATCAAGTGGCATGTTGTGTTGGATGCAAAATAAGATGCGGGCCACATAAGGATCAGCGTTTGTGTAATGAGTGGAAGGGGCCAAGCTCCCCTTTATGAATCGCATCCACACTCCGATCTCGGGAAGGAGATCACTTTTCTTAATCTCATCTGTCTTGACTACACAGTTCTCGCGGCCACTCCGTCGCAGTGCTGCTGCGATGACAGGACTATGGGTCTCTCCCTGCCCCACACCCGGAATGGGTGGTATGCCGAAGGTTGCGTCTAGGTCTTGGTACCGGGGGACTTGATAATGACGACAAATGTCATCGAACGTGATTCGCATTGTCACTCCCCGGACGATGACCGTGTGGTGTTCCCCAAAGGCAGGTGGCACCATAGCTGCATAAAATTCTATCACGAGTTCGGGGTCGAACGGCTCGGGTGCCCTCACGTAATTGGTCCACCCCCTCTGCATCGCTATCTCTCGTACCCTTGGGTTTGGCATGTCATCTATATTCATCCCTCTCTCAGGATGAATCGTCCATTCCGCAAAAATTACGAGACGCTCGTTGAAATTCCGATGAGGTGCCCGTGCCAATGCCGCTCGTTCCGCCGCGGACAGCTGGTAGTAGTGGAACCACCTGCCGGGAGCATCGGGTCTTGTACGCACCATGGTTCTGCAAACAGTAGTTGAGTTAGTTAGTAATGCATACTTGGTAAGGCCACCCTAAACCTAATTGAAACTTAGGTTTGTGCAGTCTCTTATATCTAATGAAGCACATACCCATACACCTTCACAATATGTCACTAAAATTCTGCCCTAGCACATGGAGAACCATAAAATTTCAGCAGCTTAATCATTAAGCACAATCAATAAGCACAGTCTCCCACAATTAATATAGTATAAACAAAAAGCAGTAGAGTTCATGGATGTTCATCTCCCCCATCACAACCTTTCATACTCAACAGAAACAAATAAACAAGCTCTTAACAAGCACAAAATTATCAACAAGTGGTGAGCCCAACTGAATTAGCATGAATCCCCAAAACACATTGAGCCCTAAGTAAAAAAAACGAACTATGGACTGGTCATAGCACATGTTCTCATGGCCTCAATCATTGCTTGCTCAAGTATACCCATTTGAAGATGAAGAACAATAAGGGAGGAACATCATACCTTCGATTTTGAACCAAACATTCCCAACAAGTGAAATTAGGGGTTAGAGAATGTACCTTGATGTCTTGTGGCGGAGGAAAGTAGAAAAGATTGGAAGATTCTTGAACTTGGGGGCCAAAATCAAGGAATGCAGGTGTTTTAGAGAGGAAAACGGCGCCTGTGTTCTTAGGGTTTTAGAGAAATGGCTGACAAAAAACGAAAATGAGCATTTATACCTGTCAGCGGCTCCGCTTGAGACCTTTTCTTCCTTCCGCGCGGATTCTGGCGCTGATGGATCGGCCCGAAGGCCCGCGCCAGTCTCTGTTGGATTTAGCTTTTTTGTCCGCGCCGATGCTGGCGCCAGTGGATCGGCGCCAACACTGGCGCCAGCCACTGGCGCCAGCCACTGTTTGATTTCTTTACTTCTTCAGGTCTTCGCTCAATTCTTCCGACGAGGTTCGATCTTCACAGCTTACTTCTCAGGGATTAACACACGAAAAAAAATTAAAAATAAATAAACGAAACAAAACACACAAACATAAAATAAAACTAACCTACGGTGGGTTGCCTCCCACCCAGCGCCGTGTTTAATGTCGTGGCACGACGTCTCATGTAATCACTCCTTGATCTCATCTATATAGCTGCTCGAGATTTTCGCGACGTCGCCACCCAGGTACGGTTTCACCCATTGACCATTCACCTTGAATCTTTGACCATCCATCCCCTCTAGCTCCACCGATCCATATGGAAATACTTCGATCACTTTGAACGGTCCCGACCACTTGGTCTCCAGCTTACCTGGAAATAGACGCAAACGAGAATTGAATAATAAAACTTGCATACCAGGAACTAATACCTTCTCTCGAATCCGGCGGTCATGGAACTTCTTCGTTCGTTCCTTGTAGATGGAAGCGCTCTCATATGCGTCTAAACGGATTTCTTCTAATTGATTCAGCTCCAAAAACCTTTTTTTACCTGCCGCGTCTAGCTCCATGTTCAACTGTTTCACTGCCCAATATGCTCTATGTTCCAGCTCGACTGGTAAGTGGCACGACTTCCCAAACACCAACCGATATGGTGTAGTCCCAATTGGTGTCTTGAAAGCCGTACGATATGCCCATAATACATCGTCTAGCTTTGTTGACCAGTCTTTCCTTGATGAATTCACCGTTTTCTCCAAGATGCATTTCAACTCGCGGTTCGATACTTCCACTAACCCATTTGCTTGCGGATGATAAGGGGTAGTAACTCGGTGTTTTACTCCATACTTCCGGAGTAGCATGTCGAGATACTTATTACAGAAATGACTTCCCCCGTCGCTAACCAATGCCCTTGGGACCCCGAACCTTGAAAAGATGTACTTCTTAAGAAATTGGATGACCACCTTCGAATCATTGGTCGGTGTTGCAATTGCCTCTACCCACTTCGATACATAGTCAACTGCAACTAGTATGTATTCATTTCGGAAAGACGGGGGAAAAGGCCCCATGAAGTCAATGCCCCAAACGTCGAATAGTTCTACCTCCATGAATACTTGCATCGGCATCTCATCCTTCTTTGAAATATTTCCCACTCGCTGGCATCTATCACATCGGGAAATGAACTGGCGAGTATCTTTGAACATTGTCGGCCAGAAAAATCCCGACTGTAACATTTTTGCAACCGTTCGATCAGCACTGAAATGACCTCCACATTCCAAAGTATGGCAGAATGTGATGATACTCTCTTTGTCTTCGTCGGGTACACAGCGTCTGATCATCCCGTCTCCACATATTTTGTACAAGAACGGTTCATCCCAATAGTACCGTTTGGCTTCTGCGTAGAACCTCTTCCGTTGATGTGAATTCAGTCCAAAAGGTTTCACATCACTGCAAGAAAATTAACTAAGTCAACATACCAAGGGTCAACAGAAGACTTAATAGAAAATAACCGCTCATCTGGAAAAGAATCATTTATAGGGATAGTTTCGATTGTTTCCGACGACTCCTCTCCGATTCTAGATAAATGATCGGCCACTGAATTCTCGGATCCTTTCTTGTCCCGGATCTCAATGTCGAACTCTTGCAACAGCAGTACCCATCGAATTAACCTCGGCTTTACGTCTTTCTTCGCCATTAGGTATTTCAGCGCCGAGTGATCAGTATAGATAATAATCTTGGATCCAACCAAGTATGATCGGAACTTCTCACAAGCGTACACTACCGCCAATAACTCTTTTTCGGTGGTTGCATAGTTGATCTGTGCCTCGTCTAACGTTTTGCTGGCATAATAGATCACATGCATTTTCTTCTCCTTTCGTTGACCCAAAACAGCTCCAACAGCAATGTCGCTCGCGTCACACATCAACTCGAACGGAAGACTCCAATCGGGTGCAGTCAAGATAGGGGCTGAAATGAGTTCCTGTTTCAACCTGTCAAACGCAGCAATACATTCATTAGTAAAATTAAAATTAACATCCTTCAAAAGTAAAGAGCTTAAAGGTTTAGCAATTTTAGAGAAGTCCTTGATGAAACGCCGGTAAAACCCTGCGTGTCCCAAGAAGCTTCTCACTCCCTTCACTGTTGTTGGATATGGCAGATTCTCTATCACGGCTACTTTCGCTTTATCCACCTCTATGCCTTCCCTTGAAATCTTGTGTCCAAGTACGATGCCTTCCGTTACCATGAAATGGCACTTCTCCCAGTTGAGTACCAGGCTCGTTTCTTGACACCGCTTCAAAACTGCTTCTAAGTGATCGAGACACGCATCGAATGAATCCCCAAACACTGAGAAGTCATCCATAAATATCTCAATTGTTTTCTCCACCATGTCGGAGAAAATCACCATCATGCACCGCTGAAACGTACCCGGTGCGTTACATAATCTGAAGGGCATTCTCCGATATGCGAACGTGCCATATGGACAAGTAAAAGTCGTCTTGTCCTGATCTGCTGGTGCAATTGGGATTTGATTGTATCCCGAATACCCATCAAGAAAACAATAATAGGCATGGCCCGAAAGTCGCTCTAACATCTGATCGATAAATGGAAGTGGGAAATGGTCTTTCTTGGTGGCGTCATTCAACTTCCTATAATCGATACACACACGCAACCCGGTCACAGTTCGCGATGGAATAAGCTCGTTGTTGTTGTTTTTAACGACTGTAATTCCTCCTTTCTTGGGTACAACTTGTACCGGACTTACCCACGGACTGTCGGCCACAGCATAAATGATTCCAGCATCTAGAAGTTTTAACACTTCCTTCCGGACTACTTCCTTCATGTTCGGATTCAACCGACGTTGGTGATGAACGGTAGGCTTGTGTTCTTCTTCCAGATTGATTCTATGCATACAAAAAGTTGGACTTAACCCCTTCAAATCTGCTATGGTCCACCCGATGGCAGATTGGTGAGCCCTCAAAACTCGGATCAACTTTTCTTTCTCTACCGAAGTGAGATGTGCAGCGATGATTACCGGTAGTGTTGAATTGTCGCCTAAAAAGGCATACTCTAGATGTGCCGGTAACTGTTTAAGCTCTAACTTGGGTGGCACTTTTGATGATGGCTGTGATTTAGCAATTTGCTCACCCAAATCCTCTTTCGTTGATCTTTTCGGGCCTCGATACTCGGACAAAGCATTCAGTTGCTTCACACTCTCGTTCTCGCCATCGGTGCATATTCTGGTTAAGGCATTCCCAAGTGGATCATCACTATAATTAATTCGGGAAGTCTCCTCAACAACTTCATTTATCACTTCAACCCGATAACAAGTACCTCTCTCTACCCCGACTCGTGATGTTGGGAAGACATTGAACACAACTCTTTCCTTGCCAACATTAAGGGATAACTTTCCGCCTTGCACATCAATTAATGCCCCTCCGGTGGCCAGAAATGGTCGGCCCAAAATGAGAGGGATCTCCTTGTCTTCATCCATATCTAGAATCACAAAATCTACTGGAAAGTAGAATTTGTCTACCTTCACCAAAACATCTTCAATGACTCCGTACGGATATTTGATGGATCTATCCGCCAGTTGGAGTGTCACGTTTGTAGGCTGCACCTCTCCCAATCCAAGCCTCCTGAAAATGGACAAAGGCATCAAGTTAATACTTGCACCTAAATCACAAAGTGCCTTAAAAAATCGGCACCTCCTATATGAACAGGAATCGTAAAACTCCCTGGATCTGTCAATTTCTGTGGAAGTTTGTGCTGGATTATTGCACTGCACTCTTCAGTGAGTACCACGGTTGCGTGTTCCTCAATTTTCCTCTTGTTAGAGAGGATATCCTTTAAGAACTTCACGTAAGACGACATCTGCGATAATGCTTCTGCAAAAGGGATATTAATGTGTAATTTTTTAAACACTTCTAAAAATTTAGAAAACTGAACCTCATCCCTTTGTGCTTTCAACTGGTTCGGATATGGGACTTTCGGTGCCCCCGGTGGTATGGTTGCCTTTGGTGCAGATTTTGGTATCTCAGCGTTGGAAGCGTTCTTATCTCCCATTTCCAGCTCCTCATCCACTTTCTCTTCGTCTGCTTCTTCCGTCGCATGATCGTTGATTTCTTTTTCTGCCTCTCTCGCCTCTAGACGTGGGTCTTTGGCTAACTCTTTCCCGCTCCTCAGCTGGATTGCCTTACAATCTTCTCTATTCTTCTTCTCGGGCTGACTCGGAAACGTACCTTGACTCCGAACAGCTAACGCCTCTGCCATCTGTCCCATTTGACCCTCAAGAATTCGGATTGATGCGGTGTTCTGTTCCGTCGCAGCTTTTATCGTTCCGACTGAACTTGACAGTGTACCAACAGATGATGTCAACTCTCCAACCGCATTATCCATCTTTGATACAAACTTCATTAGCATCTCTTCCAATCCGGACTTTTTCTCCCCTCCTTGTGCTTCTTCTTGCCTCCTTTGATTGTAACCTGGAGGACGATAAACATTAGAAGATTGAGTAGAAGAGTTAGAAGTATTACCGTACTGATTTTGTTGCTGCTGAAACATGGTCTCTTTTTGTGCATTTTGAGGCTGGCTCCACGAGAAATTAGGATGTCTTTTCCATCACTCATTATAAGTATTTGAGAACGGGTCGTTCCTCGGACAGTTATTGCGGTTTTGAAGAAATTGCACTTGCTCCGGCGGAGGAAACTCTTGTGGTGAACCAAATGACTCTTGACAGCCCATATCCCCTTGGAGAGTTGGCTGTATTGTTGTTCCTTTCAGCTGATTTGTGATAGCTGCCAATTGTGCCTTAATAACTTTCATTTCATCACTTTCTTGCACACTTGCCACCTTCCTAGTGGCTGACCGAGGAGTGGCATAACTGTGTTCCGCAAGATTTTCAATCAACTCATATGCGTCTTCATATGACATATTCATTAGTGCACCACCAGCAGCGGAAGTGAGGTCATTCTTATGATGTGGATGCAACCCTTGATAGAACGTTTGGATAACCATCCATTCTTGTAGACCATGATGAGGGCACTTCTTTAGCATACCCTTGTACCGTTCCCAGGCCTCATAAAAGGACTCTTGATCCCATTGGACAAAATGAGTGATATCTGACAGCATCTGGGCTGTTCGCCCCGATGGAAAGAATTTGTTTAAGAAAGCTGTCACCATATCATTCCATGTACGAATCTGCCCGTTTGGTAGACTCTCTTCCCATTCAGCTGCTCGACCCCTCAATGAAAACGGAAAGAGTCGGAGTTTGATCGAACCTGGGTCAACCCCATTCACCTTGAAGGTGTTACAAATCTTCTCAAATGTTCTCAAATGGATGTGCGGGTCTTCAGATGCTGCTCCTCCAAACATATTTGCTTGCACCAATTGGATGGTGCCAGTCTTGATTTCAAAATTGTTTGCTGCAATTGGAGGAACATAAGGTCCTCTCTGAACGGCCCCCATGTTCGGATTAGCAAAATTCCGCATAGGCACTCTCTGTCGTGGTGGTGGTGGATGATTCACATTGTTGTTAACACCATTGTTGTTAACGTTGTTATTGTTAACATTGTTGTTGTGAACGTTGTTGAGACCGGGATTAACATTATGGTTCTGGTTGTTGGGGTTGTTCGCATTCACGTTTGGAACTGGTTCCTCGTTACCCATGGCGAACCCTTCACCCCAATCTTCCCCAACATTGATGTTGTCGTTGTTGATGTTAACGTTGTTGAGACCCTCCATTTCTTGCTGACGTCTGAGTCTGGCTTGCCTCCTTAATCTCCTTGCAGTCCTTTCGATTTCAGGATCAAACGGTTCTAGTTCACCAGAGGAACTCCTTCTTAGCATAAACTAGAAGCAATCTGCAGCAGAAAGTAAGTCACCAATCAGAACTTGCAGCAATGAAGTAACAAGAAACTTGGGTCAAAATCTTGAATACGAAAATTGAAATAAAAATAAATTGCAAAAAATAAAAAATAAAAAAAACGCTCAATGTAATAATCCCTACAGCTGGTAGTGATATCAACACAAAACAAGTTCCCCGGCAACGGCGCCAAAAACTTGATAGGTGGGTTTACACCCTCCTTGACTAACCGCAAGTGTACGGTGTCGTCTCAAGTAATACGTACGTAAGTACGAGTATCGAATCCACAGGAACTTGGTGTTAAGTACCGCAATGACTGTAAAAACTATTAACTGAACGATTGGAAATTGATTTGGTTGAGTTTCTGAAATACTAATTTAACTAACACACTCAAGAACGCTGGAACGGCTGATTAGTTTAGAAAAGTTAAGAGGAGAGTTGAAGGGTTGGAATCCGAATGGAATATTCAACTAGAATTCAAAGTGATTTATGATTAATTCTCATGATTCATGACTTGCAAAATCCGATCTCGTTATACTCTTCCAAGCTACAGCGAGAGTTTATTTAAGAACATTTGTTCATCTTTCGATCTCACAAATCTCTTGAATAAATGGGCAGATTTAGAAAACAACACCGAGGGAATTTTTATATCTCTATCCAAATTCTCCCGGTGGCTAATGAACCCGATCTACATCTCAAGATTTCTCTCAAACATACTCAAGAACGATAAAATCATTCAACAAGTGATCAATTTATTAAATGCATTAAGCACAAGTTCACAAACGTCATCCATCAATTAAAATCAAAACATAAATCATTCAAAATCTACATCGAAAACCCAGACATCATCCAACCCCCCCCCCCCCCAACATGTAGTTTAGCTCATGTTGGGGGTGTGTAAAAGAAACTGAATTATAAAAACAAGCTTCAAAGAATCCATGGTTCGAAAGGTATAGAGATAATGATAAATAACTCCCTGAGAAGAATCCCCGTTGATCTCACGTGCTCAATCGTCTTTGATTTCTCTTCACAATCCGTTTCCCTCGTCTTTCCCTTCTCGAAAATCTCTTTTCCTCCTCCAAAAATCGCCTCCTGGTCAGCCGTCGTCGTCTCTCTGTCGAAAAGTGCCAAACCCTACTAAAGAAAAGAGTTTTAAACAACTGGGCGTCGGGGCCAGCGCCGGCGCGGATGGCCTGGCGCCATGGCTGGCGCCGACCTCTGTTTAGTAATTTGGCGCGGATGGCGGCGCCAGTTGGCTGGCGCCGAGACTGGCGCCGGCCTCTGTTTCTCAGTTCTTCACTTTTTCTCGTTTTCAGCTCCGGAACTCGAATCTGTTGCTCTTCTGGACAATAAAGCTTAACCTGTACTTTCTCACAAAAAACCCGTCAAATACCCGTATTTCACTTGAAGACACGCGTAAACCACCCAGTTTAGGACTAAAAATAATGTCGAAAATCGACATTATCACGGTTCTTCGTATACTTTGGTACCTCAAAGGGACTATGTTTCATGGGCTTCACTTCTCATCCACATCATCCTTAACTCTTCGTGCCTTCTCAGATGCTGACTGGGATGGTGACATAACCGACCGTCGTTCCACCACAGGCTATTGTTTCTTCCTTGGTGACTCTCTTATCTCCTGGCGCAGCAAGAAACAATCGCTGACAGCTCGATCCAGCACTGAAGCGGAATATAGAGCCTTAGCTGACACTACTCAGGAACTCGTATGGCTACGCTGGCTACTATCTGATATGGGTGCTCATCAATTTTCCCCAACACCATTATGGTGTGACAACAATAGTGCTATTCAGATTGCTCACAATGATGTATTTCTTGAGCGTACCAAGTACATCGAGATTGACTGTCATTTCACTCGACAACATGTTCTTCGCAAGACGGTTAAACTTCTTCCAATCTCAACCGTTGATCAGACTGCAGATATCTTCACCAAAGCTCATCTCCCAGGACGTTTCCGGGATCTTGTTTCCAAACTCAATTTGGTTCATTCTTCCCCTACTTAAGTTTGAGGGGGGGGTGTTAGAGTATTATTGTTAATATGTATAGTTCAGGGTCCTTTCTGTATTTATGTGTAACTTACCTTGTATAAATAGAACACTTAGGGTTCATTATTAGGTTAGACACTTTATTTATAACTCTCTCTCTCTCTCAATATATGAATACTGACCGATTCAGCCATCTCAAGTGTGTCTCTCAATCTATCAATCGACTATCCAATTCTAACACAAATCACGATTTCGATTCCAACAAATCATCTCGAACAACATCCAATAATTTGAATTTAAGGGATAATTTCAAATGGGAATCCCCTAATTCTGAACTGGTTCTTTGTGTGACGACATTCGAACCCTTTGCATCTTTTGACAACAAACCTAAATACAGAAACTTTTCAGAACTGGTTCTTTTTTTCTTCTTTAAAAATGGTAGATCTTTGTTGTTTATTCTTTATCTATTTTTGTGGGTTTGATCTCTCCCTGCTGACGCGTTTTGTGTGTATTTCCATATCTTTAAAGTTGTCTAATGTGTGTTTGTTTGGAGTTTGTTGTTGGGTATTTGCTACAAAGGTTGCTTTTGCAAAATATATGTTCAATCTCAAATGGCAAAACTTATTTTCACGTTGCTTATATAAATAAAGGTTCTAGGGAAACAAATGTGGGAATGGAGTAACTTGGAAACAAAGAGGGATACAGTTGCTGAATTTGAAGTGGCTATTCATTTTGTCCCGGGAGCATCAAACGTTGCAGGATACCATAAATGGGGAACAAATTTAATTCTTCCTGGTGCTCTTATTGGACACGTTTGTTATTTAATTTCTTATCTTTTTCCCATATAGAGTCTTGAAATATTGTTTCTTGTGTATCCCGTGTACATGATATGTGATGAAATAAATAAAATAAAGAATATGGTATTGGTGTAGACATATGAAATCTCATTTTTTTAGTGTTTCACAAGTTACTGTCTTGAACAAGTTTGTTCAGCGTTGGTGGTCCAAAATCGGTAGTCTTTTCACGTAGTCCAGAAGATTGACATTTTTATTTATTTCTTCCCTTTTATCTGTAGGTAATTGTTGTTGTAAATGTTGCTTTTCACAACAAACAGAGGCTGTCATATTTACCCATCAAGATTTGTGCCAATTTTGATAGGTAAAAGCTCTTAATACTTCAATTGCATTGCTCTTATTTATTAATCTATTTCAAGAATAATTAATTATTAATCTATTTCAAGAATAATTAATTAATGGCATACTCTCTGATATATATCTACTTCTTTGCTGAAGATTACGTTTTGTTGATTAATATAGTAGTCTAATGTTTTTTAAATATTGTTGCACAGTGGACACAATGCTTTAAAGTCTGAACTTATTGAGGTGAGTATATATATATGCAATGTTGAAGTCTAATCTATTTGTGGATGAAGAAAGCCATACATTTGTTATTATGCATGCACTAAGTATATATTTGTTCTATTTTCTCTTAATCAAGCTTGGTCATAACATTGATGGAAAGGAGCTTAATGATCTCTTTTAGCGCTTTAAATCCATAGCTGAAACGAAAAAGGTAAAGAAAACAATATTTATATCCATCTTCGAAATGGAGTCATCAACTACTGTAGAATATGAGTTATATAGATCTGTATCCACTGATTGTACATCTACTTTGTGTCTCAGGTTATTACTGATGATGACTTACTGGTGTTGGTTTCAAACTGAGATGTATAGGTACATATTCATATATATACTAGTTGAGTACCCGCGCACAATGCGGCGGAATATAAATATTTTATCAAGACACATTTAACTTTTAAATATCAATTTTTTACAAAATGTCATTGAAATACTTGGTGACTCACATGTTCTATTAAGGGTTTTTCACAATGTAAAGAGATACATTGTAAATCCAAAAATTTTAACCATAGGGTTGAAAATCGCAACTTATTAACCATAGGGTTGAAAATCGATGGTGTATAATCTTTTTAACCACGTCCCTTAGGACACAAACCGCAACTTATTAACCATAGGGTTGAAAATTGCAACAGTAGGTTCAGTTTTGTATCTTCTAGATTTTCCACCAACATGAGGTCCCAAAGTTTGGGCCTTCTCTATATGTGGTTGATCTATGCTTCTTTTAATAAAGTTGTAAAAAAAGTCCTTGTTGCGGAGAGTTTTGTACGTATTTTTGCCTAATCTACATAAAAGAAACTCTTCATTGCATTGCCTGGAAATGATTTAGATAACCTTACCTTCATGTGTAAGCCAACCCCATGAAATCCATAATCACTAAAGCATTTGATTTTACTCTATGGTATAGTGTTAATATATAGAAGATTTCAATGTGTTAAATATTTGGAGGAACACTTTGAAATATATAGATTCTAGATGGAGTAAACCCAAGCATCAATCACAAAATTCTTGCTCATACAACATTTCATCTTTATTTTCATTCTTGTTGCATTGGAGATTTTTAAAAAGTTCTATATTAAAAATCAACCAAGTGGACCACAATCATCAACAATACTAAGCGTTAAGCGCAGAAACACAAACTCGTTGCTTATGAGAGATTCAAAAAAAAATTGCAGCTCCATCTAATTAGGGACAGTATAACACTTTTCTGTGAACCTATGAAAGTTCAATCTCGTTATTCACAGAAGAAGATGCATAGCTGACACAACATGGGAAGAGTAGAAAATGTCTCAAATGAGCAAACTTTGTCTGACCTCCAGCTCGTAAAGATACAACTGAGCTTGATCACAGTAGTGCATCTGGTAGCGAAATAACAAAGAGAGGTGCCAACATGAGTGAAGGAGAAATATGAATAGTAAACAAATAGTAAACTACAAAAAATTGCAACAATTTATACATTGAAATATCCTACAAAGTTACAGCAGCACCCATGAATAGTAAACAAATAGTAATCTACAAGTTTTATAGCATAAACTTTTAGCTGAAATTCTAGAAAAGGTTTTCTAAATTTTCAAATGTCTTTTAAAACTTTAAGACATTTAGTCTAAATGCTTTATAAGGTAGTATAGATGTATAGATATAGATATCATCACTTAATGAAACGTAAAATGGAAGTAAAAAAAGTGTGATATTTTTTAAAACCACAGCCAATGTTTGAACAATAACTTAAAGAAACAAAACAGTTGAAAAGTGAATGGACTCAAATACCCACAGATCACTATTGATCAGATGCAAAAAAATATGTGCAAAAAAGATAATCTTGCAGTAATGGACTATTAATCAGATGCAAAAAAATCAGTTGTGCGCAAGAAAGATAATCTTGCTGTAGCATTAGCTTGCTTACACAAGCTTAAAGGTTAAACCAATGGTTAATTTTCTTTAGGTGATAACAATTGGATTGTTGTGTTAATAATTCCATAGCCTATGCTGTCTATAAGTTGAATATAATTTAACCCTTCATTTGGTTATCATGTAAATGCTTATCTTTTACACAAAGATTGTTTTTTTTTTTGATAAGGTTCATCTAGGCTTTGTCTAGACTACATCCTTGGCAATTTGGAAGAAAACATACAAAGCGGTCGTCTGAGACTAAACCTGGCCACAGAATGCTGACGCCTGGACTCGAACCCAGGATGGATGGGATATTCCACCACATCCCTCCAAGCCCTTGCCAACATGCCACCACCCTTGTGGTTCACAAAGATTGTTGTAGATAAAAGAATTCTATAATTTCTTAAGAGACATCTGTTAAGTTTTGATTGAATATTCATATTAAAGAGACATCTGTTAAGAATTCTATAATTTCTTACCCAGAAATAACTGTTTTTAACTACATGACCTAATCTTGAATGAAGAAATATAAGTTTAGATTGAATATCTATCTATTCTACTTATAAAAAAGAATAAGGGAAATTATTTTCAAAGAAAACCTTCTCAAGATTACAATTTTTTAGCCTAATGTACAACTCTAAAAGCACACCTTGATATCTCTCTTTCCCCTCTCTCCCACGTTTTCTCAAAATCAAACAATTTTCAAATTCTAAGTTACACTTTATACCCTTAGAATTAGTTATCCAATTTACTTTTAATCCCTTACTTTTTTATTTTTTATTTTACATCCTTATAATATTAACATAAATAATCGTATATGAACAAGAATGCATTAAAAAAATACATTTCTTTTTTTACAAATTACACCATTGTAATCGTCTCGTCAATACCTTCGAAATGAGCCCAATATTGAATATTTTTTGATTTAATCATATTATTAAATATCATGAACATGTACAAATTAATTTGTTTTATATCCTTTACATTATTCATTTTCATTTTACACTCTTATAATATCATGTTACACTTTATACCCTTAGAATTAGTTATCCAATTACTTTTAATCCTTTATTTTTTCATTTTTTTTACACCCTTATCATATTAACACTAATAATTGTACATGAACAATAATGCATTAAAAAGATATTTCTCTTTTTACAAATTATGTCATTGTAATCGTCTCGTCAATACATTCGAAATGAGCCCAATATTGAATATTTTTTAATTTAATCATACTATTAAATATCATGAACATGTATAAATTAATTTATTTTATATCCCTTACATTATTCATTTTCATTTTACACTCTTATAATATTAAAAATACATAATCATAATTTAACTAAAACATATTAATAAATGCATTTTTTACAAATTATAATATTACAATATTCTCGTCAATAATTTCAAAATAAATTTATTATTGAATATTTTTTTAACTTAATAATATTGTGAAATATCATATATACGTATCAAGATTTTTCAAGAATGACGTACTGAGATTTTTTTAAAATTTGTACATTTTACGATCTTATCTATATTTATCTATTATACTCCTTTAAAAATAATTCTATTTACGTTTATTCTTGAATTTTTAAGAAGTACAAATCTCAATACATCATGTACAAGTTTAAAAGCTTTAAAATCTCCAACGTTCAACATGATAATTAAAAATAATTTTTTTTTAAATTATATTTTATTCCATTATAATTAGTTATTTAATTTACTTTATATCCCTTCTTCTTTCATTTTTCATGTTACATCCTTATCATATCAGCATACATAAACTAAAATACATTAAACAAATATGTTTTTCTTTTTTATAAATTATACCATTATAACTGATCATCAAAACCTTAAAAATGAGAATAAGGGGCTGTTTACCAAAAATTTCATTAAGTCCTATATGGATAAATGTGTTTGTCTGGTTAAATTTTTCTGTCTGGATAAATTGTTGCTGTTGTTTACTTTTTTATCTGAATCAACAGTCTGAATAGCAGAAATGACCGATTTACCCATGAGTATGAATTATAAGCTGTTTTATATATTCCGTTTATTTTTTAAGCCAAATTATATATCTGAAACACAAAATTATTTAATCATCAAAATATAAATTCATAATTTCATTGATATAATCCAAAAATCAAAACATAAATTCATAAAGTTCTTAAAAATCCAAGTTCAAACACAAAGTAGCTAAGATCAAACACAAACACTTCAAAATTAAACATTGTTAACCAAAGTATTTGCAATTCCATCACGCAAAGTAGCCATATATTGAGTGATATTAGCACCCCATTGAGATATATCCAGTTCTTCTTCTCCACTTCCTTCGACTTCTTCTTCGTTGTTAAATACGCTGTCCTCGTTGCACTCCATAAACAATTGGTCTTGAATATTATATTTTCTAATAAAATTGTGTATGGCAAAGCAAGCAATTACCACATTTCTTTGTGTTGTGAATGGAAAAGGAGCCATCTGCTTTAGGATCGGAAATCTCGCTTTCAAAACACCGTAAGCACGTTCAATAACATTCCTGAGTTGGGCATGTGCATGATTAAACCTTTCTTATTTAGTCAAAGCACGTCGACGTCGAAAATCCGCTAACCAATATCTTGTGTTACGATATGGAGCCAAAAATCCACGAGCATTGGCGTACGCAGCATCACAAAGATAATATTTATCTGAAAAACCACTTACATCAAACATATAATAAACAAATAAAAAGCAATATTAAAATTAAGAATGTTGTATACCTTATGGTGGAAAGGGAAACCAGATATTGGGTTAAAGGCAACTTCTCTAAGTATTCTCGAATCATGCGCTATACCTTCCCATCCAGCCCAAACAAAAGTGAATATCATGTTAAAATCACATATTCCTAGAACGTTTTGATAGCATCGACCGCCTCCTCTTCCCCTATAAGCAGTTTGATGACTAGCTGGCACAACTGCATGTATAAGGGTACCGTCTAGTGCACCTATTGCACCCTTTATTGACAAAAAATATTAATATATATATATATAACAGTTTACAATGTCAAAAATAAATCTTACCGGAAATATTTCTCTCAAACGTCTCTGATTACTCGACATATTTGAAGTTCTATCAGAAGTTGTTGGCACCACGATTTCTTTTGCGAATTCCATCATTCCTAGTAAAACTTCATGGAAATAAATATGAACCGTTCTTGTAGAGCGTTGAAATCTACGTTTAATTACTCTATAACGCTCGTTATGCCCGATCATTGTCAAAAACATGGCCATCTTCTCTTCGACAGTAACATGTCTACTATCTTTCACCCAATTTCTTTGTCTAAAATGATTGCATAATAGTATATATGCTTCACGTGAAAGACGCATCAACTCTTGACATTGCGTACTAGGTCCGGTAAATAGCTCTTGGGTGTACGCATATCCACTCAATGCCGAAATATTATCGGGCATTCTTTCAATTCTTTCCGAAGCATTTCTTCTTCGTCTTATATATATATATAAGAACTACCAAGAGCATTTCTTCCTCAAAAGTCAACATCTATTCAAATAAATCCAAAAACATCACATATCATATAAAAAAGATGCATATCATATTCAACATTTATAAAAAAGATGCATATCATAAATCCACATATCATCCAAAAATACCACATATCATCCAAAAAACTACATATCATCCAAATTAACTCCTAAAAACATCACAAAAACGTGGCACCAACTCCTTAATAATATCCTTGTTTCTTCCCAACCGTTTTCACCCAATTTTTGGCAATTGCTTCCGGTATCGTCATCCAAGCTTCTCGATTACGAGTGTCCGTAAAAAGAGAGTAAGCAACACAATACAAAGGGTCATCCTTTTCCCACCCAAGCCCATCTAATTTCTTTAGGCAAGCCTCATACGGAACAACCTCGGGATTCCCATATCTTGAGGACATATTATCTAAAAAGGCAATAAGTTTTTCATCAAGATCCGAGGTAGGTTTTGTGCTCTTTTTGCCTTTTGGTTTCACCATCGGAGCACGGGATGAACATGGTGTTGATGACACCGGGGCTTTATCACTTGATGACACCGGAACTTTATCACTTGATGTGTTGATCTCTTCATCAACGACCACAAAAGGCTCGGTGGTTGGTAACGGGTCTTTTGATGATGTACCATGACCTCCAATACCCGTGGACATACCACCCTCAAACAGACGTGCACACAACTCGGGATATGGAAGACTTGTAGTCCTCAAAGATTCAACATACCTATTTGTCTGTGTTAAAAAAATATCTATAAATATACAAATAAAATAAACAAAAATTCAAATAAAACAAAATCTAAAGTTAGAAAATGACCTCCATCTCCAACTCCCACTCTTCTTGCGTCAAGTTAAAAGTGTTCGTAGAAGGATCATAAACATTGTCGATTTTATTTTTCAACTTCAACCAAGCTCCATACTTTCCTTTCAAGTAATCGAAATGGTTCCGCATTTGTTTTCGGTCAACAACAAAATTATGCTCGGTTTTTAACGTATTGGCAACATTCTTCCACGAAAGCGCCTTCAAACTACTACCCTCTTTTCCATTTAGTCCCACCTCTAAAATACACGCTTCTAGGAAAGTTTTCACAACATTGTGATCTTTCCAACTTATCCTAACACGCTTTTGTTGGTGTGACTCACCGGTTTGTTCAATACCTAAAAACACATATAATCACACCATTTTGAGCAGAAAAAAACACATAAATCAACAAAAAATATAACAATAATAAGCAGCAATTTGTTGGTAAGATAGGTGGGTTTGGGATAATGAAACCAATTTTAAGGTTTATACAGACTAGAAAATTAAATTGGCAAGTTAATTTGCTGGACTTTCTTGAAAGAAGAATATGAGTTAACAAATTGTGTGAATCTGCAAGTTGTGTGCAAAAAGCCTACATCTAAAATAGAACAATAATGAGCAGCAACAATAATGAGCAGCAACAAAACAAAAAATAGAACAAAAATGTAAACCACAAGGAAAATCAACAGCGAAAAAGCTGCATACCTTCGGTGGAGAAGAAGAGAAAAAACGAAGAAGAAAGGGCATACCTTCGGTGGAGAAGAAGTTGCAGTCGCCGGTGGAGAAGAGGTCGTCGCCGGTGGAGAAGAGGTTGTCGCCGGTGGAGAGAAAGAGAGGAGAAGAGGCGCCAGAGAGAAAGAGTAGGGTTTTTTTTTGAAAAGGGTTTACGTTCTTTTTCTTCTAAGGGGTAGAATGGTCATATTTTCAGCTTAATGGGGACAAGTGCCATAAACCAACTGTGCGAATAAGATGGTTTCTGTCCCATTAAGTCATAAGTAAACACCCAATTTTGTCTGCGCGAATAAGCCAGTTTCTCCATTAAGACCAATAAGTCACAAGTAAACACACCCTAAATGTTATTGTTGATCCCATTTTAGACAAACAATAGAAGAAATCCATAGAAAATGTAGAGACAATATGAAGATTAAGAACATAATATTCAAGAACTCATCTCATATGCTTTGATTGATTCAATATGGATGGGAAATTAGAAAGAACACCACACTTTTACATGTAAACGACTCTCATGTGAAAACACCTAGTCTATGTGTGTTTTTGTGATTCTTCTAAATGACCTTAAAGAAAAATGGAACCCTAAAATCATTTATAAATGGTCCATTTACAAGAGAAAAAGGGCTAAGCCGATACAACTAGCTAAAAGCCCATAAGCTAATCATAAAGCTCTATTATAATAATTTCTTTATAAAACATTCAATTAAATTAGGGGCTAATTTAATCTAACAATCTCCCCCTAATGTTTTATAAAGAAAGCATCATCTTATAGTCTCCCCTTTGCTTTCTTTAGAAACTTTGGTGTTCCGTTCTTAAAGTCTTCAAAGCATCACGAGCTCCCCCTCAAATGTAGGCTCATATTCTTGAAAGACCGAGACAATTAACCCCATTTTGTCCAGCTTTCATGACTCAACTTCACCGCTGTTTTGAACCATCAAGGAGCCTTTTTGAGAGAAAAAATAAAACACGCACATTGAACTCCAGCCTCTTAGCTTTCCAACGAGCTAGAATTCATCCATTTTGGATGAAAAACGAGTGAGTCGTGCAAGTTTTCCCTCGGCTGCGCAGAACGGTCGTCAAAACAGAAAATTTGACGCTTAAGATCCCGTTAAGTAAGCATTCAACACCGAGCTTTAAAGATGAATAACAAAGGAATGCGTGACAATCAATATGTCACAATAGCAGCATGAAACCGTGAAGAACCGTCGAGAGAACACCGTTATTGAATGCGGAAAGAGCATGAATTAAATGCAATGCTTTCGGTCCAGCAAGCGTCCATTGACTTTGACACAGATTCTGACCATTATACACACTGATTCAGACCAAACTCAAAACATGAAAAAGTTTCATCTGTGTCTTAGGGGTTCAAAGCAACTGAACTCATGCGAATCAGAGCACCGAGTAAAAAGTTTTGCACGTGTTTCTGAAACAGCGCAAAGATGTCAGAAAATCTGAAAAACTTCGGGTTTCGGGTTTCTGGCTTATTGCTCACAGAGGCTCTACACATCAGTACAGAGGCTCTGGACAGACTTACAGAGGCTCTGTGATTTGCCTCTGATAATTCTCTATTTTTGTCATTTAACCTCTGCATATGCACCTTTGTACGAGCATTAAGAATAACAGCAAACAACTCCTGAACTTGATCATTTGCCTCTGCACATGTATCTCTGACTATAGGCAACCTCTGATCAGCTTCTGAATCACAGAGTCAGCTTCTGCACAACATAGACATCCACAACTTAATGATTAAGCTCTGCTGGATCAACAACTTCGAGTGGGCAGCACACTTCTGATCAAAGAGGCTCTGCACAATTTCACAGAGGCTCTGTGATTAAGCTCTGCGGTTGTGATCTGCTGCATCGAGTAATTCTGCACAAAACTAACTGCTGCACATAATTGAGCTATGTGGTTAATTATTTGTTGTTGAGGCCCTATTCGATCCTTTGAACCACAGGACCTGCAGAGACATGATCTTTGTGATTAAGCTCTGCGTACATTCTTGGTGTGCACAGAGGCTCTGTGCGATTTTACAGAGGCTGTGCGCCATCAGCTTCTGTGGTTAAGCATCTTCTGTAAACATCTTATGCGCGTACTAAGTCCAAACATCTGCACTTTCTGCATAGATCTTCACAGCTCTGCGGAGAGTTTAATACGGACAACATCTATCAATAAGGACTACTGCACATCGAACACAACAACAAACATCTTGAATAGCAGTAAAACATACAGCACCAAAATCGGCGTGTACAACTTCTTTATGCATCTTGATAGTTTCTGAAATCATAAACACCTTGTGGATCTCTATATATTTTGTGCAAGTGTGCAGCTTCGATCACTCTGATCTCTGTAGATATCGATCTTCTTGTCAAAGATTCTATACAGTTGCCTCTGTTGGACAATCAAAAAGAAAAAGTTATGTTGCACTTTGAGATTTAGACATCAGCTTTAAGCACAGTTCTGAGCATCATGGATTCTTCTTAATCAAGATAGACAACTGCTAGGAACTTTCTGCATGCGATCTGACTTCTGGGACCTCTGTTGTTTGGTCACATGTCTATTACAACACGTTTATGGGTCTGCAAATAATAACCTTTGTTGCATCTTCTTTCGGAATAGAAAGCATACTAAATCTGAACTCTGTATAATTTTTGTACATAGAGCATCTATTGCTTAAGCACAGGACAACAACATCCTTAATGGCTTCTGCAGAAGCTGACACCCTCTGTGTATTGGCATCGCACAACAACAGCTTCTTCGTTCAGTTTCTGAGATCACAGAACCTCTGTGATCTGCTTCTGGTCTAGCTCTGTCAATAAATTTGATCGATTCCCTTCTGTTTTTCGTTAACAACAAACGGTTCTGCACAGATCATTGAAAGCTCTCTGAACCTATAGAGGCTCTGCAAGTACTCTGCATTTCTGGATTAAGTATCAGCTTGGCCTCTGAACAACCTCTGTGATCAGCTCACAGAGGCTCTGGTCTGGCCTCTGAGTTCCTAGCAGCTGTGCGGGCAACTTCTTTGCGAGGACAACAGCAACGACTCTGCTCTTAACCAACTATTTGAGTTGTTTGGATCTGCAGGGCTGCACAGAAGCAACACAGACAGCAGCTCCAAACGGCAGCACATAACTCTGCACATCCTCTGTCAGTTCGACACTATAGACAACCTCTTCCAGCTTTTTGATCGAGCATATAACCTCTGCAGATCAAACAGCAGCAACTTTCTGTTGTTCTTTCGAATTGACAGCAGCAAAAAAATTGATTACAGCAGCAGCACCAAACATCTCTTCAAGTTGCAGCTTAATTCTGCAGCAAACAGTAGCTTAACAGCAGCAACAACAGCTTAACAGCAGCCAAACAGTAGCTTGACAGAAATGTTACACCAACTTTGACACTGATTTAGACCATTATAGCTCTGGAGTTTGCAAAAACTCAAAACACAAACAAATTTAATTGGTTTATTATATGTTCAGATCATCTTGAATCACCTCTTTTCGAGTTCGTACGAAAAAGATATGGTTGATTTACCACAGTCGCGCAGATCTGTCCATCAGCTTTCCATCAGCACACTGTTGTCCAATTCAACGATGCGTATGACACTTCTAAAGTTCGAATCTGTTAAAGCTCAAAACATCAAGTTTGTTCATCAATATGTTTTCAATCCAGGGCCTTTTGAGTTGCATCGATTGGTGCCTTGATGAGTGAGATATGATCAATTTACTGCAGCATCGCAAAATTTTCAGCATGCTGTCTTTTTCCTCCAATTATATCAAATGCTAATCAAAACCGATTTGATGTAAAAATAAGCCGATCTCCATAAATCTTTTAAAACGATGAGTGCAAATACTCAGATCTCTAATTGATCAGGTCAAAAAAACTGATTAGAAGCACTCAAAGGTATAAAAGCTTTTCAGATCAAACTTTGAATATGTAGCACAACACCAAATCTTTCTCAAACATCAATTTCATGACTCAAATGATTTTGTTTTTCATTTAAATGATTATGAGCAACGGAAGACAAAAAAAATCTGAGTAAAACATAGTCCAATATTGGATTTAAATAAAGGTCAGATCAGAGATCAACAACCTTACTACCAAGATGCCAAAAAATGTTATGGACTTAAGCACACACAAGGATGAGATCATAGATCAACCATCTACTTTGTGCTTATCAAATAAGACCAATGAATGAGAAAGAATCAAAACACACACATGTATTAAATCAGATCAGATTTAACCCAAATAGAATCAAATCTTCACTTAGGCATTTTATCAAACATGTGGTGTGCAGAATCAGATTTTGTGAAGAAACAACAAAGTTTTCTATGAAAGATCATCCAAATCTCATATAAATGAAGAAATGGGTTTCTAATAAGCACAAAAACAGAAAATAAACCATTAGAATTATATTTGTGTTTAGGCGCATGTGATTGAATCAATCTAAGCACCAAAACAACAAATAAATCATCATTTGTTGTTTAGGGTTTGCCATAGATGACCGATTTTGAAGAAAAGTTTCTTCAATCGACTCTGATTCCAATTGTTGATCCCATTTTAGACAAACAATAGAAGAAATTATTGGGTCACCTAGATTTAAAATTGACTCACCGATGTTCTCCCTTATATCTTACTTAGAATATTGTAGCACGGTTCTTTTAAAGATGACTTGTACAAGATATCAATTGTTCGGTGAAGTCGAAGATCAATTGGAACCAAGCTTGAAGACATTCTACTTGTGGAAAATAGAAGACTCTTCTCTACATTCAACCAAGTCATCATCCACCAATTTTGTTCTTACAAAATCGGTGGACAACCCATCACCGATTTTGTTCTTACAAATCGGTGGACAACCCATCACCGATTTTGTTCTTACAAATCGGTGGACAACCCTTCACCGATCTTGTTCTCACAAATCGATGGACAACCCCCCACCGACATATCCTTTGTCGATCAGCTTCATCTCACCGATAAGGGTGCTGAAATCGGTGGGATCTATGTGTTATCAAATAAATGATTTTCTCTCTGCAGATTGTTTCAAGTTCCAAAGTCAATTGTATCGGTGAAACTTCATCGGTGTGATTATCTTAGAATACACATCAAGAAGATCATTTATTATGGGACAATATCCTTTGGCAGATAAAAGTGATTGTTTGTCGTTTTATCCATTATCAGTTAAAGTCCCTTTCTTCAGCATGGGTCCTATTTCTAGTACCTAGTAAAAGGTGATAAGGACATCTCAGCTTTTCAGGAGTCAACATCCTCAGCAAATATGATGATGACAAGTGTCCCAACCATTTAATGCTTGTACACTCCTTGTCGCTATAAAAGGAAGAATATATCCCCATGCAAACCACGCTTTCTGGAAGTCTCTCTCAGTGCAAGAAATCTCCATATTGCTTGATAACTTAATAGCTTTGTTCTAAGTGTTCTTGGTTGTTTTGTTAGTGTACTTTGTGTAAGATTGTTAGAATAGTTTATTTGTTTTTTTCCGCAACAGTCTTAATTTTCTATGTGTAATTCTTGTTGAAAGATTTTCAATAAAAGAATTAAAATTGTGAAATTTTTTAGTATTGTATTCAACCCCCCTTCTACAATATTTGTTATAGCCATCTGGGACTAACAAGTGGTATCAGAGCAGAAAGTTTAATTCCATAAACTTGATCTGCGATGGCTGCCTCTTCTTCATCAACCATTGAAAACTCTTTGCAAAACAACTTTTCTGAGAATGGCTCCATAACAAAACCGCCTAAGTTTAATGCTAACAACTTTTCTTTGTGGAAAAGCCGCATGATGCTATTCATGGAAGGAGTGGATACTAGATATCCAACCATTCTCAAAGAAGGACCTATCATCCCCAGAGTTTGGGCTCGCTATGAAACGCAGAGGCCTGGTAAAGAAACCATGGAAAAAAAATCTTTGGTGACTCTGATGAAGAGAAATCCAGTGCTACTGGTCGTTACATCCTCAAAAATCCTAAGAAATATATTGATGAGGAAAAACGGTTGGTTTCTCTTGATTCTAAGCTAAGAGCAATTATTGCACTCTCACTTCCTGATGAGGTCTATCACTCTCTGGTTAACTTTGAAACTGCTAAAGAGATGTGGACCAAACTGTGTGTACTGTACGAAGGTACAGAGGAATTAAAGAAAAGTAAAAAGATTGGTCTTATTAGAAAGTATGAACTCTTTGCTTTTGAAAAAGGAGAATCTCTTCCTAGCTACTATAATCGTTTCAACTCTCTTTTAAATGATCTGAAGTTATTGGGCAGAGTCTATGATAATGAGGAAGTCTTATGTAAGTTCATGGATTGTCTTCCAAAATTTTGGGAGAATATATGTACTTGCATTAAAACTACCAAGGACCTTGAGTTCATGCCCTTAACTGTCCTGTATGGAACTCTCTTCAATTTTGAGCAAACCAAGTTACAAAGGAAATCTTTCATCAAAGAGATAAAGAGCTCTTCTATAGCTCTTGTTAGTGAAAGCTCCAAGAAATCTCAAAATGTTCCTAGAATCACCTATCCTTCATCAGACTCTGACAATGACAGCCAAAATAACTCTACCCACCAAACGGAGGCATATCTTAGTGATGCTGATGATGAAGGTGAGGATATTATGGTTGAACAGTTGTCTGATGAAATGGCAATGATGGCTGGTTCTAAGAACAAGTTTCGTCCTTTAAACAAATCCAGAAATTTTAGAAAATCTTCATCTTCCAAGACTTCATCTGATAAGTCAAATGAAGAATGTTATAACTGTGGCAGGAAAGGACACTTTGCATCTGAGTGTAGGAGCAAGCGTGTTACTAAGTCTAAGAACCCATCCTCTGACAAATATTCTTCAAAGAATGAGAAACCCAGAAATAATCCTTTCAAATCAACCTTTTCCAAAAAGGATTCCCAATCCTCTTCCTTAGATCATCAGGAGTGTGCTGAGAAGTATAAAGCTAAGTAGAAGAAAGAGAAAGAAAGGAGTGAGGGTCTTGAAAGAAAAGGAAAAGGTCTAATGGCAGAAACTCATGACTGGGATGAAGAAGACACTCTGATAGTGATTCTCACAATATGTGCTTCATGGCCATTTCTGAAGAGATGGAAGATTCTGAAAAAGCTACCTCTCCAATGGCTCTTGTGGCAACTGGGTGCTCGACAGCTTATGCTCAGGTACATCCTTTTAATGATATGAATGATAGTGAAAAAATTGATGCTTACGAATCATTAACTAAAGATTTTTATGCTGTCAAGGATAGCAAGAAAAGAAAATCCATTCAAGTTAAAACTCTCACCTCTCAACTTGAAGTCTGCATGGCTAAACTTGAAAAGTTTGAGGAAATCAAAGCTGAGCTTGAAAATGTGAAAACCATTAATCACGTGATTTCAAAAGAGAAAAATCACCTTTTTAAGAAACTAAAAAGGGAACAAGAGGTTGTTAGAAAATGGTCAAATTCTTCCAAAAATCTTGAACAAATCTTTCAAGGCCAAATCAGTGGTAATGATAAATTCGGTCTAGGATTTGGGAAAACTGTTGCTGATACATCCTCTCTTGAACTCATCCCTTCCTCTAGTGCATGGGATGATGCCTCAGAGTCAAGCTCTTGTGACTCTGTTTCTTTAAACTCTATGGATCTAGGTGAAGCTCTAAAATTTGGAATGTTCATTAAGGCTAAGGATAATACCTCAACTTCTAAAGTTGAAAAAGCTCATAACTCTATTGAACCTCCCATACCTCTTCATGAACTGTTGAAATCTATTCACATAGATGAACTCTCTTCTTCTGATCCTAAGCCCTCAAATATCCTTAAGAGAGAACCTCAACTTCCCTCAAAAAGATTCTCCACCTCCGACAAAGGGAAATCGGTGGCAGAATCGGTGGCGGATTCTCATCCCAAAAGAAATACTCCTAAGAAATATTCTGGTGATCCCTCTATGTTTCAAATTCCTAGATCGGTGCTTTTGAAAAAGTCCAACTCCAATGAATCCTCCCACTCACCGATTTATAACACTGACAAAGGAACTCTTGGGTCCAAATCTTTTGCTTCATCCTCTTCGGCCAAAATAATAAAGATTAATGGGAAAAGTCAATACAAGGAAAGTGGTCACAATTATAAAAAGATTTTTATCTATAGAAAATGCTATAACTGTGGTGACACTTTTCACATGGCTAAGGATTGTCCCAAGGAAAGAATAGATAGAACCAAACCTAAGGACCCTTCCTCTTCTAACCCTAAAGGACCCATCACCAAATGGGTACCAAAGAACTAATTTGTGTGTGCATGCAGGTTTTTGAGCACCATCAAATATGGTATCTGGATAGTGGGTGCTCACGCCACATGACGGGAAACAAATCTCTCCTCATCAACTATGTGCCTGGAAAAGGTCCATTTGTAACTTTTGGTGATAACTCTAAAGGCTATACCAAAGGATATGGAACACTCACTAATGGATCTGTTACCTTCAATAAAGTGGCCTTTGTTGACGGTCTCATGCATAATCTTCTCAGCATTAGCCAACTGTGTGATCTTGGATATAAAGTTATCTTTGAACTTTGTATCTGTACTGTGGTGGACAAGAACTTCAATGTGGTGTTATCTGGAAAAAGGATGGAAATGTCTATATCATTGATATGGGACTAAATAACATTTCATCCAATGTCTGCTTTGTGTCATATGACACATCCAAAAGGAACTGGTTGTGGCATAAGCGTCTCTCTCATCTAAATTTCAAAACCCTTCATAAAATTTCCAACAAAGAGCTGGTGACTGGCATGCCAAAGTTGAACTTTGTCAAAGAGAAGCTGTGTGATGCATGTGAAAAAGGGAAGCTTACCAAAACTTCCTTCAAGACCAAGCAATGCTCTTCCATCACTCTTCCTCTCCAGATGCTGCACATGGACCTATGTAGACCAGTCAGCACTCCAAGTCTAGGAGGCAAAAGGTACATTCTTGTAATTGTTAATGAAATTACTAGATATACATGGGTGTATTTTCTCAGGTATAAAAGTGATGCAACTGAAGAAATCATCAACTTTGTCAAGAAAAATGAGGTTCTTAACGGTCAAGTTGTTCGTTCGGTAAGAAGTGATAACAACACTGAATTCAGAAACAGTGCTCTTGAAGACTTCTTCACTGAGAAAGGAATTTCTCAAAACTTCTCTGCAGTCTGTACTCCTCAGCAAAATGGAGTGGTGGAAAGGAAAAACAGAACTCTATGTGAGGCTGCAAGATCCATGCTAAGTGAATCCAACCTACCCACTTATTTTTGGTCTGAAGCTGTTAACACTGCTTATTTTACCCAAAATAGGTCAGTGATATCCAAAAGACATGATAAAACCCCATATGAAGTTTTCCATGGCAGAAAACCAAATATTGGCTTTCTTCATGTTTTTGGTTGTGTGTGCTTTATTCTAAATGATCGTGACAATCTTGGGAAGTTTGATCCCAAAGCTGATGAAGGAATATTTGTTGGGTACTCTCAATCCTCCAAAGCATATCGTGTGTACAACCTCAGGAGAAAATGCATTGATGAGTCTATTCATGTCAAATTTGATGATCTTAGATCATCATCTCTGTCAAATGATGATGATGAATTACACAGATGGATTTCTTCATGCATCGGTGATGCTCCTTTATCCAACTCTACCGATACATCCTTCACTCCCTCCAATCCATCTCCATCAAATAACCAAGTCGGGTCATCCTCTATAATTCCCACCGAAATTGACCATGTTTCCACAGATATACTTTCTCCCACCGATGTGCAACCCTCCACCGACGAACAGCCTTCCACCGATCCAATTTCTTCCACTGAAAATTTTGCCTGCCACCGAACCTCTGATCCCACTCCATCTTCACCCCTAACACAAAATATTCCACCACCTTTACCTCCTGCAACAAAATGGACCAAAGATCACCCCATATATCAAATCATCGGTGATCAACAAGCAGGTGTCCAAACACGTAGAGGAGTTGGAAACATTTGTCTCTATGTGAATTTTTTCTCTCTTCTTGAACCCAAGAAGATTGATGAAGCTTTTGCAGATCCCTGTTGGATCACTGCCATGCAAGAAGAGCTTTCTCAATTTAAGAGAAACAAAGTTTGGAGATTGGTTCCCAGACCCCGAAAAAAAACAATCATTGGAACCAAATGGATCTTCAGAAATAAAATGGATGAAGATGGTACATTTATCAGAAATAAAGCCAGACTGGTTGCTCAAGGATACCGACAGGAAGAAGGCATTGATTATGATGAAACGTTTGCCCCTGTTGCAAGACTTGAAGCAATAAGAATCTTTCTGGCTCATGCTGCCTACCGAAATTTCAGAGTCTTTCAAATGGATGTCAAAAGTGCCTTCTTCAATGGGGAACTTGTAGAGGAAGTCTATGTGAAACAACCTCCTGGTTTTGAAGATTCAGCTCATCCAGACTATGTGTACAGACTTGACAAGGCCCTTTATGGTCTCAAGCAATCTCCACGTGCTTGGTATGACACACTTTCTAATTTCCTTCTAAAGCATGGATATTCCAGAGGTAAAATTGACAATACTCTCTTCATCAAGGAGACCTCAGGTAACCTCATTCTTGTACAAATCTATGTTGATGACATCATCTTTGGTAACCTCATGCTTCTCTCATGATGAGTGAGTATGAGATGGGCATGATGGGAGAGCTTACATTCTTTTTAGGCCTTCAGGTGAAACAATCTTCAGAAGGGATTTTTATAAACCAAAGTAAATATATTCGTGATCTTCTGAAGAAATTTAATTTTTTAGATAGTTCTCCTATGAAAACTCCCATGGCACCACCTTTGAAACTCAATGCTGATCTTAACGGTGAATCTGTGGATGTTACCCTTTATCGAGGCATGATTGGTTCTCTTCTGTACTTAACTGCTAGCAGACCGGATATTATGTTTGCTACTTGTCTATGTGCCCGTTATCAAGCCAATCCTAAAGAATCACATTTAAAGGCTGTAAAACGGATTTTTTGGTATCTCAAGGGTACCTTGCACTTGGGTCTTTGGTATCCCAAAGACTCAGGTTTTGAACTAATTGGATATTCAGATTCAAATTATGCAGGTTCCCAGATTGATAGAAAAAGTACTACAGGAATCTGCCAGCTTCTTGGTGGCAAATTGGTAAGTTGGTCCAGCAAGAAACAAAACTCTGTGTCAACCTCTACTGTTGAGGCTGAATATGTAGCTGCTGGAAGCTGTTGTGCTCAGATCCTGTGGATGACAAATCAACTCAGGGACTATGCTCAAATCTACTTCAAAGTCCCAATTCTGTGTGATAACTCAAGTGCAATAGCTATTGCAAACAACCCAGTTCTTCATTCCAGATCAAAGCACATAGATATCAGATATCATTTCATCAGGGACCACATCTCCAAAGGTGACATTGAGTTACATTTCATTCCCACCGATTTACAGCTTGCTGATCTGTTCACCAAACCCCTAGATGAAGCCAGGTTCAACTACCTAATAAGTGAACTTGGCATGTGTAATTTTCAATAACTGTGTGTCTTCACTTTCCACCGATCTCACATCGGTGGACACTCTCTCCGTCTCTCTTCTCCCACCGAAATCTCATCGGTGGACACTCTCTTCTTTCTTCTTTCTACACCGAATACACACCATTCTCACCACCGATATATACACCGTTCACCGATGTAAATTTCTCACCGATCACCAACCACCGATATCTACTACCGACGTCTCTTTGTCGGTGTGTTATGTTCCACCGAAATGTCCACCGAATGACTTATTCCACCAATCTCTCTTCATCCACCGACGTCTATACATCTTCCACCGAATCTCATCATCGGTAACATCATCCTACCGACGTCTCATCATTCCCATCGGTAAGATCTGCCCACCGAATCCCTACCTTATCCCATACGCTTCCCCATGCTCTCATAACCCCTAAGACCCTAGTTGTCAGTGACTTTGACCGTCCCTTTTCCATGTAAAACCCTTTCAACCACATACCCCAAAACCCTCATCATTACCTTTTCAACTTGTTTATTTTATTTAACTTTTTTTATAACCGTTCCCCCCTCGTTTCTAAACCCTCGCCCTCCTTCTTCATTTTCGCATTTCGAAAACTACAACTCCTCCTCCACTTTCTTACTTCCTATCATTCCCATTCTCACAATGGCACCCACCAAGATACCTACGTGTTTTGAAGACCTCATCTTCAACCCTTGCAACCATGTAGCAAGGTTCGAATCCGATCCCGCACATCCTGAGTTCAACACCATTATCAAATTCTTAACCCGCTCACCTCTTCTCCATGCTTTCTCCTGCAACCCAAAGATGAGCAAAATGCTCATTGGCAAATTTTGGCTTTCCTGTGTGTATGATATATCAAATGAAGCATTTCATGCCTCTATCTTTTATGTTGAAGAGGGTGATCACGATGTTACTTTTGGCGTGGATGATGTCCGTCGTGCTCTCCGGATCGAAGCCTTTTCAGAATATGTTGACATGCATGTCAACAACTTTCTTGAGCAAGTCGTCAGCACTATTGGCTATGTTCAACATTATGAGGATAAAGCTTCCAAGTCTTCTAAATGACCAGGTACCCTTCTTCGCAGAAATATGGGTGGGGTTTGGAACTTCTTCTTTGCTCATGTGATCCATTGTCTCTCTAGAAAGACAAGTGGTCAAGACCAATCCCCATCTTATATTACAAAGCTTTCTCATGCACTAATTTTTCAAAGAAAGGTGGACTTTGCTTAGTATTTCTTTACTGAGCTGACTGAAGTAATCAAACGCCCGAAAAAGTGTTATGTCGCATATCCTCGATTCATCTCTATGATCCTTCAACACAAACTCGGTGCGGCGTTGGATGCGGATCGTAAGTCTAAAACTCCTCGCTTCATCTACGATTGGTCATCACCCTTTGTTGGCCAAAAGACGCTCAATATTGGCCATCTCGCTACTGATCTCCCCTTATGCCAAGGTATGATTTCTTTCGCTTTATCTCCCGATCTTCACTGGGGTGATGCGGAAGCTCCCGGGTTTCAACACCCGGAAGTTCCCGAGGCACCCCAAGTTGTAGTGGCCCCCTCTTCCCATTCTCGAGTAAAGTCGGGCGGCGCGAAAAAGAAACAACGTACGGCCCCCGACACCTCCGCCCCCGCTTCTCGAACTATGCCACCGAGAGTTCCCTCGGAGGCTTCCCCGGTTCAATCCCCATCTCGTAAGCGGAGGCACTCCACTTCCCCTTCGAGATCTCTTTCAAAGAGGTCTCGGACACCATCGGCCCAACCGACTAATCCAACTGTCGATTCTCGAAAATCGCCAGTTGTTGAACTTCACCCCTCCGGGCCAAGGGAATCCGTCATTATCCCCACCGACTCCTCTGCAGTTTCTCAAAAGACTATAGTTGTAGAAATGGAGAACCCATATGCCTCTTCACTCACCTCTTCGGGTGGTAGAGATGACTTCGGGGACTCTCCCCTCGAAGGAGTTGACTTGTCACTGCACGGACTTTCACCCGGTCAGTTTATGATCGATGATGAAGCACAACTCGATCTGAGTTCCCCCCAAAATCCCCCCCGAATGACTTCTTTGAATTTCTTTTAGAGGACACTGGTTCTCCCCGAACCATCCCGTCCACCGATGGAATTCCCACCGAGCCTCCCTCAACGCAGATTCAACCCACCGAAGGCATCTCCACCGAGCCTCTCTCTCCGGCTCACCGAACACTCTCCCCTACACCGACGCCGCCCTCTCCCCGACATCGGTTCCTTTACCCCGAACCTTCCGGGGATCAACCAAATTCCTCTCACTTTATTGATGTAATGTCCCAAAAATTACAAGCAAATTTAAATTTTTAAATAAACAATTCATTTATAACCACTCATTAATTGATACCAACGTTTCGTTTGCAAACACATAATTAATATCTTTATAAATTAAAACCAGCGGAATAAATGTTTAATTATTAAAACCATAAATCAACCAGCTCTCCTCGCTTGCCAGTGTGTACTCGTCACGCCTTGGAGCCGTTCGGACCTGAAACCACAGTTTATGGGAAAGGGTAAGCACGAAGCTTAGTGAATTCAAACACCATAAATAATACAGTTATTTCACACCACCCCTAAAACAGATAGTGACACATAAACGATCATACAGGTCTACGAACAAATCATAAACATGTATATCCACACCCACCCACCTAAAAAGGGCACAAGTCGGTCCCACCGACCACATGATAACATCTTCGGCCCCGCCGAATCCCCGGTCCCACCGAGTCTCTACGCCACCCGCGTACAAAACCTCCGGCCCCGTCGGACCCTCGGTCCCACCGAGTCTCTACGCCACCCGCGTACAAAACCTCCGACCCCGCCGGACCCTCGGTCCCACCGAGTTAACCTGGCAACATAGTACCAACTAGACACCCTACTATCTAGTTCCACAACACAATCACATAAGGCTACCACACACGTACTACAGCAATGATAAAACAACCGTTATTAGATATAGTGAGAGAACTCACCTCGAATGCGCGTCTAGCTTAACAATACAATTCAATCTTCACAATTACGGTCACTTCCCAGCACCTAAACGCATGTTAAAACGTGTCAATACGAGACCAGGACCCTATGACACGACACACGCTTAAACCGTCACTAAAACTATTTTCCGTTCTCGCCAAACAGGTCTGTTCGGGACCTGTTTCGACCCCTTTAAACCCAGAAAATTCCCAATATTATTTCATGATTAGAAAGTACTATGAGATAGGGTTTCAAAGACATATTATACGCCTCCTAACGATTTTTCTACATTTAATTACGGATTTTATAAGATCAGCCCGCAGAACAGCGAAAAACAGCACTTATCAGTATAAAACGACGATTTGGCCTAAGTTACATTCCGAACTGGATTTTGCACAAAACACAGAAACGTTTATAGACTCAAAAAGGGAACTTTTGGCACCGAAATCACCCCAATCCGAGTTACGAGGAGAAAGTTACAGCTTACGCAAAACAGTGACATAACTGCAGTTTCTTTTACATAAAATGACGATTCACAGAACTTACGACCACTTTTTCGCCCAGCTAGAGGCCGAACCAGTTTTCCGCTAAAACACGGAAAACGTGCCCGACCCCGAGCTCGAACCGTGGGCGCCAGTTTCGGCTCAAACGGAGTTACGACGGAAAAGTTATAGCCGTCGTAAAAACAGTGGCTGCACCATTTTCCACATGAATTGATGATTATAAAAACGACGGTTTTAACGAAACGGCTTAAACGATTAAGTCAAGGCTTAACGGATTCTACGGTGATTATTAATAAGACATGGCCACGCACTACCCTCTGCCCTCCGGCAGTGGTGGTCGTCGACGGCGGCCGGCGGCGGTTCATCGACGAGGAAATAAAACAACCCGCAAACCACCGCGAGACCACTACCCTCTCGATCACCCTACCGCGTGCACCAACGACTCACACCACCACCGCCACCCGACACCCAGCCACCACAGTGGCGGCACGGCAGCGGCAGCGGCGGCCGGCGGTGGTCCTCCGGTGACGAAAACGAAAAGAAAAGAAACGTCGAGTGAAACCTTACCTCGATGACGACACAACGACGAAACCCGACACCTTCACTCTTCTTCTCCGGCGGACACGACAACGACGGCGGCGACCTCCACACTTTCCGGCGAACTCCCTCTCTCTCTCTTCTCGCCGCTCTATCTCTCTCGGTTTCTCTCCTCCTCTCTCACTTCTCGTTTTCTCTCTCTCTCTCTCTCTCTCTCTCTCTCTCCACGGCCGAACACAACAAAGAAAGGAAGAAGAGTGTCTCGTAGGGCTTAGGGAATTGTTTGGTTTGCGTGAAAAAAAGGAAACGAGAGGGAGGGGGATGTAGGGTTTTCATTCTTTGCTTGCTATTCACGAACCCAAAACAAAAGCAACAAGGGGCTTGGTCCTACTGCATGGGCCGACCCCCCCCCCCCCCCCCCTTTTTGCTAAGCTTTTGGCCACTTTACAACTTTGACCCCTCGACAATTCCCTACTGTCCTAAAAACACCCTACCGGAAAATAACGCTTAGGGTCAACGATGCTAACTCTCGATAACTTAAACGATCCCGGAAGCAAGTCGAAGACAAAAATACTTTATAAACCACGAGGAAGATTTAAGGGAAAAAATATTTATACGTACCGGAACACGGGCTTTACAATTGAGGACCGCATACTACCTCATTCCAGTTTGGCTCCAACGGAACCCCATCTCCGAGCTCGCAATCCTCCCCCTACCGATGCTCTTCGTGAAACACTTCGGTCATTGTCTGACAACGTGGCCTTATTATCCAACAAAGTGGAAACTTTGACAACTTCCCACTCCAACATTGCGGCTTCATTCGATGATTTCAAGGCATCATATCTAGTCAAGGATACTGAACTTCAGAGGCTTCTTCAAGAGGCCAAAACTCATCAGGATCTTAACAAAAGCATCGCCGATTCTCGTGGCTCTCTTCACACCAAAGCTGACAACATGCTGAAGAAAGCTCAATGGGAAATGGACTTGGGTGATTTTTCTATGATATCCGGTGACACCACTCAAAGCTTGGCTCATCTTCACACCAAGTTTGATAGTGTTTTTGTGCAGTTAGGTTTTAAAGTTTCGGCTGCTGCTGAGGGGGAGAAGACTCTTAGTCATCCAAAAATGCCTTCAATTAAGAGATCTATCATCAACAAGCCTTCACCTACCACCGAAAAGTCATCACCCTCCACCGATACATCATCCTCTACCGAAACATCACCACATGCCACCGAAGCTCCACTTATGCCCTCACCAAAAATTGCAGGTACCACCGATCAAATCTCCACACCGACCAAGTCTCCATCGGGGGTGAAAAGTAAGGCAACGTCTGAGGGGGAGCAAGTTTCTAAAAACCCCAAAGACAAAGGCAAGAAAACCCTCACTGCTGAACAGTTGGCCGAAGAAGAAAAGAAAAAGAAGGAATTGACAAAATATGGGAATCGACCTGCTGATGCCCAAACTTTGAAGTTAAAGCCTCCTTCTCTACAAACTCATGAATCCAACCTCGGTCTGACTCCTCAGGAGATTGAGGAAGCCAGACTTGCTCAAAAAGATTTAGATGACTCCAGGGCTCTATCTTTGAAAGCTGCACAAGAAGAGGCCATCAAAGCTAAGTCTACCGATCCACTCTTAACCCAAAAATAGGTGCTGAGTGCCATTGAAAAAGAAAACAATGAAGAAATAAGTTGGTACAAAAAGACCATGTACCACCGAATGTCCAAATACCCGATCACAAATGTTAAAATTGCTACCTCCAGAGCCAACCCAAAGGATATCAGGATGATCATCGATAGAGAAGACGGCTCAATGAAAAATGTGAGAGATGTTAACCTCCAACATTACGGTCTTCCCGAATGGTATGAGATCTCTCAAAACTTGGTCAGAATTGCAAACCCAAAGAAAGACATTTTTATCAAATGCATTGAAGGACTAATGGAAAAGATGAAGGAGATTAAAAGAAAACACAACATCATCTTTTCCGCCGATGAAAGGGCAAAACTTTAATCGATGAAAGAAGAAATTCGTCTTCCCAAAGTCAAGAATCCTATCGACAAGGTGTTCAAAGAAATGGCAAGTGAAGGGAAAATTCCAAATGTAAGCAACCTAAATCTGTCCCTCCCCACATCTGTGCCTTATCCTACCACAACTCTGAGCCTTTCACCGATACCTGGACTATTCTTCAATGATGGTTTTGGTCATCGTGCCTTCTTCAGATTTGCACAAATTCCCATCGCCAATACCGTGTTTCTTCAAGGCATCTCCAACCTCTTTCCCAACATCCCCGAAGCTCAACCTTTCTACCGAAATTTGTTGGACGAAATCAAGCAACGACAAACTTCCAAGAAATAGGTTCTCTCTCTCAATGGTACTTGCAAAAGATTGTTTTTCTTCTTAACGAATGTATAAGAAAACTTATCTAAATACAAGTACCTTTCTATTTGAATTTTTTTAGTACATAGCCTTACTTTCATTTACTTGTAAATACAGTATATAGTATACATACTCATACAAAAGAAAAATAGATCAAAAGAACAAAAAGAATGGTCTATGTAAAAAGAACCCAAAAAGAGTAAAAAGGGTCAAAATGCATTTTACTTTTCTATACTCTTAAATATTCTAAGGGAAGAGATCAAATTCAAATAGGGGGAGATTGTTGGGTCCCCTAGATTTGAAATTGACTCACCGATGTTCTCCCTTATATCTTACTTAGAATATTGTAGCACGGTTCTTTTAAAGATGACTTGTACAAGATATCAAATGTTCGGTGAAGTCGAAGATCAACCGGAACCAAGCTTGAAGACATTCTACTTGTGGAAAATAGAAGACTCTTCTCTACATTCAACCAAGTCATCATCCACCGATTTTGTTCTTACAAAATTGGTGGACAACCCATCACCGATTTTGTTCTTACAAATCGGTGGACAACCCATCACCGATTTTGTTCTTACAAATCGGCGGACAACCCTTCACCGATCTTGTTCTCATAAATCGGTGGACAACCCCCCACCGACATATCCTTTGTCGGTCAGCTTCATCTCACCGATAAGGGTGCTGAAATCGGTGGGATCTATGTGTTATCAAATAAATGATTTTCTCTCTGCAGATTGTTTCAAGTTCCAAAGTCAATTGTGTCGGTGAAACTTCATCGGTGTGATTGTCTTAGAATACACATCAAGAAGATCATTTATTATGGGACAATATCCTTTGGCAGATAAAAGTGACTGTTTGTCGTTTTATCCATTATCAGTTAAAGTCCCTTTCTTCAGCATGGGTCCTATTTCTAGTACCTAGTAAAAGGTGATAAGGACATCTCAGCTTTTCAGGAGTCAACATCCTCAGCAAATATGATGATGACAAGTGTCCCAAGCATTTAATGCTTATACACCCATTGTCGCTATAAAAGGAAGAAGATATCCCCATGCAAACCACGCTTTCTAGAAGTCTCTCTCAGTGCAAGAAATCTCCATATTGCTTGATAACTTAATAGCTTTGTTCTAAGTGTTCTTGGTTGTTTTGTTAGTATACTTTGTGTAAGATTGTTAGAATAGTTTATCTGTTCTTTTCCGCAACAGTCTTAAGTTTCTATGTGTAATTCTTGTTGAAAGATTTTCAATAAAAGAATTAAAATTGTGAATTTTTTAGTATTGTATTCAACCCCCCTTCTACAATACTTGTTATAGCCATCTGGGACTAACAGAAATCCATAGAAAATGTAGAGACAATATGAAGATTAAGAACATAATATTCAAGAACTCATCTCATATGCTTTGATTGATTCAATATGGATGGGAAATTAGAAAGAACACCACACTTTTACATGTAAACGACTCTCATGTGAAAACACCTAGTCTATGTGTGTTTTTGTGATTCTTTTAAATGACCTTAAAGAAAAATGGAACCCTAAAATCATTTATAAAGGGTCAATTTACAAGATAAAAAGGGCTAAGCCGATACAACTAGCTAAAAGCCCATAAGCTAATTATAAAGCCCTATTATAATAATTTCTTTATAAAACATTCAATTAAATTAGGGGCTAATTTAATCTAATACCAACGCACACAAAATCTATGAGGAACTTCCCAAAATGTATATAGTGTTTCCCAAAATAACTCACTCAAAACGTGAATAAATCTATATTATGCAAAACGCTCCGATACAGATGAGACATAACACTCACGCAATAAATCATGGAAGAACAATCCATATATGTATAATACTTCACCGAAAACATAATACGAAACCCAATACTCACACGAGCATAAAATGGATTGAGGTCCAAATACAAAAAATATGGAAGTGACATGCTTCATTCAAACTTTAATATACGTGGAGGGAATTACAATATTAAAGTCATCAATTGCAGTCAATCACACAAGACCAACGATAGTAAAGCAAGGACATTATAATATCCAAAATAATGTTGGCCAGCAACGGGAGAGACCCGTACCCATTGAGAGTGGAGGAACACAAAAGTATGCCACTCATACAACGTTAATCGTATGACACTTCACGACATAAAAGCCCAAGTGTCCCTACGACTCATTTCAAGTCACACCCAAAGAGACAGCTGACCTTAGCGGATATTACCATGAATACCACCAAAGGATCGGCACAAGCGGGGTTACAACCATGGCATTGCCCCGACATGGCGAAGATCATAAACGCCCATCAATCATGATAGCACAACCGGACTCAACCCTCCTAGTGTACACTTGCAAGGTAAAGGTCATAAACATGGGGCCCGATCAAATCCCGCAACACCCAGTAGACCATCAAATAAAGACTAACTTACGTGCCTATGGATCCAATACAACACAGTCTAAAATTACATGACTGCACAAGAATGACTAAAGCACTCGAGCATGTAATCATCAATATTATGCAATAAGATGCAATAAGTTGCAATAAATGCAAACCATAAATAGAACTCTACATTGAGCCATTAAAACCGGATAAGATGTCCCAAAGACTCCTTTAAAGTCAAACCGAGCAAAATGCTCAAAACCCATTAGACCGATAGATAATGGTTTCCCGAATGGACTCGTACCCTTATAATTCCAAAATGTCTCATAACACGAAAATGTGCATTTTCCAAGTGGTTTATAAAATTATCTACACCAACATGCTAAAACCATTGAATGGACTCCCAATCCAGTGTAAACAATTAGAGTGAAACATATTCTAGAGAGAGAAAGTCATTGGTCATCTATTGATCTCAATGTAAAGTACAAATGACAAAGTTACAAGATATACCTCCTAACTATTACAACATAAGCCTATTTACACCCTTAGACTTACAAGGTATAAGGCTTGACATACAACATTGACTATTACACAATACATTGACTTTACAGTATATCTTGAATACAATAATGTCCTAACATTCCCACCCCCCTTTGGATTCAAGATTTAAAAAAAATACAACAGTAGTCTTCAGCTCTTGATCTTCGAAGCTTTAACTCTGACTGCTTTAAACATTGAAGCTCTGATCATCTTCAAGCATAGAATAATCTTCAATTTGCTCTTTGTAAAGTCAAACTTCTTAAACAAAAACTTCATCAAAGTATTATCAAGTCTTGTACACGAAAATCAGATATTTGCAGCTTTAAACTCTTTGAAGGTTTAAACTTTTCGCATCCAACATGAATCCACAAAAACTTTTTGCATACAATTGAAATAGGTGAAGGAACTTTTTGCATCCAACTGCATGCGAAAACCTCACTTCTCGCATTCAACACTATGCGAATTCTTCACTTCTCACATCCTAAGCATGCGAACATAAGACTTCTCGTTTCAAGGAACATGCGAGAACTACTCTTCTCGTATCCTTCTTCATACGAATACTCAACTTCTCGGATCCTTCTTTATGCGAACACTGAGCTTCTCGGATCCTTCTTCATGCGAACACTGAGCTTCTCGGATCCTTCTTGATGCGATAACTAAACTTCTTGGATCCTTCTTGATGCGAGAACTAATCTTCTCGGATCCTTCTTGATGAAAGAACTAAGTTTCTCAGATCCTTCTTGATGCGAGAACTTTTAAGTTTACTGTTCATTTTGAGCTTCGATGCAAAAACTTTGATTGAGGATTGAATTTCTGTATCTTCATCACTCTGACCTTGAACTGTCTCGAATTATCTCAGAACATCTTATTGACTCTAACAAAACATTTCTCCCCCTTAATCTTTCAATAACAAATCTCCATTTTCTTCAGCGTATTATTTCTCCCCCTGTTCTGTAGTATACTATTTCTCCCCCTTTTTGATGATTGTGAGCATCATGATCATCAAAACCTTTATCAATTTCATCATGCTTTTTGTTCACCACTAACATTCTCCTCCTTTTGATCTGATATTCCGGCAATTCCAAAAGAACATTATCCGAATCTTTTCAAATTCAGATAAAAAGAATGTGGTAACCCTGAAACAACAAATGAATCAGTTGAAATGCTTGTAAGTAGCACGGAGCCACTTAGTACAATTGATGTACTTTGGAAAGGAGCTTTTTGAAGTTCACTCCTCCAGGGCTTCCATTCAATCATCGAAAAACCATAAATGAATTTCTATGAATTTTATGACGATAAAACATATTCCTTGTGTGTACGTGCATGTGTAGAAAGAATTGAAGCAACATATCCTTGAAAAAATATTGGCTCAAAGCGTGTAAACTGTTGAGACAACAACAATTTTCCACGGACTCAATGTGCATGAAGGTGGGGAAAACTTCCTTGTTTTTCAATATCCAAACCTTCCGAATGAAGATTAGATAGATTATATGTTGCGTCCCCAAGAAAAATGAAACATTTCTTTGTTAAGAAAGAAACGAGTAGCTGGTGGGGTTTGGCATGGGCTAACTTCCTATTTCAATGATAGTCACCAAAGAATGTCAACCAATCAGTAATGTGGATTCCCGACCCAGAAAATGGTTGGTGCAGAGTTCTATTATTCTTTTAACTCTGTTCTCACACCCTCTTTCTGTTTTGAACTCGCTCACTTCTACCCAAACTCTCATTTACATTTTACCGCTCAGCACAATGAGATTACTCAACCGGATGAGTTATCTCCCCTACTCATTGATGTAGACCCCTTACCCCTCAATCACGCAAGGATAACTTCTTGGGTAGGAAACACTGGTTAACGTGAATCCATAGAAGTTTAATAATATCTCACACTGATCCCATGAAATTTTCCTAAAAAGACGTGTTGTTCAACAGTTTAGTTTGAACAAATAAACTTCAGCATTTGAATGACATTGTCATCAGAATGTATGCTCCTCAATAATAATCGTTAATATTTGAGCATTTGATTAAAAATCTGCAGATATGTAGGTTACGTTATCTTTGGCAAGTGATTAAAAATCTGCAGAATTTAAAAAAATATTAATACTATAATTGAGAAATACCCATATTACCCTTTTGTAAAGAAGGAACACTTAAGTCATATTAGAAACTAATCAATAGAGATCAACGGTTAGGATTAGGGTTGTAACGGTTTCAACCTTTTTGAGGGTTGCAAAATAGTCTTCCTCTCTCTCTCTCTCTCTCTCTCTATATATATATATATACATATATATATATATATATATATATGGTTGGGTTCCGGTGAGAAGTTGAGGTTAACGTGAGAAGCATGAGAAGTGGTTATCAATCGTTAGATTAGAAATGGACGCACATTAGAGGGCATTTGATTAAAAGTGATCAATGGTTCAGATCCACTTCTTACGCTTCTCACGTTACCTGTAACACCCCGAATCTAGTAATATTTGTCAAGAGGTTGATGTGAAATTTACATGCATGCAAGCTCGACCTTTTAGCCAACTTATCTCACGAGCTCGAAAAATCGGTTTCGGGATGGAAGAGAGTCGTTGGACAGCAGTTGGGGCGTGGTTAGCGACTATGCCCCGGGCATAGTCGCATGTGTCATTTTCGCGATGGGGGTCGAGCTGAGCAAATCAAACAGAATGTGGTATGTGGGTCGCGACTATGCCCCGCGACAATGCCCAGGGCATAGTCGCGAGGGCAATGTCGCGGTCGGGGTGCTGAAATCCGATTAAAACCCCTTTCAACCCCAAATCATTTCTCACTTCTCCCATTACACCCATTTCTCTCCCAAACTGAAACCCTAAGCCTCCAAAGTCGATTTTAAGCTTTTGAACCCCAAGATTTGATGTTTCAAGTGAGTTTCTTCACCTCTCATGGCTAAGAACCCTCTCCACTTCATCTTTTCACCACGTTTTCTAGGGTTTTTCCCAACCCTCACCTAAACCCTTCTCTTTGATGAAATGGAGAATGAAGTTCATATTGGTAACCCTAGAAGTGTTTGGTTGGTGGATTCATGTGGTGGTTGAGGTAATCTTCTCCTCTCTTCGTTTTAGAAATTAGGGTTTTGATTTATTTGTGGTTTTGAATGTATATGTTGGGGAAATTGATTCCATGTGTTTAAGGATAAATATTTATGGTTGGAAACTTATGAATCTAGGTTCTTGGAGATTTTAGCTTGAAGATGCAAGTTGTTTCAAAGGAGCTTACGTTTGGGAAATTCTAGATTTAGCTTAAATCTAGCAATGTGAGTTCAAGTTACTTTGCGAAAACTTTGTACATGCCAAAATACTATTTTTCCAAGATATTATGTGTTTTACTTGAAAACTATCAATGTTGAGCTATTTGATGGGTTTCACCTTTTGAGGTATTATTTGTGGTAAATATTGTAAAACATTACCTTTGGATATTTTGGAAAATATGATAGATAAATCTTATATGAAAATGGGTTATTGATTCATGTGAAAAATGGAGTCTATTTACTATGAAAATGCATTTTGTGGATATTTGGAAATATGCGTATAGTACTTCATGTGATGTTTTGAAAATGTAATGGTTGAGTCCTTTTGGAAAGGAGGGTTATCCCGATCCAAGGTTTTATTTCGGGTTTTCATAGAATTGTGGTACTTGGTTGCTTAAACAATGTGTAAACGCATTTTATGCGATGATGACCGACATTTATGGGTCTACCAAGCTTGGAGCACTTTGCTCGGTTTTGACTTTGAGATAGTCTTGGGACATTTGTCCGGTTTAATTGGCTCGATGTGGAGTCTTAATTATGGGTTGCTTTTATTGCACCGTTTTGCATACTATTGCATGTTGTTGATATTTATATGCTTGGGTGAGTGAGTCATTCCAGGATAAGCATGTTGTATAGACTGTGTTGCATTGGATCCATAGGCACGTTAAGTTGTTGGTAATGGTCGATTGGGTATCTTGAGGCCGAACCTCGGAACTCATGTTTTATGACCTTAACTTTACGAGTAGGCATTAGGAGGATATAGTCTTGGGCACTACCTTGGAGGTGTGTAGAGATCCACGCCGCTTATAGAGGGTGCCTTGAAGGTGATCATAAATGTGTCGGGCCTTAGGGCGTTACCAAGTGGGTAGACATCAAGGTGTATCCTCAATTACGGTGTAACTCGGTTTCGTAGAGCAGAGTCGCGGAATAGGCAAGACGTATGTTGTAATTCCCGATTTCGATGGGAGGACAGAGATAGGCATAACTGTTAGCTTTAATTAGCCCCAAATTTATATGAATGTTTTATAAAGAAATAGTGTCAAGGACGTATTTGTATTTGTTGAGTGTCAAGGGCTAATATTGTAATTAACCAATTGTTGTTTTTGGTTATAAAGTCTTGTCTTAGAGTTTATTAGGTTAAGCCTCTAAACTCTCCAAACCTCTATTTCTAGTTTCATACGTATTGAGAGAAAGAGCTTCATTTGTAAAAGATTGTTTATCAATCTCATCTTGTAAAAACTCTTCTTTATCAGTAAATACAAAGATCCTTGCTATTATTATTGTTACTTGTTGAATCTGGGATCCTACAATTGGTATCAGAGCAAAGACAATTATTGATTCAAAGTCCAGACACAACCTCTTCGAATTCAGCCCCTGATCAGTTCAATAAACGCAGAAGTAAGAGGAAGCTCAATTCGATTTTTGCTACTTCATCCCAGAATCTGTCTACAGCAGCCCTGGTAAGCGCGAACAGTAGATTTCTAGGCTGATTCATCACAGGTTCGAACTTTTGAGTTTAACTCTTGAATTCTTATGTTCAAATAAGTTAACCTAAACTGCTGAGTTTGACCTAACTGTGTTTAAAAAGTCAGAAATTAATCTGTGTTTGAACTGTAAATTTGAACCTTTGTGATATCAACATTATATCTGTGTTTTAAACCTTTGAATCACCATTAAAATTGTCTCACGATCTCTCAAGTAACATTTTTAAAAGAGTGCTTATCTTTTTATTCCCTGTTTTCATTTAAATGGCAGACTCTAAATGCTCCACATCAGGTCGTTCTAATATTCTTGATCTCAATTTCTATATAAGAGAATGTGGACTTTTGACTCAGGAGAAAGAAAAGATTATTCTTGAAAAAACCAAGCTTGTTCTTGAAAAAGACAAGAGGGATAAGATTAGAATTGCTGAAGTAAGTATGCCAAGACTAAGATTTAGTTGTGATGCAAATTATAAACACTATTCTAAACTTAGTTCCATCTTTCGCAAAATTATTCCTAATCTTGAGAAAGAGTTGGATGAAAGGAACAAAAGCATTCTGATCGATTCAGAAAAGATTGCAAAGCTTGAAGAATCAGGTAAACTCTTAACCCGTGAAAATATTGAGTTGGAGAGAAAACTGTCTGGTTCAGAAAAGTTTTTTGAAAAAGAGAAAAATAGACTTGAACTTAAATGTTTAACATTTTCTAATCTGGTTTCAGATTTTAAAAAGGTTGTGGTCTGTGAAAGAGAGAATTTTGAAAAGAAGAAATCTGTTTTTGAAACAAAGTCTGTGGAGTTTTCTTGCAAAATCTCAGAATTACATAAAACTCTTGAAAAAGAGAGGAAAGAGAGTGATTTTGAAAGAAAAGAGTCTGAAAAGTTGAAGGTTCAAGGATTTCAAGTGAAATGCCTAAAAGATGACTTTGAAAGAAAGAGATTATACTTTAGATCTGAAGTAAAGAGACTGACAATAAGGTTCTTTGATTTATCTGCTGAGATTAGGAAAGAGAGGAAGTTGAAATCTGATTTACAATCACAAGTTGATATGTGCATTAAAGAACGAAATGATTTGGTTCTCAAATTAAATTCTGAAAGTTCTGTTAAAACAAAGGTGTTCTTTAAGCCAAACAAGTTTTCAACAAATCAGATCTCTACTCCTAATCCTTTCTATTATCGTAGGCTAGATCAATCAGTTAATCAAGTTTTTAGAAGAGTAAAAATGGTTTGGATAGTCAAAGGCTCTTCACTTGTTCAAAATGTTCGAAAGCCATTTGTTTCTGTTGAACATAAGAAGATCAGCAAAGCACTTCATGCAAATCCTAACAAAATAGGACCCATTTGGGAATGGGTACCAAAAATTGTTTGATCTGTCTTGCAGGGATACTGGACTCCTTAATACATCTGTTAAGGACTCACACTTCAATGGATAATGGACTCTTAAACACTCAGTTTAAGACTCATCCTTCAAAGGCAATTGATTTATGTGCACAACAGTACATAACTCAGTCCTAAATGGCTTATTGGATTTCTGCACATATCTGGATTCAGATCAAGACAGAGTTTTATTGTTAATAATTGTTTATAAATCAATTTATTGATTTTGAGAAATTTTTTCTCGAAAAAGTTCAGTTTACTGTGGTATGATCGAACTCATAGTTGTAGGTGTTTTCAGTAGAAAACATTTCAGAGAATGTGTTCAGAATCACATTTCAAGTAACCCTGTAAAATATCATTGCAAAATTCTGATTTTTGAGCAAGTTATGGTCATTTGAAGTTCTGAAAGTTCAAAAATCGCAAAACCCAAGTTGTAAAACGATTTGTTGACTGCCACTTGTTGTTAAATGACTTTATCTGTTGTTTGATGTTGTAATAACAGATTTAATGTTTCTATAACAATTCATCTGTGCAGGTCACAGATAAGCCATACAGACCTGCAATGCTTAATGTGCAAACAGACCTTGAAGTGTTAAGACATCAGATTCAAAGTTGGTCATGCTTAATCAGAATTTTGTGCAAGGCCACTCAGATTTATGGTTAAGACTTCCAGAGTTCTATTCATACTGATCAGAAGTTCCATTAAAGTCCAGTCAGAAGCAACTCTTAAGACAAACATAAGAGTTGGTTGTTGCTATGTATGCTGCTGCAAAGAACAAAGAACTGTTGCTTGTGCTTAATATGTGCAGACTGTGCAAATGCTGTTAGATGCTTAATTTATTCATGTGCAGGTCTGTAAAAGACTGTTGAGTGCAAATGTCCTAAATTCGAGATTCTAGAAGTTCTACAACAGATGGTTCAAAAGCCTATCCAAACAGCAAGCTATCAAGATTTTGTTCATTGATTGCATTTTTTTTCGTTGGAATGATTTGGATGGTCACTACATAAGTAGATTAAGCTGCTGCTATTAAGCACTACCGAAAATTAAGCTGCTGCTGTTAAGAACTGTTGCTACTGTTGTTGTTAACCACTGCAGCTGTTGCTGATTAAGTCGTTGCTGTAGATTAAGCTGCTACTGTTTTGCAGCTGTCCAGAGCTATTAAGCAGCTATTTAAGCTGTTGTTTGTTGTGATGCTGCTGTGTTGCTGTTAAATGCTATTAAGTCGCCGCTGATTAAGTTGTTGCAGTAGATCAAAGCTGCTGATTGCAAGAGTTGTAAAACGAAAGCAGAAGGTTTTTGGCATCGGCATAGAAGGTGCAGCTGTCCAGACTACATCTGCTATTCAGAAAATTGAGCTTGAACAAGATCAGAGGCTGTGTATGATCTGTACAGAGTACCCACTTATGACAGAATCTCAAACATGTGAAGAAGTAGATCACAGAGATCGACCAGAACCTCTGAGCTCACAGAAAACCTGTCCAGATCTAGAAGACTTCTGTTCGGGCAGAAGTTGTTTAATAGCTGACCAGAAGCAGATTCTTCTGATCCAATGTGCAGAACAATAAGTTGCTAAGCTGCTGGACAGAGGCTCTGGTCACACAATCAGAGCTCTTATTCACAGAGCCTCTGAGGCAGTTCACAGAGCCTCTGAGGCAAACCACAGAACCTCTGAGGCTATCCAGAAGCATTCTGAAGTGATGAACTGCAGAGGCTGTCCAGTCCTCTGTAGACTAATGTTAGATAACTTGATTCAGAGTGGAATTCAGATCACAGAGGTTGTTTTTGCTGCTGTGTACAGAGCCTCTTTAAGGCTTCACAGAGCCTCTGTGGTGTGGCATCGAAGGTTGTCCAAGAGACTCAACCATAGCTGCTCTAAACATATACAAATCTGTGAAGAGACCATCCAGATTTATGCTCTGTCCAAAATCATATTGCTGCAGAAGTCAACGACAGAACTTGGGGTCGTGTGCATCATTTTCAGAACTTGATCAGTTTGCGCAAATATGTCAAACAGATCAGAAGCAACCGAACGCAGAGCTTAACCACAGAAGCTCTGTGAAGTTGTCCAGAGCCTCTGTGGCAATTCAAACATCGATCTGGATCTGTCCAAAAGAAGTGTGCAACAGATTAAGCAACTGTCCAGCATAGCTTAATCAATAAGCTGCTGATGTTTAAGGCTGTTCAGAGCCTCTGTAGGCCATTCAGAAGATGCACAGAGCTTCTGTTGCAATCGAGAAGTGTAAACAGAGCCTTTCTAAGTAGATCACAGAGGTGTACAGAAGCTGCATTGGTATTGTGCAGGGTCTCTGTAACGCTTCACAGAGCTTCTGTGAGACTCAGCAGAGCCTCTGTGAGACTCAGCAGAGCCTCTGTGAGACTCAGAGCTGCTCATTAAGCCGCTGCTGCTGCTACTATGCTGTTGCTGTTTGCTAGTGTGTTAGATGCCAAAAAAAAAAAACCAGAGTGCAGATGATAAAAAGAAATTGTTCAAAGCTGACCAAGTTTTCACCGTAGATGTGTGCAACAGATGATCTGACGGATGTGCAGCAGAACCTGTTTGGTTACAAAGTTCCAGATTAATGAATTCGAGAAGTCATGCAGAGCAGCTCTTGCTTATCCATACTGCAGAAGCTGTACAGAGGGTCAAAGAACATCAAATGTTATTTATAGGACCGTTGTGCAGCAGAATTCGATCAAAATAAGAGACTTGAAAGATACAATGGAAAGAATTGTATACAGAGATGTTCAGTCCAGAAAAGCCTCTGATTTGGGGCAGAATATAGAGTTGTCCAAGTGTAGAGGTTGCACATATCGATAGAAGAAGTTCACAGAGCTTAACCACAGAAGCTCTGTGAGGATGTCCAGAGCCTCTGCAAACTTGCACAGGGCTTCTGTGACTCAAGAAGCTGTGCACTTACAACAGATGTCCAGAGTCAAATCACAGAGGATGATCAGAGCTTCTGTAGACTGATTATCGACTGAACTTGGTCCAGATAGTGCATAACTGATGATTAAGTCGTACAGAAGCATACACCTCTGCACACCAAAATCATTTTTAAAGAGCAACAAGAGGAGAGGACCAGAGGTAGACTCACGCATTTTTATCAGAGTCCGAAATTTTTTCAGTTTGTTTGACAGCTTTGCGCTGCTTCAGAAACATGCGCATAACTTTTGACTCGATGCTCCAAATTACTCGATTCTAGTTGCTTTGGAAAGATAATTCACAGACGCACGACTTTGATGTTCTGAGTTTTCTCAAATTCAGTGATCTAATATGCCTAATTCACTGTCAAAGTTAGCGGATACTTGCTGGATTGAAAGCAACACTTCACTATCTCCATTGCCATAATCAGATCAGATTGAAGTTGCTTCTATACACATCAGTATAGAACCAGGACTTCAACTGAATGTTGTTTCTACACACATCAGTGTAGGACCAGTACCTCAACAGATCAGACTTTGACTGGTATTTCTAATCTCTAACCCCCGGCACCATGTTTCCTTTTAATTTGAATTAACTGTGCTTTTGGATATTCCTAACAAATGAGGAATCATCAAAGATGATTACCAACACCTTTTTATTTTTACAGGATATCTGATTTCAAATTGCGCTTAAATGAGATTTAATGCTCAATTTGAGGGGGAGAATGCCAATCTGACCATATTCATGCAAAGGTAAAATGTCTAAACCTTTCATCATTTTTAGAGAATGGCCATCTTTAGAATGATAAAACCTCTTTCAAATGGTCAAACCAATTCTAGATGCTAAATGTTTTTTCTGATATAGAAGTTGGATTTTAAATGCTATTCTGAGACTAAAAATAGTCAGTGTGTGGAACAATACAATCTTTAGGACAAAAAATTTCATGGGATCAATGTGTAAGATTTATAGAACTTCTATGGATCACTTAAACCTGTGTTTCCTACCAAAGAAGAAAACACTGAGTGTTTGAGAGGTGAAGGGTCTACATCAAAGAGTGGGGGAGATAACTCTCTGAGTTTTTCTCATTGTGCTTAAGAGGTAAAAATTGAAAAGAGAGTTTGGTTAGATGTGAGATACATGATAAAAAGAAAGAGGGTGTGAGAACAGAGTCAAAAGAATTATACAACTCTGCACCATCTCTTTTCTGAGCCGGGCAAACCACATTTCTGATTTATCACAAATTTTTGGTGATTGTCATTGAAACAGGCAGTGAGCCCATGCCAACTCTTGTCTTAACCCCACCAGCTACTCATTTCCTTCTCCAAAAGGAACTGTTTCACTTTTCCACGGGGAAGCAGCACATATGCTATCTGATCTTTCTTTGGAAGGTTGGATATTGAAAAGAAGGAAAGTTACCCCACCTTCATACTTCACTCATGCACATTAAGTCTGTGAAAACCTGTTATGTCCAAACAGTTTACACACTTTTGAGCTTAATAGATAATATTCTATTTTCTTCCACACAATATCACGAATCTTTGTGATTCCACATGCTTATCTATGTGATATTGCCAAGAACAGTTTGAGAAGTTTATTTTTTAATTTACTTCAATGATAACTGGAAGTCCTGTCAGAGCTTCATCATTGCCAACTCTGATCATAGGCCACACAATTTTTTATAAACTGTTGTGATAATAGTTGCTATTGTGCTTCTATGTTAGATGATTACCCCTGGTTACTTATTCTTTAATGCAGATTCTCATGAGCAGAATGTATTTGCTACTCTTCATCTCATAGCTGTTTATCTATTATCAGTTACTACTCAAACTGGTTATACAAGCTTCCGCACATCAAATCGTTCTCTGATCGTTTGAGAGATAACTGAGACCAGAAAAGTAATGCAACAGTCAAGGGGGAGTACGCAAAGATCAAGGGGGAGTACGCAAAGATCAAGGGGGAGTTAAAAATAAACTAAAGCAACTGACATTGTGGAAGATCAGGAACAGAAGACTCACAAGACTTGAAGATTGACACACCAACGCCTCTAAAGAAAGCAAGGGGGAGACTACAAGATGATGCTTTCTTTATAAAACATCAGGGGGAGATTGTTAGCTTTAATTAGCCCCAAATTTATATGAATGTTTTATAAAGAAATAGTGTCAAGGACTTATTTGTATTTGTTGAGTGTCAAGGGCTAATATTGTAATTAACCAATTGTTGTTTTTGGTTATAAAGTCTTGTCTTAGAGTTTATTAGGTTAAGCCTCTAAACTCTCCAAACCTCTATTTCTAGTTTCATACGTATTGAGAGAAAGAGCTTCATTTGTAAAAGAGTGTTTATCAATCTCATCTTGTAAAAACTCTTCTTTATCAGTCAATACAAAGATCCTTGCTATTATTATTGTTACTTGTTGAATCTGGGATCCTACAATAACGTAACTTGTAATCTCTACTTCCAGTTGTACGATGAACGTTGTATAGGTGGTATACTTATGTGTTACCTCCACCTTCAACGGATACGGGTCTCCCCCGTTTATGGTATTTGGATTTTAATACATTTTACGTTGCGTGAGTTTTGCTTCGTATTATGTTTCCAATGGAAGATTTTATTTAAATGGATGGTTTCCATGTTTTATGGGTTGAGTATGTATTGTCAACCGTATTTGAAGGTTTTGCCTAAAACTATATTATTTCACGTATTTGAGTGAGTTGGGATTCGTAACTCATTTTTTGGAAAACGTTTTACACCTTTGGGGAAGATTCCCATGGATTTTGGGTGCGTTAGAAAATGGGTCATTTATGTCCGTTTTGGAAACTCTTTGGAAATGATAATCTTTGTCACAAACTTTCATTTAAAGATTTATTGAATCATGACTAAAACTACTTCTTTCCGATTTATGATTTTATATAGTCATGATAAAATGCTTGAACTCACTAGGCGTAAGCCTAACCCTTTTTATTTGTCGGCATGTGCAACAGGCTCAGGTTGGGGTAGCTCTAGCTACATTATGAAGCGGCGAGTGCTAGTAGTGTGCACGTGAGGTGACTTGAGTAGTGAAGACTTCCACACTTATTTGGAATTGGCAAATTGTGTTATGTTAAGTAGCACCCGTTTAAGTTGTTTTATTGTGGGAATTATAATGTTTTAAATTCTAAGGTATTTTGAGGAATGAATTGTAGAAATGATTTCATGTATTTAGTTATTTTGTTGAAATTAATATTAGTTGCTTGTTCCAAATTTGAGGGTGTTACAAGTTGGTATCAGAGCATAAGTTTGAGAGATTTAGGTGTTGATTTTGGATACCTAGACTCAAACTAGCGTTTGTTTAAGTAAATGAGAGTGAAATTCACCCTTAGGCACCTTAAGATAGGATGTTTTGAGGTCAATGGATGCTGTTAGAAACGAGAATCAAGTCGAGAGTAGCAAGGATAACCATGTACGGTTCGTTCATAGCGACACATGGCCAGTGTCATGGTGAACATACTAGTACATGTGCATACTTCAATTGCTTTCATGTGATGATCGTTGGGGTAGTAAAGGAGATTCTAAGCTAGTAGTCGTTGGAATAGATGGACGATTCTAGTTAGTCACTTGGAGTGACGATAAGCATGATATTTGCTTTAAGTAGACCGTTTCGGGTCGAGTTCGATGGTTGGGCTAGAACCATAGGCTTATTGAGCCGACTTTGATTTGAGGAAAAACCGAAAAGTTGATTGATGTATTTCCCAACTTGCCTTAAGAGGTTTGAATGTCCGGGTGACAATAGTGGACCGGAGGATTATGGAGGAGTATGAGTTGAGACGTTGAATGCCGACTAAGTCATGCACAAAGTTTATTTTGAAAATAAATTGCATCAACTATTTCTTGTGTTTCCAATCCTTATATGGACTGTGTTATGAATTTTGAGAAATGTTTAGCACACACGCAAGATTTCAAATCATGGTTTTGGACGTGCATGAAACCATTTTATTGCGGGAGTTGCAAACTCCGCGGGATTTGTTTTGCTTTGTTTCATTGTTGTTCAACATTTGTTTTGGATATAATGACAATCATATTTTTTATGATGTTTAAGATGTTGGGCAAGTAACTATGACTCGTGACTTTAACATTGGATCTCCTCCACATATGTTAGAGTTTGGACGGAAAGTTATCTTCCATGATGTCTGTGTAAATCTATTTTGGAGAATTTGTTAATGTGAGTTGTTAAACAATGTTGTTTATGTGGTATTACCCTAGAAGGGGATTTTTGGGATTTTGGCGTCTCATTAATGATTTTGCTTATAGCAACCTAGCCTTGGAAGCACAATGTTTGGTGTTGTTTTGTTGACTTGGAGTCATCGAGTTCGTTAAATTTCATGGAGCTTTGTTTTACGACGTGTTGAGTCGTGTGAGTATAATTTCACAATGTGCATACTCTATTTGTTTATGTGAAAAGTTTACGAGTTATGTTCAGCATTTGGTCCCACTTGAGTTTGTTGAGAAAAGTTAATTTTATGCCATAAGGCGACTAAGAAAAGATGAGTTTGGAACTCTAGTGTCACGTATCTTCTCTTTCAAAAGTTTGTGTTATTAAGCATTTTGTTTCAAATAGTTCAGTGTATGGATTGATTTATACGTGGCTTAAATGAGGCATGAAAGAACATTTTGATGACATTTTATAATAAATTGATTGGTGCGCTTTTGGTCAGCTAAATGTTTTATTTGCATTTTTATGTAAAATGTGTTATATCGACTTAGGGGTATGCGTAGCTTGGTGACCATTTGGTCAAAGAGTATTTTGGTGTTGTAGAAATCATGCATAGTTTGCAATACTTACATTTTGAAAAACACGAAAGTATGAGTCGTTGACATTGGTCAATTTTGATTTGTCGAATGTTTTGGAAAGTCGAAAACCTTTTGATTTTGGAGGAAATGTGCTTTTTTGAGTATTTTTAGCAATTACATTTTAAACATTGATGTTTTGACGTTTTTGTTCCAAGTACGAAACTTTGAGGAAATGCTTCGTGATGAAGATTTAAAAAAAATTGTTTGTATAAAACTATGGTGTGTGCAATTTCTTATGTTTTTGAACATTGACGCGCACCGTTAGTGCAATTTGAGATTTGAAAATAGGTTTGAACCCTTTTTGGTGTCAAGAAATTATTAACACATACTTCCTCGTATGATTTAGAAAAACGCATTGTTGTGTACAGTTTGTCAGAAACACTTTGCTCGTGTGTCGTCATGTGACCATTTGAGGAAATTTTTGGGAAACGAATTTAAAGAATTTCATCTTTTTGAAATTTTGGTATGAGTTATTTAGTTCATGTATACCATTGCAGGAAAACCTTAAGGAAATGTTACAAGCTTGCATGCCTACCCCCAATTTGAGATTTTATGATGTTTTAGCCGATATTTTCAAATGATGGAAACAAATTGGTTTTGTCTTAAATATGGAACTTGCACAAGTCATTTTGTGTTTTGACTAAGGTGCATTTGTGAATCGTTTCATCGTTTTTGGGTAATAAACTAACGCTCAAATTTGTTTGGTAAATCTTGTTCCATACCATTTTATGGTTGACAAGGAAATTTTAGGAGTCAAATGTCGTTTGGACTTCTTTTGAAATACGTGCACACCTTTTGTTGCATCCCGTTTAAAGTCGGGCAGTCACTTTACGTGCATGTCATGAGTCAATCCATACTAGAACCGTGGCGGTTCATTTTAAAGAAATTGTTTATTACGCTTTTGCGTGTTGTGGGAGAACTGAACTGCAAGGAAATAATTTTCAACATGATTTTCATATGTGGGACGAGCGTGTCCATTTTTGCGTAACTACCTAACTGATAGTAGTTTTCTATGCGTATGATTTACTTGATATGAAAATCTTTGTGCTGAAAATTTTGTTAAAGACTTTGTTAATTTGCATATTTGTTAAATAATTCGCTTGAGAACCTTGAACTCGTTAGGACCTTGGAAAGGGTAAGTGACCCAGTTAAGAGTAAATGCGTGTAGCACTTCGACGGTGGAAGGTTGACCATTCCACGCGTGATAGTACTGTAGGCCAAATGGTATCGGTTAAGGGGATGATACCCTTTGTAATTGAGAGAATAAATTCGTAGTGACCTATATCGAGGTAGGTGGTGTATTTAGGTGTCGACTTTTGGGCTTGAGGCCAAACACCTTTAATGTATCGGGGGATTGTAGCCGATTTTAAAAGAATGACGGTAATGGTAGTAGTGATCTTAAGATGTTCAATTGTGATAAGTGGACTTAGTGAAATGACCTTCTTTGTGTGGTAAGAAGATCCGTCAGTTGATTAATTGATAATTGGACGTATCCTTGGAGTTGTGGAATTAAGGGGTCAGTGATGACCGTCGGTGTTGGCACTAATGGAATCCGTTAGGATTAATTTCTAGTTCAGTAGCGTGATTATTGGGGAGTTCGAAGCTAACGTTAGGGGGAGTATGGAACATTTAAGGTTGAGAGACAACCGAAGTCTTGGTAAGTTAAGCGTTGCTCGGATGTAAATGCGATGAGCCTAAGGGGACATCAGGTGAGCACCGATGCAAAGACGTTCGTGACAGTTCGATCAAGAAGGACAATTTGAATCTCAGTTGGAAACTGAGGGGATATGAATAGGCTTGAACTTAGTAACTGTTGGAAGTACGAGAGCTAGATTTCGAGGACGAAATCTCCTTTAAGGTTGGGAGGATTGTAACACCCCTAATCTTGTAATATTTGTCAAGAGGTTGATGTGAAATTTTCATGCATGTAAGCTCGACCTTTTAGCCAACTTATCTCATGAGCTCGAAAAATCGGTTTCGGGATGGAAGAGAGTCGTTGGATAGCAGTTGGGGCGTGGTTAGCGATTGTGACCAGCGACTATGCCCCGGGCATAGTCGCATGTGTCATTGTCGTGATGGGGGTCGAGCTGAGCAAATCAAACAGAATGTGGTATGTGGGTCGCGACTATGCCCCGCGACAATGCCCAGGGCATAGTCGCGAGGGCAATGTCGCGGTCGGGGTACTGAAATCCGATTAAAACCCCTTTCAACCCCAAATCATTTCTCACTTCTCCCATTACACCCATTTCTCTCCCAAACCGAAACCCTAAGCCTCCAAAGCCGATTTTAAGCTTTTGAACCCCAAGATTTGATGTTTCAAGTGAGTTTGTTCACCTCTCATGGCTAAGAGAAGCTAAAGCATGAACCCTCTCCACTTCATCTTTTCACCAAGTTTTCTAGGGTTTTACCCAACCCTCACCTAAACACTTCTCTTTGATGAAATGGAGAATGAAGTTCATATTGGTAACCCTAGAAGTGTTTGGTTGGTGGATTCATGTGGTGGTTGAGGTAATCTTCTCTTCTCTTCGTTTTAGAAATTAGGGTTTCGATTTATTGGTGGTTTTGAATGTATATGTTGGGGAAATTGATTCCAAGTGTTTAAGGATAAATATTTATGGTTGGAAACTTATGAATCTAGGTTCTTGGAGATTTTAGCTTGAAGATGCAAGTTGTTTCAAAGGAGCTTACGTTTGAGAAATTCTAGATTTAGCTTAAATCTAGCAAGGTGAGTTCAAGTTACTTTGCGAAAACTTTGTACATGCCAAAATACTATTTTTCCAAGATATTATGTGTTTTACTTGAAAACTATCAATGTTGAGCTATTTGATGGGTTTCACCTTTTGAGGTATTATTTGTGGTAAATATTGTAAAACATTACCTTTGGATATTTTGGAAAATATGATAGATAAATCCTATACGAAAATGGGTTATTGATTCATGTGAAAAATGGAGTCTATTTACTATGAAAATGCATTTTGTGGATATTTGGAAATATGCATATAGTACTTCATGTGATATTTTGAAAATGTAATGGTTGAGTCCTTTTGGAAAGGAGGGTTATCCCGATCCAAGGTATTATTTCGGGTTTTCATAGAATTGTGGTACTTGGTTACTTAAACAATGTGTAAACGCATTTTATGCGATGATGACCGACATTTATGGGTCTAGCAAGCTTGGAGCACTTTGCTCGGTTTTGACTTTGAGATAGTCTTGGGACATTTGTCCGGTTTAATTGGCTCGATGTGGAGTCTTAATTATGGGTTGCTTTTATTGTACCGTTTTGGATACTATTGCATGTTGTTAATATTTATATGCTTGGGTGAGTGAGTCATTCCGGGATAAGCATGTTGTATAGACTGTGTTGCATTGGATCCATAGGCACGTTAAGTTGTTGGTAATGGTCGATTGGGTATCTTGAGGCCGAACCTCGAAACTCATGTTTTATGACCTTAACTTTACGAGTAGGCATTAGGAGGATATAGTCTTGGGCACTACCTTGGAGGTGTGTAGAGATCCACGCCGCTTATAGAGGGTGCCTTGAAGGTGATCCTAAGTGTGCCGGGCCTTGGGGCGTTACCAAGTGGGTAGACGTCAAGGTGTATCCTCAATTACGGTGTAACTCGGTTTCGTAGAGCAGAGTCGCAGAATAGGCAAGACGTATGTTGTAATTCCCGATTTCGATGGGAGGACAGAGATAGGCATAACGTAACTTGTAATCTCTACTTCCAGTTGTACGATGAACGTTGTATGGGTGGTATACTTATGTGTTACCTCCACCTTCAACGGATACGGGTCTCCCCCGTTTATGGTATTTGGATTTTAATACATTTTACGTTGCGTGAGTTTTGCTTCGTATTATGTTTCCAATGAAAGATTTTATTTAAATGGATGGTTTCCATGTTTTATGGGTTGAGTATGTATTGTCAACCGTATTTGAAGGTTTTGCTTAAAACTAGATTATTTCACGTATTTGAGTGAGTTGGGGTTCGTAACTCAATTTTTGGAAAATGTTTTACACCTTTGGGGAGGATTCCCATGGATTTTGGGTGCGTTAAAAAAATGAGTCATTTATGTCCATTTTGGAAACTCTTTGGAAATGATAATCTTTGTCGAAAACTTTCATTTAAAGATTTATTGAATCATGACTAAAACTACTTCTTTCCGATTTATGATTTTATATAGTCATGATAAAATGCTTGAACTCACTAGGCGTAAGCCTAACCCTTTTTATTTGTCGGCATGTGCAACAGGCTCAGGTTGGGGTAGCTCTAGCTACATTATGAAGTGGCGAGTGCTAGTAGTGTGCACGTGAGGTGACTTGAGTAGTGAAGACTTCCGCACTTATTTGGAATTGGCAAATTGTGTTATGTTAAGTAGCACCCGTTTAAGTTGTTTTATTGTGGGAATTATAATGTTTTAAATTCCGAGGTATTTTGAGGAATGAATTGTAGAAATGATTTCATGTATTTAGTTATTTTGTTGAAATTAAAGTTAGTTGCTCGTTCCAAATTTGAGGGTGTTACATTAACCTTAGCTTCTCTCTTGATGAACACCACCCTCCTTCTAGGCTACACGAAACCATCATCTACGACAAAAAAAACTTGATGGCGATCAATTCCAAACTCTTGAAATTGATCCAATCCGAATTTAAGTCCAAAATACCTAATTTAGAAATTGAAATTGATCTACTCCAAACACTCGATCAAATTTGATTTCAGATGACGTTCTAGGGTAGCCGAAGTTGGATTTGGAAGACAATCTGCTTCAAACTCGAAGTTTGATCTGCTCCAAACCCTTGAAATCGATAAGCTTCGAAAGCTCAAAGTCGATCTGCCCCATAATTTCGAAATTTTCAAGAGTTTATTTATCGTCAAACATTAACAATTGAAGGAAATGTAATAGCATGTAAATAATGCGATGAACATACGCATTTACATATCGGCCGACAACGTATTCCATTTCATTCCCTTACCCATTCCTTAGATCAAATCAAACACTCCCAACCACGTGACAATGTATTCCAAAGCTGACCTAATGATTGAGGCTAACGGAGGTATTCAAGCCCGTCTCCCGCAAGATTTGAAATTGAACCTACTGTGTATCCCATTTGCTAACTACACACTCGAGGGCTTCTCATTTTTCCTTGACAATAAAAATTTCACACCTTGCTCATCTGGTGCATTGCACGGGCACACTGCTAGTATATATATATATGTATAAATCAAGACCTTCATCTGCTACTGCTGATTTCCTTTGGTTAAGCTCTATGTTTTTCATTGGCTCCTTGTGTGTTATATCTCTGTATGCGATGTGTTTTATAATTAGATTATTTGATATGTGCCATCATCCCACAAGATGTTTGTGTTTATTCTCATTAATTATTTTTTGGATTATGTATATCGGGTTAAAACATGTTTATTCCACTAACATTCTTCATTTTTGCAGAATGGTTGAGCCTTTTGCTTTTGAAGTTGTTGTGAATGTGCGTTTTGTCTTACATAATCGAGTGGTTTTTAATCATAATGTTGCTGCTATGGATTATGTCATCGGGGTCTGTTTGGAGTTTGTTGTCGTTGTTTGGAAGCAAGAGTTGAAGTTTGAGTCCGAGAATTTGAACATTACCTGGGCTCATAACTCCCGTCTATTTGCATTGAAAACTAATTACCTTAATCTTGTGACTAATATTATGTTATGAATTGGTATATGTTTCATCATATTACAAAGATTATGGCATAGATTTTTCATCTCTATGGCTGCTGTCATTTTCCAGATTTATACATGGAATCTAAATTGGTTGAATCTGATGTGGATGTGGATGAATTAGATTATGGGAATGGTGTATCATCCTTCTATTTGTTAGTGGCCAAATCTCTTCATTTTTGTTGTTTCTGATTGCTTTAGCTTATGGCTGAAACATACATGTTGCGGGTTTTTTTTCTGTCATGGATGGTCCAATGTATTTTTTAGTCTTTGATATGTTAATCAATTGTTGCTCCATTGCTTGGTGTCTGAGAGGTCTTCAATTACTGTTCTATGTATTTGATTTAAGCCCATCTCTCAACCTCTTTGTCAGTTGAGCTACACATTTCATTTTCATTTATGACAATAAAAGATCACATCTTGCTCACCCCGAGGCATTGCACGAGTACATTGCTAGTATATATATAGGGGTAGGTTCAAATGAAAACCACATTTTCAATGTGAACATGAGAACAAATTTTGACCACTGATCAAAACTTTGAAAACTAATCAATGGTTAAGACATAATAAGGTTAACTGAGAAGTGATTAGGGCCAAAAATGTAAACTTGGATTTACACCTACCTTCTTTGACTTTTTACTTTTTATTTAATTAAAAAACTTTTAGCTCCTTAATTTTTAAACTAAATTATCTTAAAAATACCTAATATTCTAATCAAACAATTTATTAGGGGTGTGCAGAAAGTTAAAACGATCCAATCATAACTGACCTACCCAACTAGAACTGACCGACCTTGATTGGATAACCAATTGTAATTGGATTGGATCGGATCAAAATATTCAACATCCAATTTGGATCGGTCGGTTCTTGACTGATAGTCAAGAACCGACCAAAATCGAATCGAACCGATTCACCATCCATCCATTTATCATCCAACCACTCATCCAAATATAATCCAACACCTATCCGGTTATCATTCAACGACCATCTAATACATTATAATTCAAAGTTTAAAATTTAAGTAAACAACTCAGGTGGACAAGAGGAGAACCATTCAGCTGATGAGTCAGCTATAATTTGAAGTAAAAAAATTATTTTTAAAACATTATAATTTAAAAACATTTGAAAAAAATAAAAGCTACTTCCTTTAGAAAGGAACATAAAAAGTATTGGATGACTTTGATCCGATCATCCATTGGATGTTGGATGGATAAGATTCGATCATCCATTGGATGTAGGATGGATCTAATCCGATCCAATGAATATCCAATGGATTTCCAATGACAATATCCAATGGATGGAACTGAACCGATACAATCAACTATTGGATTGGAAAAATCTGACATCGGTATTAAATTAGAAGTATTGAAAAAGTAGCTAAAAACAAGATCGCAGAAGACCTCTGCCGCTTACACCAAGACTTCTCCGCACGAGCCTCAAGCCTCTGTCGATCAACCATCAAGAACTCAAGCCAAACCTGAAGATTATCAGAGCCTCTGTGTGGCCAAACTTCTTGAAGACCAGACTTGTGCATTTGAAGATTGAAGATGCTCGTGCCTCTCACGTGGATAAAGTGTACGAAAATTCTGAAGATCCCTATAGTACACCACGATGTATTACTTTCCAGGTGTCACCCTCCTATTGGTGGCAACCTTTTCTTTTGTACAACCACGTCCACCTTCACTATATGTATTGAGCACTACCCTGCCATTTTAAGAGAGCACACACAAATGACAGATTCTAGAAAGAGAGAGAAACCTTGGAGAGAAATTCATGCACAAGTGTGTGTTGTTGGTGTAATGGAACTTTTGATAATCAAATGAGAGATAATTTATTGAATGCTTCATATCATTACTTGTTCTTTACTCTCTGTGTGTTAATCTACCATAAACTCAAACATATTGTTTTTTTAAAGCTTCCGGTCATATTTGTTTATATACTCTGTTTTCATACCTTTTGTTTGAGTTCTATCATTGTTGAGATAAATCTGGGATCAACAATTGGTATCCGAGCAAACTTTGATTTCTACAATCAAAGCTTCATCTCTGCAAATGATCTTATCTCATTGGCAGATTTTCTGGTTTGAATTTTAAAGTTTGTTCTTCATTTCTATAAACAACCCCTGTTTTGAGTCGTTTTCAACTAGTGTGAATCTGGTTCATTATTAGGATTTGTTTTCATGCTAAAATCATTCCAGTGTGCATCATTTACTTTATAAACCCTTTTTTGGTTAATCTTTAGTTTCACTCTGCTTTTGTCTCTCTTTTTTATCTATAAAACTTCATTCCCTTGTCTTTCACTCCTTTCAAAACTATTTTCTTCAAAAATGGCAAACCTAATTGCCATTTACACGGCTGGATCTCAAACAAAACCTCCAACTCTATTGAGAGATGAATATCCTCAATGGAAAATCAGAATGATTCATTTTCTGGAGGGTATTGATAAGGAAATGGTAGATTGTGTAAAAAAAACCATATGTTCCTATGGTCACTGTTCCACATGTTCCTGCAACTGAAACAACCCCTGAAATCCCTGAGTATGACAAACCAAAAGATATTGATGATTGGTCATGCAGACTGGGAAAACTATGAGATGGGAAAGAAAGCCAAACGATTACTCATCATGGCTATCCCAAATGACCTATTTCAGTCTCTAGATGCATGTGAAACAACCCATGAACTATGGGTTGAGCTTGAGAAACAACTAGAAGGAGGTATTAAGACACAGAAGAACAAAAGGGCACAATGTCTTAATGAGTACTACATGTTTAAAGCTCTTCCAACTGAGACACTTCAAAACACATATGACACATTTAATGCCTTGATAAATAGGTGCAAGAAATTTGGCATCCACAGAACCTTTTAGGAAAACAATGTTATGTTCCTCAAGAGTCTTAATGAAGAATGACTCCAGTTGTCTATCTCTCTACAGACCAATCAAGATCTTTATATATGGACCCTGACAGACCTTTTTGGCACATTAGTGGCTCAAGAAAACTACGTTGTCCAGACCAAAACCCAACTGCGTGGACCTCTGGCGCTAATTGGTAAAGCTACAGAGGGTCAGGAGAAACCACAGAGGGAGAAGTGTTCAGAAGAAAGTTCAAAAGGTAAGAAGAAAGGGAAGAAGGTGCTTGTTGTTGAGAGTGAAGATGAGGAGTGTTCGGGAGAAGAAGAGGCAAATATGGCCTCCATTGCAAAATCTTTGGCCTTGATAACCAAAGAGTTCAATAGAGGTTTCAAGAAGAAACTAACATTCAACAGCACTTTAGATGATCGAGATAGCAGAGGTGGCAGATTCTAAAGTTCTATGCCATAGATGGAAAGATCTTATGTGCAAGATCAAAGACAATTCGCCCCACCACAAGCTTATGAGCCAAGATTCCAAGGGAGATATGAGTTTCAAGATCAACATGGGATGTATGAGCCAAGATACCACGAACAGAAGCCAACCGAGTATCAACAGAGGCCAGTGGAGTACCCACAGAGGGATGACCAAAGAGCTCCAGAGAAAGTAACCACACCAACTCCACAGAACAACAGGTGTTTTAAGTACGGCAAGCCAGGACACTACGCCGCAGAATGCAGAAGCCAACCCAACAGAAGTCAACATGTACGAGATTCTGCTTTCTACAAAAAGAAAGCAGAATATTATGCTCAGAAGTCATTAATGGTCGAGCAAGAGAAGTGGGTCTCGGATGAATCTTCTAACAATGGTGACAAAAATGCCATGTTCTGTGGAATGGCATAAGTTGGTGGTTCAGACTCTAAAATAGAGGTATCCACATCTAACTCTTACTTAAATGAAACAGAAGTCAAATTTCTTAAACTCACCAAAGAATTTCATGATTTTGAAAAGAAATTTTTGGAAAATGAGAAGAAACTTGCCTTATATGAGAGAGAAGCTAGACTTTTAACTCAAGAGAAAGCAAAAATTGCTCTTGATAAAGAAAATCTTCAAAAAGAATATTTCTCAGAAGTTAAAATTTTAAAAGGCAAAATTTGTGATCTTGATTTGGCATTAAAGAACAAATTCAAAGAGCTCAAGAACACAGAGAGTGACAAAATGAATATTCTTTCTCTTAATTTTTTTTTCCAAAAAGAAAGAGAAGTTCTCCATCATGATTTGTTTGACAGATATCTAATGATAAGTCAATGTGCTCAAAAAGTTCATGAAAAAGTTAACACCCAAATCTGCAGAAGAGGGATTGGATTCAATGACTTGGATCCTTACACTGGAAACAAAAGAAAAAAAAATCTTTATCCTTTGTGTTCTGCATTGGAAAAGCTCAAAAACCACACTTTCCAAATTTGCTTTATGTACATAAGATACGAAAAATATCTAGAGAACCCCATTTGAGGAGCCCTCTGAATATGATAATTGTGTGGTATCAAAACACAGATCTATCATCCTCAAATTATGTCAAAAGAGCTTCATCTTCAAAACCAAAGAAATGTGAGAAGACTCAAACACAGACAAGTCTCTTCAAATTTGGCCATCCAGAGACACAAGCTCATGTTGCCTTTGTTTGCAGAATAATCCCTGAAAAGGAATTAAGCTCAGAGGCACCTGAATTTGTTCACTCTTCCATAGAGGGAAAGTTGCAAAAACCTTTTGAATGTGATTTAATGGAAACCTTTAAGCACTACTTCTTTGATAATCTAGAAACAACCTCTGTCATACAAAGGTTATTTGAGAAAGATTTGTTGAAAAATCTTACAGAAAACAAGCCTCTTGAAAATCCTGAAATTGTCCCATGTATTTTAAAAGATTTAAATCTTTCAAAGGACAAAGATGGAAATGAGTGTGACACATGTCCATATAATCACGCCTTTATACAAACATAGACTTCCTTGATTCTGACTCAGATTATCAGGATGACTCAACCTTTGTCACATCAGAGACCGGTTCTGTTGAATCAGAGATAGTCCCTTGCAAACTAGAGGGAACAAAACTTCCCTCTGGCATTCTGAATAGAGTAATTCCTCCCAAGAAATCAAGTGCAAGGATACCTATCTGTCCTGATTTTATTAACATGTTCATACAAGCAAAAACATCTCTTGAACTTGAGAAAGTTCAAAGACAAAAAGAAGTGTCATCTCAAAATCCCAAAGCTTCTAACTCTTTTAGGCCAAATCATGAAAATTCACTTGGCAACAAAAACAAAAGTGGATTAAAAATGACAAATCTTTTGCTTCTGTGGTAGTGAAACCGAAGGAAGGTTACCACAGAGGAAGATGGGTACAACAGGAGGCTCTTCCAAGGAGGAGTGTTTGTCAAAATAAATCTAGCCTAGATAGGTCTTTCTGTAACTAGAAGTCTGATGCTAGGAGAGATTACTTTCATAAAGCCTCTGTACCCATTTTTCATGAATTTAATGAGAAGTTTAAGCAGATTGCATCTCATATTCATTATTGTGATTGTTTTGAGCTCATGTTTAAATTAAAACATCATTTCTCTAGTCCTCATTGTTTCTTCTCGAGACCCAAATCAAAGAATTCAAAATTCAAGGGTCAGAAGAAACAAAATGGTGCTTCTGTAAGAGAAGCTAAACCCAAACCTAAGGATGCTAAGGCACCTTTAAAGACTCCTACCAAAAGTGGACCCATTTGAAAAATGGGTACCTAAATCCCCTTAATTGGTGTTGCAGAAGCAGCATATGCCCGTGTGGTATCCAGACTTCGGGTGCTCAAGGCACATGACTGGCGATAGAGGGTTACTCTCCTCGTACAAAGAAAAATCTAGAGGAGGCTCTGTAACCTTTAGGGACAATAGAAAGGGAACTATAAAAGGATATGGAGTCATTACGAAAGAAGATGTCGATGTATCCAGAGTTGCGTATGTGGATGGCCTCAAGCACAACCTACTAACCGTGAGCCAACTCTGTGATAATGGATTCGACGTAATGTTCAATAAAATATATTGTTCTCTGTTAAGTGAAGGAACAAGCACAAAGATTCTAAGATCCGACAAAAGAGGTGATCTATACCTCATGAACTTCAAAGCCAAGGGTAAAGATGAAAAACTTTGTCTTATTTCAAACAAAAATGAAGAGGCTTGGCTCTGGCATAACATGTTTTCTCATTTAAATTTTCACACTTTAGATAAACCGATTGTAACACCCCGAATTTCGTTCTATAGGTAATTTCGTTCTGGCCGGACGTCCGAGCTTGGCGGAACTCCGAATAGCTTCCGCGGAAGCAACATAAACATTCAGGGTATTTTTTATTTCAGTTTCCGGACGTCTGCGAAGGTCGGCCCGGACGTCCGCGGGCCACCTGTCGAATTTTTAGTCTTTATCTCCAAGGGTTTCATCCATTTCACTCTCATTTCTTCTAAAATGAACTGCAACTTCTTCCACTCCGATTTTGGGCGATTTTCTCTTAGAACCAAGGTAATTTCATGCCTTCTCCATCCTATCTCAATTATGATAAATCTATGGAAGATTCATGGTCATTAAATGGTGATTATTAGGTGAAATCATCTCTAAATGCTCCTAATTAGAAGTGGTCAAGATCAAGAGTTCCATTACTAGGGTTTCCATTCTTTGAGCTTAAGGTGAGTAACATTAACTTAAAAACATACTTGATATGTAAATTACTCTACTTATTAAATTGTTCTAACAAATTTACCTTGAAGTGTATTTTGGGTCAATAAGCTCTTGTCTCCATAAAGAGGAGATATAGGGGCTTAAGAGTAAGATAAAGGTTATGTAACAACTCACTTTACTTGGAATTGTACATTGCATGATAGTATTCGATTGAAATTGTCGAACCTAAATGTTAGGGTTTAGAGCTTAATGGCTTAATTCATGTCTTAATGATGAGACCATGGCTTGATGATGAAAGTGGCTTGTTATGCAAATTCATATATGTACATTTGTTAGATGACAATACTCATGTTACTACTTGTATGTATGTGGATAACTTGAGAACTACATGGATGTAGAAATTACATGCTTAATGAGGTGGTTGGACCGTCTCTCATGGGTGTAATGTATGTTGATGTGTATTATCTAAAGTAGCCATTTATTGGTATTCCTAAATTGGAGGAGCCCCTAAGTAGGCACTAGGAAGATATAGTCTTGGACACTCCCTTGGAGGTATGTGTGTAGACCCACACCTTTGGGATTATACCTTGGAGGTAGTCCCGATGTGCCGGGCCTTGAGGCGTTACCTTGGAGGTAGACGCTAAGGTATATCTTCTCTCACGGTGCAACTCGGGTTGGTGATTTGGGCCTTCCCCATAGATTTCAATTTGTGAATGACCAATTCAATGCTTCTTACTTGAAATTATTATATGCTTGAATATATGTTCAACTCACTAGGCGTTTATAGCCTAACACTTGTTGCTTGTTTAATGTGTATTACAGATTCTAGCGGTGCCGTCCTTAAGAAGGCTTAGATGGGGTCTTGTGAGCGTGGGGATACTTTTGAGATGTCAAAGATAGAAGATCAAATTTGGACTAATTATGACACCTTTTGTAATCTTATTCCTATAGTAGAGATTAGATTAGTCGGTTGTCATTTAGCTTTCTATTTTGCACATCGTATTGTGAATAGACCTATGTAATTTCCCCTTTTGTCCGCTCGTGCAATAGCAATGTATACCAAACTTCCATTTTATGGAAGTTTTTATTGATCCCTATTTTGGGGTGTTACAAGTTGGTATCAGAGCGCTAGTTTAAGTGAACTAGGTGTTGATTGTAGCATGCCTAGACTTAAACTGAGGTTAGTAACATTGAAAATCACCATGTTGGGTAGATGTCATAGGATGGGAGAGCGTTAGGAATTGCAGAATTACGTTTGTTGAGAATTATGGTGACGGTAACGAGAATGCTTATGTATGACATGCTCATAATTTCACTTAGCTAATGCTATTATGAAAGTGTTGTTACGTAAGTATACTTGACTACTATTATTATGATAATTAATGAATGTGTTAGTATGCAACTTTAGTCTATTCATTACTCTTGTTCTCGCATGCTTGACAGATTAAGATGGTGAACACGCGAAGTCAACTTCAATCATCACCGGAAGGTCATGCCGTGACCGAATGTACGGCTGATCAACCAGATGACCGAGGAACGGCCGGACTTCCTCCGAGGCCACGTAACTTAGGCGGAGGAGTGGAACAGATACCAAGAACCAATATCGGCACCTCCAATCCGGTAATGGAGGAAAACACCCTTGAAAACAGGTTGAAGGATAGTACGCTTCAATCCATGAACTCCGCCATGGCTCAACAACAAGAGCGGTTTATGAAAATATTAGAGGATCGGGACAACAGTAATCGACGATACGAGGCAGTTGCGGAAAATGCGATGAATGGGCCGAGTGGCCTTGGGATTGGGGTAGTTGAGGATGATCGGACGAATACACGTGATGGTAGGAGAGAAAGGGGGTGTTCGTACAAGACCTTCCTTAGTTGCAAACCACCGGAATTCGCCGGAACTACCGACCCCGTTCAGTGTATGTATTGGATCCGAGAAATGGAAATGGCATTCGAGGCAAGTGAATGCGAAGATTTCCAACGAGTTAAGTTTGCTTCTCATCTTCTTCGGGGTGAGGCCCTTACTTGGTGGAATCTCACCCGTATGTCTCTCACACCCGAAGTGTTGGCCAAACTCACGTGGTCAACATTCAAGAAGAAGATTCTCGATAAGTATTGTAGTGAGAGGGTTTTAGACAAAATTGAAGAAGAGTTCCGTGGATTGAAGAAGGGGAATATGACTATCGTCGAGTACTCAAAGTCGTTTCTCGAAAAGTTAAGTTTGGTGGAGCATCTGGCTCCCAACGAGAAAATGAAAATAAAGGCATACCAGCGGGGTTTACCAACCGAGATGAAAACTGCCGTGAGGAACGCCAAGGTGACGACAGTACATGAAGCAATTGAAGAATCATTGTTGGTAGAAGATGACCTGGCTCAAGGAAAGTTGGAAAGTAGGCATGTGAGTGAGAAGAGAAAGTGGGAAGGTCGTCTGGACCCGTTCGTCAACAAAGGCAGTTTACTGGGAATAGAAGTGGGGATAACCGTCGTGATGCGAAGTGGTGTAATCAATGCAGAAAACATCATGTTGGCTCATGTGGTTCCCGACAACACTCGAACTCACACGAGTGCTACAAGTGTGGGAAGAGTGGGCATATTGGTCGGAATTGTCCTACGAAAGGACCGATTTGTTTCTAATGCCGTGAACCGGGGCATGTAAAGAGGGATTGCCCGAAATTAAAGTTGGGTGGAGGTGGCGGAACCAAGACGGAATCACCGAAGGTAACGGGGAGAGCCTTTCAGATGACAGCCGAGGAGGCAAAGGCTTCGACAGACGTAGTATCGGGTACGTTTCTTCTGAACTCCGTACCTACGCGTGTGTTATTCGATTCGGGTGCAAGTTTTTCATTCGTATCAGTATCGTTTTGTCAAAAGTTGTCTATGCCTACTAGTTGTTTAGAAGAAGCCCTAGTGGTAGAAATAGCCGACGGTGGGCAAGTTGTGGTTCGAGATGTTTTGCGGGGTTGCACGTTAGAAATCGAAGGAAAGAACTTTTCAATTGATTTAATGCCAATGGTCATCGGAGGGTTTGACGTAGTGGTCGGAATGGATTGGTTAGCCGAAAACCAAGCCGAGATCTTGTGCGCAAAGAAGCTAATTCGCATACCTACTCCGGACGGGAATCACGTAGTTATTTATGGGGAGTGAAGGAAAGGGGAGATAGCAATTATCTCTATACTGAAGGCCCGAAAGTGTTTGGTTAAAGGGTGTGCATCCTTTTTAGCATACGTGATCAATGCCAAGTTGGAGAAGGGGAAAGTAGAGGACGTAAAAGTTGTTCGCGAGTTTCCCGATGTGTTTCTGGAAGACTTGTCGGGTTTGCCACCGGACCGCCAAGTGGAATTCAAGATAGACTTGGTACCGGGGGCGGGCCCGATAGCTAAAACTCCCTATCGTTTGGCTCCGTCCGAGATGCAAGAAATGATGGCACAACTCCAAGAACTTTTGGAGAAGGGGTTTGTGAGGTCGAGTTCATCTCCTTGGGGAGCACCGGTATTGTTCGTTAAGAAGAAGGATGGCACTATGCGTATATGTATAGACTACCGGGAGTTAAACAAGGTGACCGTGAAGAACAAATATCCCCTTCCTAGAATCGACGACTTGTTCGACCAACTTCAAGGAGCGGGATGCTACTCGAAGATCGATTTACGTTCGGGCTATCATTAAGTGAAGGTTAATGAGGATGACGTTCCAAAGACGGCGTTCCGAACACGATACGGCCATTATGAATTTCTATTAATGCCGTTTGGGTTGACGAATGCACCGGCGGTGTTCATGGATCTGATGAATCAGGTGTGCCGACCCTTTCTTGATAAGTCGGTAATTGTCTTCATAGATGATATTTTGGTGTACTCCAAGAACGAAGTAGACCACGAGTTGCATCTACGAGAAGTGTTGGAAGTATTAAGGAAAGAAAAGCTTTACGCAAAATTCTCTAAGTGCGACTTTTGGTTGGAAGAGGTCTAATTCTTGGGTCACGTAATTACCCGAGATGGAGTGTAAGTGGATCCTTCCAAAATCGAGGCAATGATGAATTGGGAACAGCCCAAGAGTCCGGGAGAAATCCGAAGTTTCTTGGGTTTGGTGAGTTACTACCGGAGATTCATCCAAGTCTTCTCTAAGATTGCCTCTCCATTGACGGCATTGACTCGGAAGAATGTGAGTTTTGTTTGGATCGAAGCACAAGATAAGGCATTCCGTACCCTCCAAAAGAAATTGTGTGAAGCACCGATTATGTCCTTACCCGAAGGATCGGAAGATTTTGTGGTCTATAGCGACGCATCCAAGATGGGTTTGGGATGCGTGCTAATGCAACGGGGAAAAGTGATCACATATGCCTCGAGACAACTCAAGGTGCACGAAAAGAACTACCTTACACACGATTTGGAATTGGCCGCGGTAGTATTCGCATTGAAGTTGTGGCGCCATTATCTGTACGGCACGAAATGCACGTTGTACACGGATCACAAGAGTTTGAAGTATGTTTTCGACCAAAAGGAGCTGAACATGAGACAACGGAGATGGTTGGAATTGCTCAAAGATTACGACTGTGAGTTGCTTTACCATCCGGGTAAGGCTAATGTGGTCGCCGACGCCTTAAGCCGAAAAGAGTATAGCGGGAGCTTACGCGCCAACCTCTCGAGAATTGACATAGTGTCAAGCTTAGTGGAGCAGATTAGAGTGGCATAATCTGAAGCCCTAAAAGAAGAAAACCTCAAAGATGAAGTGATGGTGAAGCAAAAGCAATTACTAACGGAAGAGAGTCGTGGAGTTAAGTTGTTTAATGGGTGTGTGTGGGTGCCTAAGATCGGTGGAAATCGGGAGATACTCATGGATGAGGTTCATAAATCCAAGTATTCCATCCATCCCGGAAGTACCAAAATGTATCGGGATTTGAAGCTACACTATTGGTGGCCGGTCATGAAACTGGATGTGGCGCAGTATGTGGGACAGTGCACGACTTGTTCACAAATAAAAGCTCAACATCAGTTACCTTATGGTAAGTTGAAACCTTTGGAAATTCCCGAGTGGAAATGGGAGAAAATCACCATGGATTTTGTGACTAAATTGCCAAAGACTATGAAAGGTCACGACACCATTTGGGTGATAGTGGATCGGTTGACAAAAAGTGCACATTTCTCGGCGATGCGAGAGACCTTACCAATGGACAAGTTGGCAAAACTTTATATTGATGAAGTGGTTTCGAGACATGGAGTGCCCGTGTCCATAGTCTCCGATCGGGATAGTCGGTTCACATCAAGGTTTTGGCAAGCGTTACAAGAAGAACTTGGTTCTAGAGTGAATTTGAGTACGGCATACCACCCACAGATGGATGGTCAAAGCGAAAGGACCATTCAAACTTTGGAGGATATGTTAAGGGCTTGTGTAATTGAATTTGGGGGAAATTGGGACGCTCATCTACCACTAGTAGAGTTCGCCTACAACAATAGTTACCACTCGAGCTTGAAAGCGGCGCCATTTGAGGCATTATATGGGAGGAAGTGTAGAACTCCTGCATGTTGGTTAGAAGCGGGGGAGAAACAATTTTCTGGACCGGAAATTGTACAAGAAACGGCCGATAAAGTCAAAATTATTCGGGAGCGTTTGAAAGCGGCTTAAGACCGACAAAAGAACTATGCCGACAAGAAAAGGAAACCGGTAGAGTTCCAAGTGGGAGAGCGAGTAATGCTAAAGGTATCTCCATGGAAGGGATTGATTCGTTTCGGGAAGCGAGGAAAGTTAAGTCCCCGTTTCCTTAGACCATTTACTGTTTTGGAACGTGTGGGTTCGCAAGCCTACAAGTTGGACTTGCCACCGGAAATGGACGAGATTCATCCAACATTTCATGTGTGTTATTTGCGGAAGTGCCTAGCGGAAGAGGAAAGTGTAATACCATCGTCGGAGATCCGGGTAGATAACAAGCGTTGCATAGAGGAACCCGAAGCCATCTTAGAAAGATCGACTAAAGGAACCCGACGCAAAGAAGTAAACATGGTCAAAGTGCAATGGAGGCATCACCGTGGAGCCAACATGACGTGGGAACCGGAAGAAGTCATGAAACGCCGTTACCCTCATTTGTTTACATAACTTTAGATTTCGAGGACGAAATCTATTCCAAGTAGGGGAGGATTGTAACACCCCAAATTTCGTTCTATAGGTAATTTAAATGCTAATATTGTCTTAACTCAATTATAAGTCTTTGAGTGAACTCCATAGCAATTCTATGTGATCAATACTTGTTGCCTGCACTTTTGAGATCTGCTATGTGGTATTGACATGTGCTGGAACTAAGAAAAGCTAGAAAACATAGAATTTATGGAACCCCGGACATCCGCGAGCTTCTGGTCGGACGTCCGAGCTTGGCGGAACTCCGAATAGCTTCCGCGGAAACAACATAAACATTCAGGGTATTTTTTATTTCAGTTGTCGGACGTCCGCGAAGGTTTGCCCGGACGTCCGCGGGCCACCTGTCGAATTTTTAGTCTTTATCTCCAAGGGTTTCATCCATTTCACTCTCATTTCTTCAAAAACGAACTGCAACTTCTTCCACTCCGATTTTGGGCGATTTTCTCTTATAACCAAGGTAATTTCATGCCTTCTCCATCCCATCTCAATTATGATAAATCTATGGAAGATTCATGGTCATTAAATGGTGATTATTAGGTGAAATCATCTCTAAATGCTCCTAATTAGAAGTGGTCAAGCTCAAGAGTTCCATTGCTAGGGTTTCCATTCTTTGAGCTTAAGGTGAGTAACATTAACTTAAAAACATACTTGATATGTAAATTACTCTACTTATTAAATTGTTCTAACAAATTTACCTTGAAGTGTATTTTGGGTCAATAAGCTCTTGTCTCCATAAAGAGGAGATATAGGGGCTTAAGAGTAAGATAAAGGTTATGTAACAACTCACTTTACTTGGAATTGTACATTGCATGATAGTATTCGATTGAAATTGTCAAACCCAAATGTTAGGGTTTAGAGCTTAATGGCTTAATTCATGTCTTAATGATGAGACCATGGCTTGATGATGAAAGTGGCTTGTTATGCAAATTCATATATGTACATTTGTTAGATGACAATACTCATGTTACTACTTGTATGTATGTGGATAACTTGAGAACTACATGGATGTAGAAATTACATGCTTAATGAGGTGGTTGGACCGTCTCTCATGGGTGTAATGTATGGTGATGTGTATTATTTGAAGTAGCCATTTGTTGGTATTCCCAAATTGGAGGAGCCCCTAAGTAGGCACTAGGAAGATATAGTCTTGGACACCACCTTGGAGGTATGTGTGTAGACCCACACCTTTGGGATTATACCTTGGAGGTAGTCCCGATGTGTCGGGCCTTGAGGCGTTACCTTGGAGGTAGACGCTAAGGTATATCTTCTCTCACGGTGCAACTCAGGTTGGTGATTTGGGCCTTCCCCATAGATTTCAATTTGTGAATGACCAATTCAATGCTTCTTACTTGAAATTATTATATGCTTGAATATATGTTCAACTCACTAGGCGTTTATAGCCTAACACTTGTTGCTTGTTTAATGTGTATTACAGATTCTAGCGGTGCCGTCCTTAAGAAGGCTTAGATGGGGTCTTGTGAGCGTGGGGATACTTTTGAGATGTCAAATATAGAAGATCAAATTTGGACTAATTATGACACCTTTTGTAATCTTATTCCTATAGTAGAGATTAGATTAGTCGGTTGTCATTTAGCTTTCTATTTTTCACATCGTATTGTGAATAGACCTATGTAATTTCCCCTTTTGTCCGCTCGTGCAACAGCAATGTATACCAAACTTCCGTTTTATGGATGTTTTTGTTGATCCCTATTTTGGGGTGTTACACCTGTGAAGTTAAATTTGGTAAGTGGTATTCCTAACTTGAAATTCGACAGAGATCATCTATGTTCTTCTTGTGAAATGGGAAAACTCAAAAGAGCTTCCCACAAGACCAAGTCAGATGTGTCTTGCACTAATCCTCTGTACATGCTTCATTTCGACCTCTATGGTCCTATTTCTGTACAGAGCTTTGGTGTCAAAAAGTATATTCTTGTCCTAATTGATGAATTCTCAAGATATAGTTGGGTTGAGTTTGTTAGAAGGAAGTCTGATGTTCCTCAAATACTAATCACTTTGATGAGAAAAATCCAGGTTCTGTATAATTGTAAAGTGGCACTGAGTTCAAGAACTCAACCATTGAAGCCTATCTCTCTGAAGAAGGGATCTCATAGAACTTCTCGATCGCACAAACTCCACAACAAAATGGCATTGTAGAAAGAAGAAATTGAACGCTAGTGGAGGCTGCCAGAACCATGTTCACTGCATGAGGATTACCGACTTCCTTTTGAGCAGAAGCAATTTCAACCGCTTGCTTCACTCAAAATAGATATTTGATTGTGAAAAGACAAACGAAAACCCCATACCACTTGATCAACTAGAGGAAACCCAACATAAAATTCCTTCATGTGTTTGGTTGCAGATGTTTTGTTCTGAACGACAGAGAACAACTTGGAAAATTCGACGGAAAGGCCGATGAAGCAAAGTTTATTGGATATTCATCCACATCCAAGGACTACAAAGTCTTCATACTTAAATCAAGAATTATACTAGAAAGTATCAATGTATCATTTGATGACTCATTCCAAGAGACTTTTGAGCAAATTAGCTTAGGACTCGGGCTGTACAAGTAAGCCTTTGGCGCATCACTCTCTCAAAAAGCAGAACTTAATCTACTGTTCGAGGATATGTTTGATGATGACGAACCCTCTGTGAATGGTCACAGAGCCTCTGGAATACAAATCTCTGCGGACCAGGCTCCTCAAAGTATATCTCTTACTGGTCCTTCTAATACTTCACCCTCTTTTACTACTTGTGTAGGTCCAACAACTGAGGGGGGCATGCAGAAGATGCTACAGAGAATGATAAGGATTCCACACCAAAACAAGCAGAAAATCCAACACCTGTGACCATAGAGGATTCCCCACCAGAGCACGATGAGAACTCCACACCAATCACTGTAGAGGTCTCGACTCCAACTCATGAAGAGACTTCAACTCTTGTGTTAAGCGCAAATGACATACCATCTACTACAAAAGTGGTGCTGAACCAACCAATGTACCCACAGAAGTAGAACTTGATGCTGCTAATGACTGTTTGGGCAAAATTTCACAGGTCTCGACCACGGCCATAAAAGGTAAGACGCATGTCGTGAGCTATACCTTGTATTAAGATAAGGTCCCGACAAAGACCCAAAGAACCTCCGCCATCCCTCCTAAAAGGTAAGTCGAGAGTCCCTCACGACACTCGACCTCGACGTCGCCCGTTCCGCACGACCGTCGCATAAAACCATACGACCTCGACCGACTAACGCGTTATACAACTGTTATATTTGTTTAAGTGTTTAATGCAGGAGTCAAAGTCATTTATGGACAAACGGCTATAACCGACGAAATCAGTTAGGAGCATCTAAACTCACTTTGAATACGACGACCGTTACAACAATCATCAAAGATCTTAATGATTCAATTAAAGTCATCCGAAGACTATAAAATCCCAGCTCAATCATCAGTTCAGGACACCTGATCAACACCGAATAACACAGAGAGAGATAGAACAAGAACATCGAACAACAGAAGCAAACACAAACACTCGAAGAATATTCATTCGAAGCAAAGAGATCATTCATAGAAGATCATTCTCGACACAAGACTATCGCTCTCGACCAACAGTTTATACATAGTGTTCACACACGACGCACACTATTTTTACATTCAAAACACTTGTACTTTACATTTAGAAGTCTTTCCTTCATTTGTATTGTAATCTCTGTACGATCGACACCCGGAACACCAAGGACATCGCCCCTGATTGGCGACCATAGTGCAGCGACGACATCCACTGTCGTCCGCATGTTTTTTCCTCGTTGAGGTTTTTCCTGCGTCATCAAATCCTTTGTCTCATTTACATTTTGTCTTTGTCGCACGCCTTTGTCGTAAGATTCCTTTCTTTAGTTGTTAAAGTCCACATCGATCTTAAGTTGTTCCTTTGGTGCGATTTTTGGCATTAATAGTTTGGCGCCCACCGTGGAGACCCCATCTAGAGTAAATCTTCGACAAACGTGCGTCTTGCTAACAGTTTCTTGGAGTTTTCTTTGTTCTCTGTTGCAGGAAAATGGCAGCCCCTGGAGATCAGCAGCATGTCATTGCTCAGATGTACCAGGAGCTTGAAGTCGCCCGAAATCAAATCAACGCCATGGCGGAGCAAAGCCATAGAGCAGCTGAAGAGATCGCACGGTTAAGGAATCCATTTGGACCTCAGAGTGGTCCTAGGCCATTCATTCAGAATCCAGGCCAAGGATCGTTCGGTCAGAATGGTCCTCGACAATTCACGCATAATCCAGGTCCAGGATCAGGTCCGTTCGCTCAGAATCAACATCCAGGTCCGACCATGCAAAACCAGCAGTCGGGACCGTTCAATCCAAATCCCCAATTCGGGACGGTCCCTCCTCAGCATATAAGGCCACCACCCATGCAGAATGGATCGCAGCCATTTCAGAATGGGTCGCAGCCATTTCAGAACGGGTCGCAACCGTATTTTGTTCCTTTCAACGGAGATGCCAATGGCTCGTCGCATGTCAATGGCACCAGCCCAGGAATCAATCCGCAAGCAGGGGTAAATCTCAACCCCAATGACCCCGTCGCCCAACGATTGAAAATGCTAGAAGATCAGAACGAGCGCGTCCTATCTTTGCTCGCCAAGCTGCCTGGGGCAGCCGTGCCCATCGACGTCGAGCCCCGATCAGGATTTCAGGCGTCACCATTCATCGATGAGATCGCGACTGTCGAGGTCCCAAAGAAGTACAATGTCCCCGCCTTCACGCCCAAGTACTCGGGAGTGACCGATCTGACAGAGCACGTCGCTCAGTATAAGCAGCTCATGTGGACGATCTCAATCCCACATATGTATCAGGAAGTCTGTATGTGCAAAATCTTCAGTGCAACTCTCACTGGTCCTGCTCTCCAATGGCTGATCAATCTCAAACCCAAGTCCATCGGGTCGTTCGCTGAATTAGTCAATCAATTCTCCCAGCAATTCGCCAGCAGTCGCAAGATGGAGAAGCAGACCAGTGACTTGTATTACGTCGTGCAGAAGACCAATGAGTCTATCCGTAGTTATTTCAATCGATTCAATGCAGAGATGATCAGCATTCGCAATTGTGACATCAAGACCGCGATCAAAGCCTATAAGCGTGGTCTGGACGACAGTTCAGGTTTATACACTGACCTGACTAAGTATCTTCCGGAGAATTTTGAAGACATCCGAGCTCGAACCTTAGCATATATGAGAGTAGAGGACGACGCTGCCTTTCGTCGCAAGCATACCGACGACAAGTGGTCGTTATGCGTAAAGAAGCCAGAGTTCAAGACGAAAGCGATTTCCAAAATGGAGCCCGCCCGCCAGATCTCGAACGTCCGATTCAAGACAAAAGCAGAGGCTAAGACCGCGACCAAATTTCCTCAATACCCCAAGATATCCTCTTACGGATTCAAAGGGTCCACTAAAGATTTGGTCGAAGCTCTGAAGACCGCCCAGGCGACTATTCGATGGCCAACGAAGTCCGGTCAGGATGATGCTAAGAAAGATAAATCTAAATGGTGCGACTTCCATGTCGACCATGGTCATGCGACAGATGATTGCATAGCTCTCAAAAAGGAGCTGGCGTATCACGTCCCAAAGGGCAATCTCAAAGACATCATCGATGGCGTCGTTACCCCCAGCTAACGATGTTCGACCGTCAACCCCCGAGCATGCGAAAGTCATCAATTGTATCACTGGTGGTTCCGACGTATGCGGTCTAACGTACCCTACAGCCAAACGTCACGCCAGTCAAGCGCCAGACGATCGGCCTATTCCGCGTTCATCAAGGCCCAGAGGCGATTTGGAGTTGGAAGCTATGAAGATCGTATTCGACCAAGTCGACCTCGGCGACTCGTATCAGAAGCATCACGACGGGTTGATCATTCAACTCACGGTTGGTAACTGTCTAACTCGTAGAGTCTTGGTCGACGGGGGCAGTTCAGCAAACGTCATTTTTCTCAGCACCATCAAAGCCATGGGAATCGATCACTCGGAAATCACCCGACGTTCGACAACTTTGGTCGGTTTCAATGGAGAAGCGACGAGTACTTTTGGAGATATCGTTATGCATGTCTATGCCGGAGGAATTAACAAGCAGACCAAGTTCAGCGTCATCGACTGTGCGTCGGCCTATAACATCATTCTAGGTCGACCATGGATCCACGAAATGAAAGCCATTCCCTCGACGTATCATCAGATCCTGAAGTTCCCTACGCCGTGGGGCATCCAGGAAATCAAAAGTGAGCCGAAAGTCGCTCGTGACTGCTATAAATCCACTCTGAAACCGCGAAAGTAAATCGCTTAGCAGATGTGGCACGACAGGTTCGTCCTTCTATCCTTAGAAACAAACACTTATGCTTCGTCTACAGGAATAAAACGACAGTATGGCCCTATCACGCGAAAACACAGTCGACGCAGACATAGATGGTATTTTCCAAGATCCCTGTGTCGATTTGTCATTTAAAACCTATTTTCCTCCTGAAAGGAATAGGATAATAAATGACAAGGGGCAAATACCCCGTCAAATAAAAGAAATAAATCTGAGAAGGTACGTATCCTAATCTCTTCTCTCTTCCTTCATACGATTTCTCATCACGAACGATTATTGACTTAAGCATCGGATGGTTGTTGGCTAGTCAACGACCAACCTCTAATATTATTTTATCGCAGAAACGCACGACAATAATCACTAAGTCTACTATGTGACTTTAAATTCGCAAGGTCGCCCGACATAGACGATCACATCTACGACTTGATCATTCTTCTGCGGGAACACACGATTCAAGCTCATCGCACAACTTAGTCATATGATCGCAAAGTCTACACGACTTTTTTCTAAGTTTCTTAAACTAAGAAAAATTTATTACTCTGAATGTATGCTTTAGTCACACATTCCTATGTTTGTTTACACGATTTACAAGCGCTATTTCTTACATTCTAAGCTATTGTGTTGCAATAGATGCCTAAGTCGCATGATTTCTATTATATTCAGTAAATTTCATAATTGACATGTTATTTACTTACTGAATATACAAAACACGAGTACGACGGAAATTTAAATTTCATTCCCTGAATAGTTTGTCATTCACATTCAAATTAACTCGACCACTGACAGTCGAGCAGCAAAAGAAACGACAAATGACAAAGACATTTCCTAAGGCAAAGGGGGAGCGTCAGTCGCGTCCCTGCTTGAGGCCTCACCCTGTAGACCTTCCTCCTCCTCCTCACGATCCCATCTCTTCGATAGAGGTCCCTTGAAAATGCTCCTTGAAAGATAAGAGCTGATATTTCCCCAGATACGGAAATAACTTCGTCCCGTCAAGGACATAGTCAGTCAGGAGGATCGTCGACAACGTAAAGTTGATCATCATGACTTCCTCCTCATCTTCTCCCGTCTTTACACCCTTGCCCCTAGCGGCTGACGAAAGGGTCGACGAGGATATAGAAGACATCGTCGCCGGTTGTGCAGTATGAGACATCGTCGTCGGTTCGCAGTATCAGACATCGTCGCTGGTTGCGCAGTATGAGACATCGTCGCCGGTTGCGCAGTATGAGACATCGTCGCCAGTTGCACAGTATGAGACATCGTCGCCAGTTGTGCAATATCTACGGATCTAATCCAATCACTGTCCATATCCAGCATCGCCACCCGCACAAGTACATACTGATACGAGGTTTCACACCCCGAGAATCTAACCGCAAGTGTACGGTGTCGAATCAAGTAATAACGTACGGTAAGTACGAGTATCGAATCCACGGGAACTAGGAACTAAGTATCACAATTACTACAATCGCTATTAACTGAGCTATCGAAAATTGAGAGGTTGGTATTAAACTACTAATTGCAGAAAATAAATCAAACACAAGACAAAACAGTAAACAGCTTTGGAAAATCAGATAGAGAAAACAGTTGAGGGTTGGAAATCCAATGGTTCTCGCATACAAACGTTTGACTCAATTCAAATACTAGTTATTCCTATCAATGATTACCCAATCTTTATCTAATCATTGTTCTTTCTCAAGCTACAACGATTTTATGTGCAAAGCATGGTTCGTTTTCAAGCAACCGTGATTTCTATTTTGAAAACATAAGTTTTATCTTTCGATCTCAACATATAGGGTTCAAAACGCATTAAGCTTAAGATTCAAACGGGACTAAGATTTACTCGGTATATCTCTATCCTTTCTTAACTTAGACATGCAATTCCTAATTCTACTTCTCAATTACTTCTCTCGAACATAAATTGAAAGCAATAAAACAATTGTAAGGTAGCTAATCTCACAAAAGCATTAAACACCAAATTGCATTCATTCATTAAAATAGGAAAACTGATAAAGGTCTCAGGTCATCTGTTTACAAGCTTAAACCACATTCATTCCAACCCCCAACATGAATCGGTTAGTTCATGTCGGTGGTGGATTCAAACACAATAGAAAAAGATGGAAACAAGTATGTAAACATGATAATCGTGGCAACTGTAAATGGGATGGTTACTCCCTTCTATCGTGCTCGTCTCTACTTCGCGTGATGAACGTGTATCTGATCCTCCCTCTATCGTGGCTCCAACGGGTGTCACTCGGCTCTGAAAATCGCCCCCGGAACTGCTCTGGCCGTCGTGTGAAAGTTGCGTCCTGCCGAATGACCTAAAAACTAAAAATTATATCTGAAATTCGCGAAACAGAGCCTTACGCGACTTGCTGCACAGCTTGCAAGTCGCATGGCAGGTCGCGCGTATCCTTTTGGCTGCGTGGGTCGTCGTTTGGTTCGCGGTTCGGGTCCTGGTTCGGTCGTGGGTCTTGGGTTTGGGCTCTTGGGCTTTCGTTGGCTTCGTTTTGGACTCGATTTGGGCTCTTTTTAGCTTCTTTTCTTGATGATTGCCGCCTCTTAGATAACCTGTATAATTCACTAGATAAACCGTAAAATACACGCCTTTTTACTTGAACACAAGCCAATCTCATTGGTTTGAGAACCGAAAATAACGCCAAAAAGTGGCGTTATCACATACCTCGTCCTCCATTTGCGATCATTGACAGCAGTGTTCAAAACTAAGGTACGATCACCTTTAAGCCTTACTATAATGACGATATTGATCGCTCGTGACTTTATTGAGAGTTGAACTCGTGACTGTTCCGGTTACGTTAGGGTTGTACTAGGTCCAGACATACTAGGGAAAACATTTTGCCTCGACCCTACCTCACGGGATACTCTCTTTGCACTCGAACCTAGGTTATCGCACATGTTGTCATGTTATGGAGGTTATGTACAAGAATACGCAATAATTTCATGACAACTAACATGAAAGACGCACAAGTGTCCAAAAGATTGATCTCAGAAGGAATCAAGTAGCAAGACAGGGAATATCATTAGAGGTATTCGTAGACTCTAATCACGTTTTCCAAAAGATCATCCAGGTCTTTACAAGGGTTATAACGGGGCTAAGGTTAAGGCGTAGAAACGAAGGGTAAAAGGATCAAAGGTCCTCGGTGTGTCAATCATTGGCAATTATGAACTTTCTCCTCCACTGTCTATCACTTGGCCCTATTTGTTACTCTTGGAGTCACTTTGACTCACTTATTATGCAGCTCTAAGTGCTATTTTAATACTGTATTTATTCTCTCTTTTTTTTTGGGACTTCATTGGTCCTCTTTTCTATTTCTTGGGTTACATTGACCCAATTTTGTTCTCATGACTGGCCGGAATTCTTTCTTTTCTGCTCTATCTCTCGCTGTTCATTACCGCTTCCGATCGACACACTTTCGGATAAGGTTGGCTAAGGCTTATGGCTGAAGGTTTAATGATGGGTTTAGAAACGAAGCGGGTGAGTGTTTGGCTTCCAAGCGGTTTACGGATACACACAAAAGGGGTAAAAGGAAACGATAGTTAAAAACAGGTTAAACAAAACACACAATGCCTGGAATCATATCTTAAGGTTCACACGATGTGGTCTACTATACCCTCACCTAATATCCCGATGGTCGTCTTTGCTACTCAATGCAATAATGTAGCGAGATCATTCTACATTCACGGCAAGGAATTCGAAAAAGTGTATGTGAATTAAGTGTATAAATCCCTCGAAATAAAAAACGTATTTTAGGCTCAAAACTCACAATCGGGTGGTCTCCACTAATGTCCCTAGTCATGTCCTTTCCCGGTCCTTCCCTAACGGTCACGTCACTCTCAAAAGATTCTTCCCACAATGGTTGGTCTCAATCATTCAAAACAAAAAAATTAGCTATTATGATCTAGACACTCAGAAGTGCAGGAAATCTACGTGCATAACTTGGGCCCGATTGGGCAACCCCAAACCTTACCCACACATTGTCCCCAATGTGCAAGTAAAGTCGTAGGTGATGCGACTCGAATCATTGTGCAGTTATTACAGTTATCAAAAGGACGGGCAAGGCATTACATAGCAAGCAAAAGAAAACACAAAATTTCTAAAATGGGCACCCCAAACCTAGGTCGTGGCCTAGGTTTGCCAATAAAAGCCAACCCCAAACCTCGGTAAAACCGAGGTTTGCACAGGGTCTAAAGAATTGAGTGTGTAGATGTGAAAGATGAGGAACCCCAAACCTAAGTGAAACTTAGGTTTGTTGCATCTCGTTAAACTAACACGAACAAACATCTTACACCACTCGTTATTATGCAAAGTTTAGAGCGTACCTGTTTTGCCCGGATGAAGGAGGATTCTTGAAAGGTTGAGCGACCGGAGGAGATTCTTCTCAAAAGATTTGAGCACTTAGAGGAGACGGAGAGAGCATGCAAAACCAAAACACTCAGAGCAAAAGACAAAAGACAAAAAAAAACAAGAAAAGGAAACACACAAAGCAAGAAAGGAACAAAGATTGCACGAACAACAAACGAGACACAACAGGGGACTCCCGCGGTTTTGGCCGCGGGATGTAAGTCGCGGGATAACCCGCGTATGTCCCTGTTTCAGAAAACCAACAGGGTGCCCCGCGGCTTGCTGCGCAGTATGCAAACCGCGTGGCAAGTCGCGTATGTCTCTGTTTCACAATATTTTTGGCTTTTTCGATTTTTCGATTTTTATGGTTTTTTTCGGAAATAAAAACACACTCAAACTAAAAATAATAAAAGTAAACAAACCTTGGTGGGTTGCCTCCCACCCAGCGCCTTATTTAAAGTCGTGGCACGACTGTGCGGTTTTCAACTTGGCTCCGTATCCGCTGGCTCGAACCGCCCACACTTGCGGTTCTTCGCGGATTCTCTCGCAATTGGCCTTCCATGACCAGATCCGGATGCCTCTTCACTCCGACCTTTCATCTTCTCGAACATCTTGAAAGTCACCCTCTCGCCACCGACTCTGAAGGTCGCCTCTCCTTCCTCCACATCAATTAACGCTCGACTCGTGGCTAGGAATGATCTTCCCAGAATTAACGGGACCTCTTCATCTTCGTCTATGTCAATGACCACGAAGTCGACTGGAAAGTAAAACTTACCGACTTTGATCAACACGTCTTCGATCACTCCATATGGGTATCTGATTGATCGATCGGCGAGCTTTAGCGTCATGTATGTCGGACTCACCTCGCCCAATCCAAGTTTCCTGAATATAGAAAGGGGCATCAAATTAAAACTAGCCCCTAAATCACACAAAACTTTATTGAAAGAAAACTTTCCGATTTGGATAGGGATAGAAAAACTCCCTGGATCATTGAGCTTCTTGGGAAGCTTATTCTGAAAGATAGCGCTACACTCTTCAGTGAGTGCAACGGTGGATTGGTGATCAATTACCCTCTTTTTGGAAAGGATCTCTTTCATGAATTTCATGTAAGAGGGCATTTGGGCGAGAGCATCTGCAAAAGGAATATTGATCGTTAGCTTTTTAAATACTTCAATAAATTTTGAAATATTGACCTCATCCTTATTTGCTTTCAGCCTGCTCGGGTAAGGTACTCTCGGTACCACCGGCTTGACCGGTGGTTGCTTCAGCTTGGGCTCTTCACACTGCTTGCTCTCTTCACCCTCCGAGTTCTCTTTGATTGCACACTCTTTATCAGCTTCTAGTTCAGTCACTTTAATGCTCTCGATCTCTTTCTCTTTCGGACCGGTCTCCCTTGATGACGACTCTCGTAATGGCTCTCCATTCAGCTCCTTGCCATTTCTCAGATAAATGGCATTGCATGTTGTTGGTCCCGAAAGGCTTAAACAAGTTTGTAGAAGGGGGGGGGGGTTGAATACAAACACACTATTTTACTTTTCTAAATTGTTTATTGATAAATCATTAACAATTTACAGCTTGTTGCGGAAACAAGATTAAGGATAAACCTAAATCTAAACAAGTTGGAACACTAAGGTTTTCTTGCACTAAGAAAGATAAGGAGATTACTAATAAAATCCTATCTTGAGAGATTTGAACTTGTCCAGAGTTAGCAAGTTACTTCAAATGAAGTGAGTTCATCTCTTTATATACTGCATGCATTTAATGCAATCCAGTATATACTTTACACGTGTCATTAGCGGATTGGTTGCATGTCATTGACCTTTGATGACAACCTTAGTAGCCGCATGAATGAACAGTGTAGTGTCAGAGTGGTTGTACGATTTCAGATTTTCGGAGGTTCTTTTCTGACATTTCGTACTGTGGCGTGCAAGGGAGGTTAAGACAAAAGTACTTTGTACGGAGGACTTCATGATCAGCTTTCGTTGATTCAGCGATTATCATTTACTATTCAGCAGATGATAAAGTTCAGCGATAGCTGAAGTCTTGTACTTGATACTTCACGTTGAGTGGACAAATCTGAGTCTTCGCTGATCCGCATCAGTTCATTAGGAGACTTGTCGCTGGTTCTTGAGCTTGATCTTCGACTTCAGCGTAGAACCTTTGTTGACGTGAATCTTGTCTTCAGGGATCATAAGTAAACAACTAACTTATCAGCGATCATCATAAGGACTGAACAGACTCAGCGATATGGTGAACATTGTTCGCTGAATGTTTAATCTAAAAGTGCGAGAGTTCCTATCAGCAGTACTGTAAGATCTTAGTACTTATCAGCGATAGTGAAACTCTGATACATATTGTTTACTTACAATTTTCACTAAGTATTTAAGATAGGGTCATTATCAAATCACTGAGGGTTTGGATCAACAATCTCCCCCTATTTGATTATGACATAGCAACAGAGAAAATTGCTATTTAATGAAAACATAAGGATAAAAAGAACTCATAAAATATTTGTCCCTTTTACTGTTTTCTGGGATCTTTTCAGTACTGATGGAGTAAAGTACATTCGCTGAAATCTTTCTTTAAATCTTTGAATCAGGTTACAATATGAATAAGAAAGATTACAAGTACAAGCGAAATAAATTATAAGTACTGAAGGATGACTGATACAATAGAGAAAATGGTGATTGTTGTCAGCCTTCAAAGGGTTCTTCCTTAATGAGAAGTTCATCAAGGGTTGTCTTTTCAGTTGGAATCATCCAGTCAGGAACCTTTTCTCCTTTATTCTTTAGCTTCAGAGCAGCTTCAAAAATCAAGGGTTTTAGGTGTCGTGCCTGAATGTCTTTTCTGAAGTCGCACCAGTAGATGAGATCTTTGAGCTGTTCGATTGGAGTGATTGGAAGCTCAGCGATCCGTTGAAAGCATTTACGTCCGTCGTAGTCAAGAAAGAATATTCCATAAGGATTACTGATGACTTTACCAGGGACGAAAAATTCACATGGTGGCAAAGAGACATCAAGGGCAGATAGATCAGGATCAGGACCAAGTACTTCAGCGCGAGAGAATCCAATTCCAGTTTCATTTCGTATGACAGGACCTGAGTTTGAATCTTGACGTTTCTTCCTTGGAGAGTCCTTTTTTCTTTTCGGCTTTAGATCAGGAACAGGAGGAATATCCACACAAGAAGATATCAAATCGATCTGTCTGTTTATCAGCTTTTCGAAATGATCCTTGTACTTAGATTTTGACGGTTGGATAGCTAACCTCATCTCCAGCCATTCAGAGAGACCATACCTTTTTACAGTGTCAGCACGAAAGGTTTCAGATGAGTCATCTTCTCTGAACAGTTTGATGTCAACAATAGGTACTCCGACGGAGGTTCTTCCAGAGATGAATACCTTGTTGATCTTTGCTGGACGATATCTGAAGTGGATTTTCTCTTTACACCAGATCAGGGTGGTCTGAGAAACTTCAGCTTTCTTTTCCACGATCTTCTGGGATTGTTCCCAAAGCTTTCGTTGGATTTGAATGGGAATACGCTTCAGCTTGGGGTCTTTGACAGATTCTTGAGTGAGCTTGATGGCGTATTCTCTGTCTTTATCTTCAGCTTCCTTCCTTTCAGCGATGAGGCGTTCAGCTCTGAGATGATCTTGGTATTCAGCTTTTGAAATTCTGAACTTAGGAGGAACTGAAGGTAGTTGATCGCGCCTTAGGATGATTCGCTGATCCTCGAATCGCTTTATCATTTCTTCTCTCCTCTTTTGATCTTCTTCACTCAGCCTTTGAGCAACTGAGGAAGGTCTGTTTCTGTGCGAGAGAGGTTGTTCTTCTGGTTCATCAGTCTCAGAGATTAAATCTAAGACTGGGATTATGTCTTCAGCGTTAGCTGGAATTATTGGTGAAGTCGCAACAGATCTTTCAGCGATATCCTCAAACAGGGGAGAGGACTAGCTGAAACGCAGCGATCTTACAAATAAGAACTGGGTAGAAGAACTTGGGTAGAAAAGATAGAAAAAAAATGTGGATGTGTATGGTGTTTGTGGAATGGATAACTGATTTTTCATAGATGATCAGGGAAGGAAAAATAAGTTTAGTGTACCTGACAAATCGGCTTTGCAAGTAGGATCGCCAGATTATCATCTTCAGCGATGCCTTTGTCTTTGCTTTTCTCAGCGCCAGAGGCTGAGTGCTTTGTCTTTGTCTTCTCCCCTGAAGGTTCTTTTATTGAAATACCTTTAAGAGCTTTGGTTCGAGGAGCAGGTTTGACAACAAAGAAATCATCGTCATCTTCATCATCATCATCATCGTTCCTTGGAGAGGAGGATGGTTCAGCTTCAGGGATGTCGAAGTCTTCGTCTTCTTCTGCTTCAGATTCCTCAGCATCTTCATCGAGTTGCTCCCCCTCAGATATAGAGGCGAGGTTCTCGGTTCCCTCAGGGTTTTCATCTCCCTGAGGTCCAGTAATCCGATCTTCATTACCCTCTCCCCTGATAGATTCATCATGGGAAAGGTCTTCAGCGCTCTTCTCCTGTTCAGCGCTCTTCTCCCCCTCTTTCTCATGATGGGCGGGGGAGGAATGGGTAGATTCAGCATTGGTGTTGTCTCTGTCTTCTGGGCCAGAGATTTTCACACAACCTTCAAGCTTAGCTATTCTGTCTTCTAGGCCAGAAATAGCAGGCGTGATTTTCTTCAGCTCTTGGCGATCCTCTGCGGTGAATGAGTCCAAAACAGGTGCAGGGGCCGGAGCAGGAGCTGGATTATTTGCCATGTTCACCAGCGTCTCGATCATTGTCTTGACGGAACCAAGGTCGGTCTTCACTGAGCCCAAGTCGGTCTTGACCACTGACATATCACCTTCGAGTGTACCAACCGATTTCTTCAGCGTTGTAACTTCGCTGGAAATGGTGGAAACTGATGATTTGAGGTTGGTGTAGTCAGTGTAGATGTCGGAGAGCACTTTGGCAAAGTTGGCGAGAGTTTTATCAAGATCTTTGATGTCATCAGAGGAGGCCTTCTTTTCCACCACAGTAGTCAGCTTCGTCAGATTCTCTCCAGCGTTTGTTACAGCTGTAGAGTTATTTGATAGACCGGTGGTGAGATCCGTAAGTTTCATCTCCATAGACTTCAGAGACTGGTTGATGTCTCCCAAAAAAGGACCTGTAACATATAAGTACTTGTGAACAAAGGAAAGCTCAGAAGTTTCAGGTTTAGTTACAGTGTTTAAGGTGGGATCTGTACCTGCAGGAGCGTTGACGAACTCATCAAAGTTTCGAGTCCCTCCATAGTGTTCCATATCTCCCTCAAAAGTTCCGTGAGGAATGGAGATCTCTGCAGGTCCTTTCTTCGTCATTCGCTGAGAAGCTTCAACGGCTTCTTGAATGATGGCATCTCCAGTTTTGACTGGAGGAGTGTCCAAAGAAGTAGAGAGAGGAGCGAAGGATAAGAATTGGGGTTGGGGTTCAAGTTCAGCGTTGGATTCGCTGAGAAGTACTTCATCAGTCTTTTGAGAGACTGACGAAGGTTGGGTAGATTCCAAAGTTCTAACCTCAGCGTTTAGGGACGCTGAAGTAGGTTTAGAAGGGATGGCTTGAATTGGTGTGGCAGAGCGTACCACAGAACTTTCCTTCAGCTCTTCAGAATGAGCTGAGGAGTCTTCAGCATGCAACTGCTGGGGTTGCTCCTTGGTTTTCTTGATCCTTTTGGAATCAAGAGGGGTAAGAGATTGTTTCCTTTTCTTAGAAGGAATGGATTTTGTGGCCGGGGTATCAGCGATGGGTATTGTCGCTGAAGGAGCCACAGAAAGCGGAGAATTAAGAAGAGTGAGAAGAGTAGAGAGACGTACCTCGTTGGCGACAGGCTTGAAGTCGAGAACTTTAGGGCCAATCTGAGAGAGTTTCAGATCACCCTCTTCAGGATAGCTGTCCTTCAGGCCATATTGAAAGATGGCGCTGATGAATCGCGGGTAAGGAACCCATGCTGGTCGGTCAGCGGCAGAATCAACACGTTGAATGAGGTCTTCATAGATGATGGAGGCCCAGTCAATGTTGAGACCTTTCAGCAGTGCGTAACCCATGGCCTGCTGAGGTTGAGCGGCTTGATCAGAAGATCCGGATTTCGCTGTCATGCAGCTGATCAGGTGAGCGAAGATGAAGTTCATCTCGCTGGGCATCTTGGATTTCTTTATCAGCGTCAGCTTCTTCTCAGGTAGCTTGTCTCTTCCAGTCTCCCAGATGTAACCCATCGCATCAAGGAAAGCAATGATTTCTTCCCTGTCAGCGTGCTTCTTGTGGTCAGGAAATGGAATGAAAGGATTTTCTGAGGTAGCGTTAGGGAATTTCAGAGCTTTACGGATTATTGCGGGGGTTATCTTGATGGTGCCATACTCAGTATCGCTGAGTATGCAGTCGATGGTTTTAGATGGATCTTTGGCTGAGGGTAGGTTGGTGTGTCTGGCAGAGTACCAGAATTGGGATAATAGACGCTGACTGGCAGGAGGTGTGATTGTCAGTGCTGTGTATATGGGGCTATTCTTCAAAAAAATCACAGCATCGTCTAGATGGGATACCTGCTTCCGAGGAGGAAACTCGAGAAGCGCTGAAAGGTTGTTTGCCTTTGTCCAGTCTAGTTGATCCAGCTCAAACTTAACCTGAGGAGCTTTGGTGATTTCCAGTTCCTCAGAATCACTGGAGATGGACTCAGCGGTAACATTCAGCTTTGAAGTTGCCATTTCACTGTATTATCGGTTCAACCAAAGATGTTAACAAATAAGAAATATCTTAATGTGGAAAGAGAATTTCCATTAAGATTTTTCGAATTTTGTCCATTTCATTCAGACAAAAAAGTCTTAATGAAGATTAGGGTTTTTCTTGTTTTTTTTTAAAAAAAAAACGAATATAACACCTATAAGCCTTGTATTCCAGTTTTTTTTTAAAAAATGGATACGAAAGAAGAACAAGTTTAAGATTTTAGATTTAAAACTTGAAGAACAACCATGAAATGGTTGTGTTTATAAAACCATGAAAGAAAATGATTTTATTTTTGAGTTCTTTTGTTTGATCTTGTGTAAAACAATGATAAGATCGAAAACAAGTTATTTGCATTTGATAAAAGATAAGAACATATTGACCTTGAGTTTGATGAAGAAGATGATGAACAGTTCTTGAAGATCGAGAGCACAAAATGCAACAGTGTTCTTTTCTTGCGGAGAAAGATTGATTCGCATAAAAGACAAATATAAACTTTGAGAGAGTTTATATAGGAAGAGAGTAGAGAGAGAAAAACTTGAGCGGGAAAGTTTTTCATCATGACACGGACACGTGTTTGCATTTGATTGGATAGACAACGAAACGTGCAAACGTGTGTCAGAAAAAGAAACGTGCCTGGTGTTATCCGTTGCAATGACGTCACAACTGTCCTTTCACATTCTTTCGTTGTCTCTGAGGTTTTGAAAGAAAAACTCAGGGACTCTTTGGAAAATATGAAGCACTGAATAGAAATATCAGTGAGGGTTTTAAGAAATTTCAAAATATTATTCAGCGATGAAAGAATTTGAAATCTTGCATTTTCATGCGTTTTGTCAGAGAAAACATACCTTGATATCAGTTTAACCCAATTTATTCAGAGAGAAGATGATGAAATGGATTGTACTAGTTTATTTTATCCAGAGCCTATACAAGAATGTATAAACGTATCGCTGATTAAATGTGAACCGCTGAAGATTTATCCTTCAAAGTTCAGCATTCCAAGCTCGCTGATGAGAAAGTTGAATCTTGTCTCATCAAGAGGTTTGGTAAACAAATCAGCTAACTGATAATCAGTTGGGATAAAATGAAGTTCTATATCACCATTCATCACATGATCTCTGATAAAATGATATCTGATTTCTATGTGTTTTGTCTTTGAGTGTAGCACTGGATTGTTTGCTATAGCGATGGCACTTGTGCTGTCGCAATAGATTGGAATTTTGGAGAGCTGAAGATCATAGTCTAGTAGTTGATTTCTCATCCACAAGACTTGAGAACAGCAGCTTCCAGCGGCTACATACTCAGCTTCAGCTGTGGAAGTGGACACCGAGTTTTGCTTCTTACTTGTCCAACTTACCAGCTTTCCACCCAGGAGCTGACATCCTCCTGTGGTGCTTTTCCTATCCATTTTGGAACCTGCAAAATCACTGTCTGAATAGGCGGTTAGATCGAATCCTGAATCTTTGGGATACCAAAGACCTAAATTCGCTGTACCCTTAAGATATCGAAAGATTCGCTTTACAGCTTTCATATGAGATATCTTAGGTTCAGCTTGATATCGTGCGCACAGACATGTTGCAAACATAATATCGGGTCGGCTAGCTGTAAGTTACAGTAGTGAGCCGATCATCCCACGGTACAGCGTGACATTGACAGGAACACCCTTTGTGTCCTTATCAAGTATCAGCGGTGGTGCCATAGGGGTTTTCATAGCTGAACTTTCAGTTAAGTCGAATTTTTTCAGCATATCTTTAACATACTTTCCCTGATTTATAAAAGTTCCTTTTTCAGTTTGCTTAATCTGAAGACCAAGGAAATATGTTAGTTCACCCATCATACTCATTTTATACTCATCTTTCATTCTATCAGCGAAACGAGTACAAAGCTCAGGGTTAGTAGAACCAAATATAATGTCATCAACATATATTTGAACTAAAATGATATGACCTTTTATTTTTCTAAAAAACAAAGTTTTGTCAATCTTACCTCTCTCAAATTTTTCAAGGTGGAGATACGTAGAAAGAGTGTCATACCATGCACGAGGAGCTTGCTTCAAGCCATAAAGTGCCTTATCCAGCTTATAAACATAACCTGGACGCTTAGGATCTGAGAATCCTGGAGGTTGTTCCACATAAACTTCTTCATTCAGCTTTCCATTTAGAAACGCTGACTTAACATCCATTTGATGTACAGTGAAGTTTTTGTGTACAGCATATGCTAAGAAAAGACGAATAGATTCAAGTCTTGCTACAGGAGCAAAGGTTTCGTCATAATCTATATCTTCCTCTTGTCTGTATCCCTGAGCAACAAGACGAGCTTTGTTGCGAGTTACAGTACCATGTTCGTCCAACTTGTTTCGATAGACCCACTTAGTGCCTATCACTGTTTTGTCAGTTGGTCTCCGAACAAGTTTCCAAACTTTGTTTCTTTCGAATTCAGTCAGCTCTTCTTGCATAGCGCTGACCCAGTTTGGATCTCTGAGGGCATCATCTATTTTCTTTGGTTCAGTTAGAGAAATAAAGTTAACAAATAAACAAATATTACCTGCACTTCTACGAGTCTGAATACCAGCGTTGGGATCACCAAGAATTTGATCGATTGGGTGATTTACAGTCCATCGCTGAGCCGGAGCATGCGTCGCTGACGCAGTCTGAACTGGAGAAACTGAAGATGAGGCTTCAGCTACTTCTGGATAATCAGCTAAGAGAGGAATGCTTGCATTTGTCACTTCATTCACTGATTGCTGAGAAATAGATGGAATTTCTGAGACATTTGGATCAACTGCGGGTATAGTATTTATAGGAACAGCTGAGACCCAAGATGTTTCAGCTTCACTATTCTGCATATTGGGAATGATAGTAGGACCATCATTTTCAGTTGTATGAGTATGAGTAGTGGGAACATCTTCTGAATCACCAAGATGAGAAAACATCCATTGATTCAGTTCTTCTGTATCAGCGTTCGGTTTAGAGTTCGCTGAACGGGATTCGTCAAACGTGACGTGAATAGTTTCTTCTACAGTTTGTCTTCTTCGGTTGAAGACTCTGAAGGCTTTGGAAACTGAGGAGTATCCAAGAAAGATTCCATCATCAGCCTTAGGATCAAACTTTCCAAGGGCATCTTTGTTGTTCAGTATGAAACACTGACAACCAAAGATGTGAAGAAAGCTGATTGAAGGCTTTCTCCCATGAAAGAGTTCATATGCTGTCTTTTTGAATCTTTTGACTATCAGCGACCTGTTTTGCGTAAAACAAGCCGTGTTGACAGCTTCTGCCCAAAACTGAGTAGGCAGGTGAGAATCGCTGAGCATTGAACGTGCAGCTTCAATAATTGTTCTATTTCTTCTTTCAGCGACTCCGTTTTGTTGTGGTGTTCTCACTGACGAAAAGTTATGAGAAATACCCTTGCTCTCAAGGAAGGAATCAAGAGAACTGTTTTTGAATTCAGTTCCATGATCACTCCTTATTGAGCGAACAGTCATATTGTTCAGAATTTCCATCTTCCGAACAAAGGTGATGAGTTCTTCAGGGGTGTCACTCTTAGAACGGAGAAACATTACCCATGTATAACGAGAGAATTCATCAACTATGACCAGCGTATATTTCTTTCCAGCGATGGATTGTTTGTTAACGGGGCCAAACAAATCCATATGGAGTAGTTGAAGAGGAGATGACACTGAGGAAACTTGCTTGGACTTAAAGCTTGCCTTGGTATGCTTCCCTTTTTCACACGCTGAACATAAGGATTCTTTGGCGTATGAATGTTGAGGTAGACCAGTGACTAACTCTTTGGATGAAAGAGTATTCAGTGTCTTGAAGTTGAGATGTGAGAGTCTCTTGTGCCATAGCCAGTTGACATCAGAAGATGCCTTTGAGAAGAAACAGGAGTTCTCAGTGGTTGTTGAGTCCATGTTTATAACGTAAACATTTTCCAAACGATAACCGCTGAGAGCTATCTTCTCCTTTTTGTCAGAGACAAAGCAGGATTCCTTGGTGAAAATCACTTTGTTATCCATGTCGCAAAGCTGACTGATGCTCAGAAGATTATGCTTCAGCCCTTCAACATATGCGACTCTTCTGAAGGATGTTGTACCATTTGAAAGTACACCATACCCTCGGGTGTGTCCTTTTCCATTTCCACCGAAAGTTACAGAGGGACCCTTCTCTTCCTTGTATTCAGCGAGCAGGCTTTTCTTTCCAGTCATGTGTCTAGAGCATCCGCTATCGAGATACCAGATACCCTTCTTAACCTGCAATACAAAGGAAGATTAGTTTTGCTTGGGTACCCACTTCACCATGTATACGCGTTTGTCAGTGGAAGTGGTTGGAATGGGTTCAGCAGTCTTCGCAGCATTTGAAGATTCAGCTTTGTCTTTCTTCACTTTGGTCAATTTCTTGACCTCAGCGGTATGAGTCACCTTGACCTGACTTGCAACTGGTTTGGTCTTCTTTGGTGCTATCTTCACCTTAGCTATCTTATCAGCTTTGGTGGCTGTGGGACACTTACTTGCAATATGATCGGTAAGTCCACAGTGATAACATTTCCTATAACTAAAATTAGTTCTAGGACCACTTGTGTGCTGAGCTTTTAATTTGGAATTAGAAGTGCCAGCACCAAGTACACTATTGGTTTTTGAAATAGGACGAACATTCAGTTCTTCAGATTTCTTACCAAGGACATCTACTCTGAGTCTAGGAGTAGGTCGCTGAACTGATCCAGAGGTCTGATTTCTAGAAACATATGAATGAATCACTAAGGCTTTGGAAGCATTCAGCTTAGGTACTAAAGTACCCTTCTGAGGATTTTGATAAATTACAATTCCTTTACCTTTATCTTTAGAGACAGAGGTAGGTTTTGAATAAACCATTTTCTCCTTACCTTTTGAGGAGGTAGGAGTTTCCTCAGGGATTGGTGTAATCGACGAGGAGTACTGAGATGAAGAAGTGTCAGCTACTGAGGATACGAACGTTCCAAATTTAAGCATTGAACGTTCAGTGGTTGGTATTGGAGTATCATATTTATAACCCAGACCACGTTTATCACTCAGAGGAATCTGAGCCTTAATTATCTCAGTGATCTTTGTTGAAGAATTACACCATCCTTCAACAGTAGCTTGTTCAGCTTTTAATGCAGCGATAGCTTCCGCTCGTTCAATTTTGACTAGCTGATTTAAATGGACTTGATCTTTAAAATCTTCTTCAAATTTAGAAAGCTTTTCTATTTGAAGGTGGCAATTTTTAAGCTTTTCAGCGAGATCAAGATTTTGGTTTTCAACCACAGCTTTGCCGTTCATGGCTTCGTATAAGCTTCTAGTCAGTAGTTCGATTTTACGGAGACTATCAGCTTCATCAATATTTACAATATTGGTAAAGAAGGAAGGTGATACCTGAATGGCAGATGTTGAAGTGGAGGGTATGTCTGAACTTTCTTCCTCTTCTTCAATCTTGGCCATGAGACATTGATTTGCTTCATCATCTTCAGAATCAGATGATGAGGCTTCTTCATCAGAAGCAGCCCAATCATAGTCAGCCATTAGGCCTTTTCCCTTCTTCTTAAAGCTTTTCAGCTTTGCATACTTCTCCTTCAGCTTTAAGTATTTGTCGTCTTTATTCCTTGGAACAAAGGATTTCTTTGTAAAGGCTGAAGGTCTCATGATTTTCTTTGACCTGCACTCGTTAGCGAAATGACCTGTCTTTTCGCAGTTAAAACAAGTAGCAGTAGCCTTATCAACAAAAGCTGATGACTTAGGCTTGTCAGCTATAGAAAGAGTTTTGTTCTTTCTAAACATTTTCTTCTTGGCGAATCTCCTGAACGTTTTAGTTAGGAGAGCCAAGGATTCATCATCTGAAGAATCAGAATCTGATGATCTTTCAGAGTTACTTTCTAACTCAGTGATAGTGACCACGGGTCGCTGAGTAGAAGGTTCCTCTGAGATTAAAGCAACAGGGGTGCTTTTGGAATCTTTTACAAGATTCTTCTTAAGATGGCTAGATTGCTCATGATTCAGCAATGTGCCATATAAGGTAGCGAGTGTCATTGATCTTAGATCTTTTGACAGCTTGAGACACATGGAATAATTGTCCCAGCTTTCAGGTAAACATTCTAAAAACTTTGTCAGAACTTCAAAGTTAGAATATTCCTTACCAACCGTTTTAAGATCTATAATTAAGCAGTTAAAACGTTGATGTACTTCAGAGAGAGTTTCATTCTTACCAGAGATGAAACTTTCGTATTGTCTTACCAGGTTGATCTTTCTTGAATCCTGGACTTCAGACGTTCCTTCATACTGAACACATATTGTGTCCCACATGGCCTTCGAGGATTTCAGGTTCATGACGGAATGGTAGACTTCGTCAGGAAGGGCCATGGATAGTATGGATCTGGCTTTTGTATCTATAGCCACTTTCTTCTTGTCTTCATCGGTCCAATGATGGATTTCCTTTGGAATCAGCCTTTCTGGAATAGCAGCTCTAGTTGCAGTGGCTGGAACGGCAGGATCAATCGTTACAGGGATGTGTGGACCGTTTTCAAGATAGTAAGGTATAGTAGGGTCTACACCTTCTAAGAAGAGTGTCATCCTATTTTTCCATAAGTTGAAGTTGTCTCTGGAAAATCTAGGGGGTTTTGCAAGAGAACCATTGTCGATATAGTGAGTGTTTGTGTTTGAGTTGGCCATTTTCAGATAATAGCAAGGAAGAGAAAATAACTTAGATTAGATCTTGTTTATGAGATTAAACAAATCTGCTCTGATACCACTTGTTGGTCCCGAAAGGCTTAAACAAGTTTGTAGAAGGGGGGGGGGGTTGAATACAAACACACTATTTTACTTTTCTAAATTGTTTATTGATAAATCATTAACAATTTACAGCTTGTTGCGGAAACAAGATTAAGGATAAACCTAAATCTAAACAAGTTGGAACACTAAGGTTTTCTTGCACTAAGAAAGATAAGGAGATTACTAATAAAATCCTATCTTGAGAGATTTGAACTTGTCCAGAGTTAGCAAGTTACTTCAAATGAAGTGAGTTCATCTCTTTATATACTGCATGCATTTAATGCAATCCAGTATATACTTTACACGTGTCATTAGCGGATTGGTTGCATGTCATTGACCTTTGATGACAACCTTAGTAGCCGCATGAATGAACAGTGTAGTGTCAGAGTGGTTGTACGATTTCAGATTTTCGGAGGTTCTTTTCTGACATTTCGTACGGTGGCGTGCAAGGGAGGTTAAGACAAAAGTACTTTGTACGGAGGACTTCATGATCAGCTTTCGTTGATTCAGCGATTATCATTTACTATTCAGCAGATGATAAAGTTCAGCGATAGCTGAAGTCTTGTACTTGATACTTCACGTTGAGTGGACAAATCTGAGTCTTCGCTGATCCGCATCAGTTCATTAGGAGACTTGTCGCTGGTTCTTGAGCTTGATCTTCGACTTCAGCGTAGAACCTTTGTTGACGTGAATCTTGTCTTCAGGGATCATAAGTAAACAACTAACTTATCAGCGATCATCATAAGGACTGAACAGACTCAGCGATATGGTGAACAGTGTTCGCTGAATGTTTAATCTAAAAGTGCGAGAGTTCCTATCAGCAGTACTGTAAGATCTTAGTACTTATCAGCGATAGTGAAACTCTGATACATATTGTTTACTTACAATTTTCACTAAGTATTTAAGATAGGGTCATTATCAAATCACTGAGGGTTTGGATCAACACATGTTTCCCGGTTAGTCCTTTCGGTTTGACTAGGAAAGGTTTCAGGAGGTCGGTTTTGTAGAGCTTCACTAATCTGCCCCACTTGCCTCTCGAGAATCTTGATGGAAGCCGTATTCTGATCGGTTGCAGCTTTGACTGTACTCACCGTGCTCGCTAATCCCTCGACCGTGCTGTCCATTTTCGTCATGAACTTCATGAGCATATCTTCCAGCCCCGGTTTCTTCTCCATCGATGGTCCTTCATTCCTTTGGTGAAAACCTGGAGGACGATAAGCATTATTAGTATTGGAAGAATTTGAAGAGTTAGAAAAATTACCTGGCTGTTGACCGGGTTGACTCCACGAGAAATTGGGTGCTTTTTCCACCCTTCGTTATATGTGTTGGAGAATGGGTCGTTCCTCGGCTGATGATTCCGGTTTTGGAGGAATTGAACTTGCTCGGGATCTTGTGAATTGCCTCCCTTCAGATGGTTCGTGATCATGGCTAATTGAGCCTTTATCTCTTTAAGCTCGCCCGTCTCTTGAACACTAGCGACTCGTGCAACGGAAGATCGTGGTGTGGAATAGCTATGCCCGGCTAGGTTCTCGATCAACTCGACAGCTTCCTCATACGTCTTGTTCATGAGCGCCCCACCCGCTGCAGCAGTTGTAACAACCCCATATCCCAAGTACACAACATATCACACAATATAACATAATTAGATATAACAAACGAACTTCACATTACATGTACGGTCCAGTAGTCTCTTATAATTGAAAGAAAACCATATGTAACCCAAGTACTGTACTATTTACATGCATAACATTTAACGTTGCAATACAACTGCTAAACAAGTCAAAAGCTTCATCTTAAAGTCCTTCTCACTAGCCATCCACCGGTTACTCTACTTACTTGCTCTTACTTTATCCACCACCTGGAATACATGTTTTTAAAACAAAATGAGGGTTAGACCTGATGGTCTAAGTGAGAAACCCCTGTTAGTTTAAAAACCATTTATATAAACTTTAATCATATAAATCACGCAACACAATCGTATACATCCAAATAAACTCACATATATTATGCTTCCCCTTTTCATTCCTTCTGGCCATATTAGTGGTAGCAAGCCAACTAATAATATACAACGCTGCACAACATCTACAGCCAAACAACGCTATACAGGTTCTATAGCCAATCACACCGGTCTTAAACCCGGCCAACGTATTATAACACATTTATAATACACATGTAAATATAATACCTCACTATATTATAATTCACATACGAGCACATAATTATCAACAGTTTCACTCCCAACTCCACACATGTATGTATTCCAGTTAAAAAGTGTTTTCAAAGCAAAACTCACCTGTTTCGGTTATTTCACACGTTCGTAAGCTTCTTTCAAAACGATCATATCCCTTACCACGATTCCACGGAATCTGAAACAAGTTAAGATACACAAATTGCTTTACTAACCAAATACGTAAAGCCTAACGATTTCCCATCCTCAACTGTTCCAATACACACTGTATTTAACTCACTATCGGGACTACACAGGGTACCGGGACTTATATAGTACCGGGACTCTTAGTACCAGGAGTTCCTATACCGGGAGTTCATAATACCGGAACTCTCCACTACCGGAAGTCTGTTATACCTGGAGTCAACTCTACCGGGAATTCACACTACCGGGATTCCACACTACCGGGAGTCCATATTACCGGGACTCCACCGGAAGTTGATTATACCGGGATTTCACCGGGAGTCCTCAAGAACACAGTCGGTTCTATTTACCCAGAAATCGATTGGAATCCATTCAAGAGGTGAAATTAAATACTCTAAACCAAAAGATATCTTCTATTCATAATTACAAACACAATATGTAAAGGACTTACCTCCAAATTACTTCTTAACCCGATCAATTGAAGCCCTACTCGTACGGTTTCCTCTTTCGCTTTCTTTCGCCTTCAGAACTCCCGCACACATACACACTCTTTCTATAACCGGATAAAGATACACTGATAGCCTAAGGTGTATATCAAAAATCAATTTGTACCTTCTAGACCTTCAACTTCTCATTAATGACCCAAACACCCTTAACTTATATTTTACCCCAAACTTGCCCTGAACATCAAAAATTATTGTTAAATTATCTAACGGACTTACCCTGGGTATTACATCATCTCCCCCTTAAAAGAATTCCGTCCCGGAATTCAGTTAGGCAAAAAGGTGAGGGTATTTGGCTCTCATTTCCGATTCAAATTCCCACGTAGCATCTTGACCTTTGTGATGTCTCCACTGAACTTTCACTTGTCTGACCTCCTTATTCTGCAGCACTTTAACCTTATGATCAACTATAGTTTCTGGATCTTCTACATAATTCAGTCTTTCGTCGACTTGTATCTATGGTAGGGAGATCGCCTGATCTTGAGTAACTAGACACTTTCGGAAGTTTGACACGTGAAATGCATTATGAATCCTGCTCAATTCTGGTGGAAGATCTAATCTGTAAGCTACTTCACCGATCCTTTCTGTGATTGCAAATGGTCTAATATACCTTGGGCTAAGTTTACCTTGTCGACCAAATCTGATGACTCCTTTCCACGGCGAAACCTTTAACATTACGTAATCCCCAACTTGAAATTCCAACGGCTTTGGACGGCGATCAGCGTAACTCTTCTGTCTATCTTGAGCCACTTTCAATCTTTCTCGAATCTGGGTAACCTTATCGGCGGTTAACTGAACTATTTCCGGCCCCGCTAGCTGTTTTTCTCCCACTTCATTCCAGCACAGAGGCGTTCGGCATTTCCTACCATACAGTACTTCGAACGGTGCCGCTTGTATACTGGAATGATAACTGTTGTTGTAAGCGAATTCGATTAACGGTAAATGCTTATCCCACGATCCCCCAAAATCAACAATGCAAGCCCGGAGCATATCTTCTAAGGTCTGAATTGTTCGTTCACTCTGCCCATCTGTTTGAGAATGATACGCCGTACTTAACTTTATCTGAGTCCCATTTCCCTTTGAAAACTTCTCCAAAATCTTGAAGTAAAACGACTATCACGATCAGAAATGATCGAGATTGGAATTCCATGTCGAGTTACTATTTCATCAATATACAACTTAGCTAATCGCTCCATTGAACCGGTTTCCTTTATCGGTAGGAAGTGTGCAGACTTTGTCAATCTGTCGACGATCACCCAAATAGAATCGAATCCCTTCGGAGTTCTTGGTAGCTTTGTGATAAAATCTGTGGTAATCTGCTCCCACTTCCACATAGATATTTCTAGCCGTTGTAGTTGACCAAATGGCTTTTGGTGTTCAATCTTTACTTTCTTACAAGTATCACACCTTTCCACATACTGAGCAATCCCTCTTTTTATCCCCGGCCACCAATAGAATTGCTTTAGGTCTTTATACATCTTGTTTGTACATGGGTGAATAGAGAAACGGGATTGATGGGCTTCTTGTAAAACACGATCATGTAATCCACCCAATCGAGGTACCCACACTCTGTTTCCCAGACACAATAACCCCCGATCATCTTTTACTAGCAATGCTGACATCCCCGCTAACCTTTCTGATTTCAGATGTTCATCATGGTAAGCCTCCGCTTGACACTTCTGCAATTCATCAAATAAGTTGGGTAGGAGTTCAGTTCGTAGCGAAATAACCTTTATTGTTCCACTCCTTTCTTGACGACTGAGCGCATCTGCCACCACATTCGCCTTTCCCGGGTGATAAAGGATTTCACAGTCGTAATCATTCAGCAATTCCAACCATCTCCTTTGTCTCATATTTAGTTCCTTCTGATCAAAGAGGTGTTGAAGGCTCTTGTGATCAGTATAAATCTGACATTTGGAACCATACAGATAATGTCTCCAAATCTTTAATGCGAAGACGACTGCAGCAAGCTCCATATCGTGCGTAGGATACTGCCGTTCATGATCCTTCAGTTGGCGAGAAGCATAAGCTATAACCTTTCCGCGCTGCATAAGCACACAACCCAATCCCAGTTTAGACGCATCACTGTAAACGACAAAGTCTTCAGAACCTTCAGGTAGTGATAGAATCGGTGCGCTGCACAATTTCTCTTTCAATATTCGGAATGCCTCGTCCTGTTCTGCTTTCCATTCAAACTTCAAATTCTTTCGGCTCAGCTTAGTCAAAGGCGTTGCGATCCGAGAGAAGTCTTTTATAAATTTCCGATAGTAGCCGGCTAAACCCAGAAAACTACGTACTTCTGTTGCTGTCTTCGGTTGTTCCCACTTTTCCACTGCTTCTACTTTCATCGGATCGACTTGTATACCTTTCTCAGAAACTACGAGCCCCAGAAATTGTACTTTCCGTAGCCAGAATTCACATTTAGAAAATTTCGCATACAACTTTTCCTTCTTCAGCAGCTCTAGAATCAAACGAAGGTGCTGCGCGTGCTCTTCCTTGGATCGAGAATAGGTAAGGATATCATCGATAAATACTATTACAAATTTATCGAGATACGGCTTACATACCCGATTCATTAAATCCATAAAGGCAGTTGGAGCGTTCGTCAATCCAAATGACATTACTAAAAATTCATGATGACCATACCTCGTTCGAAAAGCAGTCTTTAAAAACGTCTTCTTCTTTAACTTTCAACTGGTGATAACCGGACCTTAGGTCAATCTTGGAGAAATAGCAAGCTCCAACTAACTGATCAAAGAGATCATCAATTCGGGGTAGCGGATACTTGTTCTTTATCATGCGCTTATTCAATTCTCGGTAGTCAATACACATTCTCATCGACCCATCTTTCTTTTTCACAAATAACACTGGTGCTCCCCACGGCGAAGAACTAGGTCTGATGAAGCCTTTATCGGATATGTCTTGTAGTTGTGCCATCATTTCTTTCATCTCTGGAGGTGCCAAACGATACGGTGCACGGGCTACAGGAGTGGCTCCAGGAATCAGGTCTATACCGAACTCTACTTGTCTAACAGGCGGAAGACTGTTCAAGTCTTCAGGGAATACTTCAGGGAATTCACTAACGATAGGAATATCTTCCATCCTATTCTTTTCCGGCTTAATATCTATCACGTAGGCCAAGTAACTCTGACAACCCTTATTAACACACCTACGTGCTTTTAATATTGATATAAGACAAGACCGATGATTCCTGCGATCACCATAAATCACTACTGGTCCCCTCCCAGGTAATACAACATTTATTAACTTCTTATCACATACTATATTAGCCTGATTCTCGGCTAACCAGTCCATTCCCACTACTACGTCAAACTCTATCAGAGTTATAGGAAACAATCGTATAGGCACTCCACACCCCTCTATACTAATCACACAACTATCAAACACTTCACTAACTGACACTTGATTATCATTTGCAGTATCTACTAATAGAACATGTTCTAACATTTTAGGTTTCAAACACAGGCAAGCAGCAAATGCAGGAGACACAAACGATCGGTTTGCACCGGAATCAAATAACACCTTAGCACGTGTAGAATTTTTCAAAAATGTACCTGTGACTACATCCGGAGTTTCCTCCGCTTCTTTCTCAGTCATTTGAAATGCGCGACCCCTGGTTACTGGCGGTTCCAGTCTTGGTACTATTGGTTTAACAACCACTGGCCTGCCCGATGACCCACCTTGCTGTATCCTTCCCCGTGGACAATTTGACTGAAGATGATCTGGAGAATTGCATAAGAAACATAACCGCGTTACCTTACAATCCTTAATAACGTGTCCAGTCTTCCTACACTTATAACATGCTCGTAAATCACCTTGGCAGTTTCCTTGGTGGACACGGTTGCACTTCTGACATGGTCTTTCCGCTGGTCGAAACGGCGGACGGTTATCATACCTCTGAAATCGGGACCTCTTCGGATCATATTGTGGTCCTTCCCACTTTCTCTTCCCGATACTTTTATCGCCCACATCTCTTCTAATATCTCGTTCAACATTCTCCGCGGCATTAACTGCAGCCGAGAAGGTATCGGGTCCTTTTGCAGTCACTAACCTTCTGACTTCTGAGTTCAACCCAAATATAAACCTTTCTGTCTTCATCGCCTCCGTAGCAACATAGTATTCTGCAAATCGAGACTTTTCCAAAAAGCTAGCGGTATAGTCTCGAACGGATAAGTTCCCTTGTTGCAAATTCATGAATTCTCCTTCCAGTTGTTTAACGGCTGCCTGGGGACAAAATTGTTCCCTGTAGGCTACCACAAATTCTTCCCAAGAGAGGGTAGAATAAACGTCAGATCCTTTAGAATGTATAAAAGATTCCCACCAATACAATGCATCTCCTTTTAACATAGCTGCCCCGTACAATACTCTATCTTCATCCGCACACTTGCTTGTTTTGAAAATGGCTTCAATTTCCTTCATCCATCTCATTGCTTTTACTGGATCCCGATCCCCTGAGTACGTAGAAGGTTTGCAACTAAGAAACATTTTGTAATCACATTTTCTCATTACCGGTAAGACCGTAGGGGTAATTGGCATCTCCTCTTCATGAGTAGGGTTTGGTTCTTCTGTTTCAGTATTATGAGTTTGGTTGAACATAGCTTGAATATTGTCTTGTAATCTTCCCATTTCTGCCATTAGATCAGCCCTGGTAATGAAATCCGTACTATTTTGTTGGGTTCTGCACCCGGCTCGACCTCCAGTCCTACCCCCGACTCTGCCCCCCGTTCTGCCTCCCCTATCCCCGGTTCCTACTGACGGATTAGTTCTGTTTGGATTTCTTCCTCCTCCTCGATTCGAATTTCTTGTACCGCTTGCCATTCTGTGGATTTAAACAGGGTTAATATACACATAAGCATATACCCCATATAACAAGGTATTCCAGTTCAGACATGTACCTGTAAGATCACAATTACACTGGCCAGGTGTAGTATGAAATTACCTTACATGATGTTCCTTCTACCTTTTATACTTAGTATCCCGAGGTTCTACAATAATAGGGACATCCTACTTCACATGCAGTTTAAGTCTAGATACAGATACTAATACCTAAATCCCTTAAACTAAGGCTCTGATACCATTTGTAACAACCCCATATCCCAAGTACACAACATATCATACAATATAACATAATTAGATATAACAAACGAACTTCACATTACATGTACGGTCCAGTAGTCTCTTACAATTGAAAGAAAACCATATGTAACCCAAATATTGTACTATTTACATGCATAACATTTAACGTTGCAATACAACTGCTAAACAAGTCAAAAGCTTCATCTTAAAGTCCTTCTCTCTAGCCATCCACCGGTTACTCTACTTACTTGCCCTTACTTGATCCACCACCTGGAATACATATTTTTAAAACAAAATGAGGGTTAGACCTGATGGTCTAAGTGAGAAACCCCTGTTAGTTTAAAAACCATTTATATAAACTTTAATCATATAAATCACGCAACACAATCGTATACATCCAAATAAACTCACATATATTATGCTTCCCCTTTTCATTCCTTCTGGCCATATTAGTGGTAGCAAGCCAACTAATAATATACAACGCTGCACAACATCTACAGCCAAACAACGCTATACAGGTTCTATAGCCAATCACACCGGTCTTAAACCCGGCCAACGTATTATAACACATTTATAATACACATGTAAATATAATACCTCACTATATTATAATTCACATACGAGAACATAATTATCAACAGTTTCACTCCCAACTCCACACATGTATGTATTCCAGTTAAAAAGTGTTTTCAAAGCAAAACTCACCTGTTTCGGTTATTTCACACGTTCGTAAGCTTCTTTCAAAAACGATCCTATCCCTTACCACGATTCCACGGAATCTGAAACAAGTTAAGATACACAAATTGCTTTACTAACCAAATACGTAAAGCCTAACGATTTCCCATCATCAACTGTTCCAATACACACTGTATTTAACTCACTACCGGGACTACACAGGGTACCGGGACTTATATAGTATCGGGACTCTTAGTACCGGGAGTTCCTATACCGGGAGTTCATAATACCGGAACTCTCCACTACCGGAAGTCTGTTATACCGGGAGTCAACTCTACCGGGAATTCACACTACCGGGATTCCACACTACCGGGAGTCCATATTACCGGGACTCCACCGGAAGTTGATTATACCGGGATTTCACCGGGAGTCCTCAAGAACACAGCCGGTTCTATTTACCCAGAAATCGATTGGAATCCATTCAAGACATGAAATTAAATACTCTAAACCGAAAGATATCTTCTATTCATAATTACAAACACAATATGTAAAGGACTTACCTCCAAATTACTTCTTAACCCGATCAATTGAAGCCCTACTCGTACGATTTCCTCTTTCGCTTTCTTTCGCCTTCAGAACTCCCGCACACATACACACTCTTTCTATAACTGGATAAAGATACACTGATAGCCTAAGGTGTATATCAAAAATCAATTTGTACCTTCTAGACTTTCAACTTCTCATTAATGACCCAAACACCCTTAACTTATATTTTACCCCAAACTTGCCCTGAACATCAAAATTTATTGTTAAATTATCTAACGGACTTACCCTGGGTATTACAGTAGTGATGTCATTCTTGAATTGCGGGTGAAGGCCTCCAAAGAATGTTTGGATTATGACCCAACCATGTAACCCGTGATGTGGACACTTCTTCAACATGTCCTTATATCTCTCCCATGCCTCGTAGAGTTTCTCTTGGTCCCATTGCGCGAAGTGTGTAATGTCGGCCATCAGCTGAGCGGTTCTTCCCGGTGGGAAGAATTTTTGGAGGAATGCAAATTTCATCTCTACCCTTGAGTAATGCCGGAACTCTCCCAAATGCCGGAACTCTCCCAATACCGGAACTCTCCCAAATTTCTGGAGGAATGCAAATTTCAGGTCTGCCCATGTAGTGATCTGATCGGCTGGCAAACCCTCTATCCAAATTTCATCTCTACCCTTGAGTGAGAGGCTGAATAGCCTTAGCTTGATGGCGTCCTCGTTCATGCCATTAATCTTGAAGGTGCTGCAAATCCTCTCGAATGCACGGAGGTGTGCATGAGGATCTTCGGTCGGTGCTCCTCCATATTGGTTTTGTTGCACCATCACGATGGTGCTTGGCTTGATCTCGAAGTAGTTAGCCGCGGTGGTTGGTGCTTGAATGCCTATGCGGGCCGCTGCCACATTCGGGTCGGCAAACGACCGCATAGGGCGTCTTTCGGGAGGTGGTGGAGGATTATTGCGAAGAGGTGGAGGATTGTTGCCAGGTGGTCTATTGACGGGCATTTCATCACCCATCTTTAACTGTCGCTTAGCTTTGGTCTCTTGACGTAGGCGACGAGCGGTTCTTTCAATCTCCGGATCGAATTCTTCAATCTCTTTCCCTCGGGTCGTCCTTGGCATAAACCAAGTGGTACCTGAAAAGAAAGAAAGTAAAGTCAGTAATCTAAAAACTGAAAGTGATGAAATAAAGCAAATAAAAAAAATGCTCAATCTAATAGCGCTTATAGATGGTAGTGCTATTAGCTACAACTAGTTCCCCGGCAACGGCGCCAAAAACTTGATACGAGGTTTCACACCCCGAGAATCTAACCGCAAGTGTACGGTGTCGAATCAAGTAATAACGTACGGTAAGTACGAGTATCGAATCCACGGGAACTAGGAACTAAGTATCACAATTACTACAATCGCTATTAACTGAGCTATCGAAAATTGAGAGGTTGGTATTAAACTACCAATTGCATAAAATAAATCAAACACAAGACAAAACAGTAAACAGCTTTGGAAAATCAGATAGAGAAAACAGTTGAGGGTTGGAAATCCAATGGTTCTCGCATACAAACGTCTGACTCAATTCAAATACCAGTTATTCCTATCAATGAATACCTAATCTTTATCTAATCATTGTTCTTTCTCAAGCTACAACGATTTTATGTGCAAAGCATGGTTCGTTTTCAAGCAACCGTGATTTCTATTTTGAAAACATAAGTTTTATCTTTCGATCTCAACATATAGGGTTCAAAACGCATTAAGCTTAAGATTCAAACGGGACTAAGATTTACTCGGTATATCTCTATCCTTTCTTAACTTAGACATGCAATTCCTAATTCTACTTCTCAATTACTTCTCTCGAACATAAATTGAAAGCAATAAAACAATTGTAAGGTAGCTAATCTCACAAAAGCATTAAACACCAAATTGCATTCATTCATTAAAATAGGAAAACTGATAAAGGTCTCAGGTCATCTGTTTACAAGCTTAAACCACATTCATTCCAACCCCCAACATGAATCGGTTAGTTCATGTCGGTGGTGGATTCAAACACAATAGAAAAAGATGGAAACAAGTATGTAAACATGATAATCGTGGCAACTGTAAATGGGATGGTTACTCCCTTCTATCGTGCTCGTCTCTACTTCGCGTGATGAACGTGTATCTGATCCTCCCTCTATCGTGGCTCCAACGGGTGTCACTCGGCTCTGAAAATCGCCCCCGGAACTGCTCTGGCCGTCGTGTGAAAGTTGCGTCCTGCCGAATGACCTAAAAACTGAAAATTATATCTGAAATTCGCGAAACAGAGCCTCTGAGGCAGTTCACAGAGCCTCTGAGGCAAAACACAGAACCTCTGAGGCTATCCAGAAGCATTCCGAAGTGATGAACTGCAGAGGCTGTCCAGTCCTCTGTAGACTAATGTTAGATAACTTGATTCAGAGTGGAATTCAGATCACAGAGGTTGTTTTTGCTGCTGTGTACAGAGCCTCTTTAAGGCTTCACAGAGCCTCTGTGGTGTGGCATCGAAGGTTGTCCAAGAGACTCAACCATAGCTGCTCTAAACATATACAAATCTGTGAAGAGACCATCCAGATTTATGCTCTGTCCAAAATCATATTGCTACAGAAGTCAACGACAGAACTTGGGGTCGTGTGCATCATTTTCAGAACTTGATCAGTTTGCGCAAATATGTCAAACAGATCAGAAGCAACCGAACGCAGAGCTTAACCACAGAAGCTCTGTGAAGTTGTCTAGAGCCTCTGTGGCAATTCAAACATCGATCTGGATCTGTCCAAAAGAAGTGTGCAACAGATTAAGCAACTGTCCAGCAGAGCTTAATCAACAAGCTGCTGATGTTTAAGGCTGTTCAGAGCCTCTGTAGGCCATTCAGAAGATGCACAGAGCTTCTGTTGCAATCGAGAAGTGTAAACAGAGCCTTTCTAAGTAGATCACAGAGGTGTACAGAAGCTGCATTGGTATTGTGCAGGGTCTCTGTAACGCTTCACAGAGCTTCTGTGAGACTCAGCAGAGCCTCTGTGAGACTCAGCAGAGCCTCTGTGAGACTCAGAGCTGCTCATTAAGCCGTTGCTGCTGCTACTATGCTGTTGCTGTTTGCTAGTGTGTTAGATGCCAAAAAAAAAACCAGAGTGCAGATGATAAAAAGAAATTGTTCAAAGCTGACCAAGTTTTCACCGTAGATGTGTGCAACAGATGATCTGACGGATGTGCAGCAGAACCTGTTTGGTTACAAAGTTCCAGATTAATGAATTCGAGAAGTCATGCAGAGCAGCTCTTGCTTATCCATACTGCAGAAGCTGTACAGAGGGTCAAAGAACATCAAATGTTATTTATAGGACCGTTGTGCAGCAGAATTCGATCAAAATAAGAGACTTGAAAGATACAATGGAAAGAATTGTATACAGAGATGTTCAGTCCAGAAAAGCCTCTGATTTGGGGCAGAATATAGAGTTGTCCAAGTGTAGAGGTTGCACATATCGATAGAAGAAGTTCACAGAGCTTAACCACAGAAGCTCTGTGAGGATGTCCAGAGCCTCTGCAAACTTGCACAGGGCTTCTGTGACTCAAGAAGCTGTGCACTTACAACAGATGTCCAGAGTCAAATCACAGAGGATGATCAGAGCTTCTGTAGACTGATTATCGACTGAACTTGGTCCAGATAGTGCATAACTGATGATTAAGTCGTACAGAAGCATACACCTCTGCACACCAAAATCATTTTTAAAGAGCAACAAGAGGAGAGGACCAGAGGTAGACTCACGCATTTTTATCAGAGTCCGAAATTTTTTCAGTTTGTTTGACAGCTTTGCGCTGCTTCAGAAACATGCGCATAACTTTTGACTCGATGCTCCAAATTACTCGATTCTAGTTGCTTTGGAAAGATAATTCACAGACGCACGACTTTGATGTTCTGAGTTTTCTCAAATTCAGTGATCTAATATGCCTAATTCACTGTCAAAGTTAGCGGATACTTGCTGGATTGAAAGCAACACTTCACTATCTCCATTGCCATAATCAGATCAGATTGAAGTTGCTTCTATACACATCAGTATAGAACCAGGACTTCAACTGAATGTTGTTTCTACACACATCAGTGTAGGACCAGTACCTCAACAGATCAGACTTTGACTGGTATTTCTAATCTCTAACCCCCGGCACCATGTTTCCTTTTAATTTGAATTAACTGTGCTTTTGGATATTCCTAACAAATGAGGAATCATCAAAGATGATTACCAACACCTTTTTATTTTTACAGGATATCTGATTTCAAATTGCGCTTAAATGAGATTTAATGCTCAATTTGAGGGGGAGAATGCCAATCTGACCATATTCATGCAAAGGTAAAATGTCTAAACCTTTCATCATTTTTAGAGAATGGCCATCTTTAGAATGATAAAACCTCTTTCAAATGGTCAAACCAATTCTAGATGCTAAATGTTTTTTCTGATATAGAAGTTGGATTTTAAATGCTATTCTGAGACTAAAAATAGTCAGTGTGTGGAACAATACAATCTTTAGGACAAAAAATTTCATGGGATCAATGTGTAAGATTTATAGAACTTCTATGGATCACTTAAACCTGTGTTTCCTACCAAAGAAGAAAACACTGAGTGTTTGAGAGGTGAAGGGTCTACATCAAAGAGTGGGGGAGATAACTCTCTGAGTTTTTCTCATTGTGCTTAAGAGGTAAAAATTGAAAAGAGAGTTTGGTTAGATGTGAGATACATGATAAAAAGAAAGAGGGTGTGAGAACAGAGTCAAAAGAATTATACAACTCTGCACCATCTCTTTTCTGAGCCGGGCAAACCACATTTCTGATTTATCACAAATTTTTGGTGATTGTCATTGAAACAGGCAGTGAGCCCATGCCAACTCTTGTCTTAACCCCACCAGCTACTCATTTCCTTCTCCAAAAGGAATTGTTTCACTTTTCCACGGGGAAGCAGCACATATGCTATCTGATCTTTCTTTGGAAGGTTGGATATTGAAAAGAAGGAAAGTTACCCCACCTTCACACTTCACTCATGCACATTAAGTCTGTGAAAACCTGTTATGTCCAAACAGTTTACACACTTTTGAGCTTAATAGATAATATTCTATTTTCTTCCACACAATATCACGAATCTTTGTGATTCCACATGCTTATCTATGTGATATTGCCAAGAACAGTTTGAGAAGTTTATTTTTTAATTTACTTCAATGATAACTGGAAGTCCTTTCAGAGCTTCATCATTGCCAACTCTGATCATAGGCCACACAATTTTTTATAAACTGTTGTGATAATAGTTGCTATTGTGCTTCTATGTTAGATGATTACCCCTGGTTACTTATTCTTTAATGCAGATTCTCATGAGCAGAATGTATTTGCTACTCTTCATCTCATAGCTGTTTATCTATTATCAGTTACTACTCAAACTGGTTATACAAGCTTCCGCACATCAAATCGTTCTCTGATCGTTTGAGAGATAACTGAGACCAGAAAAGTAATGCAACAGTCAAGGGGGAGTACGCAAAGATCAAGGGGGAGTACGCAAAGATCAAGGGGGAGTTAAAAATAAACTAAAGCAACTGACATTGTGGAAGATCAGGAACAGAAGACTCACAAGACTTGAAGATTGACACACCAACGCCTCTAAAGAAAGCAAGGGGGAGACTACAAGATGATGCTTTCTTTATAAAACATCAGGGGGAGATTGTTAGCTTTAATTAGCCCCAAATTTATATGAATGTTTTATAAAGAAATAGTGTCAAGGACTTATTTGTATTTGTTGAGTGTCAAGGGCTAATATTGTAATTAACCAATTGTTGTTTTTGGTTATAAAGTCTTGTCTTAGAGTTTATTAGGTTAAGCCTCTAAACTCTCCAAACCTCTATTTCTAGTTTCATACGTATTGAGAGAAAGAGCTTCATTTGTAAAAGAGTGTTTATCAATCTCATCTTGTAAAAACTCTTCTTTATCAGTCAATACAAAGATCCTTGCTATTATTATTGTTACTTGTTGAATCTGGGATCCTACAATAACGTAACTTGTAATCTCTACTTCCAGTTGTACGATGAACGTTGTATAGGTGGTATACTTATGTGTTACCTCCACCTTCAACGGATACGGGTCTCCCCCGTTTATGGTATTTGGATTTTAATACATTTTACGTTGCGTGAGTTTTGCTTCGTATTATGTTTCCAATGGAAGATTTTATTTAAATGGATGGTTTCCATGTTTTATGGGTTGAGTATGTATTGTCAACCGTATTTGAAGGTTTTGCCTAAAACTATATTATTTCACGTATTTGAGTGAGTTGGGATTCGTAACTCATTTTTTGGAAAACGTTTTACACCTTTGGGGAAGATTCCCATGGATTTTGGGTGCGTTAGAAAATGGGTCATTTATGTCCGTTTTGGAAACTCTTTGGAAATGATAATCTTTGTCACAAACTTTCATTTAAAGATTTATTGAATCATGACTAAAACTACTTCTTTCCGATTTATGATTTTATATAGTCATGATAAAATGCTTGAACTCACTAGGCGTAAGCCTAACCCTTTTTATTTGTCGGCATGTGCAACAGGCTCAGGTTGGGGTAGCTCTAGCTACATTATGAAGCGGCGAGTGCTAGTAGTGTGCACGTGAGGTGACTTGAGTAGTGAAGACTTCCACACTTATTTGGAATTGGCAAATTGTGTTATGTTAAGTAGCACCCGTTTAAGTTGTTTTATTGTGGGAATTATAATGTTTTAAATTCTAAGGTATTTTGAGGAATGAATTGTAGAAATGATTTCATGTATTTAGTTATTTTGTTGAAATTAATATTAGTTGCTTGTTCCAAATTTGAGGGTGTTACAAGTTGGTATCAGAGCATAAGTTTGAGAGATTTAGGTGTTGATTTTGGATACCTAGACTCAAACTAGCGTTTGTTTAAGTAAATGAGAGTGAAATTCACCCTTAGGCACCTTAAGATAGGATGTTTTGAGGTCAATGGATGCTGTTAGAAACGAGAATCAAGTCGAGAGTAGCAAGGATAACCATGTACGGTTCGTTCATAGCGACACATGGCCAGTGTCATGGTGAACATACTAGTACATGTGCATACTTCAATTGCTTTCATGTGATGATCGTTGGGGTAGTAAAGGAGATTCTAAGCTAGTAGTCGTTGGAATAGATGGACGATTCTAGTTAGTCACTTGGAGTGACGATAAGCATGATATTTGCTTTAAGTAGACCGTTTCGGGTCGAGTTCGATGGTTGGGCTAGAACCATAGGCTTATTGAGCCGACTTTGATTTGAGGAAAAACCGAAAAGTTGATTGATGTATTTCCCAACTTGCCTTAAGAGGTTTGAATGTCCGGGTGACAATAGTGGACCGGAGGATTATGGAGGAGTATGAGTTGAGACGTTGAATGCCGACTAAGTCATGCACAAAGTTTATTTTGAAAATAAATTGCATCAACTATTTCATGTGTTTCCAATCCTTATATGGACTGTGTTATGAATTTTGAGAAATGTTTAGCACACACGCAAGATTTCAAATCATGGTTTTGGACGTGCATGAAACCATTTTATTGCGGGAGTTGCAAACTCCGCGGGATTTGTTTTGCTTTGTTTCATTGTTGTTCAACATTTGTTTTGGATATAATGACAATCATATTTTTTATGATGTTTAAGATGTTGGGCAAGTAACTATGACTCGTGACTTTAACATTGGATCTCCTCCACATATGTTAGAGTTTGGACGGAAAGTTATCTTCCATGATGTCTGTGTAAATCTATTTTGGAGAATTTGTTAATGTGAGTTGTTAAACAATGTTGTTTATGTGGTATTACCCTAGAAGGGGATTTTTGGGATTTTGGCGTCTCATTAATGATTTTGCTTATAGCAACCTAGCCTTGGAAGCACAATGTTTGGTGCTGTTTTGTTGACTTGGAGTCATCGAGTTCGTTAAATTTCATGGAGCTTTGTTTTACGACGTGTTGAGTCGTGTGAGTATAATTTCACAATGTGCATACTCTATTTGTTTATGTGAAAAGTTTACGAGTTATGTTCAGCATTTGGTCCCACTTGAGTTTGTTGAGAAAAGTTAATTTTATGCCATAAGGCGACTAAGAAAAGATGAGTTTGGAACTCTAGTGTCACGTATCTTCTCTTTCAAAAGTTTGTGTTATTAAGCATTTTGTTTCAAATAGTTCAGTGTATGGATTGATTTATACGTGGCTTAAATGAGGCATGAAAGAACATTTTGATGACATTTTATAATAAATTGATTGGTGCGCTTTTGGTCAGCTAAATGTTTTATTTGCATTTTTATGTAAAATGTGTTATATCGACTTAGGGGTATGCGTAGCTTGGTGACCATTTGGTCAAAGAGTATTTTGGTGTTGTAGAAATCATGCATAGTTTGCAATACTTACATTTTGAAAAACACGAAAGTATGAGTCGTTGACATTGGTCAATTTTGATTTGTCGAATGTTTTGGAAAGTCGAAAACCTTTTGATTTTGGAGGAAATGTGCTTTTTTGAGTATTTTTAGCAATTACATTTTAAACATTGATGTTTTGACGTTTTTGTTCCAAGTACGAAACTTTGAGGAAATGCTTCGTGATGAAGATTTAAAAAAAATTGTTTGTATAAAACTATGGTGTGTGCAATTTCTTATGTTTTTGAACATTGACGCGCACCGTTAGTGCAATTTGAGATTTGAAAATAGGTTTGAACCCTTTTTGGTGTCAAGAAATTATTAACACATACTTCCTCGTATGATTTAGAAAAACGCATTGTTGTGTACAGTTTGTCAGAAACACTTTGCTCGTGTGTCGTCATGTGACCATTTGAGGAAATTTTTGGGAAACGAATTTAAAGAATTTCATCTTTTTGAAATTTTGGTATGAGTTATTTAGTGCATGTATACCATTGCAGGAAAACCTTAAGGAAATGTTACAAGCTTGCATGCCTACCCCCAATTTGAGATTTTATGATGTTTTAGCCGATATTTTCAAATGATGGAAACAAATTGGTTTTGTCTTAAATATGGAACTTGCACAAGTCATTTTGTGTTTTGACTAAGGTGCATTTGTGAATCGTTTCATCGTTTTTGGGTAATAAACTAACGCTCAAATTTGTTTGGTAAATCTTGTTCCATACCATTTTATGGTTGACAAGGAAATTTTAGGAGTCAAATGTCGTTTGGACTTCTTTTGAAATACGTGCACACCTTTTGTTGCATCCCGTTTAAAGTCGGGCAGTCACTTTACGTGCATGTCATGAGTCAATCCATACTAGAACCGTGGCGGTTCATTTTAAAGAAATTGTTTATTACGCTTTTGCGTGTTGTGGGAGAACTGAACTGCAAGGAAATAATTTTCAACCTGATTTTCATATGTGGGACGAGCGTGTCCATTTTTGCGTAACTACCTAACTGATAGTAGTTTTCTATGCGTATGATTTACTTGATATGAAAATCTTTGTGCTGAAAATTTTGTTAAAGACTTTGTTAATTTGCATATTTGTTAAATAATTCGCTTGAGAACCTTGAACTCGTTAGGACCTTGGAAAGGGTAAGTGACCCAGTTAAGAGTAAATGCGTGTAGCACTTCGACGGTGGAAGGTTGACCATTCCACGCGTGATAGTACTGTAGGCCAAATGGTATCGGTTAAGGGGATGATACCCTTTGTAATTGAGAGAATAAATTCGTAGTGACCTATATCGAGGTAGGTGGTGTATTTAGGTGTCGACTTTTGGGCTTGAGGCCAAACACCTTTAATGTATCGGGGGATTGTAGCCGATTTTAAAAGAATGACGGTAATGGTAGTAGTGATCTTAAGATGTTCAATTGTGATAAGTGGACTTAGTGAAATGACCTTCTTTGTGTGGTAAGAAGATCCGTCAGTTGATTAATTGATAATTGGACGTATCCTTGGAGTTGTGGAATTAAGGGGTCAGTGATGACCGTCGGTGTTGGCACTAATGGAATCCGTTAGGATTAATTTCTAGTTCAGTAGCGTGATTATTGGGGAGTTCGAAGCTAACGTTAGGGGGAGTATGGAACATTTAAGGTTGGGAGACAACCGAAGTCTTGGTAAGTTAAGCGTTGCTCGGATGTAAATGCGATGAGCCTAAGGGGACATCAGGTGAGCACCGATGCAAAGACGTTCGTGACAGTTCGATCAAGAAGGACAATTTGAATCTCAGTTGGAAACTGAGGGGATATGAATAGGCTTGAACTTAGTAACTGTTGGAAGTACGAGAGCTAGATTTCGAGGACGAAATCTCCTTTAAGGTTGGGAGGATTGTAACACCCCTAATCTTGTAATATTTGTCAAGAGGTTGATGTGAAATTTTCATGCATGTAAGCTCGACCTTTTAGCCAACTTATCTCATGAGCTCGAAAAATCGGTTTCGGGATGGAAGAGAGTCGTTGGATAGCAGTTGGGGCGTGGTTAGCGATTGTGACCAGCGACTATGCCCCGGGCATAGTCGCATGTGTCATTGTCGTGATGGGGGTCGAGCTGAGCAAATCAAACAGAATGTGGTATGTGGGTCGCGACTATGCCCCGCGACAATGCCCATGGCATAGTCGCGAGGGCAATGTCGCGGTCGGGGTACTGAAATCCGATTAAAACCCCTTTCAACCCCAAATCATTTCTCACTTCTCCCATTACACCCATTTCTCTCCCAAACCGAAACCCTAAGCCTCCAAAGCCGATTTTAAGCTTTTGAACCCCAAGATTTGATGTTTCAAGTGAGTTTCTTCACCTCTCATGGCTAAGAGAAGCTAAAGCATGAACCCTCTCCACTTCATCTTTTCACCACGTTTTCTAGGGTTTTACCCAACCCTCACCTAAACACTTCTCTTTGATGAAATGGAGAATGAAGTTCATATTGGTAACCCTAGAAGTGTTTGGTTGGTGGATTCATGTGGTGGTTGAGGTAATCTTCTCTTCTCTTCGTTTTAGAAATTAGGGTTTCGATTTATTGGTGGTTTTGAATGTATATGTTGGGGAAATTGATTCCAAGTGTTTAAGGATAAATATTTATGGTTGGAAACTTATGAATCTAGGTTCTTGGAGATTTTAGCTTGAAGATGCAAGTTGTTTCAAAGGAGCTTACGTTTGAGAAATTCTAGATTTAGCTTAAATCTAGCAAGGTGAGTTCAAGTTACTTTGCGAAAACTTTGTACATGCCAAAATACTATTTTTCCAAGATATTATGTGTTTTACTTGAAAACTATCAATGTTGAGCTATTTGATGGGTTTCACCTTTTGAGGTATTATTTGTGGTAAATATTGTAAAACATTACCTTTGGATATTTTGGAAAATATGATAGATAAATCCTATACGAAAATGGGTTATTGATTCATGTGAAAAATGGAGTCTATTTACTATGAAAATGCATTTTGTGGATATTTGGAAATATGCATATAGTACTTCATGTGATGTTTTGAAAATGTAATGGTTGAGTCCTTTTGGAAAGGAGGGTTATCCCGATCCAAGGTATTATTTCGGGTTTTCATAGAATTGTGGTACTTGGTTACTTAAACAATGTGTAAACGCATTTTATGCGATGATGACCGACATTTATGGGTCTAGCAAGCTTGGAGCACTTTGCTCGGTTTTGACTTTGAGATAGTCTTGGGACATTTGTCCGGTTTAATTGGCTCGATGTGGAGTCTTAATTATGGCTTGCTTTTATTGTACCGTTTTGGATACTATTGCATGTTGTTAATATTTATATGCTTGGGTGAGTGAGTCATTCCGGGATAAGCATGTTGTATAGACTGTGTTGCATTGGATCCATAGGCACGTTAAGTTGTTGGTAATGATCGATTGGGTATCTTGAGGCCGAACCTCGAAACTCATGTTTTATGACCTTAACTTTACGAGTAGGCATTAGGAGGATATAGTCTTGGGCACTACCTTGGAGGTGTGTAGAGATCCACGCCGCTTATAGAGGGTGCCTTGAAGGTGATCCTAAGTGTGCCGGGCCTTGGGGCGTTACCAAGTGGGTAGACGTCAAGGTGTATCCTCAATTACGGTGTAACTCGGTTTCGTAGAGCAGAGTCGCAGAATAGGCAAGACGTATGTTGTAATTCCCGATTTCGATGGGAGGACAGAGATAGGCATAACGTAACTTGTAATCTCTACTTCCAGTTGTACGATGAACGTTGTATGGGTGGTATACTTATGTGTTACCTCCACCTTCAACGGATACGGGTCTCCCCCGTTTATGGTATTTGGATTTTAATACATTTTACGTTGCGTGAGTTTTGCTTCGTATTATGTTTCCAATGAAAGATTTTATTTAAATGGATGGTTTCCATGTTTTATGGGTTGAATATGTATTGTCAACCGTATTTGAAGGTTTTGCTTAAAACTAGATTATTTCACGTATTTGAGTGAGTTGGGGTTCGTAACTCAATTTTTGGAAAATGTTTTACACCTTTGGGGAGGATTCCCATGGATTTTGGGTGCGTTAGAAAATGAGTCATTTATGTCCATTTTGGAAACTCTTTGGAAATGATAATCTTTGTCGAAAACTTTCATTTAAAGATTTATTGAAACATGACTAAAACTACTTCTTTCCGATTTATGATTTTATATAGTCATGATAAAATGCTTGAACTCACTAGGCGTAAGCCTAACCCTTTTTATTTGTCGGCATGTGCAACAGGCTCAGGTTGGGGTAGCTCTAGCTACATTATGAAGTGGCGAGTGCTAGTAGTGTGCACGTGAGGTGACTTGAGTAGTGAAGACTTCCGCACTTATTTGGAATTGGCAAATTGTGTTATGTTAAGTAGCACCCGTTTAAGTTGTTTTATTGTGGGAATTATAATGTTTTAAATTCCGAGGTATTTTGAGGAATGAATTGTAGAAATGATTTCATGTATTTAGTTATTTTGTTGAAATTAAAGTTAGTTGCTCGTTCCAAATTTGAGGGTGTTACATTAACCTTAGCTTCTCTCTTGATGAACACCACCCTCCTTCTAGGCTACACGAAACCATCATCTACGACAAAAAAAACTTGATGGCGATCAATTCCAAACTCTTGAAATTGATCCAATCCGAATTTAAGTCCAAAATACCTAATTTAGAAATTGAAATTGATCTACTCCAAACACTCGATCAAATTTGATTTCAGATGACGTTCTAGGGTAGCCGAAGTTGGATTTGGAAGACAATCTGCTTCAAACTCGAAGTTTGATCTGCTCCAAACCCTTGAAATCGATAAGCTTCGAAAGCTCAAAGTCGATCTGCCCCATAATTTCGAAATTTTCAAGAGTTTATTTATCGTCAAACATTAACAATTGAAGGAAATGTAATAGCATGTAAATAATGCGATGAACATACGCATTTACATATCGGCCGACAACGTATTCCATTTCATTCCCTTACCCATTCCTTAGATCAAATCAAACACTCCCAACCACGTGACAATGTATTCCAAAGCTGACCTAATGATTGAGGCTAACGGAGGTATTCAAGCCCGTCTCCCGCAAGATTTGAAATTGAACCTACTGTGTATCCCATTTGCTAACTACACACTCGAGGGCTTCTCATTTTTCCTTGACAATAAAAATTTCACACCTTGCTCATCTGGTGCATTGCACGGGCACACTGCTAGTATATATATATATGTATAAATCAAGACCTTCATCTGCTACTGCTGATTTCCTTTGGTTAAGCTCTATGTTTTTCATTGGCTCCTTGTGTGTTATATCTCTGTATGCGATGTGTTTTATAATTAGATTATTTGATATGTGCCATCATCCCACAAGATGTTTGTGTTTATTCTCATTAATTATTTTTTGGATTATGTATATCGGGTTAAAACATGTTTATTCCACTAACATTCTTCATTTTTGCAGAATGGTTGAGCCTTTTGCTTTTGAAGTTGTTGTGAATGTGCGTTTTGTCTTACATAATCGAGTGGTTTTTAATCATAATGTTGCTGCTATGGATTATGTCATCGGGGTCTGTTTGGAGTTTGTTGTCGTTGTTTGGAAGCAAGAGTTGAAGTTTGAGTCCGAGAATTTGAACATTACCTGGGCTCATAACTCCCGTCTATTTGCATTGAAAACTAATTACCTTAATCTTGTGACTAATATTATGTTATGAATTGGTATATGTTTCATCATATTACAAAGATTATGGCATAGATTTTTCATCTCTATGGCTGCTGTCATTTTCCAGATTTATACATGGAATCTAAATTGGTTGAATCTGATGTGGATGTGGATGAATTAGATTATGGGAATGGTGTATCATCCTTCTATTTGTTAGTGGCCAAATCTCTTCATTTTTGTTGTTTCTGATTGCTTTAGCTTATGGCTGAAACATACATGTTGCGGGTTTTTTTTCTGTCATGGATGGTCCAATGTATTTTTTAGTCTTTGATATGTTAATCAATTGTTGCTCCATTGCTTGGTGTCTGAGAGGTCTTCAATTACTGTTCTATGTATTTGATTTAAGCCCATCTCTCAACCTCTTTGTCAGTTGAGCTACACATTTCATTTTCATTTATGACAATAAAAGATCACATCTTGCTCACCCCGAGGCATTGCACGAGTACATTGCTAGTATATATATAGGGGTAGGTTCAAATGAAAACCACATTTTCAATGTGAACATGAGAACAAATTTTGACCACTGATCAAAACTTTGAAAACTAATCAATGGTTAAGACATAATAAGGTTAACTGAGAAGTGATTAGGGCCAAAAATGTAAACTTGGATTTACACCTACCTTCTTTGACTTTTTACTTTTTATTTAATTAAAAAACTTTTAGCTCCTTAATTTTTAAACTAAATTATCTTAAAAATACCTAATATTCTAATCAAACAATTTATTAGGGGTGTGCAGAAAGTTAAAACGATCCAATCATAACTGACCTACCCAACTAGAACTGACCGACCTTGATTGGATAACCAATTGTAATTGGATTGGATCGGATCAAAATATTCAACATCCAATTTGGATCGGTCGGTTCTTGACTGATAGTCAAGAACCGACCAAAATCGAATCGAACCGATTCACCATCCATCCATTTATCATCCAACCACTCATCCAAATATAATCCAACACCTATCCGGTTATCATTCAACGACCATCTAATACATTATAATTCAAAGTTTAAAATTTAAGTAAACAACTCAGGTGGACAAGAGGAGAACCATTCAGCTGATGAGTCAGCTATAATTTGAAGTAAAAAAATTATTTTTAAAACATTATAATTTAAAAACATTTGAAAAAAAAATAAAAGCTACTTCCTTTAGAAAGGAACATAAAAAGTATTGGATGACTTTGATCCGATCATCCATTGGATGTTGGATGGATAAGATTCGATCATCCATTGGATGTAGGATGGATCTAATCCGATCCAATGAATATCCAATGGATTTCCAATGACAATATCCAATGGATGGAACTGAACCGATACAATCAACTATTGGATTGGAAAAATCTGACATCGGTATTAAATTAGAAGTATTGAAAAAGTAGCTAAAAACAAGATCGCAGAAGACCTCTGCCGCTTACACCAAGACTTCTCCGCACGAGCCTCAAGCCTCTGTCGATCAACCATCAAGAACTCAAGCCAAACCTGAAGATTATCAGAGCCTCTGTGTGGCCAAACTTCTTGAAGACCAGACTTGTGCATTTGAAGATTGAAGATGCTCGTGCCTCTCACGTGGATAAAGTGTACGAAAATTCTGAAGATCCCTATAGTACACCACGATGTATTACTTTCCAGGTGTCACCCTCCTATTGGTGGCAACCTTTTCTTTTGTACAACCACGTCCACCTTCACTATATGTATTGAGCACTACCCTGCCATTTTAAGAGAGCACACACAAATGACAGATTCTAGAAAGAGAGAGAAACCTTGGAGAGAAATTCATGCACAAGTGTGTGTTGTTGGTGTAATGGAACTTTTGATAATCAAATGAGAGATAATTTATTGAATGCTTCATATCATTACTTGTTCTTTACTCTCTGTGTGTTAATCTACCATAAACTCAAACATATTGTTTTTTTAAAGCTTCCGGTCATATTTGTTTATATACTCTGTTTTCATACCTTTTGTTTGAGTTCTATCATTGTTGAGATAAATCTGGGATCAACAATTGGTATCCGAGCAAACTTTGATTTCTACAATCAAAGCTTCATCTCTGCAAATGATCTTATCTCATTGGCAGATTTTCTGGTTTGAATTTTAAAGTTTGTTCTTCATTTCTATAAACAACCCCTGTTTTGAGTCGTTTTCAACTAGTGTGAATCTGGTTCATTATTAGGATTTGTTTTCATGCTAAAATCATTCCAGTGTGCATCATTTACTTTATAAACCCTTTTTTGGTTAATCTTTAGTTTCACTCTGCTTTTGTCTCTCTTTTTTATCTATAAAACTTCATTCCCTTGTCTTTCACTCCTTTCAAAACTATTTTCTTCAAAAATGGCAAACCTAATTGCCATTTACACGGCTGGATCTCAAACAAAACCTCCAACTCTATTGAGAGATGAATATCCTCAATGGAAAATCAGAATGATTCATTTTCTGGAGGGTATTGATAAGGAAATGGTAGATTGTGTAAAAAAAAACATATGTTCCTATGGTCACTGTTCCACATGTTCCTGCAACTGAAACAACCCCTGAAATCCCTGAGTATGACAAACCAAAAGATATTGATGATTGGTCATGCAGACTGGGAAAACTATGAGATGGGAAAGAAAGCCAAACGATTACTCATCATGGCTATCCCAAATGACCTATTTCAGTCTCTAGATGCATGTGAAACAACCCATGAACTATGGGTTGAGCTTGAGAAACAACTAGAAGGAGGTATTAAGACACAGAAGAACAAAAGGGCACAATGTCTTAATGAGTACTACAGGTTTAAAGCTCTTCCAACTGAGACACTTCAAAACACATATGACACATTTAATGCCTTGATAAATAGGTGCAAGAAATTTGGCATCCACAGAACCTTTTAGGAAAACAATGTTATGTTCCTCAAGAGTCTTAATGAAGAATGACTCCAGTTGTCTATCTCTCTACAGACCAATCAAGATCTTGATATATGGACCCTGACAGACCTTTTTGGCACATTAGTGGCTCAAGAAAACTACGTTGTCCAGACCAAAACCCAACTGCGTGGACCTCTGGCGCTAATTGGTAAAGCTACAGAGGGTCAGGAGAAACCACAGAGGGAGAAGTGTTCAGAAGAAAGTTCAAAAGGTAAGAAGAAAGGGAAGAAGGTGCTTGTTGTTGAGAGTGAAGATGAGGAGTGTTCGGGAGAAGAAGAGGCAAATATGGCCTCCATTGCAAAATCTTTGGCCTTGATAACCAAAGAGTTCAATAGAGGTTTCAAGAAGAAACTAACATTCAACAGCACTTTAGATGATCGAGATAGCAGAGGTGGCAGATTCTAAAGTTCTATGCCATAGATGGAAAGATCTTATGTGCAAGATCAAAGACAATTCGCCCCACCACAAGCTTATGAGCCAAGATTCCAAGGGAGATATGAGTTTCAAGATCAACATGGGATGTATGAGCCAAGATACCACGAACAGAAGCCAACCGAGTATCAACAGAGGCCAGTGGAGTACCCACAGAGGGATGACCAAAGAGCTCCAGAGAAAGTAACCACACCAACTCCACAGAACAACAGGTGTTTTAAGTACGGCAAGCCAGGACACTACGCCGCAGAATGCAGAAGCCAACCCAACAGAAGTCAACATGTACGAGATTCTGCTTTCTACAAAAAGAAAGCAGAATATTATGCTCAGAAGTCATTAATGGTCGAGCAAGAGAAGTGGGTCTCGGATGAATCTTCTAACAATGGTGACAAAAATGCCATGTTCTGTGGAATGGCATAAGTTGGTGGTTCAGACTCTAAAATAGAGGTATCCACATCTAACTCTTACTTAAATGAAACAGAAGTCAAATTTCTTAAACTCACCAAAGAATTTCATGATTTTGAAAAGAATTTTTTGGAAAATGAGAAGAAACTTGCCTTATATGAGAGAGAAGCTAGACTTTTAACTCAAGAGAAAGCAAAAATTGCTCTTGATAAAGAAAATCTTCAAAAAGAATATTTCTCAGAAGTTAAAATTTTAAAAGGCAAAATTTGTGATCTTGATTTGGCATTAAAGAACAAATTCAAAGAGCTCAAGGACACAGAGAGTGACAAAATGAATATTCTTTCTCTTAATTTTTTTTTCCAAAAAGAAAGAGAAGTTCTCCATCATGATTTGTTTGACAGATATCTAATGATAAGTCAATGTGCTCAAAAAGTTCATGAAAAAGTTAACACCCAAATCTGCAGAAGAGGGATTGGATTCAATGACTTGGATCCTTACACTGGAAACAAAAGAAAAAAAAATCTTTATCCTTTGTGTTCTGCATTGGAAAAGCTCAAAAACCACACTTTCCAAATTTGCTTTATGTACATAAGATACGAAAAATATCTAGAGAACCCCATTTGAGGAGCCCTCTGAATATGATAACTGTGTGGTATCAAAACACAGATCTATCATCCTCAAATTATGTCAAAAAAGCTTCATCTTCAAAACCAAAGAAATGTGAGAAGACTCAAACACAGACAAGTCTCTTCAAATTTGGCCATCCAGAGACACAAGCTCATGTTGCCTTTGTTTGCAGAATAATCCCTGAAAAGGAATTAAGCTCAGAGGCACCTGAATTTGTTCACTCTTCCATAGAGGGAAAGTTGCAAAAACCTTTTGAATGTGATTTAATGGAAACCTTTAAGCACTACTTCTTTGATAATCTAGAAACAACCTCTATCATACAAAGGTTATTTGAGAAAGATTTGTTGAAAAATCTTACAGAAAACAAGCCTCTTGAAAATCCTGAAATTGTCCCATGTATTTTAAAAGATTTAAATCTTTCAAAGGACAAAGATGGAAATGAGTGTGACACATGTCCATATAATCACGCCTTTATACAAACATAGACTTCCTTGATTCTGACTCAACCTTTGTCACATCAGAGACCGGTTCTGTTGAATCAGAGATAGTCCCTTGCAAACTAGAGGGAACAAAACTTCCCTCTGGCATTATGAATAGAGTAATTCCTCCCAAGAAATCAAGTGCAAGGATACCTATCTGTCCTGATTTTATTAACATGTTCATACAAGCAAAAACATCTCTTGAACTTGAGAAAGTTCAAAGACAAAAAGAAGTGTCATCTCAAAATCCCAAAGCTTCTAACTCTTTTAGGCCAAATCATGAAAATTCACTTGGCAACAAAAACAAAAGTGGATTAAAAATGACAAATCTTTTGCTTCTGTGGTAGTGAAACCGAAGGAAGGTTACCACAGAGGAAGATGGGTACAACAGGAGGCTCTTCCAAGGAGGAGTGTTTGTCAAAATAAATCTATCCTAGATAGGTCTTTCTGTAACTAGAAGTCTGATGCTAGGAGAGATTACTTTCATAAAGCCTCTGTACCCATTTTTCATGAATTTAATGAGAAGTTTAAGCAGATTGCATCTCATATTCATTATTGTGATTGTTTTGAGCTCATGTTTAAATTAAAACATCATTTCTCTAGTCCTCATTGTTTCTTCTCGAGACCCAAATCAAAGAATTCAAAATTCAAGGGTCAGAAGAAACAAAATGGTGCTTCTGTAAGAGAAGCTAAACCCAAACCTAAGGATGCTAAGGCACCTTTAAAGACTCCTACCAAAAGTGGACCCATTTGAAAAATGGGTACCTAAATCCCCTTAATTGGTGTTGCAGAAGCAGCATATGCCCGTGTGGTATCCAGACTTCGGGTGCTCAAGGCACATGACTGGCGATAGAGGGTTACTCTCCTCGTACAAAGAAAAATCTAGAGGAGGCTCTGTAACCTTTAGGGACAATAGAAAGGGAACTATAAAAGGATATGGAGTCATTACGAAAGAAGATGTCGATGTATCCAGAGTTGCGTATGTGGATGGCCTCAAGCACAACCTACTAACCGTGAGCCAACTCTGTGATAATGGATTCGACGTAATGTTCAATAAAATATATTGTTCTCTGTTAAGTGAAGGAACAAGCACAAAGATTCTAAGATCCGACAAAAGAGGTGATCTATACCTCATGAACTTCAAAGCCAAGGGTAAAGATGAAAAACTTTGTCTTATTTCAAACAAAAATGAAGAGGCTTGGCTCTGGCATAACATGTTTTCTCATTTAAATTTTCACACTTTAGATAAACCGATTGTAACACCCCGAATTTCGTTCTATAGGTAATTTCGTTCTGGCCGGACGTCCGAGCTTGGCGGAACTCCGAATAGCTTCCGCGGAAGCAACATAAACATTCAGGGTATTTTTTATTTCAGTTTCCGGACGTCTGCGAAGGTCTGCCCGGACGTCCGCGGGCCACCTGTCGAATTTTTAGTCTTTATCTCCAAGGGTTTCATCCATTTCACTCTCATTTCTTCTAAAATGAACTGCAACTTCTTCCACTCCGATTTTGGGCGATTTTCTCTTAGAACCAAGGTAATTTCATGCCTTCTCCATCCTATCTCAATTATGATAAATCTATGGAAGATTCATGGTCATTAAATGGTGATTATTAGGTGAAATCATCTCTAAATGCTCCTAATTAGAAGTGGTCAAGATCAAGAGTTCCATTACTAGGGTTTCCATTCTTTGAGCTTAAGGTGAGTAACATTAACTTAAAAACATACTTGATATGTAAAATACTCTACTTATTAAATTGTTCTAACAAATTTACCTTGAAGTGTATTTTGGGTCAATAAGCTCTTGTCTCCATAAAGAGGAGATATAGGGGCTTAAGAGTAAGATAAAGGTTATGTAACAACTCACTTTACTTGGAATTGTACATTGCATGATAGTATTCGATTGAAATTGTCGAACCTAAATGTTAGGGTTTAGAGCTTAATGGCTTAATTCATGTCTTAATGATGATACCATGGCTTGATGATGAAAGTGGCTTGTTATGCAAATTCATATATGTACATTTGTTAGATGACAATACTCATGTTACTACTTGTATGTATGTGGATAACTTGAGAACTACATGGATGTAGAAATTACATGCTTAATGAGGTGGTTGGACCGTCTCTCATGGGTGTAATGTATGTTGATGTGTATTATCTAAAGTAGCCATTTATTGGTATTCCTAAATTGGAGGAGCCCCTAAGTAGGCACTAGGAAGATATAGTCTTGGACACTCCCTTGGAGGTATGTGTGTAGACCCACACCTTTGGGATTATACCTTGGAGGTAGTCCCGATGTGCCGGGCCTTGAGGCGTTACCTTGGAGGTAGACGCTAAGGTATATCTTCTCTCACGGTGCAACTCGGGTTGGTGATTTGGGCCTTCCCCATAGATTTCAATTTGTGAATGACCAATTCAATGCTTCTTACTTGAAATTATTATATGCTTGAATATATGTTCAACTCACTAGGCGTTTATAGCCTAACACTTGTTGCTTGTTTAATGTGTATTACAGATTCTAGCGGTGCCGTCCTTAAGAAGGCTTAGATGGGGTCTTGTGAGCGTGGGGATACTTTTGAGATGTCAAAGATAGAAGATCAAATTTGGACTAATTATGACACCTTTTGTAATCTTATTCCTATAGTAGAGATTAGATTAGTCGGTTGTCATTTTGCTTTCTATTTTGCACATCGTATTGTGAATAGACCTATGTAATTTCCCCTTTTGTCCGCTCGTGCAATAGCAATGTATACCAAACTTCCATTTTATGGAAGTTTTTATTGATCCCTATTTTGGGGTGTTACAAGTTGGTATCAGAGCGCTAGTTTAAGTGAACTAGGTGTTGATTGTAGCATGCCTAGACTTAAACTGAGGTTAGTAACATTGAAAATCACCATGTTGGGTAGATGTCATAGGATGGGAGAGCGTTAGGAATTGCAGAATTACGTTTGTTGAGAATTATGGTGACGGTAACGAGAATGCTTATGTATGACATGCTCATAATTTCACTTAGCTAATGCTATTATGAAAGTGTTGTTACGTAAGTATACTTGACTACTATTATTATGATAATTAATGAATGTGTTAGTATGCAACTTTAGTCTATTCATTACTCTTGTTCTCGCATGCTTGACAGATTAAGATGGTGAACACGCGAAGTCAACTTCAATCATCACCGGAAGGTCATGCCGTGACCGAATGTACGGCTGATCAACCAGATGACCGAGGAACGGCCGGACTTCCTCCGAGGCCACGTAACTTAGGCGGAGGAGTGGAACAGATACCAAGAACCAATATCGGCACCTCCAATCCGGTAATGGAGGAAAACACCCTTGAAAACAGGTTGAAGGATAGTACGCTTCAATCCATGAACTCCGCCATGGCTCAACAACAAGAGCGGTTTATGAAAATATTAGAGGATCGGGACAACAGTAATCGACGATACGAGGCAGTTGCGGAAAATGCGATGAATGGGCCGAGTGGCCTTGGGATTGGGGTAGTTGAGGATGATCGGACGAATACACGTGATGGTAGGAGAGAAAGGGGGTGTTCGTACAAGACCTTCCTTAGTTGCAAACCACCGGAATTCGCCGGAACTACCGACCCCGTTCAGTGTATGTATTGGATCCGAGAAATGGAAATGGCATTCGAGGCAAGTGAATGCGAAGATTTCCAACGAGTTAAGTTTGCTTCTCATCTTCTTCGGGGTGAGGCCCTTACTTGGTGGAATCTCACCCGTATGTCTCTCACACCCGAAGTGTTGGCCAAACTCACGTGGTCAACATTCAAGAAGAAGATTCTCGATAAGTATTGTAGTGAGAGGGTTTTAGACAAAATTGAAGAAGAGTTCCGTGGATTGAAGAAGGGGAATATGACTATCGTCGAGTACTCAAAGTCGTTTCTCGAAAAGTTAAGTTTGGTGGAGCATCTGGCTCCCAACGAGAAAATGAAAATAAAGGCATACCAGCGGGGTTTACCAACCGAGATGAAAACTGCCGTGAGGAACGCCAAGGTGACGACAGTACATGAAGCAATTGAAGAATCATTGTTGGTAGAAGATGACCTGGCTCAAGGAAAGTTGGAAAGTAGGCATGTGAGTGAGAAGAGAAAGTGGGAAGGGTCGTCTGGACCCGTTCGTCAACAAAGGCAGTTTACTGGGAATAGAAGTGGGGATAACCGTCGTGATGCGAAGTGGTGTAATCAATGCAGAAAACATCATGTTGGCTCATGTGGTTCCCGACAACACTCGAACTCACACGAGTGCTACAAGTGTGGGAAGAGTGGGCATATTGGTCGGAATTGTCCTACGAAAGGACCGATTTGTTTCTAATGCCGTGAACCGGGGCATGTAAAGAGGGATTGCCCGAAATTAAAGTTGGGTGGAGGTGGCGGAACCAAGACGGAATCACCGAAGGTAACGGGGAGAGCCTTTCAGATGACAGCCGAGGAGGCAAAGGCTTCGACAGACGTAGTATCGGGTACGTTTCTTCTGAACTCCGTACCTACGCGTGTGTTATTCGATTCGGGTGCAAGTTTTTCATTCGTATCAGTATCGTTTTGTCAAAAGTTGTCTATGCCTACTAGTTGTTTAGAAGAAGCCCTAGTGGTAGAAATAGCCGACGGTGGGCAAGTTGTGGTTCGAGATGTTTTGCGGGGTTGCACGTTAGAAATCGAAGGAAAGAACTTTTCAACTGATTTAATGCCAATGGTCATCGGAGGGTTTGACGTAGTGGTCGGAATGGATTGGTTAGCCGAAAACCAAGCCGAGATCTTGTGCGCAAAGAAGCTAATTCGCATACCTACTCCGGACGGGAATCACGTAGTTATTTATGGGGAGTGAAGGAAAGGGGAGATAGCAATTATCTCTATGCTGAAGGCCCGAAAGTGTTTGGTTAAAGGGTGTGCATCCTTTTTAGCATACGTGATCAATGCCAAGTTGGAGAAGGGGAAAGTAGAGGACGTAAAAGTTGTTCGCGAGTTTCCCGATGTGTTTCTGGAAGACTTGTCGGGTTTGCCACCGGACCGCCAAGTGGAATTCAAGATAGACTTGGTACCGGGGGCGGGCCCGATAGCTAAAACTCCCTATCGTTTGGCTCCGTCCGAGATGCAAGAAATGATGGCACAACTCCAAGAACTTTTGGAGAAGGGGTTTGTGAGGTCGAGTTCATCTCCTAGGGGAGCACCGGTATTGTTCGTTAAGAAGAAGGATGGCACTATGCGTATATGTATAGACTACCGGGAGTTAAACAAGGTGACCGTGAAGAACAAATATCCCCTTCCTAGAATCGACGACTTGTTCGACCAACTTCAAGGAGCGGGATGCTACTCGAAGATCGATTTACGTTCGGGCTATCATCAAGTGAAGGTTAATGAGGATGACGTTCCAAAGACGGCGTTCCGAACACGATACGGCCATTATGAATTTCTATTAATGCCGTTTGGGTTGACGAATGCACCGGCGGTGTTCATGGATCTGATGAATCAGGTGTGCCGACCCTTTCTTGATAAGTCGGTAATTGTCTTCATAGATGATATTTTGGTGTACTCCAAGAACGAAGTAGACCACGAGTTGCATCTACGAGAAGTGTTGGAAGTATTAAGGAAAGAAAAGCTTTACGCAAAATTCTCTAAGTGCGACTTTTGGTTGGAAGAGGTCTAATTCTTGGGTCACGTAATTACCCGAGATGGAGTGTAAGTGGATCCTTCCAAAATCGAGGCAATGATGAATTGGGAACATCCCAAGAGTCCGGGAGAAATCCGAAGTTTCTTGGGTTTGGTGAGTTACTACCGGAGATTCATCCAAGTCTTCTCTAAGATTGCCTCTCCATTGACGGCATTGACTCGGAAGAATGTGAGTTTTGTTTGGATCGAAGCACAAGATAAGGCATTCCGTACCCTCCAAAAGAAATTGTGTGAAGCACCGATTATGTCCTTACCCGAAGGATCGGAAGATTTTGTGGTCTATAGCGACGCATCCAAGATGGGTTTGGGATGCGTGCTAATGCAACGGGGAAAAGTGATCACATATGCCTCGAGACAACTCAAGGTGCACGAAAAGAACTACCTTACACACGATTTGGAATTGGCCGCGGTAGTATTCGCATTGAAGTTGTGGCGCCATTATCTGTACGGCACGAAATGCACGTTGTACACGGATCACAAGAGTTTGAAGTATGTTTTCGACCAAAAGGAGCTGAACATGAGACAACGGAGATGGTTGGAATTGCTCAAAGATTACGACTGTGAGTTGCTTTACCATCCGGGTAAGGCTAATGTGGTCGCCGACGCCTTAAGCCGAAAAGAGTATAGCGGGAGCTTACGCGCCAACCTCTCGAGAATTGACATAGTGTCAAGCTTAGTGGAGCAGATTAGAGTGGCATAATCTGAAGCCCTAAAAGAAGAAAACCTCAAAGATGAAGTGATGGTGAAGCAAAAGCAATTACTAACGGAAGAGAGTCGTGGAGTTAAGTTGTTTAATGGGTGTGTGTGGGTGCCTAAGATCGGTGGAAATCGGGAGATACTCATGGATGAGGTTCATAAATCCAAGTATTCCATCCATCCCGGAAGTACCAAAATGTATCGGGATTTGAAGCTACACTATTGGTGGCCGGTCATGAAACTGGATGTGGCGCAGTATGTGGGACAGTGCACGACTTGTTCACAAATAAAAGCTCAACATCAGTTACCTTATGGTAAGTTGAAACCTTTGGAAATTCCCGAGTGGAAATGGGAGAAAATCACCATGGATTTTGTGACTAAATTGCCAAAGACTATGAAAGGTCACGACACCATTTGGGTGATAGTGGATCGGTTGACAAAAAGTGCACATTTCTCGGCGATGCGAGAGACCTTACCAATGGACAAGTTGGCAAAACTTTATATTGATGAAGTGGTTTCGAGACATGGAGTGCCCGTGTCCATAGTCTCCGATCGGGATAGTCGGTTCACATCAAGGTTTTGGCAAGCGTTACAAGAAGAACTTGGTTCTAGAGTGAATTTGAGTACGGCATACCACCCACAGATGGATGGTCAAAGCGAAAGGACCATTCAAACTTTGGAGGATATGTTAAGGGCTTGTGTAATTGAATTTGGGGGAAATTGGGACGCTCATCTACCACTAGTAGAGTTCGCCTACAACAATAGTTACCACTCGAGCTTGAAAGCGGCGCCATTTGAGGCATTATATGGGAGGAAGTGTAGAACTCCTGCATGTTGGTTAGAAGCGGGGGAGAAACAATTTTCTGGACCGGAAATTGTACAAGAAACGGCCGATAAAGTCAAAATTATTCGGGAGCGTTTGAAAGCGGCTTAAGACCGACAAAAGAACTATGCCGACAAGAAAAGGAAACCGGTAGAGTTCCAAGTGGGAGAGCGAGTAATGCTAAAGGTATCTCCATGGAAGGGATTGATTCGTTTCGGGAAGCGAGGAAAGTTAAGTCCCCGTTTCCTTAGACCATTTACTGTTTTGGAACGTGTGGGTTCGCAAGCCTACAAGTTGGACTTGCCACCGGAAATGGACGGGATTCATCCGACATTTCATGTGTGTTATTTGCGGAAGTGCCTAGCGGAAGAGGAAAGTGTAATACCATCGTCGGAGATCCGGGTAGATAACAAGCGTTGCATAGAGGAACCCGAAGCCATCTTAGAAAGATCGACTAAAGGAACCCGACGCAAAGAAGTAAACATGGTCAAAGTGCAATGGAGGCATCACCGTGGAGCCAACATGACGTGGGAACCGGAAGAAGTCATGAAACGCCGTTACCCTCATTTGTTTACATAACTTTAGATTTCGAGGACGAAATCTATTCCAAGTAGGGGAGGATTGTAACACCCCAAATTTCGTTCTATAGGTAATTTAAATGCTAATATTGTCTTAACTCAATTATAAGTCTTTGAGTGAACTCCATAGCAATTCTATGTGATCAATACTTGTTGCCTGCACTTTTGAGATCTGCTATGTGGTATTGACATGTGCTGGAACTAAGAAAAGCTAGAAAACATAGAATTTATGGAACCCCGGACATCCGCGAGCTTCTAGTCGGACGTCCGAGCTTGGCGGAACTCCGAATAGCTTCCGCGGAAACAACATAAACATTCAGGGTATTTTTTATTTCAGTTGTCGGACGTCCGCGAAGGTTTGCCCGGACGTCCGCGGGCCACCTGTCGAATTTTTAGTCTTTATCTCCAAGGGTTTCATCCATTTCACTCTCATTTCTTCAAAAACGAACTGCAACTTCTTCCACTCCGATTTTGGGCGATTTTCTCTTATAACCAAGGTAATTTCATGCCTTCTCCATCCCATCTCAATTATGATAAATCTATGGAAGATTCATGGTCATTAAATGGTGATTATTAGGTGAAATCATCTCTAAATGCTCCTAATTAGAAGTGGTCAAGCTCAAGAGTTCCATTGCTAGGGTTTCCATTCTTTGAGCTTAAGGTGAGTAACATTAACTTAAAAACATACTTGATATGTAAATTACTCTACTTATTAAATTGTTCTAACAAATTTACCTTGAAGTGTATTTTGGGTCAATAAGCTCTTGTCTCCATAAAGAGGAGATATAGGGGCTTAAGAGTAAGATAAAGGTTATGTAACAACTCACTTTACTTGGAATTGTACATTGCATGATAGTATTCGATTGAAATTGTCAAACCCAAATGTTAGGGTTTAGAGCTTAATGGCTTAATTCATGTCTTAATGATGAGACCATGGCTTGATGATGAAAGTGGCTTGTTATGCAAATTCATATATGTACATTTGTTAGATGACAATACTCATGTTACTACTTGTATGTATGTGGATAACTTGAGAACTACATGGATGTAGAAATTACATGCTTAATGAGGTGGTTGGACCGTCTCTCATGGGTGTAATGTATGGTGATGTGTATTATTTGAAGTAGCCATTTGTTGGTATTCCCAAATTGGAGGAGCCCCTAAGTAGGCACTAGGAAGATATAGTCTTGGACACCACCTTGGAGGTATGTGTGTAGACCCACACCTTTGGGATTATACCTTGGAGGTAGTCCCGATGTGTCGGGCCTTGAGGCGTTACCTTGGAGGTAGACGCTAAGGTATATCTTCTCTCACGGTGCAACTCAGGTTGGTGATTTGGGCCTTCCCCATAGATTTCAATTTGTGAATGACCAATTCAATGCTTCTTACTTGAAATTATTATATGCTTGAATATATGTTCAACTCACTAGGCGTTTATAGCCTAACACTTGTTGCTTGTTTAATGTGTATTACAGATTCTAGCGGTGCCGTCCTTAAGAAGGCTTAGATGGGGTCTTGTGAGCGTGGGGATACTTTTGAGATGTCAAATATAGAAGATCAAATTTGGACTAATTATGACACCTTTTGTAATCTTATTCCTATAGTAGAGATTAGATTAGTCGGTTGTCATTTAGCTTTCTATTTTTCACATCGTATTGTGAATAGACCTATGTAATTTCCCCTTTTGTCCGCTCGTGCAACAGCAATGTATACCAAACTTCCGTTTTATGGATGTTTTTGTTGATCCCTATTTTGGGGTGTTACACCTGTGAAGTTAAATTTGGTAAGTGGTATTCCTAACTTGAAATTCGACAGAGATCATCTATGTTCTTCTTGTGAAATGGGAAAACTCAAAAGAGCTTCCCACAAGACCAAGTCAGATGTGTCTTGCACTAATCCTCTGTACATGCTTCATTTCGACCTCTATGGTCCTATTTCTGTACAGAGCTTTGGTGTCAAAAAGTATATTCTTGTCCTAATTGATGAATTCTCAAGATATAGTTGGGTTGAGTTTGTTAGAAGGAAGTCTGATGTTCCTCAAATACTAATCACTTTAATGAGAAAAATCCAGGTTCTGTATAATTGTAAAGTGGCACTGAGTTCAAGAACTCAACCATTGAAGCCTATCTCTCTGAAGAAGGGATCTCATAGAACTTCTCGATCGCACAAACTCCACAACAAAATGGCATTGTAGAAAGAAGAAATTGAACGCTAGTGGAGGCTGCCAGAACCATGTTCACTGCATGAGGATTACCGACTTCCTTTTGAGCAGAAGCAATTTCAACCGCTTGCTTCACTCAAAATAGATATTTGATTGTGAAAAGACACACGAAAACCCCATACCACTTGATCAACTAGAGGAAACCCAACATAAAATTCCTTCATGTGTTTGGTTGCAGATGTTTTGTTCTGAACGACAGAGAACAACTTGGAAAATTCGACGGAAAGGCCGATGAAGCAAAGTTTATTGGATATTCATCCACATCCAAGGACTACAAAGTCTTCATACTTAAATCAAGAATTATACTAGAAAGTATCAATGTATCATTTGATGACTCATTCCAAGAGACTTTTGAGCAAATTAGCTTAGGACTCGGGCTGTACAAGTAAGCCTTTGGCGCATCACTCTCTCAAAAAGCAGAACTTAATCTACTGTTCGAGGATATGTTTGATGATGACGAACCCTCTGTGAATGGTCACAGAGCCTCTGGAATACAAATCTCTGCGGACCAGGCTCCTCAAAGTATATCTCTTACTGGTCCTTCTAATACTTCACCCTCTTTTACTACTTGTGTAGGTCCAACAACTGAGGGGGGCATGCAGAAGATGCTACAGAGAATGATAAGGATTCCACACCAAAACAAGCAGAAAATCCAACACCTGTGACCATAGAGGATTCCCCACCAGAGCACGATGAGAACTCCACACCAATCACTGTAGAGGTCTCGACTCCAACTCATGAAGAGACTTCAACTCTTGTGTTAAGCGCAAATGACATACCATCTACTACAAAAGTGGTGCTGAACCAACCAATGTACCCACAGAAGTAGAACTTGATGCTGCTAATGACTGTTTGGGCAAAATTTCACAGGTCTCGACCACGACCATAAAAGGTAAGACGCATGTCGTGAGCTATACCTTGTATTAAGATAAGGTCCCGACAAAGACCCAAAGAACCTCCGCCATCCCTCCTAAAAGGTAAGTCGAGAGTCCCTCACGACACTCGACCTCGACGTCGCCCGTTCCGCACGACCGTCGCATAAAACCATACGACCTCGACCGACTAACGCGTTATACAACTGTTATATTTGTTTAAGTGTTTAATGCAGGAGTCAAAGTCATTTATGGACAAACGGCTATAACCGACGAAATCAGTTAGGAGCATCTAAACTCACTTTGAATACGACGACCGTTACAACAATCATCAAAGATCTTAATGATTCAATTAAAGTCATCCGAAGACTATAAAATCCCAGCTCAATCATCAGTTCAGGACACCTGATCAACACCGAATAACACAGAGAGAGATAGAACAAGAACATAGAACAACAGAAGCAAACACAAACACTCGAAGAATATTCATTCGAAGCAAAGAGATCATTCATAGAAGATCATTCTCGACACAAGACTATCGCTCTCGACCAACAGTTTATACATAGTGTTCACACACGACGCACACTATTTTTACATTCAAAACACTTGTACTTTACATTTAGAAGTCTTTCCTTCATTTGTATTGTAATCTCTGTACGATCGACACCCGGAACACCAAGGACATCGCCCCTGATTGGCGACCATAGTGCAGCGACGACATCCACTGTCGTCCGCATGTTTTTTCCTCGTTGAGGTTTTTCCTGCGTCATCAAATCCTTTGTCTCATTTACATTTTGTCTTTGTCGCACGCCTTTGTCGTAAGATTCCTTTCTTTAGTTGTTAAAGTCCACATCGATCTTAAGTTGTTCCTTTGGTGCGATTTTTGGCATTAATAGTTTGGCGCCCACCGTGGAGACCCCATCTAGAGTAAATCTTCGACAAACGTGCGTCTTGCTAACAGTTTCTTGGAGTTTTCTTTGTTCTCTGTTGCAGGAAAATGGCAGCCCCTGGAGATCAGCAGCATGTCATTGCTCAGATGTACCAGGAGCTTGAAGTCGCCCGAAATCAAATCAACGCCATGGCGGAGCAAAGCCATAGAGCAGCTGAAGAGATCGCACGGTTAAGGAATCCATTTGGACCTCAGAGTGGTCCTAGGCCATTCATTCAGAATCCAGGCCAAGGATCGTTCGGTCAGAATGGTCCTCGACAATTCACGCATAATCCAGGTCCAGGATCAGGTCCGTTCGCTCAGAATCAGCATCCAGGTCCGACCATGCAAAACCAGCAGTCGGGACCGTTCAATCCAAATCCACAATTCGGGACGGTCCCTCCTCAGCATATAAGGCCACCACCCATGCAGAATGGATCGCAGCCATTTCAGAATGGGTCGCAGCCATTTCAGAACGGGTCGCAACCGTATTTTGTTCCTTTCAACGGAGATGCCAATGGCTCGTCGCATGTCAATGGCACCAGCCCAGGAATCAATCCGCAAGCAGGGGTAAATCTCAACCCCAATGACCCCGTCGCCCAACGATTGAAAATGCTAGAAGATCAGAACGAGCGCGTCCTATCTTTGCTCGCCAAGCTGCCTGGGGCAGCCGTGCCCATCGACGTCGAGCCCCGATCAGGATTTCAGGCGTCACCATTCATCGATGAGATCGCGACTGTCGAGGTCCCAAAGAAGTACAATGTCCCCGCCTTCACGCCCAAGTACTCGGGAGTGACCGATCTGACAGAGCACGTCGCTCAGTATAAGCAGCTCATGTGGACGATCTCAATCCCACATATGTATCAGGAAGTCTGTATGTGCAAAATCTTCAGTGCAACTCTCACTGGTCCTGCTCTCCAATGGCTGATCAATCTCAAACCCAAGTCCATCGGGTCGTTCGCTGAATTAGTCAATCAATTCTCCCAGCAATTCGCCAGCAGTCGCAAGATGGAGAAGCAGACCAGTGACTTGTATTACGTCGTGCAGAAGACCAATGAGTCTATCCGTAGTTATTTCAATCGATTCAATGCAGAGATGATCAGCATTCGCAATTGTGACATCAAGACCGCGATCAAAGCCTATAAGCGTGGTCTGGACGACAGTTCAGGTTTATACACTGACCTGACTAAGTATCTTCCGGAGAATTTTGAAGACATCCGAGCTCGAGCCTTAGCATATATGAGAGTAGAGGACGACGCTGCCTTTCGTCGCAAGCATACCGACGACAAGTGGTCGTTATGCGTAAAGAAGCCAGAGTTCAAGACGAAAGCGATTTCCAAAATGGAGCCCGCCCGCCAGATCTCGAACGTCCGATTCAAGACAAAAGCAGAGGCTAAGACCGCGACCAAATTTCCTCAATACCCCAAGATATCCTCTTACGGATTCAAAGGGTCCACTAAAGATTTGGTCGAAGCTCTGAAGACCGCCCAGGCGACTATTCGATGGCCAACGAAGTCCGGTCAGGATGATGCTAAGAAAGATAAATCTAAATGGTGCGACTTCCATGTCGACCATGGTCATGCGACAGATGATTGCATAGCTCTCAAAAAGGAGCTGGCGTATCACGTCCCAAAGGGCAATCTCAAAGACATCATCGATGGCGTCGTTACCCCCAGCTAACGATGTTCGACCGTCAACCCCCGAGCATGCGAAAGTCATCAATTGTATCACTGGTGGTTCCGACGTATGCGGTCTAACGTACCCTACAGCCAAACGTCACGCCAGTCAAGCGCCAGACGATCGGCCTATTCCGCGTTCATCAAGGCCCAGAGGCGATTTGGAGTTGGAAGCTATGAAGATCGTATTCGACCAAGTCGACCTCGGCGACTCGTATCAGAAGCATCACGACGGGTTGATCATTCAACTCACGGTTGGTAACTGTCTAACTCGTAGAGTCTTGGTCGACGGGGGCAGTTCAGCAAACGTCATTTTTCTCAGCACCATCAAAGCCATGGGAATCGATCACTCGGAAATCACCCGACGTTCGACAACTTTGGTCGGTTTCAATGGAGAAGCGACGAGTACTTTTGGAGATATCGTTATGCATGTCTATGCCGGAGGAATTAACAAGCAGACCAAGTTCAGCGTCATCGACTGTGCGTCGGCCTATAACATCATTCTAGGTCGACCATGGATCCACGAAATGAAAGCCATTCCCTCGACGTATCATCAGATCCTGAAGTTCCCTACGCCGTGGGGCATCCAGGAAATCAAAAGTGAGCCGAAAGTCGCTCGTGACTGCTATAAATCCACTCTGAAACCGCGAAAGTAAATCGCTTAGCAGATGTGGCACGACAGGTTCGTCCTTCTATCCTTAGAAACAAACACTTATGCTTCGTCTACAGGAATAAAACGACAGTATGGCCCTATCACGCGAAAACACAGTCGACGCAGACATAGATGGTATTTTCCAAGATCCCTGTGTCGATTTGTCATTTAAAACCTATTTTCCTCCTGAAAGGAATAGGATAATAAATGACAAGGGGCAAATACCCCGTCAAATAAAAGAAATAAATCTGAGAAGGTACGTATCCTAATCTCTTCTCTCTTCCTTCATACGATTTCTCATCACGAACGATTATTGACTTAAGCATCGGATGGTTGTTGGCTAGTCAACGACCAACCTCTAATATTATTTTATCGCAGAAACGCACGACAATAATCACTAAGTCTACTATGTGACTTTAAATTCGCAAGGTCGCCCGACATAGACGATCACATCTACGACTTGATCATTCTTCTGCGGGAACACACGATTCAAGCTCATCGCACAACTTAGTCATATGATCGCAAAGTCTACACGACTTTTTTCTAAGTTTCTTAAACTAAGAAAAATTTATTACTCTGAATGTATGCTTTAGTCACACATTCCTATGTTTGTTTACACGATTTACAAGCGCTATTTCTTACATTCTAAGCTATTGTGTTGCAATAGATGCCTAAGTCGCATGATTTCTATTATATTCAGTAAATTTCATAATTGACATGTTATTTACTTACTGAATATACAAAACACGAGTACGACGGAAATTTAAATTTCATTCCCTGAATAGTTTGTCATTCACATTCAAATTAACTCGACCACTGACAGTCGAGCAGCAAAAGAAACGACAAATGACAAAGACATTTCCTAAGGCAAAGGGGGAGCGTCAGTCGCGTCCCTGCTTGAGGCCTCACCCTGTAGACCTTCCTCCTCCTCCTCACGATCCCATCTCTTCGATAGAGGTCCCTTGAAAATGCTCCTTGAAAGATAAGAGCTGATATTTCCCCAGATACGGAAATAACTTCGTCCCGTCAAGGACATAGTCAGTCAGGAGGATCGTCGACAACGTAAAGTTGATCATCATGACTTCCTCCTCATCTTCTCCCGTCTTTACACCCTTGCCCCTAGCGGCTGACGAAAGGGTCGACGAGGATATAGAAGACATCGTCGCCGGTTGTGCAGTATGAGACATCGTCGTCGGTTCGCAGTATCAGACATCGTCGCTGGTTGCGCAGTATGAGACATCGTCGCCGGTTGCGCAGTATGAGACATCGTCGCCAGTTGCACAGTATGAGACATCGTCGCCAGTTGTGCAATATCTACGGATCTAATCCAATCACTGTCCATATCCAGCATCGCCACCCGCACAAGTACATACTGATACGAGGTTTCACACCCCGAGAATCTAACCGCAAGTGTACGGTGTCGAATCAAGTAATAACGTACGGTAAGTACGAGTATCGAATCCACGGGAATTAGGAACTAAGTATCACAATTACTACAATCGCTATTAACTGAGCTATCGAAAATTGAGAGGTTGGTATTAAACTACTAATTGCAGAAAATAAATCAAACACAAGACAAAACAGTAAACAGCTTTGGAAAATCAGATAGAGAAAACAGTTGAGGGTTGGAAATCCAATGGTTCTCGCATACAAACGTTTGACTCAATTCAAATACTAGTTATTCCTATCAATGATTACCCAATCTTTATCTAATCATTGTTCTTTCTCAAGCTACAACGATTTTATGTGCAAAGCATGGTTCGTTTTCAAGCAACCGTGATTTCTATTTTGAAAACATAAGTTTTATCTTTCGATCTCAACATATAGGGTTCAAAACGCATTAAGCTTAAGATTCAAACGGGACTAAGATTTACTCGGTATATCTCTATCCTTTCTTAACTTAGACATGCAATTCCTAATTCTACTTCTCAATTACTTCTCTCGAACATAAATTGAAAGCAATAAAACAATTGTAAGGTAGCTAATCTCACAAAAGCATTAAACACCAAATTGCATTCATTCATTAAAATAGGAAAACTGATAAAGGTCTCAGGTCATCTGTTTACAAGCTTAAACCACATTCATTCCAACCCCCAACATGAATCGGTTAGTTCATGTCGGTGGTTGATTCAAACACAATAGAAAAAGATGGAAACAAGTATGTAAACATGATAATCGTGGCAACTGTAAATGGGATGGTTACTCCCTTCTATCGTGCTCGTCTCTACTTCGCGTGATGAACGTGTATCTGATCCTCCCTCTATCGTGGCTCCAACGGGTGTCACTCGGCTCTGAAAATCGCCCCCGGAACTGCTCTGGCCGTCGTGTGAAAGTTGCGTCCTGCCGAATGACCTAAAAACTGAAAATTATATCTGAAATTCGTGAAACAGAGCCTTACGCGACTTGCTGCACAGCTTGCAAGTCGCATGGCAGGTCGCGCGTATCCTTTTGGATGCGTGGGTCGTCGTTTGGTTCGCGGTTCGGGTCCTGGTTCGGTCGTGGGTCTTGGGTTTGGGCTCTTGGGCTTTCGTTGGCTTCGTTTTGGACTCGATTTGGGCTCTTTTTAGCTTCTTTTCTTGATGATTTCCGCCTCTTAGATAACCTGTATAATTCACTAGATAAACCGTAAAATACACGCCTTTTTACTTGAACACAAGCCAATCTCATTGGTTTGAGAACCGAAAATAACGCCAAAAAGTGGCGTTATCACATACCTCGTCCTCCATTTGCGATCATTGACAGCAGTGTTCAAAACTAAGGTACGATCACCTTTAAGCCTTACTATAATGACGATATTGATAGCTCGTGACTTTATTGAGAGTTGAACTCGTGACTGTTCCGGTTACGTTAGGGTTGTACTAGGTCCAGACATACTAGGGAAAACATTTTGCCTCGACCCTACCTCACGGGATACTCTCTTTGCACTCGAACCTAGGTTATCGCACATGTTGTCATGTTATGGAGGTTATGTACAAGAATACGCAATAATTTCATGACAACTAACATGAAAGACGCACAAGTGTCCAAAAGATTGATCTCAGAAGGAATCAAGTAGCAAGACAGGGAATATCATTAGAGGTATTCGTAGACTCTAATCACGTTTTCCAAAAGATCATCCAGGTCTTTACAAGGGTTATAACGGGGCTAAGGTTAAGGCGTAGAAACGAAGGGTAAAAGGATCAAAGGTCCTCGGTGTGTCAATCATTGGCAATTATGAACTTTCTCCTCCACTGTCTATCACTTGGCCCTATTTGTTACTCTTGGAGTCACTTTGACTCACTTATTATGCAGCTCTAAGTGCTATTTTAATACTGTATTTATTCTCTCTTTTTTTTTGGGACTTCATTGGTCCTCTTTTCTATTTCTTGGGTTACATTGACCCAATTTTGTTCTCATGACTGGCCGGAATTCTTTCTTTTCTGCTCTATCTCTCGCTGTTCATTACCGCTTCCGATCGACACACTTTCGGATAAGGTTGGCTAAGGCTTATGGCTGAAGGTTTAATGATGGGTTTAGAAACGAAGAGGGTGAGTGTTTGGCTTCCAAGCGGTTTACGGATACACACAAAAGGGGTAAAAGGAAACGATAGTTAAAAATAGGTTAAACAAAACACACAATGCCTGGAATCATATCTTAAGGTTTACACGATGTGGTCTACTATACCCTCACCTAATATCCCGATGGTCGTCTTTGCTACTCAATGCAATAATGTAGCGAGATCATTCTACATTCACGGCAAGGAATTCGAAAAAGTGTATGTGAATTAAGTGTATAAATCCCTCGAAATAAAAAACGTATTTTAGGCTCAAAACTCACAATCGGGTGGTCTCCACTAATGTCCCTAGTCATGTCCTTTCCCGGTCCTTCCCTAACGGTCACGTCACTCTCAAAAGATTCTTCCCACAATGGTTGGTCTCAATCATTCAAAACAAAAAAATTAGCTATTATGATCTAGACACTCAGAAGTGCAGGAAATCTACGTGCATAACTTGGGCCCGATTGGGCAACCCCAAACCTTACCCACACATTGTCCCCAATGTGCAAGTAAAGTCGTAGGTGATGCGACTCGAATCATTGTGCAGTTATTACAGTTATCAAAAGGACGGGCAAGGCATTACATAGCAAGCAAAAGAAAACACAAAATTTCTAAAATGGGCACCCCAAACCTAGGTCGTGGCCTAGGTTTGCCAATAAAAGCCAACCCCAAACCTCGGTAAAACCGAGGTTTGCACAGGGTCTAAAGAATTGAGTGTGTAGATGTGAAAGATGAGGAACCCCAAACCTAAGTGAAACTTAGGTTTGTTGCATCTCGTTAAACTAACACGAACAAACATCTTACACCACTCGTTATTATGCAAAGTTTAGATCGTACCTGTTTTGCCCGGATGAAGGAGGATTCTTGAAAGGTTGAGCGACCGGAGGAGATTCTTCTCAAAAGATTTGAGCACTTAGAGGAGACGGAGAGAGCATGCAAAACCAAAACACTCAGAGCAAAAGACAAAAGACAAAAAAAAACAAGAAAAGGAAACACACAAAGCAAGAAAGGAACAAAGATTGCACGAACAACAAACGAGACACAACAGGGGACTCCCGCGGTTTTGGCCGCGGGATGTAAGTCGCGGGATAACCCGCGTATGTCCCTGTTTCAGAAAACCAACAGGGTGCCCCGCGGCTTGCTGCGCAGTATGCAAACCGCGTGGCAAGTCGCGTATGTCTCTGTTTCACAATATTTTTGGCTTTTTCGATTTTTCGATTTTTATGGTTTTTTTCGGAAATAAAAACACACTCAAACTAAAAATAATAAAAGTAAACAAACCTTGGTGGGTTGCCTCCCACCCAGCGCCTTATTTAAAGTCGTGGCACGACTGTGCGGTTTTCAACTTGGCTCCGTATCCGCTGGCTCGAACCGCCCACACTTGCGGTTCTTCGCGGATTCTCTCGCAATTGGCCTTCCATGACCAGATCCGGATGCCTCTTCACTCCGACCTTTCATCTTCTCGAACATCTTGAAAGTCACCCTCTCGCCACCGACTCTGAAGGTCGCCTCTCCTTCCTCCACATCAATTAACGCTCGACTCGTGGCTAGGAATGATCTTCCCAGAATTAACAGGACCTCTTCATCTTCGTCTATGTCAATGACCACGAAGTCGACTGGAAAGTAAAACTTACCGACTTTGATCAACACGTCTTCGATCACTCCATATGGGTATCTGATTGATCGATCGGCGAGCTTTAGCGTCATGTATGTCGGACTCACCTCGCCCAATCCAAGTTTCCTGAATATAGAAAGGGGCATCAAATTAAAACTAGCCCCTAAATCACACAAAACTTTATTGAAAGAAAACTTTCCGATTTGGATAGGGATAGAAAAACTCCCTGGATCATTGAGCTTCTTGGGAAGCTTATTCTGAAAGATAGCGCTACACTCTTCAGTGAGTGCAACGGTGGATTGGTGATCAATTACCCTCTTTTTGGAAAGGATCTCTTTCATGAATTTCATGTAAGAGGGCATTTGGGCGAGAGCATCTGCAAAAGGAATATTGATCGTTAGCTTTTTAAATACTTCAATAAATTTTGAAATATTGACCTCATCCTTATTTGCTTTCAGCCTGCTCGGGTAAGGTACTCTCGGTACCACCGGCTTGACCGGTGGTTGCTTCAGCTTGGGCTCTTCACACTGCTTGCTCTCTTCACCCTCCGAGTTCTCTTTGATTGCACACTCTTTATCAGCTTCTAGTTCAGTCACTTTAATGCTCTCGATCTCTTTCTCTTTCGGACCGGTCTCCCTTGATGACGACTCTCGTAATGGCTCTCCATTCAGCTCCTTGCCATTTCTCAGATAAATGGCATTGCATGTTGTTGGTCCCGAAAGGCTTAAACAAGTTTGTAGAAGGGGGGGTTGAATACAAACACACTATTTTACTTTTCTAAATTGTTTATTGATAAATCATTAACAATTTACAGCTTGTTGCGGAAACAAGATTAAGGATAAACCTAAATCTAAACAAGTTGGAACACTAAGGTTTTCTTGCACTAAGAAAGATAAGGAGATTACTAATAAAATCCTATCTTGAGAGATTTGAACTTGTCCAGAGTTAGCACGTTACTTCAAATGAAGTGAGTTCATCTCTTTATATACTGCATGCATTTAATGCAATCCAGTATATACTTTACACGTGTCATTAGCGGATTGGTTGCATGTCATTGACCTTTGATGACAACCTTAGTAGCCGCATGAATGAACAGTGTAGTGTCAGAGTGGTTGTACGATTTCAGATTTTCGGAGGTTCTTTTCTGACATTTCGTACTGTGGCGTGCAAGGGAGGTTAAGACAAAAGTACTTTGTACGGAGGACTTCATGATCAGCTTTCGTTGATTCAGCGATTATCATTTACTATTCAGCAGATGATAAAGTTCAGCGATAGCTGAAGTCTTGTACTTGATACTTCACGTTGAGTGGACAAATCTGAGTCTTCGCTGATCCGCATCAGTTCATTAGGAGACTTGTCGCTGGTTCTTGAGCTTGATCTTCGACTTCAGCGTAGAACCTTTGTTGACGTGAATCTTGTCTTCAGGGATCATAAGTAAACAACTAACTTATCAGCGATCATCATAAGGACTGAACAGACTCAGCGATATGGTGAACAGTGTTCGCTGAATGTTTAATCTAAAAGTGCGAGAGTTCCTATCAGCAGTACTGTAAGATCTTAGTACTTATCAGCGATAGTGAAACTCTGATACATATTGTTTACTTACAATTTTCACTAAGTATTTAAGATAGGGTCATTATCAAATCACTGAGGGTTTGGATCAACAATCTCCCCCTATTTGATTATGACATAGCAACAGAGAAAATTGCTATTTAATGAAAACATAAGGATAAAAAGAACTCATAAAATATTTGTCCCTTTTACTGTTTTCTGGGATCTTTTCAGTACTGATGGAGTAAAGTACATTCGCTGAAATCTTTCTTTAAATCTTTGAATCAGGTTACAATATGAATAAGAAAGATTACAAGTACAAGCGAAATAAATTATAAGTACTGAAGGATGACTGATACAATAGAGAAAATGGTGATTGTTGTCAGCCTTCAAAGGGTTCTTCCTTAATGAGAAGTTCATCAAGGGTTGTCTTTTCAGTTGGAATCATCCAGTCAGGAACCTTTTCTCCTTTATTCTTTAGCTTCAGAGCAGCTTCAAAAATCAAGGGTTATAGGTGTCGTGCCTGAATGTCTTTTCTGAAGTCGCACCAGTAGATGAGATCTTTGAGCTGTTCGATTGGAGTGATTGGAAGCTCAGCGATCCGTTGAAAGCATTTACGTCCGTCGTAGTCAAGAAAGAATATTCCATAAGGATTACTGATGACTTTACCAGGGACGAAAAATTCACATGGTGGCAAAGAGACATCAAGGGCAGATAGATCAGGATCAGGACCAAGTACTTCAGCGCGAGAGAAACCAATTCCAGTTTCATTTCGTATGACAGGACCTGAGTTTGAATCTTGACGTTTCTTCCTTGGAGAGTCCTTTTTTCTTTTCGGCTTTAGATCAGGAACAGGAGGAATATCCACACAAGAAGATATCAAATCGATCTGTCTGTTTATCAGCTTTTCGAAATGATCCTTGTACTTAGATTTTGACGGTTGGATAGCTAACCTCATCTCCAGCCATTCAGAGAGACCATACCTTTTTACAGTGTCAGCACGAAAGGTTTCAGATGAGTCATCTTCTCTGAACAGTTTGATGTCAACAATAGGTACTCCGACGGAGGTTCTTCCAGAGATGAATACCTTGTTGATCTTTGCTGGACGATATCTGAAGTGGATTTTCTCTTTACACCAGATCAGGGTGGTCTGAGAAACTTCAGCTTTCTTTTCCACGATCTTCTGGGCTTGTTCCCAAAGCTTTCGTTGGATTTGAATGGGAATACGCTTCAGCTTGGGGTCTTTGACAGATTCTTGAGTGAGCTTGATGGCGTATTCTCTGTCTTTATCTTCAGCTTCCTTCCTTTCAGCGATGAGGCGTTCAGCTCTGAGATGATCTTGGTATTCAGCTTTTGAAATTCTGAACTTAGGAGGAACTGAAGGTAGTTGATCGCGCCTTAGGATGATTCGCTGATCCTCGAATCGCTTTATCATTTCTTCTCTCCTCTTTTGATCTTCTTCACTCAGCCTTTGAGCAACTGAGGAAGGTCTGTTTCTGTGCGAGAGAGGTTGTTCTTCTGGTTCATCAGTCTCAGAGATTAAATCTAAGACTGGGATTATGTCTTCAGCGTTAGCTGGAATTATTGGTGAAGTCGCAACAGATCTTTCAGCGATATCCTCAAACAGGGGAGAGGACTAGCTGAAACGCAGCGATCTTACAAATAAGAACTGGGTAGAAGAACTTGGGTAGAAAAGATAGAAAAAAATGTGGATGTGTATGGTGTTTGTGGAATGGATAACTGATTTTTCATAGATGATCAGGGAAGGAAAAATAAGTTTAGTGTACCTAACAAATCGGCTTTGCAAGTAGGATCGCCAGATTATCATCTTCAGCGATGCCTTTGTCTTTGCTTTTCTCAGCGCCAGAGGCTGAGTGCTTTGTCTTTGTCTTCTCCCCTGAAGGTTCTTTTATTGAAATACCTTTAAGAGCTTTGGTTCGAGGAGCAGGTTTGACAACAAATAAATCATCGTCATCTTCATCATCATCATCATCGTTCCTTGGAGAGGAGGATGGTTCAGCTTCAGGGATGTCGAAGTCTTCGTCTTCTTCTGCTTCAGATTCCTCAGCATCTTCATCGAGTTGCTCCCCCTCAGATATAGAGGCGAGGTTCTCGGTTCCCTCAGGGTTTTCATCTCCCTGAGGTCCAGTAATCCGATCTTCATTACCCTCTCCCCTGATAGATTCATCATGGGAAAGGTCTTCAGCGCTCTTCTCCTGTTCAGCGCTCTTCTCCCCCTCTTTCTCATGATGGGCGGGGGAGGAATGGGTAGATTCAGCATTGGTGTTGTCTCTGTCTTCTGGGCCAGAGATTTTCACACAACCTTCAAGCTTAGCTATTCTGTCTTCTAGGCCAGAAATAGCAGGCGTGATTTTCTTCAGCTCTTGGCGATCCTCTGCGGTGAATGAGTCCAAAACAGGTGCAGGGGCCGGAGCAGGAGCTGGATTATTTGCCTTGTTCACCAGCGTCTCGATCATTGTCTTGACGGAACCAAGGTCGGTCTTCACTGAGCCCAAGTCGGTCTTGACCACTGACATATCACCTTCGAGTGTACCAACCGATTTCTTCAGCGTTGTAACTTCGCTGGAAATGGTGGAAACTGATGATTTGAGGTTGGTGTAGTCAGTGTAGATGTCGGAGAGCACTTTGGCAAAGTTGGCGAGAGTTTTATCAAGATCTTTGATGTCATCAGAGGAGGCCTTCTTTTCCACCACAGTAGTCAGCTTCGTCAGATTCTCTCCAGCGTTTGTTACAGCTGTAGAGTTATTTGATAGACCGGTGGTGAGATCCGTAAGTTTCATCTCCATAGACTTCAGAGACTGGTTGATGTCTCCCAAAAAAGGACCTGTAACATATAAGTACTTGTGAACAAAGGAAAGCTCAGAAGTTTCAGGTTTAGTTACAGTGTTTAAGGTGGGATCTGTACCTGCAGGAGCGTTGACGAACTCATCAAAGTTTCGAGTCCCTCCATAGTGTTCCATATCTCCCTCAAAAGTTCCGTGAGGAATGGAGATCTTTGCAGGTCCTTTCTTCGTCATTCGCTGAGAAGCTTCAACGGCTTCTTGAATGATGGCATCTCCAGTTTTGACTGGAGGAGTGTCCAAAGAAGTAGAGAGAGGAGCGAAGGATAAGAATTGGGGTTGGGGTTCAAGTTCAGCGTTGGATTCGCTGAGAAGTACTTCATCAGTCTTTTGAGAGACTGACGAAGGTTGGGTAGATTCCAAAGTTCTAACCTCAGCGTTTAGGGACGCTGAAGTAGGTTTAGAAGGGATGGCTTGAATTGGTGTGGCAGAGCGTACCACGGAACTTTCCTTCAGCTTTTCAGAATGAGCTGAGGAGTCTTCAGCATGCAACTGCTGGGGTTGCTCCTTGGTTTTCTTGATCCTTTTGGAATCAAGAGGGGTAAGAGATTGTTTCCTTTTCTTAGAAGGAATGGATTTTGTGGCCGGGGTATCAGAGATGGGTATTGTCGCTGAAGGAGCCACAGAAAGCGGAGAATTAAGAAGAGTGAGAAGAGTAGAGAGACGTACCTCGTTGGCGACAGGCTTGAAGTCGAGAACTTTAGGGCCAATCTGAGAGAGTTTCAGATCACCCTCTTCAGGATAGCTGTCCTTCAGGCCATATTGAAAGATGGCGCTGATGAATCGCGGGTAAGGAACCCATGCTGGTCGGTCAGCGGCAGAATCAACACGTTGAATGAGGTCTTCATAGATGATGGAGGCCCAGTCAATGTTGAGACCTTTCAGCAGTGCGTAACCCATGGCCTGCTGAGGTTGAGCGGCTTGATCAGAAGATCCGGATTTCGCTGTCATGCAGCTGATCAGGTGAGCGAAGATGAAGTTCATCTCGCTGGGCATCTTGGATTTCTTTATCAGCGTCAGCTTCTTCTCAGGTAGCTTGTCTCTTCCAGTCTCCCAGATGTAACCCATCGCATCAAGGAAAGCAATGATTTCTTCCCTGTCAGCGTGCTTCTTGTGGTCAGGAAATGGAATGAAAGGATTTTCTGAGGTAGCGTTAGGGAATTTCAGAGCTTTACGGATTATTGCGGGGGTTATCTTGATGGTGCCATACTCAGTATCGCTGAGTATGCAGTCGATGGTTTTAGATGGATCTTTGGCTGAGGGTAGGTTGGTGTGTCTGGCAGAGTACCAGAATTGGGATAATAGACGCTGACTGGCAGGAGGTGTGATTGTCAGTGCTGTGTATATGGGGCTATTCTTCAAAAAAATCACAGCGTCGTCTAGATGGGATACCTGCTTCCGAGGAGGAAACTCGAGAAGCGCTGAAAGGTTGTTTGCCTTTGTCCAGTCTAGTTGATCCAGCTCAAACTTAACCTGAGGAGCTTTGGTGATTTCCAGTTCCTCAGAATCACTGGAGATGGACTCAGCGGTAACATTCAGCTTTGAAGTTGCCATTTCACTGTATTATCGGTTCAACCAAAGATGTTAACAAATAAGAAATATCTTAATGTGGAAAGAGAATTTCCATTAAGATTTTTCGAATTTTGTCCATTTCATTCAGACAAAAAAGTCTTAATGAAGATTAGGGTTTTTCTTGTTTTTCTTTTTTTTTTAAAAAAACGAATATAACACCTATAAGCCTTGTATTCCAGTTTTTTTTTAAAAAAATGGATACGAAAGAAGAACAAGTTTAAGATTTTAGATTTAAAACTTGAAGAACAACCATGAAATGGTTGTGTTTATAAAACCATGAAAGAAAATGATTTTATTTTTGAGTTCTTTTGTTTGATCTTGTGTAAAACAATGATAAGATCGAAAACAAGTTATTTGCATTTGATAAAAGATAAGAACATATTGACCTTGAGTTTGATGAAGAAGATGATGAACAGTTCTTGAAGATCGAGAGCACAAAATGCAACAGTGTTCTTTTCTTGCGGAGAAAGATTGATTCGCATAAAAGACAAATATAAACTTTGAGAGAGTTTATATAGGAAGAGAGTAGAGAGAGAAAAACTTGAGCGGGAAAGTTTTTCATCATGACACGGACACGTGTTTGCATTTGATTGGATAGACAACGAAACGTGCAAACGTGTGTCAGAAAAAGAAACGTGCCTGGTGTTATCCGTTGCAATGACGTCACAACTGTCCTTTCACATTCTTTCGTTGTCTCTGAGGTTTTGAAAGAAAAACTCAGGGACTCTTTGGAAAATATGAAGCACTGAATAGAAATATCAGTGAGGGTTTTAAGAAATTTCAAAATATTATTCAGCGATGAAAGAATTTGAAATCTTGCATTTTCATGCGTTTTGTCAGAGAAAACATACCTTGATATCAGTTTAACCCAATTTATTCAGAGAGAAGATGATGAAATGGATTGTACTAGTTTATTTTATCCAGAGCCTATACAAGAATGTATAAACGTATCGCTGATTAAATGTGAACCGCTGAAGATTTATCCTTCAAAGTTCAGCATTCCAAGCTCGCTGATGAGAAAGTTGAATCTTGTCTCATCAAGAGGTTTGGTAAACAAATCAGCTAACTGATAATCAGTTGGGATAAAATGAAGTTCTATATCACCATTCATCACATGATCTCTGATAAAATGATATCTGATTTCTATGTGTTTTGTCTTTGAGTGTAGCACTGGATTGTTTGCTATAGCGATGGCACTTGTGCTGTCGCAATAGATTGGAATTTTGGAGAGCTGAAGATCATAGTCTAGTAGTTGATTTCTCATCCACAAGACTTGAGAACAGCAGCTTCCAGCGGCTACATACTCAGCTTCAGCTGTGGAAGTGGACACCGAGTTTTGCTTCTTACTTGTCCAACTTACCAGCTTTCCACCCAGGAGCTGACATCCTCCTGTGGTGCTTTTCCTATCCATTTTGCAACCTGCAAAATCACTGTCTGAATAGGCGGTTAGATCGAATCCTGAATCTTTGGGATACCAAAGACCTAGATTCGCTGTACCCTTAAGATATCGAAAGATTCGCTTTACAGCTTTCATATGAGATATCTTAGGTTCAGCTTGATATCGTGCGCACAGACATGTTGCAAACATAATATCGGGTCGGCTAGCTGTAAGATACAGTAGTGAGCCGATCATCCCACGGTACAGCGTGACATTGACAGGAACACCCTTTGTGTCCTTATCAAGTATCAGCGGTGGTGCCATAGGGGTTTTCATAGCTGAACTTTCAGTTAAGTCGAATTTTTTCAGCATATCTTTAACATACTTTCCCTGATTTATAAAAGTTCCTTTTTCAGTTTGCTTAATCTGAAGACCAAGGAAATATGTTAGTTCACCCATCATACTCATTTTATACTCATCTTTCATTCTATCAGCGAAACGAGTACAAAGCTCAGGGTTAGTAGAACCAAATATAATGTCATCAACATATATTTGAACTAAAATGATATGACCTTTTATTTTTCTAAAAAACAAAGTTTTGTCAATCTTACCTCTCTCAAATTTTTCAAGGTGGAGATACGTAGAAAGAGTGTCATACCATGCACGAGGAGCTTGCTTCAAGCCATAAAGTGCCTTATCCAGCTTATAAACATAACCTGGACGCTTAGGATCTGAGAATCCTGGAGGTTGTTCCACATAAACTTCTTCATTCAGCTTTCCATTTAGAAACGCTGACTTAACATCCATTTGATGTACAGTGAAGTTTTTGTGTACAGCATATGCTAAGAAAAGACGAATAGATTCAAGTCTTGCTACAGGAGCAAAGGTTTCGTCATAATCTATACCTTCCTCTTGTCTGTATCCCTGAGCAACAAGACGAGCTTTGTTGCGAGTTACAGTACCATGTTCGTCCAACTTGTTTCGATAGACCCACTTAGTGCCTATCACTGTTTTGTCAGTTGGTCTCCGAACAAGTTTCCAAACTTTGTTTCTTTCGAATTCAGTCAGCTCTTCTTGCATAGCGCTGACCCAGTTTGGATCTCTGAGGGCATCATCTATTTTCTTTGGTTCAGTTAGAGAAATAAAGTTAACAAATAAACAAATATTACCTGCACTTCTACGAGTCTGAATACCAGCGTTGGGATCACCAAGAATTTGATCGATTGGGTGATTTACAGTCCATCGCTGAGCCGGAGCATGCGTCGCTGACGCAGTCTGAACTGGAGAAACTGAAGATGAGGCTTCAGCTACTTCTGGATAATCAGCTAAGAGAGGAATGCTTGCATTTGTCACTTCATTCACTGATTGCTGAGAAATAGATGGAATTTCTGAGACATTTGGATCAACTGCGGGTATAGTATTTATAGGAACAGCTGAGACCCAAGATGTTTCAGCTTCACTATTCTGCATATTGGGAATGATAGTAGGACCATCATTTTCAGTTGTATGAGTATGAGTAGTGGGAACATCTTCTGAATCACCAAGATGAGAAAACATCCATTGATTCAGTTCTTCTGTATCAGCGTTCGGTTTAGAGTTCGCTGAACGGGATTCGTCAAACGTGACGTGAATAGTTTCTTCTACAGTTTGTCTTCTTCGGTTGAAGACTCTGAAGGCTTTGGAAACTGAGGAGTATCCAAGAAAGATTCCATCATCAGCCTTAGGATCAAACTTTCCAAGGGCATCTCTGTTGTTCAGTATGAAACACTGACAACCAAAGATGTGAAGAAAGCTGATTGAAGGCTTTCTCCCATGAAAGAGTTCATATGCTGTCTTTTTGAATCTTTTGACTATCAGCGACCTGTTTTGCGTAAAACAAGCCGTGTTGACAGCTTCTGCCCAAAACTGAGTAGGCAGGTGAGAATCGCTGAGCATTGAACGTGCAGCTTCAATAATTGTTCTATTTCTTCTTTCAGCGACTCCGTTTTGTTGTGGTGTTCTCACTGACGAAAAGTTATGAGAAATACCCTTGCTCTCAAGGAAGGAATCAAGAGAACTGTTTTTGAATTCAGTTCCATGATCACTCCTTATTGAGCGAACAGTCATATTGTTCAGAATTTCCATCTTCCGAACAAAGGTGATGAGTTCTTCAGGGGTGTCACTCTTAGAACGGAGAAACATTATCCATGTATAACGAGAGAATTCATCAACTATGACCAGCGTATATTTCTTTCCAGCGATGGATTGTTTGTTAACGGGGCCAAACAAATCCATATGGAGTAGTTGAAGAGGAGATGACACTGAGGAAACTTGCTTGGACTTAAAGCTTGCCTTGGTCTGCTTCCCTTTTTCACACGCTGAACATAAGGATTCTTTGGCGTATGAATGTTGAGGTAGACCAGTGACTAACTCTTTGGATGAAAGAGTATTCAGTGTCTTGAAGTTGAGATGTGAGAGTCTCTTGTGCCATAGCCAGTTGACATCAGAAGATGCCTTTGAGAAGAAACAGGAGTTCTCAGTGGTTGTTGAGTCCATGTTTATAACGTAAACATTTTCCAAACGATAACCGCTGAGAGCTATCTTCTCCTTTTTGTCAGAGACAAAGCAGGATTCCTTGGTGAAAATCACTTTGTTATCCATGTCGCAAAGCTGACTGATGCTCAGAAGATTATGCTTCAGCCCTTCAACATATGCGACTCTTCTGAAGGATGTTGTACCATTTGAAAGTACACCATACCCTCGGGTGTGTCCTTTTCCATTTCCACCGAAAGTTACAGAGGGACCCTTCTCTTCCTTGTATTCAGCGAGCAGGCTTTTCTTTCCAGTCATGTGTCTAGAGCATCCGCTATCGAGATACCAGATACCCTTATTAACCTGCAATACAAAGGAAGATTAGTTTTGCTTGGGTACCCACTTCACCATGTATACGCGTTTGTCAGTGGAAGTGGTTGGAATGGGTTCAGCAGTCTTCGCAGCATTTGAAGATTCAGCTTTGTCTTTCTTCACTTTGGTCAATTTCTTGACCTCAGCGGTATGAGTCACCTTGACCTGACTTGCAACTGGTTTGGTCTTCTTTGGTGCTATCTTCACCTTAGCTATCTTATCAGCTTTGGTGGCTGTGGGACACTTACTTGCAATATGATCGGTAAGTCCACAGTGATAACATTTCCTATAACTAAAATTAGTTCTAGGACCACTTGTGTGCTGAGCTTTTAATTTGGAATTAGAAGTGCCAGCACCAAGTACACTATTGGTTTTTGAAATAGGACGAACATTCAGTTCTTCAGATTTCTTACCAAGGACATCTACTCTGAGTCTAGGAGTAGGTCGCTGAACTGATCCAGAGGTCTGATTTCTAGAAACAGATGAATGAATCACTAAGGCTTTGGAAGCATTCAGCTTAGGTACTAAAGTACCCTTCTGAGGATTTTGATAAATTACAATTCCTTTACCTTTATCTTTAGAGACAGAGGTAGGTTTTGAATAAACCATTTTCTCCTTACCTTTTGAGGAGGTAGGAGTTTCCTCAGGGATTGGTGTAATCGACGAGGAGTACTGAGATGAAGAAGTGTCAGCTACTGAGGATACGAACGTTCCAAATTTAACCATTGAACGTTCAGTGGTTGGTATTGGAGTATCATATTTATAACCCAGACCACGTTTATCACTCAGAGGAATCTGAGCCTTAATTATCTCAGTGATCTTTTATGAAGAATTACACCATCCTTCAACAGTAGCTTGTTCAGCTTTTAATGCAGCGATAGCTTCCGCTCGTTCAATTTTGACTAGCTGATTTAAATGGACTTGATCTTTAAAATCTTCTTCAAATTTAGAAAGCTTTTCTATTTGAAGGTGGCAATTTTTAAGCTTTTCAGCGAGATCAAGATTTTGGTTTTCAACCACAGCTTTGCCGTTCATGGCTTCGTATAAGCTTCTAGTCAGTAGTTCGATTTTACGGAGACTATCAGCTTCATCAATATTTACAATATTGGTAAAGAAGGAAGGTGATACCTGAATGGCAGATGTTGAAGTGGAGGGTATGTCTGAACTTTCTTCCTCTTCTTCAATCTTGGCCATGAGACATTGATTTGCTTCATCATCTTCAGAATCAGATGATGAGGCTTCTTCATCAGAAGCAGCCCAATCATAGTCAGCCATTAGGCCTTTTCCCTTCTTCTTAAAGCTTTTCAGCTTTGCATACTTCTCCTTCAGCTTTAAGTATTTGTCGTCTTTATTCCTTGGAACAAAGGATTTCTTTGTAAAGGCTGAAGGTCTCATGATTTTCTTTGACCTGCACTCGTTAGCGAAATGACCTGTCTTTTCGCAGTTAAAACAAGTAGCAGTAGCCTTATCAACAAAAGCTGATGACTTAGGCTTGTCAGCTATAGAAAGAGTTTTGTTCTTTCTAAACATTTTCTTCTTGGCGAATCTCCTGAACTTTTTAGTTAGGAGAGCCAAGGATTCATCATCTGAAGAATCAGAATCTGATGATCTTTCAGAGTTACTTTCTAACTCAGTGATAGTGACCACGGGTCGCTGAGTAGAAGGTTCCTCTGAGATTAAAGCAACAGGGGTGCTTTTGGAATCTTTTACAAGATTCTTCTTAAGATGGCTAGATTGCTCATGATTCAGCAATGTGCCATATAAGGTAGCGAGTGTCATTGATCTTAGATCTTTTGACAGCTTGAGACACATGGAATAATTGTCCCAGCTTTCAGGTAAACATTCTAAAAACTTTGTCAGAACTTCAAAGTTAGAATATTCCTTACCAACCGTTTTAAGATCTATAATTAAGCAGTTAAAACGTTGATGTACTTCAGAGAGAGTTTCATTCTTACCAGAGATGAAACTTTCGTATTGTCTTACCAGGTTGATCTTTCTTGAATCCTGGACTTCAGACGTTCCTTCATACTGAACACATATTGTGTCCCACATGGCCTTCGAGGATTTCAGGTTCATGACGGAATGGTAGACTTCGTCAGGAAGGGCCATGGATAGTATGGATCTGGCTTTTGTATCTATAGCCACTTTCTTCTTGTCTTCATCGGTCCAATGATGGATTTCCTTTGGAATCAGCCTTTCTGGAATAGCAGCTCTAGTTGCAGTGGCTGGAACGGCAGGATCAATCGTTACAGGGATGTGTGGACCGTTTTCAAGATAGTAAGGTATAGTAGGGTCTACACCTTCTAAGAAGAGTGTCATCCTATTTTTCCATAAGTTGAAGTTGTCTCTGGAAAATCTAGGGGGTTTTGCAAGAGAACCATTGTCGATATAGTGAGTGTTTGTGTTTGAGTTGGCCATTTTCAGATAATAGCAAGGAAGAGAAAATATCTTAGATTAGATCTTGTTTATGAGATTAAACAAATCTGCTCTGATACCACTTGTTGGTCCCGAAAGGCTTAAACAAGTTTGTAGAAGGGGGGGGGGGTTGAATACAAACACACTATTTTACTTTTCTAAATTGTTTATTGGTAAATCATTAACAATTTACAGCTTGTTGCGGAAACAAGATTAAGGATAAACCTAAATCTAAACAAGTTGGAACACTAAGGTTTTCTTGCACTAAGAAAGATAAGGAGATTACTAATAAAATCCTATCTTGAGAGATTTGAACTTGTCCAGAGTTAGCAAGTTACTTCAAATGAAGTGAGTTCATCTCTTTATATACTGCATGCATTTAATGCAATCCAGTATATACTTTACACGTGTCATTAGCGGATTGGTTGCATGTCATTGACCTTTGATGACAACCTTAGTAGCCGCATGAATGAACAGTGTAGTGTCAGAGTGGTTGTACGATTTCAGATTTTCGGAGGTTCTTTTCTGACATTTCGTACGGTGGCGTGCAAGGGAGGTTAAGACAAAAGTACTTTGTACGGAGGACTTCATGATCAACTTTCGTTGATTCAGCGATTATCATTTACTATTCAGCAGATGATAAAGTTCAGCGATAGCTGAAGTCTTGTACTTGATACTTCACGTTGAGTGGACAAATCTGAGTCTTCGCTGATCCGCATCAGTTCATTAGGAGACTTGTCGCTGGTTCTTGAGCTTGATCTTCGACTTCAGCGTAGAACCTTTGTTGACGTGAATCTTGTCTTCAGGGATCATAAGTAAACAACTAACTTATCAGCGATCATCATAAGGACTGAACAGACTCAGCGATATGGTGAACAGTGTTCGCTGAATGTTTAATCTAAAAGTGCGAGAGTTCCTATCAGCAGTACTGTAAGATCTTAGTACTTATCAGCGATAGTGAAACTCTGATACATATTGTTTACTTACAATTTTCACTAAGTATTTAAGATAGGGTCATTATCAAATCACTGAGGGTTTGGATCAACACATGTTTCCCGGTTAGTCCTTTCGGTTTGACTAGGAAAGGTTTCAGGAGGTCGGTTTTGTAGAGCTTCACTAATCTGCCCCACTTGCCTCTCGAGAATCTTGATGGAAGCCGTATTCTGATCGGTTGCAGCTTTGACTGTACTCACCGTGCTCGCTAATCCCTCGACCGTGCTGTCCATTTTCGTCATGAACTTCATGAGCATATCTTCCAGCCCCGGTTTCTTCTCCATCGATGGTCCTTCATTCCTTTGGTGAAAACCTGGAGGACGATAAGCATTATTAGTATTGGAAGAATTTGAAGAGTTAGAAAAATTACCTGGCTGTTGACCGGGTTGACTCCACGAGAAATTGGGTGCTTTTTCCACCCTTCGTTATATGTGTTGGAGAATGGGTCGTTCCTCGGCTGATGATTCCGGTTTTGGAGGAATTGAACTTGCTCGGGATCTTGTGAATTGCCTCCCTTCAGATGGTTCGTGATCATGGCTAATTGAGCCTTTATCTCTTTAAGCTCGCCCGTCTCTTGAACACTAGCGACTCGTGCAACGGAAGATCGTGGTGTGGAATAGCTATGCCCGGCTAGGTTCTCGATCAACTCGACAGCTTCCTCATACGTCTTGTTCATGAGCGCCCCACCCGCTGCAGCAGTTGTAACAACCCCATATCCCAAGTACACAACATATCACACAATATAACATAATTAGATATAACAAACGAACTTCACATTACATGTACGGTCCAGTAGTCTCTTATAATTGAAAGAAAACCATATGTAACCCAAGTACTGTACTATTTACATGCATAACATTTAACGTTGCAATACAACTGCTAAACAAGTCAAAAGCTTCATCTTAAAGTCCTTCTCACTAGCCATCCACCGGTTACTCTACTTACTTGCTCTTACTTTATCCACCACCTGGAATACATGTTTTTAAAACAAAATGAGGGTTAGACCTGATGGTCTAAGTGAGAAACCCCTGTTAGTTTAAAAACCATTTATATAAACTTTAATCATATAAATCACGCAACACAATCGTATACATCCAAATAAACTCACATATATTATGCTTCCCCTTTTCATTCCTTCTGGCCATATTAGTGGTAGCAAGCCAACTAATAATATACAACGCTGCACAACATCTACAGCCAAACAACGCTATACAGGTTCTATAGCCAATCACACCGGTCTTAAACCCGGCCAACGTATTATAACACATTTATAATACACATGTAAATATAATACCTCACTATATTATAATTCACATACGAGCACATAATTATCAACAGTTTCACTCCCAACTCCACACATGTATGTATTCCAGTTAAAAAGTGTTTTCAAAGCAAAACTCACCTGTTTCGGTTATTTCACACGTTCGTAAGCTTCTTTCAAAACGATCATATCCCTTACCACGATTCCACGGAATCTGAAACAAGTTAAGATACACAAATTGCTTTACTAACCAAATACGTAAAGCCTAACGATTTCCCATCCTCAACTGTTCCAATACACACTGTATTTAACTCACTATCGGGACTACACAGGGTACCGGGACTTATATAGTACCGGGACTCTTAGTACCGGGAGTTCCTATACCGGGAGTTCATAATACCGGAACTCTCCACTACCGGAAGTCTGTTATACCTGGAGTCAACTCTACCGGGAATTCACACTACCGGGATTCCACACTACCGGGAGTCCATATTACCGGGACTCCACCGGAAGTTGATTATACCGGGATTTCACCGGGAGTCCTCAAGAACACAGTCGGTTCTATTTACCCAGAAATCGATTGGAATCCATTCAAGAGGTGAAATTAAATACTCTAAACCGAAAGATATCTTCTATTCATAATTACAAACACAATATGTAAAGGACTTACCTCCAAATTACTTCTTAACCCGATCAATTGAAGCCCTACTCGTACGGTTTCCTCTTTCGCTTTCTTTCGCCTTCAGAACTCCCGCACACATACACACTCTTTCTATAACCGGATAAAGATACACTGATAGCCTAAGGTGTATATCAAAAATCAATTTGTACCTTCTAGACCTTCAACTTCTCATTAATGACCCAAACACCCTTAACTTATATTTTACCCCAAACTTGCCCTGAACATCAAAAATTATTGTTAAATTATCTAACGGACTTACCCTGGGTATTACATCATCTCCCCCTTAAAAGAATTCCGTCCCGGAATTCAGTTAGGCAAAAAGGTGAGGGTATTTGGCTCTCATTTCCGATTCAGATTCCCACGTAGCATCTTGACCTTTGTGATGTCTCCACTGAACTTTCACTTGTCTGACCTCCTTATTCTGCAGCACTTTAACCTTATGATCAACTATAGTTTCTGGCTCTTCTACATAATTCAGTCTTTCGTCGACTTGTATCTATGGTAGGGAGATCGCCTGATCTTGAGTAACTAGACACTTTCGGAAGTTTGACACGTGAAATGCATTATGAATCCTGCTCAATTCTGGTGGAAGATCTAATCTGTAAGCTACTTCACCGATCCTTTCTGTGATTGCAAATGGTCTAATATACCTTGGGCTAAGTTTACCTTGTCGACCAAATCTGATGACTCCTTTCCACGGCGAAACCTTTAACATTACGTAATCCCCAACTTGAAATTCCAACGGCTTTGGACGGCGATCAGCGTAACTCTTCTGTCTATCTTGAGCCACTTTCAATCTTTCTCGAATCTGGGTAACCTTATCGGCGGTTAACTGAACTATTTCCGGCCCCGCTAGCTGTTTTTCTCCCACTTCATTCCAGCACAGAGGCGTTCGGCATTTCCTACCATACAGTACTTCGAACGGTGCCGCTTGTATACTGGAATGATAACTGTTGTTGTAAGCGAATTCGATTAACGGTAAATGCTTATCCCACGATCCCCCAAAATCAACAATGCAAGCCCGGAGCATATCTTCTAAGGTCTGAATTGTTCGTTCACTCTGCCCATCTGTTTGAGAATGATACGCCGTACTTAACTTTATCTGAGTCCCATTTCCCTTTGAAAACTTCTCCAAAATCTTGAAGTAAAACGACTATCACGATCAGAAATGATCGAGATTGGAATTCCATGTCGAGTTACTATTTCATCAATATACAACTTAGCTAATCGCTCCATTGAATCGGTTTCCTTTATCGGTAGGAAGTGTGCAGACTTTGTCAATCTGTCGACGATCACCCAAATAGAATCGAATCCCTTCGGAGTTCTTGGTAGCTTTGTGATAAAATCTGTGGTAATCTGCTCCCACTTCCACATAGGTATTTCTAGCCGTTGTAGTTGACCAAATGGCTTTTGGTGTTCAATCTTTACTTTCTTACAAGTATCACACCTTTCCACATACTGAGCAATCCCTCTTTTTATCCCCGGCCACCAATAGAATTGCTTTAGGTCTTTATACATCTTGTTTGTACCTGGGTGAATAGAGAAACGGGATTGATGGGCTTCTTGTAAAACACGATCATGTAATCCACCCAATCGAGGTACCCACACTCTGTTTCCCAGACACAATAACCCCCGATCATCTTTTACTAGCAATGCTGACATCCCCGCTAACCTTTCTGATTTCAGATGTTCATCATGGTAAGCCTCCGCTTGACACTTCTGCAATTCATCAAATAAGTTGGGTAGGAGTTCAGTTCGTAGCGAAATAACCTTTATTGTTCCACTCCTTTCTTGACGACTGAGCGCATCTGCCACCACATTCGCCTTTCCCGGGTGATAAAGGATTTCACAGTCGTAATCATTCAGCAATTCCAACCATCTCCTTTGTCTCATATTTAGTTCCTTCTGATCAAAGAGGTGTTGAAGGCTCTTGTGATCAGTATAAATCTGACATTTGGAACCATACAGATAATGTCTCCAAATCTTTAATGCGAAGACGACTGCAGCAAGCTCCATATCGTGCGTAGGATACTGCCGTTCATGATCCTTCAGTTGGCGAGAAGCATAAGCTATAACCTTTCCGCGCTGCATAAGCACACAACCCAATCCCAGTTTAGACGCATCACTGTAAACGACAAAGTCTTCAGAACCTTCAGGTAGTGATAGAATCGGCGCGCTGCACAATTTCTCTTTCAATATTCGGAATGCCTCGTCCTGTTCTGCTTTCCATTCAAACTTCAAATTCTTTCGGCTCAGCTTAGTCAAAGGCGTTGCGATCCGAGAGAAGTCTTTTATAAATTTCCGATAGTAGCCGGCTAAACCCAGAAAACTACGTACTTCTGTTGCTGTCTTCGGTTGTTCCCACTTTTCCACTGCTTCTACTTTCATCGGATCGACTTGTATACCTTTCTCAGAAACCACGAGCCCCAGAAATTGTACTTTCCGTAGCCAGAATTCACATTTAGAAAATTTCGCATACAACTTTTCCTTCTTCAGCAGCTCTAGAATCAAACGAAGGTGCTGCGCGTGCTCTTCCTTGGATCGAGAATAGATAAGGATATCATCGATAAATACTATTACAAATTTATCGAGATACGGCTTACATACCCGATTCATTAAATCCATAAAGGCAGCTGGAGCGTTCGTCAATCCAAATGACATTACTAAAAATTCATGATGACCATACCTCGTTCGAAAAGCAGTCTTTAAAAACGTCTTCTTCTTTAACTTTCAACTGGTGATAACCGGACCTTAGGTCAATCTTGGAGAAATAGCAAGCTCCAACTAACTGATCAAAGAGATCATCAATTCGGGGTAGCGGATACTTGTTCTTTATCATGCGCTTATTCAATTCTCGGTAGTCAATACACATTCTCATCGACCCATCTTTCTTTTTCACAAATAACACTGGTGCTCCCCACGGCGAAGAACTAGGTCTGATGAAGCCTTTATCGGATATGTCTTGTAGTTGTGCCATCATTTCTTTCATCTCTGGAGGTGCCAAACGATACGGTGCACGGGCTACAGGAGTGGCTCCAGGAATCAGGTCTATACCGAACTCTACTTGTCTAACAGGCGGAAGACTATTCAAGTCTTCAGGGAATACTTCAGGGAATTCACTAACGATAGGAATATCTTCCATCCTATTCTTTTCCGGCTTAATATCTATCACGTAGGCCAGGTAACTCTGACAACCCTTATTAACACACCTACGTGCTTTTAATATTGATATAAGACAAGACCGATGATTCCTGCGATCACCATAAATCACTACTGGTCCCCTCCCAGGTAATACAACATTTATTAACTTCTTATCACATACTATATTAGCCTGATTCTCGGCTAACCAGTCCATTCCCACTACTACGTCAAACTCTATCAGAGTTATAGGAAACAATCGTATAGGCACTCCACACCCCTCTATACTAATCACACAACTATCAAACACTTCACTAACTGACACTTGATTATCATTTGCAGTATCTACTAATAGAACATGTTCTAACATTTTAGGTTTCAAACACAGGCAAGCAGCAAATGCAGGAGACACAAACGATCGGTTTGCACCGGAATCAAATAACACCTTAGCACGTGTAGAATTTTTCAAAAATGTACCTGTGACTACATCCGGAGTTTCCTCCGCTTCTTTCTCAGTCATTTGAAATGCGCGACCCCTGGTTACTGGCGGTTCCAGTCTTGGTACTATTGGTTTAACAACCACTGGCCTGCCCGATGACCCACCTTGCTGTATCCTTCCCCGTGGACAATTTGACTGAAGATGATCTGGAGAATTGCATAAGAAACATAACCGCGTTACCTTACAATCCTTAATAACGTGTCCAGTCTTCCTACACTTATAACATGCTCGTAAATCACCTTGGCAGTTTCCTTGGTGGACACGGTTGCACTTCTGACATGGTCTTTCCGCTGGTCGAAACGGCGGACGGTTATCATACCTCTGAAATCGGGACCTCTTCGGATCATATTGTGGTCCTTCCCACTTTCTCTTCCCGATACTTTTATCGCCCACATCTCTTCTAATATCTCGTTCAACATTCTCCGCGGCATTAACTGCAGCCGAGAAGGTATCGGGTCCTTTTGCAGTCACTAACCTTCTGACTTCTGAGTTCAACCCAAATATAAACCTTTCTGTCTTCATCGCCTCCGTAGCAACATAGTATTCTGCAAATCGAGACTTTTCCAAAAAGCTAGCGGTATAGTCTCGAACGGATAAGTTCCCTTGTTGCAAATTCATGAATTCTCCTTCCAGTTGTTTAACGGCTGCCTGGGGACAAAATTGTTCCCTGTAGGCTACCACAAATTCTTCCCAAGAGAGGGTAGAATAAACGTCAGATCCTTTAGAATGTATAAAAGATTCCCACCAATACAATGCATCTTCTTTTAACATAGCTGCCCCGTACAATACTCTATCTTCATCCGCACACTTGCTTGTTTTGAAAATGGCTTCAATTTCCTTCATCCATCTCATTGCTTTTACTGGATCCCGATCCCCTGAGTACGTAGAAGGTTTGCAACTAAGAAACATTTTGTAATCACATTTTCTCATTACCGGTAAGACCGTAGGGGTAATTGGCATCTCCTCTTCATGAGTAGGGTTTGGTTCTTCTGTTTCAGTATTATGAGTTTGGTTGAACATAGCTTGAATATTGTCTTGTAATCTTCCCATTTCTGCCATTAGATCAGCCCTGGTAATGAAATCCGTACTATTTTGTTGGGTTCTGCACCCGGCTCGACCTCCAGTCCTACCCCCGACTCTGCCCCCCGTTCTGCCTCCCCTATCCCCGGTTCCTACTGACGGATTAGTTCTGTTTGGATTTCTTCCTCCTCCTCGATTCGAATTTCTTGTACCGCTTGCCATTCTGTGGATTTAAACAGGGTTAATATACACATAAGCATATACCCCATATAACAAGGTATTCCAGTTCAGACATGTACCTGTAAGATCACAATTACACTGGCCAGGTGTAGTATGAAATTACCTTACATGATGTTCCTTCTACCTTTTATACTTAGTATCCCGAGGTTCTACAATAATAGGGACATCCTACTTCACATGCAGTTTAAGTCTAGATACAGATACTAATACCTAAATCCCTTAAACTAAGGCTCTGATACCATTTGTAACAACCCCATATCCCAAGTACACAACATATCATACAATATAACATAATTAGATATAACAAACGAACTTCACATTACATGTACGGTCCAGTAGTCTCTTACAATTGAAAGAAAACCATATGTAACCCAAATATTGTACTATTTACATGCATAACATTTAACGTTGCAATACAACTGCTAAACAAGTCAAAAGCTTCATCTTAAAGTCCTTCTCTCTAGCCATCCACCGGTTACTCTACTTACTTGCCCTTACTTGATCCACCACCTGGAATACATATTTTTAAAACAAAATGAGGGTTAGACCTGATGGTCTAAGTGAGAAACCCCTGTTAGTTTAAAAACCATTTATATAAACTTTAATCATATAAATCACGCAACACAATCGTATACATCCAAATAAACTCACATATATTATGCTTCCCCTTTTCATTCCTTCTGGCCATATTAGTGGTAGCAAGCCAACTAATAATATACAACGCTGCACAACATCTACAGCCAAACAACGCTATACAGGTTCTATAGCCAATCACACCGGTCTTAAACCCTTCCAACGTATTATAACACATTTATAATACACATGTAAATATAATACCTCACTATATTATAATTCACATACGAGAACATAATTATCAACAGTTTCACTCCCAACTCCACACATGTATGTATTCCAGTTAAAAAGTGTTTTCAAAGCAAAACTCACCTGTTTCGGTTATTTCACACGTTCGTAAGCTTCTTTCAAAACGATCCTATCCCTTACCACGATTCCACGGAATCTGAAACAAGTTAAGATACACAAATTGCTTTACTAACCAAATACGTAAAGCCTAACGATTTCCCATCATCAACTGTTCCAATACACACTGTATTTAACTCACTACCGGGACTACACAGGGTACCGGGACTTATATAGTATCGGGACTCTTAGTACCGGGAGTTCCTATACCGGGAGTTCATAATACCGGAACTCTCCACTACCGGAAGTCTGTTATACCGGGAGTCAACTCTACCGGGAATTCACACTACCGGGATTCCACACTACCGGGAGTCCATATTACCGGGACTCCACCGGAAGTTGATTATACCGGGATTTCACCGGGAGTCCTCAAGAACACAGTCGGTTCTATTTACCCAGAAATCGATTGGAATCCATTCAAGACATGAAATTAAATACTCTAAACCGAAAGATATCTTCTATTCATAATTACAAACACAATATGTAAAGGACTTACCTCCAAATTACTTCTTAACCCGATCAATTTAAGCCCTACTCGTACGGTTTCCTCTTTCGCTTTCTTTCGCCTTCAGAACTCCCGCACACATACACACTCTTTCTATAACTGGATAAAGATACACTGATAGCCTAAGGTGTATATCAAAAATCAATTTGTACCTTCTAGACTTTCAACTTCTCATTAATGACCCAAACACCCTTAACTTATATTTTACCCCAAACTTGCCCTGAACATCAAAATTTATTGTTAAATTATCTAACGGACTTACCCTGGGTATTACAGTAGTGATGTCATTCTTGAATTGCGGGTGAAGGCCTCCAAAGAATGTTTGGATTATGACCCAACCATGTAACCCGTGATGTGGACACTTCTTCAACATGTCCTTATATCTCTCCCATGCCTCGTAGAGTTTCTCTTGGTCCCATTGCGCGAAGTGTGTAATGTCGGCCATCAGCTGAGCGGTTCTTCCCGGTGGGAAGAATTTTTGGAGGAATGCAAATTTCATCTCTACCCTTGAGTAATGCCGGAACTCTCCCAAATGCCGGAACTCTCCCAATACCGGAACTCTCCCAAATTTCTGGAGGAATGCAAATTTCAGGTCTGCCCATGTAGTGATCTGATCGGCTGGCAAACCCTCTATCCAAATTTCATCTCTACCCTTGAGTGAGAGGCTGAATAGCCTTAGCTTGATGGCGTCCTCGTTCATGCCATTAATCTTGAAGGTGCTGCAAATCCTCTCGAATGCACGGAGGTGTGCATGAGGATCTTCGGTCGGTGCTCCTCCATATTGGTTTTGTTGCACCATCACGATGGTGCTTGGCTTGATCTCGAAGTAGTTAGCCGCGGTGGTTGGTGCTTGAATGCCTATGCGGGCCGCTGCCACATTCGGGTCGGCAAACGACCGCATAGGGCGTCTTTCGGGAGGTGGTGGAGGATTATTGCGAAGAGGTGGAGGATTGTTGCCAGGTGGTCTATTGACGGGCATTTCATCACCCATCTTTAACTGTCGCTTAGCTTTGGTCTCTTGACGTAGGCGACGAGCGGTTCTTTCAATCTCCGGATCGAATTCTTCAATCTCTTTCCCTCGGGTCGTCCTTGGCATAAACCAAGTGGTACCTGAAAAGAAAGAAAGTAAAGTCAGTAATCTAAAAACTGAAAGTGATGAAATAAAGCAAATAAAAAAAATGCTCAATCTAATAGCGCTTATAGATGGTAGTGCTATTAGCTACAACTAGTTCCCCGGCAACGGCGCCAAAAACTTGATACGAGGTTTCACACCCCGAGAATCTAACCGCAAGTGTACGGTGTCGAATCAAGTAATAACGTACGGTAAGTACGAGTATCGAATCCACGGGAACTAGGAACTAAGTATCACAATTACTACAATCGCTATTAACTGAGCTATCGAAAATTGAGAGGTTGGTATTAAACTACCAATTGCATAAAATAAATCAAACACAAGACAAAACAGTAAACAGCTTTGGAAAATCAGATAGAGAAAACAGTTGAGGGTTGGAAATCCAATGGTTCTCGCATACAAACGTCTGACTCAATTCAAATACCAGTTATTCCTATCAATGAATACCTAATCTTTATCTAATCATTGTTCTTTCTCAAGCTACAACGATTTTATGTGCAAAGCATGGTTCGTTTTCAAGCAACCGTGATTTCTATTTTGAAAACATAAGTTTTATCTTTCGATCTCAACATATAGGGTTCAAAACGCATTAAGCTTAAGATTCAAACGGGACTAAGATTTACTCGGTATATCTCTATCCTTTCTTAACTTAGACATGCAATTCCTAATTCTACTTCTCAATTACTTCTCTCGAACATAAATTGAAAGCAATAAAACAATTGTAAGGTAGCTAATCTCACAAAAGCATTAAACACCAAATTGCATTCATTCATTAAAATAGGAAAACTGATAAAGGTCTCAGGTCATCTGTTTACAAGCTTAAACCACATTCATTCCAACCCCCAACATGAATCGGTTAGTTCATGTCGGTGGTGGATTCAAACACAATAGAAAAAGATGGAAACAAGTATGTAAACATGATAATCGTGGCAACTGTAAATGGGATGGTTACTCCCTTCTATCGTGCTCGTCTCTACTTCGCGTGATGAACGTGTATCTGATCCTCCCTCTATCGTGGCTCCAACGGGTGTCACTCGGCTCTGAAAATCGCCCCCGGAACTGCTCTGGCCGTCGTGTGAAAGTTGCGTCCTGCCGAATGACCTAAAAACTGAAAATTATATCTGAAATTCGCGAAACAGAGCCTTACGCGACTTGCTGCGCGGCATGCAAGTCGCGTGGCAGGTCGCGCGTATCCTTTTGTCTGCGTGGGTCGTCGTTTGGTTCGCGGTTCGGGTCCTGGTTCGGTCGTGGGTCTTGGGCTTGGGCTCTTGGGCTTTCGTTGGCTTCGTTTTGGACTTGATTTGGGCTCTTTTTAGCTTCTTTTCTCGATGATTGCCGCCTCTTAGATAACCTGTATAATTCACTAGATAAACCGTAAAATACACGCCTTTTTACTTGAACACAAGCCAATCTCATTGGTTTGAGAACCGAAAATAACGCCAAAAAGTGGCGTTATCACATACCTCGTCCGCCATTTGCGATCATTGACAGCAGTGTTCAAAACTAAGGTACGATCACCTTTAAGCCTTACTATAACAACGATATTGATCACTCGTGACTTTATATGCCACTCCCAGTGCGAAGTAAGTCGCTCGGTGACTAGAATGACTCGCCAAAACTAGGGCATCAGTTGCCCTGGCGACAGGTCAAACTCACACAGAAATGCCTTGGCCAGAGGCAAATACGGCCAGTGGAAGCCCATCTTAAACAGGTACTCGTATATCGCGACATACCCCTCGGGACACATCTCCGGTCGAACCCCGCCAGCCTTACTTACAGTAATCCCTGTTGATCCAAACCCTCAGTGATTTGATAATGACCCTCTCTTAAATACTTAGTGAAAATTGCAAGTAAACAATATGTATCAGAGTTTCACTATCGCTGATAAGTACTAAGACTTTACAGTACCGCTGATAGGAACTCTCGCTCTTTAGATTAAACATTCAGCGAACACTTTTCATCATAATGCTCTGAGCATGTTCAGTCCTTATGGTGATCGCTGATAAGTTAGTTGTTTACTTATGATCCCTGAAGACAAGTTTCACGTCAACATAGGTTCTACGTTGAAGTCGAAGATCAAGCTCAAGAACCAGCGACAAGTCTCCTAATAAACTGATGTGGATCAGCGAAGACTCAGATTTGTCCACTCAACGTGAAGTATCAAGTACAAGACTTCAGCTATTGCTGAACTTTGTCATTAACTGATATAGAATGATAAAGCTCTGATTCAACGAAAGCTGATCATGAAGTCCTCCGTACAAAGTACTTTTGTCTTAACCACCCTTGCACGACTCCGTACGATATGTCAGAAAAGAACCTCCTTATTGTCTGAAATCGTACAACCACTCTGATACTACACTGTTCAAACATGCGGCTACTAAGGTTGTCTACAAAGGTCAATGACATACAACCAATGAGCTGCTGCCACGTGTAAATTATAAACTGCCATGCATTAAATGCATTCAGTATATAAGAAGGACTCCAGCTTCATTTTTGAAGCACTCAAAAACTCTGGTCGAGTCACTTGCTAACTCTGGTCAAGTCATCTTCTTATCTTGAGATAGGTTATTATTAGTAATTTCCTTCTCTTTCTTAGTGCAAGAAACTTAGTGTTCCAACTTGTTTAGATTAGGATTTATTCCTTATCTTGTTCCGCAACAAGCTGTAAATTGTTGATGATTTATCAATAAACAATTTAGAAAAGTAAAATCTGTGTGTTTGTATTCAACCCCCCTTCTACAAACTTGTATAGCCCTTCGGGACCAACCAGTGGTATCAGCGCGGATTTGTTTAAACTCATAAACAAGATCTGATCTATACTAAGATTTCTCTTCCTAGCTATTTCTTAAAATGGCTACCAACACAAACACAAACTATATTGACAACGGTTCTCTTGCAAAACCCCCTAGATTCTCCAGAGATAATTTTAATCTATGAAAAAATAGGATGATTCTCTTCTTAGAAGGTGTAGACCCTACTATGCCTTATTATCTTGAAAACGGCCCATATATTCCTGTAAGAATTGATGTTGCAGTTCCAGCCGCTGAGAATAGACCTACTATTCCAGAAAGACTGATTCCTAAGGAAATTCATATGTGGACTGATGAAGATAAGAAGAAAGTGGCTATCGACACCAAAGCCAGATCCATACTCTCCATGGCTCTTCCTGACAAAGTCTACCATTCCGTCATGAACCTGAAAACCTCAAAAGCTATGTGGGACACAATCTGTGTTCAGTATGAAGGTACTTCTGAAGTCCAGGACTCTCGAAAGATCAACCTGGTAAGACAGTATGAAAGCTTCATTTGTGGTAAGAATGAAACTCTCTCTGAAGTACACCAACGTTTTAACTGTTTAATAATAGATCTAAAAACTGTTGGTAAGGAATATTCTAACTTTGAAGTGCTGACAAAGTTCTTAGAATGTTTACCTGAAAGCTGGGACAGTTATTCTATGTGTCTCAAGTTGTCAAAGGATCTAAAATCAATGACCCTTTCTACCTTATATGGCACGATGCTGAATCATGAGCAATCGAGTCATCTTAAGAAGAATCTTGTAAAAGATTCCAAAAGCACCCATGTTGCTTTAATCACAGAGGAACCTTCCACTCAGCGACCCTCGGTCACTATCACTGAGTTGGCGAGTAACTCTGAAAGGTCATCAGATTCTGACTCTTCAGATCTTGATGAATCTTTGGCTCTCCTCACTAAAAAGTTCAGGAGATTCGCCAAAATGAAAATGTTCAGAAAGAATAAACCTCTTTCCATTACTGACAAGCCAAGATCATCAGCTCCTGTTGATAAGGCTACTGCTACTTGTTTTAACTGTGAAAAGATAGGACATTTCGCTAACGAGTGCTGGTCAAAGAAAGTTTCTAGAAACTGAGCGTTTCCCAAGAAATCCTCTAACCTCAGGTCTAGAGATGACAAATACGCCAAGCTGAAAGAAAGGTATGCGAAGCTGAAAAGCTTTAAGAAGAAAGGCAAAGGCCTGATGGCTGACTATGATTGGGCTGACTCTGACGAAGAAGAATCATCTGACTCTGAAGATGATGATGAAGCCAATCTCTGTCTTATGGCCAAGATTAAAGATGAGGAAGAAAGTTCAGACATTCCCTCCACTTCAACCTCTGCTACTCAGGTATCACCTTCCTTCTTTACCAATATTGCAAATATTGATGAAGCTAATAGTCTTCGTAAAATCGATCTCTTGACTAGAAGTTTATATGAAGCCATGAATGGCAAAACTGTAGTTGAAAATCAAAACCTTGATTTCGCTGAACAGCTTAAAAACTGTCACCTTCAAATAGAAAATCTTTCTAAAATTGAAGAAGATTTTAAAGATCAAGTTCACCTAAATCAGCTAGTCAAAATCGAGCGCGAAGAAGCTATCGCTGCATTAAAAGCTGAAAAAGCTACTGTTGATGGATGGTATAATTCCTCAACAAAGATCACTGAGATAATTAAGTCTCAGATTCCCCTGAGTGATAAACGTGGTCTTGGTTACAAAGCTGATACTCTAGAACCAACCACTGATCGTTCCATGCTCTTATTTGGAACTTTCGTATCCTCAGTCGCTGATACTTCATCCTCTCAGTGTTCCTCTTCTAAACCGCCCATCCCTGAGGAAAAAATCTACCTCTTCAAAAGGTAAAGAGAAAATGGTTTATCCAAAACCTACCTCTGTCTCTAAAGATAAAGGTAAAGGAATTGCTTTTAAGCAAAATCCTCAGAAGGGTACCTTAGTACATAAGCTGAATGCTTCTAAAGCTTCAGTGACCTATCCCTCTGGATCAAGGAATCATATCTCTGGATCTACTCAGCGTGGATCTATTCAGCGATCTACTCCTAGAATCAGAGTGGATGTCTTTGGTAAGAAATCCGAAGAACTGAATGTTCCTCCCATTTCAAAAGACAATGGCTTACTTGGTGCTGGTACTTCTAATTCAGAATCTAAAGGTCAGCATGCAAATGGTCCTAGAACTACTTTTGGTTATAGGAAATGTTATCATTGTGGACTTACAAATCATATTGCTAGTAAGTGCCCCACAGCCACCAAAGCTGAAAAGATAGCTAAGGTGAAGATCATTGCCCCCAAGGCAAAGAAGACCACTGAGGTTAAGAAATTAACCAAAGTGAAGACTGACAAAGTTGAATCTTCAAATGTTGCGAAGACTGCTGAACCTTCCATTCCAACTACCCCCACTGACAAGTGTGTAGACATGGTTAAGTGGGTACCCAAGAAAAACTAATCTTCCTTTGTAATGCAGGTTATGAAGGGTATCTGTTATCTCGATAGCTGATACTCTAGACACATGACTGGTAAGAAAAACCTGCTCGCTGAAAACAAAGAAGAAAATGGTCCCTCAGTGACCAGTGGTGGAAATGGAAAAGACTATACCTGAGGATTTGGTGTACTCTCAAATGGTACAACAATCTTCAGAAGAGTTGCTTATGCTGAAGTGCTGAAGCTTAATCTTCAAAGCATCAGTCAGCTCTGCGACATAAGTTGATCAAACCCTGAATCATTTAATCTAATCGCCTATTCAGATAGTGATTTTGCAGGTTGCAAATTGGATAGGAAAAGCACCACAGGAGGCTGTCAGCTCCTGGGTTGAAAGCTGGTGAGTTGGACAAGTAAAAAGCAAAACTCAGTGTCCACCTCCACAGCTGAAGCTGAATATGTAGCCGCTGGAAGCTGTTGTTCTCAGGTCTTGTGGATGAGAAATCAACTACTGGACTATGACCTACAGCTCTCGAAAATTCCAATCTACTGCGACAGCACAAGTGCCATCGCTATAGCCAACAATCCAGTGCTACACTCAAAGACAAAACACATCGAAATCAGGTATCATTTTATCAGAGATCATGTGATGAATGGTGATATAGAACTTCATTTTATCCCAACTGACTATCAGTTAGCTGATCTGTTCACCAAACCTCTTGATGAGACAAGATTCAACTTTCTCATCAGCGAGCTTGGAATGCTGAACTTTGAAGAGTAAAATCTTCAGCGGTTCACATTTGATCAGCGATAGGATAAAACCAACTTGTATAACCCATTCTATCATTTTCTCTCTGAATAAACTTGATTCGCTGATATCAAGGTATGTTTTTCTCTCGCTGACAATCGCATGTAAATGGAAGATTTCAAGACAAATTGCATCGCTGAATATCTCTTCCTTAATCAGCGATACTTTGAAATTTCTAAAACCAACACTGATATTTCTATTCAGTGCTTCGTGTTTTCAAAAGTGTCCCTGAGCTTTCAAAACCTCAGAGACATCCTAAAATATGAAAGGACATCCGTGACGTCATCGCAACGGATAAGCCCTGGCATGTTCTTCCTTCTGACACATGTTTGCACGTTTCGTTTACCTTCCAATCAAATGCAAACACGTGTCCGTGTCATGATGAAAAACTTTCCCGCTCTAGTTTTTTTCTCACTCTAATCTCACTATATAAACACATTTTGGGTTTATATTTTTCCTTTACGCGAACAACTTCTTCCTCAAGAAAACTACTGTTGCATTTTTGCTCTCAAGTTTTCAAGAACTGTTCATCTTCTTCTTCTTCAACGAACCAGGTTAATATTTCTTTTATTTACCTGTTTCTTAAAACTTGTTAATGATCTTCTCATTATTTTTACAAGATCAAACAAAAGAACTTTTTCAAAAATGAAATCATTTCTTTCAAGGTTTTATGAACACAACCTTTCATGGTTGTTCTTCAAGTTTAATCGTAAATATCTTAAACTTGTTCTTCATACGTTTTTCCAGAATCCTAATCCTCAAAGGAAACTGTAAAAAAAGACTTTTATTGGGTTTGCATTTCTTTTTCAAAGACAAGAAAACCCTAATCTTCATCAAGACATTTTTGTCTGAATGAAATGGAAAAAATTCGAACCATCTTATTGGAAAATCTTTCCACATTAAGATTATTCTTATTTGTTATATCTTTGGTTGAACAGATAATACAACAATGGCATCTACTGATATTCCTACTGCTGAGAACACTGATGCTGCTGAGGAACTGGAAATCACCAAGGCTCATCAGGTCAAGTTCACGCTTGAGGAACTCGATTGGACAAAAACAAACAATCTCTATGCGCTTTTCGAGTTTCCTCCTCGAAAGCAAGTCACACATCTGAATGATGCTATGAATTTCCTCAAAACCTGTTGCCTCTCTACAGCCCTGACGATAACACCCCCTGCTCATCAGCTACTACTATCTCAGTTCTGGTATTCTGCCAGACACACTCAGCTCACATCGACCAAAGACCCCACGAAGAAAATCGATTGCATCCTCTGTGACACTGATTTTGGCAACATAAAAATCACCCCTGCCATTATCCGAAAAGCACTGAGCATTTCCATCGCCACAAAAGAAAAACCCTTTGTTTCTCTCCTTGACCACAAGAAACATGCTGATAGGGAAGCCATCACTGCATTCTTTGATGCAATGGGTTATGTATGGGAAACTGCGAGGGACAAGAAGCCTGAGAAGAAACTGACCCTCATCAAGAAATCCAAAATGCCCAGCGAGATGAACTTCATCTTCGCACACTTGATAAGCTGCATGACTGCAAAGACCGGCTCCTCTGATCAAGCTGCTCAACCTCAGCAAGCAATGGGTTATGCATTGCTGAAAGGTCTTCATGTTGACTGGGCCTCGATAATCTATGATGATCTTGTGCTCAAAGTAGACTCTGCTGCTGACTGGTCATCATGTGTTCCATATCCTAGATTCATCAGCGCCGTCTTCCTCAAAGGACTTAGGGACAACTACCCAAAAGTAGGAGACCTGAAACTCTCTCAGGTTGGCCCTAAGGTACTCGACTTCAAGCCAATGCCAAACGAGGTACGTCTCTCTACTCTCTTAACTATTCTCAATCCTCCTTCTTCTACTTCTGCAGCTCATTCAGTGGAAAAACCCACCGCTGATGCCCCAGCTGCAACCTCCACTCCTTCTAGAAAAAGGAAACACTCATCTACCCAACTTGGTTCCAAAAGGACTAAGAAAACCAAGGAGCAACACCCCCAACAATCTCATGTTGAAGACTCCTCAGCTCATCTTGAAAAGCTGATGGAAAGTTCAGTGGTACGCTCTGCCACAGCTGAACAGCCACCCCTTCCATCCCAGCTTCAGCGCTTCTAAACACTGAAGTTATAAACTTGGAATAGATCCAACCTCCTTCAGTCTCTCATAGGACTGAAGAAGTGATTCTCAGTGGATCCAACACTGAATCAGCTCCACATCAAACCTTCTCAACCTTCGCTTCTCTCTCTACTCCATTGGACTCTAATCCAGTTTTCACCACGATCAATGGAGCACCCGTCATTCTTCCAGAAGCTAAAGCTGATACTTTTCAAGGAATGATGGATGCAGGACCTGCAGGAATGTCCATGCGTACACGCACTCTAGCTGACGACATGGAACTTTTTTTAGGAGACAGAAGTTTTGACGACTTCACCAACCCTCCTGCAGGTATACACCAACCCATGTACACTGTAACTAAACCCCAAACTTCTGAGCTTTCCTTTGTTCATAAGTACTTATCTGTTACAGGTCCTAATTTGGGAGACATCAACGCCTCTCTGAAGAACCTGGATACAAAGTTGACAGGTCTCACCACTACTCTCTCAGACAACTCTTCAGCTGTAACAAACGCTGGAGAGAATCTCAACAAGCTGACAAAAGTGGTTGAACAGAAATCCTCCAAAGCTGATTTGGAGAAGGTTGATGGTACTCTTGGTGACTTTGCCAAAGTTCTTGCTGACATCTACACCGACTACACCTCTCTCAAAACAACAGTTCAAACCATGTCCAGCGAGGTCATAACGCTGAAGACATCGGTTGGAAATCTTCAGGGAGATATGTCTGCTATAAAGACTGACGTGAGTTCAGTAAAGACTGACGTAAGTTCAGTGAAGACAATGGTACAACAGATCCTGAATCACATGACCGCCCCTGCCCCTGCACCTTCGCATTTTACTACGGCGGATCGTGCTTAACTTTTAAAGATCAATCCTGTATTATTGGCCTAGAAGACAGAGTAGCAGCGATTGAAAACTATATTGGGATCTCTGGCCAAGAAGACAGGGAACCAACAGCATCTGCTGAGTCATCGCATTCCTCCCCCACTCATCATGAGGAAGGAGGGAGAAGAACTCTGAAGACCTTCCCCATGATGAATCTATCGAGGGGGAGAAGACTGAAGACCTTCCCCTTACTGAAGAGGGGTAGAAGACATATGAAGAAACAACTGCTGGACCTCAGGGAGATGAAAACCCTGAGGGAACCGAGAAGCTTACCTCTGTATCTGAGGGGGAGCAACTCGAAGAAGCTGCTGAAGAATCTGAATCTGAAGCTGAAGATGAAGAAGCCGTCGACATCTCTGACGATGAACCATCATCCAGTGATAAGGGTGATGATGACGATGATGATGATGATGATGACTCCTTTATCGTCAAGCCTGTTCAGAAGAGTACAGCTCTCAAAGGGATTTCGATGAACGAACCTTCAGGGGAGCGGACCAAGACAAAGCCTTCAGCGTCTGAAGCTGACAAGGGCAAAGGAAAAGGTGTCGCTGAAGACGATGAAAACTTGATGATCTTGCTTCAAAAGCCAGTTCGTCAGGTACACTACATCTTACTTCCTTACACTGCATCCCTCCTCTATCTATACACATTATCAGCTCTACTCTCCACAAAAAGCCTATACAACTAAACCCATTTCTTTTCTCTGTTCTACCCAAGTTCTTATTCGTAAGATCGCTATGTTTCAGCTAGTCCTCTCCCCTGCTTGAGGATTCTGATGTACAACCAGCTGCTGCTAAAGAAATAATCCCAGTCTTGGATTTAATCACCGAGACTGATGAACCTGAAGAACAGACGCTCTCTCATACAAGCAGACCTTCCTTGGTTCCTCAAAAACCAAGTGAAGAGGATCAGAGAAGAAGAGAAGAGATGATTAAGAAGCTTGAGGCTCAGCGAATCGTCTTGCCTAGTGCTAAAGTTGCTACTCCCAAATTCAAAATCTCAAGGCAAGAATACGCTGATCACCTCAGGGCTGAACGATTACTCGCTGATAAAAAGGAAGCTGAAGAAAAAGACAAGGCTCTCGCCATCCAGCTTACTCAACAATCAGTGAAAGACCCCTCGCTGAAAAGAACTCCAATCGAAGTTCAACGTCAGCTATGGGAAGACGCCAAGAAGATCGTTGAAGAAAAGAGAACTGGGTCTCAATCTACTTTAATCTGGTGCAAAGAAAAGGTACACTTCAGATATCGACCTGCCAGAATCAACAAGGTACATATCACTGGAAAATCAACCCTCAGAGTTTCAATCGCTGAAATCGAGATATTCAGAGAGAACGGACAGTACGAAAAATTCTATGCTGAAGCCATCACGAAGTACGGTCTCTCTGAATGGTTGGAGATCAGATTTGCCATCCAGAAGTCTCAATCTAAGTACAAGGATGATGTCGAAAAGCTGATAAATCAATAGATCGACTTAGTATCTTCTTGTGTGGATATTCTTCCTCCCCCTCCTCTCGCAAATCAGAAAAGAAGGGCCTCTGCAAAGAAAAAGTCTAAACCTTCAGACTCAGGTCCTCCTATACGGAACGAAACAGGTATTGGTTTTTCTCGTGCTGAAGTTCTTGGTCCAGAACCTGACCTTTCCGCACTTGATACATCTCTTCCTCCTGGTGAGACTTTCATCCCTGGAAAAGTCATAAGCAAACCCTATGGGATATTCTTTATTGACTATGGTGGACGACAACGTTTTCAACGTATCTCTGAGCTTCCCATCACTCCCATCGAACAGCTGAAAGATCTCATCTACTGGTGTGATTTCAAACGCGACATTCAGGCACGGCATCTTAAACCCTTGATTTTTGAAGAAGCTCTGAACAAAAAGAATCAAGGAGTAAATGTCCCTGACTGGATGATTGCCACATCAAAGACCCTTGATGAACTTCTCATTGGAAGAACCTCTATAAGCTGATAAGATCGCCTTATTCTTCTATTTTATCAGTTATTCTTTTGTACTTATAATTTATTTCGCTTGTACTTATAATCTTTCCACTTCCCTTTGTAATCTGATACGACGTTTAAAGAAAGATTTCAGCGAAAGTACTTTACTCCATCAGTACAGAAAAGATCCCAGAAAACAGTAAAAGGGACAAATATTTTATGAGTTCTTTTTATCCTTATGTTTTCATTAAATAGCAATTTTTTCTGTTGCTATGTCATAATCAAATAGGGGGAGATTGTTGATCCAAACCCTCAGTGATTTGATAATGACCCTCTCTTAAATACTTAGTGAAAATTGTAAGTAAACAATATGTATCAGAGTTTCACTATCGCTGATAAGTACTAAGACTTTACAGTACCGCTGATAGGAACTCTCGCTCTTTAGATTAAACATTCAGCGAACACTGTTCATCATAATGCTCTGAGCCTGTTCAGTCCTTATAGTGATCACTGATAAGTTAGTTTTTTACTTATGATCCCTGAAGACAAGTTTCACGTCAACATAGGTTCTACGCTGAAGTCGAAGATCAAGCTCAAGAACCAGCGACAAGTCTCCTAATGAACTGATGCGGATCAGCGAAGACTCAGATTTGTCCACTCAACGTGAAGTATCAAGTACAAGACTTCAGCTATCGCTGAACTTTGTCATTCACTGATATAGATTGATAAAGCTCTGATTCAACGAAAGCTGATCATGAAGTCCTTCGTACAAAGTACTTTTGTCTTAACCACCCTTACACGACTCCGTACGATATGTCAGAAAAGAACCTCCTTATTGTCTGAAATCGTACAACCACTCTGATACTACACTGTTCAAACATGCGGCTACTAAGGTTGTCTACAAAGGTCAATGACATACAACCAATGAGCTGATGCCACGTGTAAAGTATAAACTGCCATGCATTAAATGCATGCAGTATATAAGAAGGACTCCAGCTTCATTTTTGAAGCACTCGAAAACTCTTGTCGAGTCACTTGCTAACTCTGGTCAAGTCATCTTCTTATCTTGAGATAGGTTATTATTAGTAATTTTCTTCTCTTTCTTAGTGCAAGAAACTTAGTGTTCCAACTTGTTTAGATTAGGATTTATTCCTTATCTTGTTCCGCAACAAGCTGTAAATTGTTAATGATTTATCAATAAACAATTTAGAAAAGTAAAATCTGTGTGTTTGTATTCAACCCCCCTTCTACAAACTTGTATAGCCCTTCGGGACCAACAATCCCCATGGGAATTTTCGATAGACTTCTGAAGTCATCTAGATCGTCTTCATTTCTAATAGTACCTCTGGGCTCCGTCGACATTTCTAAAATAACAGCTGGTAAGCACAATCGTGCGTCAGTATGACGTCACGACCTCGTTTTCTCTTCGACTTCTCGTTCAGTTAGAATTGAACCAATATGGTTCCAAAACAACCAAGGTATCTTCCAACACAAGACCCTGAACACCCGACAGGCAAAATTTAAAATTCGAATTTGCCATCCTACTTTCAAATTTTAGGGGCAAACTGTTTGGGCAAAATTTCACAGGTCTCGACCACGACCAGAAAAGGTAAGACGCATGTCATGAGCTATACCTTGTATTAAGATAAGGTCCCGACAAAGACCCAAAGAACCTCCGCCATCCCTCCTAAAAGGTAAGTCGAGAGTCCCTCACGACACTCGACCTCGACGTCGCCCGTTCTGCACGACCGTCGCATAAAACCGTACGACCTCGACCGACTAACGCGTTATACAACTGTTATATTTGTTTAAGTGTTTAATGCAGGAGTCAAAGTCATTTATGGACAAACGGCTATAACCGACGAAATCAGTTATGAGCATCTATACTCACATTGAAGACGACGACCGTTACAACAATCATCAAAGATCTTAATGATTCAATTAAAGTCATCCGAAGACTATAAAATCCCAGCTCAATCATCAGTTCAGGACACCTGATCAACACCGAATAACACAGAGAGAGATAGAACAAGAACATCGAACAACAGAAGCAAACACAAACACTAGAAGAATATTCATTCGAAGCAAAGAGATCATTCATAGAAGATCACTCTCGACACAAGACTATCGCTCTCGACCAACAGTTTATACATAGTTTTCACACACGACGCACACTGTTTTTACATTCCAAACACTTGTACTTTACATTTCGAAGTCTTTCCTTCATTTGTATTGTAATCTCTGTACGATCGACACCCGGAACACCAAGGACATCGCCCCTGATTGGCGACCATAGTGCAGCGACGACATCCACTGTTGTCCGCAGGTTTTTTCCTCGTTGAGGTTTTTAACACGATCAACCACTGCTAATTTTTGTTTCTTTATGAACTTTATCAGTGTGATCGAACCAAAGAAGGTCTCAGAAGCCCTAGAAGATCCAAATCGGGTGGAAGCTATGAAAGAAGAGCTTCTACAATTTGAGCACAACAAAGAGTGGTCCATATTACTCTGCCAAAAGGCAAAACTGGAATAGGGACCAAATGGGTTTTCAGAAACAAAAAAGATGAAGATGGGTGGGTCATTTGAAATAAAGCAAGATTTGTGGCTAAGAGATATTTCCAAGAGGAAGGAATAGACTACGAGGAAACCTTTGCCCCTATCGCACGCTTGGAGCTATAAGAATTTTTCTAGCCTTTGCAGCCCACAGGGGTTTTATGGTGTTCCAAATGGATATGAAATTTTCCTTCCTCAATGGTCAAATACAAGAAGAAGTATATGTCCAACAACCACCAGGACTCGAGAGCTCCAAGTACCCAAATCATGTCTATTTTCTAGATAAGGCCCTCTATGGACTCAAACAGGCCCCCAGAACTTGGTATGAACGACTCTCAAATTTCTTGCTTGTAAATCATCACGAAAGAGGTACAACCGATACTACTTCATTTTATAAAAGAAGAAAACGTGAGATTTTGCTTGTACAAATATATGTTGATGACATCATATTTGGTTCTACAAATGAAGAATATTGTAAGAAGTTTGAAAAACTCATGAAGAGTGAGTTTGAAATGAGCATGATGGGAGAACTTAACTTCTTCCTCGGGCTTCAAGTCAAACAAACAACAAAGGGTATTTTCATAAATCAATCAAAATATGTTTCAGATATTTTGTGAAAATTTAAGCTCTCTGACTCTTCCATTATGAACCCTCCCATGGCCACTGGATCTAAGTTACACTAAGACCCATAGGGCAAATCTGTCGAGTGCAAACTCTACAGAGGCATGATAGGGTCTCTTCTGTACTTAAAAGCTAGTAGACCAGATATTATGTATGCCACATGTCTCTGTGCGAGGTATCAAGCAAATCCCAAAGAATCTCATCTTTATGCTGTTAAGAGGATCTTTAGATACCTCAAAGAAACCAAAAATCTTGGTCTATGGTATCCAAAGAACTCTGGCTTTGATCTAATGACTTATACAAATTCAGATTATGGAGGATGCAAACTAGACACGAAAAGTACCTATGGAAGTTGTCAATTTCTAGGAGGAAAACTAGTAAGCTGGACATCCAAGAAACAAAATTATGTGTCTACGTCTACAGGAGAAACATAATATGTTACTACTGCTAGTTGTTGCTCACAAGTTCTATGGATGAAAACTCATCTCAGAGACTATGGCTTAGATATCGAGAAGATACACATCCTCTGTGACTCAAAAAGTGCCATTGCCATCTCTGCCAATCCCGTACAACACTAAAAGACAAAGCATATCGATATACGGTAACACTTTCTGGAGCATTATGTCGAACAAGGTACGATTGAAATGTATTTTGTACACACAGAGTATCAACTTGCTGACCTTTTCACCAAAGCCTTAGATGAGAAAAGATTCTTATTTTTGGTTGGCAAGTTGGGAATGTTAAACATGAGTTGACCCACATAGCCTCTACACTTTGGTATAGAGTCTATCATCTTGTATATATTTATTATGTTATTTAGTGTGTACAATTATTTTTTTGTCAACTTCATCACTTTTCTAGAGCCTTTGTGACATTGCGTAGAGCCCTTAGCCCTTGTCACAAAATCTCTTAAGAGTGGTTGATCTATGTCTTGTGTATCGCTTATCATATTTGACCCAAGCATAGATCAAGGGGGGGCAGAAGTAAGTCTTCACGAGAGCCAAAGAAGATGATCATTCAAGGGGGAGCGAGAAAAGTCTTTTTGTTCGAGCAAATGTCGAAGAAGGTATTCATTCAAGGGGGAGCAAGCCATTTTTGGTAAGTTTGAAGCACAAACCCATTTTCAAAAACACTTTTCGCGGACATAACTTTCCAAATATTTTCCAATATACGTATTTAAGCAAATCAAAACTTTGTTTGGTCAATTTGTTTTTGAGAATTTTCCTGTATTAGAAGTTTTTGCTCAAAGAGCCTCTGAGACGTTTCACAAAGCCTCTGTGCCACAGAGTCTCTAAGACCATGAGTTTCTTTGAGGTGATTTTCTCGACCAATTCAATGCTTTCCAAATGATTTAGATAATGAAAAGGAGCAATCTTTGTATGACATAAAATCGACCCCAACTCACAGAAGCTCGACCTTCGACATAACTTATGTCCCTTTTCAACACTTATGTGTTCGTGAAATTACTTTTGGGGTGAGGGTTCTTTTAAGAGTGACAACCATATATCTCTAGCAACTCTTGCGCGTATGGGCGGTGATGGGAGCGCACGTCTTCTCACCCTGAACCGTCAGAAAACACGTGGCATCTTTTGATAGGGTGTGTACTGTACCGTCGTTTTTAAAACGCCCACTACTTGAGTACGGACCTGTAACACCCGGAAAATCATTGTGAGTAATAATAGTCCTAATATTTCTTTATATTTTGACTTTTTAAATTATAATTGATTTCCTAAGTAATTTCCGTGATTGTTACTTGTTATTTGAGAACTTCCGATAGAAATTCGTAAGTTTATTCCTTAAGGAAATTAATGAAAAATAGATGACAAAGTTAAATATTAGATTTTATGGATTAGTTGGATGGGTAATTTGAATACGAGTCCAACGGTTCTTTCCGGAGCAAAAACGGAGTTCTAACGAAGAAGTTACGGCCAAATTAGTGGAAAATGAGAAGCAAACAAACAGAGGTTGGCGCGGATGGTGGCGCCGATGCACTGGCGCGGGCGCTGGCGCCAAGCACCTGACGTGTTGAAAGGGGGTTAAAACCCACCTCTTGGTCCTTGTCACTTATCCTTTCATCTTAGAACTCAAAAATCAGATTTTTTGCTCTGCTTCATACGATTTTCTCCATCTAAACTAAGGTAAATCCACTTCTCTTAATCCTAGTTCAATTCAAACAACAATTAGATGAATCTCACCAATTAAACTTTAATTAGGGCATTACATCTTCATTTCATCTTGTTGGAAGTGATTGGGTTCAAGTTTTCAAGTTAGGGTTATATCAATTGAAGATTTGAGGTGAGTAACTTGTATCTAATTGATTGTATTATACTTTACTACCATTCTTTATCTTGATTTTGGAATTGATAATGAGAAATCTTGATTTATAAGCTCTTAATGGTTAAGAGGGAAACAAGAAGAGTTCAAGTAAGTTATGGTGGATTAATTGTGTTTATTTCTTAGTATGCCATGTTAAATGTTGGTGCTAAGAGTTTGGCTTTGATTATATATCAATAGTATGTGATCTTGATGATGGCTTAATATATGTCTTAATGAAGTAATGATGGCTTAATGGTCAGAATGGACTTATTATTGAATTGTAAACATGGATGTTTATTATTGATGTCATATAGAATATGATTTGATACATATGGATGTGTATGAACTACATGGAAGTAGTATTGATTATGTTAAATGGTTGGACCATGGTTAAGTGTTAAATATGCTTTGAATGTTATTTGGATTAACATATTTGGTATTCACATAATTGGAGGAGCACCTAGTAGGCATTGGAGGATATATTCTTACATACCGTGGGGTAAGTGTAATTGATTCATACCTTCGGATACCGTGGGGTTTTCCGTTGTGTTATGCCTTGTGACAATACCGTGGGGTACCGATCAAGGTATATCTTCGATTATGATGTAACTGGGTAGCGATATGTACCTTCTCCATGGAATCCAATTTGTGAATGTATCGAATTGTTATTCCTACATGCTATGATTATTCTCTATGTGCTATGTGTAAACCTCACTTAGGCTTTAAAAGCCTAACACTTGTTATGTGTTTTATGTATTACAGATTTTAGTGGTTCCGGACACAAGAAGGTCTAGAACGGGGTTGTGAGCATGGGATCACTGTTAGAGAGATAAAGATTGGAAGATTGATGATAGAACTTTCCGACATCCTTTTGATAATTGATTGCTATAGTAGTGATCAAATAAGCTAGTGGTCCAATAGTAGTTATAACTAACTAAATCTTTGTATTATTGATTATGTAATGTTAATTAGGTGTACTTTTACTTTAGTAATGTGTACCACTCTTCCGTTTTATGGAAGTTTTTGTTAACCCCTGTTTTGGGGTGTTACAAGTTGGTATCAGAGCATTAACTTAAGTGAACTAAGTATGCTGAAGAGGTACTTAGAGTTAAGCTGTGATGAGTTAAGTTATGATTTGTGAGATATGGGTAGAATACTAAGAAGGGGATAGTCTTATAGTTGATAGAAATACGTGAAATTAGTACTGTGACAATGGTGATGAGGATTCTCATGTATAATATGTTCACAATTCCAGTTAGCTACTGTTATTATGAATATATTGTTACGTAAGCATGCTTGTTTCTAAATTATTACAGTGACTAATGATCGGTAAAGTACGTTTAGTATGTATATATTCGTATAACCATTTCTTATGGTTATTCCTTTGTGTTATAGCATATCGTTGGTGGATATGCCACCAAGGTCCTTTAATTCTTTAGAGAATAGATAAGTAAATGATTTGGGGGTTGGAAGGACAACCTAGAATTGGCGGGACTTATGAAAGCCCGTCGAGGTAACCTTTAATAGGCGGATGGAAATGTGTAGAGATAGAATGTAAGATGATTCATCAAAATGGAAATAATATGAGATGATTAAGTAAGTGGGCCGTGGAACGCATGGATAGAAAGTGTTACAAGGTCAAGAGGACGACCACTAGTCGGAAGTAGAGTGTTAATGATAAGTGATGTAAGTACAACGATTGACCTTGTTTGAGTGAGTAGCCTTCATTTACGAGTAAAGTTTTATGTATGGTGTCCTAGTAAGTGTGCTACATGAGTTTTCTTGATTTTAAAATAAATGCATAAATAACAATTTTTATTCAAGAATGAGTTGCTTGTACAAATGTGTATTTTAAGAAAGAGACAATTTCATTTTGATGCACAATGAAATTTTGGGTTTAGCAACTTGCAAAATATTTCGTATTTTCTTTATATATGAAAAGTTAATTGTAAAAAGGGGCCAAGAAAACGTTGGCTAGCAAAACCTTTGTAACCAACAAAAGTATTAACTTGATGATATCAAGTAAGAACCGACTAGCTTGCTTTGTGTTGGAAAATTCTTTTAAATATATTACGGTCATAACAACATCGTTTTGGTTGAAAAAGATTAAGTTTCTTTTTTTTTGGAAAGTAGTATGCAAACGATTCTCGTGATCGTTGTGCAGTACACTGAAGTTATAAGAATGTTGGGATCATGTGTACCCAAGTTGCTCCAAGTATTGTTCTTTAAAATGAGGAAATGTGCGAAGTAATATATTTAGTACATTGTTATGTATGAAGGCTATGAACGAACTAAGTCGTAAAATATTACTATAAGCTAAGAGAGAACTCTGAGAATGTAGAGGTGTTGAATAAATCATGGGAGGATGTTTGTAATTTTGGTAATTGTGTTCAAGAGGAAGGTGAACAATGGGAGAGTTGAAAGTGGACTTAGTGTCGGTTGTAAGAAGGTTTATACCCTTGTTAGGTAACTAGAAATACAGTTGGTAAGGGGCGGTTGTGTCCGGAGAAAGGATTAGTAGTCATCAAGGTGATGGAATTAGCAAATTGTTATGAGCAGTGTGGTGAGACAGTAAGGAAATACCTTCGACGTTAAATAAGAATTTATGGTGATCTTGTGATATTAGTATTGCACGAATAAGTTTGAAATGAAGACGATGAGATGTAAATTGTATTACGTTTGGTTGAAAGGATTAGGTTCAGTCCTTGTTAATGAATAGATTAAAGAAGTATCGATAGGTCGACTATTGGCTTTGAAATCGATAGTTATGTAAGGTGTATGAGACCTTTTTTCTGTCATTGGGTGCGGTCTGGGTGCGTCCCGCGTATGCCGTGCGGACAGGAATAAGACTGTGAGCGGTACCGGTAAGCTGTTATGCAAAGGGTATGCGCAAAGCAATTAATATGGGGTACGACATGGTTAAGGATTTTGAGTGATTGAAGAATAGATCACTGATGATAGAAGTCTCGAATTATTGTTGCGCAAGCGAAAGATATGTAGTCAAAATTCCGCTTTTAATATTTTGTGGATGTGCAATATTTATGAGGTATTATGTTTTTAAATTGTGCACATGTGAGTTGGGGGATTTTGGTAAAACTTTGTTTTGGGGCCGATGGCCAATTAAGAGATTTAAAAAGGGTAAAGAATTGGGTAACAATGTACTTTGGTTTATGTACTCGTGTGCGTGGCACATGTTTAACCAAACGTTTATTTTAGCCTTAAAGGCTTGATTGATATTCAAATGAGTCTTTTGAATGTTTGTCAGTTTTAATGACTCGAGATGGAGTCTTGGTTGTATTATATGCTTAACTGCATTTTATTTGAATAAGTGTCGGTCTTAAGTGTAAAGATTGTTTGATAACTTTTGCATTTTAATACCTTAGGAACTAACGAACCTTGGAGAGGTATATACATTGTGAAGTATATAAGAATTGCATATACCTATATAAATTGACTTCGTTGGGAAAGTAGCAATGAAGGAGTCATAGATTTATTATGCCTCGGAACGTATGTTGTATAATGATCATTAATTCTTGGAGTAGATGGCTAGGTTTTGAACTCAGTTGAGTCTTAAGAGCATTGACCCGATTTAATAAGCTCGTTATAGGCTTCGGTTGGGATTACATGGATTGTATTAAAATAGAGGTTTGCATGATGTGAATGTTTTGGGTATTCTTTTGGATTTAATTATTGTTAAGTCTTAAATCAGAAGAATAAAAGTTGAAGGACCACTTTGTAAGAGTGTTAAGATTTTGAAAGACTGTTGTGTTATAGAAGTGTTATACTTGCGATGTGGATGGTTTACAAAGGAGAAAGTATTAGGCATGAAGAAAGTGAGGTATGGAAAATGTTGATCTGTGAAGGATTGTACCGTGTTTTAGTATTGGTTTGGATTCACAAGGAGCTAGTATGAACGAATAAGTTCAAGTTATTTAGCAAATCGAAAGTGGTAGTTCAACAAAAGTTGGGGAGGAGATATTTAGTGAAATAAACTCGGTTAAAATGTGTATGAATGATTGTGAGAAACCTGGTCTGTGGTGAAAGACTATATGTGAAGAATGTACGAGTGAGTATTGGTATCAACTGCCAAGATAAATGTGTCAACTAGTATGTATTATAAAGTTAGAACTAGGAAGCTTCTGATGGAAGTCTTTTCGGGGATTCCGGATGAAAAGTACCACTTTGCCATTAAAGTTGTTGGAGCATGTAGTTTGTAAGATGGAGTAGTGATATGGCTAATATCGAAACAGAATGTCGGAATGGTATTGGGTGTTTACCCAAAGTGATTTTGATTGTGTGAGTTGCTTCCTATAATAGAAAGATTGGACTTAAGAATGTAATCATATTGCAAGTTCAATAGAGTTATCACTTTTGATGTTCAATACTTTGGTGCTTGGTTGTATTGTGGTTGTACGATGAGATAGTGATGTGAGGAAGTGATAGCATTCTATACCGAAGAAACGCATAAGTCATGGATGTAATAATGGACTGCCGTGGTTATTGAGATATTTAATAGTAACGAGTATGCTTAATTTACAGTGTACGTGGAAATTTCAGGTAGTACATGTAATTGATGTTTTGAGACCTGGAGAGTGAGTTGGGATGATGATGGGGTGAAAGGAAGACTCTTGTTCTTCTCAATTCCATTGGTTTTAGGTGAAGAGAATACTGTAATCGTTAAGCTATAGTGTTGGAATATTCAGTAAATGTAAAAGAAATACATCGAATGCAGTTCTCGGTGTTACGAGGATTTAGCTAGAGATCTTAATTGACGTTTTTAGAGAAACTATCCTTTTGGACTGTAGCTGTGTGGTGGATATTCCGTGTAAACAAGAGAAAAATGATAGCAGTATGCTAGACTAGGAAGTAGTCAAACATGGATTTGATGATAATAATTATTCTAAGAGGATTGGTTTGCAGGTATATCATTTGGATCTTCAGCCAGAGTTGGGAGGGGTACATAATACCTTCCAAGTATGTTATCTTCGGAAATGTTTGGTCGAAGAGAAAGACATGATTTCACTCACTGATGTGAGAGTAGATAAAAAGAGTCGCGGTGAGGAAGAACCAGAGGCAATTTTGGAGAGATCAGTTAGAAAGCTACGTAATGGTGATGGTAGTAGTAACCTTAAGATACTCATTTGTGATGAGTGGTTTTAGTGAACTACTCTTTGTATATGGTTAATGAACCTGTTCGTTTGATGATTAATTATTAAGATGGATTTTGGAGTCTATTAGAGCTCTTTGGATGTGAATGGCCGTTAACAATAGGGACAATTGAAATTAGAGATTCGGTTGGTCTCTGTATTAATTGAACCTTAAATTGATTTAGAGTTTGAAACTGAAATCAAGATGTATAGAACATTTTAAGGTTGGGAGACGACTGAAGTCGTATGATTGGGAGTTTCTCTATGGTTGGAACGTTTATCCGTACATAAGTACAACGTATGTATAGGGACTTTGTTAATAAACAATTGTTCGAGGAATTGTCTTTATAGACCGTGTGGATGGAATTTAGATTTCCGTTAGGAATTGTTGAATTTTGGTCGACAGTGAGTCGGTTGACTTTGGGTTGTAAAGAATATAGATTTCGAGGACGAAATCGTTTTAAGGTTGGGAGAATTGTAACACCCGGAAAATCATTGTGAGTAATAATAGTCCTAATATTTCTTTATATTTTGACTTTTTAAATTATAATTGATTTCCTAAGTAATTTCCGTGATTGTTACTTGTTATTTGAGAACTTCCGATAGAAATTCGTAAGTTTATTCCTTAAGGAAATTAATGAAAAATAGATGACAAAGTTAAATATTAGATTTTATGGATTAGTTGGATGGTTAATTTGAATACGAGTCCAACGGTTCTTTCCGGAGCAAAAACGGAGTTCTAACGAAGAAGTTACAGCCAAATTAGTGGAAAATGAGAAGCAAACAAACAGAGGTTGGCGCGGATGGTGGCGCCGACGCACTGGCGCGGGCGCTGGCGCCAAGCACCTGACATGTTGAAAGGGGGTTAAAACCCACCTCTTGGTCCTTGTCACTTATCCTTTCATCTTAGAACTCAAAAATCAGATTTTTTGCTCTGCTTCATACGATTTTCTCCATCTAAACTAAGGTAAATCCACTTCTCTTAATCCTAGTTCAATTCAAACAACAATTAGATGAATCTCACCAATTAAACTTGAATTAGGGCATTACATCTTCATTTCATCTTGTTGGAAGTGATTGGGTTCAAGTTTTCAAGTTAGGGTTATATCAATTGAAGATTTGAGGTGAGTAACTTGTATCTAATTGATTGTATTATACTTTACTACCATTCTTTATCTTGATTTTGGAATTGATAATGAGAAATCTTGATTTATAAGCTCTTAATGGTTAAGAGGGAAACAAGAAGAGTTCAAGTAAGTTATGGTGGATTAATTGTGTTTATTTCTTAGTATGCCATGTTAAATGTTGGTGCTAAGAGTTTGGCTTTGATTATATATCAATAGTATGTGATCTTGATGATGGCTTAATATATGTCTTAATGAAGTAATGATGGCTTAATGGTCAGAATGGACTTATTATTGAATTGTAAACATGGATGTTTATTATTGATGTCATATAGAATATGATTTGATACATATGGATGTATATGAACTACATGGAAGTAGTATTGATTATGTTAAATGGTTGGACCATGGTTAAGTGTTAAATATGCTTTGAATGTTATTTGGATTAACATATTTGGTATTCACATTATTGGAGGAGCACCTAGTAGGCATTGGAGGATATATTCTTACACACCGTGGGGTAAGTGTAATTGATTCATACCTTCGGATACCGTGGGGTTTTCCGTTGTGTTATGCCTTGTGACAATACCGTGGGGTACCGATCAAGGTATATCTTCGATTATGATGTAACTGGGTAGCGATATGTACCTTCTCCATGGAATACAATTTGTGAATGTATCGAATTGTTATTCCTACATGCTATGATTATGCTCTATGTGCTATGTGTAAACCTCACTTAGGCTTTAAAAGCCTAACACTTGTTATGTGTTTTATGTATTACAGATTTTAGTGGTTCCGGACACAAGAAGGTCTAGAACGGGGTTGTGAGCATGGGATCATTGTTAGAGAGATAAAGATGGGAAGATTGATGATAGAACTTTCCGACATCCTTTTGATAATTGATTGCTATAGTAGTGATCAAATAAGCTAGTGGTCCAATAGTAGTTATAACTAACTAAATCTTTGTATTATTGATTATGTAATGTTAATTAGGTGTACTTTTACTTTAGTAATGTGTACCACTCTTCCGTTTTATGGAAGTTTTTGTTAACCCCTGTTTTGGGGTGTTACAGGCCTCTTTACCCCTTTAAAACCCACTTTTACCCTTCTTCTTCATCTTTTTGCTCTCAAGAACTCTCAAGAACCTTAAGGCGAACCTGCAATATTTGCTCCAAAACCTCAAATCTTCATCTATTTTCTTCTCAAAACTTTCTAAAAACCTTCAATGGCGTCCCTTGTAACATCACACCACTCTGAAAACCCTGTTCCTCCAAGGAACGATGACCATCTTCCCTCTACAAACCCTCAAGATTTTATCAACCATAACTGGTACCCAAACCCACTTCCCATCAAACCCAACAACCATTATGTTGTTCTAAACCTTGAAGACTTTTCTCAAGAACATGCCCCAATAATCAATCTGTTGCAAAACCACCCATTAAACAAGATTATGATAATGAACGTTAAGAAAATCCCCAATAGGTATGTTCATAGTTTTGGCAGAGTGCCAGATTTAACGAAGAGCTAAAATACGTAGTTGGATATATGTCTACCTGACAACTCCAAGAATCTAACAATGGGTATCAACAGAGCCATGATATCCCAAACCTTTGACCTTCCTACCAGAAGTCTTCTTGGCATAAAGAGGTCTGCCGCAGAGCCCACAAACCAAGAACTTGTTGACTTCGTCACTATGCTAGGCTACAACGAGCCTCTGGCAAAGAGAACGAACTTCAGAAGAAATAGGCTTCCACCTCTGTGGAATGTCCTATTTAGCATCCTTAACAGATGCTTAACAGGGAAGACTGGAAGCCCTGATCAGAGCTCCCATCAGATTCTGTCGATTATGTATGGAGTATACTTCGACCTACCTTTAGACTACACAAGATTGATTCTTCAGGAAATGGCATCTGTAGTGAAGAAGAAGAAAGGACTCCAGGCCACGAACACCCCTCTGCCATCATTATAATTCCAACGCATCATTGGAATCATCCTTGATCTTCTGCTGAAAGATGAGAAATAGAGCTTTGAAGGACCAACCCTGAAGACTTACCCTCTGACAATAATGAAACCAAACCTACACCCGAACGACTATGCCTTTTGTAGACCTCTGTCAGAAAAAATGCTATAATATGTAGGAGATAGAGAGATCTTAGAGAAGTATAACCGTGAGTTCAGGACTCCCAAACCGAACCCTGAAACCCCACCACGGATAGGTATGCCCATAGGTGCAGAAGTTGTGGAGAGAATGAGTGAGGATGAGTGGAGCGCAACACTAGAAAAACTTAGGAAACCCAGGGAAGGAGCCTCTGCAAGCAACCAAAACAAAGAAGCCACAGAAGATGTGATCCCCCAGACTGCTGAACCATCCCCACAAAAACAAAAGGCCAAGAAAAAGAAGACCAAGGCAACCAAACCCACAGAGGTCCAGATCCCTGAAACCACAGAACAACCACAAACCAATGAAGAACCCTAACCCAATATTCCCCCATCAAACAAAGAACCCCAAGACCAAGTTCCACAATCCACAGAGGGTCCCAAAGAAAAGAAAAGCCAAAGACTCAAAATCCGCAGAGGGTGCCTCTAAACCAAAGAAGAAGAAAACAAAGAAGAAACCGTCCACCCCCCTCCAAACCATCCAAGAAGAGGAACCCATAACAATAAAGGACCGGGCACCTACATCTATCTTGTACGCAGAACCCCAAAACATCACCAATCAATCCTCTGCAGACCCTGATCACACAATCCTCTGCCATTCTTCAAGAAGATCAACCTAAATAAGACCAACCACAAATATCTTTTGAAATACACTTAGAGGTTGGAGGTCTAAATGACTCCTTAGAAACTTTAGGATGGAATCTAAGATTTCCTGGTGATAACCAATCTCCTAAGATCACATAGGGAGAATATGATGATGACCTCGACATGGATGCTGCTACAGGAGATCAAGACCTTAGATGGGTAGAAGAAGAAGTGATCATAGGAAAACAAACGGAGGAGGAGAGAAGTTTAAGACAAGATGCCTCTGGCACATACCTCCAACTCCCCCTGTGCTATTCGCCCATCTATCCTCGCTGGTCTAGCAGCAACAGAGGATATTGAAAAAGACGTGCACACCTCGATCCCAACCCAAACCGACCGGACAAAGGAACTTTTTTCATCCTCTGCTCTAATTTTAAGCCGAGTATCCTCACCGCTGGCTGCACCCTCTCAACAGGGTGCAGTCATTGAAAATATAAGTGTTCAATTGCCTATGAACACGACACTCTCCTACACAGATGCATTCATTGCTTCTTCACAACACTTGAAATAAACCAAAAATCCTTCAGAGGGATTTAGCGAGCACTAAGACGAAGAGGCTCTAGACAAGCCTCTGAGTCAACTCGTCTCACCTTCCGTGTCTAACTCTGGATTGGCACATAAGAAGAGACAAAAGTACTCCCATAGAGGATGAGCCATCTAAGGATGACTCGCCTCGAGGATCGAAAGGAAGTCCCAATGATCTTAACATTACAATAGGATCAAAGTTAGGCGCCTCAGGAACAGATGTAAACTCTGGTGATGGATGTGTTCACCCAGAGGTCACCCCTGGCTCATATGTCACGAAAGATGAGTTCCAAACTTTCGTCACCTCTATGGCCAAAAATTTCACTGAGTTGCAAAGCTTAGTGAAATCTTGTGCATATTCCACGAACACCGCTCTTTCCTCCCTGAACTCCAAAATTGATGCTTTATCTACAGAGGTTAAGGCAAACTCGAGCAAGCTCGCTAAACTGTAAGGAAATCTTCCACAAAGCTCTTCAACTACCATACCCATAGAAGCACAAAATGCCATCACCTCCCTCACCACAGAACTCCAAGCCGCAAGATTCTTCACAGAGGTACTTGCCAACAAACAAGCAGATCAACCCTCAGCCTCTATTACCACAGAAGATCTGAGGAGGGCTATGGAACAAGTACAACAAACCACCACAGATCAAGTCTAAACTCTCAAACTTACATAATACATCACAAGAGAGCAAATCATCAGTATTGGGCATAAGGTAATTGATGAAATATGTGGCTTTGTTAAGGCGTTCACAGAGGCAAATGCCATATATGTCAAACAGTTCAAGGCCAGTGTGGGCATGCTAAGGTTTAAGTTAGAAGCAGAAGTCGCACATATCTTGGAGATATGTGATGACGTGTGCGACAAATTGGAGGCTGCTGCGATGAATCTGCCCAAAAAGAAGAAAGATCCTACAACCTGCCAGGTAGAGGCATCCACAGGGCAGAAGCATGATGACCCCTCTAATGATGGAGATGGACCATCAGGTCATTATGAGGGGGAGAAAACGACATAGCCCAATTCAGCAGAACCATCAACCAACCCTAAACCATTAACAATTGTTCCATCGAACCAAGGCACTCAACAGACGACCACAGAGGCAACACCCATCTCTGTGGAAACTAACCTTCAAGAAGAAGACTTACCTTCCCCCACATCCACCTCTGAACAACCCTCCACCTCACCCCAACCTATTCAAAAACCCCAAGCGTCAAAACTCTGGCTTTAAAACTGAATAAAAAAGAAAAATCTACAGAGCAACTATCCCAAAAACAACCTCTGCAACAACCCCAAACTCAACAACTATCAACTCAACCTCCACAGAGCCCAAGCCAAAGGAAACATTGGATGACCGGTCGACGAGTAAGGTCTAAGGTACGTCGTCGTGAGTCGCCACAGTAGACACCTCGAGCTCTACTTCTCTCCCCAATTCAAGACTAAAGTCGGCGATAAAATCAGCTTGTGCTTGCGACTTGATTGTTGTCCTGGGTTTGAAATCGATGTCGTAACTACTGAGGTATATGCTCCATTTCGCCAGTCGAATTGTCAACTCAGGTTTCCTCAATACGGACTTAAGAGGATAATTAGTAACGACAGTAATCGGATGCGTTTCGAAATAATGTCGCAATTTCTTTGCGGCTGTAACAAGCGACAAGAGTAGTTTTTCCATTGAAGAATACCTGGTTTCAGCGTCCAAGAGAGATTTACTTACGTAGTAGATCGGCAGTTGCTGTTTTCCGTCTTCTCGTGTTAGGACAACACTTACCGCGTTAGGATTAACAGCCAAATACAGCTGCAAGACCTCATGCTCTTGGGGTTTCGACAACAAGGGTGGAGACGTCATGTATTCTTTCAATTTTTGCAGTGCTTGCTCATGATCGTCAGTCCAATCGAAGCATTTATTTTTCCTGAGGACATTGTAAAACAAATGACATCTGTCTGAGGATCGAGAGATAAACCTGTTCAGAGCTGCCACTCGACTAGTGAGCCTTTGGACCTCTTTGAAATTTCTCGGAGATTTGATCTCGATAATGGCTTTGATCTGGTCGGGATTGGCTTCGATTCCTCGACGAGTGACCATGTAACCCAGGAATTTCCCGACACTGACACCAAAGGAACATTTTGTCTGGTTGAGCTTCATGTTATACTTCCGGAGGATGTCGAACGACTGCCTCAAATGTTCGACGTGGTCGACTGCTTGCATCGATTTGACAAGCATGTCATCGATATAAACTTCCATCGTGTCTCCAAGACGATCTTTAAACATTTTATTTACCAGGCGCAGGTTGGTGGAACCTGCATTTTTTAGTCCGAAAGGCATTACCTTATAACAATAAATACCTCAATCTGTCATGAACGCAGTTTTCTCCTGGTCCTCAACGTGCATCATGATCTGATTGTATCCAGAATAAGCATCCATGAACGTCAATAGTTCATGTCCTGCCGTCGCGTCGACCATGGCATCGATATGTAGCAATAGAAAAGGATCTTTTGGACAAGCTTTGTTGAGATATGTGAAGTCGATACATACCCTCCATTTGCCATTTTTCTTCGCCACGACCACGACATTAGCAAGCCAATCGGGATATTTTACTTCTCGAATTTTCCCCGTCTTGAGGAGGTTATCAACCTCATCATTTATCACCTTATTCCTTTCAAGAGCAAATTTCCTCCGCTTTTGCTTAATAGGCTTGAACGATGGATCGACATTGAGCTTATGGGAAATGACGTTGGGGTCTATACCGACCATATCTTTGTGCGACCAGGCAAAACAATCGGCATTTTCCTGCAAGAAAGATAGTATCTTGTTTTTTAGGCGGGGGTCGATGGATGACCCTACAAGGACTTTCTGGTCAGGCTTGCTCTGATCCAGGATGATTTCTTCCAGGCGATAGTCATCGGTCGCTCCAGGAGTATCTTGTGCATTTTCGAGCTTCTCATGCATCTGGGCCATGATCTGCCCCTGTTTTCCACTATCTGCCATTTTCCTGAAAGAGAAAAGAAAGGAAACTCCAAGAAAACGTTAGTAAGACGCACGTTTATCGAAGATTTTCTCTAGATGAGACCCCACGGTGGGCGCCAAACTGTTAATGCCAAAAATCGTCCAGAAGGATAACTTAAGGTTGATTGTGGAGCTTAACAACTAAAGAACATGAATCTTGCGACAAAACGTGCGACAAAGACAGGGAAATGTAAAAGAGAGACAAAGATTTTGGTGACACGGGAAAAACCTCAACGAGGAAAAAACTCGCGGACGACTTTGGGGGTCGTCGTTGCACTACGGTTGCCAAACAGGGGCGATATCCTTATGTTTCGGGTGTCGAAGTACAATGATTACAATACAAATGAAGTAAAGACTTTAAATTGTAAAATAACAAGTGAATCGTGCGTAAGAAACTGGTGCGTCGTGTGTAAAGACTAGATGTCGTGCGTGTAAGTCGTGCGTCGTGAGCGAACTGTTGAGAGAGAATTCTTTGTTTCGGATGTTCTTGAGTACGTTGTGTATGTTTCCAGAATTCGATGATCCGCAAATGGTGTTTGAGCCTTCATATTTATAGTCTTCGCGGCTTTGATTGCCCCTCATAAATGCAGGAATAACGGTCGCAACGGTCACTGTTGTTAATGTTCATAATTGTCTCTGTCGGTTTCGTCCGTTGGCCATAAATGACACTAACGCTGCATTAAATGATGAAAACATAACAGAAATGTCGCATGTTAGTCGGTCGAGGTCGTGAGATTCCACACGAGGGTGGAGGTCGAGAGGTACTTTTGACTTCAGACTTGGTCAAAGGAAAAAGTGTTTATGATTTGACTTTGTTATGAGAGAAGTACAATAAATGTTCTTAGTGTTTTGGTCGTTTTCGAGACTGGTGAAATTTTGCCCAAACAGGTACCACATACCTTACCCTTCAGTTGCCAAAAGAAGATACATCGATCTTGCGAACAACACCATTCAGTTTACGGTACTCTCACGCGTCAGAGAACCCTATCTTTCACCTAAAGATTCTACACGCCCTCACTCTTAATCGGGATTGCTTAACCATCCCAAGCCTAATGAGTTCAAGGTTTTAAGTGATAGACTCAATAATTATGCCACTCGAAAATTCCATAGAAATATTCAACACGAATGTTTTCGTAACAATTAACCGTACGTATAAAATCTATTACCACCTATTCAGTGGCTATGCAAAAATGGGCACACTCATCCCACGTATGAAAATCATTCGATCCTTTGACAATTGCAAAAGTAAGCTCCATCAAAATTTTAAAATGAACCGCTACGTCCTAGCACAGATTTATTTATGCCATGTCCGTAAAGTAATTTCTTACCTTGAAATAATGTGCAACAAACATATTCGTACGAAACTTCGAAAAGAACTTAAATGATATCAGACTCCAAATTTCTCTCGTTTAACCATAGAACGACATGGAAGAAAATTCACCAACAAAATTCGCATGCGTCAATTTAGTTCGTAAAAATGGTGAAGCGGTCCATATATACACTTTGATTAAAATATAAAATGATTTGTGTCGATTCTAAGATTAAAGCCAAATAACAATGTGTTTTCATCATTCGAAAATATCGGCTAAAATATCGTGAAGAAATCTCAAATCGGAATATGCATATAAACTTGTAATACTCTCATAGTAGTTTTCTAAAATGAGATAACATGTAGCAGATAGTCCATACTAAATTTTCAAAGAAGAAAATTCATTAAATCAAATTTCAAAATTTTCTCATTTAGTCAGACAATGACATAGAAGTAAAATCTTCTGACAAGATTCACACACATTAAAACATTTTCTCAAAACTTAGGAAAACAGTAAGCGCATGTAAGTTGGTTGACAGTTAAGAAAATTTAAACCAACTTCAAAATTTTGGACCGTGCAAACGATGCATATTAAAGCTCCAAAAATAGTGGTTACAATGTTATGTATACCAGTTCAGTATAACGCATTTGCACGAAATGATAACAAAAGGATCAATTAACCGAAAGTGCATAAATCAATTCATTAAGATAACTATCATGATGCTCCTATATGCATTACTATTGGTCCCATTTAGGACAAGCAAACAATAGAAGAATAGTTCATATATAAATAGAGATAAGATAAACAATAAGAACAATCATAAATAACTAATCTCATATTCATTGATGAATTATATGGAGGAGTAAAATGAAGAACACCACTCTTTACATTTTAGTTGACTCTCATGAGATTAGTCAGTGTGTGTTTTTTGTGTGTATCTTCAAAAATGACCTAAATGATAAATGAAATCCTAAACTCCTTTTTAAAGGGTCCATTTACAATAAAAGGCTCAAGCCTATAAAGCTAACTAAAAAGCCCATACACTTTTTCTTTGTAAAACATTTAATTAAATTTGGAGCTAATTTAATCTAACAATCTCCCCCTAATGTTTTATAAAGAAAGCATCATCTTGTAGTCTCCCCCTTGATTTCTTTAGAAACTTTGGCATTCCATTCTTCGAGTCTTCAAAGCATCACGAGCTCCCCCTCAAATGTAGGCTCATCTTCTTGAAAAACCGAGACAATTAACCCCATTTTGTCTAGTTTTCATGATTCAACTTCACTGTTGAGTAAGCATTCAGTACCGAGCATTAAACATGAATAACAGAGGAGTGAGTGACAATCAATATGTCACAATAGCTGTATGAAACCGTGAAGAACCGTTGAGAGAACACCGTTCTTGAAAGCGGAAAGAGCATGAATTAAATGCAATGCTTTCGGTCCAGCACCTTACAGCAGACTTTGAATTAGATTTTGGCATATCAGCTCACATATTTTGAGAAAACTAAGAACATCAAAGTCGTGCGTCTGTGAATTATGTTTCCAATGCAACTGAACTCGTGTCAATTGGAGCACCGAGTAAAAAGTTGTGCGCATGTTTCTGAAGCAGCGCAAAGCTGTCAAACAAACTGAAAAAATTCGGGCTCCGGGCTTTTGGCTTGTTTTGATTTCTGGACCAACAAACTCTGATAAACATGCTTGAGTCTGCCTCTGGTCCCTTCTGGTCATTCCTCTTATTTCTGAAGAAAAAAAATTGATCCATATAGCCTCTGACGAATCAACAGAGCTCTGGTGTCCAAAAAAAAATCAACAGAGCTCTGGACAACTTCTGTCGATGATCAGAGCTCTGGTAAACTCTATCAATTGCCTCTGATCTTTTGAATAACCTCTGATAAATCAACAGAGATCTGGTAAGCTCAATAGACCTCTGGTAAGCTCTGATGTCTGAAAAATCAACAGAGCTATGATGAGAAAAACTTTCTGTCCAGCAGATGTATACTGACTTTAGCAGAGATTCTGACCAAGGCAAACACTGATTCAGACCAAGATCAAAACATGAAAATTGTTCGTCTTTGTCTTAGGAATCCAATGCATCTGGACTCATAGAATTTGGAGCGTCGAGGAGGGAGTTCTGTTGAAAATACGACAGGTGCGCAAAGCTGACAGCAAGTACCTCTGCTCTGTTGTACCTCTGCTCTGTTGTACCTCTGCTCTGTTGGTGTACCTCTACTCTGTTGGTGTACCTCTGCTCTGTTGGTTATCTCTGGTGGAATAGAAGTTTCTGACAGAGCTCTGATGAGGTCTAACAGAGCTCTGGTGAGCTCTTGCTGATTTCTTCTAAGTCCTCTGCCAGAAGTTTTACACCAACTTCGACACTACTTTACACCATTATAGCTCTGGAGTTTGCAAAAACTCAAAACATAAAGAGTGTGCATTGGTTTGTTATATTTTCAGATCATCTAGAATCACCTCTTTTGGAGCTCGGACGAATAAGATACGGTTGATTTACCATAGTCGCGCAGATCTGTCCAACAGCTTTGTATCAGCACACTGTTGTCTACTTCAACGATGCATATGACCCTTATAAATTTCGAATCTCTGAAATCTCAAAACACAAAAGCTGTTCATCAATGTGCTTGGAATCCAGGGCCTTTTGAATCGCATCAATTGGTGTCCTGATCAGTGAGATATGATCACTTTACTACAGCATCGCAAATCTGTCAGCATGCTGTCATTAAATCTGATTTGATGTAGAAAATAAGACGATCTCCATATAACTTTTAGAACCGTGAGTTCAAATAATTAGATCTCTAATTGATCAGGTCAGAAAACTAATTAGAAACACTCATAGTTATAAAAACTTTTCAGATCAGACTTTGAATACATAGCACAACACCAAATCTTTCTCAATCAACTTTTTTTTCAAGACCCAAATGATTTTGTTTTCATTTAAATGATTATGAGCAGCGGAATATAAACAAAATCTGGATCAAAGAGAGTCCAATCATGGATTTAAATAAAGGTCAGATCAAAGATCAACAACCTTACTACCAAGATGCCAAAAAAATGCTATGGACTCAAGCACACACAAGGATGAGATCATAAATCAACCATCTACTTAGTGCTTATCAAATAAGACCAATGAATGAGAAAGAATCAAAACACACACATGTATTAAATCTGATCAGATTTGATCCAAACAGAACCAAATCTTCACTTAAGCATTTCATCAAACACGTGGTGTGCAGAATCAGATTTTGTGAAGAGAAACACTAATTTTCTGTCAAAACTTATCCAAATCTTAATGAAATCAAAGACTGGATTTCCAGTAAGATCAGAACAGAAAATAAATATCATATATGATATTTTTGTTTAGGATCATGTGATTGAATCAATCTAAGCACCAAAACAACAAATAAATCATCTAATCTTCTATTGTTGCATAGATGACCGATTGAAGAAGAGTTTCTTCAATCCAGCTCTGATACCAATTATTGGTCCCATTTAGGACAAGCAAACAATAGAAGAACAGTTCATATATAAATAGAGATAAGATGAACAATAAGAACAATCATAAATAACTCATCTCATATTCATTGATGAATTATATGGAGGAGTAAAATGAAGAACACCACTCTTTACATTTTAGATGACTCTCATGAGATTAGTCAGTGTGTGTTTTTTGTGTGTATCTTCAAAAATGACCTAAATGATAAATGAAATCCTAAACTCCTTTTTAAAGGGTCCATTTACAATAAAAGGCTCAAGCCCATAAAGCTAACTAAAAAGCCCATACACTTTTCTTTATAAAACATTTAATTAAATTAGGAGCTAATTTAATCTAACAATTACTCACGCCACGTATAGAGCAATTCGTACACTGAACAAGTTGCAACGAAATGTGCCAACACCAAGGTAGAGCAAGTCTTTACCATTAAGTTAAGGTAATGCATGGCGGAACCTTGGCCAACTCTATCGGCTGGGTGGCCACGGATCTTCAAAAGAGAAATTATGCGACACCAAAATTCCAAAAACTACTCCTTTTGGTTGCCTTACGCTATAAATTAACATTTCTCAACAAAGCTCGTATGAGGCAAAATGCCCAATAAAATCCATAAATTAACACACGTAATAATTAAAGCGTGCACATCTCAAAGTTGTGCCTATGCGACACAAAACATCGTAAAACAAAACTCCATAAAACTCAGTGGAGCTCAATGGCCCCCAATCAATCAAATGGTACCAAATTTTGTCTCCAAAAAGCAATTGCATAAAACAACGTTATGACTAAAATGTCAAAAATCAACAAATTCCCACTTGTTGTAATACAATATAAAGTAGAACTTTACAAGAAAACCAACATGAGATAAAATTCCCAATAAAACCCAAACACCAAAATAGCGGAAGGTAACTCTTCGTTCGACCTTAACATATGTGGGGGAGATCCAATGTTAAGGCCATGTCACCGATACTTGTCCAAAATCTTAAACAATATTAAAATATGGATAACATGGTATCCGAAAATAACATTGGACAACAACAAAAATAAGGCAAGCCCCGAAAAAGTTTGCAATCACCTGTTGTAAAATAATTCCATGCATATTCAAAACCATGATTTAAAATCTTGTGTGTTAGACGTTTTTTTGAGATTTCGTAACACATGCACATGACGATTTGAAACACAAGAAACAACTGATGCAATTTATCTTAAAAATAAACTTTGTGCATGAATTTAGTCGGCACTCGACGTCTCAAGCCACACTCCTCCAAATTCCTCCGGTCATACTAACGTCATCCGGATGCTCACACATCTTTAAGAAAATTTGGAAGTTACATCGATTACCCTTACGATTCCTCCTCGAATTAAGGTCGATTCAATAAGCCTATGGTCCTAATCCAACCAATAAATTTCGACCTGAACCGGTCCACATAATGCAACATCAAACTTACCGTCATTCCAAGTGACAATGCTTAAAATCATCAACCTCTTGTAACGGTTACTCGCTTAGAAATTTCTTCACTACCCCAACGGCCATCACTCCAAAGTCGTCCAAGTACTCACATGTAACTTGTAGGTTCACCATAACACTGGCCATGTGCAATTATGAACGTATTGTACATGATCATCCTTGCAACTCTAGACGTGATTTCTCGTTTCTAGTGACTCCCCCAACCTCCAAATATCCCATCTTAGAGTGTCTAATGGTGCAATTTCACTCTCATTTACTTAAAAGAACGCTAGTTTGAGTCTAGGTATCCAAAATCAACACCTAATTCTCTCAAACTTATGCTCTGATACCAACTTGTAACACCCTCAAAATTGGGAAGAACAACTAAATAAAATTTTCAATAAAACAACCACTTAAGGATTGAAATTCCCTCTACAAACCATTCTTGAAATTACCTCAATATAAACATTATATTTTCAACAATCAAGACTAAGTCATTCGCCAAGACTGCAAAAGGTCGGGTGTTACTCAACCCCAAAATCAAGTTGCTATTCCCCAAGTGCGGAAGACTTCACCAAGCTACTTACTCCTTGAGCACACAACTAGCTCTCCACTCTTCACAATGTCACTAGAACTACATCCCAACCGGAACCTGTTGCACATGCCGACAAATAAAAAGGTTAGGGTAACGCCTAGTGAGTTCAAGAGTTTTATCATAATTATATAATTCGTAAGACGAGAGAGGTGCAATTTAAATCATGAGTTCAAAAAGGATTTACTTTAAATGCAAACAACCTATTTTCCAACGCACACAATTCCCGTGATGAAAGCTCTAATATAAAATGATTCTCAAAATGGACTCGTCCCGAAACCCACTTGAAAGGTGAAATAGTATTTGACTTCCGAAATGAATGAAATCATAAATGAATCGCTATTATTCAAAACATCCCAAGCGCGAATGAGGCATACATCACAACCCATAAAATATGGAAAACAAGCCATATAAATAAAATACGTCACCGAAAACATGGATACAATAAATACCCAAACAACACCTTTAGGTGACGGGGGAGACCCGATTCCATGTATGTAGCGGAACACAAAGTTAAGCCGCATAACTATGTTATTGAACTACACCTCAGATCGTTACTCTATTGTCTGCTTTAATAAGCTCCAACTCAAGTCAGACTTTATTGCCTGCTATAAAAAGCTACACCTCAAGTCCCACACCCAGCAACGGGTGGCACCACCATATCCTTTATTGCCTGCTGTGTCCAGCTACACCTCAAGGATACACGATTTTATTTCCTGTTCATTCTCTAGTAAGTTACACCCCAAGTTTCCTATGGAACCTTTATTGCCTACTTACTAACATTCAACGTTTGGAGTCTCGGCTCCTTACTTGATAACCCAAGATGTCTAACCCTCGTGCACAAGTGTTAGAACATCAACAATAAACCAAAATCTTGGAGTACAACCCAATATGGTTCCTCTCCACAACGTCGAGACACAAAATGTCAAGACGACGTACATCACAAAGTGAGAATACCAAGACTTTCCACCATGCAAATATGACTGACTCATATGCTTGTGGATCCAATGCATTACCGTCTAATAGTACACGACTCCACTTGAATGACACACGCACTCAAAACATGCACTCTTTAAATAAAATGCAATAAATGCAACTGACGACCAAAGCTCCATATTCAAATGTTAAAATCCAGACAAATGTCCTCAAGACTCATTGAAGTCATAAACCGAGCCATAAGCTCAACCAAAACCAATTAACCACTTATGGAAACCAAATAATCCAGTAAAACACTTATAACCCACGTTTATGCGAAAGATACTTCATAGACTCGAATTACTCAACACAACTTTTAATTTAAGACACGTCATTTTCCAAAGTACACATCCAAGTGCATTTATACCCAAAGATTTACAAACGTAAAATAAATCATTTAAAATAACAATACTTAAGGTTCCTCCATCAAAATACCCAACTTACGTCTTTTCTCAAACCGAATGGTCTACAACTTTTAAAATGTTCACAAGGTCGGAAATGACCCAAAACCCAATGACCCACACGTTCATGCTTCAAAACGTACCCCCAAAACATTAAAAGTGTATTTTTACTAGATAACCTTCAATTATGCATTAAATATCAAAACACTTCCATTAATGCTTATTTTCTCAAGTTATCCAAAAATCCAAAAATGATTATTTTGCAAAATTTATAAAATCAAATATTCCATGTAACCAAAATCATTCAAATAACTCAACAATGCATATTTTCTTGAAAAACACTTAAAACACTTTAAAATGAACATTTTGGCATGTACAACGTTTTCACAAATCAACTTGAACTCACCTTGCTAGATTTAGGCTAAATCTAGATTTCCCCTAAATTTGAGCTCCTTTGAAGAAACTTGAATCCTCAAGCCAAATCTTCCAAAAACTAAGATCCATGAGTTTACAACCATTAATAAGCATAATCAACCATTTAAAAACGCTCCCCAAACATTTTCATCAATAAACTCAACTTATACCAAAACCCTAATTTCCATTAATGAAGAAAAGAGAATGTTACCTCAACCACCACATGAATCCACCAACCCAACACCCCTAGGGTTTCCAAAATGAGTCTTGAACTCCAAAAGGTGAAAGGGTTTTGAAGAGAGTTGGATGGAACCCTAGAATCAAGAAATCTTCAAGATAAGGTGAGATGAGATGAAAAGCTCCACTCCATAGATCTTCAATCTTCTCCTAGATGCAAAAGATCTCAAGGGTTTCCAAGGATTGAGGCTTCAAGGGTGCAAAAACCCAAAATATCGAGAGGGTTCAGTTTTGAGAGAAAAGGAGAAGGTTTGGTTGAAGTAAGGAAAGAAAAGAGGCTAAAAAGGGTTATAAATTGCTTCCTGCACCCCGACCGCGATTATGCCACACGATTGTGCCTAGGGCACTCTCGCCGGGCACAATCGCCTAATCTGTACCAAGGGTCTTCCCCTCTCCGCGAGTATGACACGGCGATAGTGACCCTGTCACTATCGCAGGGCATTATCGCCCAGAGGTACCGAAACTCAATTTTTTTCCTGATTAATCCGACATGCTCCCTATTCGCTAAACTCATCACACCCAGTGTTCCATTCCCTATAAATAATCAAACCTTTCAAAGGTCACGAGGGAGGTCCTTTCTTTTAATAAATTTTCGGGTGTTACATAGTGCCTACCTACTTGAAAAGTTTAAGGTCATAAACATGGGTCATTGAGTCCAACCCCACAATACTCATGCAACCTCATAAACAAGACCGACTCATATGCTATGCATCCAATGCAAATATAGTCAAACAATTACATGGCCCACACAAGAATGTCCAACATCTTTAACACATGTAATCAGTTAATAATTATGACTCAAACGCATATAATCTCAAACTCAACATAGAGTAATTTACATTGGACCAAAGTCCCTAAGACTCCCTTAAGTCAAATACGAGCCAAAGACTCAACAATACAATCGACCAATGATAAAGACCACTAATACAATAAAATGCATCAGCGCCAAAACCCGCGCGCGACTCTGGTTGCTCGTTTTCTTCCTAAACACTGTTTTGGCCATAACTTCTTCGTTTTGGCCACTCGATAGAAATTAAAAACAACCTAAATTTTGACATATTAAAAACATAAGCGATTTCAGCTACAAAAAAATCTTTTGGGCCCACATCACTAGTGAAAAGTTATATGGTCTTACGATTGTGACATGATAGTCATATGATATAACTCAATATATGCTCAACGGAAACCCTAATTTTGCGACCATTTAGGTCTTGAAATAAAAGCGATCGTTATGCACATGATTGTGCTCGATAACTCGGTTTCATCTTGATGGTTCCTCAATAGAATTCCAAAATTTATCGGCATGTAGATCATGAAAAGCAAGAATCTTTAAAAAAATAAAGGATCTTTTTAAAAAAAAATTATGAGTGAAAGTTACGGTCTGACATTGCTGCAAAGTGAAGTTTTCCTTGTGTATCAATATCATGTAACAATCATGAGACCGTAACCTCTCACTTAGAGCATCCACAACAAGGATTTCATTATGATTTCATTTGGATTGCAAAAGTGTCATGTAGGATTGCTAAATTAGAAAGGGGTTGCTAAGGCTACCCCTGCACAAATGTATACCCCCTACACAAATTGTCGGCCACGATTTCCTCTCACAAACCAAAAACAAATTAAATATTTACCATTTATACCCCTAAAGTTATTTATTTAATTTAATTTTTACCTTTTACTTTTCTAATTTTTATTTTACATCTTCATCATATTAACACATATAATCGTATATTAACTAAAATACGTTAAAAATACGTTTTAATTTTAACAAATTACACCATTATAATTGTCTCTTCGATACGTTCGAAATGAACCCAATATTGAATATTTTTTGATTTAATTATTTTATTATATATCATATATACTACATAACAATATTTTTTATATTTAAAATTCATACTTTTATAGTTAATTATTTAATTTATGGTACATCTCTAACTTTTTCAATTTTCGTTTTACACTCTTATTACATTAAACATAATAATCATATATTAACTAAAATATGTTAAAAAAATACGTTTTAACATATCACATTAAATGATATTTGGGATTGCTTATTTAAAACAACTTATGCTTATTTTTAAAAGTGTTTATCAACTTATGTCGTGCTAATAACGAGTTGGGCGTAAAAATGTAATTTGAACAAATAAATATCAAGAGATCTTGTTAATCATAATCCGCTAACGTTTTACGATGAAATCTTAATATTTTTTAACATGAAAATAAAAGTGTTACATTGTTTTATAAGTAAAATATTTATTATCTTGTGAAGTATTTCTCTCTAAAAATGTAAAAATTTACCAATTTGCATTTTAAAGGGCATTTGGGATTGCTTATTAAAACAACTTATGCTTATCGAACGGACTTTAAAATTGAGATATATCACGTTGCATTGCGCGAGTAGACTTCTAGCTATGCCTGAAATGGGAATTCTAGCTGCTTCAAGGTTCAATGTCATACTACATGTTCTCAATATGGCAGGTGCCAGGTAGTGTGACATACTTACCATTCAGGACACAACCGCCGTCATCATCCCAACACGTGTCAATTGCAATAGTGCATGTTAGAATTTGTTGGAATAAATAGAGCGTACTCGTACTCGTGGATATATTGATTTAAATGAATAATCAAAGTTAGAATTTGTTGGAATAAAAAGTATTTTTAACGTATTTTAGTTAATATTGGGCTCAAAAGATACATTTTATCCACGTTAAAGGGTAGAAATATGGAAAATGCATCTACGTAAAAAACAATATACGTTAAAGGGTAGAAATGTGGAAAATGCATCCACAATCTGAATTCTCTAATTTGATTATTCTTCTCTTCCTTTCTCTTCTTCTAGCCGCCAAACACCCAAAGAAGAGAATGATACTGAATTTATTAAATGATGCCCTAGGGATTTGAACCAATTTTATACTTCTCAAAAATTGCACAAGAACCCCACAACTTAACTTTCATTTCTTAAACAATAGGCACTAAACTTTCATATTTGCTATAAAAACTCGGTTGTTGCACACACTCACACACCATTGGACATGTTGTCGACTTCAAGATGCAAGTACATGGATCGTTCCATACAAACGTAGTAGATTAGATATGTATGAAGAATATATAGAGCGTACTCGTACTCGTGAATATATTGATTTAAATGAGTAATCAAAGTTGGAATTTGTTGGAATAAAAAATATTTTTTTAACGTATTTTAGTTAATATTGGGCTCATTTCGAAATAATATAATTAAATAAAAAAAATAAGAAGGTATCGACGAATAACAATATAAAAAATAACGTAAACGCATGACATATAATAATATAATAAAATCAAAAAATATTCAATATTGGGCTCATTTCGAAGGTATCGACGAGACGATTATAATGGTATAACTTGTTAAAATTAAAAAAAAACTTTTTTTAACTTATTTTAGTTAATATACGATTATATGTGCTAATATAATAAATATGTAAAATGAAAAATAGAAAACTAAAATGTTTAAAGTAAATTTATTAAATAAGTATAGGGGTGTAAAATGTAACTTTTAAATAAAAAATAAAAAAAGTGAAGTGTGTGTGAGAGGAGGGGGTATACAAAATTGGCAGAGGGGTATACTTAGAAAAGCCCTGTAGTGGTTGTGAGTATGATTGCTAAATTAGAAATTGGTTTTGATAATTTGCAAATGTCAAATCAGTACTTTTTGCTGATGTGACAGTGAATAGTATAAGAAATTGTAGGGAATAATTTATAAATTAGAAATTGCTTTATGTCAAATCATGTTTTGTGATATTTTGGAGAGAATGTTTATGAAAAAATGTATGAATAATTTTATTTGTTAATAAAAATATTAAATTTTTTTGAAAGACAAATATTAAAAAATGCAAAATATAACTTATATTAAAGTACAATAAAAAAAATTATATATTAAAAAAATAAAAACTTAACATATAAAAATACATCATTGTTCTATTAGAAGTTCTTCAAGTTGATGTTCGTACAATCTCCGTTGTGGTTCGCTCATTGTTGTGGGATCCATTTTCATCAACTTCATGATCCATTTCCATCAACTATTATTTTAGAAGTTGTTGCTTCACAAGATCTATGGATATGACATGCATTTTTTGGTCTTCCGGGTACCTTAAATGATATCAACGTGTTAGACCGTTCTCCCGTATTCCATGAGGTTTTGGAAGGGAAAACACCACAAGTTAATTTCTCCGTCAATGGTAACAATTGCAATTTAGGATATTATCTTGCTGATGAGATCTATCCTAATTAGGCTACATTCGTGAAGTCAATTCCATTATCCCAATCCCCAAAACATCGACTATTTGCAAAGAAACAAGAGGCTGCTAGGAAAGATGTAGAGAAAGCGTTTGGGGTACTCAAATCACGTTTCACTATTATATGTGGGTCATCTCGTATATGGTGCAAAGAGATAATTGGAGAAATAATTAGAGCATGTATAATCATGCACAACATGATCGTCGAAGACGAACGTCATATTTATATTCGTCAATTTGACGATATAAACAATGATGTTAATTTTACTATAAGTACGCCTCAAATCTCTCGTAGCATACTTCCCGAGTACGAAAACTATCTCCAAAATCACATACAAGTACGTAATCGGTCAACGAATTATTGTTTACAATCAGATTTGATTGAAGAGATTTGGCAAAGATTTAGAGAAGAAGAAAATGACGATTAATGTAATATTTTTACTTTGTATTTTAATTTATTATTTATAAATTAAATATTTTATTTTATTTTGTTATAGTTATTTAATTAATAAAATATTTCATATTAAATTATAGTAAAGAGTATTTAATTGTAGTTTTGTTGTTATTTGATTAAAATATAGTTTTTTATGATGAGGTGTCACTTTAGAAAGTGAGTGAAATTTTATTGTTATGGGGAATAATTTCAAGATAATTGGAATTGGATGCTCTTAGAGCATCCACACGCGTATGGAATGGAATTTCATTGTTGTGGATGCTCTTAGAGCATCCACACGCGTCTTGCAAGTGATCTTGCAAGATGACATGACATGCCATTTGTCTTGCAAGACCTTGCAAGACTACTTTGACCTTGCTAATTATGCAAGGCCTTTCAACCATTAAAATATATTAAACAAAATATTTATTAATTTAATTAGTTATTATTAATATTAGTTATTATTAATACGTTTGTTTAAATATTAGTTATTATTAATATGTTTATTAAATTTAATTCATTTATTAGTTTATTTGAACATTATTTTTTTTAATATTTTTATTAAAGTTTCTTACTTACGCTTTATTTTAAAAATATATATTTTTATGCAATGTTTTTTATTTAAACTGCTAAATTAAAAGTACATTAATATAAAAATTACGAAATCCAAGTAAGACCTGTGGTTTTATAAAATATAGTAAAAGAAAACAAAAGTAAAATTTTAGTTATCTACATTTTATAATTAGTTATCTATATTTTATAATTAATTATCTATATTATAATTTATTAGTTTAGAAAAGAAGACGCTATTGCAAACGTGATTTGACACTTATAAAATAAGTATCATCTTGCGTCTCGATGGTTTTATAACTTAGATCGAAATCATTATTTTGATTTATTTAATTTTTTTGATTTAGTTTTTGAAAAAAAAGGTGAAATTATTTATGTACTGACACGTGTCCGGATACACATTGACTTCGCTGAAACCGCGATTCACATAAATAACGAAAAACCATCGGATTCATCCATGTAAATGAACCAAACCAATGGCCGACACCAACCACCAGGGAGAAGAAGAAGCCGCCGACGACTCAGGACTCTACTCCGGCTGGGCCGAGTTGACTCACGAGTGCCTCCTCAACATCCTCACCCGTCTCACTTTTGAGGATCGATGGCGAGGTGCCATGTTTGTCTGCAAGTCATGGCTTCAGGCCTCCAGGGACTCTTCTCTTCACTCCGTCTTCGACCTAGAATCTTCTTTCGAATCTCGCCCCAGCGAATCAGCTCGCTGGTGGACTCCCCGATTCGAGAGGAAAATCGATAACATGCTCCGATCTGTCGTGGATTGGAGCGATGGAGGTCTTACTGAAATTAGGGTTAGGCACTGCTCTGATCGCTCGCTTTCTCTCGTTGCTCAAAGGTATATATATGCATCAGTTATGATTTCTCCCTTTCTATTACTTTTTTTAACCTAGGTTTTGCTTGAGATCGTTCGAGATCTATTCTATTTTCCAGATGATCTTCCCTAAAAGTATGATCAGCTCGAAATTCTATTTATGCTCTTACCATAGACTAGATTAGTTTTGTCTGAACGGATGCTCTGAGATGGGGATAGAAAAACCTGAATTTGAGTGATTCAATTTCTACAGGATTTCTAAACAACCAGATATTTTACAAAACGGAACTACAAAATAGTGAGCAGATGTAGAAGCATTGTCTATAGTCTGCTTTCTCTTTGATTAGAGGAAAGTAATTAGTTTGGTTTTGTTTGTCTTTGTTATAGTTAAGAGAGCACGAATAATGCAGATAACTCAAAATGTGCTTGGTGGTCACAAGCATACGTATTTCTTGAAGATGTTTGTGGATGGTTTTATAAAGGAATTGGGTGGAAAAGGTATTGATAAGCAGTTTGATGTTTTGTTAGCGAAAAGTGTCTAAAAAAGCCTAGGAAAAGAAAGAAGTGTTATTAAATATACTGTGTAGATTACTTGGGTCGAATATGGTTTCGAGGACATGCTTATTTGTAACCAGAAGCTTCAAAATTTATTTTATTAGCGGTTTTTAAATCAACATAGGCTATGTTTATCCTTAATTGTGTTCCCCTTGCCTGTAAGTTCTAACTAGTTAGCCTCACTTGTTATGGGGAATTGGAAGTTGTTTCATTGGGTTGCAATTTTGATCAATCAAACTGGGTGTTACATTTCATCTATATGATTTTTGGTATATCTTTTTGGCTTTAAGTTTGGAATCATTTAGTTTTCTATAGGAAATAATAAATGGTCATTGCAGAAAGAACACACTATCCGTTCGTTCCATTGAAATCTACTGCTTCCATTACCTAAGGTGGACATATTTACGTGGATATGTGCTATGTACAGTCACACTACTGAACTTTATTGAATAGATTGAAATCTGTATAAATCATTGTGAGAGAGATAATCTAAGTAGCTCATATTTGTGTGTTTGATTGTATAAATATATGCATCTATACACTCTCAAGTTGTCTTTACTAAAAGAAGCTTGTATTTAAAAGTAGTTAAGATGCCAAAAACTGAGGAATACTCTGTTAAGCATTCATTTGGACGGTATGCATATATGCATACAAGTAATTTTGAGTTGTTTTTTGTTTTTTGTTTTTTATGCACGTCTGCAGGTTACAAATTATAGGTGATATCATATTACCAAGTACATGTTGCATTACATGGCCTGTGGGTGTGTTTAATCATATATGATTAAACGTCTATGTATTGCCAATGTAACATGTGTTTAACCATATATGATTAAGCTTGCGTATCATGTATGATATCACAGTTCTCGTCTTCTCGCATAAGGTTTAGCTTCTCGTTTGAACCTGCCCCATGTATATATATATATATACATATATATATATATATATATATATATATATATATATATATATACATATATATATATATATAGGGGTGGGTTCAAATGAAAACTCATTTTCAATTGTGAACATGAGGACAAGTTACAACTATTAATCAAGATTTGGAAAACTAATCAATGGTTAAAACTTAATAAAACCAATTGAGAAGTGATTAGGGACAAATATGGAAATTTGAATCAACGCCTACCATCTTTGACTTTTTATTTTCTTTTTTAATTAAAAAGGTTTTACCCCCTTAAAGTTTAAAATAAATATCTTAAAAATTACTAATATTTTAATCAAACAAATTACATAAAAAAACGAGAATTTCGTGCTCTTCGATATGACATCCATCTCGATATAGTTTTTCTTCATTTTAACCGTTTTTACGTGAAGTGCTATATATGTGTTATATTCGGTATGAATATGTATGCACGTTTCCTGCTGTCCATATTCAATATGAATAACAAAGGGGAACGTTCATTCACTATTCATGACGAATAACACAATATTCAAAATGAATAATACAACATTCAGGATGAATAATACACGAATGCCTGATTCATGTATTATTAAACATGAATCATGTATTATTCACCTTGAATGTTGTATTATTCATCCTGAATGATACATTATTCATGATGAATAATATATGAATGACCCGTGAAGGTGTGAATACATGACACACTCTCTTTTGTTTTCCGATTCACAACCGCGACTTGGTTTTATTCTTTATGAATATGTATGCACATCTCCAGGTGTCCACATTCAGTATGAATAACAAAGGTGAACGTTCATTCACTATTCATGATGAATAATACAGTATTCAGTATGAATAATACATCATTCAGGGTGAATAATACACGATTCATGAATCGTGTATTATTCACCCTGAATGAATGATGTATTATTCATACTGAATGATGTATTATTCATACTGAATGATACATTATTCATGAAGAACAATACATGAGTGACACGTGAAAGTGTGGAGACGTGACGCACTCTCTTTCGTTCCTCGGTTCACAATCGAAACTCGATAGGTTCCCGATTCATCTTGATCGGTGTTGGGTTACAGTAATGAAGAACACGATGCCTTAGGACGTTGAAGAAAGTGTTGTAGAAGGTGATGCCGAGTTACGGACTTACAGTGTCGAGATGTTATAAACACTTGAATACATAAATATTCATAATGAATATAACACATATATGACATTTCACGTAAAACGATTAAAACAACAAAAAACTATATCGAGATAGATGTCATATCGAAGAGCACGAAATCCTCGTTTTTTGATGTAATTTGTTTGATTAAAATATTAGTAATTTTTAAGATAATTTATTTTAAACTTTAAGGGGGTAAAAGTTTATAATTAAAAAAGAAAATAAAAAGTCAAATATGGTAGGCGTGAGTTTAAATTATCTTCCCTTTTTACCCCTAATCATCTTAATTGATAATTTCAATTAAAAACTCTATTTTATATGAGTCATTGGATCAATAGAGATGGAAGGGCCAAGATTCGTCCTCACGTTCACAATTGAATTTGAGTTTTCATTTGAACTTTCTTCTTTCCCTCTCTCTCTCTCTATATATATATATATATATAGGGTGAATATCATTTGCAAACCAGTTAGTTTGTGCAAACTTTGCAAAATCAACCTAAGCCATTAACTCATTTGATCTACTGTTAAGAAAATAACGATGGCATTAATGTAATTATGTGAACATTTTAATTTTATTTTATAGAATTGAGAGACACTTGAGGGTATATTGGGTATAAGAAAAATAAGTTTTCTCTCTCTCCTACGGTTCCTGCATAGATCTAGGGTTTCAAGATTCTTTCTTTCATTCTTCCTCACCCATCGTGCCACCACCTGTGTGTTTCCTCCCTTGCCATATAGAAGGGCCGCCACCTGTGTGTTTCCTCCGCTACCACCCTCAGTCTAGCGAACATCTCTGGCGGAGGGTTTCAAGTTTCCGGATTGGTTGCTTGGGCGGTCGCCTCTAGTTTCAAAATTGATCTCTCCGCAAACAAAAACACCATAATCTGCTTCTCATCATTTTCCTTTTCAATTTCACCCCAACAAAAATATCTTCTTCATTCAAACAAATTTTGAAAATTTTCAGGCCGATTGTATGTGCTCTTTGGTGTTTGCCAATTTGCGTATGTAATGCATCAGAAGAAATCTGAAGTTCAGATCGGAAAAGATAGCACTGCTGTCTCTTCCGATTTCAACCCTATCCCAATTATTTCTTCTTCACTTGCTAATAATTCACCTCATAAATTCCCTCTTTTCCAATCATCGCCCAATAATTCATGATTATGGGTTTAATGATTCATGTTTTTTGTTTCATGATGATTCATGATGATTCTGGATTTTTTGATTTTGGGTTTTATATGTTTTTGGTTTCATGATTCTGGTTTATGCAGATTGGCTTCTTCACTATTCCTGATTCTGATTTTTTTTTTCTGTTTCATGATTCTGGATTTTTTCAATTCTGCTTTCATGATTCATGATTTTGGTTTCATGATTCTGGGTATTTTGGTTTCACGATCTTTTTTGATGAACAGTTACAAAAAGAAATAATATATTTAAATAAAATAAAATAATATGTTAGAAACCCTAAAATACCCTCTAGAAATTAAATGTGTATAAAAAAGAAAAAGAAATAGAAAAAAAGAAATTATGTGATTGGTGGAGATTGGTTTGCAAAGTTTGTACAAACTAACTGGTTTGCAAATGAAACGGTATATATATGTATATCTATGTATACATAAGCATGTCTCATACATTATGTTTTTACTTGCTGCATTATGATGTTTAATAATTCATTTTGTACAACAATTGTCAGCAAAAGCCTTCACATGTTTTTTATATATCCTCATATTCTCCTCAATTCTCATATCTTGTTACTTGGCTCATCTCCTTTCTGTTTAGTTTTTACTTCATTTACTGCTAAAGTGCTAATCACCTATGCTCAACAGATGCCATAATCTTGAAGTATTATCTATCAAGAGCTGCCCAAATGTCACCGATGAATCCATGGTAAACCTAGCATCTGGGTGCCCTAACCTTAAGGAACTTGACATAAGCTATTGCTACGAAATCTCTCACGAATCCCTACTCATGTTGGGAAGAAAATGCACCAAAATTGTAACTCTAAAGCGTAACCTGATGAATTGGCTGGATCCTTCTCAACACATAGGAATTGTACCCAATGACTATCTGAACGCGTGTCCCCAAGATGGGGACTCGGAAGCTGCTGCAATTGGACACTTGATGCCTCAATTGCTTCACCTTGAACTTCGATTCTCAAAATTGTCAGCCAAAGGCCTTGCTTTGGTTTCTGAAGGGTGTCAGAACCTCGAGTACTTGGATCTATCTGGTTGTGTTAATGTCACTAGTCGTGATATTGCAAATGCTGCATCGAGTTTGACCAAATTGAAGAACATCAAGAAGCCAAACTTTTATATTCCAAGGTCGGTTTTCCATACTGAAAGGTATGGCCATTGGAGGTTGTATGATGAGCGATTCCAAACAGATGCTTTTCGTATTTGATTTCACAACAACAAAAGGTAATGGAGTTGTTGTATTCTTAGATTATCTGTATATTGTTTACATGTTTTTTTTTAAATGAATTGTTGTATCCAGAATACTTTCTTCTTGTGTATGTACTTGGTATATTTAATCGATTGTTGGATTTTTATTTCGTTGTAAATAATATTCACTCGAGTTGGTCCATCTTTCTGCCTCTGTAAAAAGGGTATGACATCATCATCTGAAGCGTCCACCATCTGAGTTAGTTTGATTTCGACCATCTGGGTTAGTTTGATTTGGGTTGGAAATGGTTGTGGATACGACCAAAACGATTATACGAGAGGAGACCGTGAATGATTTTGTTTAGTTTAAGATCTTGTTGTTGGATAATAGTTTATCTATTTTGCTTTTGTTGTGTAGTAAGGTATATAACGTTGTAAACCCGGGTGTTATATAAAAAAGAGCAAGTTACGTTTTCTGTCCATGTGTTTTGCAATTCATTGCTATTTTCGACTATGAGGCGAACTCCTGGGTCCGAGTACAAGGGATGAAAACAACAATAAATTGTTAATCATAACGGAACAACATTTAGAAACAAATATTGACGAATATAGTTATGTTATGTTTTACACGTTTTTTTTGTTTGTTTCACCAAAAATTGTAATAGGTATTTGATTTTAATTTAAAATCATTTATCAGACAAAATTGAGTAATCAGTAGTAGTACTTAATTATATAGGAACGTTTAGAAACCATAAAACTAAAAGAAACTCCGAAACGGAAGGCAAACATGTTAAATGTATAAAAATCCAAGTTAAACATATATATATATATATAGGGGTGGGTTTAAATAAAAACTCAAATTCAATTGTAAACGTGAGGACAAACCACAGCCGTTGATTACTAATCCGGTGAAGAGATCAGTGGCAAAAAAACGCGGTGACAATTTTGTAAATAAGTTGAAAACTCTGTCCATGACTTAATGAATATTTAGCACGCAGGGGTAAAATTGGAAAGATTAAAATCAGCGTCTCCTTTGTTGACTTTTTATTTTCTTTTTTAATTAAAAAACTTTTACCCCCTTAAATTTTAAAATAAATTATCTCAAAAATTACTAACATTTTAATCAAACAAATTACATCAAAAAACGAGAATTTCGTGCTCTTCGATATGACATCCATCATGATATAGTTTTTTTCTTCGTTTTAACCGTTTTTACGTGAAATTTATTCGGACTGAGTATATAGAATTATTCAGACTGAATATATGGAATTATTCAGTCTGAATAATTTACCTTTATTCAGTCTGAATAATTTTATTCAGTCTGAATAAGGGGGAGGTGATGTAACACCCCATATTTTCTTTCTCTTGTAGTTGTAGTGAATAAATAAGAGTTTGGGGGCCTTTGTGTGAAACTTGAAAACTTATGTGCCAAGAGGGTGAATAGAAGAAGTGTTAAGATGAAAACCCTCATTTTCTTTCATTTGTTCTTAGTGTCGGCTGGGAATTTAGGAGAAGGGAGGAAGAGCTCATCCATGGTGAGAGGTGAGGAAGAAGGATGGCATCTTTGGGAGTGAAGACTTCATCTACTTCAAGGTATGGTTAATCTCCCTTCTTTCTCATTATATGGCTAGTATGGTTAGTGTTTTAAGGTTTTGATAAACCATGGGATTTTGATTTCTAATCAATGGGAAATGAGACAAATGATTTTGGGATTGATTCCCTATGAGTTTTGATCAAATCAATAAGAAACTTCATCATATTTGCTTGGTAATCTCCATTTTTCTATGGATTGAGTTTTTGAGTTTTGGGGTTTTAAATCATGAATCAATGGTTGGGTTTTGGATGGTTTTGGTTAGATTAAATGATGTTTTGATGTTTGGTAATTGTGGGGAAAGGTTTAAGACATCCCTTATTTCATTTTGGAGGCTTATAATCGATTTGGGATGAGTTGGGGTTGAGAAAGGGTGAGATTTTCGGACTGAAATTGTTGTGCAGAGTTGAGAATGACGAACATGAAGTTACGCGGTTTGTCCCGCGGTTTGCAAACCATGGGACAAGTGGCGTAAGTCCTTGTTTTGTGCACCTTCTTCGGTTCGCTTCGTGTTTCAGGTCTAGAATCGAGGCATCGTTTGGGGGTTTGTCTTAGGGGCTTAGTAGGGATGTTTTGGGATGTATTTAGATGGTTAATACCATTCTTATGACGTCCAATTCAGGTGTTCGGTTTGAGCTAAAGTGTGTTCCGGAGCGTGTGTCGATGTGCTAAGGCTAAGGTGAGTTCCCTTACCTTCTTTGTGTGAATGAAATGTTTTACGAAAAGTCTTCATAACTGATTATGGTTACGAACATGTTGACCTGATTAAACTATTTGAAAGATTTTATATTACGTGATGTGAAAACGTTTATTATAGCATGCGAGTTGTTTATACGTTCATTTCTACGTAATTGTTGGTTGCATGCTGTTGAGATGTTGTTGCTATGTTTGGAGTCGGGTTGCACAGTGGAGAACTATTATTGATGCCCGAATGCCGTGCCTGGCTTTGTAAGGTGATAAATGCCGTGCCTGGCTTTGTAAGGTGATGAATGCCGTGCCTGGCTTTGTAAGGTGAATGCCGTACCTGGCTTAATAAGGTGATGAAAATTGAGACCATTGTGCAATACCCTTATGTGGAGTCGAGCTTTTGAATTGGAATTTCCGTTTATTGTTATAACGGTTGAATGTTTTATACTACTGTTTGTGTAGAACTGTTTTAAAGAGGGAATTTACTAGACCTCATGGTCTAACCCTCGCTTTTCAAAAACTAAAACCATTTTCAGGTGTTAGTCGTGTATGGAGTTTCATCCGATGATGATGGAAGGTCGTGTCGTGGTAGAAGAGCTAGAGGCTAGTGAAGACTTGTAGATTACCGTCAGGTTTCTGTAGTATCTCGGTTGTGAAGGTGTTTCCGCTGCGAGTTTAGTGTAGAACTTTTGTAAATTATTTGTGTTGGGACCGTTTTTGGTTGTAATATTGTTTAATGTTATTTTATGGAAATTGGGTTGTTACAAATGGTATCAGAGCCATAGTTTAAGGGATTTAGGTGACCGGATGGGCCTAAACTTAAACTGTGGTGTAGATTGGGACACAATTGAGATATAGGAAGCCATTAGGAAAGACCTTAATCATAGGATATCTTGACAATGGTAGCGAGAACCCTCATATAAGGTAAATTCAAATCGCATCTGGCCAATGCTATTATGAATTTACAGGTGTATGGGTGTAATCAATCTCTATTGTCGGGATAAGCGGTGGGTGTGGCAGTAGGTAGAAGGTTCCAACCTTGTTTTTGATAGCAAAAGGTGGATGTGTCATGGGGGATCGTTTGTGATGTGATGCTTTTACCGTCTAGGTGAAGTGATTTTCGGTATGTCAGTAAGCCGGCTAGGCGTTTGATACTTGGAATTGAGGTGTCTACCAGTTGGGATAGGAAATGTAGACTATCTTGAAATCTTGAAAGCTTCAATTCAAGATCGAGTGAAGGAATCTAGTCTTGGATTCCTTAGTCAATCGGTTTAGTGGCAAGGTTAATGAATGAAAGTTATTAGTGTTGTTTTGAAGTATGCATAAGAGTTGGAAGTGAGATAACTGGTTTGTTTGGTAAACCATGTTGAGTGGTCGATCAGGTGGGTTGTGAAGCACTTGTACTACAAGTTGTAGCATAAGTAAGAAAGCGGTTGTTGGTCATAGTATGGTATTAGTGAAGAGTTGAAGTGAGTGCAACGGTTGACTTGGTTAGAGTGAATAGCCTTCAATTGCATATTGAATTTCATGCATTATGTCATTAAACGTATTACACGAGTCCTTTCATGATTGAAAGCATGTACGGACATGACAAGTTTTCTTGTTTTGAGAAATAAGTCGACGCGTGCGAGCATGTGTTTTCTTTAAAGTAAAGGATAAACTTGTTTTACTATACGTTAAAGCTTTGAACCTAATGCTCTACGAATTACTTCACGCTTTTATCTATAGAAGGGAACCTTCGTTACGAAAATATTGAAAACGTTTCATTGCGAGGTTTTGTTTTATAAACAAAATGAGTATTGACTCGTTATTATTATATGAACGAGTGTTGGAGTTGATAGACCCACTTTGGGTAAGTGATTTTGTTCGAAATTTTTCCATTCGTACGTGAAAGGATTTCATTGGAGACAACCGTTGTGTCGGCATCGATTTGGATGGACGAGGTTACGAATTATCGTAAGAGTGCCTGTGAGCGATCCTTGCGATCGTTGTGTTTCACTATTCATCTTGAGTGATGTTGTTACACGCATACTCAAGCTTGTTTTATGATTTTGTATCTATTGCGTTTTTAAAAAGAGTGCAAAATGATTTTAATCGTTGTCACTGTGCATGAAGGCTATGAACTCGCTAGGTCGGGAAGGATATTACGATTGAGGTCGAGGAAAGGCTTTGGGGAGTGGAATTGTCAGTTGAATAAGATGTGGTCGAGTTATGACCTTAGTGTTTCCGTTAGAGGAAGAGGGTGAATACCGGGAGTCTCGGACAGTGAATTCAGAATGTTGGTATGATTGTAGTTTGAACTATTGCCTTGTTATGTGAGAATAGTTGTAATCGCGGTGAAATTTGATTTGGTCAAAGTGTTCTGTTGGTGGAATGGTAATAAGTAGCGTTACGTTACTTGATGTAATGTCATCGGCTTTGGGTCGGAGTACTGAGATGGTTTGGTAATTAGATCTTGCGCTAAGAAAGATCTTGTGTTGGTTTTCTCTCAAGTGAGAACGGTGGGGTATAAGTTGGTTATAATGCGTAGGACGAAGTGGGTTCTGTTAGGAATCCTAGATTGTCAGGGAGGAATGGGATCATCGTCATGTAGTCCATTGATGTGGAGGTTTTCGATTGCTTAGCATATCTCAAGTTAGAGGTTTTGTCAGGAGATAGAAACGTGAGAAGGAACCCGTTGTGTGAACGGATGAGGTCGTCCGAAATTGTGTAGATGATATGGTATAGGAACACCTAGTGGGGGCATTGGAAGGACGGAAGATCACCAATGTGGATGTGATGCCCTTTGAGGTTTTGATGATTTGTTTATGCGTAAGGTGTTTAGCATAGCGAAGATAGATCGCGAGGAGTTGGCGAGAAACGAGAATTTGTTCGAGGAGTTGGGAGAAGTAGATCCCTACGGGAATCCTTGTCTGTCGTGAGGTGGCTGGACAATTGTATGTCGATTGGCGATGTTGAAATCAATGACCGTTCTGTTGAATGGTTGTCAGGAGGCTGGTATTGGAGAAGTAACTATGGTGTGGTTATCTTGTGAGTTTTCTTGCAAAGATGTAAGAAGTTGTTTGGAGAAAGGCGTGTATCTGGCATGACGTTGGACCACCTTGTGTGAGTGTTACAGAAGTGAGTTCCTTTGGGGTTTGATGATCCATATAAGAACGAAATGTTAGGGTAATCGAAGCGGGTGTGCTTTGAATAGTTGACCTTGACATGTGGCTCGTCTAGACCCGGGAAAGGCAAAGTCGGGAAACGTTTTTGCTTCGTCTGAAATTGTGTTATGGGTGGCATGAAGGAAGTAATATCTTCTGTGTGTGTAAAGGCATCATGTTAGCATGTTGCAATGTGGTCGCATGGTGCGATAGTGGCATGAGGAAGTGGTAGCACTTGGTACCGAAGGAACGTGTAAGTCATAGATATAATGTTGGTTTGCCGTAATATTGAAGTAGTCAAGGGTGGTGAGTATGCTCGAATGAAGTGTATGGATTTTCCGGTAGTGTACGTTAATGCTAGTTTGAGATCTGGAGATGGAGTTGCGGTTGGTGACGGGATGAAAGGAGAACCCTTGTTCTTCTCGACCCCATTGGATTTTGAAGTGAGTTTTTATACTTCACTTGATTGTCGAAGAGAATACTTTAACCGTTAAGCTGTGGTGCTTCATAATGAAGTTTAGTCAGGAGCGTTGGAGGATCTCGTGGATGAAAAGAAATACAATGAGTGGAATGACGGTGTGGGAGTTAGGAGCTCGTGGTAGTCCTCGGTGCTAAGTACTTCACGAGGACTTGGCTAAAGGTCTTGACTGACGATGTTGGAGAAACCGTTCTTTTGGGACTGTAGCGGTGTGTGATGGGTGTTCCGTGTGGGCAAGAAAAAAAAATGAATGATGACGGTATGTGATAACGCCACTTTTTGGCGTTATTTTCGGTTCTCAAACCAACGAGATTGGCTTGTACTCAAGTAAAAAGGCGGGTATTTTACGGTTTATTGAGTGATTTACGCAGGTTATATAAAAGGCGGCATTCCTCGGAAAAAGAAGCTAAAAAGAACCCAAAACGAGTCAAAACGAAGCCTAACGGGAGCCCAAAAGCCAAGCCCAAGACCCGCGACCGAACCAGGACCCGACCCGCGAACCAGAAAACGACCCACGCAGCTAATTGGACACGCGCGACTTGCAAGTCGCGTGGCAAGTGGCGTAACCCACTGTTTCGCGATTTTCAGTATTTTAATTCGGGTTTTAGGTCACTTTTCGATATCATTCAGACGGCAGACGATCCAGAGCAGTTCCGAGGCGATTTTGGGCGACTTTTTGGAGTCCTCGAGGTCACGATACAGAGCCGATTACGAGTGCATTCAAGACGGAACGTAGAGACGGACACGAGAAGAGGGAGTTGTTATCATTTGTTACCACGATTTCATCTTTTCATTCATAATCATGTTTGCATACACTTTTGCACCTTTCGCTCTTATGTTTGAATCCACCACCGACATGAACTAACCGGTTCGTGTTGGGGGTTGGAATGAATTCGGTATAAAGCATGTAACCAGATGATTTGAACTTTTATTGGTTTTTCCTTAATTGATGAAGCATGTGATTTTGTTCTTAATGCATTTGTGAATTTGGCCAATTTACAATTGATGTGTTGTTAGTAATTAAGTTCGTGAGAATTAACTACTATATAGAATTAGGAATTGCATGCCTAAAGCCCAAAACGGTGATAGAGATATACCAAGTAAGCTTTAGTCCCATTTAAACCGTTAGGTTGACATCGAGAGATAAAATCTAGCCAATTTAACTTAAATCGAGTGCTTAATGTGTTTTGGAATCCAGAAGTGAGATCGAGAGATTGAACTAATCCTTTTCAAAATAAAACCCGTTGTGGCTTGAAAGAGAACAACGGTGACCTTAAAAGATTTGGGAATCATTAAAGGGATAAACGGGTAATTGTTTGAGTTGTTTGTGTGCATGTGTAGAACCGGAGGATTTCCAACCCTCAACTTTTCTCTCTATCGAAGTCTTTAAAGCTGTTCTGTTTGTCTTGTGTTTGTTTGATTTTATTTTCTGCAATTATTTAGTTATAAAACCAATCCTCCAATTTCGACAGTCCAATTAATAGTTCTTATAGTAATTGTGATATTTAGTTTCTAGTTCCTTTGGTTCGATACTCGTACTTCCGTACGTTATTACTTGATTCGACACCGTACACTTGCGGTTAGATTTCGCGGGGTGTCAAAACCCCGTGTCAGTATGGTAGATCAAGTATAGACAGGCTTGCGGCGAGAAGATGTCAGGAGACTCTGGAAAGGTGGACTGTAATTAAAGAACTGTTACTCGAAGGGCATAAGAAAAGGGATCGTTGTGTATGTCATGGTTAAAGAGTTGGGAAGGCTAAATTTGTGCGGCCGGTTTAAAAACTGGATCGTGTTAGCGAGTCACTCTTTTAAAGCATCTTTAGTATATCAAGTTAGAATGGAAACAAGTGGCCGGATGTGGTGCCCTGGTTGAGAGACCTTTGGATTAGATTCGGTATTGTCGGGGAGAATGTTTCACGTAAGCGTGTCGTTCAGTATTCGATTAATTGAGATAGTCTGAGTGAGCTTGGTCACTCCTCCTTGTGGGAAGGCAAGTGAATTTTGGTGGTAGTTCCTAATTAGTGGAACCATTCGGTGGATTTGGTGAGGAATATAATTGTGTATAGAAACGAGTTATGGCTTAATGATTGTTGTAAGTTTGGACCGTTGATTGGTAACTGTTGTGGCACGTGTGATCAGTGTGATTTTGGGGAGACGTAAATTGTACCAGGCGAAAGCTGTATCGGTGGGATGGTGTTCTTCCTTTTGTTAAGAATGTTATACAGTGGTGAGAATGCGTTAACGATATGAGGGCGATCTTGTGTAATGTCGATGAAGGGAGTGGTCAGTGTCCGTTTAGAGATTTTGGTTGTTGCGGCGTTGACCTGAGTGGAGTCGTTTTCTCTTAAAAAGAGTATTTTGGTGTGAGTAGTATGTATGAGCGAAGAGATTGCAAGTGTGTATGGTTGGACATGCTACCGATCTGAGAATGTGGTAGTTGGCCGGGGAGCGATGTCAAAGAATACTGTATGTTGTCGGTTCTGGTCAGGAATGGATGGATAAGTGAATGGAACTAAGATAACTGGATTGGAAGGTTTGAGTATTTTAAACCTCAAGTCGGAGGAAGTAGTTATATGGGAAATATCCCCGGGGAAGTGGAGTAGTGTGCTTCGAGAAGAATGTGAGTTGGGCCTCATTGTAATGAATTAATGGCATTTATAGAAGGAATTGGAGAGATAATGGATGAGTCAATTGCACTCGGTGAAGTTATGGAACGTTCATGATGCATTTCAATCCTTATTGTAGAGAGTGTGGGATGGAAAGCAGTATGGTGTGTCTTCGCAGACAATGTAAACATTTGAGGAGTCAGATTTTGTCGTATCGTTGGAAGCAAATTTTTGGGGCAATGTAAGTATTGGAAATCAGAAGTTAACTCCAACTTTCAGCATGTGTCCGACAATGGAATTCCGAGGACGGAATTCTAATAAGGGGGAGGTGATGTAACACCCCATATTTTCTTTCTCTTGTAGTTGTAGTGAATAAATAAGAGTTTGGGGGCCTTTGTGTGAAACTTAAAAACTTATGTGCCAAGAGGGTGAATAGAAGAAGTGTTAAGATGGAAACCCTCATTTTCTTTCATTTGTTCTTAGTGTCGGCTGGGAATTTAGGAGAAGGGAGGAAGAGCTCATCCATGGTGAGAGGTGAGGAAGAAGGATGGCATCTTTGGGAGTGAAGACTTCATCTCCTTCAAGGTATGGTTAATCTCCCTTCTTTCTCATTATGTGGCTAGTATGGTTAGTGTTTTAAGGTTTTGATAAACCATGGGATTTTGATTTCTAATCAATGGGAAATGAGACAAATGATTTTGGGATTGATTCCCTATGAGTTTTGATCAAATCAGTAAGAAACTTCATCATATTTGCTTGGTAATCTCCATTTTTCTATGGATTGAGTTTTTGAGTTTTGGGGTTTTAAATCATGAATCAATGGTTGGGTTTTGGATGGTTTTGGTTAGATTAAATGATGTTTTGATGTTTGGTAATTGTGGGGAAAGGTTTAAGACATCCCTTATTTCATTTTGGAGGCTTATAATCGATTTGGGATGAGTTGGGGTTGAGAAAGGGTGAGATTTTCGGACTGAAATTGTTGTGCAGAGTTGAGAATGACGAACAGGAAGTTACGCGGTTTGTCCCGCGGTTTGCAAACCATGGGACAAGTGGCGTAAGTCCTTGTTTTGTGCACCTTCTTCGGTTCGCTTCGTGTTTCAGGTCTAGAATCGAGGCATCGTTTGGGGGTTTGTCTTAGGGGCTTAGTAGGGATGTTTTGGGATGTATTTAGATGGTTAATACCATTCTTATGACGTCCAATTCAGGTGTTCGGTTTGAGCTAAAGTGTGTTTCGGAGCGTGTGTCGATGTGCTAAGGCTAAGGTGAGTTCCCTTACCTTCTTTGTGTGAATGAAATGTTTTACGAAAAGTCTTCATAACTGATTATGGTTACGAACATGTTGACCTGATTAAACTATTTGAAAGGTTTTATATTACGTGATGTGAAAACGTTTATTATAGCATGCGAGTTGTTTATACGTTCATTTCTACGTAATTGTTGATTGCATGCTGTTGAGATGTTGTTGCTATGTGTGGAGTCGGGTTGCACAGTGGAGAACTATTATTGATGCCCGAATGCCGTGCCTGGCTTTGTAAGGTGATAAATGCCGTGCCTGGCTTTGCAAGGTGAATGCCGTACCTGGCTTAATAAGGTGATGAAAATTGAGACCACTGTGCAATACCCTTATGTGGAGTCGAGCTTTTGAATTGGAATTTCCGTTTATTGTTATAACGGTTGAATGTTTTATACTACTGTTTGTGTAGAACTGTTTTAAAGAGGGAATTCACTAGAACTCATGGTCTAACCCTTGCTTTTCAAAAACTAAAACCATTTTCAGGTGTTAGTCGTGTATGGAGTTTCATCCGATGATGATGGAAGGTCGTGTCGTGGTAGAAGAGCTAGAGGCTAGTGAAGACTTGTAAATTACCGTCAAGTTTCTGTAGTATCTCGGTTGTGAAGGTGTTTCCGCTGCGAGTTTAGTGTAGAACTTATGTAAATTATTTGTGTTGGGACCGTTTTTGGTTGTAATATTGTTTAATGTTATTTTATGGAAAGTGGGTTGTTACAGTTTTTTAGTCGGCATTTACTTGAGTCATGTCTCTTATTTCTGTCAGGTCTTTACCGTAGTCGACACTTCATTAGACTAGGATTTAGGGGTGTTCACGGTCTGATTTGGACGGTTTAACCCCCTCATACCACAAACCAAACCGCAAGTAGTGGTTTATTAAATTTTCAAACGAACGGTTTGATATCAAGTGTCCATACCGGTCAAATTGGTCCACAGTTTAGACGCTTTGGTCTGATCGGTTTAGGCGGTTTGAGCTTTAAAGTTTAAACTTATAAAAGGATATATAATTTTGAATTTTAAACTAAATATCTATTTTAACAAGTTAAATATATATTTTTCTCTATAGGAATTTTATCATTATTTTGAAATGTTAGAATATTAAATAAGTTAAAAGATTTTTCCACCCTTAACAAAATATGTGTATTTCAAAGGAATTTTTGGTAATTTTACTCCAATTTAGTTAACTTTAATTTCGAAACTATCAACTTCTTAAAGACATTTATTTTACTTTTCTAATATCTGTTGGTACATGCCTATAACAATTTAATTTATATTACATTTGATTTTTTCAATTATTAAAATACTCTTACTCCATTTCATTTTATATAATTATAGCTTGAGTTTAAGTATATAATATATTTAATTTTGACTGCACATCTATCACTCTGATGACTATATAAGCAAAAGTTTATAATACAAGTTTTGTTTTTGATATATTCTTTTTTGTTCGATCAACTACTTCTCATATGACTGCTAATTATAATTTTCTATATGCAACTAATTTGGGAATCATCTTAATAAATTAGGCGTCTAACAACGTGCTTTTATTTATTTATTTATTTATTTATTTATTACAAAAGGATGATTTCTAAAAAAGTTTGTTTTACTAGCTTCTTGTGTTTTTATATGATTAACTTTAGATTGAACAATTTTACATATTTGCTTAATCATACAACTCATAATTTTATGGATTTACACATCATATTTAATACATTATTTAAAAGAATAATAAATAAATAAACAAAGTGGATGTCTTTTTGTGACAATTTATATGGTCTACTAACTTCAGGCTTTCCTTTTATGAAGAAATATTTCTTCAAAATCTTCGTACAACAATAGTGATATGGTTGCAAGACATGTCGTTTGAGTTTTACATAACACAACAACAAAATTATTATTAGTGTATCTCAAATTCTTTATAACAACAACGATTATTAATTCATACAAACTAACCACTTAAGAATATATTTATTGTTTTTTACATTGTATTTCATTAATTGTTAACCGAGATTTTTATGTTATATCTAACTCGGTCCAACACATTCTTAAAAAAATTGTTTCTACTGCGCGCAACGCGCGGTGCACACACTAGTTAACTAATAAGTGGTCTGTATCGTGCGTTGCTTGCGCGGTATTTAGAAAACATGTTGTTTTTAATAGTAGTATAGCTTAATATATAAATTAAAATGATCAACATGGTAAAAGTTATAGTTTTCGAGTACTAAAAGATTATTCATCAACAATGCAATTATCTACCACATTCAACAAACATATACACGAATCTATTCATAAATCATGTAAATTTAATACAAATGTGCATTTGACCTCTACTTTCTTGACTATTGTTAAAAGAGTGCACGATTTTGTTATTTGAATTAACAACCCTATATCTCAAAAATTCGCAACCACCTGGAAAATTTTCATGGTATACACCAAACCCTACTTCAACAAATGCTTGAATTTCGACATCAAATCTTCCAGATACTGTAGCTATTAGGGTTATCTGAAAATAAGATGAAAAATAAAGTAAGCTGGTATAAATCCTTATATAGAATATTGTAATTTTAAATTCGTAGAAACACATTGATCCCTATTACAAAGTGGACATATCATTTCAATAAATACTATATCCAAACTAATTAATTCTTTATATTTTTTAGTTCAAAGACTCCAGAATCGACAAACTCTTACCTTAATCACTCAACATTCATTAGCTCCCAAAATTTTCAACTTTATACAATCCATTAAATATTTATTAATATGGACGACAAAACCTTCCTTTTCCACAAATGTTAAAGAAATTCTATTTTATGCATATCAATAAGAATGTATTGTGCATTCACATCATAAAGGGCTTATTGATGGTAAAAAATGATCTTTAATAGTAATTGTGTTGGAAACCGTGTGCTACGCGGCAGTGTCGGTAATTTGAGTGGTAATATGTAGTTTATCCATATAGATACATCTTAGTTGATAAATATAGCTATCAACAAATCACATTCATATCATTTGTAAAAATTAGAATAATTTAGTTAGTGGAATTTATATATATATATATATATAGAGGGATAATAAATTATAAACTTCTAAATGTGTGTAAACTTTGGATTTCATATGTTTTCTTGATGAAGTTGTTTTGTGAAATTGGTTATTTTGATGAAAGTGTTTCATACCATTCGTTTCATGATGAAATTGTTTCATATATTTGTGTTTCTTATGTAAAAACGACAAAGTTTCATTAAACTGATAAAATATATGAAACATTTTCATAGGAATGAAAAAAAATTATATGAAACTACATAAAAACACAAATATATGAAACAATTTCATCAAAACGTGAATGATATGAAACAATTTCATCAAAATAAACAATTTAATCAAACAATTTTATCAAGAAAACCTATGAAATCCAAAGCTTACACGAAAAAAAGTTTACAAAATAGTAGGCCCCTCTCTCTCTCTCTCTCTCTATATATATATATATATATATATATATGTTAAGACCATAAATGTCTTATTAATTAGAACGTTACATAAAGAATTATAGAGATTAATTATTGTAAAAAGCCTTTAATTGTTTAATGGGCTTAGTTTAGAGCTTAATGAGCTTGGACCTTATTTGTCATAGGCCTAAGTATAAATAGCCTTCCTTAACCTAGTTTGTAGGTTAGCGATCAGATTAGAGGAAGAGAGCTTAGAAGAGAAAATCATACACATAACCATTGTAATCGTATAGGAAAAACTCTCTGAATGGTTTATGAAATAGATGGATGACGGATTGAAATCAACTGTTCTTATTGCTATTGTTTACTGATTTCATATCGATTGCACTAATCTGGGATCCACAATTCGTCATTTCATTTTAATGATTCACTTCTTGTCTGATATATTAATTGTGACTTGTTCTTCACAATTAAATTTTCTGTTCATTATTTCATTTTTGAACATATTGTGCTTGCCGAGTCATTCTGTTTAGCGCTTGATTTTGTTTCTTGAAATTCTCTACTTCAAATATCTTTTATGACTTCTAATTACCTCAAATTAGAACTCGGACTTCATTTTTATGACTTCTAAATAATTCACTTCAGAATTCGTTCTTAGAAGTATGAATTCTGATCATCTCAGTTCAGAACTCGTTCCTAAATGTTATGACTTCTAAACATTTCAGTTTAGAAATCGTATTTAAATGTGTACTTCATTGTTTTCGAAACTGTTCCATTCAATGCATGAAAGGAGTGTTAGGAATTATATCGTTTCTATGGTCTATCCAGAACCGGAAAGTCCTACCCAAGAAACACATCCAAGTATAGACATCAGTAAGGGGTCTAGATTGATAGATGAGTTCGGAGTGAAAAGAAAAATGGTGAGGATGTGACAGGACTTAAAAGAATTATTGGTCCTTACCAAACCGAGTCAGTTATTCGGGTAACCACACAATCTATTCATTCTCGTTCTTTGGAGATGAATATTGAACAGACATGGACCCAATGTTGATAACTCGTGTCACCCCACCTAGCCACTCAAGTATCTCACAAAAGATGCTTGTTTCATATATTCACGGAGATTTAGCACATAATCTATCTATTCCTCACTCGGAGGTCTTAGATATTGAAAAAGGACGACATCAGCTCCGGTCTCCGAACTTCTTATTCTCATCACTGTGTCAATTGATTTTTAACCTGCGTCCCAGAATAAATCAATATTTGAGCCTAACAGATATAATTTATTTCTTTCACACAAGCACGAGTCTTTATGATTCCCATTGCATATCTTTGTGATATTGCCGGAACAGTTTGAGAAGTAATTTTTAAAATTTTTACTTCAGTGATAACTGGAAGTCCTATCAGAGATACCCCGATGCCAACTCTGAACATAGGCCACACAATTATTTTAATTGTTGTGATAACAATTAATATTGTGTTTCTGTGTTAGATATTTACCCCATATTGGTTACTTAACGGTCGTATCTGCTATTTTGCTACTCATCAGTTTCGTCTTTGAAATTACATGATGCTCTAGATGCTACTACTCATCATGAGGGGGAGAAATGATACAGATTTAAAGACACAGAATATCAATTTGAGGGGGAGTTAGCAAAAGCCGAGGGGGAGTAACTGTTATTTGACAAGTGATCAATTATTCACATCTCTTATCAAGTGGTGTTCGCTACAAATCATCATTTCCTCCTTCGAGCATATTGGTTCTACAAGTTCTTAAAGCTAAAGCTGAAAGCAAATTCAACTCGCGGTTCAAAGAAAGATTCTTTATTTTAAACTGAAGTCGTACTGTGGAATGTCACATAACTCGCACATTATCTTTCATGTGTGCGTATCCGTTGTGTTGAGTTTCTACAGTTGAAAGTTGCGCTTCGTGCACTCAGTCAAGGTTATTGTTCATTGAATCTGGTGACAAAGTTGAAACTATGAAGACCAAGAGCTTTATTTAAGGGAGAGCTTGGAAAGACGTGAAGACAAGCAACACCAAAGTGTTTCAAAGGTTCAAGAGGAAGAGAAGATCAAGACCTAAAGCTTTCAAGACCAATTTTTTCTTTATATAACTTTATGGGGAGATTGTTAGGACCATAAATGTCCTATTAATTAGAAAGTTACATAAAAAATTATAAGAGATTAATTATTGTAAAAAGCCTTTAATTGTTTAATGGGCTTAGTTTAGAACTTAATGGGTTTGGGCCTTATTTGTCATAGGCTTAAGTATAAATAGTCTTTCTTAACCTAGTTTGTAGATTAGCGATCAGATTAGAGGAAGAGAGCTTAGAAGAGAAAATCATACACATAGCCATTGTAATCGTATAGGAAAAACTCTCTGAATGGTTTATGAAATAGATGGATGACGGATTAAAATCAACTGTTCTTATTGCTATTGCTTATTGATTTCATATCGATTGCACTAATCTGGGATCCACAATATATATATATATATATAGGCGGGTTCAAACGAGGAGCGTATCTATTTACGAGAAATGCGAGGAGCGCCTCCATGTACTGAATCACATGTGATTCACTACACAGACCGCGGGACAAACCGCGCGGGTCCGAATTTTAATCACATATGATTTTGTATGTGAATCACATGTGATCCACTACATGGGCGGAATCCCCCCCGATCAGTTGTGAATCACATGTGATTCGGCAGTAGTGAATCACATGTGATCCAGTACATGGAGGCGCTCATCGCATTTCTCGTAAATTGTTACGCTCCTCGTTTGAACCTTCCTCTCTCTCTCTCTCTCTCTCTCTATATATATATATATATATATATATATAAATTTAAGTAATAAACTTGTAAACTGAATTAAATTAGTAACATTAACGGCCCGATGATAATTTTTGCATTGTTTGTTGTAGATATAAATTTATTTTCTACACTCTTCAACTCAAATCTAAGTATGTCGTCTCATTGCGATCCGCTAAGGAGAGGTTCGTGAGGGTGTACAAAGATATAAATACAATCATCATTCATAATTCTTCTTTGTAAACAACTGGTAGCAGAGGATTGAATAACTGAGTTATTCAACATTAAGATCCATATTTCTAACATTGTGGATTAACTCAATTTGCAATAAGGCTTGAACTTTTGAGGATTATCTTCAGAGGTCACCATTTCGAGTCCTGCAAGGCCACTAGGTAATTTCTTGATTGTTCTTCACGGCTCCTGAAATTAGTCGAGTTTCATGCAAGTTGACCTAAACATCCATGGTTAAAAAAAGTCATGTTACTTCTCTGTAAACTTTTTAAATTATAAACTTTTAAACTAATTTTTTTTTGAAATTATAGAATTTTAAACATATATTGTGAAAGTATATATATATATATCTATATATATCTATAGAGGAAGGTTCACGTGAGGAGCGCGTCAAAACGTGAGAACGTGAGGAGCACTCCCGTGCTTCGGATCACATATGATTTACACTGCTAAAAAATCGGAACTTCTCGAAAATTCGCGCAAAAGTGGCGCTAGGCGTGGCGCGATGCTGCAGGTCGCGGATCACATGTGATTCAACACTGTAAATCATTAATGATTCATAACTGTCAATTCGAGTCCAGATCAGTTGTGAATCACATGTGATCCACAACTGCCAATCACATGTGATTCATAACTGTCAATTGCTCCTCACGTTCTCTTAAATTGGTATGCTCCTCGTTTGAACCCGCCTCTATATCTATATCTATATCTATATCTATATCTATATCTATCTATCTCTATATATATATATATAGAGAGAGAGAGAGAGATGTGGTTTCATTTGAAAACCACCCTTATGTGGCAAACTATGAAATCCCTTTTAGACCGTGGATTAAAATCATCCATGGCCAGGACTGATTTGTTGTATTTATGGTATTAATGAAATTATTTTGGGTTTTTTTATTCAAAAGAAAATGATGAAAGGGCAATCTGGTACTTTTGCATCCTAACATCATTTAGGAAATGCGAATTAACATGTACCATAATCATTGTTCCGCTAAATCCATAAAATTCAAATCAGAAGCAAACCCATTTGAAATAAATCGAATTTAGGAAAAAGGTATCTCTATTTTATGATCATTTAATATTAAAAAAATCAAATAGCAAAGATGTTAATCACTGTAAGTTTGAAAAGCATGAAAGAGACCAGAGAAGCACCATTAAGAGAAAACCAAGGATGAAGATGAAGATAAAGACTATCGTGAAGTTAAAGGAGGTAACATTCAACGATTTCACCGATTCACTTGTGTTGTATCAATTAGAAATCTAATGCTTCACCAATGAAAACGGCGATGAATGACGATGATGAACGGAGTCTGAAGATGAAAACGGATATGAAACTGAGATGAAAGCGCATATGAAACCGATATGACACGGAGATGAACGACAATGAAACCGAGATGACACGGAGATGAAACGGAGATGAACGACGATGAACGGAGATGAAAACAAATATGAAATCGAGATGAAATGAAAATGAACGGAGATGAAAACGGATATGAAACCGAGATGACACGGAGATGAAACGGCGATGGACAAAGATTAACCGGAGATGAATCATGAGTTGATTGTGACGACATAAGCCGCCAGTTCAAGAACAATGGTTAACGCCTCGTTCAGGATTTCAAACATATATAGTGAATTGATAGGTTGGGAGGAAAACAAACATATATACTTATGTATCCATCTGAAGCATCCATGGAAGACACAACTTCAAGATGTTGATATCAAGCTGCAAACACTCTTGAATATGGAGCAGTACTTCATTATCCACTTTTGTTTGATAGATTGATTTTTAATTAAAACAAATAAACACCCTAACTAGTTGGTTACTAATTTAAACATAACCAAAAATAACGGTAGATGATAACTACCATAAATAAATGGATAAAAAAAAAGACAACCTTGCCATTATAATTAAAATTAATAGAAAAAATAAATAAATTCATTGATTGGTTAGAATTAGTGTGTAGAGTTTGCAATATAATAGTGATTTTCAAATGATCACTCCTATCTATACTACATTATAAAGCATATTGGATGAAAGTCTTAAAGTCTTAAATACAACTTAAAATGCACAAGGTACTACTTCTTTATACATAAAGTCTTAAAGTCTTAAAATTTTAATTTTAATTTAAAAAAATGACCATTGAGTTATCCCCTACATCAGCTACTCCCCAAAACCAAGACGACCCTTGAACCTCCCGGTGACACCTCCAAGATGATTCTAATATATATCGATCGTTCCTGATTCATACTTTATTCCTCTAAGAAATTGGTTGGAGTTCTCGACCTTGATTATCGTTCAATCCGATTATCGTTCATGGTTCATACTTTCCTTCCCCAAGAAATCGGTTGGAGCTCTCGACCCTGATTATCGCTCAATTATCGTTCATGCCTGCTACCTTTTTACTATTTTTTTATATTTTGTGTGATTATGGTTCCGATTTTTAGTTCATCTGGTTGTTATCCATCGCCTTTTTTACTATCTGTTTCTGATTTTATGTGATTATGGTTCACAAGCACAATCCTTCCAAGTGTTGCCAATGATTTTTTGCTCGAGAATAACGAGTTCTGAGTTTGAATTTACCAAGTAAAGTAAACACATTTTTGTACATCTGTGTTCTCGGTGTTCTTCAATCCCATTTGAAAACACCTCATATCTTTTGTTACGTTGCTTTGGGTTTTCATTGATGCTCTCGGCGTTTATCTTGAAAATCCGTTCTCTAGGGTTCATCCCTACTAATGGTTAGTTGGTTATTACGGGGATTCCTTGTTTACGCCTTGGAGGTAAATTTGGCAACTAATGGTTATTGTGGGATTCATTGTAAGTTAATATCAAATTCTGACTAATGGATTTGCAGGAAGTTAGTTTGAATGGCTGGTGGTAGGGGATTTTACCACTTGCTGAAGGGCATACTTCATTCTCATTCCACTGGAAGCATTATTACTAAATGCATTATTACAAAAGCAGTTGTTATACAAGTTCATTCATTCATGTCGACTCAAAATGAGGCAAATACGGTATTTGACAAGATATACTTCAGTTATTAGATGCTTCTAATCAGATACCTGCCTTTTGTAGCAGGGTTGAGTTTTTCTTCCTTCTTCTTCTAGCTAGCTTTCTAATAGTAGAGAGAAAACATGCATTTTCAGCTTGCTTTTCGATTCATTGACTAAACTAAGCCAAGTTTTGGAAATTTTCTAGGCCAAAAGTAAATACATCAGACACCCCATTTTATTTGAAGTGCCAAATATACTAGGATGTTAAACTTAAACCACCCTGTTTCCTCTTTTGAAGCATATAAATTTTTAGAGACACTTTTTTTTATCAACAAATGGTCAAACATGGAAATGGCATGATCTACACTCAATGGCAACAGATCATTAGAAATAGCATAACTTGTTGTAGATGTATTAAGTTTTATAATGGACCACACATAAGTCATAAGTTCCTTTAGTCTTCTATATTTACACAATGGTTATATTTACTGCTCGAATGCAAATCAAATTCTCCCCTTAAACTGCTTTCATGCTTGATATCACCTTTTGTCTTAATTTGAGTCTAGAAAAGGATATACGTTCTGGTGTTTTGTTGTGTAATATTCAATTCATCAAATGACTATCTAAAATATGAATAAATAATTTGGGCAGTTGGTTTCTCCAAATCTATCTCTCAAAGGTATTGTTTACAAGGTTTTTTTTCAAAATTGATGGTGTTTGAGATCAACATGTTTTTTGTTCTCTGCTTTGTGTTTGAGTTGAAACAAGGAAGAGAACCTCCAATCGATTATGGTGTGCTTGTATTTTACATATGAACTTTCAACAAGTAATGGTCCTTAGAAATCTTTTAGTGGGTGTTTTGCGTCCATTAGACCGACATACAGGTTTTTAGGATTAGGTAACTTTGAATCTTATTTCTATCAACTTGTCGAGTTGTCGACACGTGCAATGGGTTTCTCAATGTTTGGTTGCTGCTGTAATATGTCTCCATTTTACAATCTATATTGTATATCTAATGGTATGTGTCTTATTTATATGAGGGTTGTCCATTTGGGATGAGATTGGTTCCTTCCTACGTCATTTCTCTTGCTTATTTTTATATTTCTGAGACCTAGATGGTATGTTCGTAAACTCCCTTTATTGTTCTGATGAAGCATCTGATTTATTGTATAAGCATAATGTTGTTTATTGATTTCGTTTTAGTTATTTGTATATCGTAATTCATCTATTTTCTTTTGATTTTTATACGTATGATATCTTGACGATGTAAATACTACTTTTATATAGGAAAAATTCACTTCAACTTTTGAAAATAATATGTTTGTTACGAATGTATTTAGATGTGTTTCGGATGCTTGTTTTCTGAATTTTATGTATCGATGTAAATACTTCTTGCTTACGTGAATGTACCCAACTTGGTTATTTGATTTATTGTTTCTGGACTATGAAATTGATCTTATCAGGTAGTACTTATGTCATTGAGATTGTAGAAGAACCCTTTCCATCCTTTACCTCTACAACCTCTAGACGTCTTGAGTTTGTTTCAATAAATGCAGGTGTAGAAAATGGTGGCCAACTAATTTTGTTTTTGGAAGCCAAGAAACACATGGTATGGGATTGTTTCAGCATTTTTTGGGACTAATGTTTTTATTAAACTCTGAACTAAAGTCTTGTGATCCTTGTGGCTTTATGACTATGTCTGATTGCATTTGATCAAGTGGAATTACAAAGTGGGATAAGATACATGGTTTTTCAACAAGTCGACTCTTGTTTTTTCTTGGTCTTTTAAAGTAAATTGATACTTGGAGTTTAAAGAATATCAGTAAATAATTGTTACTTCTGAACTCCTCCAGAATAGTTATGAAGGTAATGAAACAACCGAACTATAAATAATTGTTACTTCTGAATTGCTAGCAGGATTAGTGTATTTTTGTTCTAAATGATGCATTGTTGGAATGATTAGATAACTGAATTGTATAATAAAAAAGATGGTTTCTTTTTGTTTTCCTGTTAACACATGTTCAATGTTTGGAACCAAAATAAAGGCCATGCTAGATTGGTTTAGGTGTATTAATGCAGGCTGGGAAGCAGGGAGCAAAAAGTGAGGCAATCACAATTTGGTATCTTCTGTCACAAATGTAATTTTTTTGTGTCAAGTTTATTGCCTTTTATAAGTACTACTAATATGGTAGTACATGGCTGTTTGTATAGCATGGAGTATATGAAATATTTCTGCTTAGATGTGTAATCAAGCCATTCAAATAGTTAGTTTGCTCCTCCTTAGACGCTCATGTTTAAGTGAGTGGTTACTGTCTGTTTTTTTGCAACTGTGGGTTACATGTGCAGGGGTAGGATGAGTTACTTACTGGTATGGATCTTTGAAGGTTCATTATTATGGCCAACACATTCATCATGTAAAGGTTAATGCTTTATATGATTACTTTTTGTATTACCAACTTGTAAATTATTTTTAGTTTGAATTTTGTTTCAAGTTTTTAGATGAGCGAGTATTCATCGACCTTTGGTTAAATAATTTATGCAGTTTTATGTTTGTGGTCTATTGAGTGAAAAACTAATATAATTTATTTTATTCAGCATAATCGAAAATAGGTGATATATAACCAAATTGGATCCAAACAAATTATACCAAAAATTGAGCATTTTATTCTCTTTAACTTGACATCTATATTGTTATACCTTTTCAACTGTTTTTCCATCATTCTCATGCTATACACCTTTTTGATGTTCACGTTTTTAATTTACGACATATCCCGTCGCATTGTGAAAACCTCTTAATGCAACATGTGAACCACCAAATATTTTGCAAAATTTGATGTTTAAAGCTTAAATGTATCTTGATAGAACTTTAACATCCCCGCCGCATTGCACGAGTACTCAACTAGTATATATATATATATATATATATATATATATATAGGGTCATTATCCATTGCAAACCAGTTAGTTTGTGCAAACTTTGCAAACCAGAAACAACAGATATATTTATGGTAATTATTATGATTCATTAATAATGATTGTGATATATATGGAAGATGATAACGTTCATTAATTATGATCATGACTTTAGATTAGGAAACATAATAAAATCAGATATTGATTAGAGTTGATGAACGGCTAAGATTGGTTTGCACAGTTTGCACAAACTAACTGGTTTGCAACGGATAATTCGCCTATATATATATATATATATATATATATATATATATATATATATATAGGGGCTTAATCAAATAAGAACTATTTAGTTTGTGGTAACTGTAAGAACCAATATTAGCCACTCATTTAAAATAATCAATATAAATTTTAAATAAATATAAAAGGGTATTTTAGTAAAAAAAAATTGAATATCTAATTAAAATAATAAATACTAAAATCTTTCTTGATCTTATACGTCTCCTCTCTCCTCTCACCTCTCTCCTACCATATAGATAAACCCTAAAATATATTTTTTTTCTTTCTTCAAGAATGTGCATTCAATAACCAAATTTATAAACTTACTCTCTCTCTCGGACCACCCGCCTGCAACTTTTGTTCTGCAGGCGAACCACCATCCGACCATCCGGCGACCTGCATCCCTCTGCTCTCCCTCTCGTCTTCTTGATCGAGACAAACAACAACACCCACCATCAATTATCCTACCCTCACCCTCTCGGTTTTCTTGACCTGCAACCACCCCCACAGTGCATCTCCACCGCCGGCAGCCACCATTCCGGCAACTGCAGATCGATTCCCTCTTCTTTCTCTCTTAATAGAGTCCCTCAGACCCTCTCTCTTTCGTCCCTTTCTTGGTCGATTGCAGATCTGCAATCATCCTCTCCATCTCCTTCCCTCATCTCCTCCCATCTCCATCTCTCTCAATTGCTCACACAAACTTGTACCAACATTTCCCTCAGCCAAACCTCACACACACATTCACGATTTCTAGTCCTTCTACCCGATTTTAGACCTGCAGATCTATATCACATCGAACCGACCACCATTGTTTAGACTCCATCTTCATCTCCAGATTTACCGATACTGAAGGTTCCATCAAAGTGTACCGATTGAAGGTATGCATCATACCCAAAACAGAAAACCCTATAGATCCATTAAACCCAGATCTGAAAAAAATCGAAATTTCTGCATCAAAGGAAATTTTGGATATCGAAGGTTTGTATCGTTTTTTTCTGGGCATCACAGTGGCATCGGATTTGGTATCACAATGGTATCACATTTGGTGTTGTATGTATTTCGGGTATCACACTAAGGATAGATGTTTGTATCTTGTATGTATTTTGGGTATCACGTCTGGTATAACAGTAGAGTATCACAATGTATTTTCTTTTTTTACAAAGTGTATCACAAAATATCATGTGGTATTGCTTTACTAAGTGTATCAAATTATGTTTTTTTCTTTAGTTTCGTTATGTTGTTAAGGGTATCACAGTATATGAGGTTTGTTTGTTTTGTAGATCTATGTTTTATGGAATTTTTCATGTATTATGCTAAAAGGTAACACATGGTTACAGTGGGTATCACATTGGTATCACAGATGTTCTTAGAGTATTACCAAAGTAATGAATGTGATGCTGCATTGGATGGCAATGGGTATCACAAAAGTTCTTGTATGTATTTTCGGTATCACGATTGGCCGGAGAGAAGAGAGAGGAGAGAGGAGATTTTAAAATACCTAAAATGCCCTTTTATTTAAATTTCAAACAAAATTTCCAAAATTAATAATTTCCTAATTTATAGCTTAATATGTGGCTCACACTGGTTCTTACAGTTACCACAAAATAACTAGTTTTTTCTTGAATGACCCCCTATATATATATATATATATATATAATTGCAAGGGTATCTAGTTGTGGGATGTTAATATACCAATGTTTACAAAAAATATTTGGAAATGTATTGTAAGCTTATATAAATAATATGCAGGTTTGGTATATGTATTTTTAGATAGATTTTTGTCATACTGTTTGAACTGGCCTGCAATAAGTGATTACTTCAAATGAACACTTATTCATATCCTTAGCTAGGTCCATTCCTGATATTTTATAGGCCCTGGACGAGATGTAAAAATAAGCGTTATCTTCAATATATTGTTTATATCATAAAAAATAGCATTGAGTTCAAGAAATATTAATTTATATAAAACCGTTTTCCCGATATTCCTAGCGCAAGATCAATCAATAATTATTTCTAATTAACATTATCTATCATATCATTTTTACATAACATCGTCAATCTGTTCCACCATCAAAGGAATCGTATAATATACCTTTAATATATAGATTGAAATAATTTGAGATCACTATGTAAATAAACATAAATCAGTTGAGTTTCCACATGTTACCTTATGTTAATTGTTTTCATCACCATCTTAAACTTTTAAAGCTGAAACAAACTTTTTAAGAAACATCAATCTTAGAATCAAAATCCATGTTGGTTATAGTTTGAGATCGTATTCTTGTTTTAGAGAGAAGAGAGTATTTAAGATTCATGCACTCAATATTAAGTAATAAGAAGTCAATAATGCATGAAAAAAGTAGATAATTTTGAAATCGTAAATATAGATATAAGTTGGTTTGTTTCATATAGTTGTAATTTGTGTTCAAAATGTTGGAGTTTTCTTAGTTAATAACAAGAAATCTACTATATTCTAACACAAAAATAGAATTCATGTAAATGAAATAATCAAGAGAGTATGTGGAAGATGAGTAATGGAGTATATATCAAGTTTCCATGCAAAAATAGTTTTTAGATATTAGTACTAAATAAAAAACGTTTAGAGAAATAATAAAGGATACTATAAAATGAAATACCAGTTAACTTTTTACAAATTCTATTGTCCAATGTAATTAATTCATACATGTTTGGTCCCTTAATATAATGCTAAATTCTTTTTGGGCCCTAGGCGTATGCCCGACCCGCCCCTCCCACAGGGACGACCCTTTAAAATGAACAAAATATTAAAGACTTTTATATTTTTATCATATTATTAAATTATTATAAATATTTACTGAACACATTGTCTATACTATCTATCTATATTATATAATAAAGCATCTTAAACGGTAATTGTAGAAAATAAAGAGGTACAATTTTTTTTGCTTGATATACAACCTTGAAAGCATTTAATATAAAAGTGTAAACTATCAATAAGATGGTAAAACCCTCATTTTGTTCTTCATTTCAAGAAGTGGAGGCTGAAGTAGGAATCAGAGAGAAAACAAGGTGTCTTGCGAGAGTGCTCTAGAAAAAGTCAAAGGAGAAGGCTAAATTGGAAAGGGGATTCATCTTCTTCTCCATCACTAAGGTATGACCTCTTCCACCTTCTTCCATTTTCTCTCTTATAAGCCTCTTTGTGGGTATTATTGTTGGATTATGGGGATTTTGGTTTATCAATGAATGGTTATTGTAAAGAGAGGGTTTAGGCATCAAACCCTTTGATTTGGAGGCATATAAACCAATTGGGGTGAGTTGAGAATGAGATTGGGTGAGAATCCTAGCTAAAACCGGGTGCATGTCGATCTGTCGGCGCATAAACCCTATACCCGGGTGGGAGTTACTTGAGAATCGCTATAACCAGAGTGGGAGTTACTCGGGAATCGCCATAATACGGGTAGGAGATACCAAGGAGTTTCTATAATCCAGGTGGGGGATACCCGGGAGTTTCTATAACCCAGACAGGGGAAATCTGGGAACTCGTGTTGTCCGTCGAATTCTTTAAGCTAGGTCTGAAGTGTCGATTAGGGAGTCCTTTAGGGGAATTTGGAGACAACTTTGAGGGATAATTGAGTGACTTATCACCCTCGTGTGTTTGATTGAAATGTAGTTGTTCGGTTTAAAGATCAATAGCTCAAGTAAGAAGGAGCTATGCGTGGACGACATGTGAGTTTTTCTAACTGAAAATGTTGTTGACGTACAAATTTCAAATGCATGAGATGATTATAAAACCGTATGTTTTATCTTGACATGAAATGTAATTTGATATGTATGCCAACATTTGAAGGGGGTATGTGATGGCTTTGACTACGCCTGGTAGGTGCAATAACTGGGATTGTATCGCCTTGGTCCACCATCATTCAGAATCTCTTCTTCAAAATCACTAGTAGAAGCCACTGGCGGAATGACTTCTTCAATAGTATCGGGTGATTCTGGAACAATATCAGGAACGGATGAACTGGGAATATTAGGACTGATTAGTGGCTCCACATCATCAGCAGTAGGAGCAACAATAGCGACGACTTCTGGATTTTGAGAGGAGTGAAGATCCAGTGACTTCAACAGGATCGATTCATCAAACGTGACATGTCGAGAATGAATCACCTTACGAGTCAAGGGGTTCCAGATTCAGTAACCCTTGATACCGTCAGTATAGCCGAGCAAGAATCCTTTGGTGGCTTTAGGATCTAATTTGTCCTGGCCTGAAACATGAACGTAAACAGGACAATCAAATACACATATGTATTTCAAACAGATGTTTCTTTTACCTCTCTAAACCTCTCCCGGAATCTTTCCCCTGATGGCCGAACAAGGTAACCTGTTAACAATGTGCACTGCGGTGTAAAGTGCTTCGGCCCAGAAAGATTTGGGGAACTCCGATGTCGACAACATACATCGGACCTTTTCAAGCAAAGTCCTATTCATCCGTTCGGCTACCCCATTAGATTGAGGATCGCCCGGAGTGGTGTAATGACGGTGGATGCCTTTACGCGAACAAAAGTCCTTGAGGTTACCACTAGTAAATTCTCCACCGTTGTCAGATCGAAGCACTTTCAACTTCTTGCCAGTTTCGACCTCTACTCGTGCCAACCAAGTCTTGAACGTATCGAAGACATTTGACTTGAACTTTAACACATACACCCAAAGCTTATGTGAGAAATCATCAATGAATGAAACAAAGTACTTACCTCCACTGAGGGACGGAGTACTGGATGGTCCCCATACGTCTGTATGAACATAATCAAGGATTCCTTTAGTGTTGTGTTTTCCAACACCAAAAGAAACACGCGTCTTCTTTCTTTTGATACATCTCGAACAAAACTCCAGGCTAGCAGGAACAGAGATTTTAATGAGCTTTTGCTTGTGCAAAATCTCCAAGTTCTTCTCGGATGTGTGACCCAAACGAAGATGCCATAAGCGAGCAACATCGAGATTGTGAGCAATATCGGACACACACGATTCAGAAGAAATAGTCTCGCCAATCAAATGGAAAAGATTATTTTCCGCCCGTTCGCCTTTTATTACGATAATACTCCCTCTAGATATGCGCAAACTCCCATCATTAATTCGAATGTTGCAACCCAATTTGAACAGTTGTCCAACAGAGATCAAGGAATGAGTCATGGATGGAACAAATTTGACATTATTCGATGTCCGAATACACCCATCAGATTTGACATGGATGGAACAAATTTGACATTATTCAACAGAGATCAAGTAACGAGTCATGGATGGAACAAATTTCACAGTACCGATACCCTGAGTGACGCACGAAGTACTGTTTCCCATGTAAATATTGTTACCTTCAACTTTTTCGAAGGTAGAGAAACAGTCCTGAAATGGTGTCATGTGGCAAGATGCGTCGGTATCTAACATGCATCGCCTATCACCTTGTGGTAGTGTAACTGTGGCAGAGAAGCCATCTTGCTCCTTTTCGGCTGCAACGACGGAGGTGTCCGCATTGTCTTTGTTTTTAAGACTCGGACAGTCCTTCACCCAATGACCTGACTTGTGGCAATAATTACAGTTGCCACAAGCCTTTGATTTCCCCCGAGAACCAGGTCAACGAGATGGCGAGCGCCCACGGTTTCTTCCTCTCGAAGACTGCTGATCGTCTCGGCCTCTGTCAGCCAATAGGCCTTGACTGTAATTATTCTCTCTGTGATTGTTACCGATTCGCATCTGAATTCTTTGATCTTCAGAAACCATTCCTGTTTTCACATTAGACAAAGAAAGAGTTTCTCTTCCATAAATAAAACTGTTAGTGAATTGGGAATATTTCTCGGGAAATGAATACAACAGGATCATAGCAAGCTCTTCTTCATCTTTTGCAAGAAGCGCATCCGTTGCCTTCAACTTCATGATGATGTCTTCGAATTCGGTCATGTGCGCCTTAATTGTTGTGCCTTCTTTAATTTTGAAGAAGAGACACGGCCGCATCAGTAACAATCTGTTGGTCAAAGTTTTCTTGAGATATAGATTCTCAAGCTTGCTCCAAATACCTGCAGTTGTCTTTTCAGACACAATCTCAGATATAACATTATCTCCCATAGCCATCTGCAAAGTAGTAAATGCCCATGCTTCCATTTCTTTAGCTTTAAGGTCAGACATATTAGGGTCTAACTCATCTTTAGCAAATACTACGGGATGGACTCCATTTTTCCTAAGTGTCGCGGATGTTGTGAACTGCCATTTACCAAAGTCACCGTCTCCATTCCAAGTCTGTATACGAATCCCAACCCCGGACAAATTAAAGGTACCTTCTTGGTACAGCTTTTGGGACTGGTTAGAAGGACCGACTCTAAATGGGTTTTCTACTTCAGTCATAGAGAAAACAAAATGTGTAAACTGTTTATGTATATTTTCTACACAAACCCAAATCTAGATCCGAAGCTCTGATACCAATTGTTAGAAAAAATTATCGTGCCAAATGACGAGAAGCTCACAAATGATTTCTAAGGTCACAAAACGAGTAGAAATCCAACTGCACAATAAACCCAACAACAAATGCGGATAACAATAATCTAGATGTTACACAATAATTCTCTAACGTAGAAAATTAAACCCACACAAAATATATATATAGATAAAAACGATGGAAACATTAGTATCTATAAATATATATAGCAAGATATATATAAGCGTATATATCGACGATATATATATATATATATATATATATATATATATATAGAGAGAGAGAGAGAGAGAGAGAGAGAGAGGAAGGTTCAAACGAGAACGCTAGCTATTTAAGAAAACAAGAAAACAACAAATCATGTGCAAAATCAAATGTGATTTTATATTAACTACAAAAACTGGACACGCGCGACTTTGGCCGCGACTTAAAGTGGCGGGAAAAGTCGCCTAATCATATATGATTTTATACATGAATCATATATGATTTTGTACATAGCAATTGTTTTCTTGTTTTCCTAAATAGTTAGCGTTCTCGTATGAACCCATATATATATATGTATGTATAATAATGAGATATATATAGGGCAAGATCACAACCAATAACACAGGGATTTAACATGGATCCACTATCGTTGTGATAGTATACGTCCACCAAAGAGAGAGAGAGAGAGAGAGAGAGAGAGAGAGAGAGAGCAAGTGTTTATTACCAACCAAGGAGATTACAAGTGCTTAACAAGGATCTTAAGATCCACGATCAACAAACGAAGCTTCACGAACACCACCGGATAATAAACACACTCTCGATCTCACACACACTAAGTATATTGAATTATACTAGGGAGAGTATTTGTAGGTGTTCTAACGAATGGAAGCTAGCTAAACCGTATGTGTTTTTTGTGTGTTTTAAACTAGAGAAGCATCAAGAGGAAGGGGTGGATGGATGATCAAAAATATGGAAGAGGAGGTATGAATTTATAGGGGAGCAAGTACTTAGAGAGGAAGAATAAGGGTAATATGGTAATTTCAATATTACTTCAATAATCACGTGTAGCATCAAAAGGAAAATATAATATAATTTAATATTAGGGAATTTAATTAAAATACCCAAAGTTTGACTTTGACTTGCCAAAATACCCATTTTTTTCGAATTTGCCAAAATACCCAAAAATCCCGCGGTGGGTCCCGCAATCGCGGGATGCGGCCCACGTGTCCCGTGGTTTTGGCCAAAACATCCCGCGACACCCTCCAACTATGCCCGCAGTGACACTTTTGGCCCCTCCCCGCGATCAACCCCGCGATGGCAAAAAAAAGTTACAATTTTGGTCTTTTTTGCACGAATCTTTGCATGTTTTACTGTTTTTTTCCACAATTATTGTACTTGGAAGACCAAATTGTGGTTGAAATTCACTGGCATGTTTCATCAATGTTGAATCATTGTACTTGGAAGACCAATTTGTGGTTGCAATTCATCTTCCTGAATGAGATTTCATCCATAAATATCAGTAGAATGCAATCCATAACTCACACCCATTCCATCCTTCTTGCTTTCTTTCTTCAGTATTTTGTTTTTGAGATACCACTGAAAAATGAGTTCATCCGTTGCAAAAGCTAGGCTATATTTCTGTTACGATGGTGAATGGGTGGAAGAAAACAATGAGTGGAATTTTGCTTATAAATCCAAGCATGGTGTAAAATTTCCAGTAAACTTTTCTTATCAGAAGTTTGTTGCATACGCCCTGCAAAAATGTGAAATCGACCCTTCGGCCGTTTGCAATTTAGTGTTCGAGAATGATGATGGGTCATTTGTGGAGTTATCCAACGATGGGGATATCTCTGGTTTTATGCAACTTTGCAGCCGAATCAGAAAGACCTCCATTACTTTATGTGTATGCTGAATCCTCGGTGTGCAACGAAGACAATGACGAAGGTGACGACGACGGTGACGACGAAGGTGATGACGACGCTGATGACGAAGACCTCCAAATGGAGCAACCTGATTCTCAATTTCAGGCGTCCTACGGCCCAACAGTTCATTTGGATCATGCATATGGTCTTAACGACTGTTATCCTGATTATGTTCTGGAGACGCAACAACAACAACCACAAGAAGGACGCTGTGCTGGAGTTGCTGATGACGAAACCTATGTTTTCAAAATGGGTAATGCTGATATAGACAGATCAGATACCGATAGTGATGAGGACGAAGAATATACCCCTAGTAATAAATCATATAGTCAGTTAAATGACTATTTTGATATGCCCCATATTCTTCCAGACTAGAATACCCATACCCAAACCTACGAACCTGCACCTTATAATCGCAGTTTAAGGTTAGAAGTAGGTCAGATATTTGATTCGAAGGATCACTTGGCAAGTCAGGTCGGACTTAAGTTTATGGAAAAGGGTTTCCAAAGTTACACGCCGAGATCCGACAAAGGCAGATACGTAGTTGAATGTGCGAGAGAAAACTGTAATTGGAGGATGTACGCGAGGCCCATGGGAGAGAAAAGATGGGAGTTACTTATTAGAAAGTTGCACGACGTACACACTTGTTCGAGGACGCAACTGAATCCCAACCACAAACAAGCCACCAGGACTTTGGGTGCGATACTGAAAGGCAAATTTCTTGATGCTAGCAGGTCATTGCGTCCAAAGGACACCGTGGACGATGTACACCAGTAGTTCGGCGTCACGATTGGTTACCACCAAGCTTGGCGTGCACGATGCATGACACTGCTATTGGTGAGAGGCACGTTCGTATGAACGACTCCCAGCATATTTATATAATTTGCAGCTGCAGAATCCAGGTACTGTCACCCAGATAAGGACCGATTCACATGGACGGTTTGAGATGTGCTTCGCTGCCCTTGGACCCACGGTACGTATTTTAACAAGTAATATGTTTACACATTATAAACTATAACATTTACAAAGGGAAACCACCTACGTTTTTGCAGATCCGCACATTTCTGGCAAATCTGCGTCGTGTCCTGGTAATAGACGCTGCCCATTTAAAGGGCCCTTACTTGGGTATGATGTTCCTTGCGGTTGGCATGGACAGGGATAACTCCATCGTTCTAGTAGCTTTCGGAGTAGGCAAGTCCGAAACCGGGGACGAGTGGACTTGGTTTCTGTCCATGTTGAGACAAGCTATCGGAGACCCGCAAGGGTTGGTGTTTATGTCCGACAGGGCTCCTTTCATAAGCGCTGCAATCTCTGCCATGTACCCACACGCCCCTCACGCCTTATGTTGTCGACATTTGGAGATGAACGCCAAAACCAAGGACAAATGTATTACCACCTACAAGGATGTCTACTGGAAGGCATGCAGAGCATATACGGCTCGGGAGTTTGACCGGTACATGAATCTTCTACGAGTTAGTGCCCCGAGCGCAACCAAAGTTATAGACGATGTTGGACCGGAGAGGTGGTCCGCGACCCATTTTCCTGCACAACGGTATGCCATTTTGACCTCCAATAGCGCAGAGTCGGTGAATGCACTCTCCCGTTTTGCGCGTAGATGTCCGATTGTTACTCTTATGGACTACTTTCGGAGCTTTCAACAAGAGTGGTACCAACTTCGACGCCAAAAAGGAGCTGATCTGCAAAATAGACTCACACTAGGGGCGAAGGAGATTGTTCTCTTCAGGGCGCGTCACGCGTCAACATGGAGGGTAAGCGAAATCGGGTATGGGAGGTATGAGGTTCGGGATAACCAGCTTCACGCGATTGTCAATATGACCGACCATGTTTGTTCATGTTTCCAATGGCAAAAATCTGGGTTACCGTGCGGCCATGCCATCGTTGCGGCAAGACATATGGGTCGTAGAGATTGCAGCGACTTGGCTGTAAGTTTCTTCACGTCCGAAACTTACCGGGCAACATACGCAGAGGTAATAAATCCAGCTGGACCCCCTGAAGCATGGGTGTATCCACCAGACCCCCTTCCTCCATGCTATCCACCGTTAAACACTAAGAACATAGCTGGGAGACCGAGAAAGAATGACCGACGTCCATCATGTGGTGAAGGTTCGATACAACGAAAATGTACTCGGTGCCAATGCGTAGGACATACTCGTGGAGAGTGTTCAAATCCCGCCCCTTCAACCGTGCCAAAGAGTAGACGTTCAGTCAGTCAACTAAGTAACACGCAGAGCCCATCGGAGCTTGAGCCACATGGAACTATATCATATGATACCGTTGATCTGAACATTGATTTCCCTTGATTGGGACGATAAATATTGTATGTTTAGTGCGCTTGTTTTGATATATAACATGATTTTATCTACTTTATCGACCCGTTGTAATTTATCAAACATAACTTATGTACGTTGATTTGAACATTGATTTCCCTTGATTGGGACCAGTTATCTTTTGAAAGGTACTTGAAACAGAACATGGGTATGGCAGGAGAGAGAGAGAGAAAGAGAGCACAACTTCATGTCTACCATGGACATGGATAATCATGGTCACATGGCATGGGATGATGATCATAATGGTAGTAGTCTAAATGGAGAGAATATTAATGGTTATATAGAACTATATCATATGATAGCGTTGACAGGGACCTAAGTTGTGTTAGAGCAAAGGCAGGGACCAAAAATAGCCAACATGCAGTAAAAGCATCCACATTTGCCTATAAATAACCCACGCTAGATTAGTCGTAAAACACATATACGGGAACATATTATTCGTTAACGTATTCTTACATGGCATCCCTAAACCTTCATGTTTGGTGCTTTAGGCGTTTATCTGAATCGCTTTCAGACACTGGAAAGAGTTATATGGTTAGTGTGCATGTTTCATTGAGTTTTGCTTGTTACTACCGTTGTTCTACGACCTAACTATATTAATTAATGTTCATCAACAGATGCATATCCACAGTTGTTCACCATGAAAGTCCACCATGGTGGGTACTTCACGGAACCACCCAGAAGACATTATTTCCGTGGTCTAGAAATTTATGTTGACATGTTAGATGTGGATGATCTTTCTATGCAACTGCTTGAACAGATCATGAAAGAGCTGGACTATGAAGAACCAAAATATAATAGGTTGTATTTTAAGAGGCCGAATGCAGACTTCTTGACTGGACTGGTAGAATTGAGTACCGACGAAGATGTAGCCAACATACGCCAGTATGTTGACGGCCATACTGTGATTGAAGTGTACATCGAGAAAGTGGAGTATAACACTTTGAGACTCGTCTCGCCAGAGCATGTAAGAAGTCGACCCGGATTGTCAAAAACCAAACCATCGTCTAGTCGCAGTCTCAAATTTGGATAATTTTGTACTGTACTGACTAGTATGTGTTTGTTCTTAAATAATCTTGTATAACATCTAGGAGTTGTATTTTTAATATGAACCACTTTTCAGACTATTTTTCAGACTACTTAAAGACTACTTTTCAGCCTAATGAAAGACCTTTATTCATGAGCAAACTTCAACATGTAACATCAACATAAAAACTCCAGGAACGAAACAACAACATAGAAACAGGAAAGGAACGAAACAACAATGTCGAACTGGAAAAGTACAAAACAATAACACATAAACAACAAAGTACTAAAGCAACACCCGTACCACCACCTACTGAAAAATTGCCTTAGTTTGATCAATCCAACTTTGCTTGTCGCTTACCTTCGCTTGAAGAATTGCGAAGTCTTGCATAATGTGGTGAATGTCTTCTTTTTCTCGACGAATACGAGCCTCCCTATCTTTTATATCCCCTTTCATCCTTTTGATCTCCTTTTCTTCCACTTCGATCCTTTTCAAGTGGGCTTCCTTCCTGGCCATCATCTGTTTCCACTTTTGTGTCAGTTGGTCTATCTCCTTTTCCCTTTCTGCTATCGCGATCTGGAGTTTCACGGGCATTCTTTCAGGTGTAGACGATGAGTTAGATAACGATGCCATAAATTGGTCTTCAAAGTACAATAATTGTGGGAAAAACAGTAATAACATGTAAAAAATCGAGCAAAAAGGACCAAAATTGTAACTTTTTTTGACCTATCGCGGGGTTGATCACGGGGAGGGACCAAAAGTGTCACCGCGGGCATAGTTGGGGGTAGGGGTGAGCAAAACCCGACCGGTCCGATAAACCCGACCGACCTGATTGCCCCGAACCCCGTTTGCCCAGAACCGAATGACTTGTCGGGTAAAGTAGGATCGGGTTGGGTCTGGGTTTTCCCACCCGATCCGACCCGAATATCCGATATTTTAAAAAAATTAATTTTTTTACTATATTTTAAAATAACTTATCTATATATGGTTTTGATTGAATGGCTGAAACCATTAAGGTACACATGTTGGAAAGGAGTTTTGAGGAAGAGAACAAGGTGGAGTCGGAGAGGAAGACAGAGCTGGCAGAGAAGCTTGGATTGTGCAGTGTGTGTATATATATGTATGTGTTTATATCTAGCTTGTTAATTTCTTTCGAGTCTCATCTATGGATAGATATATACTTGATAGGAATAGATCTTAGAGACTGTTAACAAATAATGTTTCACATGCATATAAAAGCTATCATAACACATTTCATCATCCAAGCTGCAGGCCGAACCCGAAACCCCGACTTCCCCGACCCGAACCCCCCGAAACCCGATCGGGTGGTGGTTTTTTGGCCCCGACCCGACCGACCCGATCGAATGCTCACCCCTAGTTGGGGGGCTCCGCGGGACGTTTTGGCCAAAACCGTGGGACACGTGGGCCTCATCCCGCGATCGCAGGACCCACCACGGGATTTTTGGGTATTTTGGCAAATCCGAAAAAAATGGTTATTTTTGTAAGTCAAAGTCAAACTTTGGGTATTTTAATTAAATTCCCTTAATATTATAGCATTCTTGGGTTCTTTTTGTACATGTGAGCATATTGGGGTTTTATTTTTAATACTGCAACTCGTATGATCTTGTATGTATTTGGGTTAATAAATTTGATTCGAGCCTTCGAAACTGGTTTTGAAAAGGTTAATAGAAACATAAACATAAACAAAAACAAGAAATCAAATCTTGAATTCTTGATAGTTTTTCTTTGTTTTTGTGGTGTTGTGCCCATCAACGTAACTCATCTTTGCCGAATGTTTGGTGGGTTTGAATATCTGATTTACTGTGAAAATGGCTTTCAATCACCATTGTCGACTTAGAAAGTGAGACTTGAATACCCCTTTTACGGTGGGTGTTTCAACACTCATTCTTTCTCTATGTTTATTTTCCACATGTTCCTATTTATGTTCTATGTGTTTCCACATAGATCAGTTGGAGCTACTCTCAAAACATGGAAGACAAATATCAAAATTTTACATCCACCCCGAGTTGTAATTGTATATATATATATATATTGTTGAATATCAAAGGAAAAATGTCTAAATTCCATTGTCACTTTAACTTTGATGGTTGGGGGTGTTCTTATTTGATTGAGTTTATAATGTAGCAAACCTCAATTGAAGCAGGTCGACAGTGCTAACAAACATGAGATAATTTAGAAGTTGTACAAGTTCTCATTAATCTCAACTTCATCATTACAAAAGCTTACATTAGTGTTGATAAATCGTGGCTCATGGATGATAATTCCCATTAATTAATTGTTATTTTTAGTCCGATGATTTTGTATATGAGTATACTTGATTGTCGACTCATCTTGCCGTTTCTTCGACATTTTTCAATGTCATTGATCCATTAATTAGTAATACCTCTCAAATATGTTACTCATGTTTTTTTACCTTGATACAAACTTATCTTTTTAAACGTTAACGATCCTGGTCAGATTATCATGAGGATACAAATGTAAAATAAGCAATGACATATACCAATAGATTAGAGATCCATAAGCACATTATAGCAAGCATAATTTTTCTTGTGTTTTCTTAGGAAAACAATATTCATTTTCATTAAACAACATGGATTTTTCATTGTTGATATACAATAAAAATTTATATCCATGTTTTGCGGGTACATTATATTTTTATTTCAGTAATAGTTTTTTTTATTTTTAAACTAAAGTTGAGAAGGTAGGAAATAGAACAAAAAATGAAACATGATTGTTCGTTTCGAGTTCTCGGTTTTGATTTTGAGATTTTTTGCACCGAATCGCACGCGGTCACGTAACTAATAAATATAAAATAAATTATATTTATATTAAATGATTATGTCAAAACAAATGTTTTTAACATATTTTAAAACATTGTTACATACAAATACTACGAAATTCCATGAAATACCAACCACTCCCGTGCAATTTCAAAATCTTGTTTGTGGGATTTCAATGAAATTCCGGGATCCCAAATCTAAGGAAACCAAACGTGGAATTGAAACTAAATTTAAATCCCTTCAAATCCAATCCAAATCATGCAAACGGACGAGATCTTAGGGGTATTTGATTTGATGGAATGGTTTTAAGGGATTTAGATTTCGTGGAAGAATTTAGAATTAAATGGAGGCATTAGGATTTGGAATTGGTTTGGTTTGAGGATTTTAATTCCATTCTTTATAAATAATCTACTAACTAAATAATAACATTTATAAAAATAATAAAATTACATTTTTATTAATTGATTATTACAAAATACATGTTTTGATATATTTTAAAACATTATTAGGGCATCTCCAATGTAATTCTCTATTATAGAGTAAAAAATAAAGGATGTTGTAGGTTATTATATGTCCACGACACATGTCACACAGAAATGCTACCAATGACACTATTACAGGAATGCCTTTTTTAAACGCACGTTTTTAAACGGTTTTTAAAAAATTTGGAAAAAAACCATTTAAAAGGGTAGCCGTATTTTATGAAGTACATTTTTAAACGGTTTGTTGATTGTAAACCCATTTGAAAAAGTGTCCGACTTTTTTATACGGTTGTTTACAGAAAACCGTGTAAAAAAAACCTATGAATTTCACACGGTTAAAAGAAAAAAACCGTATAAAAATCCGTCAAACATTTTTACACGGTTTTTTTGCGTAACCGTGTAAAATTCAATGGGCTTTTTACACGGTTTTCTGTAAACAACCGTATAAAAAAGTCGATTACTTTTTTTTAAAAGGTTTTACACTCAAAAAACCATTTACAAAGGCTTTAAATTGTAGGGTTTTCCTTATATTAATCCTAGTCGCCGTGCCTCTCCATTTTTATTTTTTTTTTACTTTCTACACACAAATTGATCAAGAGCTAATATTGATCCATTGAAAGCTATTAAATATTGCAAGGTATGTATTAACTAAATATCATTATTTTTAACCAATCAATATATTGATTATTAACACAATTGCATGATGTTTTGATTTCATTTATCAACAAACCATATATTAATGATGTTTTTTATGTTTTTCTCAATAATGTTATCATATTCTATTATCTATGCTATATATAAAAGCATGAAAAGGAAGTTATTGTTGAATTTTAAGTCGTATCACGTTTTAAGCTATCTATACAACTCTAACATCTATCACTTTTTAAGCTATCTGTTTCCTCCCCCACGATTCCAAGATCAACCTCCGATTTCTGGTTATTCCCCCATCCCACGTCTCTTTAAACCCTAAAATTTCTCAGCTCCTCCCCCACGAATCCACGATGACACTCCGATTTCTATATATTTTACTCTTTCTTCTCATGGTAATTTGCCTCCCAGACTCCCACCCTCCTCCCTCTCTCAAATACTCCCTAACAGAAGCAATCCTCCTCGATTCATTGAAGATTTGAAGTTATAGTTGTGTTTCTTGTTTGAAGTTTGAGGTCAGATTGATAACATTCAGGTATACATTTCTAATTTTTTTTAATTTTTGATCATTAGCAGCAACTACAAAGATTGATAACATTGGTTTCAATTCATAATATTCCTCTACTTTGTTCTTAGATTTTGGTTTCAATTCATAATATTTCTCCCGTTCCCAACATTATCCTTGTTATCTCTGCTTAATGTTATCATTATTCACTTCAGAGCTCCACCGGCGGCAAACACCTCTATGTTCGGACACTTCCATCTCCATTGGCTTCTGTAAACTCTAAGTATTAGTATCAAGGTAAAACTTCTGGGCTTTAATTTTCTTGAAAAACCGATAGCAAAAATTCTTCAACTGCATCATAAGAGATGGTAACCATGTTTGTGATTTTGCAGCTCGTCGTCGCCGGAAAATATAACTTCGCCGGATTCTGGAGTTTTCGCCGGAAAATTCATCCATTGATGTTCATCCTTATCGCTTAGCTTTTGAACGATAAACGTTCATCTTCCTCGTACAAGACTGTGTTCGAAGTTCTCGCTCAACTCTTTATCGTCCAGAAAAGTGCTCGACCACGCCTTGCCCGATTAGATTGAATGTTATGATAGGAGTTCTCGCTCAAAAGTTCTCGCATGATTTCATGCGATCAGATTCTATACGATCAAAACTAGTTGTCACATAAATCTTATCCGAGAACATTTCTTATCGATCAACGTTTGCCAAATAACTGCTGCTTATCGTCTGAAATTCTTGGTTGTCACAGGAACCTCTCGCCGGAAAAGTTTTCATCGGACAACCGTTGTCCGATCAAATATTTCTAATCGCCTAATATCAGTTTGGTGTCGACTGAAACTCATCTTGTCGGAAAACCGTGTTCTAGCCGAAAAAATGTTTTCATCAATAAGGAAAACGATTTAGGTTGCATGATCTTGTTGTTATCGTGGAAATCACTTGTTTGATGTTCTAACAACTCAAAGAAAGCAAACGAATCATATTTGAACGTGAATCTGTGAAGGAAAAAGAAGTGTGAAAAACTCAGATCGTGTTTTGCGGTGATGATGAACAATAACTAACGGTGGTTCGTTAGTTCTGTTAAGTTTCTAACAAATTTGGTCCCTTTTTCCGTTATCTTCCGTCAACGTTCGTTAGTTTTGTTAAGTTTTTCTTACATTCTTAGTCCTAATTCTGTTAAGTGTCAGTTACGTTGGTTAGTTAACGGTTCGTTAGTGTCCGATAGTTTTTTCGTTAGTTTCTTTACAATTTTGGTCTTCAGTTAGTTTGTCCGTTAAGTCATTTAGATGTTTTAGGTATTGTCACTTTCAGTCCCCGTAGTTTTAAGTTTAGGTTTTTTACATTTGCGGTCCTTGTAGTTTAAGTGTAGGATTCTGACATTTTTAGTCCCTAGATTTTTATTTTTTTTAGATTTTTACACTTTTAGTCCTTAGAGTTTTTAAGTTTCATTTTGTGTTATTTTTAGTCCTTTGAGTTTTATTTTTCAATTTTTGTCATTTTTAGTCCTTGTCTTTTATAAGTATTAGTATTTTACACTTTTAGTCCTTATTTTTCATTTTAGATTCGTATTTTGTCATTTTTAGTCCCTATTTTTAGTATTTTTTCTTTTTTGTCCGTTTTATCATTTTTACCTGCTTTTGCTCGAAACTAATATATTTTTCTTATCTTGTGCAGGTTTGCCGATATAAAGTCCAGTTTTCCGCATTAATTTTTTGAAATTACTTTTTGAACGACAAATTTATAATTTGTTATTCAAAATTTGATTTTGAAATTTTTTCTGACTTTAATCAATTTTTTTCTCTGATTAATCGTGTGTGCATAATTCTACTTCTCACGAAGTATCTGATAACGATCATTTTTATTCTTTTCATGTAACAATGCCTTATTTTAATTCAGAGGACGAGATGTATTGCCTTATGCAATTACCTGTTTGTACACGAGACAAAATTAAAGCTTTGGAAAGAAATGTTGAAGAATTTGAGTTCAACTCAAAAGTTAGTGATGATCAAAAGGCAAACGTTTTTCAAGAAAGGTTTGAAAAGGATAAGAAATCTTCTGATTCTCAAATATCTGAACTTACAAAGAAAATCAAAGATTTGGAAGAAAAGAATAGTGAGAGTGAAGTTTCTTTGAAAAATATTTCCACTCAAAATACAGAGTTTTTAAACAAAATCAAAGATTTGGAAAAGAAGCTTTACTTGAGAGATCAAACAGATCAAACTATCCAAATGAACAAACCAAGACTTGTAAGTTCTTTAAATAAATATTGGGGACTTGGTTATGAAAATCCAAAACATCTGGCAAAAGCAATCATTTGTCTTCCAACGTTGTATGAATTTAAATTTTTGCGTTATGCCAGATATTTTCCTGAATGTGCTAGTAAATGGTCCAATGTTGATGAAATCGAAAAGGAAGAAATAAAGAAATGAACCACTACAACTAAAATGCAACTTCCATTTTGTTATACTCTAGAGAATGAAAAATATGAAAAGAATCTGACTGGAAAACTTTCGAATGACTATTTTGATATTTGTGCTACTAAACCTAATAGTGAAAAACCTTTTGAAGCAAAAAGATATGTTCCACCTTTGGTTCTAGAAGGAAGAATCTGTGAACTTGAAGATTCTGTTTTAGAACAAATGATGAAATTTGAGCTTGAAAAAGACTTTCTTTCAGCTGTTTACTCAAATAGCTTTAAGGAACAATCTTCTAGTTTCAAGACTGAATTGGAAAAGGAGAAAACTATTTATGAAAATCTTTGATTAAAAAGTTTTCAGACTCATCCAAAAGTGTTTTTGATGCTAAAGAAAAAGTCAATCAAAAGTATTTCCAGCTTTCTAAGCAAGTGTCGGATCTTGAGAAACTTTTACCCTCTGAGCATAATCAATTTGAAAGTGAAAAAGAAAATTTTACAAAGGAAAACAAATTTTACAAAGGAAAGCAAATTTCTTGAAGAAAAGATTTGTGAACTTTCTCAGAACGTGAGACATTGGAAAATGCTTTAGAAAAAGAAAGAAATAATCTTTACAAATGAGAGTAAGATGTCAGATTTTGAGAAAGTTTTCAATCTTGAGCGTGAACAAATTGAGAACGAGAAAGTCGTTTTTGAAATTGAAAGACAATCTTTAGAAGAGAAAATAAGTGAGCTTTCTCAAGAAGTAAATGATTTGAAAATTGCTTTGGAGAAAGAAAGAAAGAAAAGAATTTGCTTCTAAGACGTGGTTTACTCCTGAAAATTATTCTACTAAAAAGGATTTTAAAGTTCATTCAGTTGATACTGATTCTGATTTTGAGGTTTTTCAATCTAACCTTGTTTCCAAGGAGAACTCAAAGCCTGAAGTTTGTGACAAATGAACAACTTGTGAATTTGATGTCTCTAAGAAGCTTCCTGACCATAATGCTTTGATTGATGAAAAAAGAGTCAGTTTTGAGAAGGAAAAGAAAGCTCTTGAACTTAAATGCATAAAACTTCAAAACAAATTTCTGATTTTGAAAAAGTTTTATTTCTTGAAAAGGAAAAATCTGAGAAGGAAAGAGTGGATTTTGATATTGAAAGAAAAGTTTTTGAATCAAAAAAGTGCCGAGCTTTCAAAGAAAATATCTAAGTTGGAATTTTTGTTAGAAAAAGAGAGAAAAGGTTTTTGTGAAAAGAAGAATGGTTTTGAAAAGGAAAAGAAGAGCTTTCAAAAGAAAAACATGAATATTTTTAAAGAAATATCAGAGAAGAGTTTTGAAGAAGAGAGAAACATCTTTAAGGCTGAAATCTTAAAGTTAACAAGGAAGTTATCTGCTTTAGCAACGGAGGTTATGAAAGAGCAGAAGATCAAGTCTGATCTACAGAAGAAACTTGATCTGACTGTCCAAGAAAGAAATGTTTTGTCCGATAAACTTCAGCAATTGGAAGCAATTAAGATCAACGTTAAATCATCTGAACAATTTAGTGCCGATACTATTATTCAATCACCGTATGATGGTTCAACTGATTCAGATTGTTCATTAAAGACTACTTCTGGTTCTGTTCATGAACATTCTTCTTCGACAAAGTCTGTCAAATCAAGAGATCAGATCTGTCTTTCTAATCTTTTCTACAACTGTGATGCTACAAGTTCAAATACTCCTATCTTTAAGCCGATTAAGATGGTTTGGAAAGTAAAAGGTTCTTCATCTGAAAAGGATGCCCTAAAATCATATGTTCCTCCACTAACGGTGAACAAGAAGAACAATACTCCTAAAGGTAAGTCTTTCGCTACCTAATCCTATATATTCTGCAAATCATTTGATTAGGTTGGCACAAAAGCAACTTTGTTGTTCTTCTTGTAGAACTCATGATTTTGTTAAGCAAGAAAATGTTTATTTTTGGTATGGTACTTATAATATTTCTTCAAAAAGAACTACATATAACAAACCAGGACCCAAGTTCCGTTGGGTACCAAAATCTACTTAGTTTAGAACCCGTTCTTCAACAGTATGTGACTTCCGATCATATCATATCAGAACTCGTTCTTCAACGTGTTTGACTTCTAAACACATCAGTTTAGAACTCGTACTTCATTGTTTTAGACTTTGATTGTTTCATCTACTAATCGTGTTTTGTTAAGATCTTTTGCAGATTTTGAGGGGGAGCTTATTTGATTTTAAATCAATCTATCATGATTTGAGGGGGAGCTTATACATCTTATTGTAAGTATCTTCTGATCTTAATCTGAGATTGTTTGAAAGAAGAACGACTTCCAAGCATGAAAAACGTTTTCTTAAATGTTCAAACTGTAAGGTTTTTGAGTAAACATACAACCACATGATATAGGCAACGGAAGCATATTTTAATTTTTATCATCAATGGTTATACAAACTATCAACCTATATGAATACATGCGTTCTAGATAATTAACTACAAAAGATTGAATCAAGAACACTTACTTGTCTATTGCGATTGTCGAAAACCACAATGATGAATCAAACCTTTGATCTCGCTTCTTGGATGTCAATGACCAATAGTATGAATCCCTCTAGTGGCTCACACTTAAGAACACCAAAATACCAACAACCGGAAGATGCTTAATCACTAAACCCTAAATTAGGGTTTACGATTTTGGGAGAGGGAGAGGGGAGATCGACGGCTCCAAGAGAGATGAAAAACTCATTAGGGTTTAAACCCTAGCAGTTTATTTATAACCCTCTATTTTACACTTAGCCCCCTTGAACCGATAAGCTTGTTAAAACTATTTTAACCAATCAGTCCCTGCACTTTATATAATTAATCTAATTAATTATATTGCAGCTTATCATCAATTGAACTAATTGCTTTAACTCCCTTTTATTCTTCTGATTGTTTATTTTGGGTCTTAAGGGCAACCCAAAAGGACCCTGCTATTATTAGAAATATTACCAATAGTTAATGACTCTTGACACTATATCCAACAGTCTCCCACTTGGACAAGTTATTAACTCTATTTGGTTTTAACACTTTCAATAATCAGCAGAGAGCAAGCCATCCAATGCAGCTGCCGAACTCTGATAAAGATTCGGTCCTAAGATAAGTGATTTAATGTTCCTTTGTTCTACAAGATATCATATGAACCTGAGACATGGATAAATGTCTATCCCATGGATCAAGATTATGTTTCCCGATTTCCGATATGTGTTGAATTCATCTGACTACTCAATTGAACACATCAATTTTAGTCAGGGTTTGGCCAAACACTTAATGTCAACACCAAATCACCGAGGGGCCCATGGATATCGCTTCTCCTGTTTAGGCAGAAGGAACAAATAAACTTTGACTACACAGTTCATTTCTACTCATCATATTATACATGGACATACCCTGTATAGCTGCCAGTTACGGTCATCGTTGGAGCACACCAAAGCATAACAGAATCCTAGAGCAAAACTCTATGTATCTCCGTTTGAAGAACATAAAATATTATCATCTCAAAATTACTCTGACTTAATCCATGAAGTAAACTTTTGAGTGCGGGTTGTTCCAATACCTAAATCACCATTAAGTACTCATGAGCGTTAGTTGCATTCTCTATGCTTCTAACACTCCATGACAGTCTTGAATCACTACTTACTTCAAGGAGTATGACTGACTGTGGAGGTTTAAGTAAATTAATACTCAGGAAGTTGGTTCTAAACATGCAAAACAAAACACGATAATAAATTAAATGTAAATGGACGCAATCCAGCATATATTATAATCTCCATATAATAATCTCCAAATCAAATACAATTTATTACGTTTTTAATGCATCAAACTAACAACTAAAACATTCAAGGTATATTGATAATTCTAACACCTATGGCTTCAGTATGATACTCATGTTTGGGTCGAGTTAATGCTTTAGTGAAAGGATCCGCCGGATTTTCTTCAGTCGGCACTCTACTTACCACGATCTGGTTTTCCGCAACCTTGTGTCGCACCAAGTGATACTTCCTCTGTATGTGTTTTGACTTCCCATGGTCTTTAGGTTCTTTAGTCAATGCGACTGCACCTTCGTTATCACAGAAGATTTCAATGGGTTCATTGATGCTTGGTACAACGCCCAGATCACCTATGAAGTTCTTCAACCATGCAGCCTCTTTCGCTGCTTCACTAGCTGCGATATATTCTGATTCACACGTGGAGTCAGCCACCGTGTCCTGTTTGGAACTTTTCCAAGTCACTGCCCCACCATTCAGCAAGAACACCCATCCTGACTGCGAGCGGGAATCATCCCGATCTGTCTGGAAACTCGCATCAGTATAACCTGTTACTCGTAATTCATCTTTTCCACCATAGACTAAGAACACATCTTTAGTTCTCCGAAGATACTTAAGAATGTTCTTTACAGCCGTCCAATGACTTTCACCTGGGTTCCCTTGATATCTACTCACCATGCTCAAAGCAAATGAGACATCAGGTCTAGTACATGTCATGGCATACATGATCGATCCTATAGCAGATGCATATGGAATTCGACTCATTCTGTCCAGTTCTTTACTAGTGCTGGGACATTGATCTTTACTCAATCTTATGCCATGTTGCATGGGCAAATACCCTTTCTTGGATTCACTCATATTGAATTTCTTCAATATCTTATCCAAGTATGTACTTTGGCTAAGTCCAATTAAACGCTTGGTTCTATCTCGATAAATTCTTATTCCAAGTATGTATGCTGCATTTCCCAAATCTTTCATAGCGAAACATTTCCCGAGCCAGACCTTTACATCTTGCAACATAGGAATATCGTTTCCTATGAGTAGTATGTCATCAATATACAAGACTAGAAATACAACATTACTCCCACTAGCCTTAACATATACGCAGGACTCATCTTCGCTTCGAGAAAATCCAAACTCCTTGACCTTTTCATGAAAACAAAGATTCCAGCTACGAGACGCTTGTTTAAGTCCATAAATGGATCTTTCAAGCTTACACACCTTATCTAGATACTCGGTATGTACAAAACCTTCAGGTCGTGCCATATACACATCCTCATCAAGTTTTCCATTGAGGAAAGCGGCTTTTACATCCATTTGCCATATTTCATAGTCATGAAATGCAGCTATGGCAAGTAATATCCTGATAGACTTAATCTTTGCTACTGGTGAGAAGGTTTCATCATAATCAATCCCTTGAGTTTGGGTGTAACCTTTCGCAACCAGTCTAGCCTTGAATGTGTGCACATTCCCATCCATGTCGGTCTTCTTTTTGAAGATCCACTTACACCCAACTGTCTTGCGACCTGGTGCATGATCAACCAATTTCCAAACTTGGTTATCGTACATAGATTGAATCTCGCTCTCCATGGCCTCTTTCCACTTAGCAGCCTCAGGGCCTGCCATCGCTTCCTTGTAGTTGGATGGCTCATCCGCACTATCAAATGTTTTATCATTGACTAGTGTATCTCCTTCTTTTGTAATATGAAAACCATAATAAAAATCAGGAGATTGATTAGCTCTACTATCTCTACTAGTTCTGCGAAAAGGTGGTGGAGGTATGTCATTTTCCTCAACAGGTGGTTCAACCTCATGTTGAGGGCTAGTGTCAACTATAGGTTCATCATTGGTTGTTTCTTGAATTTCTTCAAGATCAATATTGCTCCTACTATCCTCTTTGGAAATGAGCTCCCTTTCTTGGAAGACTCCCCTTCTAGCTACAAACACTTTGTTCTCAAAAGGTTTGTAAAATATGTATCCAAAGGATTTGTAGGGATAACCAATGAACCGACACTCACTACAAGAAAAGTTACTTTTAGAGACCAAATTTTTAAAGACAACAAGTGTGGTCCCTAAAAGTAGGCTTTTTGAGATGACTTATTGTCTATGTTTTCATTTTTAGAAAACCCACTAATTTTCAATATTTTAACACCACATGTCGTCTCTAAACACTTAGCGGGAAAATTTCCCCCCAAATCGACGTTAGGCGCCAATAGACAAAAAACGCAGGGACAACATTTGGTCTCCAAAACATAAAATTTATTTTAATTATCTATTTTTTTTAAATCCATTCTTTTTTAGAGAGGACATGTAGTATCTATTAATTAATAGGTTATATCTTTTCAATTAATATTTATATATTTATTATTTATATAAAATACTTAATTTTTTAAACCTAAGTTCTTTAATCTTTACTTCTCATTTCTCATTCATATGCCGCATAGCTCACTGCTCACGACACGGCCTCACCCTCACATCGTCGACCACCGAAACCGAAACCCTACCGGCTACCGGCGACCACCACCGCAGCGGCGCAACCCACCGCCGGCCACTCGACTCTACTCACTCGTCTGAATCGCTCAATCAATCTCGGCGAAACCCACTCGGCGAAACCCTGCTGGCTGAATCGCTCAATCAATCTCTCTCGACTCTACTCACTCGTCTCTCCTATCAATCAATCAATCTCTCAGTCAGGTGATTTTACTTCAAGTACTCTCCTAGTCTCCTACAACATCTGTGATTTTACTTCAAGGAACATATGCTTTGATGAATTCTTTGGTTCTTTAAGTATTTAGGAAACTCTGTTGGTATAAAGATGAAGCAATGTTAGGCAGTTAGGAAACTCTGTTAAGTATTTTATATAAATATGAAGCAATGTTAGGCAGTTAGTAATTCTTTGGTTCTTTAAGTATTTAGGAAACTCTGTTAAGTATTTAGGAAACTCTGTTGATTTTACTTCAAGGAACATATGCTTTAATTAATACATATTAGTTGAGGGTTAATTCATCACATAACATGTTGTTGCTGCTATCTTTACCCTCTAACTAACTAAAACAAAGACAAGTTGTTGCTTCTTCTTGATAACATAATTGCATCTCCATCTTTATGAAAGCCAAATTAAAGGCCATATGTTTGTTTGGTTTGGCCATAGTTATTCTTAACAATGATACAAATTCACCTAACCTTTTGCCACTTTCATGGAGAGATGAATGAATCTTTTGATTTTTGGGTCATGCTTTATAACCCAAATCTTTTCATGTTCAAGTGGAGTTGTATTTTAGGGTAGATTTTTGAAGATTGCTTTGGATTTATATGGTCTAGCTTCCCACTTGTGTTGTAATGATTAACATAGGATTGTTGAGTTACCAAGAGGGATAGGCCTCTAGAAATTGCTGTCTATATCATGCATTAACAGGGGAACCCCACCTGTTAAAACCAGACATGGAAGTTTCTTTCATCTACACAAGGAAAGTAATTTATCTTCTCAAAGGCAAATGGCAACAAGAAACCCAATTAACTCTTTGTTCTGTGGCCACCATCTATGTGATAAACTATCACATATATTTTGAATATTGAACATTAACTCTTCGTTCCCATAATTCCCATATTGAACATCTGTGTTTCACCTATTTTATTTTAAAACAACAGTTAATGAAACAGCCAAAAAAACACAAAAACAGCAGCAAAAATGCAAAATAGCTGTTAAAAAAGGCAAAAAAACACAAACGGGTCTTGACCGGGGGTTGACCGGGGATTGACCGGGGCCGGGGGAAGGTTTCAGTCAGCTGTTTGATCTTCTCTTTATGGTAAAAAAATTGCATTATTCATTAACGTAAGTATTTTTGTTATCATTTTAACCAATTGGTGAGTTGAGTCAAGTTAGTTGGATGAGGAACTCTAAATTTTAACCTTATACATACGTTTACTATATATCCATTCTAATTTTTAATACATAAAACAGTTATGGCAATTGATAAAAGTTGGACTACATTGAGAAATCGTAATTCTGATGAGTTTTGGGATGGTCTTAATAACTTTATGGAGATTGCAAAGGCACATGCCAATAGTGATGGGTTAGTGAGATGCCCGTGTATGGATTGTTTGAATATGTCGTGTCACACCCCGGATACTGTACATGCTCACATACATAGCAAAGGCTTTCAACAATCATATCAACGGTGGATATTTCACGGTGAAGTAGACCCTCAAGTTGTAGAGGAGGTAGCCCTACGGACAGATGAGATGATTGATGTCCTTAATGACCTTATCGGGGAGCAAACCTCAAATGAAGCGACCTTAGATGAAGGAAATTCAGATTCAAGGGGAAGTGGTGTGGATCAAGAATTTGTTGAACTATTTGAGGAGATCGAAACAGAGTTATACCCTGGTTGTACTTGGTTGTCTTCTTTAAACTTCTTAGCAAAACTTCTACACATGAAGGTCATGAATAAATGGACTGATAGTTCGTTTGACCAACTTTTAGAGTTCCTGAAGTTTGCATTCCCGAAAGATAACAAGATTCCAGCTACATATTATGAAGCAAAGAAGAAAATGAGAAAGATTGGGTTAGGGTACGAAGTGATCCATGTTTGCAAAAATGATTGTTGTTTGTTTTGGAAGGAGAATGAGTCGAAGGATAATTGTCCAGTTTGTGGTGATAGTAGATGGTTTGATGACAAGACAACGGGGAAAAAAGTTCCTCATAAAGTCTTACGCTACTTTCCCTTGACTTCGAGGCTTAGACGTATGTATAGTTGCAGACACACTGCAAAAGACATGACTTGGCATAGTACTGGACGATCGGAAGAGGGTACAATGCGTCATCCTGTGGATGGGGCCGCTTGGAAAGAGTTTGACATGAAATATCCAGCATTTGCCGAAGAACACAGAAATGTTCGGTTAGGTTTGGCTGCCGATGGTTTTAATCCATACGGTAGCCTGACTCACCCTTACAGCATGTGGCCAGTCATATTAACAACTTACAATACACCTCCATGGGTTTGTATGAAAGTGTCTTCTTTCATGTTGACATTGTTAATACCAGGTCCTAAATCACCCGGGAAGGACATGGATGTATTTTTACGGCCTTTGGTGGATGAATTAAAAATGTTGTGGGATGGAGTCCAAACGAGAGATGCCTCAACAAGCACCACCTTTGAAATGCGTGCCGCACTCTTGTAGACTATCAATGACTTTCCTGCTCGTAGTAGTTTATCTGGTTGGAGTGGCCAAGGATATAAAGCATGTCCTACTTGTAATGAAGACACCCCTTCATGTCGTGTTATTGGGAAGACGACTTATGTTGGTCACAGAAGATGGTTATCCACTCGGCATCCTTGGAGGTCAAGTCTCTTGTTTGATGGTAAATCCGAGAGAAGAGGACCTCCTAAACGATTCAACACTGTGGCTGTTTTACAACAGCTAGATCATGTACCGATTTGTAAGCCGGGAAAACATCCGCGTGTCGGTGGTGTGAAAAGAACCCGTGATCCAAAACAGTTGAATTGGTTCAAGTGGAGTATCTTCTACGAGCTTGAGTATTGGTCTTGTCTTCAACTAAAACATAATTTGGATGTTATGCATATAGAGAAGAATGTTTGTGAAAGTTAGTTGAATACATTGTTGATGAACGATAAATCCAAAGACACACAAAATGCAAGAAATGACTTGAGAGAATTGAATATCCGAGAAGAGTTATGGCTTCAAGAGAGAAACAATAAGATGATAAAACCGCATCCCAAGTACTCATTCACTACAGAAGATAGACGTCGTTTCTGTCAATTCATAAAAGGAGTCAAACTACCGGATGGCTTTGGATCAAATTTCAAGAAGAAAGTTAGTGAGAATGATACCAACATAACAGGGTTGAAATCTCATGATTGTCACATTCTTATGCAACGCTTGCTACCAATAGGGGTTCGAGGGTACTTAGAGAAGGAGATTGCAACCACTATTTGTGAGCTTTGCACGTTTTTTAAACAACTTTGTGCACGGACATTGGTGGTTGAAGATATGATGAAAGCCGAAAAGGAGTTGATTAGCATCTTGTGCAAATTGGAAATGATATTTCCTCCGGCCTTTTTTGACATAATGATTCACTTAGTTCTTCATCTGCCAGAAGAAGCTATTTTTGGGGGACCTGTTTATTTTAGATGGATGTATCCCTTTGAAAGATACATGAAGAAGTTGAAAAATTATGTCAGGAATAAAGCTAGGCCCGAGGGTTCCATAGCGGAAGGTTATGTAGCAGATGAAGCTTTAACCTTTTGTTCCATGTATCTTCACGGTGTACAAACTAAGTTCAATCGTCCAGACAGAAATGAGGATGTTGTCATTCCCAAAAAGCAGTTATCCGTGTTTCAATCACAATGTCGGCCAACAAGCAAGAATACAATTGTATTTCTTGAAGAGAGATGATCGAAAAGTACTTGAGTGGTATGTACTCAACAACTGCCCTGAGATTCAAGTTTATATGGAGTAAGTATCTCTAACTAAATTTTTTCTTGAATTAAATTAAATTAAAGTATTCTAATACTTATTATAATAATGTAGCCAATTTACCTCCGAAAAGCCCGAAGGGAATCTCCAAAACGACTTTGCTTCATGGTTTTACTCGAAGGTAAACACATTTTACAAATAGTAGACTACTTAATAAAAGAATATTATTTGAACTTATCACATTTATTGTTCTCTAGATGTATCATTTGCGAGAAGTTGGGTCTCCCGAGTGTACGGAGGAATTACATGCTTTGGCATATGGTTCGCATATCAATGCAAACTATTACACCTCTTGTGTAGTCAATGGTGTGAGATTTGTGACACACGCTCGTGACATTCGACGCACCACTCAAAATAGCGGCATTGCAGCTCCCGGAGAAGATGGTTCTACATTTTATGGTCAATTGAAGGATATTGTAGAGTTGCGTTATTTGCATGGTAATTCGGTTGTGTTGTTTAGATGTAAGTGGTTCAACACTAATAGAAGACAGGGCCGATGTGTTACCAAAAATAATATCACTAGCATCAATGTGAGTTCCGAATCTTTTAAAGACGACCAGTTTATTCTTGCTACGCAAGCAAAACAAGTGTTCTACGTTGAAGATCCTTCTCAAAACCGTCATTGGAGGGTTGTGGAAGATGTTAATCATCGAAAAATATGGGATCTTCCAACCATCACCGATGTTAACGAGATATATGTAGTACACAACAACAACTCGTCTAATCTTGTGTTGACTGTTGATTTAGGAGAATTGCCTTATGTGAGTTCAGAAAGAGTTGGTCAATCAAGTATGGTTGATGATATCCCTACTACCGATCCAATTTTGGAAGATGACAATATCATTAGTGATGAAGATGAAGAAGATGAAGAAGTTGATTTAGACGAATACGATCTAGATGATGTTGATGGTGATTGTGTGGTCGAATATTGTTCTAGTGATGGTCCCGATTGATATCTTGTAATTCGACTTTTTTCATAGTAATTTGACTTTCTTCATTGTAATTTGCCTTAAACGGTTCTATTAATGCAAAATTATATCAACTATAATTATTGTAATTCTTCATTCTTGTATATTAATTATCATTGTTGTGAAGCGATGTGTGCTGTCGTGGCTCGCGGACATGGCGGAGATTGTGGTGGTGATCCTCCTGATCGTCGTTTGAGTAGGATACCTGCTTCATGCGAAGGCTGTAAGTTATTTTTTCTGTTTCATGTTTTTATATTGTCAATATGTTGTTACTTTCTAATTTGTATGTTGTTGTAGCGAAACCAAAAAACAAGCGAGGTCCATCAAAAGGAAAGAATCTAGAGGCAGCATGGAAAGCTAATGGTCAACGGCCTTTGCCTGTAATGTTTGACAAAACTCATGAGAGAACATATAGTGCTATTGGAGATAACGGGAGGATGATGAACAGCTTAATTGGAAGCCTGATACGTTCTCTCATCCCTCCATACTATCTGACTTGGGAAGATGTTCCTAGCGAGGACAAGATGCAGATACTCCCGCGGGTTGAGGTAACACCTACTTATTGTCTGTCTGTTGTCTGTTGGGTTAAGTGATTATAAGAACCCGAAACTTTTTTTTGGCTTTATATGATTAATTTATGCCTCGTAGTCTTTTTTCGATATCGGTCGCAACACGCTCGATTGGCCCGCCATAGATAATGGCCTCAACAGATATTGTGCGAATCGATATGCGGGTGCTAAATATCGATTACATGCACATTTCAATCAACATGGAGGTCTTCAAGATGTGAATAACGCGAGAAGAAATCCTCCTTCACACTTGAGACCCGCATCATGGAACCAATTGATAGATAGAATTTTCCTAAATCGTCAGTGGCAACATCGTGCGAGGAGAAATTCTGAGAATCGAGCCAAACTACCTTATTGTAGTTTTCACGGATCTCGATCTTATGTTAGTTCACGATTTAAAAAGGTAAAATGTTGAACTTTGTAATAGGGGAAAACATGGGGAAGAGGTGCTGGTTTTCTAATGATATGTATTTTCTTTTATAATAGATGAATCCTGAGACGCGGAAAATCCAAGGCCCAATTAAAAATTGGTATGACATGCATTATAAGCCGACGAAGGGTTGGGTAAATGAGCAGGCGAAAGCTGATTATGTAAGTAAATATTTAAGTTTGATGAATTACATTATGTAAGTAGTTGTTTAGTTTTAATAAATTAGTGAATTCATGGTTTGTATTGCTAACCATCCTCGTTTAAAAATTTAGGAGAAACTGGTTGCAGAGTTGGAAAGTCAGACTCAAAATGCAACGTCATCATCTAACCCCGATGGTTCGTCATCATCTAACCCCGATGGTTCATCATCGATTAATGAGCAAGAAATCTTCAAGAAGGTGTTTGGTGAACGTCGTGGACACAACGTCGGACTAGGACGAAAGTTAAAACGTCCGTTGGGTCTTCCTTCCTCGTCTACCACTTCAACACCAGCTTCAAATGAGATGCAAGATATGATACGCGCTGCGCAAAAAGCTTGGGAAAGACACCACGAAGAACAAGAGAGAAAACGGTACCAAGACTTGGCGGCATACTTCTCAAGTATGATTCCTAATTCCAATATAGCCAACTTACCACCGTTTGTATCAACACCGGCCCCTCCATTTGACTATAATGCCTACAAGGAAAATCAACCATCATCATCACAATCTCAGGATGATGATGATGACGATGATGATGACGAAGATTCACACGCTAATGAGGAAGATTAGAAGATGACATTAGTTAGTTTAACAACTTTTGACTTGTGATGATTAGTTGGTTTAACAACTTTAGTTATTACCAAACTATAATTTTTGGGTAAGTGTTACCAAACTACAACTTTTGGGCAAGTGTTTACAAAACACTAACTTTTGGGTATGTGTATACCGAATATTAACTTTTGGTTTAGCGTTTATGAAATCATAGCTTTTGTATTGATTTATCATCTATTAAAGTTAGTGTGTAATATAAAAAAACAGGAAAAATATGAAAAATGGTCTCCAATAACAATTTATTTTTATATCAGCTATTGTTTACCACGACATGTGGTCTCTAAAAGTAGTTATGTATTTTACTTGACTTTTGTTTTTAGAGACCAATTCTCGTGGCAAAAAGTAATTAGTAATTTAAATCAATAATTATTTTTACAGACAAGTCGTCGTGGCAAAAAGTAATTAATAATTTGAATTAATAATTACATTTGGAGACTAAATGTCGTGGCAAAAAGTATTTACTTTTAGAGACAACAGAATGTGGTAGCAAAAGATACTTTCAGAGACGGGGTTTCAGAGACGGAAGCTTTTGGGACGACTGTGGTCTCTAAAGAGTTTTTGAGACGACTTTTTTGCTTTTTGCCACGACTTTTGTGGTCTCTAAAAGTCATTTTTCTTGTAGTGACTTCTCTGCTCTAGGTTCTAGCTTGTCGTTAGTTTCGCGCCGAACGAAGACTTCACAACCCCAAACCTTTATATGTGCTAACGAGGGACGAGTCCCAGTCCACATTTCAGAGGGTGTCTTTGCAACATTCTTAGTTGGAACGAGGTTTAAGATATGAGCTGCAGTTTCTAAGGCATAGCCCCATAACGATATTGGAAGTGTAGCTCGACTCATCATAGACCGAACCATATCAAGTAGCGTTCGATTTCTTCTCTCAGCAACACCATTGAGTTGTGGTGTTCTGGGAGGAGATAATTGCGAAACTATTCCACAATCCCTTAGATAGTCGTAGAATTCATGACTTAAGTATTCTCCACCCCTGTTGGACCGGAGCATCTTGATCTTCTTGCCCAGTTGGTTTTCTACTTCGTTTTTGAATCCTTTGAACACTTCAAAGGTGTCCGACTTGTTTTTCATCAAATAGATAAATCCATATCTACTGAAATCATCAATAAAGGTAACAAAGTATCTCTCACCGTTTCTCGTGGCAGATCTGAATGGTCCACATACATCTGTGTGGATTAAGTCCAACAGATCCTTACCCCTTTCCATTTTTCCTTTGAAAGGTGCTTTTGTCATCTTGCCAAGTAAGCAAGACTCGCATTCTCCATCCGACTTTAAACCAAATGGTTCCAAGATCCCATCCGATTGGAGCTTGGCGATGCGTTTCTTGTTTATGTGGCCAAGACGATGATGCCATAACAACGATTTATCCAATTCACTATTGGAAGAACCAACATTTAGAGTTAAGTTATTATTATTTCTACCAACACAAATCACACTTTCATACACACCATTACAAGGAGAGGCTTTAAAATAAAAACAATCATGTTTATAAACCAAAATGCAACCATTATTATTATCAAATTGAAATTCAAAACCATCCTTGTACAATGCATGAAAAGAAATAATGTTTCGAGCCATTTCTGGCGAGTAGCAACAATCTAATAACTTTATTGAAAAACCACTACTAAGCATGAGCTCAAAATCTCCAATCTTGGTAACAGTGGCAGTCATCCTGTTTCCCATGATCAGATTCAGCTCCCCATGCTTCAACGTTCTACTTCCCTTTAGTCCCTGGAAATTAGAGCAAATGTGAGTACCACATCCCGTATCAAGGACCCAAGAGTTAGAAATCGAAGTACTATGGAGTTCAATTGTAAAAATACCTGAGGTGCCACACCCTTTGACCTTGTTCATTTTCAAGTCCTCCAGATATTTTGGGCAACTTCTCTTCCAATGGCCCTTTTCTTGACAGTAAAAGCATATGGCCTCTTTAGGGTCACTTATGGGTGGTATGTCAGAAGAATCAGCTTTTCTCTTATGGCCTTGGTTGCGAGGAACAACTTTAGCCTTTCCCTTCCCTTTGGGATGATAAACTTTCTTCTTCTTACAGCCACCTTCCCTAATGGCCAGGATGGGAGCAGTTGAGTGAGCACTTTGGGTCTTACCCATACTTGCTTCAGCAGATCTCAACATGCCATGGAGCTCCATCAAGGTCTTGTCCATATTGTTCATATTGAAGTTCACTATGAACTGTTTATATGCCCCACTAAGAGAGTTTAGCACCATGTCAATGGCAAGCTCTCTTGGGAAATCGACACCTAGATTGCCTAACCTGTCAATGTACGCTTTCATCTTTTGCACATGCGCACATACAGGGGCACCGTCCTGTTGCTTATATTCCATAAGCGATTTTACGACTTGGAACCTTTCTTGCCTCGCTTGCTCCTGAAACATTTCACGAAGCTGCTCATTTAGTTCAAACGCCCCCATGTTCTCGAAACTCTTTTGAAGTTCCGGGGACATGGACGCCAACATGAGACACGCGACTTTTGTGGATTCCGCGAATTGCTTATTGTATTCAGTTACTGCTTCAGGGCTTGCATCGTCATTAAGTATAGGAAGATCCTCGTCGAGCAAATACTCTTTGTCTTCGTACCTCAAGGCAATTCTCAAGGCACGAATCCAATCCAAGTAATTTGGCCCAGTCAGCTTATCTTTACTTAGGATAGAGAGTAACGTAAGGTTGGATGTTGAGTGAGTAGGAGGAGGAGGAGGAATATTTTCAGTCATCTGTAGATATAGTTTTATTTTAGTTAGTTTGAAATTTAACCTTTAAAAACAATTATCTAAAATTATTTAACAAGGCTAGGATCCATATTTTACTCTATGATGTGAAAAGGGATGCCGTAATCACATCATAAAGTTATTTAGGTAAACAAATGCTATTTGTTAATTTCATTCACTATGAAACTCCTAGTTCTTTTGAGATTCACCGACTTATGTCAATGGCATGTTAATCTCGACTATGCCTATCTTCTATTTGTGACTGAGATGCCGAGGATCACAAACTAGATGGTGAATCGACCATGCAAGAACACATGGACCCATCGGCTCAAGTACGCTTGAGAATCACGAGCGCCGCATCATTTTCTACTATAGTTTCACATTAACGTGCCGGCAAACCGCACACGCTCCGTTAACAAACTATAAGAACATGTGTGTTCTTTTCATGGGTAGCATAAGACTTTCACATTTCTTAGTATATCTAAACGGGATTTTGTTTTTATACTTTATAGTTAATACTTTTAACTTGTCACATTGACCTATCAAGCCTTTTCGATAATTCCACTAGTCCACACAAGAGGCGGTGAGCATGGTAACGCAGGGCGTTTTAAAAACCATTGACTCATTCGGCAACCATATTATAGGTACCTTAGAGTGCTTATAGTGAGTACGCCTAGTCTCGGTTTGACTATCAATGTATAATTTAATTTTATATATATAATTAAGGTCTAATATATATATATATATAAATAAATTGAATGGAATTTTAAAAAATTTAAAATTATGATTATTTAATTAATTTTAATTAACCATGTGAGGGCACATTTAATAATTAATTTAATATATCGTTTCCATAATTAATTGAATGGAATTTTAAACAATTTAAAATTATGATTATCTAATTAATTCTAATTAACCATGTGAGGGCACATTTAATAATTAATATAATCGTTTCCATAATTAATTCCAATTAAACATGTGAGGACACATGCTAATAATTAATGTAAATATTTGACATACAATTTATATTCACTATATAAATAATGTTAATGTTTATCTTACAGTTTTATTCAACTTAAATATATTTATATAAGATAAGATAATATATAAGATTATCTATTCAATATTTGCCAAAATTGTTTATTGTTGTGTTTTAGGCAAGTTAGGAACTAGCCAAAAACAATTAGGGTATAACATTGCATAAAAAAGACTACCCTATACCCTTTAGGGATTTCGATAAAACTTAATCGCTAATAATACAAACCTTTTATGCAAGTAAAAAATTAGTTTCCAAAAAATTATGTTTTGAGGTTATGACCATGAAACCCTAACTTAGGGATTAAGCAATCCAATGGCCACAAAAATTTGAAATCGATTTTTTTGTAACCTCAAACCCAAAATTTCGAAAAACCCTAATCCAACATAAACAGTTTTGCAAATCAAATTGAAACACTTTTGAGATAATATCTAAGAACAATGGCTCTGATACCACTGTAAGGTTTTTGAGTAAACATACAACCACATGATATAGGCAACGGAAGCATATTTTAATTTTTATCATCAATGGTTATACAAACTATCAACCTATATGAATACATGCGTTCTAGATAATTAACTACAAAAGATTGAATCAGGAACACTTACTTGTTTATTGCGATTGTCGAAAACCACAATGATTAATCAAACCTTTGATCTCGCTTCTTGGATGTCAAGGACCAATTGTATGAATCCCTCTAGTGGCTCACACTTAAGAACACCAAAATACCAACAACCGGAAGATGCTTAATCACTAAACCCTAAATTAGGGTTTACGATTTTGGGAGAGGGAGAGGGGAGATCGACGGCTCCAAGAGAGATGAAAAACTCATTAGGGTTTAACCCCTAGCAGTTTATTTATAACCCTCTATTTTACACTTAGCCCCTTGAACCGATAAGCTTGTTAAAACTATTTTAACCAATCAGTCCCTGCACTTTATATAATTAATCTAATTAAGTATATTGCAGCTTATCATCAATTGAACTAATTGCTTTAACTCTCTTTTATTCTTCTGATTGTTTATTTTGGGTCTTAAAGGCAACCCAAAGGACCCTGCTATTATTAGAAATATTACCAATAGTTAATGACTCTGGACACTATATCCAACACAAACCACTTCTCTAATTCAAACAGATTTTATAATTTTAGAAGTGTGATTTTAAATCTTTTTCATATATATATATATATATATAGATCTCGAATTATCGTAACATCAATTCTGATAGTGTTTCCAAAGATTAATACTTGTGTATTATCTTTTCTATACTTTCAAGTATTCTTACACACCGGTACAGCTTCTTATTGACTTTGTTATTACCATGTCTCAAAATGAAACAACTTTTCGATGGTAATACTCCCGTTTGATTTCAAATTTTGTTGAGCATCATATTCATTTCAGCGTGAGAATTTAAGTGTTTCATTCAAAGATTGTTTATATTTGTTCATATAAACAAAAGGGAAAATTGCATCTAAATGGAACCAACTTTCACCATATTCCTATTTTAGGGAACCAACTTTTAAAATCACTATTTAGGGGTCTGAACCAAACTTTTTATTTATTTAAGGACCTGGTTAACTTGTTCAGCAGGTAACCGGTAAAATAAAATGACATGGCAAGTAGTAATTAAAAAAATTGTATTACGTGGATATTATTTACCATATCATCAATTCATTATCATTAAAAAAGTTTAAAGATTAAGAAATCAGATTGAAAACCAAGACTATTCCTTCCTGCTACTCTGCTAGGGTTTTCTCAATCGTACCTATCCTCTTTCAATCTCTATCGCAGCCCTAGCCCAACCGTGATCGCAACCCTAGCCCGTCACTCCAACCATCCACATCCATCGTCGGGCTGCGCTGTATCTCCGGCAACCACTCCTTCTCTGGCAGGCGCCTTCTCTATCCCCTGCTGCTGCAGGTCTTTTCATTAAGATGTTGTATAAAATGTTACATATGTTTTTGGAAACTTCTTGTACATGGAGCTTTGTGTTATCCTTTTTCTCTTTCATATTTTCTTGTTTGGCTATGTCAATCAACCATTTCGTCTAAAAGCTTATGCTTGTAATGGAGCCTGGAATCACTTCTAGCTTCAACTATTAAGATGGCCATATGGGTTTTGCATAAGGTTTCAAAAAATGGGTTTTATATTTGGGTCACCTGAGAAGACGACCGTATAAGGGGGTAATTTTCGAAGGGTTTACTAAGAGATGGGGGAGGGGAGGAGCTAGAAAATGAGTCTGGAGAAGAGGGTTGAGACTCGGGACAAAGGCGCCGAAGAAAGGAATTTGGCCGGAGATGTCGCCGGAGACCTCTTGGTGGGGTTATCGTCACTCAGATACTTACTTTATATAATATATATATATATATATATATATATATATATATATATATATATATATATATATATAAATAACACATTATTAGGTATGTATGTATATTATAAATAAATGTAATATATAAATAATATATTTTAGAGTTTACTAAAAAAATTATGTACCATGTGATTATCATTTTAGATATATTTTTATAATAATAATATTGATGTGGAATCTTAGTTGGCAAAAAAGGAGGGATGATGTCATCATTAGGAGGTCAACAAGTTCACCAGACTCTTAAATAAACAAAAAGTTTAGTCTAGACCCCTAAATAGTGACTTTAAAAGTTGGTTCCTAAAATAGGAATATGGTGAAAGTTGGTTCCATTTTGATGCAATTTTCCCTAAACAAAATTCAATTCTTTGATACCCTAAACCTTACATGATTATCCTTCATATTTGATCTGATTGATACATTGTCAGATTCTCAAACAAGTCTTTCGAATTCATTTCATTCATTCAATATTCTTGTTGTGAGAAATCTTCAAAGTTCAAATGCTCAAATCTTCATGATATTATTGAGGAGCATACATTCTGATGGCAATGTTAATCAAATGCCAAGATTTATACTTGTTCAAGCTAAACTGTTGAACAACACATCGTTTTAGGACAAAATTTCATGGGAATCAGTGTGAGATATTAAAGAACTTCTATGGATCCACGTTAACCAGTGTTTCCTACCCAAGAAGTTATCCTTGAGTGATTGAGGGGTGAGGGGTCGAAATCAAAGAGTGGGGGAGATAACAGATACGATTGAGTAATCTCATTGTGCTGAGGTAAAATGTAAATGAGAGTTTGGGTAGAAGTGAGCGGATTAAAAACAGAAAGAGGGTGTGAGAACAGAGTTAAAAGAATAAGAGAACTCTGCACCAACCACTTTCTGAGCCGGGCAACCACATTACTGATTGGTTCACATTCTTTGGTGACCATCATTGAAACATGCAACTAGCACATGACAACTCTTGCATTAACCCCACCAGCTACTCATTTCTTTCTCAACAAAGAAATGTTTCATATTTCTTGGGGACGCAACATATTATCTATCTAATCTTCATTCGGAAGGTTTGTATATTGAAAAAGAAGAAAGTTTGCCCCACCTTCGCTCTTCATTCATGGACTGAGTCCGTGGAAAACTTGTTGCTGTCTCAACAGTTTACACACTTTGAGCCTATTATTCAAGCATAAGTTGCTTCAATCATTTCTACACTTGCACGTACACACAAGGAATATGTTTTCTTGTCATAACGTTCATAGAAATTCCTTAGTGTTTTTCGATGATTGAATGGAAGCCCTGGATGAGTGAACATCAAAAATCTCATTTCCAAAGTGCATTCATTGTACTAAGTGGCTTCGTGCAACTTACAGGCATTTTAACTGATTCATTAGTTGTTTCAGGGTTACCATGTTTCATATTGTCTGAATTTGAAAAGATTCGGATAAATTTTTTTTTTTTGGAATTGACGGATATTCAAATTAAAAGGAGGAGATTGTTATTGGTATATTCAAAGAGTGCTAAAATTGATATTGAAGTTTTGATGATCATGATGCTCAGAATCATCAAAAAGGGGGAGAACATGTGAACGTTTCAATTTCAAGATAAAGAGAAGTTTTTGTTACAGTCAAGAAGTTCGAGATAATAATTCAAAACGTTTCGAGATGATTCGAGAAAGTTCAAAGAGTGTTATTGTTCAAAGAGATGAAGATACGCAGTTCAAGATTTTCAAAGCTACAAAGATTCAAAGCTCATTCAAGAATGTTTTTAAAGCTCAAACCCAGTTAAAGCTTAAAGCCATTTCATGTTCAAAGACTGGAGATATTTGTCAAAGCTCAAAAGATGCAAAGATCAATGCTACAAAGTTTCAAAGATCTGTGCTACAATGATTCGAAGATTCGATGATATGAAGATTTTGTTTGAAGACTTTGACCAACGCTACAAAGATGTGAAGTTTGTGTTTCAAGATTTTGATGACTATTTGATTTTGAAGATCTAGATGCAGATTAAAGCAGTCAAATTGGATTTCTGAAGACAACGCTTATTTGAAGATTCTTTAGAGCTATTTTCAAAGTTTGATCTTCCTTCAAAGCGAAGAGGGAGATTGTTCAAAGAGCTTAAAGTGTTGAAGATCGAAAGATTACAAAGAGCTGAAGACTATCGTCATGAATTTTTTAAATCTTGAATCCATAGGGGGAGATTGTTAAAGCAAAAATGTATTCAAGATTTATTGCATTTGTAAATAGTCAAAGTCATAAACAAAGTCAAAGTATTGTCTTGTAAAGGTCAAAGTCAAGGTACTTAGAGTGAATAGTCAAGGAGTATAAATAGATTGTTTGTAATAGGAATTGTAAAGGGATTGCATACGTGAGTTTCATATTGTAAAGAGAGGGATGACATTCTAGAGAGAAAGTGGATCTAAACTCTCATCTTGTATCTTCCTCTATTTCTAATGAAGATCTCTTGTGTTCATAGCATTGTTACTTGATTAGATTGGGCTCACAAGTGGTATCGGAGCCTAATCAGTTCGAATTATGCATCGATTTGAACATATTTTTGTCAATTTTTGAGAAAATTGAAAGTTTTTGGCGTTCTTGAGATTTTTCTTAAAATTCTCAAGAATTTGACAATTTTTGGATAAAATTCGTGTTCACTTTGGTGATTTGATCATTAGTATTCCATTCAAAATCATTTGTGTTCTTTATTAGCATGTTTAAGTATCCATAAACAAATATGATGTTCATATTGTTTAGAACCGTCCTTGATCGATTATTACTAGGGGACTGATAATAAATCAAGATCATTGTGAAGTCTGGTCATAGTCTAAGTTGGAAGTGCACTGGGTGCAACCAGAGTCACATGCGTTTGTCGGTGCACAAAGCGTTGGACAAGACCCACGGTCAGGATCACCTCATAGATCGGCGTCATAAGATAGTAAAACACTCTTTTATCCTCACACCTTATATGTGCATTGGGACCTAATACACAACGAGTGTTATGCCTTGATATAGTCTAACGTTACGTTTAACCGGGTAGTCTAAGGGCTATGTTGGGTATAACAAGAATTGTGTAGTTAGTCGTGTACATGCAACATGAGATTTGCTCCTCTCAAGATGAGAGAGATATTTATGGGCCCCTCGATGACATAGTTTGATTTACATGCATGAACAAGTGGAATAGTTGGACTAATGGCACTTGTATAATCAAATATGTTGGGATCGAGAAACAAAATCTTTGAACTATAAAGGATGAGATAGATCTATGCCTTAAGTTCAAAACAAAATATCGTGAAGCAAAAAGATAATGAATGATTCTACTATGTGATTGATTGGATCAATCAAATTGCTCGAAGATAAAAGCACATTTACATAGCCTTAGGGGCGGTGACGTGTTGTTAGACGCTTATCACCGTATGTGTTACTGTGTATCGTGTACAAGTGGGAGATTGTAGGTTATTATATGCCCACGACACGTGTCACACATAAATGCTACCAATGAGTATGTAAACCTAAAGGGTCGCACACAAAAGAACACGTTTGCTTCCATTAGAAAGAAATCAGTTAAAGTCATATTTGACAGTTAAATAGTTATTCATGAAAGAATAATTAAATAATATGTGTAAAATGTAATTATGATAATTACAGGGTTTTATTTGTAAATATGAATAATTATTATTTGTTTAGATAAATATAATTATTCAAATTCAGATAATTATTCGAATTCAAATAATTACAGATAAACATAAATTCTATTTGTTGACTACATAAATAGGATGTCATGTTAGTTGTTTCTAAACTGATTGAATCCTCTGGATCTGACATATACACATATTAGTATAGGGATTCATTTGGGCTAGCACTCGGTGGAATTCGCGTGTTCGTGTGTGGATACCGTTAGAGGAAACTTGCGTTGGTTTCTAAGTGCCCCGATCGTTCAACCACAACAGATCCCAAGATACAATTCTAAACACCCTATTGTGTGGTATAATTTAATTAAATGCATCAATGGATCCGATTGAGTTTTATCTTTAGAAAAGTTTTCTAAATATTTGTAACCGACTTTTATATGTATTTCCACTGCGTTAAGGTTATAAAATCGCAATAAAACTCAACAGATGTGTTATGTCCTCCAATGTATTACACTATTTTCTACTCTAAAAGAGAATATTCTTAGAATATTATCTTTAAAAGTATAGAGTGTGAATAGTGTTTCTCTATATTTAAAGAGTTACTATTCATTTATCTATTATAGATGGTAAAATATAGGGTTCATTGGAGAGGGTTTATAGAGTAAAATAAAGGGTTCATTGACATACAGAAAAATCATGTAAAATACCAACCATACTTGTGGATTTCAAAATCCTATGTTTGTAGGATTTTCAAATCCAAAAAATCCTTCAAACGAGATTCAAATGAAATTCAATCCTACATCATTCGAGATCTAATCCAAATCATACGAGTTAGTATTTTGGGAATAACTTATCATTCGCTAAATATTATTAAAACTCAATTCTCATTTATATTCTCTTAAAATGCATTATCCAACAGCTCAGTTGGTAAAAGGATGAGATGACTTTGTCCAAATTATCCAACAGCCCCATTCAAAGGTACATTTTCTTAGCTACGATTTGGCATTTTACTATCTATATACGTCTATACAGTTGATTATCAGGTCTAAAGTCAAATTGCATTGGATTACACCCAAACCACAAATCAGAATCACAAAATGGAAAACCGGAATGACCTAAACCAACCTAAATACCTAACCAACTACAAACCGAACAAAATTTGGTGGTCTCTATTTTAAATCAATTTCAACCAAATGTAAGAGCTCAGAAATAAACCACATATAACCGTTTTCGACCCGATTTTATTCAAACGTTTGTTTACCTCTTAATAGTTCCATTAAGAGGCAACGCTAAGAGGTAAATCCTGTTTGGCAAAAAAAATGCATGTCTCTTAATGGTTCTAAAACCCTCTGAATGATTATGATCATGGGTCTCCCTTAACCATTCAACACCCTGATTTCATTCTAAACAATTACCTGACAACCATATTTCATTTTGCACTACATATTAAAAGCCACTTAATCATTCAAGAACTGCCAAACAGCCCCTTAGTTCTTTGGTTTATCAGTCCGGTTTTTTCCCACGCTAATTATCGAGATGAATTTAATAAATAAAATGATATTAAAAACAATTAGAAAGTAAAATAAAATAACTCAGCCTTTTATGTTGTCACTCTTCTTACATTCATCATTCATTTCTTACTTCCATCGAGTTTTGTTACGCTTGGTTTTACAAGTCATACAAGCATTTTTTAAACAAAGACATGTGATCCGGGTCCAAGCACACCGCCAACGACACACTCCGATCGCCACTAGGGCTCGGTATAATGTAAATAGTGCCCTCATAAAGTATGCTTGCGGGACCCATGAAAATGGGTCGACCCCACCCAAAGTCCGATTCATATATCGGTAAGCGAGTCCAACTGTTTACGTTCAGATTTGGACTCGCAAAGTAGGTAGGCCCTCGAATGAGGGCCGTCAGATCTGGCTGCAACTCCAAGTAGTCGATGGCCGATCTGAGATACTGATCGTCCATTTTAGCCAACTCGTTGTGGATTCTCCTAGCAGTGTCGGCCAATGACTCGGATTTAAACTCGCCAGATTTAGCAATCGGAGTAGCCGTGAAAACGACATTGCCGAGGTAACCCGGAGGGAGTGGAGGGTTCAATCTTGACCGTCCGTCTGTGGCCACGTACAATTTGGTCGGTTGATCATCTGATAGTCCACGTGCTTTGCATGCACATCGCCATAGATGAGCGGCTAGGATCTCGTACGTGCTATGGTACACGCTTCCATCGCCCTTAGCCTTTGATTTAAGATCGTTGATTTGATCTAATGTTAGTCGTAGCATGGCGGTTGACGGAAGCTTAGGATGGGATTGGGAGTTGTGGTTTTCTGGTGGGGTGATGATCGAAGGCGGCAAGTGGTATTCGAGGTGGTCAAACATGGCGGTTGGTGGGTCACGGGCAGAGAGGAGGGAGCGGTCAAGGAACGGTGGGATCGCGACCGACAACCCACGGGCTTTATCGGACCATGTATTGATGAAGTGGAGAGACGAGAGTCCATCGGATAATGTATGGTGTAGGCCACACCCAAGAGAAACCCCGCCACAGTTGAAGCGTGTAACCTAACACCAAAACAAATTGCACCATCATGATGATGACTTGTACATACAATTATTAGTAAAAATTAAATACTTCGTATTTAAAATAAATGTCTACATTATTATTTTAGTTTTGGGAAATTAATTAAAATACCTTAAGTTTGACTTTTACTTACCAAAATACCGTAAATCTCGTTCACTTTGCCAAAATGCCACAAAAATCCGCGAAGGGGCCCGCGATCGCGGGCTAGAGCGTACGTGGCACCCAGGTTTGGGCAAAATGCCCCGCGGAGCCCCCCCACTATGGCCGCGGTGACAAGTTTGGTCCCTGCCTGCAGGGGGTGCCCGCGACAGGCCAAAAAAATTTTACATTCTTGGTCCCTGTTTTTGTGTCTTTGTTCAGTAAAAAAAAATACAAATTGCCAAAAAGAAATTTTAGCAAAACCGAGCTGCGTGAGCACGAGATTTTGGAGCTGCATTCGTGTGCGCAGGTCGCGCTCGCACACAAGTTCGACGATTTTAGCTTACGAAATCGTCAATCGGCACCCCCCCTGCGCGGGTAGGAGTTAGAGTAAAACCATGCAAGGAGCTTGTCAACTCCTCACACTTCTTTGCTTATAAACCAAAGAAAGTTTTCTCTTTTTCCTATGTGGGACACCTTCCCATACCCAACTTGGTTTTTGCTAATTTCATGGTTTTTACTCAACTTTGAGTATCGATATCTCATTCACACATACTCCGTTTTGGACTTTGAGATATCGATACTCAAAGTTGAGTAAAAACCATGAAATTAGCAAAAACCAAGTTGGGTATGGGAATGTGTCCCACATAGGAAGAAAGAGGAAACTTTCTTTGGTTTATAAGCAAAGAAGTGTGAGGAATTGACAAGCTCCTTGCATGGTTTTACTCTAACTCCTACCCGCGAACAGGGGGGGTGCCGATTGACGATTTCGTAAGCTAAAATCGTCGAACTTGTGTGCGAGCGCGACCTGCAGCTCCAAAATCTCGTGCTCACGCAGCTCGGTTTTGCTAAAATTTCTTTTGGCCAGTTTGTATTTTTTTTTACTGAACAAAGACACACAAAAACAGGGACCAAGAATGTAATTTTTTTTGGCCTGTCGCGGGCCCATCACGGGCACCCCCCGCGGGCAGGGACCAAACTTGTCACCGCGGCCATAGTGGGGGGCTCTGCGGGGCATTTTGCCCAAACCTGGGTGCCACGTAAGCCCTAGCCCGCGATCGCGGGCCCCATCGCGGATTTTTGTGGCATTTTGGCAAAGTGAACGAGATTTAGGGTATTTTGGTAAATCAAAGTCAAACTTAGGGTATTTTAATTAATTTCCCTTTAGTTTTTCTCAAAACAAGTGTTCAATTTCAAAGATAAATATCCTCTTTTCCATTTTACGCTTAATTATGTATGTGATGAATACAATCTCTCTATATAATTAATGTTAAAATTGTTTTTTGGTGATAAAAAAGTGTAATACTTGCTCATTCTTTATTTCATTGACATTTATTGTGAGACGAAAGAAATATTAATTTTATGGTCTTTTGAGATGCAAATGTGTGCATTATCCCTTGTGCACAAAAATACAAAAGTCAGAGCATGCATTAATCAATTGTACTTATTATACATGACAACTAAGAGTATCTCCAAGAACTTCCCTAAAATGGGGAAAATTGAAGAAAATTGTTAGAAAATAAGGATTTTAGGCTAATATTTTGCTCCAACAGCTTCACCAAAACTATTCTCAAAATGGAGAAAGTTGGAGAGAGAAGGTTTTTTCTCCAAATATGGAGATCACTCCAAAAATGATTACCAAGTGAAAGAACCAATAAGAAACTTTGAAAATAAATATGTAGAGAGAGAAATAATATTTTAATACATAAATGGAATATTTTAATTTTTAATTAATGTTGGATTTTCTAAAATAAGGAATCTGTTGGAGATGAATGCATTTTTATTTGGGGATTTTGGCTTTTGCTTCTCTATTTTAAAGAAAAACTTTGAAGAATCAGTTGAAGATGCTCTAAAAACCACAAAACTAAACCTAAACTCAGTTTGGATGTCGGATAGGATATATACAGATTTGACCTCTACCTTAGTCGGTGACAGAGGCCCATAAGGAGCCATAGGGATTTGGGGGCCATGGACATTGCTTTTTTGTTTGCTTAATAAAAGCCATGTGATTGGCCAATGATAAAAACAAAACAAAATTATTTGCTTAACTTCACTTTCTAATGAGGGGTCCATCATCCAACTTCATTACTCGAATTAAACCTAAATCACTAAATATCTTAAGTTTGAAATTATTTAGCTTGACTAAATATCTTAAGTTGGAAAATATCAGCTTGAGATTTTAATTGATTTTAGATTTCAGTGTTTGGTGTTAGGGTTGTTCATTGATTGACATTCAATGGATATGAGGGAAACCAAACCGATTCAATCATCTATTGAATGTTGAATTTTTCCAACCGAACAATCCAATCATCATCCTTTGGATGTTGGTCTTTTCTAATAGATGATTGGATCGGTCTGGTTCCATCCATTGGAAATTCTTATTGGATGTCTATTGGATCGGATTGGATATTCTTACTTGATATCCATTGGATCATATTTGATCTATTTGACATCCAATGGATGATCAGATCGGATAGAATCCATTTATCGTGTTAATAAAATCCAAATTTCAAACAATGAAATGAATTGATTAATCACTTTTAATCTATGTTAAAACCAACACAAGTGAGAATAAAAATTCAAAAACCAACACAAAACGAATTCAGATTTAAGCAAATCGCAAGCAAATCAATTGGATGATAGTTGGATGGAAAACTGGATGGTAATCAGATGGTTAATTGGATATTAATTGGTTCGGTTCGGTCAGTTTTTGTTGGTTCTAGACTGTCATTCAAGAACCGACCGATCCAAATTGGATGTTGAAAATTTCAATCCGATCTGATCCAATTACAATTGGATATTCAATTATGACGGTCGATACTAATTGGACCAGTTAGTTCATACTGGACAGTCGACCTATCGAACACTATCGTGTTATGACTATTTCAAAATTGTTCGCTTCATTATTTGATTGGTTAATAGAATATGTTAATGAATTGTAAATTTACAATGAATCTATTACAAGTGCTTTGTGCTCTTAATTTATAGATTTAGTCATTTATTTAAGTATTTAGGCTACTCTCCAATCCATAGATAATATTTGTTAATTTATTTGATATATATAGATTAAGATGAAATATCAATCTACCATTCATTTTCAATATAAAACATGTTAGTTCTTATCAAACTCCCGAAGAGACAACAATTTAAATAAAACTTTTACACTTATGTTCCATTTACTAAAAACTCTTCATAAAAAAGCGCAAAAAAATATTCATATTTATCTTAGTACTAAAACGAGATCTCGGCTTGCGTCCTCAAATTTATATATCTCCTATTGATCCATAAGACAAAGATCAAATTCAATGTCTTATTTTAAAATTTTAACAAATCAAAATTAATGTTTTGTTTTAATGTCTCAATATCTTTCGACTTCGCATAGTGTAGTTTTTTGTGTTTTTGAAAATATACAAGATATTCGGTCCGGCCCTTGAGGTTATAAGACTCGAATTAGATGTATTCCACCCCTAACCTAAGAACTAAGAACTAGAGTGGTTGTTTCATGAAGACCCTCGACCTATGCATAATGTGTGGAAAAGATAGAGAAAACGTTCCAATTTTTTCCTGCAAGGACATAAGAACTTGAAGATTCGATGGGCTCTACTAAAATGTGAAAATGTGTTAGAAGCAACACCCCACATTCAAAGCGGTAGGTGACACACAAACAGACAAGCAGACAACAAATAGTAACGAACATACAACATGTAGGGATGGGAATGGGGTGGGGACCTCAATCCCCATCCCCGTCCTCGATCCTCATCTCATCCCCATCCCCGTTCCCGTCCCCGCCAGGGAATAGGATCATATCCCCATCCCTATCCCCACCGGGGAACGGGAATCCCCAACGGGGGAACGGTGATTTTTTTCCAGATCGGAAAAAATTATTTTAATACAAAAAAAAATTACAGCATCATATAGTAATTAATAACTTAAAAACAAAAGAAATTCAACCTAATAAAAAAAAGTTAACGTCACACGTACCAAAACATATCGACTAATATCCAAAACCATATCGAATAATTATATATTGATTTGACATCCAAAACAAATACTAACATCCGAAAAATAACAATTTTATATTTTAAACGTAGTTAGGAAATAGGAAATTATAAATTGCCGATTTAGTTTAAATAAATGATATATATTTAATTTATTAATTTAAATATATAACGGGGACGGGGCGGGGCGAGGAGTGCCATACCCGTCCCCTCCCTGGTTTGAGACAAACGGGGATCCCCGTCCTCGTCCCCATCCCCGGTTTAGTGGGGAATCCCCATCCCCGATCGGGACGAGTGGATCGGGTTCCCGACGGGTCGGGACCCATTCCCATGCCTAACAACGGGTAAAATAAAGCATAAGATCTAACAACTATGTTAAAATGGAGAAAAAACAAGGTTTTTACAACCTTTTAGCTTCAATAGCGATATTATCATGTATGCTAAAAAGGAAGAAAAAAAAAGACAGAAGATAAAAATCAAAATTTATAGAAAATCACTAAAACTCGTTATTTAAGAAAGAAATAATTTTATTCAAAAATAATAATAATATTTTAATTTTTCCACTAACGAAAGCAAATGAATTAAAGTTTTAACAAATGGAAATAATATTTTATTAATATATTGATTATTTTAATAACATAATTAATGTTACAATCTCTAAAATACAATAATGTTGAAGTTGGAAGTAATTTTATTAGAGATTTTGAGTTTTGATAGTCTATTTTAAATTAAAATATAACATAGTTGGATAGTGATGCTTTAGAAACTTCTCCAAAATGAAGAAAATGATGATTTTCGGCAAATTTTTTATTCCAACAGATTCTCCAAAACTATCTCTAAAATGTAGAAACTAGGAGAGGGGGTGTAAATTTCACCAAATTCCGATAACTCTCCAAAAATGATTAGAGAAATGATTATTATTATATTACACCAATAAAAATTCTGAAATGAAATGTCTAGTAAGAAAATAATATTTTATTAGATATATGTAATATTTTAATAATATAAGTAATAATGTAAACTCCATACCGGAGAATTTGTCAGAGTTGAATATAACTTTTATAAAATTTTCGACTTTGGTTTTCTATTTTAAAAAACTTTTGAAAAATCTATTGGACATGCTCAACTCTTACACACATGTAATCAAATTAGTGTTCGAAAAGATGCGCCACGAAGCAAGACGCGTCTCCACCATTACGAAATAGCCCATGACGCTTCTATAAATATTCAATCAAAATCTATCTTTATAATAATAATCTGTATCAATTTTCTTCTACTAGTATGAATGTACATTTTTTAATATCATTATATATGTATGTATGTATAGGGTTGGGTTCCGATGATAAATGTCAAATTTGATGAGAAACGTGAGAAGTGGTTATCAACCGTTGGATGAGAAATTGACGAACATTAGTATGAGATGCACCGAAATAAAATGCACCTATCTTTTAAGCATCAACTCATGGGACTGATTAAAAGTGATACAACGGTTTAAAATGACATTTCTCACATGATTCCATACATGTATGTATATATATATATATATATATATATATATATATATATATATATATATATGTGTATGTATATATTTATATATATGGCATACAAATTTGTCGTCTTATTATAACACGTCTTGAACTATGTTGTGTCCTCACCATAACATGTAAGGCTTGAGGCTTGACCTCGTAGCACATCACATCTCACGTTATTTTGAACCTTGAATCTAATCTAACCTAATTAAGACTCCACTAATTAAAAAAGAAAAAGAAAAAAAAGACTCCACTAATTAAAAAAGAGAAAAAAAAGAATCTACAGAATAACGTGGCCTCTCTCTCTCTCTCTCTCTCTATATATATAGAGAGAGGATATTTTACAACCCTAAAAAAGGTTGCAACCTTTGCAACCCACATCATCACCGTTGATTTAATCTAGTAAGTTTTTTTTATATATAATTTAATTGTAAATTCATAGGGGTAATTTAGTAAAACTGTTATTAATACATTTTTTAATTATTCTATTTTTGAAATATTATTATTCAATCTATTCCTAATATTATGGAAGGTGGAACAAATTCAGGGAATCTACTGTTTATTTTAATGATTTATTCATATTCCTAATTTGAATAATAATTATTTTTTAGAGTTTCATAGGTTTTGACAGTGTTATTTGTTGATTATTCATATGGAATACTGGAACAAAGAAACCATAAACTGCTGCATTGGTTAAATCGACCTTCATGTTCATACTAATTGTGCATGGAAAGCGACAGGAACATGAATAAACAAGTAAATGAATTCATACATTCATGAATGCGGGATTCATGAATGCGGGATTCATGAAGGTTTGCAGACAATGAAGGCGGTTTCATGCGGGATTCATGAAGGTTTGCAGACGATGAAGCCGGTTACATGCGGGATTCATTAAGGCTTGCAGACGTTGAAGCCAGTTTCATACGACATTCATGAAGGTTTGCAGACGATGAAGCCGGTTCATGCGGCATTCAAGAAGGTTTGCAGGCGATGAAGCCGGTTTCATGCGGGATTCATGAAGGTTTGCAGACGATGAATATGATGGCCGGAGAAGACGATGAATACGATGAAGACAATGGCCGGAGAAGACGATGAAGACGGTTTCATGCAGGTTTCATGAAGGTTTCCATAACTACACCGGTTCCTTCAACACCCGGGTCGTGTTCATAAATCTTCATCGGTTCAGCAACTTCTTTAAAATTTCTTGATTCATCATCTTCTTCAACAGAGATGTTTGATTTTGGTTCAAAGGCGGCTTCATTAACGACTATTGCTTCATTAGCGACACCAACAATCATGTTTGGTTCTTGTTTGTGTTCAACAACCGCTTAAAAACCGTCTTTGAGTTCTTGATGAAGACGATTTTCTTGATCCATGGAAGTTTGTCGATGATTTGCTTGAAGAAAGTGTTTGAATTCTAGATGAGGATGATTTGGAAACTGAACGAAAATGGTGGAGGATTTTAAGGGATTTGACAATCATGAAAATTGTTTATTTAATTAGTCATTTTTCACGTTTTCAATCTTCCTAAAATACCCTTAAGCAAGTAATTAATTCATTGTTAAAATAATTAAAAATTAAAAATTCATAAAGAAACAATTGTTTTAATCTTAACCGTTGATTAATATTTTAATGGTGATGATGTGGGTTGCAATGGTTGCAACCTTTTGGAGGGTTGCAAAATATCCGTCCTCTATATATATATATATATAAATAATATCATGAGAACGATATTGTGAAGTTCTGGACTTCTGGTACACACACTGTGAAGGTTTTAAGGTGGGGAAATTGCCTCAAACTTCTTGAAATAACCATTTTCTTAACCCTATTTCCAAAATAGCCAAAACTTATGCATAGAGTTTTCTCTGCGTAAGTTTATTTTTTATCCCAAAAAATTAAAAAAAAATGGAAGGCAAAAAAATGGGAGGAAAACTTACGCAGAGAGTTTTCTCTGCGTAAGTTTAATTAAAAAAATTTAAAAATAAAAAAAAAAAAACCATTTTTTTTAATTTTTTGTGGGGAAAATTAAACTTACGCATAAAAATCTCTATGCGTAAGTTTCTCTGCGTAAGTTTTGGCTATTTTAAAAATAAGATTATCAAAATGGTTATTTGAAGAAACCAATGGTGTGAAATGACTATTTGAGCCAATTTCCTTCTAAGGCGTGCTTTTCTTGAAACTATAATATATATGTATTATAGAGACGTAGACATGATGACAACTCTAACGTGATACACATCCAATTCTCTTCCTAGAGAAATCTGCTGACACCGTCTTATCCAAATAAACCCAATTCACTGTCACGTGACGCCTGCAAATTGTTTGCAGCAACACCCTTCTACTTTTTTATAATTACAAATTACAACCTTCAACTTTTGGATATATATTTTAACAAAAACCCCAAATGTTTTAATACCAAGTCTAATTATATACTTCAGGCTACAATTTTGGTTTTTTCTCTTTAGAATTACTATATGATTTTATATAAAATATTAAATCACTTATTTAAAAATGTGTTGGAGATGCTCCTATGCGACAAATATGATGCCAAAAGTACAATAAACGAAAATGCAGGGACTTGTTTGCAAATAAGAAAGAACTATTACATGGAGTCATGGAGACATACCTGTGTAATAAAGAGCGGATAAGATGAGATTTCGCCGGAGTAATCCACCGTCGGCGCCAATTTCCGTAACTCCGGCGAAGGAGTAATCTCACCAAAATCATCAATGCTACAATCCGCTTCAGCTTCCACAAACAAAACACCCTCACCGTTGCAGTTAATTTCAACTCTGCCATCTCCATCTTTACCCAATCGTCCGGCCATCGGAAAAAACGAAACAAGAACGTCGGCAAGAGCCTTCTTCAGAACCCCAGAATCAAAGAAATTCGAAGACCCATTTGGCCTATAGAAATAAACAGTCAATATGTGGATCCGACCCACAACCAAATCAAGATTCGAATTCCATAGCCGCTGATTCGGCGTGGGTTTGGATGGTTTCACCATTAATGATTCATTCACTGTCAGCTTCATCTTCTCTGCACCACCACTTCCGATTGTCATCTAAAATCAAGAAATTTCTGAAAAGTGCATAAAATAATTTAAGGTTGAGGGGTTTTCAGCGTGTGGCACAGGAGGAACCACATGCAGAGAGAAAAGTAGCGGTTGAATTTATAGGAAGGAATAGGTGTCCGAAAACGAGTGGTATCGGATTCGGTTTCGTTGGATGCAACAATTTTCGATGGCAGTCGTCGTTTTAATTCGAATTCTATTTAACTTAGTGCCGTTTACCTAATCACTTATTCGGGTAAGTGTTTACCGGTAAAGTTCAACACTATCGCTTATTATGAGTAAGATTTTAGTTTACCAAAATGGCATCGTATGCAACAATTTAGCCGGTAAGCGCTAACCATGGTAAGAGTCGTCGCACTCACTTATCGGGTAAGACTCTCGATCCTTGCTTTCGACTCTCGGTCCTTGCTTCCGCTCTTACCGGGTAAGATTCTTAGTTCTTGTCATATTCATCCGGTAAGCTAATGTGACTTGGTAAACACTTACCCGGATAAGCGTTTTGTAAACGGTCCCTTAATGTGAAAAAAGAAAATTTAATATTTTCTGAATAGACGTTTACCAATAAATATCATATTTTTGCTTCAAAAAAAAATCATTTTTTTTCTTTCTTTTTCAAGCATCTCCGACGTAAGGTTCTTACAAGCAAAAAGTGTAGTGATATATAAGAACTACTATTGTAAAGAGCTTTTATAAGAACTCAAACTTCTTTAGGTTATTAAATAAAAACCTTGGTCCTTACCATTAAGTTTGTGAGAAGTAACATTTCTCTTAGTTTTTATTTTATTTTATTTACTTTATAATTATTAATATATATTAATATAACTTATTGAGTGAATTGTGGATTTGGTCCCTGTGCTTTGATGGTTTTTGTGACTAAAGTCCCTATACTATGTTTATTGTGGATTTGGTCTTTGTGGTATTCAGTTTTTCTTCGCCATGGTCCCTCGACTAACGTTTTCGTTAACTTCGTTAAGTTAAAGACAATTTTAGCCATTTTTTTTTCTAAATTTTGTCTTCCTACTATAAAAAAAGTAAAACAATATTTTTACACACACAAATATATACATATATAACTATAGACACACAAATATATATATATATATATATATAATTATACACAAATATATGTATGTATATACATAACGATATATAACAATTTAATTTTATCATTTTATTGTAATGGAAAAAGATATGGTTTTATTGTTATAATGTAATTAAAATTTTGATTTAAACAAATCAAATCATAAAATTGTATCTTATTTTATTTAGAGCGAAAAAATAACATATTGTTTTATGATTTGATTTATTTAAATTAAAACATTAATTATGTTAAAGACGATTTAATTTTATTGTTCTTTTATTTTCATTGTAACAAACAAGCTTATTATCGATATTTTAACACCAAATTATTGAAAACCACTGAGAAATGAACTCCAATTTTATCATTCTAAAAATTAGGAGTTTCAATTTTAATATTGTTTTTCGTCTTTAACATAATTAATGTTTTAATTTAAATAAATCAAATCATAAAACAATATCTTATTTTTTCGCTCTAAATAAAATAAGATACAATTTTATGATTTAATTTGTTTAAATCAAAATTTTAATTACATTATAACAATAAAACCATATCTTTTTCCACCATTACAATAAAATGATAAAATTAAATTGTTATATATCGTTATGTATATATATACATATATTTGTGTATAATTATAATTATATATATATATATATATATATATATATATATAGGCTGAGTATCAAATACAAACCAAATGGATTGTACAAACCCGTACAAACTCAATCTACCTTCATGAATCTGCAATTTGTATAATTTGGCTTCACGAATCTATATTTTGGCTTCATGAATATAAAATTTGGCTTCATGAATCTATATTTTCCGGTGGAGACCTAAAATACCCTTATGGATATAAAAAAAGAAGTTATGGATATAAAAAAAGTTACGTGATTGGTGGAGATGAAAAAATATGCTAAAAGCCCTAAAATACCCTTATGGATAAAAAAAAAGTTATGTGATTGGTGGATATGAGTTTGTACAGTTTGTACAAACCATTTGGTTTGTACCCGATACCACCCATATATATATATATATAGGGGCCTATTCATGAGAGATCCTAGTAAAAAGTGATAACTGTGAGATCCAATTTCAACCACAAATCAGAGATAAATTAGGAAACTATTTTATTTTGGTAATATTGACTTAAATTTTAATCAAAGGTCAATTTAGGTATTTTAAAAGTATCCTCTCTCCTCCCTCCTCCCTTCTCTCCTCTCTCCTCTCCGGCCATCTCTTCTCCGGCGAGATTTTTTCCGACAAACACATGATATCACAGTGTATCACAAATCTTCAAACATATTAACTGCAGTGTTTACATAATATCACAGTGTATCACAAATCTTCAAACATTAACTGCAGTGTTACATAATATCGCAGTGTTACACAAATCTTCAAACATTAACTGCAGTGTGTTACATTGTGATTACCATACAAAATGCACTATGATACCCAAAATACATACAACGATGCACAATGTAACACAGTGATATCCACTGTGTTACACTGTGATTACCATACAAATGCACTATGATACCCAAAAATAAACACAAAGTTGCACAATGTAACACAATGATATCCACTGTGTTATACTGTGATTACCATTAAGATACATTTTGTTACATTGTAATTACCATTAAGATACACTTAAAAAACATTGTGATACATTGTGATGCTACATGTGATACATCAAAACTGTGACACATCTCTGATATTACATCTCCGACGAGATTTGCATTACATCTCTGGTGAGATCTGAAATCAGAGAGGGGGGGGGGGGGGGGGGGGGAGATTGAAAATCAAAATTGTACCGTTGTCATCGTCTTAAAGATCTGTATCATTGTCTTCGGTCTTGCTTACTTATGCCGATGATTTCTTCGTCGTCTTCTTTTGCGATCTTCAGTCGTCCAAACAAACCAAAAGGAGAAGTAAATATGAAAAGGCAACCGCCAGAGAAGAGATGGCTGGAGAAGAGATGGCCGGAGATGGCGTAGAGATGGCTGTTATTAACGGTGGTGGCGCCATTTCCGGCGGTGCCATTTCCGGAGAAGAGATGGCCGGAGAAAATGATGTGCGACGGCTGTAATATGGAGAAGGAAAAGGGAGGCTAGGCAACCGCCGGAGAAGAGATGGCCGGAGATGGCGTAGAGATGGCTATTAACAGTGGTGGCGCCATTTCCGGCGGCGCCTTTTCCAGAGAAGAGATGGCCGGAGAAATGTTTGTGTGGCGGCTGTAATATGGAGAAGGAAAAGGAGGTCTAGGTTTTTGTATATGGTAGAGAGAGAGAGAGTAAAACATATTAATATAGTAATTATAATAGCTGTATTTTCTTTTTTACTAAAGTACCCTTTTTATTTATTTAAAATTTATATTAATTATCTTAAATGTGTGGCTCACGTTGGATCTCACAGTTATCACACTTTAAAAAGTTCTCATTTGATTACGCCCCTATATATATATATATTTGTGTGTCTATAGTTATATATGTATATATTTGTGTGTGTAAACATATTGTTTTACTTTTTTTTATAGTAGAAAGACAAAATTTAGAAAAAATGGCTAAAATGGTCCTTAACTTAACGAAGTTAACGAAAACGTTAGTCGAGTGACCATGGCCAAGAAAAACTGAATACCACAAGAACCAAATCCACAATAAACATACTATAGAGACTTTAGTCACAAAAACCATCAAAGCACAGGGACCAAATCCACAATTCACTCTAACTTATTTAATTATTATTGATGTTGAAAGAATCAATGAGACCCACAAAAATGATGTTTTTATAAAAACTACCATTGTAGAAATTTAAATGAGTTTTTAATATAGTGAGTTGGAGATGAGTTGACAAAAAAAAAGTAAAAAGAAGGTTCTTAAAACCAAAAACTGATTTTAAGAAAGTTCTGTAACCCAAAACAACAAGACTTGAGAGAAGTGAAATAATTCCTACATATTCAACAAACAAAACATTACCATATACTTTATGAGGTTTGGACAATTTTGTGACAGAAGTGAACATGAAATGTTGAGTATACATGTGATGAAACTTAGGGGTGAGCATCGGAACTGGGTACCCGATTTTGGAATCAGAACCGTTTCAGAAGTGTCGGTTTCAGAACCGAAACCGATGTGATTGGTTTCGGTTCCGGTTCCTAAAATACGGAACCGATTAGCACTGGTTCCGGTTCTGGTTCTCATTTATTTGGAACCGTTACTCGCTGGGTATCCGTCGGGACCGGTTCCGGGACCGGGTACCCAGAACCGGAACCGACGGGTACCCACTATTTTTAAATAAAAATTATTTATATATTTATTATATTTAAATATTTAATGATAAGTTATTGGTTTTATTAGGTGTTTTATTCGTTTTGATCAAAACATTTATTTGTTAGGTGACACGTGCGAAATATGTGTTTTAATCGCAGTGGGTTGCAAACTGTCCACAGTGGGAAGTGCAAGTGTACACTGTCCACTATGATCGTCACAACAAGTAATAGTTGGTAAAATACCAGAATCGAATCCACAGAGACTGGGCAATCAAGACAATATGGTTCTCATGAGCTCCTTTTACAAGTTTCAATTAGAGAGTGTTGGTGCAAGTGTACCCAACTTTAATATTGTGATATATTTTTGGTACACATAAAATCACATCTCCATATTTATTTTGATGATTACAAAACACACCGCATTCTTTGTTATCTAATATTTTATCTGAGTGTGCAGCATTTAAATAATCTCGATAATTTTATCTGAAGAAACCAAGACTGAAGACTTTCGTCGTTTTATTTTAAAATGATAAATCACCCTAAAATAATATACCACTTGGATATTTCTAAAAACCCAATTTTAATTAATTAAGGTTTATTGAGAAGATCCAGCAGATTGGTTGCGTCTTGGAGAAGTTACTTATTTCTGACGCCGGCATACCGCGAAGGTTCAGGCGGTATACCGCGGCGGCTTACTGCACCTCTGATTGATTGAAAGGCTTTTTGTCTGGGCGGTATACCGCGGTGTTTAGCCGGTATACCGCGGGTACAGTCTGCACGGTATACCGCGGTGTTTAGCCGGTATACCGCGGGTACAAGTTTACGTTGGTTTTGCAGGGTTGACCTTCTCTCTGACAAGTACCTTTTCCTCTGCACGGTATACCGCGAGAGTTAGCCGGTATACCGCAAAAGCCTCAGGCCATGTTGCTCATCCAGTATAAATACATGCAAGCACCAGCCTTCAATGCTACCAATTCACAATAACTCTCCCTGCATTTGATAAAGACTCTGCAGCATCTTCTCTTGATATTTAAACTGTTAAAATTATAAAACACGTTTTTGAGTAAGAAATCTTGAGTTGATAGCAGATTAAAATCTCTCGATTAGTTGAATCAGCAACACAACTCAAGTGATCAAACTCTCTAAAAATATCCAAGTGATAAACCTTATTCAAGAGTGATTATTCATATTAAAATTATACCCTCTTGTAAGTGTTTGAATAGAGTGAGTGATCCACATAAATCTCTCAAAGTAGAGTGATTCGCGTTTGTTGTACTAAGGTTTGTGTTCTACCGTAAAGAACACGTTTTCGTATTGGATCTCCGAGAAGTGTTATTTTCTCGAGGTGGACTAGCCAACTTTGTGTTTGGTGAACCACTTTAAAAATATCGTTGTCAAGTATTTTCTTTCCCTTATCTATTTACATTTCCGATGTGCTTTTAAATTATATCTGTTTATATAAATTGCTTTGCATTTATATTTATTTATATAATATCTGTGTATCTGTTTGTATTTACACTCTTCTGTATTATTCCGTACTTACTCCGTATTTATTTATAAAAAGAATTTTTGAAAGTAAAAGTTTTAAATACAACCTTACCCCCCCTAGGTTGTCCAACAATTGGTATCAGAGCAGGTCTTTCAAAAATTTCTGCATAAATTTCTTTTATTCTTTTAAATGGCTCAACAAACTAATTTTGTGTTTTCAAAACCCCCTTTGATAGATACTGAAAAGTTTGGTATTTGGGCCGAGCTATTTGAATGTCACGTGCGTGGCAAAAATCAAAAGATTTGGGATATTATAGAAAATGGGAATTTTAATCCTACTATTGTAAAAGATGATCTTATTATTGATAAACCTTTAAAAGAATGGACTCCCGCTGAAGAATCTCATGTCTGTTTAAACTTTGAAGCTAAGAATATATTATATGCTGCTTTAACTACTGATGAAATTGAAAGAGTGTATACATATAAAACTGCTAATCAAATCTGGGAAAGTTTAAACAACACTCATCGTGGAAACACACAAGTTAAAAGTTCTAAAATAAACATTTTAGTTCATGATTATGAATTATTTGAAATGTCAAAAGATGAGTCAATCGACTCAATGTTTAAACGTTTTAACCTCATTATGACTACTTTGAAAGGATTAGGTCGCACTTATCCTAATGAAGATTACGTAAGGAAAATCCTCCGAGCACTTCCTTCGGAGTGGATGGCAAAGATTACATCATTAGAAGACTCCCGTGATCTCTCCCTAATGAAGCTCGACGATCTCGTCGGCAATCTTAAAGTGCACGAAATTGCACTTAAAAGAAACAAAGATCGGGAGCAAGTCAAAAAGAAGTCGATCGCTCTTAATGTCTCAACTCCGAATGACAAAAAGAAAAAGGAGGAAGCTAGCACTTCAAAAGATCAATCTGATAAACTCAACGAAGTCGCTATGTTGGTAAGAAACTTCTCTAAATTTTTTACTAACAATAAATTTTCTAAAAATAGCAGATTTCAAAGAAACGGTAACTACCGTCGTGGCGGTGAAAACCGGAGTCGCAACTTCCATAAAAGAGAAGATAAAGTGAAGAAAAATGACGACTCAAGTGACGACGAAAAAGCCAAACCAAAGAGAGGTTATTGTTACTCATGTGGTGATAAAGACCACTATGCCAACGAATGTCCTAAAAAGAACAAATTTCAAAATAAAAAGGATAAAGCCTTCGTTGGAGGCTCGTGGAGTGGAAGCGAAGAAGAAGACGAATATCAAGCTATTTGTCTTATGGCCGAAAGCGACGACGAGGTAAAATCTTGTTACTCAGATTACGCTAGTGATTATGAAAATGAAGATGAAAATAATCTTGACGAATTATATGAATCATTCCATGACATGGCCGCTCTTGCAAATAGGTATCAAGATGAAATCTCAAAATTAAAAGAAACCGTATCTGCATGTGAAAAGAAAATTAATGACGGTAAACAAAAATCTGCAAATGATATGGATATAATTGCTAAAATAAAAACTAAATTAGGTGAAAAGGATTTTTGTAAATCTTGTGATATTCTAAATAAAGAAATTGCATGCTTAAATAAAAAGTCACATGAAAATATTATTTGTACAAAATGTGATATTCTTGAAAATGAAATTGCATGTTTAAAGGCTAAATGTGCTTCATATGAAAAAGATAACATGTTAGCTAAAGCCTTTGAAAGTAGTAATGAAAAAGTTCTTAACATGCTTAATATGTCGAACCGTATAAATTGTAGAAAAGGTATAGGTTCAAATACATGTGTTGAAAAATGTAATTGCATGCCTATTAAAAGATGTTATGAACCACCTAAGTTTAATACACGAAAGCCGTATATGCAAAAACCTCCGTATGTACCTAAAATGCATAATGTAAATTATAATACGAGAAAACCGTATGCTCGCATGTATAACGATAAGTATTCTAAACCTAAAAATAATGCGAATATAAATGCTTGCTTTTATGTGTATGATAAATACAATCGCAAAATTAAAATGATAAATAAATGGATTCCAAAAGGAATGTTTAGTAATGATAATCCCGGTGGTATGCGCTTATGGTTTTAAATGTGTTATATATATATACATACGTACTACATATATATATATATATATTCTTTTTGATCTATTATATATGTATTTTGCTTAACTTTATATATATGTTGGTTGTTATCTTGAAACTAATTTACAAGGACCCACGAGAAATGGGGACCATAAAAATTACATCTTCATCATTATAGATAAACCTTGATATGGACTGGATACTCGATAGTGGTTGCACACGTCACATGACCGGAAACATCAATCTCTTTTCATCATATAAGTCATGTGATGGTGGACAGGTAATTTTTTGAGGAAACTCCAAAGGAAATATAATTGGGAGAGGGTTTTATTTTGAAATTGGTTGTGTGTAAGATTGGTTAAAGGAAACCTTGAATTTCGTAAAAGCCGAATGCTGCCAGACAAACTTACTGTCGCGGTATACCGTGACCCTAAGGCGGTATACCGTTTTCTGTTCACCACCACCACGTGTCACTCTGTGATTTTCCGACAGAAACTGTTCCAGCTGACCCCGGTATACCGCGTTCCCTAGGCGGTATGCCGCACCGCTGTTTCTACACTATCACGCGTGTTTAAAGAAGTCAAGTCCCATCAACTCTTTTTCTGACTCGGTATACCACGGCCCCCTAGGCGGTATACCGCGCGCCTTCGACGGATTTAAATCCATGGCAGGTAAGGTTCTTTTCCTTTCTTTTTATCCTTGAGCACTATCTCTCTCTCTCCCTCCTCTTACCGCCGACCGCCGCCTACGACGTCCGCCGTCAACAACCGAAGTTTTTTTTTCTCGGCCACCGGAACTCCAACCTTTCAACAACAGTTTTTCTCTCCTTCCTTCAAATGGCTCCAAAAAGGGCTCGTACCTCTCGGGGAGCTTCTAGCTCTCAAAACCCATCTGACCCTCCTCAAAACCGTCGTGATTTTAGACGACATATTTTTGAATCCCGACCTTGTAACCCAGGTCGATCTGTCGATTTAGTGGGTCTAGAACATCTTGGTACCTTTGAAGCTTTCTCTTCTATTGACTGGGAACCTTTTCTTTCTTTTCAAGGAGATGTACCTTTTTCAAGTATGGTCGATTTTTATGCTGGGTATGACTTTAACGAGACCACCCATCGTGTCTCTCTTCAAATTTTCAACCACTCTTTTGACTGGAGTTTAGAAGATTTTTCTCGTGTACTGGGTCTAACCCATTCCAATATAAATGTGTTTTCAAATAATACTGCCTTTACTTCCCTGCTTACCCAGGTTCAAGAAACTCAGGAAACCATTCTCCAATCTATTTTAGCTCCTGCTTTTCGAAATAATTTTCCCTCAACTTTAACTGATCAACATCTTCCGGAAAATCTTCGTTTTTGGAATAAAATTATCCTTTTTAACGTTTTGGGACGCGCTGGAAATTTTGACAGATTGGGTGCACTTCAGTGCTATATCCTTTACTGTCTCCGGCATGGCATCCGTATTAATGCCACCTACATTATTGCTCACCGTATGGTGATTTCCGAGTCTGGTCACCAGTCTCTTCCGTTTGGTTACTTAATTCGAAACCTTTTTACAAACCTTCAAATTCCTATCATTGGTAGGATGTTAGCTCCTACTCCTTCTCTCAATGCACTGACTGTTAGTCGAATGAGTGCTCCACCGGGACGGGCTCTTCATCGCCCTCAAGATCCGGCTCCCGAGGAAGACGATCCATACGCAATCCCGGCGGGTGCAATCTCAAATCGTCAAATATACTCCGCGATCATTGACTTGCGCCGGAGTTACGATGCCGATCAACGTGTGGTGCAAGACCGCTTGGAAGACATTGACGAGCAGTTGTGGACTTTATCTAATCAACTGAACGAAATTGAATTTATAGATAGCGATTAATTTTTATGTCTTCTTAAAACTTTATTTAATTAACATTATTATTGCTCTGTTCTAATGTTTATTCTCCTGCTTCATTTTTCTTATTGAATTTTTTTTAAGAGAGCTTTTTTATCTAACCCTTGAGAAAATGCTAATTCTCAAATACTTCATATTTTAAGGGGGAGCATCTTTCAAGGGGGAGCATAGCGTCTTTCCTAACCCTTTTTGCTTCGACAAAAGGGGGAGAGAAACCGAGTATGCTCTCGTGTTTAGCGTTGTGTTTGTCATCATCAAAAAGGGGGAGATTGTTGGTGCAAGTGTACCCAGCTTTAATATTGTGATATATTTTTGGTACACATAAAATCACATCTCCATATTTATTTTGATGATTACAAAACACACCGCATTCTTTGTTATCTAATATTTTATCTGAGTGTGCAGCATTTAAATAATCTCGATAATTTTATCTGAAGAAACCAAGACTGAAGACTTTCGTCGTTTTATTTTAAAATGATAAATCACCCTAAAATAATATACCACTTGGATATTTCTAAAAACCCAATTTTAATTAATTAAGGTTTATTGAGAAGATCCAGCAGATTGGTTGCGTCTTGGAGAAGTTACCTATTTCTGACGCCGGCATACCGCGAAGGTTCAGGCGGTATACCGCGGCGGCTTACTGCACCTCTGATTGATTGAAAGGCTTTTTGTCTGGGCGGTATACCGCGGTGTTTAGCCGGTATACCGCGGGTACAGTCTGCACGGTATACCGCGGTGTTTAGCCGGTATACCGCGGGTACAAGTTTACGTTGGTTTTGCAGGGTTGACCTTCTCTCTGACAAGTACCTTTTCCTCTGCACGGTATACCGCGAGAGTTAGCCGGTATACCGCAAAAGCCTCAGGCCATGTTGCTCATCCAGTATAAATACATGCAAGCACCAGCCTTCAATGCTACCAATTCACAATAACTCTCCCTGCATTTGATAAAGACTCTGCAGCATCTTCTCTTGATATTTAAACTGTTAAAATTATAAAACACGTTTTTGAGTAAGAAATCTTGAGTTGATAGCAGATTAAAATCTCTCGATTAGTTGAATCAGCAACACAACTCAAGTGATCAAACTCTCTAAAAATATCCAAGTGATAAACCTTATTCAAGAGTGATTATTCATATTAAAATTATACCCTCTTGTAAGTGTTTGAATAGAGTGAGTGATCCACATAAATCTCTCAAAGTAGAGTGATTCGCGTTTGTTGTACTAAGGTTTGTGTTCTACCGTAAAGAACACGTTTTCGTATTGGATCTCCGAGAAGTGTTATTTTCTCGAGGTGGACTAGCCAACTTTGTGTTTGGTGAACCACTTTAAAAATATCGTTGTCAAGTATTTTCTTTCCCTTATCTATTTACATTTCCGCTGTGCTTTTAAATTATATCTGTTTATATAAATTGCTTTGCATTTATATTTATTTATATAATATCTGTGTATCTGTTTGTATTTACACTCTTCTGTATTATTCCGTACTTATTCTGTATTTATTTATAAAAAGAATTTTTGAAAGTAAAAGTTTTAAATACAACCTTACCCCCCCCTAGGTTGTCCAACAGAGAGGAAAATAATACTTTGGTTTGGTTGGTGAAATAGTTACTTTGACGATTTTACTAAGGTTTTAAGAGGAGGAATGTAGGTTAGATTTTCCCTAGATTTTATACTAAATACTCGGTCCTAAAAGTGGTCCTTGTATTCGAGGTAGGCATTTTCGCTAGAAAAGCCCGGTTACAAAATACTCACACCGTTAGATAAAAATCTCATACCCTTAGTATTTATTGTTTTGTCAATGGCAATCTCAAAAATGGACCTTTTCAGGTCTCGATGGAATGTGTAGAGACAAATACTCTAAGTGTTTTTAATACACAAATTAGCTTGCCTACTACTCTAGTGGGTTGAGATTTGCTCACTGTGCCGACCTCACTTTCGTAAGTGTCATAAGAATTCTTTCGAATCCCCTAGCATCATTCAAGCTCGTGTCACTACGTTCTACTTATTTCTAAGTTAAGAACTAGACTTTAGATCCTTGCAAGTGATCGGCTTGTTCGCATCCTTGGGTATAAATCGAGAATGAAAGACCAAAACAACAAATATTCTAAGTATAAAGATTACTCAAGCATTTTTAATAAAATCCAGGTACTTCTCCTTCCTACATCCCCAAGGATGTTTAGCTCATAATTAAAGTAAAGAAAACAAGAGAGTAGAAGTTGCACATAATTAAACTAAAAAGTGACTTGAATAGAACTCACAGTGGGGAACGAAGGTTCGTCCCTGTCACTGTGTATTGCGAACTACAATTAAACTAAGAAAGTAAATTACTGAAAATTAAAACTAGTTACTGCAGTAAATAAAAGACTAAAGCTAATGTGGTAGTTGAGAGAATTTAAGCCTAAGCAAAAACTCAAGGACACCAATTAATGATACCCAAGTGCTCCTTTATATACTAGGAGAAAGAGTTGGATATTACACAAAAGAGGTGGGTCTTCTAAAGGGTAAAGACTGCTGGTTTAAGCTGAACATCAGCCACTTTGGATAATCCTTTTACCCAATAGATCCTTTGCCAAGTCAATCTATACGTATAAGAAGGTGTACTTGTTGTCATCTTTAAGGAAGCCACTTTGTACTTCTCCAGCCCATATTTCCCTGCCATTTGAACCTTCTCAACTCCAGAAAATTAAATCCCAACTAGTAGTTTCTTTTGTCTTCTTCTTGATTTGCTCGAACAGTGGGAAGCCGGAGTGGGCACTACAGTGGTCACTGCAGGATAAAACGTGAAAAACACCCAAATTCACCAAATAATCTATTAAAGACTATGGTTTACTCTTTTTGCTCATTTTCAAGAATTATATCAAGAATGAGGGTTTTGAGAGGTGAAATGGCTGAATTTGACGAAATAAAATAGAAAATAAAAGGAAATAATAACTCTAAAAATAGAGTTATCATTAGGTCATGACGTACATAAGGATGCTATGTGTTATGTAAGTCGTTTTGTTGATGTCAAGACTTAATACGACGGAGTTTCTAATTTATTTATGTAATAATTAATTTTTATCTGATTATTTTTCATCATTTGTTGTGTTTATTTCTTTAAGTTGGTATTTTGTAGTTTTGTAATACACTTAAAATTACATTTTTATTGTAGGAAATGTTAAAAAAAAAATTTGATAGCGGGTACCCGGAACCGGAACCGGATGCGTTGGTTCTGGGACCGGTTCCAAAATATAGAGAACCGATGTAAGCGGTTCTGGTTCCGGTTCCGGTTCCTTCATTCTAGGAACCGTCGGTTCCGGTTCCAGTTCCGATTCCATGAAATTTAGCCGGGTACCCGATTATGCTCACCCCTAAGGAAACTACCCAAAATCTATTATCGGGAACCTAGAAGTAGAGAAAAGCAATGTTGAATTATTTGCACATGTTGTAAATCCATTAATAGAGTGAAAGGATATGCATTATCAATGCCTTCGGTTTGTCTAGATGTGGGAGCCGAATCAACAATTTTTCGTTGATTCAAAAAATTTATTATCAGATTATAATCTTTGCACATATTCACCAGATGAAACACATACTAACATTATTTCACCTCGTGAAATCAAACAAAAATTTCATCTATAATATCTTTTTTCACACCTATTGAAATCAAATACAATTCATGCCTGTAATCACCGATTTATATCCGACTTGCTTAGATTTGTATATGGGCGACTATAAGGATAAGGAATAGAGATTTGTGCTCCGTCCATGTTACCTATCTCGATTGCCTTGGGGTAATATTGTTTTGATCTTATGAAAAGTTGTTTCACCATATGAAAAGGGCATAATCGTCCTTTTGATAACAAGATTCACCAGATGAAACATACAAATTCATTAGATGAAACACATAGATTCACCATATGAAACACACAGATTCACCAGATGAAACACATACTAACCTTATTTCACCACATGAAATAATCACAATTTTCATAAATATGTTATTTCACCTAATGAAATCCAAACATAAGTTCATGTATGTATTAATCCACTACATGAAATCAAACAAACATTTTATCTATCATCTCTTTTTCAACGAATCAAATACAATTTATGCCTATAATCATAGATTCATATCCGACGTGTTTAGATTTGGATATGGGTGATTTAAAGGACAAGGAATGGAGATTCGCGCTCGTCCATGTTACCTTTCTCGATTGCCTTCTTGACTTTTAGCATCTCAGATTTCTCATATTTCTCGCACGTTCTTGCATGTTGTTTGGGTAAAAATTCAGCAGTCTCGACCACGATCGAAAAAGGAAAACATATTTCTTACACTTTTTTTATGATAAGATAAAATCATAAATACTTTATTGTCAAACCTAAAGTTTAAATCGAAAGTTACTCCCGACACTCGACCGTCGTAACATACCCCACGACCTCGACCAACTAACATATGACACAACTGTTATGATTTCTCTGTTTAATGCAGGATCAGCGCCATTAATGACCAACGGTTATAACCGACGAAATCATTATGAGCATTAATCTACGGGATTCGTTACGACCGTTACTTGAGGTTTTTATGGGATCATTCAAAGCTTCGAAGGCTATATAAACAAAGGCTCATACTCACTGCAAAGAACAAAAAAGCATTCAAAGCAAAGAATTTTCTCTCAAAGGATCGTTCACAACGCACGACACATAGTTCTTATACATGACACACTTGTTTTTACACACGATACACTTGTTACTTTACAAATTAGTTCATTTTTTTATTTATATTGTAAACGATTGTACTCTCGACATTTGATACACAAGGACGTCGCCCCTGTTTGGCGATCATAGTGCAACGACGACCATCGTAGTCGTCCTCGGGTTTTTTCCCGTGTCATCAAAATCCCTTCGTCTCATTTACATTTTTTTGTCTTTGTCGCATTGCTTTGTCGAACGATTTCTATCTTTAGTTGTTAAGCTCCATAATCAACCTTAAGTTATCCATCTAGACGATTTTTGGCATTAACAGTTTGGCGCCCACCGTGGGGCCCCATCTAGAGAAAGTCTTCGACAAACGTGCGTCTTACTAACGATTTCTTGGAGTTTCTTATTTTTTCTGTTTCAGAAAAATGGCAGATCATGGGAACCAAGAGCAGATCATCGCCCTTGCTGAGCAAAGTCGAAGGGCAGCCAAAGAAATCGCGCGGCTGAGGAATCCAAATCCGAATGGATCGTTCGGGCCACAAAACGGTCCAAGACCATTCGTCCAGAACCCAGGTTCAGGACCTTTCGGTCAGAATCCAGGTTCGGGTCCATTCGCACAGAATCCAGGACCAGGACCATTTTTTTTAGAATCAGCAGCAAGGTCTATTCATGCAGAATCAGCAGCAGGGATCATTCATCCCAAATCCCCAGTTCGGGCCGATTCCTCCTCAGCATTTAAGGCCACCACCCATGCACAATGGATCTCAGCCGTTCTTTGTCCCTTTCAATGGGGACGCCAATGGTTCGTCGTACGGAAACGACACCGGTTCAGGGATCAACCCTACAACCGGTGTGAATTCCGATCCTAACGACCCCGTCGCTCAGCGGTTGAAGATGTTGGAAGACCAGAATGAGTGTGTCCTGTCTTTGCTCGCTAAGCTACCGGGAGCGGCCGTGCCTGTCAACGTCGAGCCTCGCTCGGGATATCAGGCGTCGCCTTTTGTTGACACGATAGCGACTGTCGACGTCCCGAAGAAGTATAACATCCCTGCTTTCACGCCCAAGTATTCGGGAATAACCGATCCAACGGAGTACATTGCGCAGTATAAGCAGTTAATATGGACGGTCTCGATCCCGCATATGTATCAAGAACTATGCATGTGCAAGAGTTTCGAGGCGACCCTTACGGGTCCTGCCCTCCAATGGTTGATTAACCTCAGGCCTAAATCCATCGGGTCATTCGCTGAGTTAGTCAACCAATTCTCCAAGTAGTTCGCCAGCAGTCGCAAGATGGAAAAACAGACTAGCGACTTTTATTATGTCGTGCAGAAGGCCGGTGAATCTATCCGGAGCTATTTGAATAGGTTCAACGCGGAGATGATCAGTGTCCACAACTGCGACGTCAAGACCGCGATCGAAGCCTACAAATACGGTCTAGACGACAGTTCGGGTATGTACACTGACTTGACCAAATATCCTCTAGAGAATTTCGAAGATGTCCATGCAAGAACCCTGGCTTATATGAGGGTGGAGGACGACCCTGCCTTTCGTCGAAAGCACTCTGACGACAAGAGGTCGCTAAGTGTAAAGAAGCCAGAGTTCAAGACGAAGGCAGTGTCCAAGTCAGAGCATGCACGACAAATCTCGAACGTGCGATTCGAGAAAAAGAAGACCGCAACTCCGACCTAGTTTCCTCAATACCATAAGATATCCGCTTACGGATTCAAATGAACTACTAAGGACTGGGTCGAGGCCCTGAAGACCGTCCAAGCGACCATCCGCTGGCCGAAGAAGTCCGAAAAAGATGACGGTAAGAAAGATAAGTCAAAGTGGTGTGACTTCCACATTGACCACGGTCATGTGACGGACGACTGCATAACCCTAAAAAAAGAGCTAGCATATCACGTCCCGAAAGTCAATCTCAAAGATATCATCGATAACGTCGTTGCTCCAGCCAACGACGTTCGACCGCCGACTCCCGAGCATGCAAAGGTCATCAACTACATAACTAGTGGTTCCGACGTATTCCGCAGCCAAACGTCACGCCAGCCAAGCACCTGACGACCGACCTACCCCTCGTTCATCAAGACCCAAAGGAGATATGGAGTTAGAAGCCATGAAGATTTCATTCGACCAAGATGACCTCGACGACTCTTATCAAAAGCATCATGACGGGTTGATAATTCAACTCACGATTGGTAATTGTTTAACCCGACGAGTCTTGGTCGATGGAGGCAGTTCAGCAAACGTCATCTTCCTTGATACCATCAAGGCCATGGGAATCGATCGATCAGAAATTACCCGACGCTCGACAACCTTGGTTGGTTTCAATGGAGGACGCGACGAGTACCTTTGGAGAGATCATCCTTCCTGTCTATGCTGGTGGGATCAATAAGTCGACAAAGTTCAACGTCATCGATTGCTTGTCGGCCTATAACATCATCTTAGGTCGACCGTAGATCCATGACATGAAAGCCGTTGCCTCGACGTATCATCAGACCATGAAGTTCCCTACGCCGTGGGGAGTTCAGGAGATCAAATGTGAGCAAAAAGTCGCCCGCGACTGTTACAAGACGACCCTGAAGCCGCAGAAGCAGACCATCTAGCAATTACAGTTCCAGGATTCTCCTGGGACAGCCGACGAATGTTAATGCCAAAAATCGCACCAAAGTACAACTTAAGGTCGATGTGGACTTAATCAACTAAAGAAAGGAACCTTTAAACGAAACGTGTGACGAAGGTAAAGATAAAGAAGACAAAGAATTTGATGACGCAGGAAAAACCTCAATCGAGGAAAAAACCTGTGGACGACAAGGGATGTCGTCGCTGCACTATGGTCGCCAATCAGGGGTGATGTCCTTGGTACTGGTGTCGATCGTACATTGGTTACAATACGAATGAAGAAAATGCTTCGAAATGTAAAGTACAAGTGTTTGGAATGTAAAACAAGTGTTTGTTGTGTGTGAAAATAAGGTGTAAACTGCTGGTCGAGGGCGGATGTCGTGCGTCGAGAGCGATTCTTCGAGTGAAAGCTTCTTTTCTTCTGTTGTTCTTGAGCTCGCTGTAGAATTCTTGAATTCAGTATCAGATGTCGATAACTAGATGTGTGTTGTGATTATTTGGTGTTCGGTCCTCCTGGAATGAGGATTTAGCTTGATATTTATAGTCTTCGGACTCTTTATTTAGCTCATTAAAGGCTTTGATGGCTTGTTGTAACGGTCGCTGTCTTCAATATGGGATTAAATGCTCGTTAATGACTTCATCGGTTATAGCCGTTGCCCATTAATGACTTTGACTCCTGCATTAACCACTTAACAAACGTAACAGTTATATTATGTGTTAGCTTGGTTGAGGTCGCATGGTCTTTATGCGACGGTCGTGCGGAGCGGGCGACGTCGAGGTCGAGTGTCGCGATGAACTCTCGACTTACCTTTCGGGAGGGACGACAGATGTTTTCTGGGTCTTTGTCGGGACCTTATCTTAATACAATTTATGGTTCATAACGAGTGTCTTACCTTTTCTGTTCGTGGTCAAGACCTGCATTAATAAACAAAAGAAACGGATGTTTGACTGTTAACGGTTAGTATAATCGTACGACCGTCTTAAGTCTCAGATGTCGGTCTTATGGAACATACGACTATCGCCAAAATATAAGACAATTTGGTCGTAGGACCAGGATGTCAGGACGATGTTGTCGTAGGACCAGAGCGATATAACACCGATGGCAGGAGACTGTCGACGTAAGACCGACGAGCCGTAACTGGCGACATAGGACTAGTAACGTAGGACTAGTGATGTGCAAAGTGCGTGACGTACGACACGTGACGTGCGACACGTGACGTGCGATCATGAGATGTAATATGACTATTGACCCAATATGTCAATTATCGTGGTTATTTAACGTATGTCGGGTATATGATAATAACGAGTATTATCCTTGTCGGTCGGGGGTAATCAATGTCCATGGGTTATGTCGAGGGTGCTTCCCAGGTCGGTCGAGGGTGTGATTTTTTACCCAAACAACTATCGCCTGGAGGAAGTCGTCCTGGACCAGAGCAAGCCTGACCAAGTTGTCTTTGTAGGTTTGTCCCTCGATCCTTGCCTTAAAGACAAACTAATATCTTTTTTGCAGGAACATGCCGACTGCTTTGCCTGGTCGCACGAAGATATGGTCGGCATAGACCCCAGTGTTATTTCTCATAATCTCAATGTCGACCCGTCATTTAAGCCTATCAAACAAAATCGAAGGAAAGTTGCTCCTGAAAGGAATAAGGTGATAAATGACGAGGTCGAGAACCTCCTCAAGACAGGGAAAATTCGAGAAGTAAAGTACCCCGACTGGCTTGCCAATGTCGTGGTCGTATAGAAGAAAAATGGCAAATGGAGGGTCTGTATCGATTTTACAGATCTCAACAAAGCTTGTCCAAAAGATCCTTTTCCATTGCCACACATCGATGCCATGGTCGACGCGACAGCAGGACATGAACTATTGACTGTTAATGCCAAAAATCGTCCAGAAGGATAACTTAAGGTTGATTATGGAGCTTAACAACTAAAGAATTGAAATCACTCGACAAACGGTACGACGAAGACAGAAAAAGTAAATAAGACAAAGATTTTGGTGACGCGGGAAAAACCTCAATGAGGAAAAAACCAGCGGACGACTGTGGATGTCGTCACTGCACTATGGTCGCCAAACAGGGGCGATATCCTTATGTTTTGGGTGTCGAGTGTACAATGATTACAATACAAATGAAAGAAAGACTTTAAATGTAAAGTAAAACAGGTGTATCGAATGTAAAAACTGGTGCGTCGTGTGTAAAAACTATGTGTCGTGCGTGTAAGTCGTGCGTCGTGTGCGGTCACTTGAGAGAAATTTATTTGCTTCGAATGTTTAGTTCATGCAGTTGTTTGAGAGCTCAGTTGTTTCGAGATGCAAGATGTCTCCAAATGATGATTTAGCCTTTGTATTTATAGCCTTCAAATGTCTTGAATGTCTCCATAAAAGCTTCTGATAACGGTCGTAACGGCCACTGGTTTTAATGCTCATAATTGTCCTTGTCGGTTATGGCCATTGGTCATCAATGACATTGACCCTGCATTAAACACTGAAAACATAACAGTAATATTGCATGTTAGTCGGTCGAGATCGTAAGGTCTCTTACGACGGTCGAGTGTCGTGAGTAACTTTCGATTTCAACTTTGGTCAGATGATAAAGTGTCATGATTTTATCCTAGTATGGAAATGTGTAGTAAATGTTTTCCCTATTTTGGTCGTGGTCGAGACTGGTGAAATTTTACCCAAACAGTTTGCCCCTAAAATTTAAAAATGGAGTGACAAATTCAAATTTTGAATTTTTAAATTTTGCTGTCAGTCGGACGTCTAGGGTCATGACACGTGTCGAAAATCGCTTTAGTTGCCTAGGAACTGGGTCGGTCCAATTCCAACTGCATGGGAAGTCGAAAAGGGGATAAGATCGTGACGTCATGCTGACGCATGATCGTGCTAAACAGCTATAAGTTGCAGATGTCGATGATCCGTGTGGTCATACGAAAAGACATGGGCACGTGTCGATCATCGGGTGACTCGACCTGACACAATCGTTTACATAAATAGAGACCCCCGATGGATCTTTTCCTTTTTACGCTTCCAAAGGGTTTTAGAGAGAGATTTCTTCTTGATTTCTTGCTATTCTTCGTCAAATCCTTTCCAAACCTGCAAGAATCTTTGACTCGATTAGGAATTTCGAGGTCTTTAGGCGCCTATATAAGGTACGATTTCTTGGTCTTTGTATGCGTCGTAAGTCGATTTCTAGGAAACCTAGAAAAAACTGGGATATCTGGGTTTTCTCAGATTTGAAAATTTGGCTAACGGGATTAGCGATGTCGACAGAACCCAGGAGTACTGTTTGGGCAAAAAATCACAGGTCTCGACCACGACCAGAAAAGGTAAGACACTCTTTATGAACTATATCTTGTATTAAGATAAGGTCCCGACAAAGGCCCTAAAAACCTCCGTCGCCCCGCCTGAATGGTAGGTCGAGAGTTCCTCACGACACTCGACACTCGACCTCAATGTCGCCCGCTCCACACGACCGTCGCATGAGATTATGCGACCTCGATCAACTAACGTTCACTATGACTGTTACGATTGTTTACTGATTAATGCAGGAGTCAACACTCTTAATGGGCAACGGATATAACCGCCGAAGAGCAATTATGAAGAATTAACAACCAACGACCGTTACAACAGTCATCAAAGCCTTTAACGATCTAATTAAAGCTCCCGAAGGCTATAAATATCAAGGAAAATCGTCATTTCAGGGGGACCAAGAAAACAGACATTCGAACTCAGAAAACCAAGCACTGAAGGCAAGAATCACACTGCGAACTCAAGAACACTCGAAGAAAAGCACTCAAGAGATCACTCTCGACGCAAGACATTCGCCCTCGACCAGCAGTTCGCACATTGTATTCACACACGACATACACTTGTTTTTACATTCCAAACACTTGTACTTTACATTTCGAAGCATTTCCTTCATTTGTATTGTATTCATTGTACGATCGACACCAATAACAAAGGACATCACCCCTGATTGGCGACCATAGTGCAGCGACGACATCCACTGTCGTCCGCAGGTTTTTTCCTCGTTGAGGTTTTTCCTGCATCATCAAATTCTCTGTCTCCTTTATTTTTATCCTCGTCGCACGTTTCGTTGAGAGATTTCTTTCTTTAGTTGTTAAGTCCACATCAACCTTAAGTTGTCCCTTTGGTGCGATTTTTGGCATTAACAGTTTGGCGCCATCCGTGGGACCCCATCTAGAGAAAATCTTCGACGAACGTGCGTCCTACTAACGGTTTCTTGGAGTTTCTTCTGTTTTCTGTTGCAGGAAAATGGCAGCCCCTGGCAATCAGCAGCATGTAATTGCCCAGATGTACCAAGAGCTCCAAGTCGCTCAAAATCAGATCAATGCCATGGCCTAACAGAGTCGCAGAGCAACTGAAGAGATCGCACGGCTAATGAATCCTTTTGGACCCCAGAATGGTCCCAAACCATTCATGCAAAATCCAGGTCCAGGATCAGGCCCGTTCGCTCAGAATCAGCACCCAGGTCCGTTCATGCAGAACCAGCTGCCGGGACCATTCAACCCAAATCCTCAGTTCGGGACGGTTCTTCCTCCGCATATAAGGCCGCCACCCATGAACAATGGGTCTCAGCCATTGCAATGTGGGTCTCAGCCGTTTCAAGGAGGATCGCATCCTTTCCAGCAAGGGTCGCAGCCGTTTCAAGGAGGGTCGCAGCCATTCCAGAATGGATCGCAACCGTTTCAGAATGGATCACAGCAGTTTCATTATGGGACGCAATCCTATCCTGTTCCTCTCAACGGGGACGCCAATGGTTCGTCGCATAGCAACGACACCAGTTCAGGAGTCAATCCGCAAGCAGGTGCTCATCCCAATGACCCCGTCGCCCAGCGGCTGAAGATGTTAGAAGATCAAAATGAGCAGGTCCTGTCCCTACTCGCCAAGCTGCCTGGGGCAGCCGTACCTGTCGATGTCGAGCCTCGCTCAGGATATCAAGCGTCGCCTTTCATCGACGAAATCGCGACCGTCGAGGTCCCAAAGAAATATAATATCCCCGCCTTCACACCCAAGTATTCAGGTGTGACCGATCCAACAGAGCACGTCACACAATATAAGCAGCTCATGTGGACGATCTCGATTCCACACATGTACCAGGAAGTATGTATGTGCAAGATTTTCGGTGCGACTCTCACTGGTCCAGCTCTCCAATGGTTAATCAATCTGAAACCCAAGTCCATCGGGTCGTTCGCAGAATTGGTCAATCAGTTCTCTCAGCAATTCGCCAGCAGTCGTAAGATGGAGAAGCAGACTAGCGACCTGTATTATGTCGTGCAGAAGGCTAGTGAGTCTATTCGAAGCTACTTCAATAGATTCAATGCCGAAATGATCAGCATCCGCAACTGTGACATCAAGACCGCGATCGAAGCTTATAAGCGTTTGTCTGGACGACAGTTCAAGTTTGTACACCGACCTGACCAAGTATCCCCCAGAGAATTTCGAAGACGTCCGAGCCCGAACCCTAGCGTATATGAGGGTCGAGAACGATGCAGCCTTTCGTCGCAAGCATACCGACGACAAGAGATTGTTAGGTGTCAAAAAGCCGGAGTTCAAGACAAAGGCTATTTCCAGAATAGAGCCCGCGCGCCAAATTTCAAATGTTCATTTCAAGACGAAAGCGGAGGCTAAGACCGCGACTAGATTCCTTCAGTACCCCAAGATATCCTCTTACGGATTCAAAGGGACCACTAAGGATTTAGTCGAAGCTCTGAAGACTACCCAAGCAACCATTCGATGGCCAAAGAAGTCCGATCAGGACGATGCCAAGAAAGATAAATCAAAATGGTGCGACTACCATGTCGACCATGGTCATGCATCGCACTCAAGAAGGAGCTAGCATATCACGTCCCGAAGGGAAATCTCAAGGATATCATCGATGACATCGTTACTCCAACTAACGACCATCGACCGTCAACCCCCGAGCATACAAAGGTCATCAATTGTATCACCGGTGGTTCAGACGTGTGTGGTCTGACATATTCTGCAGCCAAACGCCACACCAGTCAGGCGCCCGACGATCGGCCTATTCCGCGTTCATCCAGACCCAGAGGAGATTTAGAGCTAGAAGCTATGAAGATTGAGTTCGACCACGTCGAACTCGGCGACTCGTATCAGAAGCATCATGATGGGTTGATTATTCAACTCACGGTTGGTAATTGTTTAACACATCGAGTCCTGGTCGACGGGGGCAGTTCAACGAACGTCATTTTTCTCAACACCATCAAATCTATGGGAATCAATCGCTCGGAAATCACCCGACGTTCGACGACCTTGGTTGGTTTCAACGGAGAAGGGACAAGTACCTTTGGAGATATCGTCTTGCCAGTCTACGCCGGAGGAATCAACAAGCAGACCAAGTTTAGTGTCATCGATTGTGCGTCGGCCTATAACATCATCTTAGGTCGACCATGGATCCATGATATGAAAGCCGTTCCTTCGACGTATCATCAAATGTTAAAATTCCCTACGCCATGGGGAATCCAAGAGATCAAAAGTGAGCCAAAAGTCGCTCGTGATTGCTACAAGACCCCCTGAAGCCGCGAAGATAGTTTATCCAGCAGTTACGGGTCGAAGCAAGCATGACTACAGAGTCTAGACAGGTTCATCCTCCTATCCCTAACCTCGCAGATAAATTAATATATCTTCCACAGGTCGACTATCTTGCCCTGTCGCACGAATATGGACGACATTCCCCAAAATCGCCGTATCGTTCTGTCATTTAAAACCTATTTTTCTTCCTAAAAAGAATAGGATAATAAATGACAGGGGGCAAGTACCCCACTAGAGAGAGAATCTGAAAAGGTACGTTCCCTAACTCTTTTTTCATACGATTTTTTCAATACGAACGACTACTGACTTAAGCATCGGAGGGTCGTTGGCTAGCCAACGACCAACCCCCGACAATGTTTTATCGCAGGATCGCACGACCGCAATCACTGAATCTACTATTTTCACAGAGTCGCACGATAAAGGCGATCAAGTCCATGACTTGATCATCCTCCTACAGGGACATACGATTCAAACTCATTGTACGATCTAGTCGTACGGCTTACCCCTAAGTTTCTCAACTTTCATACTCTGAATAGATGCTTTAATCGCGCGTTCTTATATTTGTTTTACGTTCTTGTCATCGTATTACAATGAGTGCCTTAGTCATATGATTTCATATGTATTTTATGTTCGAAGTCATAATCAGTGTGATTTGAATAAAGCATAAAACTCAAAGCAAACGATGCATTCATTGAATAAACTGTCAGATACATACTCGACCACCAAGGGCCGAGCGGTAAAACAAAGAAAGTAAAAATCTTAAACTAAAGGAGGGCCATCCATCGCATCCATGCCCGAGGTCCCGTCCTGAGGACCTTCGCCTGCCACCTCCTCCTCGACGTCCTTCTCATCGTCTGAGTCAAGATCCCTCGCGGACCCGACGCCATTCAGATAGACGTCCAGCTCCTCCTACGCCGAAGCAAGAGGGTCCTTCCCCAGTAGATGTCGCCGAATGATCGCCGCCCGAGCAGTCAGACGAGCTATAGCAAAAACATCTTTACCCTCGTCTTTAAGGGCATGCACCTCTTTCTCCAGACTCTCCACCTTGGACTTAGAATCCTTAGCCTCTTTTGAAATCGCAGCCAAGGATTCTTTAATCCTATTCATCTCCTCCTTTTGCTCGGCAGTCATAGACAAAGATTGCGTCAGGCGATGATTGAGATCATCCTTTGCACGATGGACGACCTCTAGGCATTTTAAAGCATCAGCAAGATGCTTTGATAGATCCTCCTCGCGACTCGCAACGACGTTCGCCCTATCTAGCGTCGTAGTCTCCATTTCGCGCGCAGCAGACAAGAGATCCTTTATCTTAGCCGTCCCACCTCGCAGAGCTAAGGAAGCCTGGAGTGCCTACATAATCATAAAAACAAATATCGTTAGTAAACAACGACAACGACAACGACAATGACAACGACAACGATAAACATACTAAGTCTTGACTTACCATGAACGCCAAACCGGCTACATGGGCCCCCGTCTCCTCGATAGGAAACCCCTCGAAACGCTCCCTGAAAGAGGGGAGCAAGTATTTCTCCAGATGAGGGAACAGGTTCGTCCCGTCTAGGACATTACCAGCCATAATGTCCGACGGCATCGTAAAGTTGACTGTCGTGACCTTAGCCCCTCCCGTCGATTGATCCTTGCCCTTGTCGGCCGACAAAGGGTTCTATGCGGCAGACGGGGATTCCACCGTTTTCGCCGGAGGCGCATAACTAATGGGTGTCGCTGCAATCACCTTCTTAGGTGATACGACCCCCACCTTCTCGGGTGTAACAACTCTTGTCGAGTCGTTAACCCCTACAGACGACTCTCCCGGAGCCGTCGTCCTCATCTCCTTCGGGACTTCAGGGCCGGCATACATGGCTTTTAACCTCTTCTCTCTGCCCTGACGAGCACGCTCAAGCTCAGCTGCTCTCTTAGCAGAAACATTCAACACTTTGGGTGGTGACTCTCCTGGAAACCACAGAAGAAAGAAATGTCATAGAACACACAAAAAGATTCGAAGTAACATAGGAAGAAAAGGAAAATACGCTTACAGTCATCTCCCTCTTCCCTCTCGACTTCTCTTCCTCATTTTCTTGTTCTCCACGACTTCTCCGACTCTCTCCCTGGTTTTCTCCTAAATCTTCGTCGACGACCGCTATCTGTCGTACGACAAATGATCGTTCCTCAGCACTAACCTTCAGAAAAGTATTGATCTTCGCTTGAGAATTGGAATAAGGCCTCACGTTGTCAAACTTGACGGCTGTTAACATAAAAACAACGAGTTAAGGATCAATTAAAAACCACAAGCGACACATGGCAATGAGATTACAAAGCTCACTCGACGTATTCCATCCGGTCCTAATCCACTCACTCTCCGAATCAAGGGTCAACTTACGCACGAAAACATACCGAGTCCTCCACCCGCGATCGTTCACAGCGGTCTTTAAGACCAAGGTATGATCACCCTTAAGCTTAGAATATAAGCTACAACGATGGTACCCATCCTTCTTGGCTTGATAAGCCAAGAGGAGGTCGCAGACATTCATAGGAGTATCCCATTCCTTAGTGACACGCCCGATCACTTGCACGACTCGCCAAAACTGGGGCATTAACTGACCCGGTGCTAAATCAAACTCTAACAGGAAAGCCTTAGCTAGGGTTGAATAGGGCCATTCGAAGCCTATTTTGAAAGGATATTCATAGATTACGATATATCCGTCAGGACACTCGTTTGATCGAATCTGGCCCGCACAACTCAGTTCAATCCACGAAGGAATCTTAGCTAAACTCCTAAATTCATCGAGGCCTAATTGCTCTTGAATCGTACTCTCAGGATCTGTCGACATATTTAACAAACTTAAAAGAATCGGCAGAAATCGTACCTTATATAATCGCTCTAGACCTCGAACAGTCTCCACTGATTCGAAGATTCTCAAAGATTTGGGTAAATCCTGGACGAAGAAAGGTAAGAAATCAGGGCGAAATCTCTCCTCAAATGAGCACTTCAAATCATAAACCAAACAAGATCAATCGTGATCTCTATTTATGCCAGAAATCATGTCAATACGAATCTTTAGATGATCGCCACGCATCCCCATTCTTTCGTATACCCGAACAGATCATCGACACCTGTCATCAACAGCTGGTAAGCATAATCGTGCGTCATCATGACGTCACGAATTCGTTCCCTTTTCAACCTCTTGTTCAGTTAGAAGCGGACCAGTCTCGTTCCAAGGCGATTAAGGTAATTCTCAACTGACAAAATTTAAAACTCGAATTTGCCATCCTTCTTTCAAATTTTGGGGGCAAATTGTTTGGGAAAAAAATCACAGGTCTCGACCACGACTAGAAAAGGTAAGACACTCTTTATGAACTATATCTTGTATTAAGATAAGGTCCCGACAAAGGCCCTAAAAACCTCCGTCGTCCCGCCTGAAAGGTAGGTCGAGAGTTCCTCACGACACTCGACACTCGACCTCAATGTCGCTCGCTCCACACGACCACCGCAAGCGATTATGTGACCTCGATCAACTAACGTTCACTATGACTGTTACGTTTGTTTATTGATTAATGCATGAGTCAACACTCTTAATGGGCAACGGATATAACTGCCGAAGAGCAATTATGAAGAATTAACAACCAGCAACCGTTACAACAGTCATCAAAGCCTTTAACGATCTAACTAAAGCTCCCGAAGGCTATAAATATCAAGGAAAATCGTCATTTCAGGGGGACCAAGAAAACAGACAATCGAACTCAGAAAACCAAGTACTGAAGGCAAGAATCACACTGCGAACTCAAGAAGACTCGAAGAAAAGCACTCAAGAGATCACTCTCGACGCAAGACATTCGCCCTCGACCAGCAGTTCGCATATTGTATTCACACACGACATACACTTGTTTTTACATTCCAAACACTTGTACTTTACATTTCAAAGCATTTCCTTCATTTGTATTGTATTCATTGTACAATCGACACCAGTAACAAAGGACATCGCCCCTGATTGGCGACCATAGTGCAGCGACGACATCCACTGTCGTCCGTAGGTTTTTTCCTCGTTGAGGTTTTTCCTGCGTCATCAAATTCTTTGTCTCCTTTATTTTTATCCTCGTTGCATGTTTCGTTGAGAGATTTCTTTCTTTAGTTGTTAAGTCCACATCAACCTTAAGTTATCCCTTTGGTGCGATTTTTGGCATTAACAAGTACCATTAGAGATCAGGATGATCTCGATAGCGTTAGGAATCTAGCAAAAATCCCTGCAGGGATTACTGTTAGTAAGGCCCGTAAGATTCGACAGGAGATGTGTCCCGATGGGTACGTCATGATATACGAGTACCCTTTAAAGATAGGTTTCGAATGGCCTTACACGCCCCTGTCCAAGGCTTTTATGTGTGAATTTGATCTTTAGCCGGGGCAGCTGATGCCCCAGTTTTGGAGAGTTATCCAAGTCGTCGAGCGACTTACCAAGAGTTGGGAGACGCCGATGAATGTGAACGACCTACTGTCGGTTTACCAGGTCAAGATGGACACGTACCGTCGCTACAGCCTGTTCTCCAAACACAAGGGCGATCGTACTTTGGTTCGTATGCATTCGTGCGGGTAGGGACGCTAGACCCTGACAGCAACTGGATTAGGTCTGGATGGAACATGACGGGTGAGATTGTAGTTTTGGTCGAGTGTTCCTATTATGTTTATTGCTTTGTTTCTCAATTAATCTCCTTTCTCTATGTTTTCAGACATTAAATTTGAAGACGTGAAGCCCAAAGACGATTCTAAGGCAAAGATTGAGAAGTTTTTGGAGATCAGTCCCGACGATCGATCGTTCGTTATGCGGCATTTAGTAGACGAGGACAAAGATTTGGTGTATTTGGGTGAAAATCTTCAAGGGAGTCGAGAGGAAGAGGAAGAAAAAGAAGAGGAGGAGTAAGAAGAGACCGAGAAGAAAGAGGAGAAGGAGAGAGGAGAGTCGAGGGAAGAAGAAGAAATGACCGGTAAGTATTCCTTCGCTCGACCTAGTCTTTCTCTTCTTTCGATCGTCTAACCGTTTTTTCTTCTGCTTTACAGGAGAATCTCAGGCGAAGATGACGCCCGCAGCTGCCAACAGAGCGGCTCAAGCAGAGCTGGCCCGTCAGGACAGAGAAAAGAGGAAGGGAGCTCGACCACAGGGCCGGGTGTCCTAAAGAAGACGAGGATGACAATCCCGAGGGAACCGTCTTCGAAGGTAAGCGACTCGTCGAGAGTCGTTACTCCTGAGAAGGTGAAGGCGGCGATCGCGACTCCTGAGAAGACGAAGACGTCTTCTGACGCGATGGACGCGACGCTGGTCAGCTCGGTGCTTCTGGCTACAAAGACGACGCATGCGTCTGCAACATCAACCCGTACAGCGGCCGACAAGGGCAAGGGTCACACGATCGAGGAGAAGGAAGTCACGACGGTTAACTTTACGTTGTCGTCGGACTTCTTGGTTGATAACATTCTAGACGAGACGGAATTATTTCCGCATCTGGGGAAATTTCAGCTCCCCTCTTTCAGGGAGCGCTTCCGTGGGGTCTCCGTGGAAGAGACGGGGGCACATGTTGCCGGTCTGGCGTTCATGGTAAGTCTTTCTTTCAAGACTTGTTTTATTTTGTCGTTGTTTAATTTTGTCGAATGTTATTTTGACAATACTTTTCGTGCTTTTCAGACGTTCCAGTCTTCCTTGGCTCTGCATGCCGAAATGACAAAGATAGAAGGCCTAGTGTATTCTGCTCTTAAGAGAGAGAGGACGCGGTGTTGGAGAGGGAGAAGTCCGCTCTGGCATGTGCCGAGGGTATGTCGGTACGACTCGGCGACGCTCTGAACGAGTTGGAATCCGTCGGACATGCAAAGGACGAGGTGAACTCTCATCTGAAGCAATCATTGTCTTTGATTACCGACCAAAGGGAGGAGCTGGACAGGATGAAGGAGTCCTTGGCTATGAAGGAAAAAGAGGCCGAGGGGTCCAAGTCTAAGGTGGCGAGCTTGGAGGAAGAGGTGAGGGAGCTGAAGGACGAGGTGAGGGAGCTGAAGGACCAGGTGAAGTCTATCTTCGCTTTTGCTTGATTCACCGTACGGGCGGCGATCATGCGACGACACCTGTCGGGCAAGAATCCTCTCGCCTCTGCGTCAGAGGAGTTGGCGCTCTTTTTGTCGAAAGTCGGGTCGGAGCGGGACCTTGACTCGGATGACGAGAAGAAGGTCAACGAGGAGGAGGAGCTGGACGAGAGCTCTAAGGGCGAGGCCTCAAGCAAGGATGCGACCGATGCTCCTCTTCATCCTTAGGAAAAATCTTCGTTATTTTTGCTTTTTATTACTCGACCATTGGTGGTCGAATTATTTGGATGTAACTGATCGATCACTCAATAAATGATATTTACATTTCTCTTGTGCATTATTTTGACTCATGCATATCGTAGACAGATATAATATCAACTGTGAAATTCATTAAGTACAGAATGAATGAGAAGACGTGCGACTTAGGCATCCATTGCAATACAACGATTAGAACATAAGTCATAAGACTTTTATGTTTTTAAATCGTGTTGGCAAACATAAGCACGTGCGATCGAAGCATTCATTCAGAACAGGAAATTCTTCTAAGTTAAAAAACTTAGATCGTGGGATCGTTAGACCGTATGATCGTACAACTAGATCATACGAAGAACTTGAATCGTGCGTCCCTGTGATAAGATAATCGAGTTATAGACCCGATCGCTTATATCGTGCGATCCTGCGAGAGTGTACTGAAATCATACGATAGACTTAACAACTTAGGTCGTGCGATCCTACGATAAAACAATGTCAGAGGTTGGTCGTTGGCTAACCAACGACCCTCCGATTCTTAAGTCAGTAATCGTTATGATGAATAAAAATTGTATGAGAAAAGGAAAAGACTTAGAAGAGATACCTTTTCAAATGTGTCGTATTCCAGCTACGTGGGGTATCTTGATTGTCAAGAGTTTGGAGCTGATAGGCACCTTTACCCACAACTTCTGAGATACGATAAGAACCTTCCCATTGACCACGGCATTAGCAAGCCAGTTGGAGTATTTTATTTCTCAATTTTTCCCTGTCTTGAAGAGGTAGTTGACCTCGTCATTTATCACCTTATTCCTTTCAGGAGCAAATAGGTTTAAATGACGGGTCGTCATTGAATTTATGGGAATTGACGCCAGGGTCTATGCCGACCATGTCTTCGTGCGACCAGGCAAAACAATCGACATGTTCCTGTAAGAAAGATATTAGCTTGTCTTTAAGGTAGGGATCGAGAGACGAACCTGCCAGGATTTTTGGGTTAAGCCTGCTCTGGTCCAAGACGATTTTCTCCAGGCGATTGTCATCGACTGTCCCAAGAGCATCCTGGATTTTCAACTGCTAGATAGCCTACTTCTGCGGCTTCAGGGTGGTCTTATAGCAGTCACGGGCGACTTTCGGCTCACTTTTGATCTCCTGGACTCCCCACGGCGTAGGGAACTTCATGGTCTGCTGATACGTCGAGGGGACGGCTTTTATTTCATGGATCCATGGTCGGCCTAAGATGATGTTATAGGCCGACGAGCAATCAATGACGTTGAATTTCGTCTGCTTATTGATTCCCCCTACATAGACAGGCAAGATAATCTCTCCAAAGGTACTCGTTGTGTCTCCATTGAAACCGACCAAGGTTGTCGAGCGTCGGGTGACTTCCGATAGATCGATTCCCATGGCCTTGATGGTATCAAGGAAGATGACGTTCGCTGAACTGCCTCCATCGACCAAGATTCTTCGGGTTAGACAATTACCAATCGTGAGTTGAATAATCAAACCGTCATGATGTTTTCGATATGAATCACCGAGGTCGTCTTGGTCAAATGAAATCTTCATGGATTCTAACTCCATATATCCTTTGGGTCTTGATGAACGAGGGGTAGATCGATCGTCGGGCGCCTGGCTAGTGTTAATGCTAAAAATCGCACCAAAGGGACAACTTAAGGTTGATGTGGACTTAAACAACTAAAGAAAGAATCTTTCGACGAGACGTGCAACGATAAATAAAATAAAGAAACAAGGGATTTGATGACGCAGGAAAAACCTCAATCGAGGAAAAAACCTGCGGACGACAGGGGGTGTCGTCGCTGCACTATGGTCGCCAATCAGGGGCGATGTCCTTGAATACTGGTGTCGATCGTACAGTGATTACAATACAAATGAAGAAAATGCTTCGAAATGTAAAGTACAAGTGTTTGAATGTAAAAATAGGTGTTTGTCGTGTACAAAACAAAGTGTGAACTGCTGGTCGAGGGCTGTTGTCGTGCGTCGAGAGCGATATTTAGAATAATGGTTCTTCACTTCAGGTGTTCTTGAATATTGCTTTGGTTGTTAATCGCCGGATCTTCGATGTCTTGAAATGTTGATTGAGCTTGATATTTATAGTCTTCGTGTCCTTAGCTTCATCCATGAATGCTCCTTTAATGGCCTTAACGGTTGGAAACGGTCGCCGGAGTAATGATCTTCGTCCGTTACGGTCGCCGGCTGTTTAATGATTGCGTCGGTTATAGTCGTTGCTCCTTAATGACTTTTACTCCTGCATCAAACACTTAATAAACGGTCATGGTTAACGTTAGCTTTGATCGAGGTTGCACGTCTTTATATAATAGTCGTGCGGATCGGGCGACGCTATGGTCGAGCGTCGTAAGGAACTCTCGACTTATCTTTTATGAGGGACGACGATGGTGTTCTAGGTCTTTGTCGAGACCTTATCTTAATACAATATATAGTCCCTAATCATACGTCTTACCTGTTCTGGTCGCGGTCGAACGACGTGATTTTTTGCCCAAACAGTTTGCCCCCAAAATTTGAAAATTGAATGTCAAATTTAAGTTTTAAATTTTGCTTGTCGAGCGCTTAAGCTCGTGACCTGGGTTGAGGGACTTACCTGGTTATCGTGGAACTAGACCGGTTCGCCTTTAACTGAACGAGAAGTTGAAAAGTTGTGACGTCATACTGACGCGCGATGATTCTTACCAACTGTCGAGGACAAGTGTCAAAGATCCGGGCGGATATACGAAAGGACATGGACGCGTGTTGATTTGCCGAAAGACTCGATCTGACATATCCGTCCGCATAAATAGAGATTGCGATTGGTTTTCTTCTGTTTACGATTCAGGACAGTGTTGAGCAGAGCTTTCTCTTAGGGTTTTTTTGTCGCTTTTCGTTCGATTACCCTGTTCGGAATTATCAATTTTCGGGATCATATAAGATACCAATTCTTTAGCCGTCGTATGCGCCGCAAGTTCATTTCCAGGAAACCTAAGAAGAATTGGGATATCTGGGGTTTTTCGGACTTGCTTATTAATTTAACAGGTTTAGAGATGTCGACGGAGCCTAAGAGTATTATAGAAACCGAGGACGATCTAGACGACTTCAGAAGCCTGGCTAGGATTCCCATGGGGATCAGTATAAACAGGGCTGGCGGCGTTCGTCCTGAAATGTGTGCTAAAGGGTATGCTGTTATATATGAGTACCCGTTTAGGATAGGTTTCCGCTGGCCATATTCGCCTCTAGCCTAGGAGTTTATGTGCGAATTTGACCTCTCGCCAGGACAACTGATGCCCCAGTTTTGGCGAGTCATTTTGGTCATTGAACGACTTACTTCCGGTTGGGATTCACCGATGGGTGTGAGGGACCTTCTGACGGCGTACAAATTCACGAAGGATCAGTATTGGCGCTATAGCTTGTTTTCGAGACATAAAGGTGATCGTACTTTGGTTTTAAATACGTCAGTCAATGATCGTGGGTAGAAGAAGAAATATGTATTCGTACGGTTGGCAACGCTCGACTCTGATAGTGACTGGATCAGAGAGGGCTGGAATATGACGGGTGAGTTGTCGATCTATATCTTTTTAACCGGTTCTTATCTGATTCCTCTTTGACTGTTCTTTTCTTTTATGCTCAGATATTAATTTTGACAAAGTAAAACCTGATCAAGAATCCAAGGCTAAGATCAAGAAATTTTTAGAGTTCAGTGCCAGGGATCAGACGTACGTTAATCGTCACCTGGTAGATGAGGATAACGACACTGTTTTCTTGAGTGATAGGATCAGAATGGGTCGAGAGGAAAGTGAGAAAAATGATGAAGAAGAAGAGGAGTCCGAGGGGACTGAAGGAGATGATCTGGAAGTAGAGATAACCGATAATTGTTCTTCTCTTCTCTTCTCTTCTTAACTTAATCTGTTTTTATTCTTCGAGTGTCTAATCCTTTGTTTTCGCCCATACAGGGGAATCTCATACACGGGTGTCATCTTCTGTTACTAGGATGATGACTCAGGCTGAACCGACTCGCAAGGCGAGGGATAATAGAAAGAAGGACACTTCGACGACTGGGTTAGGGGTCCTGAAGAAGAAATAGGTCTCGACATCTGGGTCGGGTCTCTCGAAAAGAAAAGAAGTCCCGACGGCTGGGTCTGACTTCTCGAAGAGGACAAAGATGTCCATTCTTGTAACGTCCCAAAAATTACAAGGAATTTAAAATTTTAAAAACATGCATTTCATTATAAAACAATCACAATTTAATAATTCGTAACTCAAATGAAGTTAACGTCTTTAACTCGAACAGTCAATAAAGTTTATGCAGCGGAAATTTCATAAAATAAAATCCAAAGGTTTGAAAGTGAAACTTAAACAATTCTTGACACTCAGCGCCTAGTGTGTGTACCGTCAAGCCCGACTGCCGCTCGCACCTGAAATCACAACATATTGGGAAAAGGGTAAGCTAAACGCTTAGTGAATCCTATCACACACGCAGGTAGCAACCCCACGTATATCGCCCCTACTCGCCAGTAGGCAACATCACCATCACCACGGATATATATCCACATAACAATTAGCGTATAAATACGAACCTCGGTCCCACCGAGCACACCAAAAATATATCGATACAAGCTCAGTCCCACCGAGCCCTCGGTCCCACCGAGCCCTCGGTCCCACCGAGTAAAGACATTGATATAAGCCCAGTCCCACCGAGCCCTCGGTCCCACCGAGTAAAGATAATACAATTGTACTAGCTCAGTCCCACCGAGCCCTCGGTCCCACCGAGCCCCCCAGTCCCACTGAGGTGTACACAAGCATACATAATTCACATACACATTCAACAGATCACAACTAGATATCACATCCCAACTAATTCACGTAAACACGTAATAACACATAATAACACGTAACACAAAATAACGATATGCATGAAATTCCTAACTACGCGGTGAGAGAACTCACCTCAAAGCAAAGCGACGCGCTCCCGAGCCGCAACACCAGCACGTCAACCTTCCTCACATTTTCCCACCTAATTACGCACTAAAACGTCAACGGAAGGTCCCAACTCACGACACTTTTACTAGTTTAACGAAACTAAAAATTCCAGCTTTTATACTAAAAACGCAGGTCTGTTCGGGACCCATTTTACCCCTGCTAAACTGATCAAACCAAAAATATAATTCCACATTCAGGAAGTTCAATGTCTTACGGTTCCAGGGACGTATCGCACGCGTCCTAACGATATTCCTAGCACTCTATATGAATTTTACAAAAACACCTCTCAGAGCAGCTAAAACAGGACCTGTCCGTATAAAATGGCAATTTGACACTAGCTATGGCCCGAACTGGTTTTTCCACAAAACATATAAAAGTTACTAGACTCAGAATGGGAACTTTTGGCACCAGCTCCATCCCAATCCGACATTCCTAGCAAAAGTTATAACTTTTACAACACAGGGCAGAAACTGTACAATTTACATAAAATGATAACCTTTTGAACTTGAACCCAATGAGACGTCTTAATCCAAACAGACCCGCAAAGCAACATGACTTACTGTTTTAGGGTTGACATGGGTTGAACCACACCATGCACCACCCACTGCCGCCTCCGGCGGTGGTGGTGGTTGGCGGCGACGACGGTGGTTGCGGTCGATAACCTCCGGCGAAACCTCCCAACATCACCCGCAACCCCACACCTGCACACACCCACACACCCGCAAGCGCACGCACTCTCTGCCGCCATCGCGGCGGCGTGCAGCGGCGTCCCCGCCGCCAGCAGCCGTGGCTACGGCGGTGGTGGTGGCGGTTTACATTCTCCGACGAGGAAAAACATCAAATAAAACGAACGGGACACTTACCTTAACGGAATCCCTCTTCCTCCTCCTTTCCGACCACTCCCGACGCTGGTTCCCTCACGCCGGCGATCGCCTCCTTCCTCCTCTCGACCCTTGCTCTCTTTCTCTCTCGGTTTTTTTCTTCCTCCCTCTCTCTTCCGATTCCTCTCTCTCTCTCTCTTTTCCTTTCTCGGCCGAAAACAACAAGAAGGGGGAGGGGAGATGGCTAAAGGTTCTTGGGGGTTACTAACATGAAACCGAAGGGGAAGGGGAAGGGGAAGGGGTGTCTCTTGGCTGATCCCATGCACAAGTTTGGCCCCCTTGCCACTTTTGGCCCCTCAACTAAACTCTTCTCGCAAACCAACAAAATAGTTGACATATTTAACAATTAGGTCCAAATCGTCTAATCCCGTTAACGGAAACCACGTTAAATATTAACTTAAAAAAAGATTAATAATACGAAAATACATACCGGGATACGGGCTTTACAACTCTCCCCCACTTGGATTAGACTTCGTCCTCGAAGTCTATGCCCGTGAATAGCTATAGATAGGTCTCCCACATCTCAACCTCAGGTTCCCAAGTTCAGTCGGAACACTTTCGGTGTTTCCATTAGACCTTCACTAACTGGAATTTAAGATTTCCCACACCGCCTAAAAATCTCTCGAATACTTTTCTTACCACAAAACTCCTTCAAGTACACCGCAAGTATGATCGGAGGAACACTCCAACAACTGCATTCATTCCTAGTCAAACGACTTCGGTTGTCTCCCAACCATAGATAATCCAAACATCCCGATTCAAATTTCAAGCTCTAACCATTCTAAAGTTGCTCACCAATATACCCTACAGGATACTCGAATTCGATCATTCCTATCATTAACTGTCGATTAACTTTCACGAGTTCTAATAGACTCCCACAATTTATTCCACATGAATTATCAAACTAGTAAATTTATAATCATCCACGAAGGTCATTCCACCACAACCATTCACCACAAGCAAACATCTCAGGATTACTACTACCATCAACATAATTTCCTTAAAATTGGCTACAATTCCCCAATTACACTAAGGCATTTGGCCTCAAGCCCAAAAGTCGACACCTAAGTATACTATTTACCTCAAAAATTCTACGCATTTATCCTCTTTATTACAAAGGGCAGCATTCCCTAACCGATACTATTCGGCCTACAGTACCCACACGCGTGGGATACCCAACCTTCCACCATCGACGTATCTTCCACATTCGCTCTACGAAACCCAGTTACACCCCAACGCCTACCTCTCAGGTACGTCTCAAGTCCCGGCACATCGGAGCTACCTCTCAGGTAAGTGCCCAAGACTGTAACCTCTTAGTGCCTACTGGAAAGTCAAGGTCATAACACATGAATACCGGAGTCCCACCCCGAGATACCCAACTGACCATTAAGACCGAGAAATTGACCCATGACTATCACAGACAAAATTCGGAATTTCCCCCGAAACTCTCTCGCGATTGGCATTTTCCTCCAAAACTGCCACCTCCTGAGCACTACCTATCGACTCGAGAAGAGGTGCAACCACTGTTAACCGTTGACACAAGCCCCACAGTGGCTCACCACCCAGATGTCGACTAAGTGCGTCTGTAGCAACATCCGCTTTACCGGGGTGGTAAAGTATCTCACCATCATAATCCTTGACCACGTCAAGCCACCTCCTCTGACGCATGTTGAGGTTTTGCCGGTCATCAAGTACTGGAGGCTTTTATGGTTAGTGTATACACTTGACGCCATACAAATAGTGCCTCCAAATCTTGAGAGCAAACACCACCAATTCTTACATACCCTCCGACAAAGTCAACATCGGAGCCTCGCATAACGCCTGCGTAGCTCCCAAAGCCCTCTGCTGCTCTTCACCCCAACTAAAAGCCGCAGATTTCTTCGTCGATCGGGTCATCGGTAAACCAATCTTGGAGAAATCCTGAATGGATCTTCGGAAGTACCCTGCTAACCCAAGAAAACTCCGTACTTCAGTGAGAGTCTTTGGCACTTCCCACCGCATCACAGCCGTAATCTTGGCCGGATCCACCATAATACCATTCTGGTTAACGACATGCCCTCGAAAGTGGACCTCTCGTAACCAGAACTCCCACTTGGAGAGCTTAGCATACAGCTTCTCCCTCCTCAAAACTTCCAAAACTTCTCGCAAATGCATCTCATGCTCTTCCTTCGACTTCGATTACACAAGAATATCGTCGATGAACACGATCACCGATCGATCCCACATAGGGCTACATACCCGGTTCATGAGGTCCATGAACGCTGCGGGTGCATTGGTGAGCCCGAGAGGCATCACCACAAACTTGTAAATGGCCATGACGTGAACGAAAGGCCGTCTACTCCGTATCCTCTCTCCTCACCCGCATCCGATGATACCCCGATCTCAAATCAACCTTAGAGAACCACGAGGCTCCCTGAAGCTGATCGAACAAGTCATCGATCCTTGGCGGAGGATAACGATTCTTCACCGTAAGCTTATTCAACTCACGGTAGTCTATACACATCCGTTGGGACCCGTCTTTCTTTTTCACAAACAGAATCGGGGCTCCCCACGGTGGACAACTCGGCTTGATGAACTCCTTTTCGATAAGTTCCTGCAACGAGTGTACAACTCCTTCATTTCCGGTGGAGCCAGGCGATAAGGTGCCTTGGCCACCGGAGCAGCATCCGGAATCAAATCAACGTGGAACTCTACCTGTCGCTCGGGAGGTATCCCCGGTAACTCCTCGGGAAAATACGTCAGCAAACTCCCGTACAACTGGCACATCCTCCACAAACTTCTTCTCTCCGTCGACACGCGTGTCGATCACATACGCCAAAAATCCCTGACCACTATGCTGCAAGTACCTCCGAGCCCTTGCAGCCGAACATATCGCTGAGGTCCGCCTGGGCAAGCCGCCCTGAACTAGCATTTCTCCCCCGCTTGGGGTTCGAACTCGTACTTGTTTGCGACGACAAACAATCTCCGCATCATACGCATCCATCCAATCCATGCCCACAGTCACGCACAACTCCCGCATAGCGATCGGAATCAAATCAATCGGGAACCTCACACCAGAGATCTCCAAAGTGCACCCCCGGTACACGTCAGTAACCGTCAAGGTCCTGTCTTCAGCAACTGCAACCACAAGTGGACAGCCTAACCGTCCCTACAACTCGGCCCCAAACACTCACTGACTATGTGAGACATGGAAGGATGAGTAGCCCCGCTATCAATCGTCACCACAACAAGCACCGAGTTAACCAAGAACGTACCTGTCACCACTTTATACGTAGCTTGTGCCTCCTCCACTCCCAGTTGACGAACTCTACCTCAGGCCGCCTCCATCACTACAGCAAGTGAAGCATACTGCGCGGTACTCACGAACTCCCTGATCTTGGTACGTAACATATCCTTGCACCGTGTCCTCTTCATGTCCTCAAAAGCAGCATGCTAAGGATAGAATAATGTCATTTCCGTAAACTTTCGGTTCACCTCCTTTATGGCCTCCGCAATCTGATAGAGCTCCAAGAACTCTTTGGCACTCCTCTCCATCTCCAATAGAGGCACATGCTCTACACGAAACATACGACGAACTCCTCCCAGATCAAGTAGTGCGCCCGTTAAGCGTCAAAGCAATAGCACACCAGTCTTTCGCTCCGTCTCGTAACAGATTCACCGCGAAGCGAACCTTCTAGTTCGCAGGACAACCACCGGTAAGGAATGTGTACTCTATAACCGATCCCGACCCTCTTGTTCGGGGCTGCCCACCCGCAGGGGGTGGAATCGCCGCGATACGCTCCTCCATCGACACTATTACCTCATCACGAATGGCGGTAATAATTTCGGGGATCGCCTCCTCAAAATATGCGTCACCTCGACCGCAAACATCTCACGAATCTGATCAGCAATAATTCCAGCATCAGTATCTGGATCAACATTGTTGTTCCTCCTTAACGAGCTACTAGCACACATTAAAATCTGCTAACTACGCTCACACTCAACTCTTCGGATTCTCTGTGACCTTCCCCGACTCGAGCACGGATCCTGTGCTTCAGATAGTAGGAGCTCTGCTACTACCCTTCACACCTATCCTTACTCGTTTCGAGTCCTGTCCCGGGACGTCCAAGTAGTTGCTTACCACAAACAAACACATATGCCCATTCCGGCATATGCAAACACTTTTCCTAGCTCCCTAGAAAAGTCGTAATACCCCACCACCCTTGCTAGAACGGAACCCCCACTAGCCCTGACGAGTCCCCTCGTAAACGCACAGTCGTATACAGTGAAACCAGATAGACATTCGAATATAAGATTCTATCCTACAACGGTTGGACTCAAACAAGAGCTGCGCAATAGAACTAAATCCAACATTCTAAGGCTATTCAGTTCCTACTGCATACAACCTAAGGTGCATTCACATAACAACCTATCAAGGCTAGCATGAGTTCCTAATAGCAAGTAACAAGTATACAGTACCACAAAATCCACGTAAGCAATCTAGCATACATACTCCTATGTTCTAGAAAGCAATCTAGCATACGTACTCATATGTAAACGCTATTCCCAGCTCACTAGGAATTTCATCTCATCCCACTACTCTTGCTACAACGGAATCCCTGTTAGCCATAACGAGTTGCCTCGCGAATACCCAGTCGCACACAGCGTGAATCAAATAGACATTCGAATACAAGATTCTATCCTAGAACGGTTGTTCTCAAACAAGAGCTGCGCAATAGAACTAAATCAAATATTCTAAGGCTATATGATTCTTACTGCATGCAACCTATAGGGCCTTCACTTGACAACCTACTATAACTAGCATTGATTCCTACTAGCAAGCAGTCATCGTACAGTACAGTGTAAACAACCTCGGCAATCTAGCATGCATACCCTATGCCTAGAAAGCAATAAATACACTAAGTGTTGTACCTTCCCAATTGGCGTCGGCTGACTGTACACACTGCGCCCACGATCCCCGTTTCCCAAACGGGCTTTCTCCGTTCATTTATTTTCAAAGATTTTAATAAGAGAGTTTAAAAAAACTTCATAGCCGCAACTTGAGACCAAACACACCGAGATGTGTTTGATTCACTAAAGCTGTGCTCTGATACCAAGTTGTAACGTCCCAAAAATTACAAGGAATTTAAAATTTTAAAATCATGCATTTCATTATAAAACAATCAAAATTTAATAATTCGTAACTCAAATGAAGTTAACGTCGTTAACTCGAACAGTCAATAAAGTTTATGCAGCGGAAATTTCATAAAATAAAATCCAAAGGTTTGAAAGTGAAACTTAAACAATTCTTGACACTCCGCGCCTAGTGTGTGTACCGTCAAGCCCGACTGCCGCTCGCACATGAAATCACAACATATTGGGAAAAGGGTAAGCTAAACGCTTAGTGAATCCTATCACACACGCAGGTAGCAACCCCACGTATATCGCCCCTACTCGCCAGTAGGCAACATCACCATCACCACGGATATAAATCCACATAACAATTAGCGTATAAATACGAACCTCGGTCCCACCGAGCACACCAAAAATATATCGATACAAGCTCAGTCCCACCGAGCCCTAGGTCCCACCGAGCCCTCGGTCCCACCGAGCCCTCGGTCCCACCGAGTAAAGACATTGATACAAGCCCAGTCCCACCGAGCCCTCGGTCCCACCGAGTAAAGATAATACAATTGTACTAGCTCAGTCCCACCGAGCCCTCGGTCCCACCGAGCCCCCCAGTCCCACTGAGGTGTACACAAGCATACATAATTCACATACACATTCAACAGATCACAACTAGATATCACATCCCAACTAATTCACGTAAACACGTAATAACACATAATAACACGTAACACAAAATAACGATATGCATGAAATTCCTAACTACGCGGTGAGAGAACTCACCTCAAAGCAAAGCGACGCGCTCCCGAGCCGCAACACCAGCACGTCAACCTTCCTCACATTTTCCCACCTAATTACGCACTAAAACGTCAACGGAAGGTCCCAACTCACGACACTTTTACTAGTTTAACGAAACTAAAAATTCCAGCTTTTATACTAAAAACGCAGGTCTGTTCGGGACCCATTTTACCCCTGCTAAACTGATCAAACCAAAAATATAATTCCACATTCAGGAAGTTCAATGTCTTACGGTTCCAGGGATGTATCGCACGCGTCCTAACGATATTCCTAGCACTCTATATGAATTTTACAAAAACACCTCTCAGAGCAGCTAAAACAGGACATGTCCGTATAAAATGGCAATTTGACACTAGCTATGGCCCGAACTGGTTTTTCCACAAAACATATAAAAGTTACTCGACTCAGAATGGGAACGTTTGGCACCAGCTCCATCCCAATCCGACATTCCTAGCAAAAGTTATAACTTTTACAACACAGGGCAGAAACTGTACAATTTACATAAAATGATAACCTTTTGAACTTGAACCCAATGAGACGTCTTAATCCAAACAGACCCGCAAAGCAACATGACTTACTGTTTTAGGGTTGACATGGGCTGAACCACACCATGCACCACCCACTGCCGCCTCCGGCGGTGGTGGTGGTTGGCGGCGACGACGGTGGTTGCGGTCGATAACCTCCGGCGAAACCTCCCAACATCACCCGCAACCCCACACCCGCACACACCCACACACCCGCAAGCGCACGCACTCTCTACCGCCATCGCGGCGGCGTGCAGCGGCGGCCCCGGCGCTGGCAGCCGTGGCTACGGCGGTGGTGGTGGCGGTTTACATTCTCCGACGAGGAAAAACATCAAATAAAACGAACGGGACACTTACCTTACGCCGGCGATCGCCTCCTTCCTCCTCTCGACCCTTGCTCTCTTTCTCTCTCGGTTTTTCTCTTCCTCCCTCTCTCTCTCTCTTTTCCTTTCTCGGCCGAAAACAACAAGAAGGGGGACGGGAGATGGCTAAAGGTTCTTGGGGGTTACTAACATGAAACTGAAGGGGAAGGGGAAGGGGAAGGGGTGTCTCTTGGCTGATCCCATGCACAAGTTTGCCCCCCTTGCCACTTTTGGCCCCTCAACTAAACTCTTCTCGCAAACCAACAAAATAGTTGACATATTTAACAATTAGGTCCAAATTGTCTAATCCCGTTAACGGAAACCACGTTAAATAATAGCTTAAAAAAAAGATTAATAATACGAAAATACATACCGGGATACGGGCTTTACAATTCTGAGGGAACCGTCTCTGAAGACAGGTAACCCACCGAGGGTTGCCTTGTCCAGGAAGGCGATGACGTCGGTTGCGTTTGACACGACCGGCGTAAAATCCGTGGATACTGCGCAACCGACGACGATGTTTCCCGTTTTCCTATCCGGCCCTTCGTCGTCCGACATGGGCAAATGTGCGCAGAAAGGATCTGTGGGGGAGACGACGGTCAACTTTACGTTGCCGTCGGATTTTTTGGACGACAATGTCTTGGACGAGACGAAGTTGTTTCCCCACTTAGAAAAATATTTGCTCCCGTCTTTCAGGGAGCGTTTTGACGGGTTTTCTTTTGAGAAAAAAGAGTTCCATGCAGCTGGACTCGTATTCTTGGTAAGTTTTTCTTTCAAAACTTGTTTTGTCGCAGTCGTTGTCGTTGTTTATTGACGATGTTCGTCTTTATGATTTTGCAGGCACTTCAAGCTTGCTTAGCATTACAGACTGAGACGACGAATGTAAAGAGCTTGACGGCTTCTGTTATCAAGGACGAAGAAGCAGCGTTGGCTAAGGAAAAAGCTGCCATGGAGCACGAAGAGGCGGTGTCAATGCGCCTTGACCATGCTTTTGATGAGCTAGATGCCCTCGGTCATGCAAGGGACAAGGTGGATTCCCGTTTGAAGGAATCTCTATCTTTGATGCGTGATCAGAGAGAGGAACTGGACGGGATGAAGGCATCTTTAGCTGCGAAGAAAAAGGAGGTTGAAGAATCCAAGATTAAAGCGACGAACTTGGAGGAAGAGTTTGAGGAGTTGAAGGTTGAGAATAGGTCTTTCTTTTCTTACGCTCGACTTACTGCGCGTGCTGCTATCATGCGACGACACCTGCTAGGAAAAGACCCTCTTGCTTTGGCGAAGGAGGAGTTGGACATCTATCTGAATGGCGTTGGGACCGAGAGAGATCTTGACTTAGATGATGAGAAAGATGTCGAAGAAGAGATGGCAAGCGAAAACCTTCTGGATGGGACTTCGGGCACGAATGCAACGGATGTTCCTTCTTTAGTTTAAGAATTTTCTCTTTCTTTTTTGTTTTACTGCTCGACCGTTGGTGGTCGAGCGCGTTTTTGACAATTTTTCTGATGAATGCACTTTTTTTTGGTTTGAACTTTATTGGTAAACAACTATCGCATCGATTGAACAGAAGATACATAGAAATCATGCGACCAAGGCGTTTATAAAATATGAGAACATACGATCAAAGTATCCATACAGGGTATAAGAAAGAAAAAATAAGGCATTCGTTTAGAATGTATGCTAATCAAACACCAATACATGCGACTAAGGTATTTATTCAAAACTCGAAGTTTTTCTAAATTAAGAAGCTCAGGCTGCGAAGCCGTCTATGCTATCGTGCAACTAAGTCGTTCGACTAGCTGTAAGGTGTGATCAAGTCATGGACCTGATTGTCTATGTCGTGCGATCCTGCGATAAAACGATGTCGAGGGTTGGTCGTTGGCTCACCAACGACCCTCCGATGCTTAAGTCAGTAGCTGTTTGTGAGAAAAATTTGTAGGGAAAAGAGTTAGAAATCATACCTTTCTCCTTCATGGGGTATTGCACCCCTGACATTTATTATACTATTCTTTTTGGAAAGAGAGATAGGTTTTAAATGACAGGACGAAACGACGATCCGATGAGATACTGTCTGTGATTGATCATGTCGTCGTACGACAGGGCACCATAGCGACGTTTCGACTCATTCTCGATCTTCAGGATTCCCAATGGCGTAGGGGATTTTATTTGATAACTTTTGCATGCTCGGGAGTCGACGGTCGATGGATGTTAATAACGACATTATCAATAATATCTTTGAGATTACCTTGTGGAACATGATATGCCAATTCCTTCTTGAGTGCGATACAATCATTTGTCGCATGACCATGGTCGACGTGGAAGTCGCACCACTTTGATTTATCTTTCTTAGCATCGTCCAAGTCAGACTTCTTCGGCCACCGGATGGTTGCTTGGGTGGTCTTCAGAGCTTCGACTAAGTCTTTAGCTGACCCTTTGAACCCATAAGAGGAGATATTGGGATACACGGGGAATTTAGTCGCGGTTTTAGCTTTTGCCTTCGTCTTGAAACGAACGTTTGAAATCTGACGCGCTAGCTCTATTCTGGATATGGCTTTCGGCTTGAATTCTGGCTTCTTGACACCTAACGGATTCTTGTCGTCAGTGTGTTTGCGACGAAAGGCTGCATCATCTTCGACCCTCATATATGCTAAGGTTCAAGCTCGGACGTCTTCGAAAGTCTCTGGGGGATATTTGGTCAGATCGATATATAAACCCGAACTATCGTCTAAACCACGCTTATAAGCTTCGATCGCAGTTTTGATGTCACAATTGCGGATACTGATCATTTCGGCATTGAATCTATTGAAATAACTTCGAATAGACTCATTGGTCTTCTGCACGACATAGTACAGATCACTAGTCTGCTTTTCCATCTTACGACAGCTGGCGAATTGCTGGGAGAATTGGTTGACCAATTCGGCGAACGACCCGATAGATTTGGGTTTGAGACTAATCAACCACTGGAGAGCTGGACCAATGAGAGTTGCCCCGAAACTCTTGCACATGCATACTTCCTGGTACATGTGTGGAATCGAGATTGTCCACATGAGCTGCTTATACTGCGCGACATGCTCGGTTGGATCGGTCACACCCGAATACTTGGGAGTGAAGGCAGGAATGTTATACTTCTTTGGGACCTCGACGGTGGCGATCTCGTCGATGAAGGGCGACGCCTGATACCCCGAGCGAGGCTCGACATCGACATGCACGGCTGCCCCAGGCAACTTGGCGAGCAAGGACATGACGCGCTCATTTTTGTCTTCTAACATCTTCAAACGCTGGGCGACGAGATCGTTAAGATCAGGATTTGCCCCTGTCCAGGGATATCCCTGGACTAGTGCCGTTACCATGCGACGAACCATTGGTGTCCCCGTTGAACGAAACAAAATATGGCTGCGACCCATAGTGGAATTGTTGCGGTCTATTCTGAAACGATTGTGGTCAATGCTGAAATGGCTGCGATCTCTGCTGGAAAGATTGCGATCCTTGCTGGAAAGGTTGCGGACCCCTTTGGAACGACTGGGAAAACGGCTGGGATTCATTCTGAAACGGCTGGGAGCCACCTTGCAATGGTTGGGATCCATTGTTCAAGGGTGGTGGTCGGATGTGCTGAGGGGGAATCTGCCCAGACTGGGGATGCGGAATGAACGGACCCGGCTGCTGATTCTGCATGAATGGACCTGGATGATGATTCTGCGCGGACGGGCCTGGTCCCGGGCCTGGATTCTGGATGAATGGTCTAGGACCATTTGTTTGGGCAAAAAATCACGTCGTACGACCACGACCAGAGCAGGTAAGATGCGCGTTATAATCCAAAACTTGTATTAAGATAAGGTCTCGACAAGAACCCAGAAAACATCCGTCGTCTCCCGTAAAAGGTAAGTCGTACGTCTCCCATGACGCCCGACCATAGCATCGCCCGTCCCGTACGACCATCGCGTAAGATCATTGCACCTACGACGAAAGCTAACGTTAACCTTGTCTGTTACGTTTGTGAAGTATTTATTGCAGGAGTCAAGGCCATTAACAGCAAGTAGTCGTAACGGACGAAAAGAATTATGGATAATCACTCCGGCAACCGTTTCTAGCCGTTGTAACCGTTAAAGAGAGCACTTAATGATGCGGAGACTATAAATACTGAGTTCAAGCAATCATTTCAGGACATCTGAGACAACACAGAAGAACTCTACAGCAAATTCAAGTGAAGCATTGTCTCTCGAAGAACTCACTCTCGACGCACGACGACAGCTTTCGACCAACAGTTATTTACACATTGTATTCACACAACAAACACCTGTTTTTACATTCAAACACTTGTACTTTACATTTCGAAGCATTTACTTCATTTGTATTGTAATCACCGTACGACTGACGCCAGTACCAAGGACATCGCCCCCGATTGGCGACCATAGTATAGCGACGACACCCACTGTCGTCCGCAGGTTTTTTCCTCGTTTGAGGTTTTTCCTGCGTCATCAAATCCCTTGTCTATTTATTTTTATTCTCGTCGCACGTCTCGTCGAAAGATCTTTTCTTTAGTTGTTTAAGTCCACATCGACCTTAAGTTGTCCCTTTGGTGCGATTTTTGGCATTAACACCATTCTGGGGTCCAAAAGAATTCCTTAGACGCACGATCTCTTCAGCTGCTCTGCGATTCTGCTCTGCCATTGCATTGAGTTGATTCCTGGGAACCTCGAGCTCCTGATACATCTGAGCGACGGCTTGCTGCGGATTTCCAGGGGCTGCCATTTTCCTGCAACAGAAAATAGAAGAAACTCCAAGAAACTATTAGTAGAATGCACGTTCGTCGAGGATTTTCTCTAGATGTAGTCCCACAGATGGCGCCAAACTGTTAATGCCAAAAATCGCACCAAAGGGACAACTTAAGATTGATGTGGAGTTAAACAACTAAAGAAAGAATCTTTCGACGAGACGTGCGACGATAAATAAAATAAAGACACAAGGGATTTGATGACGCAGGAAAAACCTCAATCGAGGAAAAAACCTGCGGACGACAGGGGGTGTCGTCGCTGCACTATGGTCGCCAATCAGGGGCGATGTCCTTGAATACTGGTGTCGATCATACAGTGATTACAATACAAATGAAGAAAATGCTTCGAAATGTAAAGTACAAGTGTTTTAGTGTAAAAATAGGTGTTTGTTGTGTACGAAACAAAGTGTGCACTGCTGGTCGAGGGCTGTTGTCGTGCGTCGAGAGCGATATTTAGAATAATGGTTCTTCACTTCAGGTGTTCTTGAATATTGCTTTGGTTGTTAATCGCCGGATCTTCGATGTCTTGAAATGTTGATTGAGCTTGATATTTATAGTCTTCGTGTCCTTAGCTTCATCCATGAATGCTCCTTTAATGTCCTTAACGGTTAGAAACGGTCGCCGGAGTAATGATCTTCGTCCGTTACGGTCGCCGGGTGTTTAATGATTGCGTCGGTTATAGTCGTTGCTCCATAATGAATTTTACTCCTGCATTAAACACTTAATAAACGGTCATGGTTAACGTTAGCTTTGATCGAGGTCGCACGTCTTTATATAATAGTCGTGCAGATCGGGCGACGCTATGGTCGAGCGTCGTAAGGAACTCTCGACTTATCTTTTATGAGGGACGACGATGGTGTTCTAGGTCTTTGTCGAGACCTTATCTTAATACAAGATATAGTCCCTAATCATACGTCTTACCTGTTCTGGTCGCGGTCGAACGACGTGATTTTTTGCCCAAACAGCTAGCGTGATGTTTGGCTGCTGTATATGTCAAACCGCATACGTCAGACCCGCCAGTGTCGTTAGCTGGAGTAACGACGTCGTCGATGATACTCTTGAGATTGCCCTTCAAGACGTGGTATGCTAGCTCCTTTTTGAGAGCTATGCAGTCGTCCGTCGCATGGTCGTGGTCGTCGTGGAAGTCGCACCACTTCGACTTATCCTTCTTCCCGTCGTCTTTGTCGGACTTCTTCGGCCACCGGATGGTCGCCTGGACGGTCTTTAGGGCCTCGACCAAGTCCTTAGTAGTCCCTTTGAATCCGTAAGAGCATATCTTAGGGTACTGAGGGAATTTGGTCGCGGTCGCGGTTTTGAACTCCGCTTTCGTCTTGAACCGGACGTTCAAGATTTGTCGCACATGCTCTGACTTGGATGCTTCCTTCGTTTTGAACTCTGGCTTCTTAACACCAAGCGACCTCTTGTCATCGGTGTGCTTACGACGAAAGGCAACGTCATCTTCTACCCTCATATAAGCAAGGGTTCTGGCTTGGACATCTTCAAAATTCTCCGGGGGATACTTGGTCAGATTGGTGTATAAACCCGAACTGTCGTCTAGACCACGTTTGTAGGTTTCGATCGCGGTCTTAACATCACAGTTACGGACACTGATCATTTTTGCATTGAATCTATTGAAATAGCTCCGGATAGATTCACCGGCCTTCTGCACGACATAATACAAGTCACTGGTCTGCTTCTCCATCTTGCGACTACTGGCGAATTGCTGGGAGAACTGGTTGACTAACTCCGCGAACGACCCGATGGATTTGGTTTAAGGTTAATCAACCATTGGAGGGTAGGACATGTGAGGGTCGCCCCGAAACCTTTGCACATGCAGACTTCTCGATACATATGAGGGATCGAGATCGCCCACATTAACTACTTATACTGCGCGATGTGCTCTGTCGGATCGGTTATTCCCGAATACTTGGGCGTGAAGGCAGGGATGTTATATTTTTTTGGGACGTCGATTGTCGAGATCGTTTCGATGAAAGGCGACGCCTGATACCCCAAACGAGGCTCGACATCGACGGGTACGGCCGCCCCCGACAGCTTAGTGAGTAATGACAGGACACGCTCATTCTGATCTTCTAGCATCTTCAACCGCTGAGCGACGGGGTCATTAAGATCGGGATTTACTCCTGCTTGAGGGTTAACTCCCGAACTGGTGCCATTCCCGTACGATGAACCATTGGCGTCCCCATTGAAAGGGACGAAATATTGCTGAGACCCATTGTTCATGGGTGGTGGCCTTATATGATGAGGAGGGTGTTTGGGCAAAATTTCACAGGTCTCGACCACGACCAGAAAAGGTAAGACGCATGTTATGAGCCATATCTTGTATTAAGATAAGGTCCTGACAAAGAGCCAAAAAACCTCCGTCGTCCCTCCTGAAAGGTAAATCAAGAGTTCCTCCCGATACTCGACCTCTACGTCGTACGTTCCACCCGACCGTGGCATAGAACCATGCGACTCGACCAACTAACGCGCTTTTCACCTGTTATGTTTGTTCAATGATTAATGCAGGAGTCAAAGTCATTAATGGACAACGACTATAACCGACGAAATCAATTATGAGCATCTAATCCTGCATTGAAGACGACGACCGTTACAACAATCATCAAAGATCTTAATGATTCAATTAAAATGCCCGAAGACTATAAATATCAAGCTTCAACATCAGTTTAAGGGGGATTGGAGACAAATCAATCATCGAATAACAAACACAAGCGCTCAAGCTCAGAAGAACATTCGCAGCAAAGAAATCATTCTCGAAGATCGCTCTCGACGCACGACAACCACACATGACAATTCATTTTTACACACGACGCACTGTTTAAACACTGAAAACACTTGTACTTTACATTTCGAAGTCTTTTCCTTCATTTGTATTGTAATCTCTGTACGATCGACACCAGTAACACCAAGGACATCGCCCCTGATTGGCGACCATAGTGCAGCGACGACATCCACCGTCGTCCGCAGGTTTTTTTCCTCGTTGAGGTTTTTCCTGCGTCATCAAATTCCTTGTCTCGTTTACATTTTTATCCTTGTCGCACACTTTTGTCGAAAGATTCCTTTCTTTAGTTGTTAAAGTCCACATCGACCTTAAGTTGTCCCATTGGTGCGATTTTTGGCATTAACAGTTTGGCGCCATCCGTGGGACCCCATCTAGAGAAAATCTTCGACAAACGTGCGTCGTACTAATAGTTTCTTGGAGTTTCCTTCGTTCTCTATTGGAGAAAAATGGCAAATAACGAAGGCCCAGAACAAGCCACTGTTTCTGTGCATGAAGGGCTAAAAAATACACAAGACGCTCCTGAAACAGTCAACGATTACCGCTTGGAAGAAGTTGTCTTAGACCCAAGCAAACCAGAACAAAAAGTTTCTATCGGGTCATCCCTCAATCCCTGCATTAAGGAAAAGCTAATCTCTTTTTTGCAGGAACACGCTGACTGTTTCGCCTGGTCGCATGAAGATATGGTTGGCATAGATCCTAGCGTCATCTCCCACAAGCTCAACGTCGACCCGTCATTCAAGCCTGTTAAGCAGAAGCGAAGGAAATTTGCTCCTGAAAGAAATAAGGTGATAAATGACGAAGTCGACAACCTTCTTAAGACAAGAGAGATTCGAGAAGTAAAGTACCCCGATTGGCTTGCTAACATCGTGGTCGTAGCAAAGAAGAATGGAAAGTGGAGGGTCTGTATCGACTTCACAGACCTCAACAAAGCTTGTCCAAAAGATCATTTTCCGTTACCTCACATCGATGCCATGGTCGACGCGACAACGGGGCATGAACTACTGATGTTCATGGACGCCTATTTCGGATACAACCAAATCCTAATACACGTCGAGGACCAAGAAAAAACCGCATTTATGACAGACCGAGGTATTTACTGTTATAAGGTTATGCCGTTCGGACTAAAAAATGCAGGTTCTACTTACCAGCGCTTGGTGAATAAGATGTTCAAAGACCGTCTTGGCGACACGATGGAAGTATACATCGACGATATGTTGGTCAAGTCGAAGCAAGCTATCGACCACGCCGAGCATTTAAGACAATCGTTTGACATCCTTCGAGAATACAACATGAAGCTTAACCCGACGAAGTGCTCCTTCGGTGTCGGTGCTGGGAAATTCCTGGGCTACATGGTCACTCGTCGAGGAATCGAAGCTAATCCTGACCATATCAAAGCAATTATTGAAATTAAGTCTCCTAGAAATTTCAAGGAGGTCCAAAAGCTCACTGGTCGAGTAGCAGCGTTGAACAGGTTTATCTCTCGATCTTCAGATAAATGCCATCTGTTTTACAATGTCCTAAGGAAAAATACAGGCTTCGACTGGACCGACGACCATGAACAGGCATTGCAAAAGCTCAAAGAGTATATGGCGTCGCCTCCCTTGTTGTCAAAACCTCACAATCATGAAATACTACAGCTATATCTGGCTGTCAGTCCTAATGCAGTAAGTGTCGTCCTAACACGAGAAGATGAAAAGCAGCAACTGCCGATCTACTATGTAAGTAAATCTCTTTTGGACGCATAAACTGTTAATGCCAAAAATCGCACCAAAGGGACAACTTAAGGTCGATGTGGACTTAAACAGCTAAAGAAAGAATCTTTCAACGAGACGTGCGACGATAAATAAATAAAGAAACAAGGGATTTGATGACGCAAGAAAAACCTCAATCGAGGAAAAAACCTGCGGACGACAGGGGGTGTCGTCGCTGCACTATGGTCGCCAATCAGGGGCGATGTCCTTGGATACTGGTGTCGATCGTACAGTGATTACAGTACAAATGAAGAAAATGCTTCGAAATGTAAAGTACAAGTGTTTGAACGTAAAAACAGGTGTTTGTATTGTACGAAACAAAGTATGAACTGCTGGTCGAGGGTTGTTGTCGTGCGTCGAGAGCGATACTTAGAATAATGGTTCTTCACTTCAGGTGTTCTTGAATATTGCTTTGGTTGTTAACCGCCGGATATTTGATGTGTTGAAATGTTGATAGAGCTTGATATTTATAGTCTTCGCGTCCTTAGCTTCATCCATGAATGCTCCTTTAATGGCCTTAACGGTTGGAAACGGTTGCCGGAGTAATGATCTTCGTCCGTTACGGTCGCCGTCTGTTTAATGATTGCGTCGGTTATAGTCATTGCTCCTTAATGACTTTTACTCCTGCATTAAACACTTAATAAACGGTCATGGTTAAAGTTATCTTTGGTCGAGGTCGCACGTCCTTATATAATAGTCGTGCGGATCGGGCGACGCTATGGTCGAGCGTCGTAAGGAACTCACGACTTACCTTTTATGAGGGACGACGATGGTGTTCTGGGTCTTTGTCGAGACCTTATCTTAATACAAGATATAGTCCTTAATCATACGTCTTACCTGTTCTGGTCGCGGTCGAGCGACGTGATTTTTTGCCCAAACAGTTTGCCCCCAAAATTTGAAAAGTGAATGTCAAATTTAAGTTTTAAATTTTTGCTTGTCGAACGCTTAGACTTATGACTTGGGTTGAGGGACTTACCTAGTTGTCGTGGAACTAGACCGGTTCGCCTTTAACTGAACGAGAAGTTGAAAAGTTGTGACGTCATACTGACGCGCGATAATGCTTACCAGCTGTCGAGGACAGGTGTCGAAGATCTGGATGGGTATACGAAAGGGCATGGATGCGTGTTGATTATCGAAACACTCGTCCTGATATGATCGGTTGCATAAATAGAGATCACGGCGAATATTTTCTTGATACATTTTCAAAGTGTTTTTGTTCTGATTTTTTTTTACCAATTTTCACTTGAACTTATTCGAATCTTTGCGAATCTTCGGCTAGCAGTTTAGAGCGTTTATATAAGATCTTGTTCTGTCCTCCGATTCACAATGTCGACGGAACCTGTTAGCCTTATCATGAATCACGTAGACTTAGATGCTTTTAGGAGTTTGGAAAAAATCTCGGCAAATATAGAGTTGCGGTGTCCGGGGATTGTTCGTTCTATGGACTGCCCCGAGGGATATATTGCTTTGTATTAGTATCCTTTTAAGATAGGGTTTCAGTGGCCGTTTTCTGGTTTATCTAAGTCATTCATGCAGGATTTCGATGTGTCGCCGGGACAATTGATGCCCCAACTTTGGCGAGTTCTACTGGTTATTGAGCGAGCGTCCGCAAAATGGGAGTCTCCTATGATCATGAATGATTTCTTGGCGGCGTATCAAGTTAAAAAGGATAAGAACTGGCGTTATAGTCCTTATTCTAAGTTCATGGGTGATCGTTCTTTGGTTTTGGGAACTGGTGTTAATGATCGTGGGTGGAAGTCGAGGTATGTGTTTGTTCTTGCCGATTCACTGGATTCCAACAGCGATTGGATGCGGCCAGGCTGGAATAAGACAGGTATGCTTCGCCATTTTCTGAGTTTCATTTTTATGGCTTTTACTTACCATTCTTCTCCTGTTATCCTCAGAGATTCAGTTTGACGAGGTGAAACAGACTGCGGATTCCCATGCTAAGATCAACAAGTTCTTGAGTCTTAGCGTTGACGAACGATCTATCGTTACGTGGCAATTGGTGGCCGAAGACGAGGACGTGGCTGTGAAGCTGAACGAGAGGAAACGACCGGTAAACATTTTACGATTGTTGATTTTCACCATTTATATTTTCCGTCTGATGTTTCATGTATTTCCTGGTTAGTGTCGACTGAGAGAAAATCAGTCTCTAAGGCGAGAGGGAAGCTGATCAAGCGTGCCCTTCGAGGTGAAGACGTTTCGACAGCTGGGTCGAGCCAAAAGAGAACCAGGAAGACGTTCCTAAGGGAACCGTCATCGAGGGTTGATAACTCTTCAAGAGTTGTTCTGCCTAAAAAGGCGAAGGCGTCATCCAGCCGTCCTGGCGCGATGGACGCGACACCGGCAAGTTCGGCACTTCCGGCGACAATGACGAGACCGGTGTTTAAGATGTCAACCCCATCATCTGCGGTCAGGGGCGAGGGGTCGTCGGCCAAAGTCACGACGGTTAATTTTTCATTGCCGTCGGACTTTATGGCGGATGGTGTCCTAGAAGGGACGACGTTGTTTCCTCACTTGGAGAGGTGTTTGCTTCCATCTTTCAGGGAGTGTTTTCACGGGGTTCCGGTCGGAGAGATAGGATCTCAGGTTGCCAGTGTGGCGTTCTCAGTAAGTGTCAATCTTTCATGACTTGTTTCAACGTTCGATGTCGTTCGTTGTCTAACACTTTATCGTGTATTTTTAGACGTTCCAGTCGTCTCTGGCATTGTACGCCCAGATGTGGAAAGCCGAGGAGTTGGTAGTGTCTGCTTTGAAAAGGGAGGAGGCGGCGTTAGAGAAGGAGAGGTTGGCTTTGGCACGCGCCGATGAGTTAGCTATTCAGCTTTTCGATGCTCAGTACGAACTGCAAGCCCTAAGTCGAACGAGGGAAATGGCAGATGATGATCCTCAGGTCGGGACCTCAGGCAATAATGCGATGGATGCTCCTCCTGCAGTTTAGGAATTTTTACTTCATTTGTTTTTGCTGGCCGTTGGTGGTCAATTTTTTGGATGTAACATATTGACTTGATGAAATGGAAGTTGTTTTTTTTATCGAATTGACAATCTCGTCACATAAATGTTGTTAGTTATGTAACTGACTGTGGAATACATGATAAGTCATGCAACTACGTCGCCTATTGTTAGAGCAAGAGTAAGAGCGTAATATGAGAGCATGCAATTAAAGCACCCATTGACACATAAATCGTAAGGTTTTTTATTACGCTGACAAACATAAATAAATGCGACTAAGGCATACATTCAAAACGCGAAGTTTTTCTAAGTTAAGAAACTCAGACTGCAAAGTCGTTTAGACTATAAGATTGTGCGATTAAGTCGTTCGACGAGCTATGAGGCGTGATCAAGTCATGGACCTGATCATCTATGTTGTGCGATCCTGCGATAAAGCGATGTCGGGGGTTTGGTCGTTGGCTAACCAACGACCCTCCGATGCTTAAGTCAGTAATTTTCTTGGTAAATAATCATATGTAAAAAATGAAAAAGGGTAAGGAACGTACCTTCTTGTCGAGTGTTCTGAAATACTTTGAATTTTTGGTTTTCATGCTGGGCCTCTGGATATATTGTATCATCTTGCCCCCTTGTGGTGGCTTTGAGACGACATGCTAGATATGGGACATGTCGTCGCAAGTCACCACAATATACGCGTCGCACGACCTAGCGAACCTGTTATTTTAGAAAAAAGAAACAAACCTGTCGTGACTCTTATGATCGTGTTTTGACTTGGGTTGGAGTGATGTTCTTGACGGCCTATTTTCACGGCTTCAAGGTGGCTTTATAGCAATCTCGAGCGACTTTTTGCTCGCTTCTGATCTCTTGGATTCCCCACGGCGTAGGGAATTTCATGATTTGATGATATGTCGAGGGAACGACTTTCATTTCATGAATCCATGGTCAACCTAAGATGATGTTATAGGCTGACGCACAGTCGATAACACTGAACTTAGTCTGCTTATTGACTCCTCCGGTATAGACAGGCACAATTATCTCTCCAAAGGTGCTTGTTGCTTCTCCATTGAAACCGACCAAAGTTGTCGAACGTCAGGTGATTTCTGAGCGATCAATTCCCATGGATTTGATAGTGTTGAGAAAAATGACGTTTGCTGAACTTCCCCCGTCTACCAATACTCGACGCGTCAAACAGTTACCGACCGTGAGTTGAATGATCAACCCGTCGTGATGCTTTTGGTACGAGTCGCCGAGGTCGACTTGGTTGAACACGATCTTCATGGCATCTAGTTCCAAATTTCCTTTGGGTCTAGATGAACGAGGAATAGGCCGGTCGTCGGGCGCTTGACTGGCATGACGCTTAGCTGCAGAGTACGTCAGACCACACACGTCCGAACCACCAGTGATGCAATTGATGATCTTTGCAAGCTTGGGCACTGACGATCGGTGGCTATTAGCTGGAAGAACGGCATCATCAATAATATCTTTGAGATTACCTTGTGGAACATGATATGCCAATTCCTTCTTGAGTGCGATACAATCATCTGTCGCATGATCATGGTCGACGTGGAAGTCGCACCACTTTGATTTATCCTTCTTAGCATCGTCCAAGTCAGACTTCTTCGGCCACCGGATGGTTGCTTGGGTGGTCTTCAGAGCTTTGACTAAGTCTTTAGCTGACCCTTTGAACCCATAAGAGGAGATCTTGGGGTACACGGGGAATTTAGTCGCGGTTTTAGCTTCTGCCTTCGTCTTGAAACGAACGTTTGAAATCTGACGCGCTGGCTCTATTCTGGATATGGCTATCGGCTTGAATTCTGGCTTTTTGACACCTAACGGCTTCTTGTCGTCAGTGTTTTGCGACGAAAGGCTGCGTCGTCTTCGACCTTCATATATGCTAAGGTTCGAGCTCGGACGTCTTAGAAATTCTCTGGGGGATACTTGGTCAGATCGATATATAGAGCTGGACTATCGTCTAGACCACGCTTATAAGCTTCGATCGCAGTTTTGATGTCCCAATTGCGTATACTGATCATTTCGGCATTGAATCTATTGAAATTACTTCGAATAAACTCATTGGTCTTCTGCACGACATAGTACAGATCACTAGTCTGCTTTTCCATCTTACGACTGTTGGAGAATTGCCGGGAGAATTGGTTGACCAATTCGGCGAACGACCCGATAGATTTAGGTTTGAGATTGATCAACCACTGGAGAGCTGGACCAGTGAGAGTCGCCCCGAAACTCTTGCACATGCATACTTTCTAGTACATGTGTGGAATCGAGATCGTCCACATGAGCTGCTTATACTGCGCGACATGCTCGGTTGGATCGGTCACACCCGAATACTTGGGAGTGAAGGCAGGAATGTTATACTTCTTTGGGACCTCGACGGTGGAGATCTCGTCGATGAAGGGCGACGCCTGATACACTGAGCGAGGCTCGACGTCTACAGGCACGGCTGCCCCAGGCAACTTGGCGAGCAAGGATAGGACGGGCTCATTTTGGTCTTCTAACATCTTCAAACGCTGGGCGATGGGATCGTTAAGATCAGGATTTGCCCCTGTCGAGGGATTGGTCCTAGGACTAGTGCCATTACCATGCGACGAACCATTGGTGTCCCCGTTGAACGGGACAAAATATGGCTGCGACCCATAGTGGAATTGCTGTGGTCCATTCTGAAACGATTGTGGTCCATGCTGAAATGGCTGCAATCTCTGCTGGAAAGATTGCGATCCTTGCTGGAAAGGTTGCGATCCTTGCTGGAAAGGTTACGGACCACTTTGGAACGGCTGGGAAAACGGCTGGGATCCATTCTGAAACGGCTGGGTGCCACCTTGCAATGGTTGGGATCCATTGTTCAAGGGTGGTGGTCGGATGTGCTTAGGGGGAATCTGCCCAGACTGGGGATTCGGAATGAACGGACCCGGTTGCTGATTCTGCATGAATGGACCTGGATGCTGATTCTGCGCGGACGGGCCTGGTCCCGGACCTGGATTCTGGGTGAATGGTCTAGAACCATTCTGGGGTCCAAAAGGATTCCTTAGCCGCACAATCTCTTCAGCTGCTCTGCGATTCTGCTCTGCCATTGCATTGAGTTGATTCCTGGCAACCTCGAGCTCCTGATACATCTGAGCGACGGCTTGCTGTGGATTTCCAGGGGCTGCCATTTTCCTGCAACAGAAAATAGAAGAAACTCCAAGAAACTATTAGTAGAATGCACGTTCGTAGAGGATTTTCTCTAGATATAGTCGCACGGATGGCGCCAAACTGTTAATGCCAAAAATCGCACCAAAGGGACAACTTAAGGTCGATGTGGACTTAAACAACTAAAGAAAGAATCTTTCGACGAGACGTGCGACGATAAATAAAATAAAGAAACAAGGGATTTGATGACGCAGGAAAAACCTCAATCGAGGAAAAAACCTGCGGACGACAGGGGGTGTCGTCGCTGCACTATGGTCGCCAATCAGGGGCGATGTCCTTGGATACTGGTGTCGATCGTACAGTGATTACAATACAAATGAAGAAAATGCTTCGAAATGTAAAGTACAAGTGTTTGAACGTAAAAACAGGTGTTTGTCGTGTACGAAACAAAGTATGAACTGCTGGTCGAGGGCTGTTGTCGTACGTCGAGAGCGATACATAGAATAATGGTTCTTCACTTCAGGTGTTCTTGAATATTGCTTCGGTTGTTAATCGCCGAATATTTGATGTGTTGAAATGTTGATTGAGATTGATATTTATAGTCTTTGCGTCCTTAGCTTCATCCATGAATGCTCCTTTAATGGTCTTAACGGTTGGAAACGGTCGCCGGAGTAATGATCTTCGTCCGTTATGGTCGCCGGTTGTTTAATGATTGCGTCGGTTATAGTCGTTGCTCCTTAATGACTTTTACTCCTGCATTAAACACTTAATAAACGGTCATGGTTAACGTTAGCTTTGGTCGAGGTCGCACATCCTTATATAATAGTCGTGCGGATCGGGCGACGCTATGGTCGAGCGTCGTAAGGAACTCTCGACTTACCTTTTATGAGGGACGACGATGGTGTTCTGGGTCTTTGTCGAGACCTTATCTTAATACAAGATATAGTCCTTAATCATACGTCTTACCTGTTCTAGTCGCGGTCGAGCGACATGATTTTTTGCCCAAACAGGAACCAGGTATTCCTCTATGGAAAAACTGCTCTTATCGCTAGTTGATAGGCGGGTATCACCCCCCCCCCCCCTAAATCTAATCGCAAGTGTACGGTGTCGAAAATAAGTAATACGTACGGAAGTACGAGTATCGAATCCACAGGAAGTAGGAACTAAGTATCACAATTACTACAAACTCTATTAACTGAACGGTCGCAAATTGAGTGGTTGGTTTATAAACTAATTAATTGCAAACGAATAAATCAAACACAAAACAGTAAACAGCTTAAGAAACTTCAGATAGAGAAAACAGTTGAGGGTTGGAAATCCTAAGACTGTCACATACAAACACTTGACTCAAAACAGTTACCAGTTATTCCGTATAATGAATACCCAATCTTTTAAAAATCACCGTTGTTCTCTTTCGAGCAACTACAGGTTTTATCTTGAAAAGCACAAGTTTATCTCTCGATCTCACCTATGGTATTCAAAATACATTAAGCTCAAGATTTTAACGGGACTAAGGTTTACTCGGTATATCTCTATCACCAATTTCTCACCTTAGGCATGCAATTCCTAGTTCTAGTTAACAATTAATTCTCTCGAACTTAATTGAAAACAACAAAACAATTGAAACCTAGCTAGACTCACAAAAGCATTAACAACAAAATCACTTGCTTCATTAACATAGGAAAAAAATGATAAAAGTCACTAATCACATGTTTGTACACTTAAATCAAATTCATTCCAACCCCCAACATCTAAGAATTAGTTCATGATGTTGGGGGACAAAAACGCAAGAAAAGGAGATGAAAAACTGTATGTAAACATGATAAACTTGAACGTGAAAGATGTAATGATAAACTCCCTTCTCCCGGCTCTAATCCGCTTCGTGTCGTGACTTCCTCCTCGATTGAGGCTCTCTCCTCGCTCAAAAGTCTCCGAAAATCCTCTAAAAATCGCCCTCCAGCCGTCTGTCGTCGTCGTGTGTGAATTCCCTCTTTAAAACCTAGCTGCAGAAAGCGTTTTATAAAACTGGGCATTGGGGCCAGTACTGGCGCCAGTTGGCTGGCGCCAAGACTGGCGCCAGGTTCTGTTTAAAATCTCGGCGTGGATTGTGGCGCCAGTTTGCTGGCGCCAAGACTGGCGCCAACTTCTGTTTGACAATTCCTCGATTTCTCTCGTTTTCAGCTCCGAAACTCAACTCTGTAGCTCTTTTGGACAAAAATGCTTATACCTGTACTTTCTCAATAAAAACCCGTTAAAAACTTGTATTTCACTTGAAGATATGCGTAAACCACCTAGTTTGAGATTAAAAATAATGTCGAAAATCGACATTATCAACAACCCCAAACCGAGCGTTGCTTGTCCTCAAGCAAAATAGCGATAGAATAGAATAAAAGCATGCATCAGTGAAATAATAATAACTGCACAACACCCAATTGGTACCACGTAATGCACTGGTGATTTCCCATACCCGTGAATACCTATCTCACCCTCGCCTCGTTCCTTATTCTGTTTGATCTGTGGCCTTCCATTGTGAATTGAACTCGTGACTGCTCCGATTACACTAAGGTTGTTCTAGGTCCAGACATACTAGGGAAAACATGTCGCCTCGACCCTACCTCACGGGATACTCTCGTTTCACTCGAACCTAGGTTGTCGCACATGTTGTCATGTTTAGGGAAGTTATGTACAAGAATACTCAATAATTTACGTGACAACTCTAATGAAAGACGCACAAATGTTCAATAAGTCGATCTCAGAAGGGAATCAAGTAGCAAGACAGGGAATATTGGTAAGGGTGGTCGTATACTCTAATCACATTTTCCAAAGGATCATCCAGGTTTTCACAAGGATTGTAATGGGCTAAGGTCTTGGCTAAGAAACGAAGGGTAAAAAGGAACAAAAATCATCGGCGTGTCAATCATTAACAGTTCTGAACTTTTCTGGTTTTGATTCTATCATCTGGCCTTCGTTTTCACTATTGGAGTCGCTTTGACTCCCTTATTTAGCTGCTATAATCACTATTTAACCAACTGTATTTATTTATTTTTTTTAATTTTTTTTAGTTGGGACTTCATTGGTCCTCTTCATTCAACTTGGGGCTGCGTTGGCCCTCTTTTCTATCTATTTTCATAACTGGCCTGTACTGCTTCTGATTTGACACACTTTCGGATAAGGGTTGGCTAAGGCTGTTGGTTAGGGTTTAATGATGGGTTTGGAAACGAATAAGGTGAGTGTTTGGCTGCAAAAAGGTTATGGATGCACACAACTAGGTAAAAAGGTACGATAGCTAAACACAGGTTAAAACAAAACACACATTGCCTGGAATCACATCTTAAGGTCCACACGATTTGGTCTACTATACCCTTACCCAATATCCCGATGGTTGTCTTTGCTACCCAATGCATTAATATAGGGTGCTCATTCTATATCCACGAAAAGGAACTCGAAAAAGTGTCTAAGAACTAAGTGTATGAATCCCTCGAAATGAAAAAAACGTCTTTTAGGCTCAAAACTCGCTATTGGGTGGTCTCCACTAATGTCCCTAGTCATGTCCTTTCCCAGTCCTTCCCTAATGGTCACGTTACTATCACAAGATTCTTCCTACACTGGTCGGTCTAAATCATTCAAAACAAAAATTTTAGCTAACGTGATCTAGGTACTCAGAAGTGCAGGAAATCTACGTGCATAACGTGGGCCCGATTGGGCATACAACCCCAAACCGAGCGTTGCTTGTCCTCAAGCAAAATAGCGATAGAATAGAATAAAAGCATGCATTAGTGAAATAATAATAACTGCACAACACCCAATTTGTACCACGTAATGCACTGGTGATTTCCCATACCCGTGAATGCCTATCTCACCCTCGCCTCATTCCTTATTCTGTTTGATCTATGGCCTTCCATTGTGAGTTGAACTCGTTACTGCTCCGATTACACTAAGGTTGTTCTAGGTCCAGTCATACTAGGGAAAACATTTCGCCTCGACCCTACCTCACGGGATACTCTCGTTTCACTCGAACCTAGGTTTTCGCACATGTTGTCATGTTTAGGGAAGTTATGTACAAGAATACTCAATAATTTACATGACAACTCTAATGAAAGACGCACAAATGTTCAATAAGTCGATCTCAGAAGGGAATCAAGTAGCAAGACAGGGAATATTGGTAAGGGTGGTCATATACTCTAATCACATTTTCCAAAAGATCATCCAGGTCTTCACAAGGGTTGTAATGGGGCTAAGGTCTTGGCTAAGAAACAAAGGGTAAAAAAGGAACAAAAATCCTCGGTGTGTCAATCATTAACAGTTCTGAACTTTTCTGGTTTTGATTCTATCATTTGGCCTTCGTTTTCACTATTGGAGTCGCTTTGACTCTCTTATTTAGCAACTATAATCACTATTTAACCAACTGTATTTATTTTTATTTTTTTAATTTTTTTTAGTTAGGACTTCATTGGTCCTTTTTATTCAACTTGGGGCTGCATTGGCCCTCTTTTCTATCTATTTTCATAACTGGCCTGTACTGCTTCTAATTTGACACACTTTCGGATAAGGGTTGGCTAAGGCTGTTGGTTAGGGTTTAATGGTGGGTTTGGAAACGAATAAGGTGAGTGTTTGGCTGCAAAAAGGTTATGGATGCACACAACTAGGTAAAAAGGTACGATAGCTAAACACAGGTTAAAACAAAACACACATTGCCTGGAATCACATCTTAAGGTCCACACGATTTGGTATACTATACCCTTACCCAAAATCCCGATGGTTGTCTTTGCTACTCAATGCATTAATATAGCGAGATCATTCTATATTCATGACAAGGAACTCGAAAAAGTGTCTAAGAACTAAGTGTATGAATCCCTCGAAATGAAAAAAACGTCTTTTAGGCTCAAAACTCGCTATTGGGTGGTCTCCAATAATGTCCCTAGTCATGTCCTTTCCCAGTCCTTCTCTAATGGGCACGTTACTATCACAAGATTCTTCTTACACTGGTCGGTCTCAATCATTCAAAACAAAATTTTTAGCTAAAGTGATCTAGGTACTCAGAAGTGCAGGAAATCTACGTGCATAACGTGGGCCCGATTGGGCAACCCCAAACCTTACCCACACATTGTCCCCAATGTGCAAGTGTCGGTTCAGGCGACCCAACTCATTGTGCAGTTATGGCAGTTATCAGACAGACAAGGCAAAATATTAACAAGAAACATCAAAGAGCTAGCCTATATATTTTCAATAAGGGGCACCCCAAACCTAGGCCACGGCCTAGGTTTGTCAGAACAAAACCAACCCCAAACCTCGGTGAAACCGAGGTTTGCACAGGGATAAAAGTGAGTGTGTAGATGTTTTAAAAAAAATGAGGCACCCCAAACCTAAGTGAAACTTAGGTTTGTTGCATCTCGTTAACTACTAAGAACGAACATCATACACCACTCGTTAACTACAGAGTTAGAACGTACATGTTTGCCCGGGCGGAGGAGATTCTCTAGAAAAGGTTGAGCAATCACGAACGAGAGATATCGGAGAAAATGGAGCGAGAGAAGGTAGACACAAAAGAAAACAAAGCAAAAAGCGAAAGAAAGCAAAGAAAACGAAAAACTTTAAAAACCAAACAGGGACCCCCGCGACTTGGCACGCGGCTTGTAAACCGCGGCACGAGTAGCGTAAGTCTCTGTTCCAGGAATTTTTTATTTATTTATTTTTTAAATAAAATCACTCAGAAACAGAAGATAAAATAAAAACGCAAACCTCGGTGGGTTGCCTCCCACCTAGCGCCTTGGTTTCGGTCGTGGCTCGACCTTCCTCCCGATCACTCCTTAGGATTTCTTTGATTACCTTCGTCTTCACACCTTCCGCTCTCGAACATCTTAAAGACTACCTTTTCGCCGCCAACCCGCAAGGTCATCTCTCCTTCTTCCATGTCGATCAACGCTCTACTCGTGGCTAGAAAATATCTTCCCAAAATCAGCGGAACTTCTACATCTTCATCTATGTCGATCACCACGAAGTCCACCGGAAAGTAGAACTTGTCGACTTTAACCAACACGTCCTCTACCACTCCATATGGATAGATTATGGATCTATCCGCGAGCTTAAGCGTCATAAATGTCGGCTTCACTTCCCCCAATCCGAGTTTCCTGAAAACAGATAAAGGCGTTAGATTAATACTGGCTCCTAAATCACATAATACCTTATCAAAACCAATATTCCCAATTTGAATAGGGATCGAAAAACTCCCTGGATCTTTAAGCTTCGGGGGAAGCTTGTTCTGGATGATCGCGTTGCACTCTTCAGTAAGTGCAATGGTAGCTTGGTCCTCAATCTTCCTCTTCTTGGATAAGAACTCCTTCATGAATTTGAGATACGTTGGCATTTGGGCTAGCGCTTCCGCAAACGGAATATTGATGTGCAATCTCTTTAAGATGTCCAGAAATTTCTTGAATTGTTCCTCATCTTTATGCGCCCTCACCCGATTCGGAAATGGTAGTGGTGGTACAAACGGCTTCACTACCGGCTTCGATTGAGGTGTCACCTCTTTTTCCTTCGGCTTCTCCCGATCAATCATATCTTCATCGGTTTCTAGCTCAGTCACTTCTATGATCTCGACCTCTTTCTCTTTAGGATCTGTTCCTTTTGATGTAGGCTCTCGTGTTGTGTCTCCACTCAGCTCCTTGCCACTTCTCAGATACATGGCATTACATTCTTCCCGGTTTGACTTGGAAATTTCCCGGGTGCTCGGTTTTGTAGGGCTTCCAAAATCTGCCCCACTTGTCTTTCGAGGATCTTGATGGAGGCGGTGTTCTGTTCAGTAGCCACCTTGACTGTGCTAACCGTGCTCGCTAACTCTCCAACCGTGCTGTCCATCTTGGTCATGAACTTCATCAGCATATCTTCCAGCCCCGGTTTCTTCTCCCCAGATTGTCCCTCTTTGAAATTCCTATGGTTGAAACCTGGAGGACGGTAAACGTTGTTAGCATTAAAAGAATTAGAAAACTGAGAAGAATTACCTTGCGGTTGTTGACCGGGTTGACTCCATGAGAAGTTTGGGTGCTTCTTCCACCCCTCATTGTATGTATTCGAGAACGGGTCGTTCCTCGACTAATTGTTCCGGTTCTGTAAAAACTGAACCTGTTCAGGTTCTTGAGGACTGCCTCCCTTCAGATAATTCACATATAATTTCAACAATCACAGCTAAATCATCCCATCCAAATTGGTCCACGTAAACACGTAATAACACGTAATAACACATAGCACAAAAACAACGATATACATGAAATTCCTAACTACGCGGTGAGAGAACTCACCTCCAAGCAAAGCAACGCGCTCACGAGCCGCAACACCAGCACGTCAACCTTCCTCACCTTCTCCCACCTAAATACGCACTAAAAACGTCAACGGAAAGTCCCAACTCACAACCCGTTTACTAATTTAACAAAACTAAAATTCCAGCTTTTATACTAGAAACGCAGGTCAGTTCGGGACCCATTTTACCCCTGTTAAACTAATCAAACCAAAAATCTAATTCCACCTTCAGGAAGTTCAATGTCTTACGGTTCCAGGGACGTATCGCACGCGTCCCAACGCTATTCCTAGCACTCTATATGAATTTTACACAAATACCTCGCAGTGCAGCTAAAACAGGACCTGTCAGTATAAAATGGCAATTTGACACTAGCTATGATCCGAACCGGTTTTTCCCCAAAACATATAAAAGTTACTAGACTCAGAATGGGAACTTTTGGCACCAGCTCCACCCCAATCCGACATTCCTAGCAAAAGTTATAGCTTTTACAAAACAGGGCAGAAACTGTACAATTTACATAAAATGATAACCTTTTGAACTTGAACCCAATAAGACGTCTTAATCCCAACAGACCCGCAAAGCAACATGACTTACTGTTTTAGGGTTGACATGGGTTGAACCACACCATGCACCACCCACTGCCGCCTCCGGCGGTGGTGGTGGTTGGCGGCGACGACGGTGGTTGCGGTCGATAACCTCCGGCAAAACCTCCCAACATCACCCGCAACCCCACACCCGCACACACCCACACACCCGCAAGCGCACGCACTCTCTGCCACCATCGCGGCGGCGTGCAGCGGCGGCCCCACCGCCGGCAGCCGTGGCTGCGGCGGTGGTGGTGGCGGTTTACATTATCCGACGAGGAAAAACATCAAATAAAACGAACGGGACACTTACCTTAACTGAATCCCTCTTCTTCCTCCTTTCCGACCACTCCCGACGCTGGTTCCCTCACGCCGGCGATCGCCTCCTTCCTCCTCTCGACCCTTGCTCTCTTTCTCTCTCGGTTTCACTTTCTTCTCTTTTGGCCGAAAACAACAAGGGGGAGGGGGATGGTAGCATGAAGAACAAAGAAGAGGAGGGGGAAGGGTCGGTCCCCTTCTCTTGGCCGATCACTTGCCCCCCCATAAACACCATTTTCACACTTACCCCCTAGTCTCAACACTTTGACACTTTTGGTCCCTGAATTTCCTTAATATTGCAAAAGAGAGTAAGGTTTGCCACACATAACATTCAAGGTCTCCTTTGACAACTTCCGTTAACAAGACTCGCTTTAAACGATAAAAAAAATAAATGTATTACGCAAAATTTAAAACCATACCGGGGCACGGGCTTTACAAGCCTCCAAGAGAGAAAGTGTGTGCAAAATTCATATCTTCTACATTTTCTCAATCAATCCATGTTCTAATTGCTAAATCATTGTTACTTGATTCATTCTCAATTGGTATCAGAGCATAACAGAAGAATTTGTGCAATCATTCCCACATTTTTATCAATTTTTTGAAGAAATTGAAGAGTTTTGAATTTTTGAGATTTTATCCAAAGTTTTCTAAAATTTTTAAATAGTTTAAGTGTGTTGATTCAATCTTTTTACACATCTTATTATCATATATGATTTGGAACACATCTCAATTTTCAGATTTGAATTTATGCAACAAATCAATTTTTAAAAAAAAATTATGGAAATCAACAGTGAGTTTTTCTCATCGAAGGGTTCATGGTGATTAGATTTGATTTCTATTTTTGATTGTGTTTTGAGTGTTTTTAATTGTCAAAAATCATATTATCTATTGATTTCTAACATGTTACAGCTTTAAGAATCGAGGAACACACACTAAATCGAGATTTTATGGTTTTTTCAGATATGAAAAAACGTGTTCATCGAAGGTTTCATGAAGTTATGATCGATATGGATTTTTGATGTGTTTTAATCCCATTTATTGTCACAGATCGATTCGTTACTGTTTTTCGGTCATCCAGCATCTTTCAGGATCGAAAAACATCGAGAAATCAGCAACATAAGTGGCTTGAAAGCTCTCGCCGGAATCTGGGTAACCTTCGCCGGAAACTGCTTATTTCGCCGGAATCTTCATCGGAGTCGCAACGTCACCGGAAACAGCTGAAGTCGCACAAGCTGAAGTCGCAACAGCTGAAGTCGCAACTTCAGTTGCGACATCTTCGCCGAAAAATCCAAATCTTGCCGGAAAACTTGTGGGTCATCGGAAACGTTGCATAACCTCGTTTTAATGTGGAAATAAATTGTTTTGTGATCTAAGAACATAAAGAAACCAAAAGGAATCGATCTTAACGTGTAAAACAGAACAAAATCGAACGAAAAAAATCTGAAAAATCGTGTTTGGTGATGATGAACAGTAACTAACGGAAGTCCGTTAGTTCCGTTAAGTTCGTCACATTTTTGGTACTTTTCCGTTAAGTCAGTTAGAAAGTTTAGGATTTTGTCACTTCTGGTCCCTGAACTTATAAGTTCCAGGATTTGTCCAAAATAGTCCTTGTAGTTTATGTTTTAGGTTGAGTCAGTTTTGGTCCTTAGACTTCAAGTTTTAATTTCTGTCATTTTTAGTCCCTCTAGTTTTTAGGTTTCAGGGATTGTCAGTCTTGGTCCCTGTACTTATTTTTTATTTTTCTGCCAATTTTAGTCCCTGTAGTTTAGGTTTAGTTTAAGTCATTTTTAGTCCCTCTAGTTTTAACTTTAGATTTTTTACAGTTTTAGTCCTTGTCTTTTTTTTAAGTTTTAGATTTTTACATTTTTAGTCCTTAGAATTTTTTTTTTAGAATTTTTCATTTTTAGTCCTTTGAGTCTTAATTTTAGAATTTTTTTCACTTTTAGTCCTTGTTTTTCGTTTTAGTTTCGTAAGTTGTCAGTTTTAGTCCTTATTTTCATTATTTTTCATTTTCATCGTTTTTATCAGTTTCTACCTGCAATTAATCATATCTGATATATTTTTTCGTGTTTTGCAGGTTTATCGATTTAAAGTCCAGTTTTCCGCATTAATTTTTCGGAATTAATTTTTGGAGACAAATTTACAATTTGTTTTTCAAATTTTATTTCTGAAAATTTGTCTGACTTTAATCGTGTTTTCTCTGATCGTTCAAACGCACAAATTCTACTTCTCACGAAGTATCTGTTAACGATCCTATATTTTTCATTATTTCAGGTAACAATGTCTCTAGAGGAGGAAAATGTTATTCTCAAGGACATGATGTCAACTTCCGACCCTCTTGTGAAATGTATTCATATACAAAAAGTCCAACAAGATAAGTTAGATGATTTGACTCCTCAACTGAAGAAATAAAGAGAATCAATTGCTTATAAAAATGATATATTGCGAGAGCAAGAGATTCTCATTGATAACTTGAAAAAGAAAAAGAACGAATTTGATGGGGCTCTAGCGTATCATTCGGAAAGAATGACTGAATGCAAAACAAAACTAGCGTATTCGGAAGCTAGGAAAAATGAACTTGAACATCGTTTGCGTGATTATAAAGACAAAAACACCAATCTCCTTAATGAAGTTATAGGATTGGAAGGAAGACTTTACGATATCGTTCAAACTGAACAAACAAGGGAGATAGAAAATATGAAAGAAGAGATCTGTACATTACAGAAAACTAATGAAGATCTCCAACAACAACTTTCTGATCTGAAAACACAAGCTGATGTGAAGAAGTGTGATTGTGAATCTAAAGCAAGTCTGATGATTTCTTTAGAGGAAAAGAATGTCGAGCTCATAAAGAAAATATCTGATTTTGAACAAGTAATGAGAAAGGAAAACGAAGATATTCAAAAAGAAAGATCTTTTTTTGAAAAAGAAAGGGAAAGCTTTGGAAAGAAAATTTTTGAGTTTTCCAAGAAGTGTTTTGATGAAAAGAAAGCTATTGAGCTTAGATGCATAAAACTTTCAAATCAAAACTCCGATTTTGAAAAAGTTTTATTTTTAGAAAACGAAAAGCTTGAGAAAAGGATGTCTGAGTTTGACACTGAAAGAAAAGTTTTTGAATCAAAAAGTGTTGAGCTTTCAATGCAAATATCTAATTTGGAGAAAGAATTAGACATCGAAATAAAAGAATCTGAAAAGAAGAAAATTAAAGATTTTCAAGCGAAAAGTGCGAAAGATGTCTATTCAGATGAAAGAAAAGTGTTTCAGGCCGAAATCTCAAAGCTAACGAGGAGAGTGTCTGCTTTAGCATCGGAAGCTATGAAAGAGCAGAAGATCAAATCTGATCTACAAAAGAAGTTTGATTTGATTTCTCGAGAAAGGAATGTTCTGTCCGACAAAGTTTAGAAACTGGAAGCAATTAACATCGTTGAATTATCTGAATAATCTAGTGCCGATACTATTGTTCAATCGCCGTATGATGATTCAACTGCTTCGGATTGTTCATTCAAGACTGCTTCTGGTTCAATTCATGAACATCTTTCTTCGGAAAAGTCCGTCAAATCATGCACTTCTTCAAAGGATCAGATGCGCCCTTCTAATCTTTTCTACAACCATGCCGCTACAAGTTCAGATATTCCTATCTTTAAGCCTGTTAAGATGGTTTGGAAGGTAAAAGGATCTACTCCTGAAAGAGATGTCCCAAAGCCATCTGTTCCTCCACCTACGGTGAACAAGAAGAACAATGCTCCGAAAGGTAAGTCTTTTGTTAAACCTAATCTTATCTATTCTGCAAATCATTTGATTTGGTTAGCACAAAAGCACATATGTTGTTCTTATTATGGAACTAATGATTTTGTTAAGAAAGAAGATGTTCAGTATTGGTACGGTACTTACAGTATTCCTTCTAAGAAATCTACACATAACAAGCCAGGACCCAATTGGCAATGGGTACCAAAATCAACTTAATCTGTTTTGCAGGTTTATCATGTGCAGCGTTGAATGCCTAATTACTACCAAACACATGACTGAAAAACAGAAGAGAAGTGTGCAGATTTGAAGAAGAATACCTATGCTGAACTACTTGCATAATTTCAGGGGGAGATAATTTCTATATTCTTGATATATTTTGGGCTTATTGATAAATCTTTCTATATGCTTCTTTGTAGGGGGAGCGTAATGGTTTCTAAACACATCAGTTTGGAACCCGAACTTCAATGATGTTAATGGTTTCTGAATAAATCAGTTCAGAACCCGCACTTCAATGATGATTATGGCTTCTAAACACCTCGGTTTAGAACCCGTACATCAAAGAATAATTGACTTCTGCTCAAATCAGATCAGGACTCGTTCTTAATCTCTAATAATAATAAAAAAATAGCCTTTGACTGGTACATGTGCTGATTTTGTCAAATTAAGATCTTTGCAGATTTTGAGGGGGAGCTTATCCGATTTTAAATCAGCCGATCATAATTTGAGGGGGAGATTATACTGATGACTGTAAGTATCTTCTGAACTTAATCTGAGATTGTTTGTAAGAAGAACGACTTTCAAGCATGAAAAATCTGTTCTTAAATGTTCAAACCATTTCTCTAATTCAAACAGATTTTATAATTTTAGAAGTGTGTTTTTAAATGTTTTCATGTATATCTCGGATTATTACATCATTATTCCTGACCGTGTGTCTCTAAAGATTAATACTTGCGTATTATCTTGTCTATATACTTTAAAGTATTCATACACACCGGTTCAGCTTTTTATTGACTTTGTTATTACCATGTCTCAAAACGAAACAACTTTTCGATGGTAATACTCCCGTTTATAATTCAAAGTTTGTTGAGCATCATATTCATTCAGCGTGAGAACTTAAGCGTTTCATTCAAAGATTGTTTATATTTGTTCATATAAACAAAACATCCAATTCTTTGATACCTTTAACCTTACATGATTGTCTTTCATTTTTGATCTGATTGATACATTGTCAGATTCCCAAACAAGTCTTTCAAATTCATTTCATTCATTCAATATTCTTGTTGTGTGAAATCTTCAACGTTCAAATGCTCAAATATTTCATGATATAATTAAGGAGCATACATTCTGATGACAATGTAATTCAAAGCTGAGATTTTTCATTGTTCAAGCTAAACTGTTAAGCAACATATCTTTTAGGACAACATTCATGGGAATCAGTGTGAGATATAATAGAACTTCTATGGATCCACGTTAACCAGTGTTTCCTACCCAAGAAGTTATCCTTGAGTGATTGAAGGGTGAGGGGTCAAAATCAAAGAGTGGGGGAGATAACTCATCCGGTTGAGTAATCTCATTGTGCTGAGGTAAAATGAAAAAGAGAGTTTGGTTAGACGTGAGCAGATTAAAAATAGAAAGAGGGTGTGAGAACAGAGTTAAAAGAATACGAGAACTCTGCACCAGCCACTTTCTGAGCCGGGCAGCCACATTGCTGATTGGTTCACATTCTTTGGTGACCATCATTGAAACAGGCAACTAGCCTATGCCAACTCTCGCATTAACCCCACCAGCTACTCATTTCTTTCTTAACAAAGAAATGTTTCATTTTTCTTGGGGATGCAACATATTATCTATCTAATCTTCACTCAGAAGATTTGGATATTGAAAAGAAGGAAGTTTGCCCCACCTTCGCACTTCAATCATGCACATTGAGTCCGTGGAAAACTTGTTGCTGTCTCAACAGTTTACACAATTTGAGCCTAACTATATTCAAGCATAAGTTGCTTCAATCATTCCTACACTTGCACGTACACACAAGGAATATGTTTTCTTGTCATAACGTTCATAGAATTTTCTTTGTGTCTTTCGATGATTGAATGGAAGCCCTGGAGGAGTGAACATCAAAAAGCTCCTTTCCAAAGTACATCCGTTGTACTAAGTGGCTTTGTGCAACTTACAGGCATTTTAACTGATTCATCCGTTGTTTCAGGGTTACACCTTTCATATTATCTGAATTTGAAAAGATTCAGATATACATTTTTGGAATTGACGGTTAAACAGATCAAGAGGAGGAGATTATTTCTGGTATTCAAAGACTGCTGAAATTGAAGAATTTTGATGATCAAGATGCTCACAATCATCAAAAAGGGGGAGAAATATCAAACCGAAGATAAGGCAGTGATAGTCTGAATATTTCAATTTCCGAAAGTCACAGTTGACATTTGCCAAGGTCAAAGAAGTTCAAGATAAAGTGTTTCCGAGAGATCAAATACGATAAGATACAAAGACAGTTCGTGCTTAAAGATTATTCAAGAATGTCAAAAAGCTCAAAGCCCGTTGAAACCTCAAAGCCCGTTCATAATTCGAAGACTGAAGAAATTTGCCAAAAGGTCAAAGCTGCTGCAACGATCAAAGATTCAAAGATATAAAGATTTTGTTTGAAGACCTTGATCAACCTTACACAGATTTGAAGTTTGTGTTTCAAGACTTGTTGACTTGTTGACTTTAAAGAACCTAAATGAAGATTAAAGCCGCCAAAGTGGATTCTTGAAGATAAAGCCTCTCTGAAGATTAAAGTGCTGAAGACTAGCGTCATAATTTTTTTAAATCTTGAATCCATAGGGGGAGATTGTTAGTACACTAATGTATCCAAGATTTAGTCTAATTGTAATTAGTCAACAAATGTCAAAGTCAAAATAGCTAGGTTTGGTCAAAGGGTATAAAAACCCCATTGTTAGGGTTTGTGAGAGTAAGAGGTCATTTGTGTATCTAGCCACCATAGTGTGTGTGTGTAGCCTCCAAGAGAGAAAGTGTGTGCAAAATTCATATCTTCTACATTTTCTCAATCAATCCATGTTCTAATTGCTAAATCATTGTTACTTGATTCATTCTAAGGATGCTTAGCCTAACATTTCCGAAGTAAAGAAAACAAAAGATGAAGAGATAAACATAAATAAACTGAAAGTGACTTGTATTAAAACCGCAGTGGAGAACGAAGGTACGTCACTGCCACTGGTAACTTGAAACTAGCGATTACACTAAGGGGGCATTTGGTTCACGGATTCTGATGGAATCTAATGGAATTGGAATGTCGAATTCCATTGACCGAATTCCATTCCTGCATTTGGTTCATTCTTTTCGACGGAAAAGAATGTCCAATTCCACCAGATTCCATAAATAAGTGAATTTTAAATTCCTTAGCAATCTTGAAGGATTTCAAAAAGGGTATTTTGGTCATTTATAATAAATTCATTCCAATTCCAAAGCTACATTCTGTGAACCAAACATACAAATTCCAATTCCTTTAATAGATTTTATTCCAATTCTGTCAACCAAACAGGTGGTCAAACCTGAGAACATTCCATTCCAATTCCTTCAAAGTAAAATTCCTTTGACAGATTCCATTCCATCCAAAAACATTCTGCCAACCAAACGCCACCCAAGGAAATTAAATGCAAGAAATTAAGAGCTACAGCAGTAAACTAGAGCTAAACTAAAACTATCACTACAATGTGGTAGTTGGAGATATTCAAGATTTTCAAGATGAATTAAATGGAACCCAACACCCCTTTTTATACTAAGAGGAAAGGGTTGGGTTTTAAACAAAAATGGGTAATAACTAGAGGATAAGGACTGAAGTATCAAGATGAAATTCTGCACTTTGAACAATTCTTTTATCCATCATCTTGTAGCTTTTTTACCCAATGGACCCTTCACCTTTTCACCAAGTCAACTTTAAAGTACCATGAGAGTACTTGATGCCATCTTCAAAAAGATGAATGTACTTCTCAACCCCATATTTCTGCCATTGAACCTTCCATTCTCCAGAGCATTTACATCCCACCTAAGAGTTTCTTTTCTTTTGTCTTATTCTTCTGTTCGATAGTGGGGAGTGGAGTGGGATGCGCAAGTCACTGCGAGATTTTCGTGAAAAAGAAACAAACTCCACCAAATAATTTGTTAAAGACTATGGTTCACTCATTTTGCTCATTTTCGTGAATGTTACCAAGAATGTGGGTTTTAAGAAGTGAAATGGCTAAAATTTGACAAAATAAAATAAAAATAAAAGGAAATAATAACTCTAAAAATAGAGTTATCACAACCTCAAACTTAAACCATTACTTGTCCCCAAGTAATAAAATGAAATAAAAAAAAGTAATGCACCTGGGCTTTCAGGGACTTACCGACTTCTCACTCTGAAAGGATGTTGACCACTCTCCACAGATACTTCTTTCGGTTCCAAAATTAAAGTTTCAATTTTGTACTCGACGAAATCTTTCCCTTGTTCACATTTGATCAATAGGACTTTCTTGGGTTCGAAGGGTTTATGGCTTTGAATATTTTCCAAGGGTTTCGGCAAGTAGTTCCAAACATGGACCGAAGATCTCACTTTGAGATTTTTATTTCCAGAAGTGAGTGGTTTGTGTTTTGCATGGGTAAGTACGTACACTTTCAGGATTTATTTGGTTATGGCTATTTTTTGTGAGAGTGGGTATTCTGATGGTCCAGAATAGGCACACCATCGTTTTCTGGGAGTGAGCATTTTGATGGTCCAGAAAAGGCACACCATCAATCTTTTGTAGTGACACTCCAATTTTCTTCTGTTTTTGTGTTTTTGTGTTTTTGTTTTTTTTGGAGGGGGGTATATGCTACCCACCTCAAACTTAGGACCTCACAGTGTCCCCACTGTGGACAGACTGGAAGTCACTCTGGAAGTACCCACCTCAAACTTAAGATTGCACATTGTCCCCACTATGACTTGGAAATTTATACGAAAGAGGTGGTTGGGGGTACAAAAAGGTCGTGTTTGGATGCAAAAATGGCCTATATCATTTCATGGTGACAAGTTGAGATTCGTACTTACAAAAGAGACCTTTTAAGTCGGAAGCCGAAAGTTGTACCTTGAAATGGAAATAGATCAAACAATCATTCAAACAAGAAGTGAGTTAGTTCCCAAAAGTACCTGCTTAGCAGCAGGATTTCATGCATCATTTAACAAAAATAAACATAGTAGCAAATATTGTCAAGCGCCTAGCCATAGGCGAAATACGAACCAAACAGAAAATAGAAATTGTTTTTGTGAGCATCAAAATGGGAACCAGAGTCCCAACAAACCATTAGTGGGTCGGAGTTGCTTGCGGTGAGCTTGCGGCAGAGTCTTCATCGAAACCATCTTCACTATCATTGGAGGGGCAAATACCTTCGGGAAATTTAGGGAGTTGTATGTGCAACTCGGGATCACCACCTTGTAACATTTTGTTCACAACCGCATCCCTATCCCTTGTATACATCCAGAATGATTTGGTGGCTCGGTTCATATGCTTCTGCTGGGCTTCCTGGAGTGGGTTGTCGGAGTGGGGTACCAGCGGATCTCACTATGGGGTTATCATCAGCAGGTTCTTTAGAAGGGTCGGCAAGTGCCCTCCACATTTTCTTGATCGTCACGATGCTAATGTTTTTCATGGACTCAATCCGTTTGTCCTCCTAAAAAGATGGTACTCCAGCTTCTCTTAGTAATGAAGTAATAAGACAAGGAAGGGGGAGGGTTACCTTCTTTCGGGTGCGAGCTTAGTAGATGGAACCATGCATTACGATGCCCATGTTGATTAGTTTACCCGCAAGGATGCAGTACAGCAAGGCCCACTTGTGCATCGAAAGGGTCGTGTCATGAGTGGTCGGGGACAAGGAAGCACGTAAAAACTGGAACCACACAGCAGCCTCGGTAGTGAGGGAGCTAGCATGCAGGCACTTTCTATGACCATCCCTATCCCATGGCTTTCCTTCAACTGCCAATGCCCTCAAAATAACATCATCATCTGTCGGGCTCATCTTTTTTTAGAAAATTAGAAAATTGGCATGTAGTTGGGGTCCTTATTCCAAGGACCTGATTAATAGCACTACCGGTATAATGCACGGTTCGACCCTGGACTTTCACAAATGGGTCATTCGTTTGAGATGCTTCGACATAGAACTCTCTAACCAAATCATGCTGTATAATCCTATTTTTGATGAATGGGTTGGCCTCTACAAAGTCAGGGTCGAAACCCCTCTCTAAGTGCAACTTGTGCTTTGAAATACAATCATAGTGGGCAGCGGCCTCTGGGTTCGTGAACTGCCTGGGCACCCCACTAGGGGCATGCTCAGTCCCCACTGTGGACTGATGTGGGTTTTCAGATTGGATTTGCTCATCCCCAGCATCATAATCAACAGATGATGAACTTAAATAGGGTTCAAGACCCTTACCTTTCCTAGACGATTGCTTCCTTGGTTTCTTGGTTGGTGTCTTCTTCGATATGGTCACCCTAGATCTGGTGACCATTCCTTTCTTCCTCAATGCGCGTTTGATCGGGTTTTCCTAACTTTGGGCAGCTTTCTGGAGTGCCTCCAAATCGATAGAGCTACCGACTGGAAGGTTTTGACTAGTTTGATTCTGCTCCTCGTGCATGAGAGTCGCATCCTCTGCCTCTTTTCTTTGTGTCTCCTCTTCTTGTCTTATTCGGTCATGTTCTTCCTTTCTCCTCCTTTCTTCTTCAGACCTTTGCTTATCTTCCTCTGCCCTTTTCCTTTCTTCTTCAACATGTTTCTCTTGTTCAATCTTTTTTTTTCTTCTCTTCCTCTCTCGCCAACCGTTCGGCTTCTTCTCGTTGGATTCTTTCTTCCTCCTCTTTTCGTACCCTTTCCGCCTCCTCCTTGGCCAACCTTTCCTTCTATTCTTTTCGCTTCCTCTCGACTTCTTCTTTCCTCTTCCGAAGTGCAAGGAGTCTTTCTTCCAACTTCTGAATATCTTCTTCAGTTTGTGATTCCTCCTCCTCAAAATGCTTCAGACTGGCATCCGAAACCTTTGAAGAGGAAGCAGCCTTCGAACCCTCTTGCTTGGACGACCCTTCATCTGCCACGTCGGCCGTCGTTGGATGTTCGCCGGACAATGTCGGCGGTTCGTTTAGGTCGCCGGTGATAGTTTCCGGCGGGTTATCTTCGAGTGTTCGACGGCGGACCGCCGCACGACCGGTTTCATTAGGGTTAGGGTTTAATCTCTTGCTTCTAGCCATTGGAAGGGTTCCTTGTTTCTGGTTCGTGAGAGAAAAATGGAGAAGAAAAGTGTGTAAGTGTTTTTGAATATTTGGAGAGAGGGTGGTTTTTGACTTTAGATGGAAAGGCTTTATTTTTTGGGTAATAAAATGGAGGGAACCGTTATTTTTGGAGAGAAAGAGAGAGAACATGATGGGTTTTCTTCAAAAATGGTGAATTAGGTGTAGGGTAGCAGCAAAAAGAGACTTGTGGTGTAAGAAATGGTGATGTGTGTCAGCCATTGGGCCCCCAAAAACCGTCCTATCTTCTCGCCAGTTCGGCAGTGGGAAGCGCAGTGACGTGTGCTACGTCACTGCGAAGCATTTTCTTCAAAAATTTGCAATCTCTCCTACACACACGCAAAATAAACTACCATGCAGAATTAAAAATACCTAAAATAATAAGAAAACATCAAATAACTGAAATAAAATATTTACAAGTCGTCCCGACGTTACTTAACCATAGTGGAGTGGAGAGTGGGATGGAATGTGGGCACTCTCGCTCAGAAAATGCTTCACTCTCTGCCTATTGACTTTAAACGTTTGACCAGACTGTGGGGACTTCAACTCCACTGTTCCAAAGGGGCTCACCTTGACAATGGTGTATGGTCCCGTCCATCGTGATTTTAGCTTACCTGGAAAGAGCTTAAGACGGGAGTTGAACAATAGTACCTGTTGGCCTTCAAAGAACTCCCTATGGTTGATTCTTCGATCATGCCACATCTTGGTCTTTTCTTTGTACAACTTTGCGTTTTCATAGGAGTGATATCGCAACTCCTCTAGTTCATGCATTTGCAAACATCTCTTAATTCCCGCAACATCCTCACTCATGTTAAGCTCTTTAAGGGCCCAAAACGCCTTGTGCTCCAATTCAATCGGTAAAAGGAAAGCTTTGCCAAAAACTAATTTAAATGGAGACATTCCCAAGGGAGTTTTGTAGGCCGTTCGATAGGTCCAAAGAGCATCATCGAGTTTGGTTGACCAATCTTTGTGATGTGGTTTGACGACTTTCCCCAAAATACCTTTGATCTCACGGTTTGAAAGTTCGGCTAAACCGTTGGTTTGCGGGTGGTATGCGGTGGCCACTCTATGATGTATATCATATTTAGCAAAGACCGAGCTCATGACTTTATTTACGAAATGGGTGCCTTCGTCACTAATCAATGCCCGTGGTGTTCCAAATCGAGTGAAAATATTTTTATGCAAAAATTTCACCACGGTATTGGCATCATTAGAGTGACAAGCAATGGCTTCCACCCATTTCGAAACATAGTCTACCGCAACCAAGATATAAAAATTATTGTTTGAGTTTGGAAAACGACCCATGAAATCGATCCCCCAAACATCAAAAAGTTCTACCTCTAGGATGTAATTAAGAGGCATCTCGTTTCTTTGCGAAATGTTCCCGGTGCGTTGACATTGCTCACACTTTTTCACAAATTCGAAAGAGTCTTTAAACATAGTGGGCCAAAAGAACCCACTTTGCAAGATTTTTTCAGCAGTACGGTTTCCACCAAAGTGGCCACCGTAATAGGATGTGTGACAACCATGGAGTATTTCATGCTGCTCACTCCCGTGGACACAACACCTCAATATTTAGTCCGTCCCTATCTTATATAAGAAAGGGTCGTCCCAAACATATTGTCGTGTATCATGTAAAAACTTTTTAAATGGTTGTCCACTCATCCCGTGGGGTTTTAGTCCACTTGCTAAATAGTTCGCAATGTCAGCATACCAAGGAATACTTTTTTCATGATGTTGAGCTGATAATATTTGTTCATCGGGAAAATTCTCTTTGACATGAGTGGGATCTACAGTGGTCACTATCTTCTCGAGCCTGGACAAATGGTAAGCTACCTGATTGCTTGTTTCTTTTTTGTCGACGATCTCGAGGTCGAATTCTTGCAGTAATAAAACCCATCTAATCAATCGTGGCTTGGAATCAGCCTTGTTGATCAAATATTTTATCGGTGAATGATCAGTATGTATGATGACCTTCGTCCCTATCAAATACGACCTGAAACGATCAAAAGCAAACACTACCGCAAGTAATTCTTTTTCAGTGACAGTATAATTAATTTGAGCTTCAATCAATGTTTTACTTCCATAATAAATGGGGTGAAAAACTTTGTTCTTTCTTTATCCGAGAACAGCCCCTACAGCCCACTCGCTGGCGTCACACATCACATCGAATGGGAGTGACCAGTCAGGAGTGGTCACTATGAGAGCAGTAACTAAGGCTTTTTTGATTGTTTCAAAGGCATCTCGACATTCTTGGGTGAAAATAAACTATTTTTCATGTTGCAAAAGGTTACATAGGGGTTTAGTTATTTTCGAAAAATCCTTGATGAACCTCCTATAGAAACCTGCATGACCCAAAAAAGTTCGAATACTTTTCACCGTTGTGGGTTCAGGAAGTTGTGCCACTACCTCAAGCTTGGCTTTGTCAACTTCCAACCCTCTTCTTGAGACAAGATGGCCTAGGACAATACCTTCTTCTACCACAAAATGACATTTTCCCAATTCAAAATAAGGTCGTGGGTCTCCCAGGTCACTAGGCTTTTCTCTAAATTTTCCAGGCAGTTGTCAAACAATGTCCCTATCCCAGAAAAGTCATCCATAAAAACTTCTATGGTGTCCTCAATCATGTCGGTGAAAATGGCCATCATACAATGTTGGAAAGTGGCTGGGGCATTACACAATCCAAATGTCATCCTCCGGAATGCAAAGGTACCGTAGGGACAAGTAAAGGTGGTATTTTCTTGGTCCTCGGGTGAGATATGGATTTGGTTGTATCCGGAGTATCCATCTAGAAAACAATAGAATTATTTTCCCGCTAACCTATCAAGCATTTGGTCGATGAAAGGTAGGGGAAAATGGTCTTTCTTGGTGGCTAGATTGAGTTGTCTATAGTCCATGCATATTCTCCACCCCGTGACAGTCCTAGTGGGAATGAGCTCGTTCTTTTCGTTCTTTACTACGGTCGTCCCTCCCTTTTTAGGGACACATTGGACGGGGCTCACCCAACTACTACTAGCTATGGGATAGATAATACCGGCGTCTAACCACTTCAATACTTCTTTCTTAACTACTTCCTTCATGATGGGGTTCAACCTTCTTTGAGGTTGGACTTTTCCAGGGTTCTCACTCTCCAAGTTAATCTTATGTTGACATAAGGAGGGGCTAATACCTCGAATGTCCGCTATGGTCCAACCAATTGCCTTCTTATACTTTATCAACAAATCAATCTGAAGTTGTTCTTGTTTCTCACTAAGTTTGGAAGAGATAATAACGAGAAGTTTATTATCCTTAGCGAGATAAGCATATTTTAAGTGGGAAGGCAATGGTGTAAGCTCTTACTCGGGAGGTTGTTCTATTGAAGGGGGTTGAACATCTCTATCCTTAAATTCCAGAGGTTCAAAGGCTGCCACTACTTCGTTACACTCATCCTCAAAAGTGTCATCACTTTCTAAGTCAGAGTGCTCAATCTCACTCCCCACTGTGGGCACTGTGTCAAGACTGGGGGTTCCACTAATCGAACTCAGAGCAAAGTAGTCTTCGGTTTCTATGTATTTAAGGGACTTGAAAACATTGAAAGTTACCTCTTGGTCATTGACTCTCATAGTGAGTTCCCCTTTGTGCACATCCATCAAAGTACGTCCGGTTGCAAGAAACGGACGCCCTAAGATGATTGGGATATCTTTATCGGCCTCATAATCTAGAACTAGAAAATCGACGGGGAAGATAAATTTATCCACTTGGACCAAAACGTCTTCTATTTTTCCTTTTGGGTAGGCAATGGACCGATCGGCCAGTTGTAATGTCACGGTTGTGGGTCTAGCCTCTCCAATACCTAACTTGTTGAAAATGGAAAACGGCATCAAGTTTATACTAGCTCCCAAATCACAAAGTGCTTGACCTACTTCTTGTCCTCCTATTGTGCATGGAATGGTGAAACAACCCGGGTCTTTCAACTTAGGTGGAATCTTGCTAGTAAGGAGGGAACTACATTCCTTGGTCAAAGCCACAGTCTCAAACTCACCCAACTTTCTCTTTTTGTTCAAAATATCCTTTAAAAACTTAACATAGCTTGGTATTTGCTCTAGAGCCTCTACCAAGGGTATGTTAATGTGAAGTTGTTTAAAAATGTCTAAGAATTTTTTAAATTGAACATTGACATTTTTAGTCTTCATTCTTTTAGAAAAAGGTACCTTTCGTGGGTCAATTTGAGTTTGCTGTGGTGTTGGCTTTGGAATAGTAGGTTTTGGTATGGGTCCAAAAGTGGGAGGCTCAGGGACATCGGTCCTCACTGTGGGAATGGAAGTGACTTGAGGAGTGGCCACTGTGGTTTTATGGACAGTGGGTATTTGAGGCGGATCATCAGACTCAAAAACGATATCTTTCAGATCCTTTCCACTCCTAAGTGTTATGGACTTGACTTGTTCAGATCCTTTTCCTATTACCCTAGCGTGTTCGGTGTCACTAGGTAACGTCCCTGGTGGTCTATTCTTGACTTCGACGGCTAGTTGTCCTACTTGGGTTTCTATGTTCCTAATGGCTGCTTGAGTTTGATTCATGAAACCTTTGAGAATTGATTCGAGTGATGGTTGAGCCTCAGCGGGCTGAGTTGATCTAGGTTGGAACTGTTGTGAGGATTGTCTTTGGTGAATGTTCTGTGGGTGCTACCCACTGTGATGTTGGTGAAATCCAGGGGGTTTTACGGTCTTTGCTGGCCATGACTCGCCCCGTGGGGTTGGAGTTCTGGATTCCCAGCCCAAGAAAAATTCGGGTGATTTCTCCATCCTAGATTATAAGTCCGCGAAAACGGGTTGTTCCTCAGGTTGGTCCCTATAATGTTAACAGACTTGGAATTTGCTGGACAGTAATCAAAAACATGTTCTTCTCCACAGAGGGAGCAGTTCTCAGTGAGATGTGTTGCGGAATTGACTTGTCCTCTATTTTGATTCAAAACTAATTTAGTCAAGGCCACTAACTGCGCATTCATGGTTTTAAGTGCCTCGGAGTCAATGGTTTTGGTCTTAGCCATGGGTGCTCTCGGATTGGACCACTCGATATTGTTGTTGGACGCTTTTTCTAAGATTTGATATCCTTCATTGTAGGTTTTACTCGTAAATGTTCCACCGGCTGTTGCATCTAAGATGATTTTGGCTGCAATGGAAAGACCATTGTAAAAGGTCTCCAATTGGATGCAATGTGGGATGCCGTGATGTGGGCACTTTCGAAGTAACTCTTTAAATCGTTCCCATGCATCCGAAACAGCCTCATCTTCTTCTTGTCTAAACAAAATAATATCATTTCGAAATCTTACATTCCTTGTTGGAGGAAAGTATTTTTGCAAAAATTTATCAGCAAGTTCTTGCCAAGTGGTTATTGAATGAGGTGCGTGTGAGTTCAGCCAAGTCTTTGCCTTATCCCTTAGTGAAAAAGGGATAAGCCGTAGTCTTAACGCTTCATCACTCACACCTTGCAATTGAAAGGAATCAGTCATTTCCAAAAAAGATTTTAAGTGCGAGTGCGGATCCTCAGATGGTGATCATCCAAACTGACCCATGGCTTGGATCATTTTAAACATCACTGGTTTAAGTTCAAAATGTGTTGCAACAATATTGGGCCTCAAAATCCCGGAGCTTAAATCACTAGCTCCGGAAGTAGCATAGTCCCGTATTTTTCGATCTTTGCTATCGGCAATCGTCACTGTGGTCTCCACTAATGGTGGCCTTTCCGCCATGTTTACAGTGAGGTTCACAGGGGGTTGTCGATTTGTGTTCTTGTTTTTACGTCTTCTTCGAAAAGTTTTCTCTATTTCAAGATCGATTGGTACCAAAGGTTCGTGTTGTCGTCGTGGCATACAACACGAACAGCTTAGAAAAACGAGTTACTCGGGCTCGAACAAAACTAATGTCTTTAGATTTAAAATCACGCCAGTCCCCGGCAACGGTGCCAAAAACTTGTCACGTGCGAAATATGTGATTTAATCGCAGTGGCTTGCAAACTGTCCACAGTGGGAAGTGCAAGTGTACACTGTCCACTATGATCGTCACAGCAAGTAATAGTTGGTAAAATACCAGAATCGAATCCACAGGGATTGGGCAATCAAGACAATATGGTTCTCATGAGCTTCCTTTTACAAGTTTCAATTACAAAAGAAGCAATATTTTGGTTTGGTTCGGTGAAATGCTACTTTAACGATTTTACTTAAGATTTAAAAGGAGGAATGTAGGATAGATTTTACCTAGATTTTATATTAAATACCTGATTCTAAAAAGTGACCCTTGTACTTGAGGTAGGCATTTTCGCTAGAAAATCCCGGTTACAAAATACTCACACCTTTAGGCAAAAATCCCATACTCTTAGTACTTGTTGTTTTGTCAATGGTAATCTCAAAAATGGACCTTTTCAAGCCTCGGTGTAATGTGTAGAGACAAATACTCTAAGTGTTTGTTAGTCTCAGATCCGTGCAACGATTAATGAAATCAAAATAATAAGCAATGAATGTAACGATTTCAACTGGTCATCTCTATTAAGCTTTCAATATTGAGAGAATTACAATGCAAGTAAAGGAAAGCAAATGAGACAACTAACTTGTTTTTCTAAGCTAAGCTAGCATTATATATGGCGGGCCCGTGGTTAACAAGCCCACGGCCCGTTCACTAATAAGCTCAAATTAAACTATTACAAATTGAACCCTTGAACTTTAAATCAACAATAAAATGACCCTAACAATCTCCCCCTTTGATTTGAAGTTCGAGTTCGCGCTCTATCTCTTGCCAGTTATGAACGTATCTTTTACGAAGCGCAAAGTGAATCTCGAACCATCTGATAGCACGACGGTAGTCGATGCGATCTTCAACCATTTCCAAGGCATTCCGAGCAGTTGTTTCATTCGGATAGGGAACGTATGAAAGCCTTCAAGTTTCAGACTCGTGAGTAATGATCTTTCGAAGCGCAGTTTGAACTTTGAAGAGTGTGCCGTCGCAGAATCTATCAACCTGACTGAAGCGCAGGAACTTTTTCTGGTTCTGTTCGTTGAGGTAGACTATCGCAAGTTCAGGTTCAAGAAGCAGAGCATTCTCGGGATACATCTCTAACTCAGGAGCTTTCATATTTGGCTTGATCAGATTTACCTTCTTCGGCGTGTTCTTGATTGCCATTTGGAAGTCCGTTAGATACGACATCATAATTGTACGGACCAGGAATCGACGAACAGCTTCGAGCGTTTTAGTTACCGGAAGCGGTCGAATAGTTCTTGAACGTAGGTCTTTCAGAATGGCCAGGAAGTCGAATGGTCGGAGGTGCTGGATGTCGGCTTCAGAAAATATCCATTCGTTACCGTCTTCGCATCTAACAGTGAACACTGGATACACGATTTTCATCATACGGCTTGACTGGATGTTAAGTACCTCGGTGATCTTATGCTTTGTTCTGACTTGGCTGACTGGAAGACACCGCTTTATTGCGCATATATATCGGCGTTGGTATTCGGGACTGTAGTTGTAAATACCAAGGCAAAAGGTCGACTAGATCGGGCGTAGCTTGTGAACAAACAGCTTCCTCATGGATTCCTCTAGATGTGGAATAAATATAGGAATCTTCTCCCAACGGATTTGTTGCTGTTGCTGTTGAGGAGGAAGATCAGAAGTTGTCTGTTGTTGAAAAGGGGATGTCGGAATGTCGGTAGTAGTAGTTTCAGGTCTTGTTGAAGTTCCAGTGGGTTGAGCATAGTGAACGGGAGAAGAACCATAATAATTCTGTAGCAAGAACTGATCATAGTCGATGTTGTCATCTTCATCAGTAGGGAAAACCAAGTTTACCTGGAGATTTACGGCACTGGCGGCTTTTTCATATCATGCATCTTCGGTCTCCGGGTTAGCTTCGCAGTCTGGATCTATCATATCCAATAACGGTCTGTCTGATGAGTCAAGGTCGACCAGTTCCTGTGTTGAACCTTCGGGCTTTTCAACCGTCGGGTCTTCATCATCTGAGATGTCCATATCTATTACCATCTCGGCTACTGGCAACTCGGCTTCAGGTTCGGCATCGGTTGTTGTTGCCGTAGTTGCTGGTTCCAGATGAACCACAGTTGTAGATTCTGTGAGGATAGAGGCGGTCTCGGTAGGTCGTAGTCGTTTCTCCCCCTCACGGTGATTAGGATCATCCTGGTCATCGTGTTTGCATTTCAGACCGCCAGCTTGACTCTTACAGGTATCGTTGAGCGAACGGACTCTCTCGGACAGCGTTGTGAGCGCTTGGTTGTAGTCCTTGAGAGTCGAGTCAATGGCGTCTAATCGAGTGGTAATGGATGATGAAGGAGCAGTGACCTGGGATTTCAGAACGAATATCAGGTCTGCTTCGGTTGAGGCGTCGGATTCTGATTGTTGGAGCAGCTGGGCTAGAAGCATCGTCTTAAGGGTGTCCACCGAGTAAGTAGGCTGAGTAGGGACCGGTGGAGGTGTAGGTGCAGTTTCAGTTTCGACGATCTTTGCTTTGCCTTTGATTATTCTGGCGAGCTCGTCGGCGACATGCTGCTCCATTGCCTCTCAGACAGCCTTGAGGGTGCTGTCTAGGGACCCTTGCGACACAAAGTCTTGGTTACTAACTCCGGGACCACTTAGGTTACCCGTTGAGGCATCTACCTGAGAAGCAGAGCCACCTACGTTCACAGCTGGCATGTCGGTAGTTGTGGTAGGATTTCCCTCCGATCCTCGCGTTCCACCGAAAGGCGGAGACACTACGGTGGTTTCGGTCGAGTCACGAAGAATCTCGACTTGGTGTTGTTCCTCTTGTGTCCTAACCGAAGAATTTTCAATGTCAAATGGCTCTAGACTCGATGGTGCACGAAATGAAGTCACGATCGGGGGCTGCTGGTCGCTTATTTCAACACCAGCACTCTCCGAATGAGAGACCGATGGAAGTTGTGTTATATCCCCGTGAGAAACTGAAACACCCATGTTTTGAGAGACGGATGAGTGGATGAGGGGGTCGTGCAATTGCTCCGATGGGTCTACGGAGGCTTCTTCAATACCCTGTCCCAACACATGAGACAGGATAGCAGATGTGGCTACCCGGATATCACTCGGTTCGATTCGCTCAGGAGCCTCGTTATCTTTACGGCTTAATCTTTCCTGGTTCGACTTCGAACGCAGTTCTCTCCGTCTCACATGTTCTAAGTCATCCCCTAATACTCCCTCGGATGTCCTAGTATCTCCCATAGCATGTTGGGGAGTAGAGGTAGGTGAGTCGAGTGGGATACCAACGGTGAAGTCCGGGTTTGGGCCGATACCATGAGGTATGTGCTTTAGGCGTATGTTGCGATTGGTATCGGAATCCATGGAGTCAGATTCCACGTTCTCAACGTGATGAGGTGGTGAAGGCGGTTCAGTTATGTAAGGCGTGGTGTCACGGTGAAGCATCGGTCGTGAGGACGATGCTCCGGCTTCGCCTGTCTGTCGGATGATAGGAATGATGGGTTGTTGGCTGGAACCGGGACGCGATTCCACTGCACCACTCACGCTAGCTCCCCTTCCCCTAACAATCAGTACACCCCGCCCGGCAGCACCTGCTTGCCAGGCCCTGCCACCTCTCACTCTTGGACCCTCACGTCTCTCGGGTCTAGGTCCCTTGGCAGGTCCCTCCGGTTTTGGCTGGACCACGGGATTCCCTATCGCTTCCCTATATGCTATCACTCCTGGTGCAGTGGTATCGGCGATTGTTAGAAGAGTTTCAGGAATAGGCATGGCTACCGCGTTGGATGGGTTGCGGATAACCATGTACTGTAAGTGATGAGGAAGACATACCGGATGTGCTTGGCATCGCGGAATGGCAGGATTGGCGTCCATATGTTTACGAATAGCGAGCGAAAGGAAACGCGGGTACGGAAGAAATTTCTTCTTTTTGGAGCCGCCGATTTGACGAATGGCGATGACTATTTCCTGCCAAATGATCATGGCGAAGTCTACATGACGGTTGTAGCACATGGCATGGAATAATCTGAGGAAATCGCCGGTACACTGGTCTATACCCTTCCATCTCGAAGAAAGGCATCTGTTCAGAATCGTGAACAGAGTGTACCATAAAGGAGCTAGGTATTTACGGTTGAACGTGGACGGTCGGTCGAGGGTGAAGTTGTAGCCAAGAGCGCGTACGTGAGCGCACAGTGTCGTGTCATTGACCATAGGGTCATATCCTTGATGACCGTCGGCGTTGGTCTCTGGCAGTGAAAGTAGTCGGCAGAAGGATTCCGGTGTATGTGTAAATTGTTGATTATTGATCTGAGCGTTGATCGTTTGTGTGTAACCGACCGTGCGAACTTGTGCGGAGAACCAGACTTGGAGCACGTACAGCAGCGGGACGTCAGTAGTGGCGGTGAGGGCCTCATAGAGAGGGTGACGCATAAGTATGTCCACAATCACTCGATGTTGTGGTTGTGGTCTGAATAATGTCGGGTCCAGATGATGGTTGTTCGCCTCCAATTTAGTGCCATGGTCGGGTGCAACCAAGGCGTTATCGGCTTCCTCGTCAATGAGTTCCTCTTCGTGAGGTATTTGTTGCTATTCCGGGTTCTGTGGAGGAATTTGATCCTGATCCGCCATTGTAGATCTGTAAAAACCAACATAGTTAGTAACTGAGACGGATGAAAAAATGTCAGTGCGTACCTTTGCGATAAATGGCTCAATTTGATACAAATTGAGGACTGGCAATGATGAAACATGTATTGGATATGCAAAACACAGAAGTGTCCAGACACAAGAATGGGAAAAACCAAACTTTCCGGACAACACATGCTTTCCGGACAAAAGGTGTCCGGACGGGAAGAGCGTTCCCGGACAAGATGGGGAAACCGGATAACATAGTTTCTGGTCAATAGGGGAGTTTGGACAGAGCAAGTTCCCGGTAGTTGAACTTACCGGAAACTCGAAGGTTTCCGGACGACTAGGGTTTCCGGGTGTTTTTCGAGTCCGGACACATCAAAATATCTAGAGATTAAACCTTACCGAATAAACCCTCAAGCCTATGAAGCTTTCCGGACACATCATCATAAACTGATGGTTTCCGGACACAATGAATGTGTCGGACCAGATTTACAACGACAACCAACCAAAATAGAGTTCCAATCGCGAATCAAAGCATGCACGAGGTATCTAACGACGTATAGAAACATAGAAACTCGACTAAGTCGACCGAAATAACACCGAGTATACTTAAAGTCGTATAAACCCGAGAGGGGTTTTTGGATGAACGCAAATCACCGAATCTATGGTCGAAATGTGAGTGTGAGTGCATGATACTCGACAATAAACGATCGAAGTAGTGAAGGGATGATTATACCTGATTTGCAGATGCGAGACAAGTGAGAATTGTGGAATGGTAATGTGTCCGAGCAAGAGAGAAGACGAGAGGGGTTTAGGGTTTTTTGCAGGAGTTTTCCGGGTAAAGAAAAAGAGTGAACCCAGATGCATATATATGATCCCTAAAGCCCGGGTGGGTCATCCGGATTCCCGTCCAATCCGGATAGCGATCCGGTCCGAAAACCTATCCGGATAGATCCGGTTTCCGGATGACTTTCCGGATACAGTGGTTTTGCAAAGAAGATTTTGTCCTGTTCATGTAGAAATTTGAAAAGAATGAAACTGTAACAGGACTTTCTGTCGCTCCCCCTCGAACCTAGCATGGGGAAAGCCTTGCTCCCCCTCGGACAGTGCATAACTGTGCGAAGAGGAGTCCGACACCAAAAAACTTTTTAGCATGTAAAGAAAAACACGATGTCGCTCCCCCTAAAAAATGAACATACTTTGAAAAAAAACACACAGGAATGCCCACACACATAAAACTTTAAACCATTTTAAGAAAAACTGTGTGTGACGCTCCCCCTCAACGAATGAGTAAACTTACCTGATACAACTTTGTGCTCCCCCTGAACACATGAATACACCGTGAAAGCACAGATATTGACAGTTAAAATTAGAAGGCAGTATTAAAGAAATGGAAACACACGAAGAAAGAAAGGAAACAAACGACATCGACCTAATGAATACAGAAACTTAATCTAACTGTGTAACTGAGACAAGTAGAATACAAGTGCGAGAAAGTGTATGCTCTGTCATCAAGAGTGTAAACACCGGATGATGAGTAGATAGTTACTCGAATACGAATGGAACTTGTAGCGGGTACACGATTGGATTAAGTCTTCAGATTTAGCATACCTAACTTGGACACAAGAGTGTTAAAGCGTTTTTCGTCCAAGGCTTTTGTAAAGAGGTCTGCTAACTGATGCTCAGTATTTACGAAGTAGAGTTCGACTGTACCTCTTTCGACGTGATCCTTAATGAGGTGATACCGAACGTCGATGTGCTTTGTCTTGGTATGTTGGACCGGGTTGCTAGATATGGCAATGGCGCTTTTCGAGTCACAGTAGATCGGGACTTTGACATACGTAAACCCGTAGTCTTTAAGTTGCGTCTGCATCCAGATGACTTGGGAACAGCAGCTTGCGGCGACCACATACTCCGCCTCAGCAGTTGACGTTGATACGCATTGCTGCTTCTTCGATGCCCAACTTACCAGGCTATCTCCCAAACACTGAATGTGACCCGAGGTGCTCTTTCGGTCTAACATGCATCCCGCGTGGTCCGCATCAGAGTAAGCGGATAACCTAAAACCTGTCTCTTTCGGGTACCATAAGCCAATATCAGCAGTACCACGTAAATAACGAAAAATTCGTTTAACGGCTATTAAATGAGACTCTTTAGGTTTTGATTGATAACAGGCGCATAGAAAAGTCGAAAACATGATGTCCGGTCTACTGGCAGTTAAATACATTAAAGAACCGATCATTCCCCGATACAATTTAGTGTTCACATCCTTTTCGCTAGGATCGGCGTGAAGCTTTGTATTGGTTGACATGGGAGTTTTCATTGGTGAGGACTGTTCCAACTGGAATTTCCGAAGAATATCCGGATGTACTTAGACTAGTTTATGAATATTCCGGTCGACAGTTGTTTAACTTGAAGACCAAGGAAAAAATTCATCTCACAAAGCATACTCATTTTAAAAAATTGTCCCATAAGATTGGCAAAGTTCTTTGCATATTGAGGATTAGTAGATCCGAAAATGATGTCATCGACGTATACCTGAACTAGGACTATGTGACCCTTTCTGTTCTTGATAAACATAGTAGAATCGATCTTACCTCGTGTGAATTTGGATTCTAACAAGAACTTGGACAATGTGTTGTACCATGCTCGCGGAACTTGCTTTAGTCCGTAAAGCGCCTTATCTAAGATGTAAACATGATCAGGCTTCGAGTCGTCTACAAATCCGTCTGGTTGTGACACATAGGCTTCTTCTTGGATATCGCCGTAGAGGAAGGCGGTCTTCACATCCATTTGGAAGACCTTGAAGTTTTTGTGCGCGGCATAAGCAAGAGACATACGGATGGCTTCGATTCGTGCTACCGGAGCGTATGTCTCATCATAGTCGATCCCCTCTTGCTGACGGTACCCCTTGGCCACGAGACGCGCCTTGTTGCGTACAACGATGTCGTCTTCGTGCTTTTTATTCTTAAAGATCCACTTGGTGCCAATCACCGTCTTGTGTTTTGGACGTGGAACCAGTCGCCATACCTTTAGAGCTTCGCATTGATTGAGCTCTTCTTGCATGGATATGATCCAGTCCGGATCTTCGAGCGCTTCGCGTACGTTCGTCGGCTCGATCTTGCTTAAGAAGTCGGAGAATAGACAAAAGTTGGTGGAAGCGCCTCGCGTGCGAACGGGAGTAGATGGATCACCGATTATCTGATGTAGGGGATGAGCCTTCATCCATTTGGTGGTGTGCGGAAGCGGCTGCTGAGTAGAGTGAGAAGCATATGGATCCACATACGAACCAGATGGTAGGTCTTGAACTGCTTCAAGTGTAGCAGATTGGGTGAGCAACTTTTGGTTCCGAGGAATTCAGAGGGTGAGCGTCGGTTATAGTAGATGACGAATCATTAGGAGCGATCTCCAAGATTACAGGTTCCTCCGGGGGAATAACAGTATCAGAAGTAGTAGAAGTCGATGATGACGGTTGAGTTGTCTCCATAGTGGTTGATGGCGTGCTTATAGAAGGCGACGGACCGGATAGAGTCGCCGAATCCTCAATACGAGCAGCTTCAAGTCGAGGTTGTGCTGAGACAGTAGTAGATGTGTTAAATATGTCATCATAAAAATACTTAAACAATAAATCTAAGTCGGAAGAATCAGCATTCGATGAAGATGCATGAGTTGGATTTACTGTCGCTTGTGCAGATCCCGAACTTGGAGGTCCGGAAGCTAGCACGCCAGTTAAACCAGGTTCTGAACTGAAATGTTCAGAAGCCAAATCTGCGGCTTCGTCAAATGTCACATTTACACTTTCGATAACGGTTTTAGTCCGTTTGTTGTAAATGCGATACGCCTTAGCCTGCATGGAGTATCCGATGAAAACTCTTTCGTCCGGCTTGGGGCTAAATTTGCCGAGATCGTCCTTGTCGTTTAAGACATAGCACGTGCATCCGAATGCATGGAAGTACTTGATATTCGGAATGCGTGTGTTCATGATCTCGTACGACGTCTCGTTGAACCGCTTGTGGACGATGGAGCGGTTTTGCATGTAACAAGCCGTAGACACCGCTTCAGCCCATAGAAATAGCGGCAGTTTGGATTGGGAAAGCATGGTGCGAGCAGCTTCAATGAGGGTACGGTTTCGCCTTTCCACCACTCCGTTTTGCTGGGGAGTGCGTGCGGCAGAGAAGGTTTGTGAAATACCAACAGAAGTCAGGTAATCGTTCACCGTTTGGTTCTTGAACTCCGTCTCGTTGTCGGTCCTGATGGTCTGAACTTGACTTTAAAGGTTCAGTTGGATAGTCTTCAAATGGTTGATAATCAGCTCCGGAGTTTCATCTTTAGAGCGAAGGAACTTGACCCATGTGTAGCGCGAGAAGTCATCCACCATCACTAGGACGTACTTGCGCTTGTTGATGCTTTGAACACGCATTGGTCTACACAAATCCATATGGATAAGTACGAGGGACCGGGACGTGCTTGAAGCTGCCTTCGGCTGATGTGGTGTTCGCTTCATCTTTCCCATCTCACATGCCCCGCAGAGACGATGCTTCACAAATTGAAGATCGGGCATGCCTTTCACGTGTCCGCCCAGCACCAGTTGATTGATACTTTTGAAGTTCAGATGCGATAGTCATCGATGCCAAATCCAGGCTTGGTCGGAATTAGCCTTTGACATGAGGCAGACAGGTTTATCGGTCTTGAGGGTTGCGAGGTCGATGGTGTAGAGGTTGGTCCCGCGTTTTCCAACCAGAAGCTCATATCCGTTGTCATTGAGGATTCTACACCTTTTGGCTTTGAAACAGACCTCGAGATCTTTATCGCAGAATTGGCCGATACTGAACAGATTGTGTCCCAATCCCGCGACGTGTGATACTTTCTTTATTGTGATCTTGTCTTGAACGATGTCGTCGTATCCCATAATCGGTGCCTTATTGTTGTTCCCAAATCTCACGTCTCCACCATATTCTTCCTTGTAGTTTGTGAGAAGCTCCCTCCTTTCGGTCATGTGTTTGGAGCATCCAGAATCTAAGTACCACACATGACCGTGCTGCAAAAATAGATTAACGATTTTTAGGTACCCAAATTTGCTTGGGTCTTGGAGGGTTAGGTTTGGCACCTCTTGGAGGAACTTGCTTTGACTCAGCTTTCCCTTTAGGAGTAGATTTTACACCGTTTGAAGGAACTGGTTTTGGCACATGTTGCCTCTTAGGTGTAGAATGTACACCTTTCGGAGGAACATGTTTTGTAGCGGGTTGCCTCTTGGGTGCCGGTTTAACCGCAGTAGGAGTAACCCGTTTAGGAATGGGTTTAGTCTCCCGCTGTGGTTTAACCTATGTTTGGAAACCCCATTTTTGATAGTGTCTATTCTGGTTATTACGGGGTTTGCGTTTGGGGAATAAATTACACATGTGATATGACCCAAACCAATCATTATTCTGAATATCATCAAAATCATTCCAACCACAATTAGAACAACATAAACAATCACGCGATAACTGAATCAATTGATGAAGAGAATTAAGTTTAATTGGAAAAGAAACTTCAAAACGGTTCCAATGATTCCAATCACAATTGTCTTTGTTTATTCTAGAATTAAAGGCATTGGGGAAAGAGTTTGATGCATCCTTCTTGACAGATTCCTTTTTCAGCCACTTTGGTTTTTCTTGATTTGCGCCACCGTTTTTATCTGAAACAACAGGGATAGTACGGTCAGTGACTTTTGAAGGAATAGGATTTTTGACAGGCAATCGCTCGGTCTTTTGCCTCGGCTGTGATTGGTTTTGAGAAACTGGTTTAGATTTTGAAATCTTGATCACAGCTGGGGTCTTTGTGACTCAGAAGAGGTTTGTCGAAAGAGAACGACTCAAACTCTCCTTCAGAATTACCTTCGGAGTTCATGCATTCTGAAAAATCTATCTCCGGAAATACAGGACTTGGATCAGTCGAGAAAGGCGAGGAACACTTTGTGCTTGTGTGCTTTGGGGAATTTGGTGCGGAAGCGAATAAAAAATCAGAGTTCAAATTCCGTAAAACACTCTCGTCTTGAGAATCTTTACCGTCTTGTGAAATTGAAATATTGCCTAAGAAAGCTTTGCACGAAGACGTATCAGATGAACTTGAGTAAAGTTCGGGTGAAATATTCTTTTCATATTTGAGTTGGTCAATTTATCTTGGAGCTGGCCATTTCTTGCATACTCCTCCATCTTTTCTGTTGCCAAAGCAACCAGTTTTGATGTGAGCATGTTAATTTCACCTCGAAGGATTTCCTGTCCTTCATCAAACACAACTTCGGTTTTGACCGGTTGTAGATTCTCAAGTTTCTCAATTAAAGCTTGCTTTTCCATTTGAAAAACTGACCTTTCTTTCTTGAGTGATTCCTCCAACTCAACTATCTTTGCTTCCAAGATGAGAGGGGGAACATAGAGTTTAAACTCATCTGTCTCAATCTTTATCTCGGTTGCTTGGACCTCATTCTTTTTGGAGGAATCCTTGGGCTTAGCAACCATGTAGCAGTCGAAGTAGTCATCTGAGAGATACTTTTTGTTCTTTTTATAAGAATAATTTAAAAGTTCATAACAAAATGGAAGTTGTATTCCTCGGTTTTGTGCGCGCTTATATTCCTCGGTTTCCTCTTCCTTTTCAGGTTCAAGAGGACCAGTCCATTTAATGGCATATTCCGGATACTTTTTATCTAGTCCAAAACAGGCAAAATCATACAAAGTGGGTGCTTTGTATCTTCCCTTTTTCAAGTAATGTGGGTTATCTTATCCGATTCCCCAGTTTTTGTTAAAATAGGTGAACTCTTTGGGTTTGTTCAGAAAGATGGTTTGATCAGTTTGACCCCTTTTGCGGAGTTTGGTTTCAAGATCAAGGATTTTAGCAACAAACTGCTTGTGCTGAATTTGAAGAGAGGAACATTGATAAACAATTTCTTATTTCTCATTCAAGCACTGATCAAACTGGGACTGAAGATCAGATAATTTGGCCCTTAAGTCTTTGGGTGCAATGGAAAGATTTTTGCATTTCTCCTTTAGCAAAGCATTTTCAGACTTATGTTTTTCAGTTATTTTCATTTGAAAATCTAGCTTGTCGGTTAGAGATCTAATCTCAAGCTTTTGTTCTTTAGTGGTGACCTTAAAGGAATCTGCCTGTTTGGTAAGAGCTTGCATTTGTTTCAAGAAATCTTTTTGGCAAGAATCACATACCTGACTTGTCGTTGCTGTTTCTTCATCGGCGGAAGAGGATATCCCATGAAAGCATCAGCACCATCAGAATTGCCTTCATCATCAGATTTTCCCAGCCAGTAATCATTCTCAACGAACATAGCTTCTCCAGCCTCCTTTTGTCTAGATTGAGCGAGCTTAGCTTCGTAGTAGTGAGAATTCTTTATAGTAGGCTGGCGGCAATCTTTCGCGAAGTGACCGAGATTCCCGTAGTTGTAGCACTTTACGGGTTCATCTTTCTTCTTCCCATCATCTTTCTCTGACTTTCCCTTCTTCTCAGACTTATCTTGCTCATCAACCTTCTTCTTTCCTTCATACCGATCCTTATAGTCATGGCGCTTGTTGGAGGAGGTGGAGTAGCGCTGACTATTGGACGGTGGCTTCTTATAAAACTTTTGTTGTTGGAAAGATTTGGTAAACAAGGCTATAGCTTTCTTGAAATCCGAAACTTCTTCATCAGAATCACTGTCTTGCTTGTCTTCAGGTTCTGACTCAGAGGAGCTTTGCTTTTGAGCACGTCTGGAGTGACGGCCCGAAGATTTCCCTTGCTTGGAGGACATGAGAGCAATAGGATCAGCAGATGGCTTTGATGCAGTCTTCTTCTCGCCCAGAAGTTCATTCACTTCATCTTCGTTCTGAAGAAGTGTCTCATATAGTTCATTGATGCCAATGTTCTCTATCAAGTTGTTGTGCTTGACATGAGAAGCAAACACCTTCCATTCTGGTAGCAGATTGTTGAGGAATTTGAGTGCATTTTCCGTGTTGGAGCGAGTAATCTTATTCTTGTTCAGTTCATTAAGAAGTGAACAAAAACGTTCATAAGCCCGGGTGAGGGTCTCGCCGGTGCGCTGCTTGAAGCCATCGAACTTGGTTATTGCGCTGTTGATCTTTAGTTGATTTCCGACATCTCTCCCATGCATCATTCTGGCCACTTGATCCCACATGCCCTTTGCTGTGTCTTTGTAACTATCGATGGCAGTGTAGATCGGATTGGGAAGGGCTTGAACAAGATATCTCTGTGCACACTTTTCTTCTTCTAGCAGGCCTCTTTCATCTTCGTTCAGTTCAGTGATAGTCTTTTACTCACGACGAGGATCAGTACCTTCAGCTGCTGCTATATTATTCATGGGCCAAACAAGTGGACCATTTTCAAGGGCTCTCTTGATGTACACGTAGTTGTCCTTGGATTCTATGAAGATCATGAATCTGTCTCACCACTGGCTATACTCACCTTGGAAGAGGCAAGGTGGCTTGGTGTCGGTACCGATTGCGAGAGCGTCGCGAGAAGACATCTTTGGTCGCAACGGAGTGATCGTCAGACGAGTTGATTGATTCAAAGTGTAAACCTAACGCAAGGCACTAAGAGTGGAGTCCTAACGCAGGTTCTACTACTGGTATGAACTACGAATGAACTTACTGGATAGGAATCCAAATAATTGTCTGATCTAGAAGTGTCCAGATCAGATTAATTGAAAAATAGTTCAAAATTCACTAAAGTATTCGGATAAGCTAAAGAATCCGGACAGATTGAGGTTTCCGGATACCAGAGGTTACCGGACGACAATAGTGTCCGAACAGAGCAAAAATAACCAATACTTACCGAGTAAATGGGATTCAGGGTGAAATTGATTACCGGATACCTTGAGTTGTCCGGAAAATTGCTTTACCGGAAACTTTGGTTTCCGGAACAAAATTACCCGGAGAGATTTGAGTTTAAGGAACTTACCCGGAATGCTTGACTTACCCGGAAAGAATGATGTTGTTGGTCCTGAAGGCCTATACAAGTTTGTAGAAGGGGGGGTTGAATACAAACACACAGATTTTACTTTTCTAAATTGTTTATTGATAAATCATTAACAATTTACAGCTTGTTGCGGAAACAAGATTAAGGATAAACCTAAATCTAAACAAGTTGGAACACTAAGGTTTCTTGCACTAAGAGAGATAAGGAAATTACTAATAATGACCTATCTTGAGATACGAGATTGAACTTGTCCAGAGTTAGCAAGTTACTTCAAATGAAGTGGGTTCATCTCTTTATATACTGCATGCATTTAATGCAAGTCAGTATACACTTTACACGTGTCATCAGCTGGTTGGTTGCATGTCATTGACCTTTGTTGACAACCTTAGTAGCCGCATGGATGAACAGTGTAGTATCAGAGTGGTTGTACGATTTCAGACAGTCGGAGGTTCTTTTCTGACATTTCGTACGGAGTCGTGCAAGGGAGGTTAAGACACAAGTACTTTGTACGGAGGACTTCATGATCAGCTTTCGTTGATTCAGAGCATTATCATTTTCTATTTAGCGAATGATAAAGTTCAGCGATAGCTGAAGTCTTGTACTTGATACTTCACGTTGAGTGGACAAATCTGAGTCTTCGCTGATCCGCATCAGTTCATTAGGAGACTTGTCGCTGGTTCTTGAGCTTGATCTTCGACTTCAGCGTAGAACCTTTGTTGACGTGAAACTTGTCTTCAGGGATCATAAGTATACAACTATCTTATCAGCGATCATCATATTGACTGAACAGACTCAGAGCATTAATGATGAACAGTGTTCGCTGAATGTTTAATTTAAAGAGCGAGAGTTCCTTTCAGCGGTACTGTAAGATCTTAGTACTTATCAGCGATAGTGAAACTCTGATACATATTGTTTACTTACAATTTTCACTAAGTATATAAGAGAGGGTCATTATCAAATCACTGAGGGTTTGGATCAACAATCTCCCCCTATTTGATTATGACATAGCAACAAAGAAAATTGCTATTTAATGAAAACATAAGGATAAAAAGAACTCATAAAATATTTGTCCCTTTTACTGATTTCTGGGATCTTTTCAGTACTAATGGATTAAAGTACATTCGCTGAAATCTTTCTTTAAAACTTTGAATCAGGTTACAAAGAGAAATGGAAAGATTAAAAGTACAAGCGAAATAAATTACAAGTACAAAAGAATAACTGATACAATAGAGAAATAGGCGATCATATCAGTTTGTAAAGGGTTCTTCCTTAATGAGAAGTTCATCAAGGGTCATTGATGTGGTGGGAATCATCCAGTCGGGAACGGTTACACCTTGTTTTCTTTTGATCAGCGCTTCTTCAAAAATCAAGGGTTTCAGATGTCGTGCCTGAGGGTCATTCCTGAAGTCACATCAGTAGATGAGATCTCTCAGCTGTTCGATGGGAGTGATGTGAAGTTCAGAGATGCGTTGAAAATGCTTTCCACCATCGTAGTCATGGAAAATTATCCCGTAGGGTTCGCTTATGACTTTGCTAGGGATGAAAGTCTCACAAGGAGGAATAGATGTGTCAAGCATGGAAAGATCAGGATCAGGACCAAGGACTTCAGCACGTGAAAAACCAATACCTGTTTCATTTCGTATGACATGGCCATCAATTGAAGATATAGATTTCTTCTTCTTCGTTGAGGCCTTTCTTTTCTGACTTTCGAGAGGAGGAGGAGGAGGAATATCCACACAGGAGTAGACTAAGTCGATTTGTTTGTTGATCAGCTTTTCAACATGTTCCTTGTACTTCGACTTGGACTTCTAGATGGCTAACCTGATCTCCAACCATTCAGAGAGACCGTACTTCGTTATGGCTTCAGCATAGAATTTTTCGTACTTCTTATCTTCTCTGAATATCTCGACTTCAGCGATTGAAACAAGGGTTGTTCTTCCAGAGATGAATACCTTGTTGATTTGGGCAGGAGAGAGTCTGTAGTTGACCTTTTCTTTGCACCAGGCTAAAGTGGCCTGAGACACAGTTCTCTTTTCTTCAGTTATCTTCTTGGCGTTTTCCCATAGCTGACGTTGAACATCAATGGGAACTCTTTTCAGCTTGGGGTCTTTTATTGATCGTTTAGAAAGCTGGATGGCGTATTCTCTTTCCTTTTCTTCAGCTTCCTTTCTTTCAGCTATTAATCTTTCAGCTCTGAGGTGATCCTTGTATTCCGTTTTGGAAATTCTGAACTTTGGAGGAACTGAAGAAAGTTGATCACGCCTCAGAATGATTCGCTGATCCTCGAATTGCTTTATTATCTCTTCTCTCCTTTTCTGATCCTCTTCACTTAGCTTTTGAGGAGCTAAGGAAGGTCTGTGTCTGTGCGAGAGTAGCTGTTCTTCCGGTTCATCAGTCTCAGAGTTCAAATCTAAGACTGGGATTATTTCTTCAGCAACAGCTGGTATTATTGGTGAAGTCGCAGTTGTGGAACCTTCAGCGATATCCTCAAACAGGGGAGAGGACTAGCTGAAACACAGCGATCTTACAAGTAAGAACTTGGGTAGAATCAGAAAGAGAAAATTTATTCAAGTGTATAGGCTTGGGTAGTAGAACTGATAGTGTATGATAGAGGAGGGATGGAGTGAGAGATGTTTAGTGTACCTGACAAACCGGCTTTTCAAGCAAGATCGTCAGATTGTCATCTTCAGCGACGCTTTTGCCTTTGCCTTTCTCAGCTCCAGAGGCTGAGGGCTTTGTCTTTGTCCGCTCCCCTGAAGGTTCATTTATCGAGATTCCCTTAAGAACTTTGATTTTCGGAGCAGGTTTGACGATAAAGAAGTCATCGTCATCTTCGTCATCATCATCATCATTCTTTGGAGAAGAGGATGGTTCATTATCAGGGATGTCAACGGCTTCATCATCTTCTGCTTCGGATTCGGTTGTATCAGCTTCTTCTTCGAGTTGCTCCCCCTCAGATACAGAGGCGAGCTTCTTGGTTTCCTCCGGGTTTTCATCTCCCTGAGGTCCAGCGGTGGTTTCTTCAACATCCTTCTCTCCCCTGATAGATTCATCATGGGAAAGGTCTTCAGCGCTCTTGGAGAGATCTTCAACGCTCTTCTCCCCCTCTTTCTCATGATGAGTGGGGGAGGAATGGGATGACTCAGTAGCGTTGGTAGGTTCTCTGTTTTCTTGGCCAGAGATACCTATACAAACTTCAATCTTTGCTATTCTGTCTTGAAGGCCAGAAAAAGCAGGATTGATCTTCTCCAGCTCAGTGCGATCCGCCGCTGTGAAATTGTCAGATACAGGGACAGGAGCAGGGGCAGGAGCAGGAGTATTCGCTTTCTGTAGTAGCTGCTCGATCATCGATTTCATCGAACTAACATCGGTCTTTACAGAGCCTAAGTCAGTCTTTACAGTAGACATATCTCCCTCTAGTTGTCCAACCGATGTCTTCAGCGTTGTGACCTCGCTGGACATGGATGAAACTGAATTTTTGAAAGAGGTGTAGTCTGTGTAGATGTCAGCGAGCACCTTGGCGAAGTCGCTGAGAGTTTTATCAACCTGCTTCATGTCATCTGTGGAAGCCTTCTTCTCCACCACCGTTGTCAGCTTTGTAAGATTCTCTCCAGCGTTTGTTACAGCTGTAGAGTTATTTGAAAGAGTAGTGGTGAGACCTGTCAGCTTTGTCTCCACGGACTTCAGAGAGGCGTTGATGTCTCCCAAATTAGGACCTGTAACATATAAGAACTTGTGAACATAGGAAAGCTCAGAAGTTTGGGGTTTAGTGACAGTGTTTTATGGGTTGGTGTGTACCTGCAGTAGGATTGATGAACTCGTCAAAATTACGGGTTCCTGAAAAATGTTCCATGTCATCTTCAAAAGTGCCCATGGATTGTCCTGCAGGTCCTATCTTCATCATTTCTGGAGAATCAGCTTTAGTTTCCGTAGAAATGATGGCACCTCCAGCGAGATCTGGAGGAGAGACCAAATGAGTAGAGGGAGGAGCGAAGGATAAGAATGGAGGTTGGGTTCTGAGTTCAGCGTTGGATTCACTGAGAAGCACTTCATCAGTCTTTTGAGAGACTGAAGGAGGTTGGGTAGGTTCCAAGTTTGTAACCTCAGCGTTTAGAGACGCTGAAGTTGGGATGGAATGGATGGGTTGTTTAGGTGTGGCAGAGCGTACCACTGAACGTTCCTTCAGCTCTGCAGAAAGAGCTGAGGAGTCTTCAGCATGAGATTGCTGGGGTTGCTCCTTTGTTTTCTTGATCCTTTCAGAACCAAGTGGGGTAGATGAATGTTTTCTTTTGTTAGAAGGAGAGGATTTTGTGGCCAGGGTATCAGCGATGGGTATTGTCGCTGAAGGAGCCACAGAATTTGTTAGAGCATTGTTGTATTCAAGATTTACTGTAAAAGTCAATGTACTGTATGAGTCTATACAGTATTGTGAATGCCTTTATACCTTGTATGTTATGGGTATAAATAGGCTTGTCTAGACCATTTGTTTGAAACACTTTAAACACTTTAGAAACACTTTAGAAAGCTTTTGTAATCTTTTAGAAACCTTTTGTAATCCTTTGAGCTCAATACATGAATGACATATTTGCTCTCTAGATTCTCTCTCACTACATTCATATCTTATTGCTAGAGATTTGGGATTTAACAATTGGTATCAGAGCTAAACAGAAGATTCAAGCAGATTAAAGAGCAAATTGAAGAATTTTTACACTGTTCATCAAGAATTCGGACCAAGAGAAGTTTACTGTTCATCTGAAGTCTTAACATTCAGACATGAAGATTTTCTAGATTTTGAGTTTTTGAATCATTTCTTTGCATCGTTCAACTCGGATTTGGATTCTGAACACATTTAATTCTTGCATAAACATCAAAATCTGCACAGAATTGACAGATCTGATCGATTTTTGAATATTTTTTCAAAAACTTCAAGTTCACTGTTTGGATCTTAATTCGATTAAATTGATCGAATTGTGAATTGTGATCAACAGGAAAAGTGTGCAGATTTCAATTACGAATAATTTGATATAAGATTCATCACAATTGATCAAGAATTGAAGAAGTTATGGCAGATTAAGTGATTTTGAAGTTCGAAGTGCAGAATTCGGATTCTTCTTGGTGAATTCGGATCATTCAAAGAGAATTCGGAACATTCATAGAGAATTCGAACCCTATTACATTCGAATTGAGTGAATTCGAACCTAAGTAAATTCGAATTGAGTGAATTCGAATCCAGTTACATTCGAATTGCGTGAATTCGCACTCAACATAATCCGAATTGAGTGAATTCGAACCTTAGTACATCCGAATTGAGTGAATTTGAACGCTGTTAAGTTCGAATTGGAGGATTTCGAAATCTATCAAGTCCGAATTGATTATCCGAATTGAGTATCCGAATTGAGCATCCGAATTGATCATCCGAATTGATCATCCGAATTGATCATCCGAATTGAGCATCCGAATTGAGCATCCGAATTCTTAGGAATGTTGATTAAATTCTCATAAGTGTAATTTTTCTTACACTAACTGCTTTATCTTCTGAACGATCGTTTATCTAGCCAATTATCAGAAGATGTCGAGAGATATGCTGAGCATGGGTTCTAAGAATAAGCCTCCGGTATTGATAGCTGAAGAATATTCTCAATGGAAAAGGAGAATGATTCAATTTCTGAATCATCAGAACAGAGATCTTATGCTGTCCATTCAGAACGGTCCTTACAAAGCCTACATAGAGGTTGGTGGCATTGCTGCAACAGAAACAAGTCAAGAGATTCTTCCAAGAAGAATAGAAAAGGAATACAAATATTACAGTGATGCTGATAAAGCTAGAGTTGAAATTGATGAGCAAGCATTGACATACTTGACTATGGCCATTCCAAACAATATCTATAATCGCGTAGACAGCCGAAATTCAGCAAAGGATATTTGGGATGAGCTAGAAAGGCAGTTTGAAGGTTCATCAAAATCAATGAAGACCAAAAAGAATCAGAGCATCAATGCGTATGAAGGGTTTAAAGCTAGAGATGGAGAATCGTTGAAAGATACTTATGATCGTTACAACATCATTCTGAATGATTTAAGAAGGAATGGAGTTGACAAGTCTGAATCAGAGATTAATTACAAGTTTGTCAAGAATTTACTGCCGGAATGGGATTCATACTCTATTCAGCTTCAAATGTCAAGGGATATGGATGATGAAAAGTTGACCGATATTTTCAGCATTCTGGGTCAACATGAAGAAAAAGTAAAAATGGTCAAAGAAAAGGAGAAAAAGGTTGAAGAATCTTTAGCCCTTCTAAGTGAACACAAGAAAAGTGGAGCGATGAAAACAAAGGCTTTGATCTCTGGGTTAAGCAAAAAGAAGATAAGTTCTGATGATGATGATGAAAGCAGCAGTTCTGGAGATGAAATGAGTGAGATAGCTGAAAAATTAGCCTTGTTAACTACAAGATTTCAAAACAGATATGGAAAGAAGAAGTTTCATTCAAAAAGCAAACATGATTACAACAAAGTGAACAGATACAAAAGGTTTGAGAAAAGGTATGAGAACAAGGATCAAAAGGAAGAAGAAAAAGAGGAGAAAGTTGAGAAAAAGGAGAGGGAAGAAAAGAAGGATATGGATGACCGAAACTGCTATAACTGCGGTAAGCCGGGTCATTTTGCCAGAGATTGTCAGTTGAAGAAAGTTAAGGATTCTGAATACTATCAGCGTAAAGCACATCTCGCAAAAGCCAAAGAAACCGGAAAGCCAGTAAATGCTGAAGTCCAAGATTCGTGAACAAAGACTGAAGATTGGGGAGAAGGATCATGTGAAGTCCAAATGTTGCTGAATTTGGTTATCTTAGTTCTGAGTGGTTCTCGGAATGCGCTTACACCTAAAAGTTCAACAATGTGGATGGTTTCACATCTTTCTGATCCAAACTCTAATCGTTTCAGATTCATCTTGTTCCGAATTGATGGTTCTATATAAAGATATGAAATCCATGTTCAAGACTTGAAGACAATCTGTTGAAGATTGTAATGAAGAAGGTTGATTTTTCAAAGAAAAAGACAATGACTTTTCATGTTTGTCTGAAGATTCTTCAAAGCTGAGTTCTTAAAGAGTGTCAAAGCATATAGTTCACCGTGAACTAGTGGAGATAAAGCTATTTGAAGATGATTTGATAGAGTGTCTGCTTGAGAAGATTGACTTTACAAAGAGCTGAAGACTGCAGTCAAATTTTTAAATCTTGAATCCAAAGGGGGAGATTGTTAGAGCATTGTTGTATTCAAGATTTACTGTAAAAGTCAATGTACTGTATGAGTCTATACAGTATTGTGAATGCCTTTATACCTTGTATGTTATGGGTATAAATAGGCTTGTCTAGACCATTTGTTTGAAACACTTTAAACACTTTAGAAACACTTTAGAAAGCTTTTGTAATCTTTTAGAAACCTTTTGTAATCCTTTGAGCTCAATACATGGATGACATATTTGCTCTCTAGATTCTCTCTCACTACATTCATATCTTATTGCTAGAGATTTGGGATTTAACAGAATTAGAAGAAGAAGGGTTGAGAAGAGTTAAAAGGGTAGAAAGACGTACCTCATTTTCAACTGGTTTGAAGTCAAGTACCTTAGGGCCAACCTGAGAGAGTTTCAGGTCACCCTCTTGCGGGTAGCTGTCCTTCAGGCCATATTGGAAGATGGCGCTGATAAATCGTGGGTAAGGAACCCATGGAGGTCTGTCAGCGGCAGAGTCTACTCTTTTCACCAAGTCATCATAGATAAGAGATGCCCAGTCAATGTGTAGACCTTTTAGCAGAGCGTATCCCATTGCTTGCTGAGGTTGAGCGGCTTGGTCAGAGGAGCCGGTCTTGGCCGTCATGCAGCTGATTAAGTGAGCGAAGATGAAGTTCATCTCGCTGGGCATTTTCGACTTCTTCAGCAGGGTCAGCTTCTTCTCGGGCTTCTTGTCTCTGCCAATTTCCCATACATAGCCCATTGCATCGAAAAATGCAATAAGAGCTTCTTTGTCAGCGAGTTTCTTATGGTTAGGGAAAGAAACAAAATGCTTTTCCTTTGTAGCGTTGGGAAAGTTCAGAGCTTTGCGAATGATGGCAGGTGTGATCTTTATCGTGCCATACTCAGTATCGCTGAGGATACAATCAATTGTTTTGGAGGGATCTTTGGCGGATGGTAACTGAGAATGTCTGGCAGTGTACCAGAACTGGGATAGTAGTAGCTGACTTGCAGGAGGTGAGATGGTCAGGGCTGTTGAAATGCATCAATTCTTTAGGAAATTCACAGCATCTTTCAGATGTGTGACTTGCTTTCGAGGAGGAAACTCGAGAAGCGCAGAAAGGTTGTTCGTTTTGGTCCTATCTAGCTGTTCCAGAGTGAACATAACCTGAGGAGCCTTGATGAATTCCACTTCCTCAGAATCAGCGGAGATGTTCTCAGCGGTAGCAGAAATGTCAGACGATGCCATTTCTCTGTATTATCAGTTCAACCAAAGATGTTAACAAATAAGAATAATCTTAATGTGGAAAGATTTTCCATTAAGATGGTTCAAATTTTATCCATTTCATTCATACACAAATGTCTTAATGAAGATTAGGGTTTTTCTTGATTTTAAGAAACGAAATGTAAAACCCATTTATTCTTGTTATCCAGTTTTCTATGAAGAAATAGATTCTGGAAACGAATGAAGAACAAGTTTAAGATTTTTGCATTTAAACTTGAAGAACAACCATGAAATGGTTGTGTTCTTAAAACCATGAAAAAAATGATTTTATTTTAAAAAGTTCTTTTGTTTGATCTTGTTTAAACAAGGAAAAGATCGGAAACAAGTTATACGCATTCGGTAATAAATAAGAACATATTAACCTTGATGTTTGATGAAGAAGATGATGAACAGTTCTTGAAGGTTTTAGAAAGCACAAATGCAACAGTGATTCTTTCTTGCGGAGGAAGATTGTTCGCGTAAAAGAAAAATATAAACCACGAGTTTGTTTATATAGAGAGATTAGAGAGAGAAAATCTTGAGCGGGAAAAGATTTTCATCATGACACGGACACGTGTTTGCATTTGATTGGAAGTTTGAACGAGACGTGCAAACGTGTGTCAGAAAGAGAAAACGTGTCGGGGTTTATCCGTTGTAATGACGTCACAACTGTCCTTTCATATTCTTTTAGGATGTCTCTGAGGTTTTGAAAACTCAGGGACTCTTTTATAAACATGAAGCACTGAATGAAAATATCAGTGATGGTTTTAAGAATTTTCAAAATATCGCTGTTAAGGAAGAGATATTCAGCGATGCATTTTGTTTTGAAATCTTGCATTTTCATGTGTTTGTCAGAGAGAGAAAACATACCTTGATATCAGCTTTAACCAAGTTTTATTCAGAGAGAAGATGATTGAATAGGTTATACGAGTTGATTTTATCCTATCGCTGATCAATGTGAACCGTTGAGGATTTTACCCTTCAAAGTTCAGCATTCCAAGCTCGCTGATGAGAAAGTTGAATCTTGTCTCATCAAGAGGTTTGGTAAATAAATCAGCTAACTGATAATCAGTTGGGATAAAATGAAGTTCTATATCACCATTCATCACATGATCTCTGATAAAATGATATCTGATTTCTATGTGTTTGGTCTTTGAATGTAGTACTGGATTGTTTGCTATGGCGATGGCACTTGTGCTGTCGCAATAGATTGGAATTTTGGAGAGCTGAAGATCTTAGTCTAGTAGCTGATTTCTCGTCCACAAGACTTGAGAACAACAGCTTCCAGCAGCTACATATTCAGCTTCAGCTGTGGAAGTGGACACTGAATTTTGCTTTTTACTAGTCCAACTTATCAGCTTTCCACCCAGGAGCTGACATCCTCCTGTGGTGCTTTTCCTATCCATTTTGCAACCTGCAAAATCACTATCTGAATAGGCGGTTAGATCGAATCCTGAATCTTTGGGATACCAAAGACCTAGGTTCGCTGTACCCTTAAGGTATCGAAAGATTCGCTTTACATCTTTCATATGAGATAGCATAGGTTCAGCTTGATATCGTGCACAAACAAACATGTTGCATACATAACATCGGGTCGGCTAGCTGTAAGATACAAGAGAGAGCCGATCATCCCACGGTACAGCGTGACATTAACAGGTATTCCCTTTGAATCCTTGTCAAGTGTCAGCGGTGGTGCCATAGGGGTTTTCATAGCTGAACTATGAGTTAAATCAAATTTCTTCAGCATATCTTTAACATACTTTCCCTGATTAATAAACGTTCCATTTTCAGTTTGCTTAATCTGAAGACCAAGGAAATATGTTAGTTCACCCATCATGCTCATTTTATACTCATCTTTCATTCTATCAGCAAAACGAGTACAAAGCTCAGGGTTAGTAGAACCAAATATAATGTCATCAACATATATTTGAACTAGACTGATATGACCTTTCACTTTTCTAAAAAATAGAGTTTTGTCAATCTTACCTCGCTCAAATTTTTCAATATGGAGATAAGTAGAAAGAGTGTCATACCATGCACGAGGAGCTTGCTTCAAGCCATAAAGTGCCTTATCCAATTTATAAACATAACCTGGACGCTTAGAATCTGAGAATCCTGGAGGTTGTTCCACATACACTTCTTCATTCAGCTTTCCATTCCCACTTCTTCATTCAGCTTTCGTCATAATCTATACCTTCCTATTGTCTGTATCCCTGAGCAACAAGACGAGCTTTGTTGCGGGTTACAGTACCATGTTCGTCCAACTTGTTTCGATAGACCCATTTAGTGCCTATATTTTTTTATCAGTTGGTCTCCGAACAAGTTTCCAAACTTTGTTTCTTTCGAATTCAGTCAGCTCTTCTTGCATGGCGCTGACCCAGTTTGGATCTTTGAGGGCATCATCTATTTTCTTTGGTTCAGTTAGAGAAATAAAGTTAACAAATAAACAAATATTACCTGCACTTCGACGAGTCTTAACACCAGCGTTTGGATTACCCAGAATTTGATCAATTGGGTGATTTACGGTCCATCGCTGAGCCCGAGCATAAGTCGCTGACTCATCTTGAACTGGAGGAGCTGAAGATGAGGCTTCAGCTACTTCTGGAGTTTCAGCTAAGAGAGGAATACTTGCATTTGTCATTTCATTTACTGATTGCTGAGAGATAGATGGAATGTCTGAGGCATTTGGTTAAGCAGTAGGTATAGTGTTTATAGGAACAGCTGAGACCCATGATGTTTCATCTTCACTATTCTGCATGTTTGGAATGATTGGACTATCATCTTCTACTGGATTAGCATGAGGAGTGGGAATATCTTCTGAATCACCAAGATGAGAAAACATCCATTGATCCAGTTCTTCAGTATCAGCAGACGGTTTAGAGTTCGCTGAACGGGATTCGTCAAACGTGACGTGAATAGTTTCTTCTACAGTTTGTCTTCTACGATTGAAGACTCTGAAGGCTTTGGAAACTGAGGAGTATCCAAGAAAGATTCCATCATCAGCCTTAGGATCAAACTTTCCAAGAGCATCTCTGTTGTTCAGTATGAAACACTGACATCCAAAGATGTGAAGAAAGCTGATTGAAGGCTTTCTCCCATGAAAGAGTTCATAGGCTGTCTTTTTGAATCTTTTAACTATCAGCGACCTGTTTTGCGTAAAACAAGTAGTGTTGACAGCTTCTGCCCAAAACTGAGTAGGCAGGTGAGAATCGCTGAGCATTGAACGTGCAGCTTCAATAATTGTTCTATTTCTTCTTTCAGCGACTCCATTTTGTTGCGGTGTTCTTACTGAAGAGAAGTTGTGAGAAATACCCTTACTCTCAAGGAAGGAATCAAGAGAACTATTTTTGAATTCAGTCCCATGATCACTCCTTATTGAGCGAACGGTCAGATTGTTCAGGGTTTCCATCTTCCGAACAAAGGTGATGACTTCTTCAGGGGTGTCACTCTTAGAACGGAGAAACATTACCCAAGTGAAGCGAGAGAATTCATCAACTATGACCAGCGTATATTTCTTTCCAGCGATGGATTGTTTGTTAACAGGGCCAAATAAATCCATATAGAGTAGTTGTAGAGGAGATGACACTGATGAAACTTGCTTAGATTTAAAGCTTGCTTTGGTCTGCCTCCCTTTTTCACACGCTGAACATAAAGACTCTTTGGCGTATGAATGCTGAAGTAGACCAGTGACTAACTCTTTTGAAGAAAGAGTGTTCAGTGTCTTGAAATTTAGATGAGATAGCCTCTTATGCCATAGCCAGTTGACATCAGATGAGGCCCTTGAGAAGAAACAGGAGTTCTCAGTGGTTGTTGAGTCCATGTTTATTACATAAACATTTTCCAAACGATAACCGCTGAGAGCTATCTTCTCCTTTTTGTCAGCGACAAAGCAGGATTCCTTAGTAAAGATTACTTTGTTATCCATGTCGCAAAGCTGACTGATGCTTAGAATATTATGCTTCATCCCTTCAACATATGCGACTCTTCTGAAGGAGGTTGTACCATTTGAAAGTGCACCATACCCTCGGGTATGTCCTTTTCCATTTCCACCGAAAGTTACAGAGGGACCCTTCTCTTCCTTGTATTCAGCGAGCAGGCTTTTCTTTCCAGTCATGTGTCTAGAGCATCCGCTATCGAGATACCAGATACCCTTCTTAACCTGCAATACAAAGGAAGATTAGTTTTTCTTGGGTACCCACTTGACCATGTATACACATTTGTCAGTGGAAGTAGTTGGAATGGAAGATTCAGCAGTCTTCGCAGCATTTGAAGATTCCGCTTTGTCTTTCTTCACTTTGGTTAATTTCTTAACTTCAGTGGTAGGATTCACCTTGACCTGATTTGCACCAGGGTTGGTCTTCTTTGCCTTGGGGGCAATCTTCACCTTAGCTATCTTTTCAGATTTGGTGGCTGTGGGGCACTTACTAGCAATATGATCGGTAAGTCCACAGTGATAACATTTCCTATAACTAAAAATAGTTCTAGGACCATTTGAATGCTGAGCTTTTGATTTCGAATTAGAAGTGCCAGCACCAAGTAAACTATTGGATTTAGAAATGGGACGAACATTCAGTTCTTCAGATTTCTTACCAAGGACATCCACTCTGAGTCTAGGAGTAGATCGCTGAATAGATCCAGAGATCTGCTTCCTTGATCCAGAGGGATGAGTCACTGAAGCTTTAGAAGCATTCAGCTTTTGTACTAAGGTACCCTTCTGAGGATTCTGGTAAATAACCATTCCTCTACCTTTGTCTTTAGAGACAGAGGTAGGTTTTGAATAAACCATTTTCTCCTTACCTTTTGAGGAGGTAGGAGTTTCCTCAGGGATTGGTGTATTGGACGAGGAGCACTGAGAAGATGAAGTATCAGCGACTGAGGATATGAACGTTCCAAATTTAAGCATTGAACGCTCAGTGGTTGGTTTTGGAGTATCATATTTGTAACCCAGACCACGTTTATCACTTAGGGGAATCTGAGACTTTATTATCTCAGTGATCTTTGTTGAAGAATTACACCATCCTTCAACAGTACCTTTTCAGCTTTTAATGCAGCGATAGCTTCTGCTCGTTCGATTTTGACTAGCTGATTTAAATATACTTGATCTTTAAAATCTTCTTCAATTTTAGAAAGCTTTTCTATTTGAAGGTGGCAGATTTTAAGCTTTTCAGCGAGATCAAGGTTTTGGTTTTCAACCAAGGTTCTAGTCAAGAGATCGATATTACGGAGACTATCAGCTTCATCAATATTTGCAATATTGGTAAAGAAGGAAGGTGGTACGTGAATAGCAGATGTTGAAGTGGAGGGAATGTCTGAACTTTATTCTTCTTCAATCTTGGCCATAAGACATAGATTTGCTTCATCATCTTCAGAGTCAGATGATGATGCTTCTTCATCAGAAGCAGCCCAATCATAGTTAGCCATCAGGCCTTTATTCTTCTTCTTAAAGCTTTTCAGCTTAGCATCTTTTTCTTTCAGCTTTGAATATTTGTCATCTTTATTCCTTGGAACAAAGGATTTCTTTGTAAAAGCTGAGGGTCTAGAAACTTTCTTAGACCTGCACTCGTTAGCGAAATGTCCTATATTTTTGCAGTTAAAACAAGTAGCAGTAGCCTTATCAACAAAAGCTGATGATCTAGGCTTGTCAGTTATGGAAAGAGGTTTGTTCTTTCTAAACATCTTCTTTTTGGCAAATCTCCTGAACTTTTTAGTTAGGAGAGCCAAAGATTCATCATCATCTGAAGAATCAGAATCTGATGACCTTTCAGAGTTACTTTCTAACTCAGTGATAGTGACCGAGGGTCGCTGAGTAGAAGGTTCCTCTGAGATTAAAGCAACAGGGGTGCTTTTGGAATCTTTTACAAGATTCTTCTTAAGATGACTCGATTGCTCATGATTCAGCAACGTGCCATATAAGGTTGAAAGGGTCATTGATTTTAGATCCTTTGACAGCTTGAGACACATAGAATAATTGTCCCAGCTTTCAGGTAAACATTCTAGAAACTTTGTCAGAACTTCAAAGTTCGAATATTCCTTACCAACAGTTTTCAGATCTATAATTAAACAATTAAAACGTTGGTGAACTTCAGAGAGAGATTCATTCTTACCAAAAATGAAGCTTTCGTATTGTCTTACCAGGTTGATCTTTCTTGAGTCCTGGACTTCAGACGTTCCTTCATACTGAACACATATTGTGTCCCACATGGCTTTTTATGTTTTCAGATTCATGACGGAATGGTAGACTTCGTCAGGAAGAGCCATGGATAATATGGATCTGGCTTTTGTATCTATAGCCACTTTCTTCTTATCTTCGTCAGTCCATTGAAAGATTTCCTTAGGGACCAGCCTTTCTGGAATAGCAGGTCTATTCTCAGCGGCTGGAACTGCAGCATCAATTCTTACAGGGATGAATGGACCATTCTCGAGATAGTAAGGCATAGTAGGGTCTACACCTTCTAAGAAGAGTGTCATCCTATTTTTCCATAAGTTGAAGTTATCTCTGGAAAATCTAGGGGGTTTAGCAAGAGAACCATTGTCTATATAATTTGTGTTTGTGTTGGTGGCCATTTTCAGATAATAGCAAGGAAGAGAAATATCTTAGATTAGATCTTGTTTATGAGATTAAACAAATCCGCTCTGATACCACTTGTTGGTCCCGAAGGCCTATACAAGTTTGTAGAAGGGGGGGGGGGGGGGGGGGTTGAATACAAACACACATATTTTACTTTTCTAAATTGTTTATTGATAAATCATTAACAATTTACAGCTTGTTGCAGAAACAAGATTAAGGATAAACCTAAATCTAAACAAGTTGGAACACTAAGGTTTCTTGCACTAAGAGAGATAAGGAAATTACTAATAATAACCTATCTTGAGATACGAGATTGAACTTGTCCAGAGTTAGCAAGTTACTTCAAATGAAGTGGGTTCATCTCTTTATATACTGCATGCATTTAATGCAAGTCAGTATACACTTTACACGTGTCATCAGCTGGTTGGTTGCATGTCATTGACCTTTGTTGACAACCTTAGTAGCCGCATGGATGAACAGTGTAGTATCAGAGTGGTTGTACGATTTCAGACAGTCGGAGGTTCTTTTATGACATATCGTATGGAGTCGTGCAAGGGAGGTTAAGACAAAAGTACTTTGTACGGAGGACTTCATGATCAGCTTTCGTTGATTCAGAGCATTATCATTTTCTATTCAGCGAATGATAAAGTTCAGCGATAGCTGAAGTCATGTACTTGATACTTCACGTTGAGTGGACAAATCTGAATCTTCGCTGATCCGCATCAGTTCATTAGGAGACTTGTCGCTGGTTCTTGAGCTTGATCTTCGACTTCATCGTAGAACCTTTGTTGACGTGAAACTTGTCTTCAGGGATCATAAGTAAACAACTAACTTATCAACGATCATCATAATGACTGAACAGACTCAGAGCATTAATGATGAACAGTGTTCGCTGAATGTTTAATTTAAAGAGCGAGAGTTCCTATCAGCGGTACTGTAAGATCTTAGTACTTATCAGCGATAGTGAAACTCTGATACATATTGTTTACTTACAATTTTCACTAAGTATATAAGAGAGGGTCATTATCAAATCACTGAGGGTTTGGATCAACAGATGTACCCGGAAAAAAGACGTACCCGGATAGTATTAACACAATTATCCGGAAACGTTGGAAGTGTCCGGAAAGATCGGCTGAAGTATCCGGAAACAGCGGCAGGAAGGCAAAACTCGATTGGGAATCGATTAGGGTTGCTCAAAAACGTTCCTGAAAGATTAGAAACACTTCCAAACACAAAAATAACACTAACCCAATTGATTTTGAAGCAAAAAGAACACGTTTTGATGACAAAAAATTGATTTTTATTGAAGAACACAACCAAAAACTTTGAACTTAATTTGCTTAATTAACCACTCAAACGATCGAATTAGGATGTGAAAATTTGCAGAAACACTAATGACAATGATGCTAACACAACCCAATGGACGAAATCAATCGGTTTTATCAGAATCAAAGTTTTGAAATTTCAAGAAGGTGCCAGACGTGAAAAGTCAAAACTTACCAGAAATCAATATAAAGGCTTTGAATCAATTCTGTCCGTCTGCTCTGATACCAATTGTTAGTCTCAGATCCATGCAACGATTAATGAAATCAAAATAATAAGCAATGAATGTAACGATTTCAACTGGTCGTCTCTATTAAGCTTTCAATATTGAGAGAATTACAATGCAAGTAAAGGAAAGCAAATGAGACAACTAACTTGTTTTTCTAAGCTAAGCTAGCATTATATATGGCGGGCCCGTGGTTAACAAGCCCACGGCCCGTTCACAAATAAGCTCAAATTAAACTATTACAAATTGAACCCTTGAACTTTAAATCAACAATAAAATGACCCTAACAGTGTTTTTAAATACACTAACTAGCTTGCCTACTACTCCAGTGGGTTGAGATTAGCTCACTGTGCCGACCTCACTTTCGTAAATGTCATAATAATTCTTTCGAATCCCCTAGCATTATCCAAGCTCGTGTCACTGCGTTCTACTCATTTCTGAGTTAAGAACTAGACTTTAGATCCTTACAAGTGATCGGCTTGTTCGCATCACTGGGAAATAATCGAGAGTGAATAACCAAAACAACAAATATTCCAAATATAAAGATTACTCAAGCATTTTTCATAAAATCCAGGTACTTCTCTTTCCTACATCCCAAAGGATGCTTGGCCTAATATTTCCGAAGTAAAGAAAACAAAAGATGAAAAGATAAACATAAATAAATTGAAAGTGATTTGTATTAAAACGGCAGTGGGGAACGAAGGTTCGTCACTGCCACTGGTAACTTGAAACTAGCGATTACACTAAGGAAATTAAATGCAAGAAATTAAGAACTACATCAGTAAACTAGAGAGCTAAACTAAAACTATCACTACAATGTGGTAGTTGGAGATATTCAAGATGAATTAAATGGAACCGAACACCCCTTTTTATACTAAGAGGAACGGGTTGGGTTTTACACAAAAATGGGTAATAACTAGAGGATAAGGACTGAAGTATCAAGATGAAATTCTGCACTTTGAACAATTCTTTTATCCATCATCTTGTAGCTCTTTTACCCAATGGACCCTTCACCTTTTCACCAAGTCAACTTTAAAGTACCATGGGTGTACTTGATGCCATCTTCAAGAAAGATGCTTGTACTTCTCAACCCCATATTTCTGCCATTGAACCTTCTATTCTCCAGAGCATTTACATCCCAACTAAGAGTTTCTTTTCTTTTGTCTTCTTCTTCTGCTCGATAGTGGGGAGTGGAGTGGGATGCGCAAGTCACTGCGAGATTTTCTTGAAAAAGCAACAAACTCCACCAAATAATTTATTAAAGACTATGGTTCACTCTTTTTGCTCATTTTCGTGAATGTTACCAAGAATGGGGGTTTTGAGAAGTGAAATGGCTAAAATTTGACAAAATAAAATAAAAATAAAAGGAAATAATAACTCTAAAAATAGAGTTATCATCTTCCATTTGCGGTCATTTACCGCAGTTCCTAAAACCAAAGTACGAAATCGCCCCTATGCTTGGAAAATAAACTATAACGACGGTACTGGTCATCTTGACCGGATAAGCGGCCAAGATATCTTTTACATCCATCGGCGACTCCCAATGCAAAGTAAGTCGCTCGATAACTAGAATCACACACCAGAACTAGGGCATCAGTTGCCCTGGCGACAGGTCGAACTCTCACATAAACGCCTTAGCTAAAGGCGAATATGGCCAATGGAATCCTATCTTAAAAGGATACTCATATATTACAACGTACCCCTCAGGATCTCCGAATCTGACCGGCTTTACTCACTACGATCTCCGCAGGGATTCTATCCAGACTCCTAAAACTATCAAAATCATATTGATCTTGAATAGCGCTTCTAGGCTCCGACGACATTGATAAACCGGTTAACCAGATTTGACGCTCTGAGAAGCCCCAGATATCCCAGTTCTTCCTAGGTTTCCTAGCAATTGACTTACGACACATACAAAGGTTGGGAAGTCGTACCTTATATAGGCGCTCTAAACCTCGAATCTCCAACAGGTCGAAGATCTCTCGCAAATTTGGAAAAGATTCGGCGAAGAAATGACAAGTAAATCAAGGAAAAACTCTCTTAAAATCTCTCCGAAATCGTAAAAGGAAAAGATTCGTCGAAAGCATCTATTTATGCAAAAGGTTATGTCAAGTAGAACCCTCCGATGATCGACACGTGCCCCTGTCTCTTCGAATGCTCGACAGATTGTCGACACCTGGCAAATACAGCTGTTACGCACGATCGCACGTCAGCATGACGTCACGACCTTATCCCCTTTTCGACTTTCCATTCAGTTAGAATTGGACCGATCCAGTTCCAAGGCAACCAAAAATGTTTTTTACACGTGTCACGACCCTAGACGTCCGACCAGCAAAATTTAAAAAACTTTTGAAATTTGAATTTGCCACTTCACTTTTTCAAATTTTGGGGGCAAACTGTTTGGGCAAAAAATCTCTAGTCTCGACTACGACCAAGGCATTAGGAATATTTATTGCACTTTTCTCGTGTCAAAGTCAAAACGTAAACAATTTTATCCTCTGACCAAAACCGAAGTCAAACGTACCTCCCGACCTCGACCGTCGTGTAGAAGCACACGACTTCGACCAGCTAACATATGGTTCTTCAGTTATGTTTTCTTTATTTAATACAAGACAAACGACATTTATAGCCAACAGATGAAACCGACGAAGCAATTACGAGCATTAAACTACGGAGACCGTTGCGACTGTTACTCGAAGAATTCATAAAGTCATTAAATGCATTCGAAGACTATAAATACAAAGGCAAAGACATCCTGGAAGGAGACAGAACTTCGAACTACACATTGCATACTCAAGAACTCAAGAAACAAAGAACTTTCTCTCAAGAAATCGCTCTCGACGCACGACATTCGCACACGACATACAGTTTTTATACATGACGGACACTGTTTTTACGTTTGATACACTTGTTAATTTACATTTAAAGTGTTTCCTTTCATTTGTATTGTAATCTCTATACGATCAACCCCTGAAACACAAGGATATCGCCCATGTTTGGCGACCATAGTGCAGCGACGACTTCCATAGTCGTCCGCGGGTTTTTTCCTCGTTGAGGTTTTTCCCGCGTCACCAAATCTCTGTCTCGTTTACTTTTTTCACGTTTATCGTACGTTTTGTCGAAAGATTCTTTTCTTTAGTTGTTGAATTCCACAATCAACCTTAAGTTATCCTTTTGGACGATTTTTGGCATTAACATTGATTCTGACCGAACGGTCCTGGTCCTGGATTCTGAACGAATGGACCTGGACCTGGATTCTGAACGAATGGAGCAGATCCGGGATTTTGTCCGAACGATCCTGGACCTGGATTCTGAACGAATGGTCTAGGACCATTCTGAGGTCCGAACGAATGGAGCAGATCCACACGATTTCTTCAGCTGCCCTTCGACTTTGATCAGCAAGGACGTTGATTTGATTTCGAGCAGCTGCTAACTCCTGATACATCTGAGCAATGAGCTGCTCGTGATTTCCGTTGGCTGCCATTTTCCAGAAACAAAAAAAAGAGGAAACTCCATGAAACTGTTAGTAAGACGCACGTTTGTCAAAGATTTTCTCTAGACGAGGTCCCACGGATGGCGCCAAACTGTTAATGCCAAAAATCGTCCAGAATGATAACTTAAGGTTGATTGTGGAGCTTAACAACTAAAGAATTGAAATCACTCGACAAACGGTACGACGATGTAACACCCTAAAAGTCAGGGCTAATTTAAACCTCAATTCGTAACAAGTTATGACAAAATAACATCCAACTTTTATATAAGAAGGGAATCAACTATGAGGTTTCATAATTACAAACATGGAATTCTCCCAATAACTTATTAATCTAATCATGTCCACTATAATTAGATTAACTAAGTTACCTAAGTAATCCATCAAAAAGTCCCACTGCTTTAGCTGACATCCTCCGTTTATCTCTTAAGTTGGATACTTCAAAAACTCTCGACACACATCCCATTTACTTCCCCGAGCCTGTACCTGGTAAGAGAATTAATTTGAACAATTAGGCTTACGCCTAGTGAGAACATCCAAATTCAATTTAAACGTTAACAGTTTGGGAATATCCAATACATATAAACAAACCTGTTCTCCACCATTCTTACCGTACACGTGCTCACCTCAATGATGGGGACATGCCCGATTTCACGAATATGACTAACCTTCAGCAAATCATGTTATCACAAACAAGAGCCTACTACTAATCATCACAGATTATAGATTAATGCTCCTACCCAAGAAATTACAAGTTGCTTTATGCCTATTTCTTGGCCCAGAAGTAGATATTACAAGTTACTTTATGCCTATCTCTGGTCTTCCCCTAGAAATCAGGAATTACAATTTACTTTATGCCTATTCCTCGATTTCTACACTATGAAATAGAAATTACAATTTCCTTTATGCCTATTTCTCGTTTCATAACACCTTTGCGAAATGGGAATTACAAATTACTTTATGCCTATTCCTCACTTCAGGTCAACGGGAATTACAAATTGCTTTATGGCTATTCCTCGTTACAATACATAACAGTGCCTATGGATCCATTACACTTACTAGCGTATATGCCTAACATCATATCACGTCACATACTATATCATATTCTTAACTCTAAGAATACTAGATACCCTATCGTATCCTCATCCTCAATGGTTCCCCCTTCGGTGACTTAGCACGGGGGTTCCGCTACCCGGTTAGCGGATGGGGTCTAGGGGCAATGCCCTTGCGGAAAGTTTTCAGAATAACTTACTCCAATAATACATCCGGAAACTATATTCGGACATCAAAGTTACCGGGTACTCACAAAATCCGGATACAAAACTTACCGGATACACCTACTTTCCGGTTACACATACTTTTCGGATACATAAGCTTTTCGGATACATTTCTTACCGGATACTTATTTAATCCGGATACTGTCCAGTAATTAATTCATCCGGAAACTACCAAAATAAACAACTTACCGGATACTTGCCTCGTCCGGATACCTCTGTACAGGGGTTTCCGGATACTTTATTTTATCCGGAAACTACAGCTGTTCATCTATTTCACCCTCAATCAGCCACAATAAGCTCATTTTTAGTTTAACCCATATCATTCTAACAGTTATAAAGCATATGGATACTAAAATAACACTCCAAATCATTCAATTTAATGTTTATAAGATGAATATGATGAACTCACCTTTTTATTCTTCAAACCCACTTCTCTGCACCAATTAATGCTCCAATCTGCTATCAAAGATTCTGAAACCTAAACAAAATGAACCTGTTCACAACTATGCATACACAACAAGTTTTGGTATGAATCCATGGTGAACTTCTTACCAAATTTGAAGACAAATCTTGAGTTTCTTTCTCCTTTTCTTCTTTCTCTCTTTTCTCTCTAATTCTCTTTCTCTGATCTCTAAACCGACCCAACAAAAAGGAATGAGATATTCTCAAGTTTCAGCCTCTTATCCATACACACTATCACTAAATGACCAAAAACACCTTCAAAATTCCAACTTTACACAAATAGCAACAAACTTTGATTACTTGAATTATAACACCATTGATTTATATATTTGCAAAATAACCTTAAATCTTAATCTAGAATTCAATTTGACCCCATTCATATTAAACAATATAATGGAAAATTCGAGGTGTTACAGTACTCTCCAACTTGAAACTGATTTCGTCCCCGAAATCAAAGTTAGATAAACAGATGAGGATATCTAATCTTCATATCCTCTTCGGATTCTAACGTCACGTTAGCACCTCGATGATGTTTCCATTGTACCTTTAACATAACCACTTCCTTACCACTACGTAACTTTCTAACCGATCTCTCCAAAATCGCCTCTGGTTCTTCTACACAACGGCTCTTTTCATCCACTCTCACATCAGTGAGTGGGATCACATCATTATCTTCGGCTAAGCATTTCCGAAGATAGAAAATATGGAAGGTATTATGGATCCCTTCCAATTCTTGTGGGAGATCCAACTGATATGCTTGCAAACCAACTCTTTTGGTTATGGTGAAAGGCCGTAGAAAACGAGGACTCAACTTTCCACGTTTACCAAACCTTATCACACATTTCCATGGGGATACTTTAAGCATTACACGCTCCCGAACTTGGAATTCTTTTGGTCTTCTTTTCGGATCAGCATAACTCTTTTGTCGATCTTGAGCTGCTTTCATATGCTTCCGAATTTCTTTCACCTTATCAGCTGTTTGTTGCACATGTTTCGGACCAGCGAACTATTTTTCTCCAGCTTCTAACCAACACACCGGAGTTCTACATTTCCGACCATACAAAGCCTCGAAAGGTGCTCTTCCAATGCTGGAATGGTAACTATTGTTATACGCAAATTCTACTAACGGTAGATGCGTATCCCAGTTACCTCCGAAGTCTAACACACACGATCTGAGCATATCTTCCAAAGTTTGAATGGTCCTTTCGCTTTGCCTATCAGTTTGTGGATGATAAGCAGTGCTCAAATTAACTTTCGTACCCAATTCATCTTGTAAGGACTGCCAAAACCTCGAGGTAAACCGACTATCACGATCTGACACTATAGACACCGGTATACCATGCCTCAACACCACTTCATCAATATACAGCTTCACTAATTTAACTATTGGAGACGCTTCTTTCATAGCTAGAAAGTGAGCACTCTTAGTCAAACGATCTACGATTACCCAAATAACATCGTTACCTTTTTGTGTCCTTGATAACTTTGTCACAAAATCCATGGTAATCTTCTCCCACTTCCATTCCGGAATTTCCAAAGACTGGAAACTTCCGTAAGGCTTTTGATGTTCAGCTTTGACTAACGAACACGTCCCACACTTTTCTACTATACGTGCTATAACTACTTTCATAGTTGGCCACCAATAATGCAACTTCAAATCCCTATACATCTTTGTACTTCCCGGATGTATAGAATACTTAGATTTATGGGCATCTTCGAGAATCAACTCTCGATTTCCTCCAATCTTTGGTACCCAAACACGGCCTTGAAACAACTTAATTCCATGGCTATCTTCAGTCAGTTGAAGATGTTGTTTGCTCATCACCTCTTTTTTCAGATTTTCTTCCCGTAAGGCTTCCGCTTGTGCCTCCTTTATCTTTTCCATCAAACTTGACGTCACGTCAATTCTAGCGTTAGTCGATTTCAATCATCCACTATACTCTTTTCTGCTTAAAGCATTGGGTACGACATTTGCTTTACCAGGATGGTAATGCAATTCACAATCGTAATCCTTAAGTAACTCTAACCAGCGCCGTTGTCTCATGTTAAACTCTTTCTGATCAAAGACATGTTGCAAGCTTTTGTGATCAGTATAAAGAGTACACTTCGTTCCATACAAATAATGCCTCCACAGCTTCAAAGCAAATACGACTGCTGCTAATTCCAAATCGTGCGTAGGATAATTCTTCTCATGCTCTTTAAGTTGCCTTGATGCATAAGCAATCACTTTGTCACGTTGCATCAATAGACATCCCAGACCCATCTTTGAAGCATCACTATAGACCACCAAATATTCTGTTCCTTCTGGTAAGGCAACAATAGGAGCTTCACATAACGTTTGACGTAAAGTTCTGAAAGCTGATTCCTGGTTCTCCGTCCAAACAAATTTCACATTCTTTCGGGTCAACATAGTTAGAGTAGAAGCAATCTTTGAGAAGCCTTTAATAAACCTTCGATAGTAACCTGCCAAACCTAAGAACTTCTTATTTCCGACGCGCTCTTTGGTGTCTTCCAGTTTGTCATTGCTTCGATCTTGGCTGGGTCTACTTTGACTCCTTCAGAAGTAATTACATGCCCTAGAAATTGTATCTCTTTTAACCAGAATTCACATTTCGAGAACTTTGCGTACAATTTCTCTTTCCTTAGAACTTCTAAGACTTCACGAAGGTGGCATTCATGATCGTCTTCATTCTTCGAATAGACAAGTATGTCATCAATGAACACGATGACAAACTTATCTAAAAATGGTCGACATACTCTGTTCATCAGATCCATGAACACAGCAGGAGCATTTGTCAACCCAAATGGCATTACAAGAAATTCATAATGCCCGTACCTTGTTCTGAAAGCTGTCTTCGGGATATCTTCATCTCTTACTTGAACTTGATGGTACCCCGACCTCAAATCGATCTTGGAAAAGCATCCCGCACCTTGGAGTTGATCAAACAGATCATCAATCCTTGGAAGCGGATACTTGTTCTTAATCGTCACCTTATTCAGCTCCCGATAGTCGATGCACATTCTCATAGTGCTGTCCTTTTTCTTTACAAACAATACCGGAGCTCCCCAAGGCGAAGAACTTGGTCTAATAAAACCTTTGTCTAATAACTCTTGTAGTTGAGACATCATCTCTTTCATTTCAGCCGGCGCTAAACGATACGATGCACGCGCGATCGGTGCCGCTCCTGGAACGAGATCAATTCGAAATTCAACCTGTCGTTCAGCCGGTAAACCTGAAAGGTCATCTGGAAATACATCCAGAAATTCACTTACCACGTTAATGTCTTCCATTTGTTTCTTTTCTGACTTCACATCCAGAACATAAGCTAGATAGGATGAACATCCTTTCACCAGGCACTTACGTGCTTTAGCAATAGAAATCAATGGAATTTCCCCCTTTCTCTTTTCTCCGTAGATCAATACATCACCTTTATCGGACATCAGAATCCGGACCAATTTCTTTGCACAAAATATTTATGCCTGGTTGACTGTTAGCCAGTCCATACCCACAATCACATCAAATCCCCCAATTGCCATTAACAACAAGTCAATCGGAAATTTCGTTTCCTCTATCGAAAACAAACATCCTTCAAGAATTTCCTGAACTAAGACCTTACCTCCGTTAGCTATCTCAACTACTAAGGCATCTTCCAAAGTAGTGACAGACACAACTAACTTTTGATAGAAAGACTTGGATATAAATGAAAAATTTGCACCACAGTCAAATAAAATGTGCGCGGGAATAGAATTGATGAGAAATATACCCGAAACGACATCTTTGGACTCCTTTGCCTCTCCCACTGTCATATGGAATGCCCGACCTATTGGTTTAGGAACATCTGGTTTCTTTACTTGATCTCCGCCCTTCTTTAACTTCGGACAATCTCTTCGGATGTGTCCGGGCTGTTTACACTCAAAACATATTGGTGCTTGAATAGGACAATTTGCCGCTCTATGCCCAGGCTTCCCGCATTTAAAGCACTCGTTCCCGACCATCCGACACTGACCAAAATGTTTACTTTTACACTTCGAACACCAACTTGGTTCCCGGCGAGATTCATAACGAACATTCTTTCCAAGTGATTTGAATTTCTGATAAGACTCCGACCGGCCTTCCCACTTCCGTTTCTCCCCCACGTGTGTCTATTCTTCTTTATCCTTAGCATACACTTCCTCTATAACTTTTGCTTCTTCAATCGTCTCTCTCAACGTTGAAGCTTTTGAACTTCGCACCCTTGATATCATATCTGCTGGTAAACCCTTCAGATAAGCTTTAACATTATCTTTCTCATTCGGAGCCACATGCCCCACTAAGTTCAGCTTCTCCATGAAAGATTCGGTATACTTCCTAACAGTAGAAGTACCCTTCTTCAGATTCCGAAATTATTCCTCAATCCTATCCATTTCAGTTTCATTACAGTATTCTTCTAGAACCTTTTTCTTGAAAGACTCCCAAGTCATAGTTGTTAAGACTGGAGCCGACACAGAACACGTCACCACGTTCCACCAAGACAATGCGTTACCGCGTAACATTTGTGACCCAAATCTAACCTTCGACTTCTCATCACAATCACAAGCTCAGAAAGCTTCTTCTATTTCTCTTAGCCAATTCATGCAGGCCACTGGATTATCTGCTCCGGTAAACTCTGGCGGTTTACAACTTAAAAACGTTTTATAAGAGCAGACTCTTTCCACCCTTCTTTCTGTCTCTATCACAGGGTTACGGATTGGATTTATTACCCCAGTACCAGTCTCCGGTTGTCGTAACTCCGAACTCCGATCATTCAATGCCTTCATAAACATTTCGGTTTGTTTTTCCATTGTCGTGTTCATCATTCTCATCATGTTGTCCATCATACGAGACTCCCTTGTCGAACCTGGCATTTCTTGGTCAGCAGTACTGGTACTCGTTCTGTGTACTTGACTATCAGCTCCTCCCGTAAAATGCAACCTTGGCGGACTTTCACGAATTCCGCCCGTTCCAGGTTGTTCCCCCCAATCAGTTACTGCTCTGTCCTCCGAGGAATTAGAGGACCTTGGTGGTGTATTCACCATTGTTCTGGCTTAACATAAAGAAATAACCATCAGAAATGGTTATACATATATAGACACACGAAACGTACTTTACCGTTCATTAGTCACTGTAATAATTTAGAAACAAGTATGCTTGTGTAACAGTATATTCATAATAACAGTAGCTAATTGGAATTGTGAACATACTATACATGAGAATCCTCGTTACCATTGTTACAGTACTAATTTCACGTATTTCCGTCGACTCTACGACTATCCCGTCTTAGCAATTCTACCCATATCTCACAGATCATAACTTAATTCATCATAGCTTAAGTCTAGGTATCTCACTAACATACCTAGTTCACTTAAACTAATGCTCTGATACCATATTGTAACACCCTAAAAATCAGTGCTAATTTAAACCTCAATTCGTAACAAGTTATGACAAAATAACATCCAACCTTTATATAAGAAGAGGATCAACTATGAGGTTTCATAATTACAAACATGGAATTCTCCCAATAACTTATTAATCTAATCATGTCCACTATAATTAGATTAACTAAGTTACCTAAGTAATCCATCAAAAAGTCCCACTGCTTTAGCTGACATCCTCCGTTTATCTCTTAAGTTGGATACTTCAAAAGCTCTCGACACACATCCCATTTACTTCCCCGAGCCTGTACTTGGTAAGAGAATTAATTCGAACAATTAGGCTTACGCCTAGTGAGAACATCCAAATTCAATTTAAACGTTAACAGTTTGGGAATATCCAATACACATAAACAAACCTGTTCTCCACCATTCTTACCGTACACGTTCTCACCTCAATGACGGGGACATGCCCGATTTCACGAATATGACTAACCTTCAGTAAGTCATGTTATCACAAACAAGAGCCTACTACGAATCATCACAGATTATAGATTAATGCTCCTACCCAAGAAATTACAAGTTGCTTTATGCCTATTTCTTGGCCCGGAAGTAGAGATTACAAGTTACTTTATGCTTATCTCTGGTCTTCCCCTAGAAATCAGGAATTACAATTTACTTTATGCCTATTCCTCGATTTCTACACTATGAAATAGAAATTACAATTTCCTTTATGCCTATTTCTCGTTTCATAACACCTTTGCGAAATGGGAATTACAAATTACTTTATGCCTATTCCTCACTTCAGGTCAACGGGAATTACAAATTGCTTTATGCCTATTCCTCGTTACAATACATAACAGTGTTTATGGATCCATTACACTTACTAGCATATATGCCTAACAACATATCACGTCACATACTATATCATATTCTTAACTCTAAGAATACTAGATACCCTATCGTATCCTCTTCCTCAATTGTTCCCCCTTCAGTGACTTAGCACGGGGGTTCCGCTACCCGGTTAGCGGATGGGGTCAAGGGGCAACGCCCTTATGGAAAGTTTTCAGAATAACTTAATCCAATAAAACATCCAGAAACTATATTCGGACATCAAAAGTTATCGGGTACTCACAAAATCCGGATACAAAACTTACCGGATACACCTACTTTCCGGCTACACATACTTTCCGGATACATAAGCTTTTCGGATACATTTCTTACCGGATACTTATTTAATCAGGATACTGTCCGGTAATTAATTCATCCGGAAACTACCAAAATAAACAACTTACCGGATACTTGCCTCGTTCGGATACCTCTGTACAGGGGTTTCCGGATACTTTATTTTATCCGGAAACTACGGATGTTCATCCATTTCACCCTCAATCAGCCACAATAAGCTCATTTTTAGTTCAACCCATATCATTCTAACAGTTATAAAGCATATGGATACTAAAACAACACTCCAAATCATTCAATTTAATGTTTATAAGATGAATATGATGAACTCACCTTTTTATTCTTCAAACCCACTTCTCTGCACCAATTATTGCTCCAATCTGCTATCAAAGATTCTGAAACCTAAACAAAATGAACCTGTTCACAACTATGCATACACAACAAGTTTTGGTATGAATCCATGGTGAACTTCTTACCAAATTTGAAGACAAATCTTGAGTTTCTTTCTCCTTTTCTTCTTTCTCTCTTTTCTCTCTAATTCTCTTTCTCCGATCTCTAAACCGACCCAACAAAAAGGAATGAGATATTCTCAAGTTTCAGCCTCTTATCCATACACACTATCACTAAATGACCAAACACACCTTCAAAATTCCAACTTTACACAAATAGCAACAAACTTTGATTACTTGAATTATAACACCATTAATTTATATAATTGCAAAATAACCTTAAATCTTAATCTAGAATTCAATTTGACCCCATTCATATTAAACAGTATAATGGAAAATTTGAGGTGTTACAGACGAAGACAGAAAAAGTAAATTAGACAAAGATTTTGGTGACGCGGGAAAAACCTCAACGAGGAAAAAACCCGCGGACGACTGTGGATGTCGTCGCTGCACTATGGTCGCCAAACAAGAGCGATATCCTTATGCTTTGGATGTCGAGTGTACAATGATTATAATACAAATGAAAGAAAGACTTTAAATGTAAAGTAAAACAGGTGTATCGAATGTAAAAACTGGTGCGTCGTGTGTAAAAACTATGTGTCGTGCGTGTAAGTCGTGCGTCGTGTGCGGTCACTTGGGAGGAATTTCTTTTCTTCGAATGTTTAGTTCTTGTAGTTGTTTGAGAGCTCTGTTGTTTCGAGATGCAAGATGTCTCCAAATGATGATTTAGCCTTTGTATTTATAGCCTTTGAATGTCTTGAATGTCTCCATAAAAGTTTCCGATAACGGTCGTAACGGCCACTGGTTTTAATGCTCATAATTGTCCTTGTCGGTTACGGCCGTTGGTCATCAATGACATTGACCCTGCATTAAACACTGAAAACGTAACAGTAATATTGCATGTTAGTCGGTCGAGGTCGTAAGGTCTCTTACGACGGTCGAGTGTCGTGAGTAACTTTCGATTTCAACTTTGGTCAGATGATAAAGTGTCATGATTTTATCCTAGTATGGAAATGTGTAGTAAATGTTTTCCCTATTTTGGTCGTGGTCGAGACTGGTGAAATTTTATCCAAACGGTTTGCCCCTAAAAGTCGCCACAGGGGGGCAAGATTGTGTATTCCCTGCAATGCGACTTCAAAACCACCAACAACGAAGTCGAGTACGAGGCCCTAATCGTGGGGATGAATATGGCCCACGACTCGGGGGCAACCGCGCTACATGTCAAAAGCGATTCTCTCCTGGTCGTGAACGAGATGAATGGAGAATGCGCCGCTAAAGATTCAAAGATGACAGCGTACCTAAAGGTAGCAAAACAAAAATCGGAAAAGTTTAAATCATTTTCTATTGAACAGATTCCAAGGGACCAGAATACTCATGCCGACCCTTTAGCAAACCTCGGGTCCGCACTTGTTGAACCAATATTCGACAGCATTCCTATGATCCACCTGGCGACATCGTCCATTGAAAATGATGATTCGTCCAGATCGAAGACCAAAAAGATGATTGGTCGAGCGACATCAGAAATTTTCTTATGCACGACCAACTCCCAGAAGATAAGATGGAAGCTCGGAAGATCGGGTTCAAGTCATCTAGGTATGTCGTGATCGGAGATAGACTCTATCGACGATCATCGACAGGCTTAAACCCGAGATGCGTCATCAGCAAAAGTCAAGTTCAGAAGATCCTTCAATAAATGCATGATGGGGAGTGTGGCAATCACTCAGGAGGTTGCAGTTTGGCCAATCGTATCTCTCGACAAGGCTACTTTTGGCCGACACTGCGACAAGACGCCGTCAGGTATGTCCAGAACTCTGATCCTTGTCAACGACATTCAAGTACGTCCCATAAACCTTCCGAACCTTTACATTCGACACTGATCCCATGGCCCTTCATGAGATGGGGGATGGCCATTGTCGGCAAGTTACCACCTGCCCCCGGGCAAAAGGTATTTCTTCTCGTACTTACGGATTATATTTCTAAGTGGGTAGAAGCAACTGCCTTTTCCCAAGTTTGGGACAAGGAAGTCGTCTCTTTTATCCAGACTAACATCATATGCAGGTTAGGAATCCCATCCAAAATTTTATGCGGCAATGGATCCCAGTTCATAAGTGTTTGGGCAAAATTTCACCAGTCTTGACCACGACCAAGGTAAGGAAAACGCTTATTCCTCTTTCTTATAACGAAGGTAAAATCATAGTACTTTCTCTCCTGATTAAAGATAAAATCGTAAGTATTTTACCTCACGACACTCGACCTCAACGTCGCCTAGTTCACACGACCGTCGCATAGGACCATACGACCTCGACCAACTGACCCATGACATAAACTGTTACGTTTGTTCAGTGTTTAATGCAGGAGTCAACATCATTAATGGACAACGGCTATAACCGATGAAGATCATTAACAGCACTAAAGACGACGTCCGTTACGACAGTTATCGGAGTATTTAATGAGCCAATTAAAGCGCCTGAAGACTATAAATTCCAAACTCAATCATCAGTTTCAGGGGACATCGAACAACGGACACAAGCACTCGAACTCCAAAGAACACTCGAAGCAAAGAAATCACTCACGGAAGATCGCTCTCGACGCACGACATTCACACACGACACTAAACGTTTACACACGACGCACACTGTTTTACATTCAAAACACTTGTTACTGTACATTTCGAAGTCTTTCCTTCATTTGTATTGTAATCTCTGTACGATCGACACCAGAAACATAAGGACATCGCCTCTGTTTGGCGACCATAGTGCAGCGACGACTTCCACAGTCGTCCGCGGGTTTTTTCCTTGTTGAGGTTTTTCCCGCGTCATCAAATTCTGTGTCTCGTTTACTATTTTTGTCTTTGTCGCACGTTTTGTCAAAAGATTCTTTTTTTAGTTGTTAAGCTCCACAATCAACCTCAAGTTGTTCTTGTGTGAGATTTTTGGCATTAACAGTTTGGCGCCCACCGTGGGGCCCCATCTAGAGAAAATCTCCGACAAACGTGCGTCCTACTAACGGTTTCTTGTATTTTTCTTATGTTTGCGATCTCAGAAAAATGGCAGCCCCTCGGAATCAAGAGCACGTCATTGCCCAGATGTATCAGGAGTTGGAGGTTGCGCGGAATAAATCAATGCCATGGCCGAGCAGAGTCGAAGAGCAGCTGAAGAGATCACAAGGCTGAGAAATCCCTTCGGACCTCATAATGTTCCTAGGCCATTCGTTCAGAATCCAAGCCAAGGATCGTTCGGTCCGATTGGTCCTAGACCATTCGCTCATAATCCAGGTCCAGGATCGGGTCCGTTCGCTCATAATCAACATCCAGGTCCGTTCATGCAGAACCAGCAGTCAGGGCCGTTCATCCTAAATCCCCAGTTAGAGACAGTTCCTCCTCAACATATAAGGCCACCACCCATGCAGAATAGGTCGCAACCATTTTGGAATGGGTCGCAGCCATTTCAGAATGGGTCGCAGCAGTTTCAGAATGGGGCGCAGCCGTTTCAGAATGGATCGCAGCAATTTCATAGTGGGTCACAACCGCACTTTGTCCCTTTTAACGGCGATGCCAATGGATTGTCGCATGGCAATGGCACCGGTTCAGGAGTCAATCCGTAAGCAGGTGTGAATCCCGATCCTAATGACCCCGTCTCCCAGCGGTTAAAGATGCTAGAAGATTAGAATGAGCGCGTACTATCATTGCTCGCCAAGCTGCCTGGGGCAGCCGTGCCTATCGATATCGAGCCTCGATCAGGATTTTAGGCGTCGCCTTTCATCGATGAAATCGCGACCGTCGAGGTCCCAAAGAAGTACAACGTCCCCGCCTTCACGCCCAAGTATTCGGGAGTGGCTGATCCGACAGAGCACGTCGCACAATATAAGCACCTCATGTGGATGATCTCGATCCCACACATGTATCAGAAGGTTTGTATGTGCAAGATCTTCGATGCGACTCTCACTGGTCCTGCTCTCCAATGGTTGATCAATCTCAAACCCAAGTCCATCGAGTCGTTCGCTGAATTGGTCAACCAATTCTCTCAGCAATTCGCCAGCAGTCGCAAGATGGAGAAGCAGACCAGTGAACTGTATTATGTCGTGCAGAAGACCAATTAGTGTATTCGAAGTTATTTCAATAGATTTAATGCGGAGACGATCAGTGTTCGCAATTGTGATATCCAGACCGCGATCGAAGCTTACAAGCGTGGTCTGGACGATAACTCAGGTTTGTATAATGATCTAACCAAATATCCTCCGGAGAATTTCGAAGACGTCTGAGCCCTAACCCTAGCTTATATGAGGGTAGAAGATGACGCTGCCTTTCATCGCAAGCATACCGATGACAAGAGGTCGTTAGGTGTGAGGTAGCCAGATTTCAAGACGAAGGCGATTTCCAAAATATAGCCCGCGTGCCAGATTTCGAATATCCGATTCAAGACGAAAGCAGAGGCTAAGACCGCAGCTAAGTTTCCTCAGTACCCCAAGATATCCTCTTACGGATTCAAAGGGTCCACTAAGGAATTGGTCGAAGCTCTGAAGACTGCTCAAGCGACCATCCGGTGGCCAAAGAAGTCCGATCAGGACGACGCTAAGAAAGATAAATCTAAGTGGTGCGACTTCCATGTCGACCATGGTCATGCGACAGATGATTGCATAGCTCTTAAAAAGGAGCTAGCATATCATGTCCCGAAAGGAAACCTCGAAGATATCATCGATGATGTCGTTACTTCAGCTAACGATCATCGACCGCCGACCCCAGAGCATGCAAAGGTCGTCAATTGCATCACTGGTGGTTCTGACGTGTGTGGTCTGACGTACTCTGTAGCAAAACGTCATGCCAGTCAAGCACCTGTCGATCGACCTATCCCACGTTCATCGAGACCCAAAGGAGATCTAGAGTTGGAAGCTATGAAGATTGGGTTTGATCAAGACGACCTTGGTGATTCATATCAAAAACATCATGATGGGTTGATCATTCAACTCACGATTGGTAATTGTTTAACCCGACGAGTCTTTATCGATGGGGGCAGTTCAGCGAACGTCATTTTCCTCGACACCATCAAGACCATGGGAATCGACCGTTCGGAAATCACCCGACGTTCGACGACTTTGGTCGGTTTCAATGGAGAAGCGACGAGCTGTAACACCCGTGATTTTCGGATAAGCATAATTTCGAATCAGTGAGGAACCGGTCTTTTAAGAAAAATATGAAAGGTAATATTTTGGGTTAAATCTTTGATATTTTGGTCTTATTAGATGAGCAATTCGTATACGAGTCCAACGGTTCTTTCCGGAGCGAAAACGGAGCTATAACGGAGCTATAACGAAGAAGTTATGGCCAAAACAGTTACGGTACACTTTGTGCGACTATGACCAGCGACAATGACCGTGTCAATGTCGCGTGTCAATGTCGTACCAAGGGTATAGCCTACGGTACACCACCAGCGACTATGACCAGCGACAATGACCGTGTCATTGTCGCGGTCGGGTACCTGGTTGCAGTCAAATAAGAAATTCACACCTCAAACTTCATTTCTTCATATCTCTCTCGTTTCAACTCCGATTTTGGCGATTCAAGTTGCTATGGTTCCGATTTTAAGAGCTCTTCAAGGATATATAAAGAGTTTTGAAGTTCATAGGAAGATTCAAAGGTGTTTGGTGGTGGTAAGTCTCTCAAATCTCTTCCCTTTCTCTCCCAAATCATTTTCCCTTGCTTCCTCACAAACCCTAACGGATTTTGGGGCTTTTTCATGGAGATTAATGTGTTCCTTCTCCATTTTATGCTAGTGGTTTCATTCATTGATGCAAGAACAAGGTTCATCCATATCACTAGAGATTTTTGGGGTTTTCTAGGTTTTCATCAAAACCTAAGTGGTGAGTTCATCCTCCTAGCTTCTATACTTTTATATGAGTTATAAATGTTCCATTGATGATCGCCTAGCGTTTTCTTTCTCCAATTTCGGTTTGGATGATTTTGGAGAAGTTAGGTTAATATTGGGGTTTTTGGTCAAAATGGAGATTTTGATATAAGATGGTTGGGGAATGGTTTTAAAGTGTTGAATATGAATATTCATGGTTGGAAGTTATGAATTTAGGTTTTGGAGGTTTTGGCTTGAGGATGCAAACTTCGTCAAGGGAGGTTACGTTTGGAGAAATTCTAGATTTACCCTAAATCTAGCAAGGTGAGTTCAAGTTGATTTGTGAAAACTTTGTACATGCCAAAAATAGAATTTTCCAAATGTTTGTGTGTTTTACTTGAAAATATCAATTGTTGAGGTATTTGGTTAATTTAACCTTTTTGAAGTAATTATCTTCATAAATGTGTAAACACCCATATTTGGGATTTTGGAGTAATTGATGTGTAGAAATCACAATTATACTCTTAAAAGAATTATTACTCAAAATAGAGTCTATTTGATGGTTCAATCATATGTGTATAAATGATTTTATAAACCATTTGGGAGGATGCACGTTTTAGTGTCAATAACCATTTTGAGAATTATAAGGGTGTGAGTCCTTTTGGGAAACCCTTTTGTTTAAACCGTGTCAAGTTTTGGAGTTAAGAAATGTGTTGGGGACATTTGTACGGTTTTAAATGGGTCGATGTGGAATCTTATTTATGGTTTGCTTTTATTGCACCATATTGCATTTTATTGCTCACTATTGATGTTTACATGCTTGGGTGTTTTAGTCATTTCGGGATAAGCATGTTTTGTAGATTGTGTTGCATTGGATCCATAGGCATATGAGTCAGTCTTTATTTGATGGTCTATGTCTTTGTGCACGAGGGGTAGACTATGGGAACGCATGATTATATGCGTAGGCCGTGGGGGCCACTAGCGAGTAGGCAATAAGGGATTTTGATGTCCTTGAGGTGTAACTAGTCTAGACTGGATATGCAATAAGGTCGCCTGTAAGTCCTTGAGGTGTAACTCTACGGGGTATGTAATAAAGGCAATCTATTTATGGCTTGAGGTTGTGATGTCTTTATGGCATGGGAACTAAGGTCGGGGTTTGAGGTGTAATCCAGTAACATCACGAGTGACTTAACTTTGCGTGCCCGTCACTTTCGATGGAATCGGGTCTCCCCCGTCACCGAAAGGTGTGGTTTTGGGTATATGTTTGCATCCATATTTTCGGTGACGTACTTTATTTATACGAACTGTATTCATGGTTTATTGGCAAAGATCTATGCCTCATCTTATTTGGAAGTTTTAAATATTGGAGATTTGTCCATACCTATATTCATTGGAATATTTAATGTCAAAATACGTTTTGAGTGAGTTGGGATCGGAATTCATTTTAGAAAACGCTTTATACGTTGTGGGAACTTTTCTCATAGATTTTGTGTGCGTTGGAAAATGAGTCATTTACATCCTTTCATAAACTCTTTTGAAAATCATGATTTATGTCGCAAACCTTCTTTCTACAAATTATATAAATCATGCTATAAACTCTTGAACTCACTAGGCGTTAGCCTAACCCTTTTTGTTTGTCGGCATGTGCAACAGGCCTCAAATTGGACGTAGTTCTTGTGACATGTGGGAAAGGTCGTGTGCTACTAAATTGCTCGTGAGGTGAATAACTTAAGTGATGTTCCGCATTTATCATTGGGATTAGCAACTTATACTTGGATTAAGTAACACCCGATGTGGTTTTAGTCTTTATATTAAATTTTGGGGTCACATTTGTTGAGGTCAATCGTAGACTTTAATTTGAGGTGTTTACCTTGTTAAGTTAATTGGGATAAATTCCGTTATTGTGGATGTATTATCGAAATTTTAAATTAGTTGCTCTTTTTAAATTTTTGGGTGTTACAAGTTGGTATCAGAGCATAAGGTTGAGAGATTTAGGTGTTGATTTTTGATACCTAGACTCAAACTAGCGTTCGTTTAAGTATATGAGAGTGAAATTCACCGTTAGGCACTTTAAGATAGGATGTTTTGAAGTTGATGGAACTGTTAGAAATGAGAATCACGTTGAGTGTAGAAAGGATAATCATGTACGGTGCGTTCATAGTGACACCTGGCCAGTGTCATGGTGAATCTTCTAGTATATGTGCATACTTGAATTACTTTAGTGTGATGATCGTTGGGGTAGTGAAGGAGGTTCTAAACTAATAGTCGTTGAAATGGATGGATGATTCTAGTATTGGTCACTTGGAGTGACGATAAGCATGATGTTCGCTTTAAGTAGACTGTTTCGGGTCAAGATTGATGATTGGACTAGAACCATAGGCTTATTGAGCCGATTTTGATTTGAGGAAAAACCATAAAGTTAATTGATGTATTTCTCGACTTAGCCTTAAGAGGTTTGAATGCCCGGGCGACAATAATGAACCAGAGGATTTTGGAGGAGTATGAGTTGAGACGTTGAATGCCGACTAAGTCATGCACAAAGTTTATTTTGAAAATAAATTACATCAACTATTTCTTGTGTTTCCAATCCTTAGATGGGTTGTATTATGAATTTTGAGAAATGTTTAGCACACACGATATTTTAAATCATGGTTTTGGACGTACATGAACCATCTTATGACGGGGGTTGCAATCTCCGTCAGAATTTGTTTCATTTTGTTATTGTCCAACGCTTCTTTCGGGTGTAGTGATATCCGTGTTTTATGATGTCTAAAATGTTGGGCAAGTAACTACGGCTCATAACTTTAACGTTGGATCTCCTCCACACATGTTAAAGTTCGGACGGAAAGTTATCTTCCATGATATCTATATAAAGTTATATTGAGAATTTGTTAATTATGAGTGAGTTAAACAATGTGGTTTATATGGTATTACAGCAAGAATGGGATTTTTGGAATTTTGGCATTTTAGTCATGATTTTGCTTTTAGCAATTTGACTTTGGGAGCACAATGTTTGGTGCTATTTCGTTTACTTGGAGTCATTGAATTTTGTTGAATTTCATAGAGTTGGGTTATGACGTTTTGTGTCGCGTGGGTACAATTTTACGAGGTGTATACTCCATGTATCTATGTGAAAAATCATGAGTTAAGTTGAGCATTTGGTCCCACTCGAGTTTGTTGAGAAAAGTTAATTTTATGCCATAAGGCGACTAAAAAGAGATGAGTTGGAACTCTAGTGTCGCGTAACTTTTCTTTCAAAAGTTTGTGTTACTAAGTACTTCGTTGCATATAGTTCAGTGTATAGATTGATTTATACGTGGCTTAAGTAATGCATGCAAGAACATTTTGTTGATATTTCATAATGACTTGCTTAGTGCGCTTTTGGTCAGTTAAATGTTTTATTATCATTTTATGTAAATGCGCTATATCGACTTAGGGGTATGCATAGCTTGGTAACCATTGTTTTTTGACATTTTGATAAACGAGTCGTGCATGAAAATGTTTTATTAACTCCTTGTTTAAACGAGAGACCATTTGGTCAAAGCATGTTTTAGAGGTGTGAGGATCACGGATGGCTTACAATACGTGATATTTGAAAAACACAAATGTATGAGTCGTTGACATTGGTCAATTTTGATTGGCCGAATATTTTTGGAAAATTGAAAACCTGTTGGTTTGGAGGAAATGTGTATTTTGAGTATTTTGACAAATATATTTTTAAGCAACGACGTTTTGACGTTTTATGTTCCAAGTGCGAAATTTTGACGAAAGTACTTCGTGGTAAAGATTTTATAAAACTTGTTTGTATAAAACTATAGTGCGTGGAATTCCTTATGTTTTGAACATTGATGCGCACCGTTGGTGCAATTTGGAATTTGAAAATAGGTTTGAACCCCTTTTTGGTGTCACTAAATTATTAACACTTATTTCCTCGTATGTTTTGGAAAAACGCATTGTTGTGGCAAGTTTGCCAAAATCGTTTTATTCAAGTGTCATTATAGGACCGGATGAGAGATTTTGGGAAATCAATTTAAAGGATCTTATCTCTCTAAAATTTGGTGTGAGTTATTTGGTGCATGTGTGTCATTACAAGAACTTTCTAAGAAGTGTTACAAGCTTGCATGTCTAACCCCAATTTGAAATTTCCTCATGATGTTTTAGTCGATATTTTCAAATAATGGAAACGGATTGGTTTTATCTTTAAATTTGAAACTTACACCAGTCATTTTATGTTTTGACTAAAGTGTATTCATGAATCGTTTCATCGTCTTTGTAAAATAAATTGACGCGCGCAAATTTGTTGGTGAACCTTGTTCCATGCCATTTTATGATTAAAAAGGGAATTTTGAGCCAAGTGCCGTTTGGACTTCTTTTGAAGCACGTGCAAAACTTTTGTTGCACTCCCTTTTAAAGGGGACAGTTACTTTACGTACATGTCATGAGTTAATCCATACTAGAACCGTGACGATTCATTTTAAAGAAGTTGTTTATTACGCTCTTGCGTTTTGTGGGTAAACTGAACTGGAATGAAACAATTTTCAACATGATTTTCATATGTGGGACGAGCGTGTCCATTTTTGCGTAACTACCGAATTGATAATAGTAGTTTTGTGTGTACGATTAATTTGATATGAAAATCTTTGTGTTGAAAATTTCTATGAAAAGTTTTGTCGATTGACATATTTATTGAATGATGCACTTGAAACCTTGAACTCATTAGGACCTTAGAAATGTTAAGTAACCACGGTTAGAAGTAAGTTGTATAGAACCTCGACTGTGAAGAGTCGGGCGTGTAGGCACGTGATAGACTATAGGCTGAATAAGATCGGTAGCAAAGTCGATGTGCTTGTGGTAATTGGAGGGTTAAATTTGCAGTAACATATTTTGAGGTTGGTATAACCGTTTTGTCAGAAATCCAGTTTTGGGTCTTGGACAATTATCGTATGAAGGACCCTTTAGACACCGTATTGATAACCATAGTTTTGTGGAAATACTCGGTAAACGAAACTTGTGTGTGGAGTCCGGTTAGAGTTCAAAGCTTGGTGGTATAACTAGGTGTCAACCGTTATGGGTTTGAGGCCGGAAACCGTTAGCGTATTCAGAGAGTGTAGTCCGATCTTTAAAAGAAATAATGATAACGGTTGTAGTAATCCTAAGATGCCCATTTGTGATGAGTAGCTTTGGTGGAATAACCTTCGTGTGCGGTTAAAGAACCTGTCGGTTTGATGATTAATGTCGTGATGGATTCTTGGGGTCTATTGGAACTCGTTGGACATAAACGACAATTAATGGTAGGAGCAATAGGAATTGGAGATTCTGTTGGATTCGTTAGTGAACAAACCTTGGATTGGCTTAGAGGCTGAAACTAAAATCGGGATGTATGGAACATCTAAGGTTGGGAGATAACCGAAGTCATCTGATTAGGAGTTGTTCAGTGGTTGGAGTGTTCTCCCGGACGTAAGTACAGTGTACGTGAAGGGGCTTTGTTGATAAGCAATTGTTCGAGGATTTGCCTTTATAGACTGTGTGGAGGGGATTTAGATTCCAATTAGGAACTGATAAATTATAGTCGGCGTTGAGTCGGTTAGCCTTGGGTTGTAGAGGATTTTAGATTTCAAGGACGAAATCATCCTAAGGTTGGGAGGATTGTAACACCCATGATTTTCGAATAAGCTTAATTTCGAATCAGTGAGAAACCGGTCTTTTAAGAAAAATATGAAAGGTAATATTTTGGGTTAAATCTTAGATATTTTGGTCTTGTTGGATGAGGAATTCGTATACGTGTCCAACGGTTCTTTCCGGAGCGAAAACGGAGCTATAACGAAGAAGTTATGGCCAAAACAGTTACGGTACACTTTGTGCGACTATGACCAGCGACAATGACCGTGTCAATGTCGCGTGTCAATGTCGCGCCAAGGGTACAGCCTACGGTACACCACCAGCGACTATGACCAGCGACAATGACCATGTCATTGTCGCATGTCATTGTCGCGGTCGGTACCTGGTTGCTGTCAAATACCAAATTCACACCCCAAACTTCATTTCTTCATATCTCTCTCGTTTCAACTCCGATTTTGGCGATTCAAGTTGCTATGGTTCCGATTTTGAGAGCTCTTCAGGGATCTAGAAAGCGTTTTGAAGTTCATAGGAAGATTTAAAGGTGTTTGGTGGTGGTAAGTCTCTCAAATCTCTTCCCTTTCTCTCCCAAATCGTTTTCCCTTGCTTCCTCACAAACCCTAACTGATTTTGGGGCTTTTTCATGGAGATTAATGTGTTCCTTCTCCATTTTATGCTAGTGGTTTCATTCATTGATGCAAGAACAAGTTTCATCCACATCACTAGAGATTTTTGGGGTTTTCTAGGTTTTCATCAAAACCTAAGTGGTGAGTTCATCCTCTTATCTTCTATACTTTTATATGAGTTATAAATGTTCCATTGATGATCTCCTAGCGTTTTCTTTCTCCAATTTCGGTTTGGATGATTTTGGAGAAGTTAGGTTAATATTGGGGTTTTTGGTCAAAATGGAGATTTTGATATAAGATGGTTGGGGAATGGTTTTAAAGTGTTGAATATGAATATTCATGGTTGGAAGTTATGAATTTAGGTTTTGGAGGTTTTGGCTTGAGGATGCAAACTTCGTCAAGGGAGCTTACGTTTGGAGAAATTCTAGATTTAGCCTAAATCTAGCAAGGTGAGTTCAAGTTGATTTGTGAAAACTTTGTACATGCCAAAAATAGTATTTTCAAAATGTTTGTGTGTTTTACTTGAAAATATCAATTGTTGAGGTATTTGGTTAATTTAACATTTTTGAAGTAATTATCTTCATAAATGTGTAAAACACCGATATTTGGGATTTTGGAGTAGTTGATGTGTAGAAATCACAATTATACTCTTAAAAGAATTATTACTCAAAATAGAGTCTATTTGATGGTTCAATCATATGTGTATAAATGATTTTATAAACCATTTGGGAGAATGCACGTTTTAGTGTCAATAACCATTTTGAGAATTATAAGGGTGTGAGTCCTTTTGGGAAACCCTATTGTTTAAACCGTGTCGAGTTTTGGAGTTAAGAAATGTGTTGGGGACATTTGTCTGGTTTTAAATGGGTCGATGTGGAATCTTATTTATGGTTTGCTTTTATTGCACCATATTGCATTTCATTGCTCACTATTGATGTTTACATGCTTGGGTGTTTTAGTCATTTCGGGATAAGCATGTTTTGTAGACTGTGTTGCATTGGATCCATAGGCATATGAGTCAGTCTTTATTTGATGGTCTATCTCTTTGTGCACGAGGAATAGACTATGGGAACACATGATTATATGCGTAGGCCGTGGGGGCCACTAGCGAGTAGGCAATAAGGGACATTGAAGTCCTTGAGGTGTAACTCGTCTAGACTGGATATGCAATAAGGTCGCCTGTAAGTCCTTGAGGTGTAACTCTACGGGGTATGCAATAAAGGCAATCTATTTATGGCTTGAGGTTGTGATGTCTTTATGGCATGGGAACTAATGTCGGGGCTTGAGGTGTAATCCAGTAACATCACGAGTGACTTAACTTTGCGTGCCCGTCACTTTCGATGGAATCGGGTCTCCCCCGTCACCGAAAGGTGTGGTTTTGGGTATATGTTTGTATCCATATTTTCGGTGACGTACTTTATTTATACGAACTGTATTCATGGTTTATTGGCAAAGATCTATGCCTCATCCTATTTGGAAGTTTTAAATATTGGAGATTTGTCCATACCTATATTCATTGGAATATTTAATGTCAAAATACGTTTTGAGTGAGTTGGGATCGGAATTCATTTTAGAAAACGCTTTATACGTTGTGGGAACTTTTCTCATAGATTTTGTGTGCGTTGGAAAATGAGTCATTTACATCCTTTCATAAACTATTTTGAAAATCATGATTTATGCCGCAAACCTTCTTTCTACAATATATATAAATCATGCTAAAACTCTCGAACTCACTAGGCGTTAGCCTAACCCTTTTTATTTGTCGGCATGTGCAACAGGCCTGAAATTGGAAGTAGTTCTAGTGACACGTTTGAAAGGTCGTGTGCTACTAAAGTGCTCGTGAGGTGAATAACTTAAGTGATGTTCCGCATTTATCATTGGGATTAGCAACTTATTCTTGGATTAAGTAACACCCGATGTGGTTTTAGTCTTTAAATTAAATTTTGGGGTCACATTTGTTGAGTTCAATCATAGACTTTAATTTGAGGTGTTTACCTTGTTAAGTTAATTGGGATAAATTCCATTATTGTGGATGTATTATCGAAATTTTAAATTAGTTGCTCTTTTTAAATTTTAGGGTGTTACACGAGCACCTATGGAGATATCATCTTGCCAGTCTACGCCAGAGGGATCAACAAGCAAACAAAGTTCAGCGTCATCGATTGTGCGTCAGCCTATAACATCATTTTAGGTCGACCATGGATCCATGAAATGAAAGCCGTTCACTCGACGTATCATCAGACCCTGAAGTTCCCTACGCCGTGGGGAGTCCAAGAAATCAAAAGTGAGCCAAAAGTCGCCCATGACTGCTATAAGACCACTTTGAAACCGCAAAAGTAAGCCGTCTGGCAGTCACGACCTGACCATAAGGCCTCGATAGGTACGTCCTTCTACCCTTAAAGACAAACTTATGCCTTTCCTACAGGAATAAAACGACTATCTTGCCATGTCGCGCGAAAACACGGTCGGCGCAGACATAGATGGTATTTCCCAAGATCTCTGTGTCGATTCGTCATTTAAAACCTATTTTCTCCTGAAAGGAATAGGATAATAAATGACGGGGGGCAAATACCCTGAGAAGGTACGTTCCCTAATTTCTTTTCTCTTCTTTCATATGATTTCTTATCGCGAACGATTACTGACTTAAGCATCGGAGGGTCGTTGGTCAGCCAACGACCAAACTCTAACATTGTTTTTTCGCAGAATCGCACGCTAATAATCACTAAGTCTACTATACGACTTTAGTTTCGCAGGGTCGCACGACGTAAACGATCAAGTTTATGACTTGATCATCCCTCCACAGAGACACACGATTCAAGTTCATCGCACGATTTAGTCGTACGACCCGCAAAGTCTAACGACTTTACCTTCTAAGTTTCTTAACTTAGAAAAATTTCACACCTTGAATGTATGCTTTGATCGCATGTTTCTATGTTTGTATACGCGATTATGTCTTACGTTCTATACTGTTATGTTACAACGGATGCCTAAGTCGCATGATTTCTTGGTTATTCTTTACTTAGTGAAATCTTACAATTGACATTGTACTTATTCATGAAAAAGTATGAATTCAAAAGAAGCCCAAGTTTCATTCAGTGAGTAAACTGTCATTTACAGCCAGATAATTCGACCACCAACGGTCGAATAGCAAAGAAAAAGAAATAAACAAAGATATTTTTCTAAGGTTGGGGAGGAACATCGGTCGTATCCTTGCCCGACACGTCGCCCTGGAGACCCTCTTCCTCCTCGAACTCCTTCTCATCATCTGAATGTAGGTCTCTTGCAGATTCGACGTCCTTCAAATTGACGGCGAGCTTCTCCGACGCCGAAGCAAGGGGGTCCTTCCCCAATAAATGTCGCCTCATAATCGCCGCCCTGGCAATTGTTAATTCCAAAAATCGCACCAAAGGGACAACTTAAGGTCGATGTGGACTTTAACAACTAAAGAAAGGAATCTTTCGACAAAAGCGTGCGACAAGGATAAAAACGTAAACGAGACAGGGAATTTGATGACGCAGGAAAAACCTCAACGAGGAAAAAACCTGCGGATGACAGTGGATGTCGTCGCTTCACTATGGTCGCCAATCAGGGGCGATGTCCATAGTGTTACTGGTGTCGATCGTACAGAGATTACAATACAAATGAAGGAAAAGACTTCAAAATGTAAAGTACAAGTGTTTTCAGTGTTTAAACAGTGTGCGTCGTGTGTAAAAATGAATTGTGTTGTGTGGTTGTCGTGCGTCGAGTGCGATCTTTGAGAGTGAATTCTCTGCTGCGAATGTTCTTCTGAGCTCGTATGCTTGTGCTTATTACTCGATGTTCTGAGTCACTTATGTTGATATTTGGTTCTTGTGATCTACTTCTGTGTTATTCGATGATTGATTTGTCTCCGATTCTCCTTAAACTGATGTTGAAGCTTGATATTTATAGTCTTCGGGCATTTTAATTGAATCATTAAGATCTTTGATGATTGTTGTAACGGCCGTCGTCTTCAATGCGGGATTAGATGCTCATAATTGATTTCGTCGGTTATAGCCGTTGTCCATTAATGACTTTGACTCCTGCATTAATCATTGAACAAATATAATAGGTGAAAAGCGCATTAGTTGGTCGAGGTCGCATGGTTCTATGCGACGGTCGGGTGGAACGTACGACGTCGAGGTCGAGTGTCGGGAGGAACTCTCGATTTACCTTTCAGGAGGGACGACGGAGGTTTTTTGGGTCTTTGTCAGGACCTTATCTTAATACCAGATATGGCTCATAACATGCGTCTTACCTTTTCTGGTCGTGGTGGAGACCTGTGAAATTTTGCCCAAGCAGTTTGCCCCCAAAATTTGAAAGTAGAATGGCCAATTCGGATTTTAAAATTTTCTTGTCGGGTGCTAGGGATCGTGACATGTGTTAAAAATTTACCTTGGTCGTCTTGGAACTGGATCGACCCGATTTTAACTGAACGGGAAATAAAAGGAAACGAGATCGTGACGTCATGCTGACGCGAGATGGTGCTTACCAGTTGCCGATGACAGGTGTCGTTGATCTGTGTAGTTATACCAAAGGTCGGGGACGTGTGGCGGTCATCAAGGGACTTGATTTGTCATGATTGCTTGTATAAGTAGGGATCATAATGTATCATTCCCCTTTATGTCTTCTTGAAGAGCTTTTCATTACGAATTTCTTCTTCGATCCTTTATATCTCTTTGCTAAATAAAATCTTCGAAGCTTTAAGTATTCATATAAAGCATAGTTTCTTGATTTTTCAAGTCTTTAAAAGATCAGAGACGCCCCGAGAATAATTGTGTCCGAGCCAGTGAAGGCCTGTATTGCGATAGACGCGACGTTCGTGGATTCTGCGCATCTGGCGACGATGTTCTTTATATCCTCGTCGACCCGTTCATCAGCCGCCTGGGGCAAGGGTGTACAGACGGGAGAGGATGAGGAGGAAGTCATGTCGATCAACTTTACGTTGTCAACGATCCCCCTTACTGACAATGTCCTTGTCGAGACGAAGCTATTTCCGTATCTGGAGAAATATCACCTCTTATCTTTCAAGGAGCGTTTTCAAGGGATCTCCATCGAAGAGATGGGACCGCGTTTAGCTGGACTAGCGTTCCTTGTGAGATTTTCTTTCGAAACCTGTGTTCCCAATGTTATCGCTGAATGTTTGTTTAATAGACTTCTTTGGTATTTGGCAGATGTTTCTGTAGAAACCAGGATTCAATCTTACAATCAATTATGAACAATTAACACGTAAATGATAGAGAATTGGATCAAATAAACTTCGTATTCATTTAAAAACAGGTTACAGATCTAGAGAGAGAATTTCTCTAAGATTACAAAGTTGAATACAAAGTTATGCAGGAAAAGTTAGTTAGCGTAACAGTGCTAACTGCTATATATACTGTAAAGAAAAGCTAAAGCTACAGTACATATAACTGAAAGACTAATAGAACTATTACACGTGTCCTATTTAACTAATAGAATATAAAGGAAAATATCCTGTTATAAGTTCTGAACATGTTGTTCAGAACTTCTGAACATTCTTCTGATAAGGCTCTTCAGAACTTCCTTCAAGCACTTGTAATATTTTCATCTTCTTTATCAGAAGTTATGAGTCTCCTACTCAGAACTCTGACCCTTCTGTTCAGTCTTTCATACTTGTATTCTTTTAGAGATTCTTCTCTCAGAAGTTCTGAGTCTCCTACTCAGAACTCTGAGTCTTCTACTCAGAAGCCAACACTTGGGTTTATTGACAAAACTTCAGATCTAACAATCTCCCCCTTTTTGTCAAAAAAAACTTGTATTTTGCATCATCATACTCCTTTAAAGCAGGAACAAACTTTAGAATGAGCACATTTCTCAAAGTTAGCCTTCTGTCAATCTTTTCAATTATCTCCTGAATCTCTTCTACTTGTTTTCCTTTTTGCACATTTTTCTCCAAACTATGCTTGATAAACCTCAGAGTTCCAGAACAATATTTTGCCACTTCATCTGGTCTGAAAAATATCTTTTCTGATTTGTTGTTCTTCAGGAAAACTCCCAACTCTGGATATCTCACAACATTTCCAGTCTTCAAAAGATTCAGTTGCTCATGATCATTGTTTAGCTTTGAGAGATATACACATGGTCTTTGTAAATATAGAGCAATCTGAATATCTATGTATCCATACCATCTCAGAATGTAAAACATAACATCTCTTACCACAGCCAATGCTCCTCTTTCCTTTTTGTACTTGCTACAATCTTTATTTACCAGAAGACTGTACAATCTGTAGAAGTCTGTTACTGAAATCTTGTCAAAACCTGCTTCTGTGAAATAATAGACTTTACCATCTTCTCTTAACACCTCAAATAAATAATATTCATTCTTTCTGAACTTCTTGGCTTTCAACTCTCTTATTCCAGTGATCAAGAAATCTGAATATACAGCTTGTTTTGGTTTTCCAATACATTTTGACCTTTCTTCAAGAAGTATTTGAGATTCTTTTGGTCTGTCATGATATACACTCAGAAAGCTTACTTCTCTTGGTTGAAAAAAGTTAGGAACATCATATTCCAGAAAGAAACCATTTACATCAATAGATACTTCTTCTTCAACAGCTTCAGATTTCTCTGCTTGTTCAGCATCCTTCATCTGAACATCTTCTTGAGACAAGACATCTGGAATATCTTCTTCATCATAAGACTCAATTCCATTCACTTGATATTCTGAGGGAAAGACAAAATCAATGTGAAGTAACTTTTTAGGATTTACTTCTGAAAGGATCCATTCACCACAATTTCTTATTTTGTTTCTGAGCTCCAGTCTTTCATTCACAAATCTGATACACTTCTCTTTCACAGAAGGTCTGACAGTTTCAACATAGGATTTCATCTTTGACACTGTCATTAGAGTAGCATCACTGTATTTTACCAAATCCACCAGTTTGAATAGAATTACTTGACTATTTTCTGAATGAACTAATCTTTCATTTCCAACTTCTTCACTTACAAAACCATCAAAGTTGCTTATAACATCCAAAGTTCTGATTGGACTCATCAAATTACACTTCTCTTTTCATGACTCAATTGCCAACTGAAAATCATACAAGTGTATGTTTCTAACATATATACCCAGAATTCTTCTGCATTCAAGTTCTATCCAAGCATCTTCAGTATTTGCAAAGAACTTCACCAAGAAAACTTGATCATCAAAACATAACTGTGAAAATCAAAACTAGTCAAGTCCACTTTCAACACTTCTTCTTTTTGAACATTCATGTTGACATACTTCAGACTGTCAAATTCTTCTATCTGGAAGTCCAACACTTTCACAATTCTTTTCTGAACAAATAACTTTTTATCAGTCTTTCTCAACCTGTTTGAAGCTTCCACATATGTCATCTGAATCCTCTCATCCAAGAATCCATCAATAAAATTTTCAATGTCAACAAACTCATCGTCTTTGCAATAAACAAATTCATAGTTGTCTTCAGGATAAATGTTAACATAGAAGTTTCTTGCCAATGGTGTATCTTCTCTTTCAACAATAAAGTCACACAATGGTTCTTCAAGAACTGGCAAATCCATTCTGGGAATCACAATTGGCCTGCTGTAAGTGTAGAAAGGCATAAAAAAATGTTCAACCTTTATAAGATCTTCTTCTGACACATCTTCAAAGAAATATTCTGCAATATCTTTTTCAAACTGTCTTGTATATCTTACTGAATAATCCTCTTCTCCCAACAAGTCAATTGGCCTCACCAATCTGATAACTCTTTGAACATTCTGAGTGTTAAAAGCTCTGACCAACTCACTATGCATTCTCCTTATCAAGATATCATTCAGTCTTCTTTCTTCAAGTTCAGAATTAAGGAGTTCCCTTCTGGTATAAGGAACTATCTCTAAACAAGTGTTACTTTCAGAACATTCAGTTAATCTTTCTTCAGAGATATCTGCCATAGTTATTTCACACCATTCTTCAGAAGAATCTGTCATTTCTTCTTCTATAACAACATTTTGACCTGATATAACTTCATCTAATCCAAAAATATCCATCTTTTCAATCTCATCATTCTGATCAATATCTGCCATAAGGACTTCAGTTTCATCAGAATTAATCTCCATTTCCGCATTCAAATCCAATTCCTCAGTTTTATCTGAATTTTCACTTCCCATCTTTTCAATTTCCATCTCTTCCTCAGTATCTGAACTAATAGTCTGAATCTCAACCAACTTCTCAACTTCTGTTGATTTTTCCACTTCAGCTAATTCATTAACCATCTGAATATTTTCTGAATTTTGAACCTCTGCAACTGCTAAATGCATATCAGAAATCTTAAAATCTGCCAAGTCAATATCTGCTAACTTCTCAACATTTTCTACTTCATCAGTGCTTTGTTCATCAACCTCAGTGTTTTGCTTTTGCCTTTTCTCCCGCTTTTGATGATCATGATGATCATTATCATCAAGCTTTCTTTTTAAGTACTGAGTTGATTCTGCTCCAGGTTCAGCTACAAACATAGGCATGATGGCTAGTGGCTTTGAAACACTAGCCAGATGTGAACTAACAGATTGTAACAATGAAGCTTTCAATCATTTATACTCTTAATAACTTCTTTCTTAAATTCAGACATATCATCCTTGATCTCCTTTTTGTGAGCATCCAAGGATTCTTTCATTTTATCTACCTTTGACTCAATTGCACTTGCTTTGCCTTCCAACATAGCTTTGAGTTCCTTCACTTCATTTTTCAAGAAATCAACCTTACTCTCCAATTTTTCAACTTTTTCCCCCATCTCCTGATTTTGTTTCTGAATCTTTTCAAATTCAGAAGGTTCTAACAGTGATCCTGAACCAACAGATGGTCCAGTTTTCATGTGCTCAGGGAGCTCATGGCCTGTAGGTGCTACAAATACATCATGTACAACAGATGCACTGTGTAAGGAGGCTTTTAAAATGTTCACCTCCCCAGGACTTCCATCCAATCCTTGATAACCAACAATAGGAATGTCTATAGATGTTGATACAGGAATACGAAATTCCTGTGATGTGCTAGTGTGAAGAGGAATTTCAGGCTCAATTTGGATATCACTGTGCAATCCAGACTCAAAGTGTTAAAAAATATGTTGGGATTTACCACCTCCCTCCAAATGAGTTTAGGATGGTTCCCCTGTTTGTTTTGAAACATTAGCATGTCAAAATGCTTCTGAGTGGCTTGGGATGGGTTGTTCAAGTTCCACCACTGGGTCCATGGTGTTTTCTTCAATGTTAGTCACCAAGAATTGTGAACCAACAGTAGATGTGGTTTCCCGGATTAATTCAGCTGGATTAGAACCATTTCTTTCTGTTTGAGATTCTGATAACAATCTCTCATCCTCACCACTCTCTTTCTATTTTTCAACTTCCATACTAACCAATCTCTCTGAATTTTGCCTCTCAATTCTCTTAGAATGTTCACCCCCTTGAACATTCTCCCCCTCTCAATTTTGATTAGACCCCTCACCTCTCATCTCAGGTTGTTCCTCATGGGTAGGGGCTTGAGGTTGATCAAGTCCCATTGAGGTGCAATATGCTTTTAAAATCTCACTATCCCTTGGAATATATTGCCTAAGAGACCTTGGAAGAGGTCTGTGATTTGGAAAATTCTCAATTTTAGCATTAGAATACATCTTACCCAAGTAGAATATTGGACCATGCTCCTCATTTGATCTTCTGGGAATAGTTCTGTTTTCTCTCATAGCATACCAGATCACAATCTGCCAATACCTTTGATAAGGTATATATGAAAGTGGAGTATCTATTGTCTTCTTCTCTATTGCCTTCTGATTTTTCTAAAAAGTGTTCTTCATATCTTCCCATAGGATTGCAGTATAGTCATAGTGTCTATTTTTCACCAACCCATGAAAGATTTGCATTATTTGTCTTGAACCTTGATCAGGAGAACTATTCTTCCGAGACAAATACTTGTTTACAATGTTGAACAAACAAGCCCAAATTGGTGGTAATTTGTTCCTTCTGAACAAACTTAGGGTCCTCAATTCATCATTACACCCTAGTCTTCTAACTTCAGCTAATATTTCCTCTGTCAATGGTGGATCTTCAAAATCTAATCTTCCCTCTAAATCATCTTTCTCTGGTAAATTCAGCATATCCCTCAAAAGTTGAATAGTTAAAGTTAAAGTAACTCCTCCAATTTCAGATACAAATTTATTTCCTTGTAGTCTCAAATGTCTCCACCATTGTTGTATATACTGAACAGGAACTGATTTCTTCTTTGTAAACCATTTATTGTATGGGTGATACTTCAATAACTCCATGATTATCTTATGATCTTCTTTAAACCTGTTTTCATCAAACAATAACACACAATTGTTTTCCAACAGCTTTAAATATTCTTCTTCAGGCACAACTCTTTCCAAATGATTTGGTCTTCCAGACATTATTGACCTAGCCGTACTCTGTTCATGTTCTATATTCTCATTTCCCCCTTCTGCGTTTCCTTCTGATTCAACCATATGTTCATCCCCTGCTTCTTCTTCAACATTTCCTAATACAATGTTTTCTCTTATTGCCCCTTCATCTTCGGCTCTATTCTCAGGTCTCTGTACTTCATCATCCTCTGATTCTGATGAATCTAACAATGTTCTTGCTGAATGTAATGAAAATGTTCTTCCTCTTCTTGAACCAGACATGATTATAGTAGAGTTTTGAAAGAAAACAAGATCAAAGAACTCTGGATTAATACGTTTCTCACTTTTCGCTCTTGGAATTCAAATAAAATTGAAAGAGGGATTTTAAGAACTATTTAAAATCCGCGAAGCCGAAAGGTTTAAACGATAAAAATTGCTTTTTGTCAGAGTTATAACGGAATCAAACACTGTGAAATACCACAAAAGATTTAAATGAGAAAACGTGGCATTTTCAATTGAATAAGAAGCTGACACGTATTACTTGATAGAAATTAACACAAGTTAAAAGTTCTGAGTAACACGCTCAGAGTTCTGAGAAAGCATACTCAGAAGTTCTGAGTATACAGTTCAGAGAAAATTCCTTAGAACCAAAATTCATTTAAAACAACTTCTGACTTAATATAAAGCATTTAATCATCCAGAAGCAGTTTGAACAGATAGAAAACTATTTTATCATCAAAAATCTGTCCTTTTTAATGATGATTTGTGATTTATTAAAAATCATTTAAAATCTAACATCTAAATTTGAAAAACTTTTGAAATTTCAGAAGTAGTTTGAACAAATATTGTATCATTAAAAGCTTGTTCTCCTTAGAATGATTAATGATAAGAAAATAATACAAACCTTTTAAGCATCTTGAAATGATTTCTGAAAGATATCAATGCTCCCCCTTGACTTTAGCATACACTCAAACACATATTAGACATAAGGTAAAAAAATTTAAAAGAAAAAATTAATCTACAAAATTGAAATACTTGTATTTCTCAGAAATGATTTCCTAAGTATAATCAGAAGTTCTGATTAACTTGAAAATTTAAAGTTAGATTTTTGAAGTATTAACTCAGAAGATCTGAACTCAAGACTCAGAAGTTCTGAACTTAAGAGTCAGAATTCTGATTAAGAGAATCAGAGTTCTGAGTACACTACTCAGAAAATCTTACTTGGAAAAATTTTCATTTCTGAAATATAGCAAATATAATCAATTAGTCAGATTAAGCATTCCTATTTTACATATGAGAAAAGTGAACCTTTTGTGATCAAGAGGCTTTGTGAACAAGTCAGCTAATTGATACTTTGTATGCACAAAATGCATCTCTATTGTTCCCTTTTCCACACAGTGTTTAATAAAATGATACCTTACATCAATATGCTTGGTCTTTGAGTGCTGAACAGGATTCTGAGTAATTGCAATGGCACTTTATGAATCACAATATATGGGAATTTTGTTGAGTTGATATCCATAGTCCATGAGTTGTGTTCTCATCCACAAAGTTTGAGAGCAACAGGCAGTAACAGCAACATACTCTGCTTCAGCAGTGGATGTGGATACACAATTTTGCTTCTTTGAAGCCCAACTCAAAATCTTATCTCCCAAAAAGTGACAAGCACCAGATGTACTTTTCCTGTCCAACCTACTTCCTGCATGATCAGCATCAGTAAAACCTGTTAATTTGAATTCAGTCTCTTTTGGATACCAAAGGCCCAAATCAGGTGAACGTTTGAGATATCTTAAGATCCTTTTAACAGCTAGCAAATGAGATTCTTTTGGATTTGATTGAAATCTTGCACAAAAACAAGTAGCAAACATGATATCTGGTCTACTAGCAGTCAGGTAAAGAAGAGATCCTATCATGCCTCTATAAATCTTGTTATCTGCTGGAACTCCATTGAGATCAGCATCTAACTTTATATTTGTAGCCATAGGAGTTCTCATAGAAGCACAATCAGACATCTTAAACTTCTTTAAAATATCTTTAACATATTTTCCTTGATTTATAAAAATACCATTTGGTAACTGTTTTACTTGAAGACCAAGGAAAAAGTTCAATTCTCCCATCATGCTCATTTCAAATTCTGATTCCATGACTTTTGAGAATTCAGTACACAACTCTGCACTTGTAGAACCGAATATTATGTCATATACATATATTTGAATTAGAATTAAATCATCACCCTTTTTCTTCAAGAACAAAGTACATTTTCTGGACATTATACATTTTCTGGAAGCACATCAATCTCTGAAAAATTGTTGTTTGTATCATTTTCATCAGTAATAGCTTGTAATTCTGAACTGTCCCCTTGTTCTGGTACTTGTTGAGGTGAAACATCCAAGTTTGGAATCTAAGTAGTAGAGTCAGAATTCTGAATGACTTGTTTAGAGTTCTGAGACACTTGTTCAGAAGTCTGAGTAACTTGGTCAGAATTCTGATTGGTCTGAGTACCTTGTTCAGAATTTTCATCACTTGTATTGATCAAAGTTGGACATTCCTCAGATGGACCTGTATCAGAAATCACAGTTGTTTGTACCACTTCTGAAGTTCCCCTATTCATTTCTTGAACCATTTTTTGGATTTTCAAAATCTGCATAAGATTCAGAAGTTAGTTCCAGAAATGCATCCTTAAACAATATATTGAGTTCTGAACAGTTAGGATTAGAAGCTGTTTCAGAAGTCATTTTTGTCTTATTCTGTCCGAGTTCTGAACTGTTTTGTTTAGAAGTCTTCATTCTTGACTCATCAAATGTGACATTGATGCTTTCCATAATTCTCTTGGTTCTTCTATTATAGATTCTGAATACTTTGGAAGTAAGTGAATACCCAACAAAGTATCCTTCATCTGCCTTTTTATCAAATTTACCAAGATTTTCTCTATCTTTGAGAACATAGCATCTGCATCCAAAAACATGAAAAAAATCTAATTAGTGGTTTTCTCTTATTGATCAGTTCATAAGCAGTTTTGTCTAATCTTTTATTTATTAAAGTTCTATTTTGTGTAAAACAAGCAGTGGCAATTGCTTCAGCCCATAGGAAGGTTGGAAGATTTGAATAAGCCAACATGGTTCTTGCAACTTCAACTAAAGTTCCGTTTTTCCTTTCAACAACACCATTTTGTTGAGGAGTTCTGACAGCAGAAAAATTATGAGAAATTCCAAGACTTTGCAAAAAGTTTTGAAGAGTCTCATTTCTAAACTCTGTTCCATTGTCACTTCTGATTTTTTGAACTGGAAGTTGCAAAAGGACTTGAATTCTTTTGATGAAATTAATCAGTGTCTCAGCAGCCTCTGATTTAACCCATGTGTATCTTGAATACTCATCTACAATGACAAGTATATACTTCTTTCCTCCCATTGATTGAACTGAGATAGGACCAAAAAGATTTGTATGTATCATCTCTAATGGTGACTTGCATGAAGAATCCATTTTTAATTTGTGAGATCTCTTCTTCATCTTGCCCATTTCACATGCTGAACATAATGATTCTTTTTCAAACTTGATCTTTGGTAATCCTTTGACTAGATGCTTGCCAACAAGATTGTTTAGATCCTTGAAGTTTAAGTGAGAACATCTTCTGTGCCAAAGCCAACATTCATTAGCAATTGCATTTGATAATAGACAAACATGGGTTAAAGCTTGAATTTTTGAAAAGTTAACCACAAATAAGTCCATATGTCTTTTGGCCCAGAAAACTTTGATGTCTTTCTCAGTTAAAATCATGCAACCTGTAATGCTGAACTTAATCTGACAAAAACTGTCCAAAAACTGACTTATGCTGAACAAATTATGTTGTAAGCCTTCCACATAGAAAACTTTCTGAATGGTCAGATCTCCCTTTGTTAGATCTCCAAACCCTCTAACTTGTCCTTTGCTATTATTTCCAAAATTTACTGCTCGTCCAGCCTTTTCTGTGAAGTTTGACAGAGAAGACTTATGACCTGTCATGTGTCTTGAAGCTCCAGAATCTAAAAACCACACATGACAGCCCTGCAAAATCAATTAGTTAGAATTAGGTACCCATTTTGGAATGGGTCCTTCTTTGTTAGCTTTAATATCTGATTTAACAAATGATCCTTTAACTTTACATTCAAAATCTTCTTTTAAGCACCACTTTCCTTGTACTTTGATAAGTCAGAACATTTTCTGTTTACAAAGCTGTTTCTTTTCTTCTTGAAAACTTTTGGTTGAGACTGAGAAACATTTTATGTCTTCCTTTCTTTATTTTTAAACAGATTTTCATTCTTCTTTCCTTTTGATTTAGATTAAGATAGATTTTCAATCTTCTTTTCTTTTATCTGAGTTTGAGGAACAAAAACTGTCTTCTTTTCTGAATTCTAATTTGTTTAGTTTATATATGAAACAGATGTTATAATGATCTGACTTTTCTGAGAGGATCGAAATGAACAACTACCACATTGAATACAACTGAGATTTTTTCTTGCAAGTGACAATAGATCTGAAACATAAGACTTTTCACTTTTATTTATATTGTTCAGATTACAATTGCACTTATTACAAGAATCACTATCTTTGGGTTCAGAGGTAGTATTCAACTCATTCTTCTTGGAAATCTTTTTCAGATCATTTTCCTTTTTGCTTTTCTCTCTTTCCGAAACCTTCAACTTTTCAAAGTTAGAAGATGATTTAGATGATTCACCTTTTTCAAATTTACTTGATTCTTCAAAGAATTTCTTTTCTTCTTTTAATGCATTAATTTTCAAAAGCTCATACTCAGCCTTTAACTTCTCAAGCTCTGTTATTTTCTGAACATAGATTTTATTTTCTTTTAAAACCTTTTCAAGTTGAAAATCAACATCACAGTAATCATTTTCCAGTTCATCAAAGGTTTTCCTTAAGTCCTCAAGTTCTTGACTCACAAGTTTGAATCTCTTTTCAAGTTCTGAAATTTTTTCTGACTTTGTTTCAGAATTTTTAGTTGACTCAGAATTCTGACTACTTGAATCAGAATTCTGAATAACAGACTCATAATTCTGTTCTTCAGACTCAGATTTATGACTGATAGAGTCAGAATTCTGACTAGAAGACTCAGACTTCTGATTAACTGTTTCAGAAACCTTACTTGTATCAAATATACTTTCAATGTCAGGATATGAAAAAACTTGGTTGTTTATTTTTGTAACTGACATTCAGAGAGTCATATTTGAATTTAGTATCATTGTATCTTGGTTTCTCTTATGTTGGTTTTGAAATTTATTTCTTAACCTTGTCTTCTGAAACTTCTGACTTCTCAGATTTTGGTTCATAAAAAGTTTCCTTTACTTTTACAGGACTTGACTTTTGTAAACTATCTGAACTTGTTATAGAACTTGCAGGTCTTATAAAAACTTCAACAATATCTGGGATTTGTGGTTTAGGAATCTGTAGTTTATCAAAATCATAAAGATTTGTTGGTGCTCTTTTTAAAACCACATTTTCCTCCAAACCTAATCCCATTTTTGGATTATAAAATCTTGTATCTTTAACATTGCTTGTTAGAAGATTCAAGGTTTGTTGAGTTTGACCTCTTTTCAAATTAAAGTCTTCCAACTCTTTTATTTTTGTGTACAAATTCTTTCTTTCCTCAAATAACATATCAAATTTGATTTGTAAATCACCCTTTTCATCTTTAACATCTGAGAGTTCACTTTTCAATTCAGAAACCTTTTTCAAAAGATTAGAATTCTCATTTCTGACTTTTTGTTTCTCAACCTCAGATTCTTCAAACTGTTCTTTAATTATTTCTTTTTCAGTTCTGAATTTGTTTATCTGTTTTCTGAGTTTAACAAATTCAGCATTCATATTACCAATTTGTGTCATTAAGTCAATTTCAAGGGCAGAATGTACCTCAATTGAAGATTCAGAACCTGCATCCTCATAGTCAGAATCATCTTCATTCTTCATCTTTGCCATGTAGCTTTGCATCTGAGAGATATGAATGCAGTCCTCTTCATCAGAAGTATAGTATAACCAGTTTTCTTGTTCTGCAAGCATTGCAATACCACTATCCTTGGTTTTGGCTAGCTGAGCCTTCTTTGTGTAGTACTCATAGTCCTTGACTATTTTTAATCTGCAGTCCCTTGCATAATGACTAGATTTTCCACACTTAAAACAGGGATCCTTCTCTTTTCTTTCTTCTTTCTCTTCTTTCTTTTCTTCCTTCTCTTCATACTTACTTTCTCCATTATATTCTCTCTTCTTGTATTTCTCATCTGAACTTCCCTGTTCTCTTCTGTACTTTCCCTGAAACTTATTCTTTCCATACCTTTTGTTGAAAGTGTTAGTCAATAAAGCTAACTTCTCTGCAATTATCTTGATATCATCATCCTCTTCAGATCCTTCTTCTTTCTCAGAATCTTCCTCTAACCTTGGTATTTCTGATAGAAAAACAGATTTCTTTGTAGTTTTAGTAACCTTGGTTTTCCTTTCAGAAAGCAGAGCTAACTGATCAAAAACATTTTTCTTTTCTTCAACCACTTGTTTAACAGAGTCCTCATGCTGATTTAGAACACAAAATAGATCATTTAGATCTTCCTCACACATATCCTTGTTCATTTGAAGACTAATTGCAAAAGATGACCATTCTGAATTAAGAGAATTCAGAAACTTATAATTGATCTCTGACTTTGTCTTCTTCAGTCCATTGCTTCTAAGATCATTTAGAATTGTGCAAAACTTGCTGTAAGTTTGAGTTAAGCTTTCTGACTTTTTTGCTTTGAATCTTTCATAAGCATTTATGCTTTGATTCAGTTTTGCTTGTATGGACTTGAGTGTTCTCAACATCTGTTTTTCAAGTTCATCCCACATCTCTTTTGCAGATGTACCACTGTCAATTCTGTTAAAAACTTCATTTGGAACAGCCAAAGTCATCAAAGTAATAGCTCTTTTGTCAATTGCATGTCTCTGTTTCTGCGCTTCTGTGTATTGTGAAAAATTCTTCTTCACCCTTGTAGCAGGAATTTCTGGAGTCGTATCAGTTGCAGGTGTAGCAGCAACATCTACATAAACTTGAATAGGACCTTCGCGAATAGAAATCATCAGATTCTCATCGATATTACCCAAGAACTGTATCATTCGAATCTTCCATTGCTGATACTCTTATGGAATTAGAACAGGTGGCTTCGTTTCAGATCCCATAGAGAGAAATTCTTTCGAAGACATGATTATAAGATGATTCAAAAGAAAGACAAATTCGAATTTCTTGATCGATAAACACAGAGGATTCAAGAATTGCTAAGAATTCAAGAATTGCAAATGGCAGCGGAATCAATTTAAGAATTGATCAAGAAATCTTCAAGAATGCGATCAAGAAACCCTCAAGAACACGATCTTGAACATAATTTGTTTGTTGATTGGCTCTGATACCAATTGTAGAAACCAGGATTCAATCTTACAATCAATTATGAACAATTAACAAGTAAATGATAGAGAATTGGATCAAACAAACTTCGTATTCATTTAAGAACAGGTTACAGATCTAGAGAGAGAATCTCTCTAAGATTACAAAGTTGGATACAAAGTTATGCAGGAAAAGTTAGTTAGCGTAACAGTGCTAACTGCTATATATACTGTAAAGAAAAGCTAAAGCTACAGTACATATAACTGAAAGACTAATAGAACTATTACACGTGTCCTATTTAACTAACAGAATATAAAGGAAAATATCCTGTTATAAGTTCTGAACATGTTGTTCAGAACTTCTGAACATTCTTCTGATAAGGCTCTTCAGAACTTCCTTCAAGCATTTGTAATATTTTCATCTTCTTTATCAGAAGTCTTGAGTCTCCTACTCAGAACTCTGACCCTTCTGTTCAGTCTTTCATATTAGTATTCTTTCAGAGATTCTTCTCTCAGAAGTTCTGAGTCTGCTACTCAGAACACTGCGTCTTCTACTCAGAAGCTAACACTTGTGTTTATTGACAAAACTTCAGATCTAACAGTTTCAATCTTCTTTTGTTAGATACGCGAAGATAGAGAGGATGTTGGACTGGAAGTCAACCGTCGAGAAGATCATATTCCTTCCTCCAACCTTAACATTAATCTTAAGAGCCGCATTCTCAAAATGTCGCAGCATAGGGTGTCAAAGAAACTCTAACATACTCGTTTCATCCTTGCATTAGCTTCTTAGCGATTTTCCGGGGTTGACGAGGACTCGAAGGTCGAGACAGGGCATACGATCGACACTCTTCTCTAGACTTAGGAGATACTATGTTTTCAAGTCTTGATCGTTGGTGGTCGAGCCGCTTTATTTTTGTTTTTGCTTTCGTATACCCGACCGTCGGTCGCTCCTATGTCATCCTTCGTTTCGTAAATGAATTTCATCCTTTTGTCGAATTTTTATTTCGATTTCACATACGTCGTAGACAGATGCGATGTCAACCGTATAATTTGTCAAATACAGGATGAGCGAAGAATCGTGCGACTTAGGCATTCATTGCAATATAACGATTGAAACATAAATTTTGAATTCCACTGATAAACTCAAATATATGTCATCGATGTGTTAGAGCGTACAAAGTTTTTCTAAGTTCAGGAACTTAGATCATAAGGTCGTTAGATCTTATGGTCGTACGACTAAGTCGTGTGATCCTGCGAGAAGATAATGTCAGAGGTAGGTCGACCCTTCGATCTTTAAATCATTTATTGCCTGAAACTTTGTATGAGAAAAAAGTGGTTTCAAAAGAAGTACCTTTTTAGGTGCGTCGCATTCCATCTACGTGGGATTTCTTGACCATCGTGGGTTTGGAGTCGATAAGCTCCCTTACCAACGACTTCGAAGATGCGGTAAGGACCTTCCCATTTAGTAGAAAGCTTACCTGTATTGAATTCTCGAGTGTTCTGGAACGGAGGACGTAATCGGCTTCTTGAAAAACTTTAATTTTGACATGCTTATTGAAATGTCGCTCGACCGCCTGCTTCTGTGATGCCATTCTGATCAAGGCCGATTCTCTCATTTCTTCGAGGGCGTCGACGTCATTACTTAAATCAACCATGTTGTGGTCGACGGAAGTATGCCTCGAGGTTGGGAGCTGAGTCTCGACTGGTAGAACTGCTTCACAACCGTAGACGAGAGAGAAAGGGGTTTGTCCTGTGGACGTGTGGGGCGTCGTGCGATTTTCTCACAGGACTGAAGGTAGTTCTTCGACCCACTTTCCTTTTGCGGCTTTTATCCTTTTTTTTATCGAAGCGATAATGGTCTTGTTACTTGATTCAGCAAGTCCGTTAGCCTGGGGATATCTTGGAGTCGACGTTGTCAGCTTGATATTCCTGTCTTCGCAGAATTGTTGGGTTCTGTCGCTTATGAATTAGGATCCGTTGTCATAGACGATTTCGTATGGAATTCCAAATCTGCATATGATGTTAGTCTGGATAAAAGAGATGACTTCTTTGTCCCTTACTTTGGAAAAAGCAGCCGCCTCCACCCATTTGGAAAAATAGTCGGTGAGTACAAGGAGGAATACCTTTTGCCCCAGGGCCGGGGGTAACTTGCAGACGATATTCATTCCCCACCTCATGAAGGGCCATGGGATACGTGACGAGTGTAAGGGTTCAGAGGATTTATGAGACATACCTGAGTGTCGCTGACAAGGGTCACAGTTCTGGACATATTTGACGGCGTCTTGTCGCAATGTTGGCAAAAAATACCCTTATCGGGAGATGCGATTAGCCAAACTGCGACCACCTGAATGATTGCCACACTCACCGTCGTGCATTTCTTGAAGGATTCTCTGGATATGGCTCTTGTTAATGACGCATCTTAAGTTTAAACCTGTTGATGATCGTCGATAGAGCTTATCCCCAATCATGACATATTTGGATGCTTTGAATCTGATCCTCCGGGCTTCCATCTTGTCTTCTGGGAGTTGGTCGTGCACAAGGAAATTTTGAATGTCGCGCGACCAACTTTCTTCTTGGTCTTCTATCTGAACGACGTCGACATTTTCGATGGACGATGTCGCCAGATGGATCATGGGAATGGCGTCGAATATTGGTTCGACCAAAGCAGATCCAAGGTTTGCCAAAGCGTCGGCCTGAGTATTCTGGTCCCTTGGGATCTGTTCAATCGAAAAAGATTTGAACTTCTCGGACATTGCTTTCGCTACTTTCAGGTATGCTGTCATTTTTGAGTCTTTTGCTGCGAATTCTCCATTGATTTGGTTTACCACCAGGAGAGAATTGCTTCTAACGTGTAACGCGGTTGCCCCCGAGTCGTGGGCCATGTTCATTCCCACGATAAGGGCTTCATATTCAGCTTTGTTGTTGGTGGTTTTGAAATCGCACCGGATCGAGTATACCATCTTACCCCCATATGGCGACTTTAAGACGACTCCCAGTCCTGACCCTCTAATGTTGGATGACCCATCGACGTGTAGGATCCAGGGTGTGTCGTCGTGAGTCGCCACAGTCGATACCTCGATCTCTGCTTCTCTCTCCAGTTCTGGACTGAAATCAGCGATAAAATCTGCCAAGGCTTGTGACTTGATCGCAGTACTGGGCTTGAAGTCGATGTCGTAACTGCTGAGGTATATACTCCATTTTTCTAGGTGACCTGTCAACTCAGGTTTTCTTAAGACTGACTTAAGAGGATAGTTAGTTACGACAGTAAAGGGATGTGATTCAAAATAGTGTCGTAGTTTTTTAGCGGCTGTGACCAGCGATAAGAGCAGTTTTTCCATAGAGGAATACATGGTTTCTGCGTACAAAAGAGATTTACTTACATAGTAGATCGGCAGTTGCTGCTTTTCATCTTCTCGTGTTAGGACGACACTTACTGCATTAGGACTGACAACCAGATATAGCTGTAGTATTTGTAACGTCCCGCATAACGAAACATACATATAACATACATTCCATAACATGTTTACAACAAAGTACTTCATCTTTCACATTTGGTCCCATCTAAAGTCTGAACATAAAAATTCATTACAACTTGATCCACTTTGAATTACATAGTGATAACAAAAATTATAACTACAAAAGCATCCGTAGCATCATGATGATAATCTTCTCCAAAGCTAGCCAACAAGTATTCTATTTACTTGTTCTTACTGGAATCACCACCTGGAATACATAATTTTTAAAACAGAAAATGAGGGTTAGACCTAAGGGTCTAGTGAGTAAATCCCTGACATTTGTAATTCATTAAAAACTCATTTATATAAAACACTATTTATATAAATACAAATACCACACACGTAAGATAATACCAACTAACAATTATTCATCATACCTGTCTCATTCCACCTTATCCCTCCACCAATGGCCAAATCAATTGGTTGCGAGCCAATTTATCACACCGGTCCAAAGCCCGGCCACGTATTATATTTTCATATAATACTCACGTAATTATAATATCCCATTATAATCACTCACGTATGACATATTCATACACTTATCACAATTCATTATTCACATATTGTATTCCAGTAAAAATACTCTTTAAAATAAAACTCACCTGATCTTTTAAGCAAGGTCCTTCAAACTTTCTTCAAAATAGATTATCTTTTAACCCAGATCCTTAATATCTGAAACAAATTAAAGCATACATACTCTTTAACACATAAACAGGAAAACCCAACTTTTCGCAACCCACTATTACGAAAAGTTTACTTTTCGTAACCTACAGTTGCGAGTTCCTCACTTTTCGCAACCAACAGATGCGAAAACCTCACTTCTCGCAACCCACAGTTGCGAGTTCCCTACTTTTCGTAACCAACAGATACGAAAACTTAACTATGCGCTTTAGCTGCTTGCGAAAAGTGGACTTTTCGCAACCAAGGCTTGCGAATTCCTACTTTTCGCAAGAACACTGTTCATCGTCTTTTTCAGATAAGTTCAGTTCATTTTCAGGAAATCCAACTTTTCCCCAGATTGCACAAAAATGTTCTAAACCCCTTTTAACACTCTAAATTGCCACTAAAATACACAAATTCATCTAAGATTACCTAAACCCACCTCAAAATCCAAAAGAAACCTAATTCTTATAAAAGAGTGTTTGAATAAGATAATTACATCTTTGATTTTACTGCACCAATACAAAATTCCAGCTGAAGTGTCTTTAATTCTTCTTCTTCTTCTTCTACGGTTCTTTCTCTTTCTCTCTCTCAGCCGTGAACAATTTCACACACACACATACACTATTTGGGTTCTACTTTACTGTTTCAATTTGAGATATTTCTTCTATTTAGTATACTGAGTCGGTTTGTGTCTTAAAGGTTTGGGTAAAATACCCAACTAACCCTAAACTTGCTTAATTGACAAATCACACCCTTAAGCTTCTATTATAAAATAAAAACTTATCCCTAAATTTCTTAATTCCACAAAATACGAAAATCAAGACTTATAAATTCCAATTTTAAATTAGATAAAATACCTGGTTATTACAACATCCCCCCCTTAAAAGAATTCCGTCCCGGAATTCAGTTAAGAGAACAGATGAGGGTATTTGGCTCTCATTTCCGACTCCGATTCCCACGTCGCATCCTGACCTCGATGATGTTTCCACTGAACCTTTACCTGTCTGATTTCTTTGTTCCTCAATACTTTGACTTTGTGATCAACTATAGCTTCCGGTTCCTCCACATAGTTCAGCTTTTCATCAACCTGGATATCTGGTAGAGAGACTGCCTGGTCTGAAGTCACCAAACATTTCCTAAAATTCGATACATGGAACGCGTTGTGAATCCTGCTTAATTCTGGAGGTAAATCTAATCGGTAAGCCACTTCCCCAATTCTTTCAGTAATTGCAAATGGACCAATATACCTCAGACTGAGTTTACCTTGCTTCCCAAAACGTATGACTCCTTTCCAGGGCGATACTTTCAACATTACAAAATCCCCAACCTGAAACTCTAACGGTTTCCGATGTCGATCAGCATAGCTTTTCTGTCTGTCTTGAGCTGTTCTCATTTTATCCCGAATCTGGGTAATCTTATCTGCTGTTAACTGTACTATTTCTGGCCCTGCCAATTGCTTCTCCCCCACTTCATTCCAACATAGAGGCGTTCTGCATTTTCTACCATACAATACTTCAAACGGTGCCGCTTGGATGCTAGAATGATAACTGTTGTTGTAGGCGAATTCTATCAAAGGTAAATGTTTATCCCACGTCCCCCAAAATCCACTATACAAGCCCGGAGCATATCTTCTAAAGTCTGGATTGTTCTTTCACTCTGCCCGTCTGTCTGTGGATGATATGCTGTGCTCAACTTTATCTGCGTTCCCATCTCTTTTTGAAAGCTTCTCCAAAATCTAGAAGTAAAACGACTATCTCGATCGGAAATAATCGAGATTGGAATTCCATGTCGAGTTACTATTTCATTAATGTACAATTTAGCTAAACGTTCCAAGGAATCAGTTTCTTTTATCTGCAAGAAGTGAGCAGACTTCGTCAATCTATCCACAATCACCCAAATCGAATCGAATCCCTTTGAAGTTCTAGGCAACTTGGTAATAAAATCAGTAGTGATCTGATCCCATTTCCACATTGGTATATCTAGTCGTTGTAACTGGCCAAACGGTTTCTGATGCTCAATCTTTACTTTCTTGCAGGTAGTACAATCTTCCACATACTTAGCAACACTTCTCTTCATTCCCGGCCACCAATAGAATTGTTTCAAATCTCTATACATTTTATTTGTACCTGGGTGAATAGAAAATCGAGATTGACGAGCCTCTTGTAGTACACGATCACGTAATCCACCCAAACGAGGTACCCAAATTCTGTTTCCCATACACAACAACCCACGGTCATCTTTCCCAAGCAGTGCTGATATCCCAACCAACCGTTCTGACTTCAAACTTTCTTCTTGATAAGCATCTATTTGGCATTTCAATAATTCGTCAAAAATATTTGGAAGCAGTTCAGCTCGAAGAGATATTGCTTTTATCGTTCCACTCCTTTCTTGACGACTTAGCGCATCTGCCACCACGTTCGCCTTCCCGGGGTGATAAAGGATTTCACAATCATAATCATTTACCAATTCCAACCACCTTCTTTGCCTCATATTCAGTTCCTTCTGATCAAAAAGATGTTGGAGACTCTTATGGTCAGTGAAAATTTGACATTTAGAACCATAAAGATAATGTCTCCAAATCTTCAAGGCAAAAACAACTGCTGCTAGTTCCATATCGTGAGTTGGATATTGTCTTTCATGATCCTTCAGTTGACGAGAAGCATAAGCAATCACCTTTCCACGTTGCATAAGTACACATCCCAAACCCAGCTTAGAAGCATCACTGTAGACCACAAAATCATCTGAACCTTCTGGCAATCCTAATATCGGCGCGCTGCAGAGTTTCTCCTTCAATATTCTGAATGTCTCGTCCTGTTCTGCCTTCCATTCAAACTTTAAATTCTTCCGAGTCAGCTTGGTTAATGGTGTCGCGATTCGAGAAAAGTCTTTTATAAATTTCCGGTAATATCCAGCTAGACCCAGAAAACTACGTACTTCGGTTGCTGTCTTCGGCGGTTCCCATCTTTCAATTGCTTCCACTTTCGCTGGATCGACTTGTATACCCTTCTCTGAAACTACGTGACCCAAAAACTGAACTTCCTGCAACCAGAATTCACATTTAGAGAACTTAGCGTACAACTTTTTTTTCTTCAATAACTCCTAAATCAAACGAAGATGTTGCGCATGATCCTCTTGGGATCGGGAATAAATAAGTATATCATCGATAAACACAATGACAAATTTATCGAGATAAGGCTTACATACCCGATTCATTAGATCCATAAAAGCGGCTGGAGCGTTCGTCAATCCGAAAGGCATTACTAAAAATTCGTAGTGGCCGTATCTTGTGCGAAATGCAGTCTTTAAAACATCCTCCTCCTTAACCTTCAACTGATGGTAGCCAGATCTGAGATCAATCTTGGAGAAGTAACAAGCTCCAACTAATTGATCGAAAAGATCATCAATTCTTGGAAGTGGATACTTGTTCTTGATCGTGCGCTTGTTCAACTCCCGATAATCGATACACATTCTCATTGAACCGTCTTTCTTCTTCACAAATAAAACTGGTGCACCCCATGGCGATGAGCTGGGTCTGATGAAGCCCTTATCAGATAAATCTTGAAGCTGTGACATCATTTCTTTCATTTCTGGTGGTGCTAATCTGTACGGCGCACGAGCGATGGGATCGGCTCCAGGTACCAGGTCTATTCCAAATTCTACTTGCCTAACAGGAGGAAGACTATTCAAGTCTTCAGGAAAAACCTCTGGGTATTCACTAACAATGGAAATATCTTCCAGCTTACACTTTTCAGGCCTACTATCTATCACATAGGCTAGATAGCTAGAGCAACCCTTATTAACACATTTACGGGCTTTTACCATAGATATAAGACTGGACTGATGATTCTTTCGATCTCCATAAATTACTACTGATCTCTTATCGGGTAAAACGACATGGATTATTTTCTTATCACAAACTATGTTGGCCTGATTCTCAGCTAGCCAATCCATTCCTACTACCACATCAAATTCAATCAAGGCTATTGGGAACAGTTGTATCGGTACTCCATACCCCTCTATGTCTATCATACAACAATCATAAATCTCTTTAACTGCCACTTGCTTATCATTTGCAGTATCTACTAATAAGGCATGTTTTAACATTTTAGGCTCTAAATGCATGTGAGCAGCAAAAGATGGAGACACAAAAGATCGGTTTGCACCAGAATCAAATAACACTTTAGCACGCGTGGAGTTTATGAAAAATGTACCTGTGACCACATCTGGAGTTTCCTCCGCCTCTTTCGCTGTCATTTGAAATGTACGACCCCTCGTTCTGGGCGGTTCTATTCTTGGAACCACTGGTCTAGTAATGGCTGGCTTCCCCGATGTACCCCCGGATTGTATTCTGCCCCGCGGACAATCTGATTGAAGGTGATCCGGAGAATTGCACAAAAAGCAAAATCGTGTTACTCGACAATCCTTTACAACATGCCCAGTTTTCCCACATTTAAAACAAACCCGCGATTCAACTTGACAATTTCCCTGATGGTAGCGATTACATTTCGGACATGGTCTTTCCGCTGGTCGGAACGACGGACGGTTATCAAACCTCTGGAATCTAGACCTCTTTGGATCCTGTGGCGGTCCTTCCCATTTCCTTTTCCCCAAGCTCTTATCACCGGCATCCCTTTTATTATCTCTTTCCACATTCTCGGCAGCATCCACCGTAGCTGTAAAAGTATCTGGCCTTGTTGCAGTCACCAATCTTCGAACTTCTGAATTTAACCCATAGATAAACCTCTCCATTTTCATCTTTTCTGTAGCAACATAATATCCTGCAAAACGAGACTTCTCCAAAAATCGTGCAGTATAATCTCTAACCGACAGATTTCCTTGTTGTAGATTCATGAATTCTTCTTCTAACTGTCTGACAGCAGCTTGTGGGCAGAAGTGCGTTGTGAAAGCTAACACAAATTCCTCCCATGCAAAAGTAGTGTAAACATCCGTTCCTCTTGATTCTATATGAGCCTCCCACCAATACAGAGCATCCCCTTTCAGCATCGCAGCTCCATAAAGCACTTTGTCTTCTTCAGCACACTTACACGTCTTGAAGATGGCCTCTAGTTCTTTCAGCCACCTCATCGCCTTTACTGGATCTCGGTCTCCTGAGTATGTAGGGGGCTTACAACTAAGAAACATTTTATAGTCACACCTTTTCATCATCGGTAAGATAGTAGAAGTAAGTGATATTTCAACTTCGTGTTCCGGATTTGATCTTTCAGTTTCATTGTGGCGATTATGTTCAAACATAGCTTGTATGTTATCTTGTAACCTTCCCATTTCTGCCATCAAATCGTCCCGTGTAACAAACTCTGTGCCCTGTGGTTGTGTTCTTCCTCCAGTTCGGCCCCCAGTTCCCCTTCCGGTACTGCCTCTACCACGATCTCCTCCTCTTCCCCCTGTTTCTATTGGTGGATTCCCTCCACCCGAATTCCTTCCTCCTCTTTGATTCCTTTGTCTAGAGCCACTTGCCATTCTGTAGATTCAAACAAAGTTAATATACACATAAGCACATACCCTATATAACAAGGTATTCCAGTTCAAACATGCACCTGTAAAATCATAATTACACTGGCCTGGTGTAATTTGAAATTACCTTACATGATGTTCCTTCCACCTTTTATACTTAGCATCCCCAGGTTCTAAAAATAATAGGGACATCCTACTTCACATGCAGTTTAAGTCTAGGTACAGATACTAATACCTAAATCCCTTAAACTAGGGCTCTGATACCATCTGTAACGTCCCGCATAACGAAACATACATATAACATACATTCCATAACATGTTTACAACAAAGTACTTCATCTTTCACATTTGGTCCCATCTAAAGTCTGAACATAAAAATTCATTACAACTTGATCCACTTTGAATTACATAGTGATAACAAAAATTATAACTACAAAAGCATCCGTAGCATCATGATGATAATCTTCTCCAAAGCTAGCCAACAAGTATTCTATTTACTTGTTCTTACTGGAATCACCACCTGGAATACATAATTTTTAAAACAGAAAATGAGGGTTAGACCTAAGGGTCTAGTGAGTAAATCCCTGACATTTGTAATTCATTAAAAACTCATTAATATAAAACACTATTTATATAAATACAAATACCACACACGTAAGATAATACCAACTAACAATTATTCATCATACCTGTCTCATTCCACCTTATCCCTCCACCAATGGCCAAATCAATTGGTTGCGAGCCAATTTATCACACCGGTCCAAAGCCCGGCCACGTATTATATTTTCATATAATACTCACGTAATTATAATATCCCATTATAATCACTCACGTATGACATATTCATACACTTATCACAATTCATTATTCACATATTGTATTCCAGTAAAAATACTCTTTAAAATAAAACTCACCTGATCTTTTAAGCAAGGTCCTTCAAACTTTCTTCAAAATAGATTATCTTTTAACCCAGATCCTTAATATCTGAAACAAATTAAAGCATACATACTCTTTAACACATAAACAGGAAAACCCAACTTTTCGCAACCCACTATTACGAAAAGTTTACTTTTCGCAACCTACAGTTGCGAGTTCCTCACTTTTCGCAACCAACAGATGCGAAAACCTCACTTCTCGCAACCCACAGTTGCGAGTTCCCTACTTTTCGTAACCAACAGATACGAAAACTTAACTATGCGCTTTAGCTGCTTGCGAAAAGTGGACTTTTCGCAACCAAGGCTTGCGAATTCCTACTTTTCGCAAGAACACTGTTCATCGTCTTTTTCAGATAAGTTCAGTTCATTTTCAGGAAATCCAACTTTTCCCCAGATTGCACAAAAATGTTCTAAACCCCTTTTAACACTCTAAATTGCCACTAAAATACACAAATTCATCTAAGATTACCTAAACCCACCTCAAAATCCAAAAGAAACCTAATTCTTATAAAAGAGTGTTTGAATAAGATAATTACCTCTTTGATTTTACTGCACCAATACAAAATTCCAGCTGAAGTGTCTTTAATTCTTCTTCTTCTTCTTCTACGGTTCTTTCTCTTTCTCTCTCTCAGCCGTGAACAATTTCACACACTCACATACACTATTTGGGTTCTACTTTACTGTTTCAATTTGAGATATTTCTTCTATTTAGTATACTGAGTCTGTTTGTGTCTTAAAGGTTTGGGTAAAATACCCAACTAACCCTAAACTTGCTTTACTTGACAAATCACACCCTTAAGCTTCTATTATAAAATAAAAACTTATCCCTAAATTTCTTAATTCCACAAAATACGAAAATCAAGACTTATAAATTCCAATTTTAAATTAGATAAAATACCTGGTTATTATAGTATTTCATGATCGTGAGGTTTTGACAACAAGGGAGGCGACGCCATATACTCTTTAAGCTTTTGCAATGCATGTTCATGGCCGTCGGTCCAGTCGAAGCCTGTATTTTTCCTGAGGACATTGCAAAACAGATGGCATTTATCTGAAGATCGAGAGATAAACCTGTTCAACGCTGCTACTCGACCAGTGAGCTTCCGGACCTCCTTGAAATTTCTAGGAGACTTAATTTCAATAATTGCTTTGATCTGGTCAGGATTAGCTTCGATTCCTCGACGAGTGACCATGTAGCCCAGGAATTTCCCAGCGCCGACACCGAAGGAGCACTTCGTCGGGTTAAGCTTCATGTTGTATTCTCGAAGGATGTCAAACGATTGCCTTAAATGCTCGACGTGGTCTATAGCTTGCTTCGACTTGACCAACATATCGTCGATGTATACTTCCATCGTGTCGCCAAGACGGTCTTTGAACATCTTATTCACCAAGCGCTGGTAAGTAGAACCTGCATTTTTTAGTCCGAACGGCATAACCTTATAACAGTAAATACCTCGGTCCGTCATAAATGCGGTTTTTTCTTGGTCCTCGTTGTGCATTAGGATTTGGTTGTATCCGGAATAGGCGTCCATGAACGTCAGTAGTTCATGCCCCGCTATCGCGTTGACCATGGCATCGATGTGAGGTAACGGAAAAGGATCTTTTGGACAAGCTTTGTTGAGGTCTGTGAAGTCGATACAGACCCTCCACTTTCCATTCTTCTTTGCTACGACCACGATGTTAGTAAGCCAATCGGGGTACTTTACTTCTCGAATCTTTCTTGTCTTAAGAAGGTTGTCGACTTCGTCATTTATCCCCTTATTTCTTTCAGGAGCAAATTTCCTTCGCTTCTGCGTAACAGGTTTGAATGACGGGTCGACGTTGAGCTTATGGGAGATGACGCTAGGATCTATGCCGACCATATCTTCATGTGACCAGGCGAAACAGCCAGCGTGTTCCTGCAAAAAAAAAGATTAGCTTTTCCTTAAGGCAGGGATTGAGGGATGACCCGATAGAAACTTTTTGTTCCGGTTTGGTTGGGTCTAAGACGACTTCTTCCAAGCGGTAATCGTTGACTATTTCAGGATCGTCTTGTGTATTTTCGAGCCCTTTATGCGCAGAAACAGTGGCTTGTTCTGAGCCTTCATTATTTGCCATTTTTCTGCAATAAAGAACAAAGGAAACTCCAAGAAACTGTTAGTACGATGCACGTTTGTCGAAGATTTTCTCTAGATGGGGTCCCACGGATGACGCCAAACTATTAATGCCAAAAATCGCACCAAAGGGACAACTTAAGGTCGATGTGGACTTTAACAACTAAAGAAAGGAATCTTTCGACAAAAGCGTGCGACAAGGATTAAAACGTAAACGAGACAGGGAATTTGATGACGCGGGAAAAACCTCAACGAGGAAAAAACCTGCGGACGACAGTGGATGTCGTCGTTGCACTATGGTCGCCAATCAGGGACGATGTCCTTGGTGTTACTGGTGTCGATCGTACAGAGATTACAATACAAATGAAGGAAAAGACTTCAAAATGTAAAGTACAAGTGTTTTCAGTGTTTAAACAGTGTGCGTCGTGTGTAAAAATAAATTGTCGTGTGTGGTTGTCGTGCGTCGAGTGCGATCTTTGAGAGTGAATTCTCTACTGCGAATGTTCTTCTGAGCTCGTATGCATGTGCTTATTACTCGATGTTCTGAGTCTCTTCTGTTGATATTTGGTCCTTGTGATTTACTTCTGTGTTATTCGATGATTGATTTGTCTCCGATTCTCCTTAAACTGATGTTGAAGCTTGATATTTATAGTCTTCGGGCATTTTAATTGAATCATTAAGATCTTTGATGATTGTTGTAACGGTCGTCGTCTTCAATGCAGGATTAGATGCTCATAATTGAATTCGTCGTTATAGCCGTTGTCCATTCATGACTTTGACTCTTGCATTAATCATTGAACAAACATAACAGGTGAAAAGCGCGTTAGGTGGTCGAGGTCGCATGGTTCTATGCGACGGTCGGGTGGAACGTACGACGTCGAGGTCGAGTGTCGGGAGGAACTCTCGATTTACCTTTCAGGAGGGACGACGGAGGTTTTTTGGGTCTTTGTCAGGACCTTATCTTAATACAAGATATGGCTCATAACATGCGTCTTACCTTTTCTGGTCGTGGTCGAGACCTGTGAAAATTTGCCCAAACAGCAATCAGGCGAGCAATGGCAAACACGGACTTACCCTCGTCCTTAGCAGCTTGCACCTCTTTCTCCAGACCCTCTACCCTGGACTTGGAATCTTCAGCTTCCTTTGTAGCTGCAGCCAAGGATTCCTTAATCTTTTCTATCTCCTCCCTCTGGTCGCCAATCAAGGACAAAGATTGCGTCAGACGATGATTGACATCATCTTTCGCACGACCGAGGACCTCTAGATATTTATGGGCGTCATCGAGACGTTTTTGACAAAACCTCTTCACGCTCTGCGACGACCCTCGCCCTATCCGATGCCGCGTACTCCCTCTCATATGCAGCAGACATTAGATTCTTTATCTTCATTGTCTCACCCTGCAAAGCTAGGGAAGCCTGGAACGCCTACAAAATCATAAAACAAACATTGTTAATAAACATACAACAGCGACAACGACAACGAACGACGACAGCGACAACGAACGACGACAGCGACAACGACAGACAAACTAAGTCTTGAAAGAAAGACTTACCATGAATAACAACCCGGCGACATGAGCTCCCGTCTCCTCGATAGGAAACCCCTCGAAATGCTCCCTGAAAGAAGGGAGTAGATATTTCCCCAGATGAGGAAATAAGTTCGTCCCGTCTAGGACACTACAGAACATAAAGTCCGACGGCAATGTAAAATTCACCGTCGTGACCTTAGCCCCTCCCGTCGGCTGATCCTTGCCCTTACCGGCCGACAAAGGATCCGACGTGGCAGAAGGGGACTTCGCTGTTTCCGCCAGAGGCGCATAACTGATGGGTGTTGCAGCAATCGCACTGGGAGAAGTCTTCCTAGGCGATGCGACCTTCGCCTTCTCAGGCGAAATGACTCTCGTCGAGTCATTAACCCCCGAAGACGATTCCCACAGGATCATCGTCCTCAGCTTCTTCGGAACTTCAGGACCAGTGGACATGGCTCTTTGCCTCTTCTCCCTACCCTTACGAGCAAGCTCAAGCTGAGCTGCTCTTTTAGCGGAGACGCTCGGCGTCTGTGGTTGAGATTCTCCTGGAAACCAAAAAGAAAGAAATGTTACAAAAGGGAAGAAAATTAGAATTAACACAGAAAGAAATAGGAAGGTACGCTTACCAGTCATCTCCCTTTCTTCTTTCGACTCCCCTTCTTCCTCCTCTTCTTCCTCACGTTTCTCCCCTCGATTCTCTCCTATGTATACTAAGTCTTCGTCGTCGTCCAAGTGTCGTACGACAAACGACCGCTCTACAACGCTAAACTCCAAGAACGCGTTGATCTTCCCCTGAGACTTGGCATAAGGCTTCACGTCGTCATGACTTTATCCTCTCTTCGACTTCCCTCTCTAGTTTGAATTGAACCGATTCAGTTCTAAGGCAACCAAGATAACTTTTTGTCACGTGTCATAACCATGAACACCCGACAAACAAAATTTAAAATCTTTTTGAACTTTCCACTCCACTTTTTCAAATGTTGGGGGCAAATTGTTTGGGCAAAATATGTGCGAAATATGTGTTTTAATCGCAGTGGGTTGCAAACTGTCCACAGTGGGAAGTGCAAGTGTACACTGTCCACTATGATCGTCACAGCAAGTAATAGTTGGTAAAATACCAGAATCGAATCCACAGAGACTGGACAATCAAGACAATATGGTTCTCATGAGCTCCTTTTGCAAGTTTTAATTAGAGAGGAAGCAATAGTTTGGTTTGTTTGGTTTAATAGCTACTTTAACGATTTTACTAAGGTTTAAAAGAAGGAATGTAGGTTAGATTTTCCCTAGATTTTATACCAAATACCTGGTCCTAAAAATGATCCTTGTATTCGAGTTGGGCATTTTCGCTAGAAAAGCCCGGTTACAAAATACTCACACCGTTAGATAAAAATCTCATACTCTTAGTAATTATTGTTTTGTCAATGGTAATCTCAAAATGGACCTTTTCCGGCCTCGATGGAATGTGTAGAGACAAATACTCTAAGTGTTTTTAGAATACACCAACTAGCTTGCCTACTACTCCAGTGGCTTGAGATTAGCTCACTGTGCCGACCTCACTTTCGTAAGTGTCATAAGAATTATTTCGAATCCCCTAGCATCATTCAAGCTTGTGTCACTGCGTTCTACTTATTTCTAAGTTAAGAACTAGACTTTAGATCCTTGCAAGTGATCGGCTTGTTCGCATCCTTGGGTAAATATCGAGAATGAATGACCAAAACAATAAATATTCAAAGTATAAATGTAACGACCCAAATCCCATAACATACATCATAATACATTACATTCATACATAACATTGATTTACAATAAAAGTTACATAACAAACCAAGTACGGTCTCAATAGTCTTGACATTACAAAATATATAAAAGCTTCCTAATCAACATCCAACAAAAGCTTCCTATACTTCATCCTCTCCTGCCGATCATTAACCTGGAAAACATATTTTTGAAAACAAAATGAGGGTTAGACCAAACGGGTCTAGTGAGTTAATCCCGGTCCTTTCCAAAATCATTATCAAACCTTTTATGTAAATCCTTTGTATCAAAATAGTTTAGATAAACCTTTCGTAAAATATAAACATACCACACGTATTTAAATACCAATCCAGACTCGTGCATCGTGTATATCTCATTCACCTTATTCCTCCACAAATGGCCATATTAGTTGGTAGCAAGCCAACTAATAAATCAACAACCGGTCCGCTCACCGGAACCCGGCTACCTGTCGGTCCGCACACCGGAACCCGACTACTCACCGGTCCGCACACCGGAACCCGGCAACAAGTGCACTCGTGTAGTGCAAAGCTTATATAAATACAATATATATCTCATTACATCATATTGTCATTTACATACACATAATCATATTCCTACCACATAATCATCTCATATATATATACACATATATATGTATTCCAGTTCAAAAACGTTTTAAAGCAAAACTCACCTTGAATGCTTAAAATACGCTTCCAAGCCTTTCTCCGAGCTATCCGATCCTTTATCCAAATACCTCAGAATCTGAAACCATTTACATACAAATATCTCCTTACCAACTTATGTATAAGACTTACTAGCAGGTTATGGACTCTAGATACATCTACATAACTTTTATCCTCAAAATTACCCAAACAGCCAAGTTATCCGGACAACCCAAACAACCCGGACAACACCACCTTTTCCGGACAACAAGACTTTTCCGGACAACCTCAGTAATCCGGACAGCAAGACTAATCCGGACAACACGAGGAATCCGGATGCCATCCGGACTCTAAATCATCCGGAAACCATCAATCAAATCGTCCGGACACTATCAACAACTTACCCGGACACCCCCAAAGAAGCTACCCGGACACATTCAACTTATCCGGACACCTCTGTCGGTTTACCCCATTTTTGCCCAGAAATCGACAGAATCAACCCCAGAAGTGTTTGTGATGTTTCTACTCCGATAGGAACCATTAACTAGTAATTACAAACATAAAATACAAAGGAACTTACCTTATTTTCACTTCCAAATACTCCAACTTGAATCTCTAGCCTTCTTATCTTCTTTTACTTCTTTTCTCCCCAAAACACTCTCACACACACACACTTTCAAAAATCTGGATGAATCTGCTGAAAATGAAATATCTAAATATCCTAAGGGATAATATCCATTCCATATTTACCATTTAAACCTTTAACTATCCACTAATGATCAAATACCCTTAAACTTATAAATTCACCCAATCTTACCCTAAACATCAATTATAAAGTTAACTAACTTAACGAAATTATATTTTTAACTAACGGATTTACCCGGGGTATTACATCATCTCCTCCTTAAAAGAATTCCGTCCCGGAATTCGGTTAGGCACTAAGGTATGAATACCTATTACTACTACTTCGAACTTATTCAAAGCCATAGAAACTAAATGAATAGCCACCCCACACCCACCTATATCTCTAACACAGATAAGCAACAAAAGCACGAAAATATCAATAACCATGTTGCACCGAAGTCAGATAACACCTTATCACGTATAGAGTTTATAGAAATATACCTGTAACCTCATCAGGACTTTCTTCCACCTCTTGTTCCATCATCTGAAAAACTCGACCCTTTGCTTTCGGTACCTCAGGCCCTTGTTCCTCTCCCGTTCTAACACTCGTTGGTCTTACCGTCATACTACCCTGCTGTGCTTTCCATTGCGGACAATCTGCCTGAATATGATCCGGGGAATTGCAAAAGAAACATAATCGAGTTACCCGACAGTCTCTAACTATGTGACCAGTCTTTCCACATTTGTAACAACTTCAGGAATCCACATAACAGTTTCCTTGATGCACACGGTTGCATTTTGGACATGGTCTTTCAACTGGTCTGAAAGGTGAATAACTATCAAACCTCGGGGATTCATATTCTTCCGAATCGTACATCGTTTCTTCCAGTTTTCTTTTCCCAGCACTCTTATCACCAACGTCTCTCCGGTTATCCTGTTCTACATTTTCCGCGGCATCCACTGCGGCTGAGAAGGTATCGGGTCCTCTTGCAGTCACTAGCTTTCTAATTTCTGCATTTAATCCAAAAATAAACCTTTCCGTCTTTAGAGCCTCCGTGGCAACATAGTACTCTGCAAAGCGAGACTTCTCCATAAAGAGAGCGGTGTAATCCCTAACCGATAAACTTCGCTGGTGTAGATTCACGAACTCCTCTTCCAATTGTCTAACTGCTGCTTGAGAACAAAACTGTCCTTTGAATGCTGTTGTGAATTCGTCCCAAGTAAAAGTAGAGTATACACCCGACCTTGTGGAATCAATGTGAGCTTCCCACCAGTACAGAGCTTCTGCCTTCAACATCGCCGTTCCGTATAATACTCTGTCCTCATCCGCACACTTACTGGTCTTGAAGATGGCTTCTATTTCTTTTAACCATCTCATTGCCTTCACTGGGTCTCTATCTCCTGAGTAAGTTGGAGGTCTACAGTTTAAGAACATTTTGTAATCACACCTTCTTGACACTGGTATGACCGTTGGGGTAATTGGCATTTCTTCTTCAAGAGTAGGGTCTGGTCTTTCTGTTTCAGTATTATGAGCTTGGTTGAGCATAGCTTGAATATTGTCTTGAAATCTCCCCATTTCTGTCATTAAATCAGCTCTGGTAATCAAATCCGTACTATTTTGTTGTGTTCTACCTCCGGTTCTACCTCCAGCTCCACTTCTAAGTCTACCTCCAGTTCTGCCCCCCGTTCTGCCTCCCCTGTCCCCTGTTCCTACTGGCGGATTAGTTCTGTTTGGATTTCTTCCTCCTCCTCGATTCGAATTTCTTGTACCACTTGCCATTCTGTAGATTTAAACACGATTAATATACACATAAGCACATACCCCATATAATAAGGTATCCCAGTCCAAACATGCACATGTAAGATCACAATTACACTGGCCAGGTGTAATCTGAAATTACCTTACATGATGTACCTTCTACCTTTTATACTTAGCATCCCAAGGTTCTAATATATCAAGGACATCCTACTTCACATGCAGTTTAAGTCTAGGTACGGGTACAAATACCTAAATCCCTTAAACTAGGGCTCTGATACCATTTGTAACGACCCAAATCCCATAACATACATCATAATACATAACATTCATACATAACATTGATTTACAACAAAAGTTACATAACAAACCAAGTACGGTCTCAATAGTCTTGACATTACAAAATATATAAAAGCTTCCTAATCAACATCCAACAAAAGATTCCTATACTTCATCCTCTCCTGCCGATCCTTAACCTGGAAAACATATTTTTGAAAACAAAATGAGGGTTAGACCAAACGAGTCTAGTGAGTTAATCCCGGTCCTTTCCAAAATCATTATCAAACCTTTTATGTAAATCCTTTGTATCAAAATAGTTTAGATAAACCTTTCGTAAAATATAAACATACCACACGTATTTAAATACCAATCCAGACTCGTGCATCGTGTACATCTCATTCACCTTATTCCTCCACAAATGGCCATATTAGTTGGTAGCAAGCCAACTAATAAATCAACAACCGGTCCGCTCACCGGAACCCGGCTACCTGTCGGTCCGCACACCGGAACCCGACTACTCACCGGTCCGCACACCGGAACCCGGCAACAAGTGCACTCGTGTAGTGCAAAGCTTATATAAATACAATATATATCTCATTACATCATATTGTCATTTACATACACATAATCATATTCCTACCACATAATCATCTCATATATATATACACATATATATGTATTCCAGTTCAAAAACGTTTTAAAGCAAAACTCACCTTGAATGCTTAAAATACGCTTCCAAGCCTTTCTCCGAGCTATCCGATCCTTTATCCAAATACCTCAGAATCTGAAACCATTTACATACAAATATCTCCTTACCAACTTATGTATAAGACTTACTAGCAGGTTATGGACTCTAGATACATCTACATAACTTTTATCCTCAAAATTACCCAAACAGCCAGGTTATCCGGACAACCCAAACAACCCGGACAACACCACCTTTTCCGGACAAAAAGACTTTTCCGGACAACCTCAATAATTCGGACAGCAAGACTACTCCGGACAACACGAGGAATCTGGATGCCATCCGGACTCTAAATCATCCGGAAACCATCAATCAAATCGTCCGGACACTATCAACAACTTACCCGGACACCCCCAAAGAAGCTACCCGGACACATTCAACTTATCCGGACACCTCTGTCGGTTTACCCCATTTTTGCCCAGAAATCGACAGAATCAACCCCATAAGTGTTTGTGATGTTTCTACTCCGATAGGAACCATTAACTAGTAATTACAAACATAAAATACAAAGGAACTTACCTTATTTTCACTTCCAAATACTCCAACTTGAATCTCTAGCCTTCTTATCTTCTTTTACTTCTTTTTTCCCCAAAACACTCTCACACACATACACTTTCAAAAATCTGGATGAATCTGCTGAAAATGAAATATCTAAATATCCTAAGGGATAATATCCATTCCATATTTACCATTTAAACCTTTAACTATCCACTAATGATCAAATACCCTTAAACTTATAAATTCACCCAATCTTACCCTAAACATCAATTATAAAGTTAACTAACTTAACGAAATTAGATTTTTAACTAACAGATTTATCCGGGGTATTACAATAAAGATTACTCAAGCATATTTAATAAAATCCAGGTACTTCTCCTTCCTACATCCCAAAGGATGTTTAGCCCATAACTAAAGTAAAGAAAACAAAAGAGTAGAAGTTACACATAATTAAACTGAAAGTGACTTGAATTAAACCCGCAGTGGGGAACGAGAATTCGTCCCTGTCACTGTGTACTTCGAACTACAAGTTATACTAAGGAAATAAAATACAGAAATTTAAAGTTAACTGCTGCAGTAAATGAGAGAAACTAATGTAGTAGTTTAGAAATTGCAAGAAATTAAGATCCTAATAAATGAGACCCAACACCCCTATTTATACTAAGAAGAAGGTTTGGGTCTTTACACAAAATTGTGTTATCTTTGTGTAAGGACTGGAGGTTTAAGCTGAAAATCAGCTCATTGGACAACTCTTCAATCCACCGAATTATAGCTCTTTTACCCAATGGGTTCTTCTCCTAGTCAACTTCTAAGTACAAAATGTGTACTTGTTGCCATCTTCAAGGTAGATGTCATGTACTTTTCTAGCCCTTATTTCCCTGCCATTTGAACCTTCTAAACTCCAGAGTATTTAATCCCAACTACTAGTTTCTTTTTCTTTCTTCTTGGTCTGCTCGAATAGTGGGAAGCCGGAGCGGGCACAACAGTGGTCACTGCAGGATAAAACGTGAAAAACACCCAAATTTCACCAAGTAATTTATTAAAGACTATGGTTCACTCTTTTTGCTCATTTTCGAGAATTGTTCCAAGAATGGGGGTTTTTAGAAGCGGAATGGCTAAAATTGACAAATTAAAATGGAGAATAAAAGGAAATAATAACTCTAAAAATAGAGTTATCACAACCTCAAACCTAAACCATTACTTGTCCCCAAGTAATAAAAAGAAAGAAAACAAAAGAAATAAAATTAAAATAATGCACTTGAGCTTTTAGGGACTTACTGACTTCTCACTCTGAATGAATGTTGATCTCCCTCCACAGATACTTCTTTCGGTTCCAAAATTAAATCTTCACTTTTGTACTTGACGAAATCTTTCCCTTGTTCACATTTGATCAATAGGACTTAGGGTTGAAAGGTTTGTGGCTTTGAATATTTTCCAAGGGTTTTGGCACGAAATTCCAAACATGGACCGAAGATCTCTCTTTGAGATTTTTATTTCCAAAAGTGAGTGGTTTGTGTTTTGCATGGGTAAGTACGTACACTTTCAAGCTTTATTTGGGTATGGCTATTTTTTATGAGAGTGGGTATTCTTATGGTCCAGAATAGGCACACCATCTTTTTCTTGGAAGTGAGCACTTTGATGGTCCAGAAAAGGCACACCATCAATCTTGTTAGTGACACTCCGATTTTCTTTTGTTTTTGTATTTTTGTCTTTTTTTTTTGGAAGGTGGGTATGGTTTACCCACCTCAAACTTATGACCTCACAGTGTCCCCACTGTGGGAAGAATGGAAGTCACTCTGGAAGTCCCCACCTCAAACTTAAAATTGCACAGTGTCCCCACTGGGACTTGGGCATTGGGTTCAAATAGGTGTTTTTGGGGATACAAAAAGGTCGTGCTTGGATGCGAAAATGGCCTATATCATTTCATGGTGATAAGTTGAGATTCGTACTTACAAAAGGGACCTTTTAAGTCGGAAGCCGAAAGTTGTACCTTTAAATGAAAAGAGATCAATCAAACATTCAAACAATAAGCGAGTTAGTACCCAAAATCACCTGCTGTAGCAGCAGGATTTCCATGCATCATTTCACAAAAATATCCAAAACAGCAAATATTGTCAAACGCCTAGCCATAGGCAGAATACGCAGTTAAACATAAAATAGAAATTGTTTTTGGTGAGCATCAAAAGTGGGAACCAGAATCCCAACAAACCATTTAGTGGGTCGGGGTTGCTTGCGGTGAAAGATCGGCAGAGTCTTCACTGAAATCCTCGTCACTGGCAATCGAGGGGAAGATTCCCTTTGGAAAGGCAGGGAGTTGTGCGGCCAATTCTTCGTTGGATGCTTGTAACATTTGGTTCACAATTTCATCCCTATCGCGCATATACATCCAAAACGATTCGGTGGCCCGATTCACGTGCTTTTGGTTGGCCTCCATAAGTTCAACGCGATATGTGAGAGATGTCAATGCTTGCATAATGGCTGTCAGGGGGTTGCTTGTGCTTGCGGTTCCTGCAGGAGGCTGACGGAGTGGGGTACCAGCGTTTCTCACAGTGTGCTCATCAGCGATCCCCACAGTGGGATCGTCAGCGGGATCATCGGTTGGGACAGTGATTACTCTTCCCATTTTGCGTATGGTTGCCACACTGATATTGTTGGTTGAAACAAGCCACTGATCATCTGCAGCTGAGGGGACTCCAACTTCTATTAGTAATGAAGTGATAAGACAAGGGAGGGGAAAGATTACCTTCTTACGAGTGCGGGCTTGATGAATGGCAGCGTGCATGACAATCCCCAGATTTATCTTTTTCCCAGTGAGGATGCAATACAACAAGGCACACTTGTGCATTGACAGAGTCGTATCATGCGATGTTGGGGACACAGAGGCACGGAGAAATTGGAACCACACAGCGGCCTCTGTGGTGAGGGAGCTAGCGTGCAGACACTTCCTCTGGCCATCTTTACCCTATAGCCTCCCTTCAATTGCAATCTCTTTTAAAACAACATCCTCATCCGCCGGGGTCATTTTCTTCAGAAACTGTGCAAAGGCACATGCTTCCGGGATCCTTCTTCCTAGAACCCGATTAATCTCGCCTGCGGTATAGTCCACAGTTCGACCCCAGACTTTTACAATGGGGACCTTAGTCTGGGAAGCCTCGGCGTAAAACTCCCGCACCAAAGAGGCATTTGCTCGACGATTGGCAGATGCCAATGTCGACCAATCCTGTGCTAAAATTCTATCCTTGACAAACTGGTTGGCTTTTATAAAGTCGGGGTCGAAACCCCTTTCCAAGTTCAACTTTTGTGTGGAAATACACTCATAGTGGGCTGCTACTGCTGGAGTGGTAAACTGCCTAGGTATCCCACTGGGGGCATGTTCGGTCCCCACAGTGGAATGGTGTGGGTTTTCAGATGGCATCTGCCCATCTCCAGCATTAGTTTCAACAGATGAACTTAAAGAGGGTTCGAGACCCTTACCTTTCCCAGACGATTCTTTCCTCAGCTTCTTGGTGGGTGTTTTCTTCGACATGGTCACCCCAGACCTGGTGACCATTCCTTTATTCCTCAGGGCTCTTTTTATTGGATTCTCCTCATTGTGGGCTGCAGCATGTATGGCTTCCAAGTCAACAGTGCTTGCGACTTGGGGGATTTCTTCAGTGTGAATCTGCTCCTTGCCCTTTCTTTGAATCTCCTCCGCTTCCGCTTTTTTCATTTCTTCCTCAAGAAGCCTTGCCTTTTCAATCAGTTTTCGTTCCTCCTCTGCCTTTTTCTTCTCTTCCTCTTCAAGAAGTCTTTCTTGTTCAACTTTTTTTCTTTCCTCTTCCTCTCTCGCCAATTTCTCGGCTTCTTCCCGCTTTTTCCGCTCCCCCTCTTCTTTTCTTAACCTTTCCTCCTCTTCTCGTTTCAGTCTCTCCTCTTCTTCTCGTCGCTTCTTCTCGTCGCTTCTTCTCGACTTCCTCTTTTCTCTTCTTGATTGCAAACACCCTTTGGTTGTATTCCTCATGTAACCTTTGCATTTCCTCATCATTCTGTAAATCTTCATCATCCAAAAGGTTTAGACTAGAATCCGAAACCCTTGATGAAGACACAACCCTCAGACTTTCTTGCTTGGATGAACCTGCGTCTGGGACATCGGTTACGATCGGACTTTCACCGGAGACCGGCGGTGGTTCATTTAGGTCGCCGGTGACAGTCTCCGGCGGGTTTTCTTCGGTGGTTCTGCGGCGGACCGCCGCACGATTGGGTTCCTCCGGGTGGATATTGAGTCTTTTGCTTCTAGCCATTGTTAGGGTTTAGGAAGGGTTTTTGCGGTTTTGGTTCTTGAGAAATGAAGAAGAAGGAGAGAGGGTATAAGTATTTTGAATTTTTAGAGAGAGTGGTTTTTTGAAATTTGATATGGGAAAGGTTTATTTTGGTTAGTACAAAATGGAGGGTACGGTTTACATAGGAGAGAGAAAAAGAAAATGATGGTTTTTATGGGAAGTTGAAAAGATTAGGACAAGGTGGCAGCAAAAAGTAGACTCTTGTGGCAGAAAAAGTTGATGTATGTCAGCATTGGGCCCCCAAACCGTCCAATCTCTCGTCAGTTTGGGAGTGGGAAGCGCAGGAACTTGTTCCTTCCCACTGCGAAGCATTTTCTTGATTTTTCTTCAAAAGTTGAGAATCTCTCCTACACACATGCAAACTGAACTACCATGCAGAATTAAAAATACCAAAAATAATAAAAAGGCAACAAATAACTGAAATAAAATATTTACAAGTGGTTCCGATATTTCTTAACCATAGTGGGATGGAGAGTGGGGGTACCATGTGAGCACTCTCACTCAGAAAATGCTTCACTCTCTGCCCATTGACTTTGAACGTTTGACCAGACTGTGGGGACTTCAACTCCACTGTTCCAAAGGGACTCACCTTGACAATGGTGTATGGTCCCGTCCATCGTGATTTTAGCTTACCCGGAAAGAGTTTAAGACGGGAATTGAACAATAGTACCTGTTGTCCTTCCATGAACTCCCTATGGTTGATTCTTCGATCATGCCACATCTTGGTCTTTTCCTTGTACAACTTTGCGTTTTCATAGGAGTGATATCGCAACTCCTATAGTTCATGCAATTGCAAACTCCGCTTAATTCCCACAGCACCCTCACTCATGTTAAGCTCTTTAAGGGCCCAAAATGCCTTGTGCTCCAATTCAATCGGTAAATGGCAAGCTTTGCCAAAAACTAATTTAAAAGGAGACATTCCCAAGGGAGTTTTGTAGGCCGTGCGATAGGCCTAAAGAGCATCATCAAGTTTGGTTGACAAATCTTTACGGTGTGGTTTAACAACTTTTTCCAAAATTCCTTTGATCTTACGGTTTGAAAGCACGGCCAAACCGTTGGTTTGCGGATGTTATGCGGTGGCCACTCTATGATGTATGTCATATTTAGCAAGGACCGAGGCTATGACTTTGTTTACAAAATGGGTGCCTTCGTCACTAATCAATACATGTGGTGTTCCAAATCGAGTGAAAATATTTTTATGCAAAAATTTTACCACGGTATTGGCATCATTAGAATGACACGCAATGGCTTCCACCCATTTTGAAACATAGTCTACCGCAACCAAGATATAAAATTTATTATTGGAATTTGGAAAGGGTCCCATGAAATCAATCCCCCAAACATCAAAAAGTTCTACCTCTAGAATGTTGTTAAGAGGCATCTCGTTCCTTTGCGAAATGTTCCCGGTGCGTTGACATTGCTCACAATTTTTCACAAATTCATACGAGTCTTTAAACACAGTGGGCCAAAAGAACCCACTTTGCATGATTTTTGCAGCAGTGCGGTTTCTACCAAACTGGCCACCGTAGTGGGATGTATGACAACCATGGAGTATTTGATGTTGCTCACTGCCGTGGACACAACGCCTTAATATTTGGTCCGTCCCTATCTTATATAATAAAGGGTCGTCCCAAACATATTGTCGTGTATCGTGTAAAAACTTTTTAAAAGGTTGTCCACTCATCCCGTGGGGTTTTAGTCCACTTGCTAAAAAGTTTGCAATGTCAGCATACCAAGGAATATTATTTTCGAGATGTTGGGCTGATAACAATTGTTCATCGGGAAAATTCTCTTTGACCGGAGTGGGATCAGCAGTGTCCACTATCTTCTCGAGCTTGGACAAATGGTCAGCTACCTGATTGCTTGTTCCTTTTCTATCAACGATCTCAAGATCGAATTCTTGCAGCAATAAAACCCATCTAATCAACCGAGGCTTGGAATCAGCCTTGTTGATCAAATATTTTATCGCTGCATGATCCGTGTGCACTATGACCTTCGTCCCTATCAAGTACGACCTGAAACGATTAAAAGCAAACACCACCGCAAGTAATTCTTTTTCAGTAACAGTATAATTAAGCTGAGCTTCAATCAGTGTTTTACTTGCATAATAAATGGGGTGAAAAACTTTGTTCTTTCTTTGTCCAAGAACAACCCCCACTGCCCACTCGCTTGCGTCACACATCACTTCGAATGGGAGTGACCAGTCAGGAGTGGTCACTATGGGTGCTGTGACTAAGGCTTCTTTGATTGTTTCAAAAGCATCTCGGCATTCTTAGGTAAAAATAAAGTCTTTTTCATGTTGTAACAGGTTGCATAGGGGTTTTGTTATTTTCGAAAAATCTTTGATGAACCTCCTATAAAAACCCGCATGACCCAAAAAACTCCGAATGCCTTTCACAGTTGTGGGTTCGGGATGTTGTGCCACTACTTCAAGCTTGGCTTTATCAACTTCCAACCCTCTTTTTGAGACAAGATGGCCTAGGACAATACCCTCTTCTACCATAAAATGGCATTTTTCCCAATTCAAAATAAGGTCGTGGGTCTCACATCTCACTAGGCTTTTCTCTAAATTTCCAAGGCAGTTGTCAAACGATGTCCCTATTACAGAAAAGTCATCCATAAAAACTTCTATGGCGTCTTCTATCATGTCGGTGAAAATGTCCATCATACAACGTTGGAAAGTGGCTGGGGCATTACACAATCCAAATGGCATCCTCTGGAATGCAAAAGTACCGTAAGGACAAGTAAAGGTAGTCTTTTCTTGGTCCTCGGGGGCGATGTGGATTTGGTTATATCCGGAGTATCCATCAAGAAAACAATAAAATTCTTTTCCCGCTAACCGATCAAGCATTTGGTCAATGAAAGGTAGGGGAAAATGGTCTTTCTTAGTGGCTAGGTTGTGTTGTCTATAGTCCATGCATATTCTCCACCCCGTGACAGTCCTAGTGGGAATGAGCTCGTTCTTTTCGTTCTTCACTACAGTCGCCCCTCCCTTTTTAGGGACACATTGGACGGGGCTCACCCAACTACTATTAGCAATGGGATAGATAATACCGGCGTCTAACCACTTCAAAACTTCTTTTTAACTACCTCCTTCATGATAGGGTTCAACCTTCTTTGAGGTTGGACTTTTCCAGGGTGGTCACTCTCTATGTTAATCTTATGTTGACATAAGGAGGGGCTAATACCTCTAATGTCCGCTATGGTCCAACCAATTTCCTTCTTATGCTTCATCAACAAATCAATCAGAACTTGTTCTTGTTTCTCACTAAGTTTGGAAGAGATAATAACGGGAAGTTTATTATTCTTAGCGAGATAACCATATTTCAAGTGGGAAGGCAATGGTTTAAGCTCTAACTCGGGAGGTTGTTCTATTGAAGGGGGTTGAACATCTCTATCCTTAAAGTCCAGAGGTTCAAAGGCTGCCACTACTTCGTTACACTCATCCTCAAAAGTGTCCTCACTTTCTATGTCAGAGTGCTCACTCTCACTCCCCACTGTGGGGACTGAGTCAAAACAGTGGGTTTCACTAATCGAACTCAAAGCAAAACAGTCTTTGGTATCTATGTACTTCAGGGATTTAAACCCATTTAATGTCACCTCTTGGTCACTCACTCTCATCGTGAGTTCTCCTTTGTGTACATCAATCAAAGTTCGTCCGATTGCAAGAAACGGACGTCCTAAGATGATTGGGATTTCTTTATCGACCTCATAATCTAGAACTAGAAAATCGGCGGGGAAGATAAATTTATCCACTTGGACCAAGACATCTTCTATTTTTCCCTTGGGGTAGGCAATGGACCGATCGGCTAGTTGTAATGTCACGGTTGTGGGTCTAGCCTCTCCAATACCAAACTTGTTAAAGATGGACAGTGGCATCAAATTGACACTAGCTCCCAAATCACAAAGTGCTTGACCTACTTCTTGTCCTCCTATTGTGCATGGAATGGTGAAACTACCTGGGTCTTTCAACTTAGGTGGAATCTTGCTAGTAAGGAGGGCACTACATTCTTCGGTCAAAGCCACAGTTTCAAACTCACCCAACTTTCTTTTTTTTGTTAAAAATATCCTTTAAAAATTTAACATAGCTTGGCATTTGCTCGAGATCTTCTACCAAGGGTATGTTAATGTGAAGCTGTTTAAAAATGTCTAAGAATTTTTTAAATTGAACATCGACATTTTTAGGCTTCATTCTGTCAGGAAAAGGTATGCTTCGTGGGTCAATTTGAGTTTGCTGTGGTATTGGCTTTAGAATAGTAGGTTTTGGAATAGGTCCAAAAGTGGGAAGGTCAGGGATGTTGGTCCCCACTGTGGGAATGATAGTGACTTGAGGAGTGCCCACTGTGGGGATGATAGTGACTTGAGGAGTGCCCACCGTGGGGATAACAGTGGCTATTTGTGGCGAATCATCAGACTCAAAAACGATATCTTTCAGATCCTTTCCACTCCTCAGTGTTATGGACTTGACGTGCTCTTTTCCTATCACCTTAGCGTGTTCGGTATCACTAGGTAATGTCCCTGGTGGTCTATTCTTAACTTCAACGGCTAGTTGTCCTACTTGGGTCTCTATATTCCTAATGGATGCTTGAGTTTGATTCATGAAACCTTTGAGAATAGATTCAAGTGATGGTTGAACCTCAGCGGCTTGAGTTCCTCGCGGTTGGAACTGTTGTGAGGACTGTCCTTGGTGAAAGTTCTGTGAGTTCTGCCCACTATGATGTGGCTGAAATCCAGGGGGATTATGTGGTCTTTGTTGGGCATGACTCGCCCCGTGGGGTTGGAGTCCTGGATTACCAGCCTAAGAGAAATTTGGGTGATTTCTCCAACCTGGATTATAAGTCTGTGAGTATGGGTTGTTTCTCGGATTGGTTCCTATAACATTAACGGCTTCGGGATTTGCTGGACAATAGTAAAAAAGATGCTCCTCTCCACAGAGGGAGCAGTTTTCGGCTAGATGAGTTGCAGAATTGACTTGGCCTCTATTTTGGTTCAAAACGATTTTTGATAAGGCCACTAACTGTGCATTCATGGTTTTGAGTGCTTCGGAATCGATGGTGTTGGTCTTTGGTACTGTTGGTTCCCGTTTTGCTTTAAACAATATTATCAGATCTATTAGTTCGAGTTTATGTTTGATGCGGAAGCGTATTTGAAGAACTAACAGATATGTTTGATAGATTTAGAACACACTATAAATAAACAGTGAACAGGAAATAATATCTCAAAGTTTACTGAATATATATATCAAGAACAGATTTAAGAACAGTGAGTATGCAAAGCTTTAAACAGATATGACTCTAAATGTGCATAAGCTATGTGTTCTTGATGTTCTTGTTTTTTTGTTTTGGTGTGTTGTTGTCTTATATTGTTGTTAGGAAGAACTCAACATGAGTCTTCCTTTTATACTACTCTTAGAAGACTATGAAGTAGGTCACTGTTCCTTTTACGGCATGAATAGCGAACTGGATGGTGTGAGCAGTTGTTTGAGCCATGCGCATTTAATGGAGCAGATGTACTTTTGGTAAATGCATTAAATGGCGCAGACGTCTATTTTGTACCATGCCCTATTGAGTCCACTCAGAGTTTGACACGTGTTGAAGTTGGACAGGGCAAGTTGCCATGCAAGTTGATGAACAGGTCTTGGAACAGTAGCAAGATATTATAAATATCTTCCTAGTCTTTAGAGGACCATAGAGGCTCTGTAATGTGTTACAGAGGTTCTGCGGTCTGGTTCCTCTGTTGAGTAGTCTTCACTGGATTTCGAGTCTGGTTGTTTACTTCTCCAGAGCTTCTGTCAAGGGTGGCAGAGGTTCTGTGGCTCGGTCCTCTGTGAGAAGTCTTCTTGGTTCCTTGTCTTCTGATGTTGTCCGCAGAGGCTCTGTTATTGGTAACAGAGGTTCTGCGGTCTTGGTCTTCTGAAAGCGTCCTTCTGTAGTTTCCTCGGTCTTTGATCACTCTTGATCAAACTTCCTTTGATTCTTCTGAGATGCCCGGCAGAGCTTCTGTTGCACTCAGCAGAGCTTCTGTGGAAGTTCTTCTGTACTTGGCCATTTTTCAATACTTCTAATATTTCAGAATATTGGAGCTAACAATCTCCCCCTAAGTATTGAAAAATAAAAGGTTGAATTTATGCATTTTAACCTAAGTAAAGAAGAGGTTAAACAATACCTCAGAAGATTTTTTCATTCATTTTGGAATTTATGCCAGAGGCATTTACATTTGAGTACACAGAAATAAACGTTGACAGAGGTTCTTTGAAGAGACTCAGATTTTTGCATTTGGGAAGTCGTCGAACTTTCTGTTGTCTTTTCCTACTTCCTTGAGTTCTTCATAGAATTTGTGACAGAGATTTCGTAATCCGAGTGTAGCATCAATCTCTTTGATCATCATCAGAGCAGATTCTTCGTTCATAAGCTCTATTGCTTTATTCTCCTCTAGTATCTTTCTGAACATGTTCAGAGTATGGGTTGTGTACTTCTGACAGTCCATTGTCATAAACAGTTTCAGTTGATCAGCAGGATTCTTGAATACTAACCCGTACCTTGGAGTTTTGATGATTGAATTGGGTATGGCATTGGGTGGGCAGAAATCCTCTGGTGGTCTGATACTTAGAGTAGTTATGCCCAGATCGATGGCTAGTTGAATGTCGAGCATGCTGTAGATTAGGAGCTTTTCACGCATCGCCTTTCTGAGAACTCGATAAGACCTTTTGTGGCAGTCGTCATTGAAGTTGTCTTTCGTCCATTGCAGAAGGTCAGGTAAGTCATAGGGATTGAGGTTTCGGATATCAGCATCAGAGAATTGATTTTCTGATGTGTCAGACCTTTTGACTTTCTAGATGGTATACACCGTATGAGGATAGGTTCTCATTTTGGAGTATTTGCAATAGATTACCTTCTTTATTTTGTGAATGGAGTAAACTTGATTGACTGGTTTTGACTTTGTAGAGGTGAAGATTGCATCGAATTCCTCTCTTAGCTTCTGATCTCGGACATGGGCTGGCAGATCGCTCTGGAATTGCTGTCTGTAGAGATAACTGTAGACTTGTTCTTCCATTTGTTCAATGGTTGAAGTAGATCTTGGAATTGGTCTCCTTAGCTCATCCATCTTTCGAGTGATGTCTGCTACTCTACCTTCTGTTACCTTAGCTGTGGGATCTAGGGTTGGGTTTTCTGACAGAGGATTCAAGTTGAATGCCCAGTCTTCCTCTTCGGGTTTAGGAGTGACGAAGGCATTAAAAGCACCTTTCATCAATTTCTCTATAGCAACTGGCATCTTCTTCTTTGGCTCTTCTTCTGTCATTATTTCCTTGCCTTTATCTTTTGGCTTTGAGGTTTCAGATATTGGGTTTTGGATTTGTGTGGGTGGAACCTCTGTTGATTTGACAGTTGGAGGTTCTGTGGGTTTTGGGGTTGTATGCTCTGATGTTTTGGTTGTTGCCTCTGAAGGTTTTGATACTTCGGGTTGTGAGGTCTCTGTTGGTGAGGAGTCTTCGGGTCTTGGAGGTGGAATGTCAAAACGCTTTGCTGATTGAAAAGCAGATACAAATTCCATTCTGCGAAGAATGAACTCTGCAGAGCGTTTTGGTCTTTGGGGTTTTCGAGCTATGGTTTTGACTCTAGTTCTGCTCGGGATTGGTTTTGAGGTTGGTGTTGGTTCTTTGGGTGAGGGTGGAGTTTGTTCTGAGGATGAGGATGCAAGATTTATTACCTTAAGTTCCGTGGTTGGTGCATCCTCTGGTGAGATAGAGGTGTTTTGCCTCTGTTGTTTTCCCTTCTGGGTTTCTGTTGTAGAGGGTTCTGCTGATTTCTCTGTAGTTTTTGCAGAAGCAGCCTCTGTAGTTTCCTTTGTTTTCTCCCCCTCAGGATGACCAGATGCTCCATCATCAGGATCATCTTGCCTTCTTTTAGCAGTAACTTCTGTTCTGCAGGTGTCTTGAGCTGCTTGTCTTGCTGCATTTTTCTTCATTGTTTCAAAGTAAATTGCGATCGAAGTTTTGAAGGCTTTGGTCGCACTTTTCTCGAACTCTGCAGCGGTTGTTTTGGCAATGTTAGTGGCAGAGGCGATGGCAGCAGCAGCAGAAGTTTCTGTAGTTGACTTCATTTCTGCAAGGGCTGCTTTAACCTCTGTGGATAAGGTATCCACTTTGGTATTTAATCCTGTAAGCGCGCCTGAAGTTGACTCTGTAAAAGACGTGAATGAGCTTTGCAACTCATTCAATGTTTGAGTTACAGAGGTTACAAAGGCTTGGAACTCATCCTTCGTAACATGTTCCTCTTGGGTAACCTCTGGAGGAACAACTCCTTCTCCAGAGTGAGTCCCTGTTCCTGGGACACCTTCGTTCACCTTTGTTTGTACGTTGGGGGTGGAAGGATTTCCATCTGATCCTCGAGAAGAAACCTGAGTTTCAGTCTCTACAGAAGTTCTGTGAAGAATATTTTCCAAATCCACTCCAGAGGTGGGTATCGGAATATTCTTCTGTTGACTTGAAGACTTGTCTAGAGTCTCTTCGTCATGGTGCTCTCTACTTCTCTCTGAAAGAAGTTTTGGCCCTATATTGTGCGTGTCAGAGGAAATGAATTCCTCTATAGGGTGTTCTAGTGTGATCTGGGGCGATTGATCACGAACTATAGGTGAGTCCCTCTGAGGAGACTCCCTAGGAATGGATTCCCCGGCTTCTGTGGGCACAGAGGTTGAAAGAGTAACCTCTGGCTGGATGGGTTGGGTGAGGTTCGAGCTGTGCTGCTCTTTTTCAATGACACCTTCTGCAGCTAGACCTGCGGTGTCAGATGTGTGGGTTGCACTGGGAGGGGTTGAGGGATGTGTGCCTTCTGCAACTTCGGCATCTTTTCCTTTCTCATTTTCTTTTCCTCCAGACGTTTCTACCCTATCCTCTAAACCTATTTGCACCTCTTCTTCTGCAGTCTCTTGTCTTGGCAGAAGTGAATTAAGAACCTCTGTGAAGATTTGAGTTTGCAGAGGTTGTTCGATTCCTTCTGTTATTGTTTGCAGAGGAGAAGATGGTTTCTTCTTCTTTGATTTCCTCTTCTTTGGTTTTGGTGCTCCCTCCTCTGTAGATTTTGACTTTCTTTTTCTTTTGGAAGAGGGAGGGGCAGAGGGACTTTGGATTTGTGGTGGAGATGAGGGTTCTGTGGGATGTTCAGTGGGTGGAGAAGATGGTTCTGCAGGATTTTGTTGGATAGCAGAAACAGAGGCAAGTTGTTCCTCTGTAGGGGTCTTGGTTTTCTTTCCCTTTTTCTTCTTCTTCTCTTTAGATCCCTCAGAAGACTTCCTCTTTGAAGAATAGAGGTCTTTTCTTATATCTCTGAAGTTCTTCTGGTTGGCCTTGTGTTTAGCCAACTTTATCTTCCATTCTTCTTCTGTAAGTCTCTCTACTACATTACCTCCTATGGGCATTCCTATACGCGGGGGTGTTACAGAACTGGGTTCAGGAGTTCTGTAAACGCGTGTGTACTCACTAACTAGTTCTTCATCACTAGCATAACCTAACATTACCTTTGATAGTGGCCTGATGTGTGGGTAGCCATCCTCATGTTCTGTAGGGGTGTTCTTGGACATAGGAAATTGCTTAGGTTTGGGACCGTCCATTGGCCATTTTTGGATAAGGAGTAGGGGTTCGAAAAGTACACTGAGGATTCGCTGGAACTGCAGAGGGGGTAACCAGTTGTGATCAGACATTTTGGCTTTCTGGGAGGCGATTTTGCGATCGATGGTGTTGATGATCTCTTGCATCATTATGGTGGCATAATCTAGGGGTAGATCATAGTATACACCATACATGATTGAGAGAATTTGAGGTGAGCTTTGATCGATGCTCCCGATTTTTCCCGTGAGGCAACGATTTAGGATGGAGAATAAGGTATTCCACAGAGGAGGTAGTCTTGCTCTGCGGAAATCGTTCCTCTTTTTCAACTGTTGGTTGTACCCTAACATGTGCAGAAAGTCGACAAGTTCTTCATTTGTTGGTTGGGGTGCATACTTTTTGATTCCCATGAGTCCTCTTGTTGGAAGGCCAAATTCTAATGAGAACATGGTGCGATTGAACATCAGTTCAAGGCTCTTACTTTTGTCAGGTTTAGAAATGTAGCCTCTGATCAAATCGGTGTCAGCGTCATAACGGCAAGATTGCCAAAACTGATGTAGGTAACGTACTGGTATTTGTTCAACGGTTTTGCTCAGAAGAGGGTAAAGAAAGTGGTTCTCTAGGATGTTTAGCAGGATGGCATGTTCTTTGCCAAATGCCGTAGGAGAAGGAACAAGATAACAGTTGTTCGATTTAATGGGAAGGGTTTGCTCGAAATGGTCATTTGAGAAAAATTGTTGCAGGTGGGTAGTGGGTACGAAGGATGCCTCGTCGCCGGAGTCGTGTCTGTCGGCATCGACGGCGATGTGTGGGTTGTGGGAGTGCTCAGAATGCACTGGAGAGGATGTCGGAGAGTTCGTTGGTGAAACGTGAGCAGATTTGGAACTGGAAGCCATTTGTAGGTTTTGAAAGTTCTAGGTTTTCAGAAAGAAATAAGCAAGTTCGCCGGAGAAGATGAGAGAATAGTAAAGTTTTGAAAGTGATTTTAACTTGGGTTTTATACTGTGGTAACGGATAGAATTCGGAACGGTGAAAATGTGAGAAAGTTAATAAAATTTGAGGTCCACACTCGAGTTCATTCGGCATGGTGCAAGTTTCTAGGACGACGTGATATGTACGTCAATGAAAACTTGACACGTCATCAATGTAAGTGATGACGAGACGTCGTGGGCGTCCACATTAAATAAAAAACGCGTGGGTTTTAAATTTTCACCACAGAAAAGTTACCGTTACAGATACAGAAATTCCCAAGTGGAAATCTTTACAGAAGCTCTGTAGGTACAGAAGCTCTGTAGGTACAGAAGCTCTGTGATTTTAAAAAACGTTTATCTCTTTAGATTGTATCTTTAATGAAAATCGTTTGAAAAACACGGAGAGGATCAATAAATTTTAGTAGAGAAATTATCCTACAGAGGTTTTTGGACCTCTGCCAGAGCCAGCAGAGGCTCTGTGACAGGAAATTTCTAATAACTAATAATTTATAAACATTTTTAATCATCCAAGTTTTTTGATCAGTTTTAACAATGTATTTAGGACTTATTTGAAAGTTGGTGTCCTAGAAAATTGTAAGTCTCAAAGATTTTGTGCAGCAGAAGTCATTTGAGTGATCTACAGAGGTTCTTTGTTTGGAAGAACTCTATGGCTTATGACTTCTGTGGCAAGATACCAACCTATTTCCTTTTGATTGGCGAATGTGATCTCTTCTGTCGCATTCTTTGCTCCCCCTTGACTTATGAATCTCTGTAGATTCAGCAAGGTCTCCTTTTCCGCTCCTCCTTGATCTAACAACCTCTGTAGGATTGATCTCTGTGGTTTGAGACCTGCCTTTTTATCTCTTGAAGCTTGTACTTTTACCAAAAACGTTTGAAAAACATTGGAGAGGATCAATAAATTTTAGTAGAGAAATTATCCTACAGAGGTTTTTGGACCTCTGCCAGAGCCAGCAGAGGCTCTGTGACAGGAAATTTCTAATAACTAATAATTTATAAAACTTTTTGATCATCCAAAGTTTTTATGGTTTTAAACATTGTTTTTAGGACATATTTAGAAATTTTTGTCCTGGAAAACTGTTTTGGAAAAAGATTTTGTGCGACACATACCTTTTAGAGTGTCTAGTTTGGACGACAGAGACTCTTTGTTGATCTTAATCCTCCTTTGGCTCCCCCTTGAATGATCAACCTCTGTAGATTAATTTGAGGTCTCCTTCTGCTCCCCCTTGACCTATGCTTGAATCAAATAGAGATAAATAATGCACAGAACATAGGTCAACCTCATCAGAGGTTCTGTGGAGATTGTCATAGGTTCTGATCAATTTCACAGAGGCTCTGTGAAGTATAGAATCTTTGAAGGATGAGTCTTAAACAAAGTGTTTAAGAGTCATAGTGTATTTTGAAGCCTGAGTCCTTAATAGAAGTATTAAGGAGTCCATTGTTTGCTGAAGAGTGAGTCCTGATCTGTAATGGTCAGAAGTCATTTTCTGATGAAGCTCGAGTCTTAAACTGATTTGTTTAAGAGTCTTTTTTTACTAAAGTGCGAGTCCTAAACTGATGTGTTTAGAAGTCCTTTTCTCCTCTGAAGAGCGAGTCCTGCTCTGTAATGATCAGAAGTCCTTTTCTCCTCTGAAGACCGAGTCCTGATCTGTAATGATCAGAAGTCCTTGTACCTGCAAGACAGATCAAAGAACTTTTGGTACCCATATCCAAATGGGTCCTTTTTTGTTAGGATTTGGAGCTGTCTTTAGGTCCTCTGGTTTGCCAATCTCTGTTGGTTTGCCAACTTTCTTTCTATGACCTTTCTCATTTTGGGTCTTTGGAATTTTCTTTTGAAATGACCCATTTTGTACACAGAAAGATTTAGAGAAAAGGTTTCTTAATTGAAGCAGAAGATCAAAGCATTTATATGAATAAAAAGACGAAGGCTTTGTAGAAACAAATGGCTTTGGAGTATTTTTGTCAGGAATAAAGTTTTTGACTTTCCAAACCATTTTCATCTTTTTGTAAACAGGATTATTTGAATTTTTAGAACAAGAGTTTGCTAAGACAAGGTCTTTAAGCCTTTTAGCTAAAACATCTTTTTCTTTAAGGTTTAAATCAAATTTTCTTAGAAGATCTGATTTATACCTCTTCTCCAACATAATCTTGTTTGACAAATCGGATAGTCTCTTTGTTAATTTTGACATTTCAGCTTTAAAGACCTTTCTTTCCTTCTCAAACTTGTCTTTCAAACACTTTGTTTGAAATTCTTCTCTCTTCACCTTTTCAGATTCTTTTCTTTCAAAATCCTGCTCTTTCCTCTCTTTTTCAAGAGATTTCTGTAATTTTGAGATTTTGAAAGAAAGTTCCATATTCTTTGTCTCAAGAAGAGTTTTCTCTTTTCCAAACTTTTCATTTTCACTGATTATAAGTTTTTCAAAGTTGGAAATCAGTTTAGAAAAGTTTAGACACTTAAGCTCAAGGCTTTTCTTCTCTTCTTTAAAAACAGTCTTAACTTCCTCAAACTTCTCTTTCTCCTTTTTACCAAGCTCTTCTGACTCAGATAGTTTCCTTTTTAGTTCATGATTTTCACAGTTTAGGAGTTTACCTGATTCTTCAAGTTTGGCAATGTTGTTTGTGTTAATAAGAATGATCTTGTTTCTTTCCTCTAATTCTTTCTCAAGAGAAGGAATTATTTTCTTAAAATTTGTGCTGAGTTTGAAATAATAATGAAAATCAGCATCAGCACTAAATTTTAGTCTTGACATATTGAATGAAGTTTTTAACGAAAGAAACAGTTTCTAGGATGTTACCAGATCGAATAAATCGAAAATGGCGGTAAAACAGAATCTGTTTGAAGGAATGAAGAATAGGTTAAGAACAGACAATTTCTATCAAGAATCTTGTCTAAACGAGGATCACTTGATATTGAAAACCAAGCTTTGCTCTGATACCAATTGTTGGTTCCCGTTTTGCTTTAAACAAGATTATCAGATCTATTAGTTCGAGTTTATGTTTGATGCGGAAGCGTATTTGAAGAACTAACAGATATGTTTGATAGATTTAGAACACACTATAAATAAACAGTGAACAGGAAATAATATCTCAAAGTTTACTGAATATATATATCAAGAACAGATTTAAGAACAGTGAGTATGCAAAGCTTTAAACAGATATGACTCTAAATGTGCATAAGCTATGTGTTCTTGATGTTCTTGTTTTTCTGTTTTTGTGTGTTGTTGTCTTATATTGTTGTTAGGAAGAACTCAACATGAGTCTTCCTTTTATACTACTCTTAGAAGACTATGAAGTAGGTGACTGTTCCTTTTATGGCATGAATAGCGAACTGGATGGTGTGAGCAGTTGTTTGAGCCATGCGCATTTAATGGAGCAGATGTACTTTTGGTAAATGCATTAAATGGCGCAGACGTCTATTTTGTACCATGCCCTATTGAGTCCACTCAGAGTTTGACACGTGTTGAAGTTGGACAGGGCAAGTTGCCATGCAAGTTGATGAACAGGTCTTGGAACAGTAGCAAGATATTATAAATATCTTCCTAGTCTTTAGAGGACCATAGAGGCTCTGTAATGTGTTACAGAGGTTCTGCGGTCTGGTTCCTCTGTAGAGTAGTCTTCACTGGATTCCGAGTCTGGTTGTTTACTTCTCCAGAGCTTCTGTCAAGGGTGGCAGAGGTTCTGTGGCTCGGTCCTCTGTGAGAAGTCTTCTTGGTTCCTTGTCTTCTGATGTTGTCCGCAGAGGCTCTGTTATTGGTAACAGAGGTTCTGCGGTCTTGGTCTTCTGAAAGCGTCCTTCTGTAGTTTCCTCGGTCTTTGATCACTCTTGATCAAACTTCCTTTGATTCTTCTGAGATGCCCGGCAGAGCTTCTGTTGCACTCAGCAGAGCTTCTGTGGAAGTTCTTCTGTACTTGGCCATTTTTCAATACTTCTAATATTTCAGAATATTGGAGCTAACAGGTACTACTGCTCTAGGATTGGATGTAATACCCCGGGTAAGTTCGTTAGTTAAATGTTAGTTTCGTTAAATTTTTGTTAACTTTGAAGTTTAAGGTTTAGGGTAAGTTTGGTTAATTTAGAGGTTTAAAGGTGTTTTATTCATCATGGATAGTTTAGGGGCTAAAGTGGTAAAGTGATTGAGATAATATCCCTTTTGATGAAATCAGACATTTCATAATTCCAAAATATCCAGAATTTCAGTGTGTGTGTGTGTGTATTGAGAGCAAAAGAAGAAAAGAGAAGAAGTAAAGCTAGATATTCATTTGGTGTGCTTGGAAGTGAATTAAGGTATGTTCCGTTATAATTTATGTTTGTAATTGCTAGTAGGAAGTTTCTGTCGGATTAAAATCATCAAAATCGGTCTGGTGTAAATCACAGTCGAATTCTGGGCAGAAATAGGGCTAACCGACAGAAGTGTCCGGACACAATATGAATGTGTCCGGGTAGTATTGTTGATAGTGTTCGGGTAGTTTTGTTGGTGGTGTCTGTTTGGCAAAAAATCACGTCGTACGACCACGACCAGAGCAGGTAAGACGCACGATTATGAACTAAATCTTGTGTTAAGATAAGGTCTCGACAAGAATCCATAAAACATCTGTCGTCTCCCGTAAAAGGTAAGTCGTACGTCTCCCATGACGCACGACCGTAGCATCGCCCGTCCCGTACGACCATCGCGTAAGATCGTTGCACCTTCGATCGAACTAACGTTAACCTTAACTGTTACGTTTGTTAAGTGTTTAATGCAGGAGTCAAAGTCATTAAAGAGCAACGGACATAACCGACGCAACCATTAACGATCGATAGCCATAACGGACGAAGAGTATTATGAACATTCATCCCGGCGACCGTTTCCAGTCGTTGTAGCCGTTGATCAAATCATTAATGGAACTAATTAATGACGCGAAGACTATAAAAGACAAGCTAAAGCTTCATTTCAAAAAAGATCAGTTAACATCGAATATACATCAGCGAACATCACCAAACAGCAGAGAAAATTATCCAAACTCATAGTAAAGAACATTCAAACTCTGGAGATCAAGTACTGAAAGCCAGAACCCTACTGCGAACTCAAGAACACTCGAGGGAAAGCTCAAGTATCACTCTCGACGCACGACAAACAGCCCTCGACCAGAAGTTCACACTTTGTATTCACATACGACAAACACCTATTTTTACATTCAAACACTTGTACTTTACATTTCGAAGTATTTCCTTCATTTGTATTGTAATCATCGTATGGCCGACGCCAGTACCAAGGACGTCGCCCCTGATTGGCGACCATAGTGCAGCGACGACATCCCTTGTCGTCCGCATGTTTTTTCCTCGATTGAGGTTTTTCCTGCATCATCAAATCCCTTGTCTCGTTTATTTTTCCCTCGTCGCACGTCTCGTCGAAAGATCCTTTCTTTAGTTGATTAAGTCCACATCAACCTTAAGTTGTCCCTTTGGTGCGATTTTTGGCATTAACAGTTTAGCGCCGTCCGTGGGACCTCATCTAGAGAAAATCCTCGACGAACGTGCACCCTACTAATAGTTTCTTGGAGTTTCTTCTATTTTCTGTTGCAGGAAAATGGCAGCCTCTGGAAATCCGCAGCAAGCTGTTGCTCAGATGTATCAGGAGCTCGAAGTCGCCAGGAATCAGCTCAATGCAATGGCAGAGCAGAATCGCAGAGCAGCTGAGGAGATCGCGCGGTTAAGAAATCCTCTTGGGCCTCAAAATGGTCCTAGGCCGTTCGTGCAGAACCCAATTCCAAGATCGTTCGACCAGAATGGCCCTAGACCATTTGTCTCGAATCCAGGTTCATCCGCGCAAAATCAGCATCCAGGCCCATTCATGCAGAATCAACAGCCAGGGTCGTTCAACTCAAATCCTCAGTTTGGGACAGTTCCTCCTCAGCACATAAGGCCACCACCCGTGAATAATGGGTCTCAGCCTTTCCAGCAGGGGTCGCAACCATTTCAGCAGCCATTTCAGAATGGACCTCAAGGTGGATCTCAGCCATTCCACGGTGGATCGCAGCCTTTCCAGCAGGGACCACAATCGTTTCAGAACGGACCGCAACAATTCCAATATGGGTCGCAGCCATACTCTGTTCCTTTCAACGGGGACACCAATGGTTTGTCGCATGGTAACGGCATTAGTCCAGGGACCAATCCCTCGATAGGGGCAAATCCTGATCTTAACGATCCCGTCGCCCAGCGTTTGAAGATGTTGGAAGACCAAAATGAGCGCGTCCTGTTCTTGCTCGCCAAGTTGCCTGGGGCAGCCGTGCCTGTCGACGTCGAGCCTTGCTCGGGATATCAGGCGTCGCCCTTCATCGACGAGATTGCCACCGTCGAGGTCCCAAAGAAGTATAACATTCCTGCCTTCACTCCCAAATATTCTGGTGTGACTGATCCGACTGAGCACGCCGCGCAGTATAAACAGCTCATGTGGACGATCTCGATCCCATTTATGTACCAGGAAGTATGCATGTGTAAGAGTTTCGGAGCAACTCTTACTGGTCCAGCTCTCCAATGGTTAATCAATCTAAAACCCAAGTCCATCGGGTCGTTTGCTGAGTTGGTTAATCAGTTCTCCCAGCAATTCGCCAGCAGTCGTAAGATGGAGAAGCAGACCAGCGACCTATATTACATCGTGCAGAAAGCTAATGAGTCTATTCGAAGTTATTTCAATAGATTCAATGCCGAAATGATCAGCATTCGCAATTGCGACGTCAAAACCGCGATCGAAGCCTATAAGCGTGGTGTGGACGATAGTTCGGGTTTATACACCGACCTGACCAAATATCCCCCGGAGAATTTCGAAGACGTCCGAGCTCGAACCTTAGCATATATGAGGGTCGATGACGATGCATCCTTTCGTCACAAGCACACTGACGACAAGAAGTCGTTAGGCGTCAGAAATCCGGAATTCAAGACAAAGGCTGTCTCCAGAATAGAGCTAGCGCGCCAAATTTCAAATGTTCGTTTCAAGACGAAAGCATAGGCCAAGACCGCGACTAAGTTCACTCGGTACCCCAAGATATCCTCTTCAAAGGATTCAAAGGATCTACAAAGGACCTAGTCGAAGCTCTGAGAAGTTCCCAAGCTATCATTCGGTGGCCAAAGAAGTCCGACCTGGACAATGCTAAGAAAGACAAATCAAAGTGGTGCGACTTCCATGCCGATCATGGTCATGCGACAGACGACTGTATCGCATTGAAGAAGGAACTAGCATATCATTTCCCAAAAGGAAATCTCAAGGATATCATCGACGATGTCGCTGTTCCAGCTAATAGCCATCGACCGTCGACCCCCGAACACGCGAAAGTCATCAATTGCATCACCAGTGGTTCAGACGTATGTGGTCTGACGTATTCTGCGGCCAAGCGTCATGCCAGTCAGGCACCCGATGATCGGCCTATTCCTCGCTCGTCCAGACCCAAAGTAGATTTGGAGCTAGAAGCCATGAAGATTGTGTTCGACCACGTCGACCTTGGCGACTCGTTTCAGAAGCATCATGACGGGTTGATCATTCAGCTTACAGTCGGTAACTGTCTAACGCGTCGAGTCTTGATCGACGGGGGCAGCTCAGCAAATGTCATTTTTCTCAACACTATCAAAGCCATGGGAATCGATCGCTCAGAAATCACCCGACGTTCGACGACTTTGGTCGGTTACAATGGAGAAGCGACGAGCACCTTTGGAGAGATAATTTTGCCCGTCTACGCTGGAGGAGTCAACAAGCAGACCAAGTTCAGCGTCATCGATTGTGCGTTGGCCTATAACATCATCTTAGGTCGACCATGGATCCATGATATGAAAGTTGTTCCTTCGACGTATCATCAAATGTTGAAATTCCCGACGCCATGGGGAATCCAGGAGATCAAGAGTGAGCCAAAAGTCGCTCGTGAATGCTACAAGTCTACCTTGAAGCCGAGAAAATAAACTGAAGTCGCAAGATCAAGCTCTCGACAGGTTCGTTCTTCTGTCCCTAAATTAATATCTTTTCCACAGGGATAAATCTACTATGGTGCCTCGTCGCACGACAACATAGTCGACCGCAGGACAATATTTCTTCGTGTCATTCTGTCATTTAAAACTTATCTTTTCCTCCCGAAAAGGATACGATAATAAATGACAGGGCGCAAATAGAGAGAGTCTGGAATGGTACGTTCTCTAACTCTTTCTCATACGATTTTTTATCACAAAACGTTTACTGACTTAAGCATCGGAGGGTCGTTGGATAGCCAACGACCAACCCCCGACATCGTTTTATCGCAGAATCGCACGACAGATTATCGCAGAATCGCACGACAGTAGTCATTAGGTCTACTATATGACTTTAATATCGCAAGGTCAAACGACATAAACGATCAGGTCTCTAACTTAATCATTCCTCCGCAGGGGCATACGCCACAAATTTACTGTACGATCTGGTCATACGATCACAGAGTCTAAATGACTTTACCCCTAAGTTTCTTAACTTTCATACACTGAATGGATGCTTTAATCGTGTGTTTTTATTTGTTTTACGTTCTTGTCATCGTATTACAATGAATGCCTTAGTCGCATGATTTCATATACATTTTATGTTCGACTTCATAATCAATATGATATGAATAAACCAAAAGATTCAAAGCAAAAGATATATTCGTTGAGTAAACCATCATATACATACTCAATCCCCGATAGGTCAAGTGGCAAAAACAACAAGGAAAGAAAAAATTCTAGACGACAGGAGGAACATTGGTCGTATCCCCGCTCGAAGTCCCGACCTGAGGGCCTCCATCTGCCACTCCTACCGCACGAATCTCCTGCAATTCATATTGAGCATCGAAAAGTTGGACGACCAGCTCATCGGCACGCGCCATGGCTAACTTCTCCCAATCTAAAGCCGCTCTCTCCCTCTCCAACGCTGCAGCTTCCCTCTCAAGAGCAGATGCCACCAGATCTTCAACTCTTGACGTCTCAGCATGTAACGCCAAGAAAGACTGGAATGTCTGTGAAAAATAAAAGGTGCATTTAAGAACATTCGACAAAGATTACAAATTACACAAGTCATGAAAGATTGACACTCACCGTGAACGCCAGACTGGCAACTCGAGATCTCATCTCTCCGGCCGGAACTCCACGAAAATGCTCCCCGAAAGACGGGAGCAAATACTTCCCCAGATGAGGGAACGACGTCGTCCCGTCTAGGACATCATCCGCCATAAAGTCAGACGGCAATGTAAAATTGACCGTTATAACTTCGGCCGACGATCCCTTCGCCTTCTTAGGCAGAACAACTCCCGGTGAGTTATCAACCCTCGACGACGGTTCCCTCAGGACTGTCCTCCGGGTTCTCTTTGCGCTCGACCCAGTTGTCGAAACATTTTTGCCCCGAAGGGCACGCATGACCTGCTTCCCTCTCGCCTGAGAAACTGATTTCCTCTTGGTTGGCACTGATCAGGAGATACATGAAGCGTCAGACAGACAGAATCAACAAGATAAAATAGAGACTACGGTACGCTTACCAGTCGCCTCTTCCTGCACGTCCTCATCTCCTTCTTCTATCACGTCCTCGTCCTCGGCCGTCGATTGCCATGTCGCGAAAGATCGGTCGTCAACGCTAAGACTCAAGAACTTGTTAATCTTAGCCTGGGAATCCACATTCGGCTTCACTTCGTCGAACTGGATCTCTGAAGGCAATAAGAGTAGAATGATAAGTAAAAATCATAAAAATATATAAAACTCAGAAAAAAACGAAGCATACCTGTCTTATTCCAGTCTGACCGTATCCAATCGCTGCTAGAATCCAATGACTCGGTAAGAACAAATACATACCTTGACTTCCACCCACGATCATTGACGCCAGTTCCCAAAACCAAGGCACGATCACCCCTGAACTTAGAATAAGGGCTATAACGCCAGTTCTTATCCCTTTTAACTTGATACACCGCCAAGAAATCATTCATGATCATAGGGAATTCCCATTTCGCGGACGCTCGCTTAATAACCAGCAAAACTCGCCATAGTTGGGGCATCAATTGTCCCGGCGACACATCGAAATCCTGCATTAATGACTTGGCTAAACCAGAAAACGGCCATTGAAACCCTATCTTAAAAGGATACTCGTACAAAACGAGATATCCCTCAGGACAATCCTTAGAACGAACAATCCCCGGACACCGCAACTCTACATTTGCAGGAATTTTTGCTAAACTCCTAAAAGCATCTAAGTCTATGTGATTCATGATAAGACTAGCAGGCTCCGTCGACATTATGAATCAAAGGACATAACAAGGTCTTATATAAACGCTCTCAAAGATGGTTTGAAGATTTGCAACGATTCGAGCAAGTTCGGACGTAGAATGGAAAGGAATCAAGGCGAAATCTCCTCCCAAATAAACACTTCAAAAGTATAGCAAGAAAAGATCCGTCGTGATCTTTATTTATACAAACGAGCGCATCAACTCGAATCCCTGGATAACCGCCACGCATCCCCGTCTTTTCGTATGATCACAGGGATCGTCGACACCAGTCCTCGACAGCTGGTAAGCATCATCGTACGTCAGCATGATGTCACGACCTCGTTCTCCTTTCGACTTCTCGTTCAGTTAAGAGCGGACCAGCCTAGTTCCAAGGTAACTAAGGTAATTTCCATCACTTGTCATATTTTTTCGACTGACAAAATTTAAAACTCGGATTTGCTATCCTTCTTTCAAAATTTGGGGGCAAACTGTTTGGGCAAAAAATCACGTCGTACGACCACGACCAGAGTATGTAAGACGTACGATTATGAACTAAATCTTGTGTTAATATAAGGTCTCGACAGAAACCCATAAAACATCCGTCGTCTCCCGTAAAAGGTAAGTCGTACGTCTCCCATGACGCACGACCGTAGCATCGCCCGTCCCGTACGACCATCGCGTAAGATCGTTGCACCTTCGACCGAACTAACGTTAACCTTGACTGTTACGTTTGTTAAGTGTTTAATGCAGGAGTCAAAGTCATTAAAGAGCAACGGACATAACCGACGCAACCATTAACGATCGATAGCCGTAACGGACGAAGAGTATTATGAACATTCATCTCGGCGACCGTTTCCAGCCGTTGTAGTCGTTGATCAAATCATTAATGGAACTAATTAATGACGCAAAGACTATAAAAGACAAGCTAAAGCTTCATTTCAAAAAAGATCAGTTAACATCGAATATACATCAGCGAACATCACCAAACAGCAGAGAAAATTATCCAAACTCATAGCAAAGAACATTCAAACTCTGGAGATCAAGTACTGAAAGCCAGAACCCTACTGCGAACTCAAGAACACTCGAGGGAAAGCTCAAGTATCGCTCTCGATGCACGACAAACAGCCCTCGACCAGAAGTTCACACTTTGTATTCACATACGACAAACACCTGTTTTTACATTCAAACACTTGTACTTTACATTTCGAAGTATTTCCTTCATTTGTATTGTAATCATCGTATGACCGACGCCAGTACCAAGGACGGCGCCCCTGATTGGCGACCTTAGTGCAGCGACGACATCCCTTGTCGTCCGCAGGTTTTTTCCTCGATTGAGGTTTTTCCTGCGTCATCAAATCCCTTGTCTCGTTTATTTTTTCCCTCATCGCACGTCTCGTCGAAAGATCCTTTCTTTAGTTGATTAAGTCCACATCGACCTTAAGTTGTCCCTTTGGTGCGATTTTTGGCATTAACAGTGTCCGGACGGATTCTTTATCCGGGTAAGTTCCTTTTTCCTATGTTTTTCGGATAGAATTAGATACCGGATGGTATCCGGATTACTTTTGTATCCGGATATCGTCCGGATTGTTTTAAGTTGTCCGGAAAGGACATGCTGTCCGGATTGTCCTAGCTGTCCGGAAAGTTCTGATTGTGTCCGGAAACTTAGGCTGTTTGGTCGTTTTTGAGATTTCAGATACTTTTAACTAGCGGAACCCCCGTGTTAAGTCGCCGTAGGGAAACAATGGAGGATAAGAGTTTGATAGATTAAATAGGATTCTCAGCCTGCTAAAGAGTCTTATGTGTTCTATATGGTAAAGAGATACTTGTATTTAATGGTTTCAGATACTGTGGATTTGAGGTGAAAGCTGAACTGTTTTTGAGAAAAGCTTGGAGAATGTTTTGATAAATCAAACAGATGAGTTTTACTTTAAAACGTTTTGAAACTGGAATACATATATGCGTGGATTGGAAATGTGATAGATGGTATGCCTATGTGTTTATGTATGTAATATGATATATTGAGATATTGTATTTACATGAGTATTCTATGATACGAGAATACGTGGCCGGGCTTAGGACCGGTGTTGGCTGTAATATTCGTACAGCGTTGTTGGCTGTAATTGTCGTACAGTGAAGTTAATTTATTAGTTGGCTTGCAACCAACTAATATGGCCAGGAGAATGAGATGGGACAATAAGTGATGATTGAGTCATAACTGATAATTGTGTTTGTATTATGTGAATGTTGGTGTGCAAAGGATTTTCAAAGAAACAGGGATTTTCTCACTTAGACCATTAGGTCTAACCCTCATTTTGTTTTAAATATGTATTCCAGGTCGAGGATCAAGTAAGAGCAAATAAGAAGGTTAAACCGAGAATAGCTTTTGGGAGGACTATGTAGTTGAAGACTATGATGTGTTTTGTAGTTACAATATTTTATTAGTAATGATGTAATTTACCATGTAAACGTTTGTAATGAGGTACTGTATGTCTGTAAAAGACTAGGGGACCGTATTTGTTATGCAATGTATGCTAATTGAACTATGTTTGGAAATCCGGGTCGTTACAGATGGTATCAGAGCCCTAGTTTAAGGGATTTAGGTATTCGTATCTGTACGTAGGCTTAAACTGCATGTGAAGTAGGATGTCCCTATACATTTAGAACCTTGGGATGCTAAGTATAAAAGGTAGAAGGAACATCATGTAAGGTAATTTCAAATTAGACCTGGCTAGTGTAATCATGAACTTACAGGTGCATGTTTGAACTGGAATACCTTGTTATATGGGGTATGTGCTTATGTGTATATTAACCTTGTCTGAATCAACAGAATGGCAAGTGGTACGAGACAAACAAATCGGGAAGGAGGAGGAAACCCGAATAGAACCAATCCAACGGCCGGAGGAAGGGGAAGAGGGGGAGAAAGAGGCAGAGGCAGAACTGGGGTCAGAGTTCAGGGGCGCGGTATGGAATATGTTACGAGAGACGACTTAGCAGCCGAAATGGGAAGATTACAGGCAAATATCCAGGCTATGTTCAACCAAACTCATAATACTGAAACAGAGAGACCAGATCCTACTCATGAAGAGGAGATGCCCATTACACCTAATGTCGTACCAGTAGTGAAGAAATGTGACTACAAAATGTTCTTAAGTTGTAAGCCTCCAACTTACTCAGGAGATCGGGATCCGGTGAAAGCTATGAAGTGGCTGAAGGAAATAGAAGCTGTCTTCAAGACTAGTAAATGCGCTGAAGAGGATAGAGTGTTAGTGCAATATGTCTTCAAGGTTTAAATATAGAAAGGTCAAAGTCAAAGTCCTTGTAATGTGTTTAGTATAAATAGGTTTAGTTGTGTGTTAGTAGGTAGGACTCTAGACATACTTAACTCACATTCTTATATTCTAGAGAGAGAAACACTTGTACAGAACTCCTAATCTTGTAATGTGTTCTTGAGTGAAATGGATGACGAATTCATATCTTCTCTATCTTGATTAGATCTTGGTTTAACATAGAGTACACTATGGAGCTGCAATTTTGAAAGGCGATGTCTTATACTGGTGGGAAGCTCATATTTCCTCGGGAGGATCTGATATATATTCTACTTACTCTTGGGAAGAATTCGTGATAGCTTTCAGGAAACAATTCTGTCCTCATGCAGCGGTTAAACAACTGGAAAGGGGAGTTTAGGAACTTGCAGCAAGGGAATCTATCAGTTCAGGACTACACCGCTCGTTTTCTAGAAAAGTCTCGTTTCGTGGAATACTACGTTGCCACGGAGGCAATGAAGATTGAAAGGTTTATCTTCGGATTGAATGCAGAAGTTAGAAGTTTTGTGATCGCTAAAGGACCAGAAACTTTCTCTGCCACAGTAGACGCCGCGGAAACCGTGGAGCAAGATAAAGGGAGAAGTATTAGTGATAAAGGTGCGGGGAAAAGAAAGTGGGAAGGACCACAGTATGATCCGAAAAAGTCCAGGTTTCAACGATTCGATAACCGTCCACATTTCTGATCAGCGGAAAGACCTTGCCCGAAGTGCAACCGTATCTACCAAGGAAATTGTCAAATGGATCCTCAGGTTTGTTTTAGGTGTGGGAAGACCGGGCATGTTGTTAAAGACTGTAGAGTAACGCGGTTTTGTTTCTCATGTAATTCTCCGGATCATATTCAGTCTGATTGTCCAAGGGGAAGAATACAGCAAGGGGGTACATCAGGGAAAGCAGCGGTTGTCAGACCAGTAGTACCAAGACTAGAACCACCAAGAACAAGGGGTCGTACATTCCAGATGACAGAGCAAGAAGCAGATAAGACTCCTGATGTGGTTACAGGTACATTCTTAATAAATTCTACACGTGCTAAAGTGTTATTTGATTTCGGTGCAAACCAATCGTTTGTGTCGCCTTCTTTTGCTTCCTATATGCATTTAAAGCCTAAAGTGTTAGATCATGCGTTAATGGTAGATACGGCTAATGATAATCAAGTACCGGTTAGTGAGGTATTTGATAGTTGTGTGATAAACAAAGATGGATGTGGAGTGCCTATTCAGTTATTTCCTATAGCCTTGATCGAGTTTGATGTAGTAGTGGGAATGGATTGGTTAGCCGAGAATCAGGCTAATATAGTTTGTGATAAGAAATTGATAAATGTTGTCTTACCTGAGAAGGGACCAGTAGTGATTTATGGTGACCGTAGAAATCATCAGTCTTACCTTATCTCCTTGTTGAAAGCTCGTAAGTGTATCAATAAAGGCTGCTCAAGTTACTTAGCTTATGTAATAGATGTTAAGCTAGAAAAGAATAAGATGGGAGATATTCCGGTTGTTCGTGAATTTCCGGAGGTTTTTCCAGAAGATCTGACTAGCCTTCCGCCCGTTAGACAAGTAGAGTTTGGTATAGATCTGATTCCTGGAGCCGCTCCTGTTGCCCGTGCACCGTATCGTTTGGCACCTCCAGAGATGAAAGAGATGATGACACAACTGCAGGATCTTTCAGATAAAGGCTTCATCAGACCCAGTTCTTCGCCATGGGGAGCACCGGTTCTGTTTGTGAAAAAGAAGGATGGATCGATGAGAATGTGTATTGACTACCGAGAACTGAATAAGCGCACGATCAAGAACAAGTATCCACTTCCCAGAATTGATGACCTCTTCGACCAATTAGTTGGAGCTTGTTATTTGTCCAAGATTGATCTAAGATCCGGTTATCATCAGCTGAAGGTTAAAGAAGAAGACGTTCTGAAAACTGCTTTTCACACAAGATACGGTCACTATGAGTTTTTAGTAATGCCGTTTGGACTAACGAACGCTCCAGCCGCCTTTCTGGATTTAATGAATCGGGTATGTAAGCCATATCTCGATAAATTTGTTATTGTATTTATTGATGATATCCTTATCTATTCCCGATCCAAAGAGGATCACGCACAACATCTTCGTCTGATTCTGGAGCTGCTGAAGAAAGAAAAGTTGTATGCTAAATTTTCAAAATGTGAATTATGGCTACGGGAAGTTCAGTTTCTGGGGCATGTAGTTTATGAGAAAGGCATTCAAGTTAACCCGATGAAAGTGGAAGCGATTGAAAAGTGGGAACCGCCGAAAACGCCAACCGAAGTACGTAGTTTTCTGGGTTTAGTAGGCTACTATCGGAAGTTTATAAAAGACTTCTCTCGTATCGCGACGCCTTTGACTAAGCTGACTCGGAAGAATCTAAAATTTGAATGGAAAGCAGAACAGGATGAAGCATTCCGGATATTGAAAGAGAAACTATGCAGCGCGCTTATTTTGTCATTACCAGAAGGTTCCGAGGACTTTGTTATTTACAGTGATACTTCCAAACTGGGATTGGGGTGTGTACTAATGCAGCGTGGAAAGGTTATAGCTTATGCTTCTCGTCAACTAAAGGATCATGAAAGACAGTACCCTACACATGACATGGAGCTGGCAGCAGTTGTATTCGCGTTGAAGATTTGGAGACATTATCTTTACGGTTCTAAATGTCAAATTTATACCGATCATAAGAGTCTCCAACATCTTTTCGATCAGAAGGAACTAAATATGAGGCAAAGAAGATGGCTAGAATTGGTGAATGATTATGACTATGAAATCCTTTATCATCCGGGAAAGGCGAATGTAGTAGCCGATGCATTGAGTCGTCAAGAAAGAAGTGGAACAATAAAGGCTATTGCACTACGAGCTGAGCTGCTGTTAGCTTTATTAGCCCCTAATTTATATAAATGTTTTATAAAGAATAGTGTCAAGGACTTATTTGTATTTGTTGAGCGTCAAGGGCTAAAATTGTAAATAACCAATTGTTGTATTGGTTATAAAGTCATGTTTTAGAGTAATTTTAGGTCAAGCCTCTATTTTCAATATTCATACATACGCAGAAAGCAAGAGAGCTTCAAAGAGTGAGTTGTTCTTCATTTCCTATATTGTAAACTCTTCTCTTTATCAATCAATACAAAGATTATTGCTATTATTATTGTTACTTGTTATATCTGGGTTCCTACAATTGGTATCAGAGCCAAATAGATTTGAATTTGTGCTTCAATCCATTGATTTTTATCAATTTTCGGAGTTTTAAACTTTTATTTTGCTGCACTCTGTTTTGCTTCGGAAACCCACTCTCTGTTGGTGTTTGGACAAAACTCGAAAAATTAAAGTTGTCCAGAATATTCTCGTGCACCTACCTACCAAATTTCAGCTCAATCCGATAAGATTTAAAAAATTGACTCAAGTGCACAAATTCTACTTCTCACAAAGTGTCTGTTAACGGTCATTTTTTTCAAGTAACAATATGTCAAGACTAAAATTTAGTGCTGATGCTGATTTTCATTATTATTCTAAACTCAGTACTAATTTTCGCAAAATTATTCCTAATCTTGAGAAATAGTTGGAAGAAAGGAACAAGAGCATTCTTATTGATTCTGATAAAATTACCAAACTAGAAGAGGCAGGTAAACTCTTAACCAATGAAAATCTTGAACTGAAAAGGAAACTTTTTGAGTCTGAAAAGTTTTGTGAAAAGGAGAAAGAGAAGTTTGAGGAAGTTAAGACTGTTTTTGAAGAAGAGAAGAAACGACTTGAACTTAAATGTTTCAGTTTTTCTAAACTGATTTCTGACTTCGAAAAACTTGTGATTTATGAAAGAGAGAAGATTGAAAGGGAGAAAACTATTTTTGAAACAAAATCTATGGAGCTTTTTTGCAAAATCTCAGAATTACAGAAAACTCTTGAAAAAGAGAGGAACGAGTCTGATTTTGAAAGAAAAGAATCTGAACAGTTGAAGGTTCAAAGATTTCAAGAATTAAGTCAAAAAGAGGATTTTGAAAGAGAGAGATTGTATCTTAAATCTGAAGTGAAGAGACTGACAACAAGGTTCATTGACTTATCTGCTGAGATTAGGAAAGAGCGGAAGTTGAAATCTGATTTACTATCACAGTTTGATTTGTGCAACAGAGAACGGAATGCTTTGGTTTTCAAAATAAATTCTGAAAGTTATGTTAAAACAAAAGAGTTCATTAAGCCAAACAAGTTTTCAACAAATCAGATTTCTACTTCTCATTCTTTCTATGATCGTAAGATATATCAATCAGTTAATCAAGGTTTTAAAAGAGTGAAAATGGTTTGGATTTTCAAAGGCTCTTCACTTGTTCAAAATGTTCAAAAGCCATTCATTTCTGTTGAGTATGACAAGATCAACAAAGCATTTCATGCAAATTCTAACAAAATAGGGCCCATTTGGAAATGGGTACCAAAAATTGTTTGATCTGTCTTGCAGGTACAATGGACTCCTTAATACATCTGTTAAGGACTCAGGCTTCAAAGTTCAATATGGACTCTTAAACACTCAACTTAAGACTCATCCTTCAAAGGCAATTGATTTCGGTGCACAACAATCAAGTACTATGACAGCATGCTGGCAGATTTGCGATGCCGTAGTAATTTGATCATATCTCACTGATTAAGACACCGATTGATGCGATTCAAAAGGCCCTGGATTCCTAAGACACAGATGAACAATTTTAGTGTTTTGAGAATTCAGAGATTCAAAATTTATAAGGGTCATATGCATCGTTGAAGTAGACAACAGTGTGCTGATGGAAAGCTGATGGACAGATCTGCGCGACTGTGGTAAATCAACCATATCTTTGTCGTACGAGCTCGAAAAGAGGTGATTCAAGATGATCTAAATATATAACAAACAAATAAAAAATGTTTGTCTTTTGAGTTCTTGCAAAATCCAGAGGTAAAATGGTCTAAATCAGTGTCAAAGTAAGTGTAACACTTCTGTTAAGCTTCTGCCGAGCGGCGACCAAGCCTCTGCCGCACGCGACCAAGCCTCTGCCGCACGCGACCAACCTCCGCCGAGCAGCGACAACCTCTGTCGAGCCGCGACCAAACCTCTGCAGAGCCTTTGTCAAGCGTTTGTCAAGCCACGGTCATTTTTTTTTTGTCGACCACTCAGACCAACTTCTGGCGACAACTCATACTTTGGCTCAGATTTTTGCGACCACCCTCTATGGTACTGTTCACCACAGAGCCTCTGTGAAACCCGACAGAGCCTCTGTGGACTGAACCTCTGCGACCGAACCTCAGAGCCCGTAGCCCAACGTCTTAGTACTTGCTGTCAGATTTGCGCACCTGTCGTATTTTCAACAGAACTCCCTCCTCAAAGCTCCAAATTTGATGAGTCCAGTTGCGTTGAACTCGTAAGACAAAGATGAAACTTTTTCATGTTTTGAGTTTGGTCTGAATCGGTGTTCTTCTTGGTCAGAATCTCTGCTAAAGTCAGTATACATCTGCTGGACAGAAAGTTGTGTTTCACAAAAATCATCATCAGAGCTTTGTCGGCACTACGAGCAACCTCTGCCGCACAACCTCTGCCGGCCAACCTCTGTGGTACTGTTCACCACAGAGCCTCTGTGAAATCCGACAGAGCCTCTGTGGACTGAACCTCTGCGACTCAACCTCAGAGCCCGATTTTTGTTTACTTGCTATCATCTTTGCGCTGCTTCAGAAACATGCGCATAACTTTTGACTCGGTGCTCCAAATTACTCGATTCCAGTTGCATTGGAAAGATAATTCACAGACGCGCGACTTTGATGTTTTGCGTTTTCTCAAATTATGTGTGCTGATATGCCGAAAACAGCTTCAAAGTCTACTGTAAGGTGCTGGACCGAAAGCATTGCATTTAATTCATGCTCCTTCCGCTTTCAAGAACGGTGTTCTCATTGCTTCTACGTAATTCAGTGTAGGACCAGTACTTCAGATATGTTCAAATCAGAGTTTTTGGCCGGTAATTTTTAAACTCTGATCCCCCGCACCTTGTATTTTTTTTTAAGTGGAATTATTTGTGTTGTTGGATATTCCTAACAAATGTGGAATCATCAAAGATGATTACCAACACTTTCTGATTCTTATAGGATATCTAATTTCAAATTGAGCTTAAATGAAATTTACTGCTCAATTTGAGGGGGAGAAAACAAATCAGATCTGACCATGTTCGTGTAAAGGTAAAATTTCTAAACCTTTAAACTCATCATTTTTAGAGAAAGGCCATCTTTAGAATGATAAAACCTCTTTCAAATGGTCAAACCACTTCTACATGCTAAAATGCTTTATCTGCTATAGAAGTTTGGATTTTAAATGCTTTTCTGAGACTTCAAAGAGTCAGTGTGTGGAACAATACAATCTTTAGGACAACAATTTTCACGGGATCAATGTGTGAGCATATATAGCACTTCTATGGATTCACTTAAACCTGTGTTTCCTACCAAAGAAGTAAACCCTGAGTGTTTGAGAGGTGAAGGGTCTACATCAAAGAGTGGGGGAGATAACTCATCTGAGTTTTTCTCATCGTGCTTAAGAGGTAAAATTTAAAAAGAGAGTTTGGTTAGATGTGAGCTACATGATAAAAAGAAAGAGGGTGTGAGAACAGAGTCAAAAGAAATATACAACTCTGCACTATCTTTTTCTGAGTAGGACAAGCCACATTACTGATTTATCACGACTCTTTGGTGATTATCATTGAAACAGGCAATTAGCCCATGCCAACTCTTGAATTAACCCCACCAGCTACTCACTTCCTTCTCCACAAGGAACTGTTTCACTTTTCCACGGGGAAGCAGCACATATGTTATCTGATCTTTCTTTGGAAGGTTAGATATTGAAAAGAAGGAAAGTTGCCCCACCTTCACACTTCACTCATGCACATTGAGTCTGTGGAAACCTGTTATGTCCAAACAGTTTACACACTTTTGAGCTTAATAGATAATATTCTATTTTCTTCCACACAATATCACGAATCTTTGTGATTCCACATGCTTATCTATGTGATATTTCCAAGAACAGTTTGAGAAGTTTATTTTTTAATTTACTTCAATGATAACTGGAAGTCCTATCAGATCTTCATCATTGCCAACTCTGAGCATAGGCCACATAATTTTTTTAATTGTTGTGATAATAGTTGCTATTGTGCTTCTATGTTAGATGATTACCCCTGGTTACTTATTCTTTAATGCAGTTTCTCATGAGCCGAATATGCTTGCTACTCAACCATCTTATCAGTTTATCTACCAACGACTATTACTCAAACTGGTTATACAAGCTTCCGCACTTTAAATCGTTCTCTGATTGTTTGAGTTTAATCTATGGGAGATAACTGGGATCTGAAAAGCAAAGCAACATTCAAGGGGGAGTTAAATAAGAAATTGAAGCAACTGACATTGTGGAAGATCAGGAAAAGAAGACTCTCACAAGACTTGAAGATTGACACTCCAACGCCTCTAAAGAAAGCAAGGGGCAGACTACAAGATGATGCTTTCTTTATAAAACATTAGGGGGGAGATTGTTAGCTTTATTAGCCTCTAATTTATATAAATGTTTTATAAAGAATAGTGTCAAGGACTTATTTGTATTTGTTGAGTGTCAAGGGCTAAAATTGTAAATAACCAATTGTTGTATTGGTTATAAAGTCATGTTTTAGAGTAATTTTAGGTCAAGCATCTATTTTCAATATTCATACATACGCAGAAAGCAAGAGAGCTTCAAAGAGTGAGTTGTTCTTCATTTCCTATATTGTAAACTCTTCTCTTTATCAATCAATACAAAGATTATTGCTATTATTATTGTTACTTGTTATATCTGGGTTCCTACAGCTGCTACCTAACATTTTCGATGAATTGAAGAAGTGTCAAGTAGAAGCCTATCAAGAAGAACATTTGAAATCAGAACGGTTAGTCGGGATATCAGCATTGCTTGTAAAAGATGATCGTGGGTTATTGTGTCTGGGGAATAGAATTTGGGTGCCTCGTTTGGGTAGTTTACGTGAACGGGTACTTCAAGAAGCTCATCAGTCTCGATTCTCTATCCATCCAGGTACAAATAATATGTATAAAGATCTGAAACAATTTTATTGGTGGCCGTGAATAAAAAGAAGCATTGCTCAGCATGTGGAAGGTTGTACTACTTGTAAGAAGGTAAAGATTGAACATCAAAAGCCGTTTGGTTAGTTACAACGTTTAGAAATACCGATGTGGAAATGGGATCAAATTACTACAGATTTCATCATGAAATTACCAAGGACTCCGAAAGGGTTTGATGCTATTTGGGTGATCGTTGACAGGTTGACCAAGTCTGCTCACTTCCTACCAATAAAAGAAACCTATTCATTGGAAAGATTAGCCAAACTGTATATCAACGAAATAGTAACACTGCATGGAGTTCCAATTTCGATTATCTCTGATCGTGACAGCCGTTTTACCTCAAGATTCTGGAGAAGTTTTCAAAAGGAAATGGGAACGCAGATAAAGTTAAGTACAACGTATCATCCCCAAACTGACGGTCAGAGTGAACGAACGATTCAGACTTTGGAAAATATGTTACGAGCCTGCATTGTTGACTTTGGGGGAGCATGGGATAAGCACTTACCACTGATAGAATTTGCCTACAACAACAGTTACCATTCCAGCATACAAGCGGCACCGTTTGAAGTTTTGTATGGTAGAAAATGCCGAACGCCTCTGTGTTGGAATGAAGTGGGAGAGAAACAATTAGCAGGGCCAGATATAGTCCAGTTGACCGCAAATAAGATTTCTCAGGTTCGGAAACGTTTGAAAGTAGCACAAGACAGACCGAAAAGCTACGCCGACCGACGTCGAAAACCGCTAGAATTCCAAGTTGGAGATTTTGTGATGTTAAAAGTCTCGCCTTGGAAAGGAGTCATTCGATTCGGGAAACAAGGTAAGCTGAGTCCGAGGTACATTGGACCGTTTGCAATTACAGAAAGGATCGGCGAAGTAGCCTACAGGTTGGATCTTTCGACAGAGTTAAGCAGAATTCATAACGCATTTCATGTATCGAATTTCCAAAAGTGTTTGGTTACGCCAGATCAGGCAGTTTCTCTACCAGATATTCAAGTTGATGAAAAGCTGAATTATGTGGAGGAACCTGAAGCCATAGTTGACCACCAAGTTAAAGTGTTGCGGAATAAAGAGATCAGACAAGTGAAAGTTCAGTGTAGACATCATAGGGGTCAGGATGCTACTTGTGAATCAGAAGCAGAAATGAGAACTAAGTATCCTCACCCTTTTGCCTAAATCGAATTCCGGGACGGAATTCTTTTAAGGGGGAGATGATGTAATACCCCGGGTAAGTTCGTTAGTTAAATGTTAGTTCCGTTAAATTTTTGTTAACTTTAAAGTTTAAGGTTTAGGGTAAGTTTGGTTAATTTAGAGGTTTAAAGGTGTTTTAGTCATTCATGGATAGTTTAGGGGCTAAAGTGGTAAAGTGATTGAGATAATATCCCTTTTGATGAAATCAAATATTTCATAATTCCAAAATATCCAGAATTTCAGTGTGTGAGTGTATGTGTATTGAGAGCAAAAGAAGAAAAGAGAAGAAGTAAAGCTAGTGTAAGATCCCACATTGGTTGGGGAGGGGAACAAAGGTTGCCTTATAAGAGGAACTTGATACCTCCCCTATCAGACGCGTTTTAAAACCGTGAGTCCGGGTGTGTGGTCAAAGCGGACAATATCTGGTACGGTTGGCCTGGGATGTTACAGATGGTATCAGAGCCGGGAACCGGACTGGTGTGCCAGCGAGGACGCTGGGCTCCCAAGGGGGGTGGATTGTAAGATCCCACATTGGTTGGGGAGGGGAACAAAGGTTGCCTTATAAGAGGAACTTGATACCTCCCCTATCAGACGCGTTTTAAAACCGTGAGTCCGGGTGTGTGGACAAAGCGGACAATATCTGGTACGGTTGGCCTGGGATGTTACAGCTAGGGATTCATTTGGTGTGCTTGGAAGTGAATTAAGGTATGTTCCTTTATAATTTATGTTTGTAATTGCTAGTAGGAAGTTTCTGTCGGATTAAAATCATCAAAATCGGTCTGGTGTAAATCACAGTCGAATTCTGGGCAGAAATAGGGCTAACCGACAGAAGTGTCCGGACACAATATGAATGTGTTCGGGTAGTATTGTTGATAGTGTCCGGGTAGTTTTGTTGGTGGTGTCCGGACGGATTCTTTATCCGGGTAAGTTCCTTTTTCCTATGTTTTCCGGATAGAATTAGATACCGGATGGTATCCGGATTACTTTGGTATCCGGATGTCGTCCAGATTGTTTTAAGTTGTCCGGAAAGGACATGTTGTCCAGATTGTCCTAGCTGTCCGGAAAGTTCTGATTGTGTCCGGAAACTTAGGCTGTTTGGTCATTTTTGAGATTTCAAATACTTTTAACTAGCGGAACCCCCGTGTTAAGTCGCCGTAGGGAAACAATGGAGGATAAGAGTTTGATAGGTTAAATAGGATTCTCAGCCTACTAAAGAGTCTTATGTGTTCTATATGGTTAAGAGATACTTGTATTTAATAGTTTCAGATACTGTGGATTTGAGGTGAAAGCTGACCTATTTTTGAGAAAGCTTGGAGAACGTTTTGATAAATCAAACAGGTGAGTTTTACTTTAAAACGTTTTGAAACTGGAATACATATATGCGTGGATTGGAAATGTGATAGATGGTATGCTTATGTGTTTATGTATGTAATATGATATATTGAGATATTGTATTTACATGAGTATTCTATGATACGAGAATACGTGGCCGGGCTTAGGACCGGTGTGTTGGCTGTAATATTCGTACAGCGTTGTTGGCTGTAATTGTCGTACAGTGAAGTTAATTTATTAGTTGGCTTGCAACTAACTAATATGGCCAGGAGAATGAGATGGGATAATAAGTGATGATTGAGTCATAACTGATAATTGTGTTTGTATTATGTGAATGTTGGTGTGCAAAGGATTTTCAAAGAAACAAGGATTTTCTCACTTAGACCATTAGGTCTAACCCTCATTTTGTTTTAAATATGTATTCCAGGTCGAGGATCAAGTAAGAGCAAATAAGAAGGTTAAACCGAGAATAGCTTTTGGGAGGACTATGTAGTTGAAGACTATGATGTGTTTTGTTGTTACAATATTTTATTAGTAATGATGTAATTTACCATGTAAACGTTTGTAATGAGGTACTGAATGTCTGTAAAAGACTAGGGGACCGTATTTGTTATGCAATGTATGCTAATTGAACTATGTTTGGAAATCCGGGTCGTTACATTGGACCACTCGGTATTGTTGTTGGACACTTTTTCTAAGATTTGATATCCTTCATTGTAGGTTTTACTCGTGAATGTTCCACCGGCTGTTGCATCTAAGATGATTTTGGCTGCATTGGAAAGACCATTGTAAAAGGTCTCCAATTGGATGCAATGTGGGATGCCATGATGTGGGCACTTTCGAAGTAAATCTTTAAATCGTTCCCATGCATCCGAAACAGCCTCATCTTCTTCTTGCCTAAACAAAATTATATCATTTCGAAACCTTACATTCCTCGTTGGAGGAAAGTATTTTTGCAAAAATTTATCGGCAAGTTCTTGCCAAGTGGTTATCGAGTGAGGTGCATGCGAGTTTAGCCATAACTTTGCCTTATCCCTTAGTGAAAAAGGGAAAAGTCTTAGTCTTAACGCTTCATCACTCACACCTTGCAATTCAAAGGAATCAGTCATTTCCAAGAAAGATTTTAAGTGCGAGTGCGGATCCTCAGATGGTGATCCTCCAAACTGACCCATGGCTTGGATCATTTGAAACATCACCGGTTTGAGTTCAAAATGAGTTGCAACAATGTTGGGTCTTAAAATTCTGGAGCTCAAATCACCAACTCCGGAAGTAGCGTAGTCCCGTATTTTTCGATCTTTGCTATCGGCAATCGTCACTTTGGTCTCCACTATAGGTGGTGGTATTGCTGCCATGTTTACAGTTGGGATCACAAAGGGTTGTCGATTTGTGTTCTTGTTTTTACGTCTTCTTCGAAAAGTTTTCTCTATTTCAAGATCGATTGGTACCAAAAGTTCGTGTTGTTGCCGTGGCATGCAACACGAACAGCTTAGAAAAACAAGTTACTCGGATGCTGGCAGATTTGCGATGCCGTAGTAATTTGATCATATCTCACTGATTAAGACACCGATTGATGCGATTCAAAAGGCCCTGGATTCCTAAGACACAGATGAACAATTTTAGTGTTTTGAGAATTCAGAGATTCAAAATTTATAAGGGTCATATGCATCGTTGAAGTAGACAACAGTGTGCTGATGGAAAGCTGATGGACAGATCTGCGCGACTGTGGTAAATCAACCATATCTTTGTCGTACGAGCTCGAAAAGAGGTGATTCAAGATGATCTAAATATATAACAAACAAATAAAAAATGTTTGTCTTTTGAGTTCTTGCAAAATCCAGAGGTAAAATGGTCTAAATCAGTGTCAAAGTAAGTGTAACACTTCTGTTAAGCTTCTGCCGAGCGGCGACCAAGCCTCTGCCGCACGTGACCAAGCCTCTGCCGCACGCGACCAACCTCCGCCGAGCAGCGACAACCTCTGTCGAGCCGCGACCAAACCTCTGTAGAGCCTTTGTCAAGCGTTTGTCAAGCCACGGTCATTTTTTTTTTGTCGACCACTCAGACCAACTTCTGGCGACAACTCATACTTTGGCTCAGATTTTTGCGACCACCCTCTATGGTACTGTTCACCACAGAGCCTCTGTGAAACCCGACAGAGCCTCTGTGGACTGAACCTCTGCGACCGAACCTCAGAGCCCGTAGCCCAACGTCTTAGTACTTGCTGTCAGATTTGCGCACCTGTCGTATTTTCAACAGAACTCCCTCCTCAAAGCTCCAAATTTGATGAGTCCAGTTGCGTTGAACTCGTAAGACAAAGATGAAACTTTTTCATGTTTTGAGTTTGGTCTGAATCGGTGTTCTTCTTGGTCAGAATCTCTGCTAAAGTCAGTATACATCTGCTGGACAGAAAGTTGTGTTTCACAAAAATCATCATCAGAGCTTTGTCGGCACTACGAGCAACCTCTGCCGCACAACCTCTACCGGCCAACCTCTGTGGTACTGTTCACCACAGAGCCTCTGTGAAATCCGACAAAGCCTCTGTGGACTGAACCTCTGCGACTCAACCTCAGAGCCCGATTTTTGTTTACTTGCTATCATCTTTGCGCTGCTTCAGAAACATGCGCATAACTTTTGACTCGGTGCTCCAAATTACTCGATTCTAGTTGCATTGGAAAGATAATTCACAGACGCACGACTTTAATGTTTTGCGTTTTCTCAAATTATGTGTGCTGATATGCCGAAAACAGCTTCAAAGTCTACTGTAAGGTGCTGGACCGAAAGCATTGCATTTAATTCATGCTCCTTCCGCTTTCAAGAACGGTGTTCTCATTGCTTCTACGTAATTCAGTGTAGGACCAGTACTTCAGATATGTTCAAATCAGAGTTTTTGGCCGGTAATTTTTAAACTCTGATCCCCCGCACCTTGTATTTTTTTTAAGTGGAATTATTTGTGTTGTTGGATATTCCTAACAAATGTGGAATCATCAAAGATGATTACCAACACTTTCTGATTCTTATAGGATATCTAATTTCAAATTGAGCTTAAATGAAATTTACTGCTCAATTTGAGGGGGAGAAAACAAATCAGATCTGACCATGTTCGTGTAAAGGTAAAATTTCTAAACCTTTAAACTCATCATTTTTAGAGAAAGGCCATCTTTAGAATGATAAAACCTCTTTCAAATGGTCAAACCACTTCTACATGCTAAAATGCTTTATCTGCTATAGAAGTTTGGATTTTAAATGCTTTTCTGAGACTTCAAAGAGTCAGTGTGTGGAACAATACAATCTTTAGGACAACAATTTTCACGGGATCAATGTGTGAGCATATACAGCACTTCTATGGATTCACTTAAACCTGTGTTTCCTACCAAAGAAGTAAACCCTGAGTGTTTGAGAGGTGAAGGGTCTACATCAAAGAGTGGGGGAGATAACTCATCTGAGTTTTTCTCATCGTGCTTAAGAGGTAAAATTTAAAAAGAGAGTTTGGTTAGATGTGAGCTACATGATAAAAATAAAGAGGGTGTGAGAACAGAGTCAAAAGAAATATACAACTCTGCACTATCTTTTTCTGAGTAGGACAAGCCACATTACTGATTTATCACGACTCTTTGGTGATTATCATTGAAACAGGCAATTAGCCCATGCCAACTCTTGAATTAACCCCACCAGCTACTCACTTCCTTCTCCACAAGGAACTGTTTCACTTTTCCACGGGGAAGCAGCACATATGTTATCTGATCTTTCTTTGGAAGGTTAGATATTGAAAAGAAGGAAAGTTGCCCCACCTTCACACTTCACTCATGCACATTGAGTCTGTGGAAACCTGTTATGTCCAAACAGTTTACATACTTTTGAGCTTAATAGATAATATTCTATTTTCTTCCACACAATATCACGAATCTTTGTGATTCCACATGCTTATCTATGTGATATTTCCAAGAACAGTTTGAGAAGTTTATTTTTTAATTTACTTCAATGATAACTGGAAGTCCTATCAGATCTTCATCATTGCCAACTCTGAGCATAGGCCACATAATTTTTTTAATTGTTGTGATAATAGTTGCTATTGTGCTTCTATGTTAGATGATTACCCCTGGTTACTTATTCTTTAATGCAGTTTCTCATGAGCCGAATATGCTTGCTACTCAACCATCTTATCAGTTTATCTACCAACGACTATTACTCAAACTGGTTATACAAGCTTCCGCACTTTAAATCGTTCTCTGATTGTTTGAGTTTAATCTATGGGAGATAACTGGGATCTGAAAAGCAAAGCAACATTCAAGGGGGAGTTAAATAAGAAAATGAAGCAACTGACATTGTGGAAGATCAGGAAAAGAAGACTCTCACAAGACTTGAAGATTGACACTCCAACGCCTCTAAAGAAAGCAAGGGGGAGACTACAAGATGATGCTTTCTTTATAAAAAATTAAGGGGGGAGATTGTTAGCTTTATTAGCCTCTAATTTATATAAATGTTTTATAAAGAATAGTGTCAAGGACTTATTTGTATTTGTTGAGTGTCAAGGGCTAAAATTGTAAATAACCAATTGTTGTATTGGTTATAAAGTCATGTTTTAGAGTAATTTTAGGTCAATCCTCTATTTTCAATATTCATACATACGCAGAATGCAAGAGAGCTTCAAAGAGTGAGTTGTTCTTCATTTCCTATATTGTAAACTCTTCTCTTTATCAATCAATACAAAGATTATTGCTATTATTATTGTTACTTGTTATATCTGGGTTCCTACAGCTGCTACCTAACATTTTCGACGAATTGAAGAAGTGTCAAGTAGAAGCCTATCAAGAAGAACATTTGAAATCAGAACGGTTAGTCGGGATATCAGCATTGCTTGTAAAAGATGATCGTGGGTTATTGTGTCTGGGGAATAGAATTTGGGTGCCTCGTTTGGGTAGTTTACGTGAACGGGTACTTCAAGAAGCTCATCAGTCTCGATTCTCTATCCATCCAGGTACAAATAATATGTATAAAGATCTGAAACAATTTTATTGGTGGCCGTGAATAAAAAGAAGCATTGCTCAGCATGTGGAAGGTTGTACTACTTGTAAGAAGGTAAAGATTGAACATCAAAAGCCGTTTGGTCAGTTGCAACGTTTAGAAATACCGATGTGGAAATGGGATCAAATTACTACAGATTTCATCATGAAGTTACCAAGGACTCCGAAAGGGTTTGATGCTATTTGGGTGATCGTTGACAGGTTGACCAAGTCTGCTCACTTCCTACCAATAAAAGAAACCTATTCATTGGAAAGATTAGCCAAACTGTATATCAACGAAATAGTAACACGGCATGGAGTTCCAATTTCGATTATCTCTGATCGTGACAGCCGTTTTACCTCAAGATTCTGGAGAAGTTTTCAAAAGGAAATGGGAACGCAGATAAAGTTAAGTACAACGTATCATCCCCAAACTGACGGTCAGAGTGAACGAACGATTCAGACTTTGGAAAATATGTTACGAGCCTGCATTGTTGACTTTGGGGGATCATGGGATAAGCACTTACCACTGATAGAATTTGCCTACAACAACAGTTACCATTCCAGCATACAAGCGGCACCGTTTGAAGTTTTGTATGGTAGAAAATGCCGAACGCCTCTGTGTTGGAATGAAGTGGGAGAGAAACAGTTAGCAGGGCCAGATATAGTCCAGTTGACCGCATATAAGATTTCTCAGGTTCGGAAACGTTTGAAAGTAGCACAAGACAGACCGAAAAGCTACGCCGACCGACGTCGAAAACCGCTAGAATTCCAAGTTGGAGATTTTGTGATGTTAAAAGTCTCGCCTTGGAAAGGAGTCATTCGATTCGGGAAACAAGGTAAGCTGAGTCCGAGGTACATTGGACCGTTTGCAATTACAGAAAGGATCGGCGAAGTAGCCTACAGGTTGGATCTTTCGTCAGAGTTAAGCAGAATTCATAACGCATTTCATGTATCGAATTTCCAAAAGTGTTTGGTTACGCCAGATCAGGCAGTTTCTCTACCAGATATTCAAGTTGATGAAAAGCTGAATTATGTGGAGGAACCTGAAGCCATAGTTGACCACCAAGTTAAAGTGTTGCGGAATAAAGAGATCAGACAAGTGAAAGTTCAGTGTAGACATCATAGGGGTCAGGATGCTACTTGGGAATCAGAAGCAGAAATGAGAACTAAGTATCCTCACCTTTTTGCCTAAATCGAATTCCGGGACGGAATTCTTTTAAGGGGGAGATGATGTAATACCCCGGGTAAGTTCGTTAGTTAAATGTTAGTTCCGTTAAATTTTTGTTAACTTTAAAGTTTAAGGTTTAGGGTAAGTTTGGTTAATTTAGAGGTTTAAAGGTGTTTTAGTCATTCATGGATAGTTTAGGGGCTAAAGTGGTAAAGTGATTGAGATAATATCCCTTTTGATGAAATCAAATATTTCATAATTCCAAAATATCCAGAATTTCAGTGTGTGAGTGTATGTGTATTGAGAGCAAAAGAAGAAAAGAGAAGAAGTAAAGCTAGTGTAAGATCCCACATTGGTTGGGGAGGGAAACAAAGGTTGCCTTATAAGAGGAACTTGATACCTCCCCTATCAGACGCGTTTTAAAACCGTGAGTCCGGGTGTGTGGTCAAAGCGGACAATATCTGGTACGGTTGGCCTGGGATGTTACAGATGGTATCAGAGCCGGGAACCGGACTGGTGTGCCAGCGAGGACGCTGGGCTCCCAAGGGGGGTGGATTGTAAGATCCCACATTGGTTGGGGAGGGGAACAAAGGTTGCCTTATAAGAGGAACTTGATACCTCCCCTATCAGACGCGTTTTAAAACCGTGAGTCCGGGTGTGTGGACAAAGCGGACAATATCTGGTACGGTTGGCCTGGGATGTTACAGCTAGGGATTCATTTGGTGTGCTTGGAAGTGAATTAAGGTATGTTCCTTTATAATTTATGTTTGTAATTGCTAGTAGGAAGTTTCTGTCGGATTAAAATCATCAAAATCGGTCTGGTGTAAATCACAGTCGAATTCTGGGCAGAAATAGGGCTAACCGACAGAAGTGTCCGGACACAATATGAATGTGTTCGGGTAGTATTGTTGATAGTGTCCGGGTAGTTTTGTTGGTGGTGTCCGGACGGATTCTTTATCCGGGTAAGTTCCTTTTTCCTATGTTTTCCGGATAGAATTAGATACCGGATGGTATCCGGATTACTTTGGTATCCGGATGTCGTCCAGATTGTTTTAAGTTGTCCGGAAAGGACATGTTGTCCAGATTGTCCTAGCTGTCCGGAAAGTTCTGATTGTGTCCGGAAACTTAGGCTGTTTGGTCATTTTTGAGATTTCAAATACTTTTAACTAGCGGAACCCCCGTGTTAAGTCGCCGTAGGGAAACAATGGAGGATAAGAGTTTGATAGGTTAAATAGGATTCTCAGCCTACTAAAGAGTCTTATGTGTTCTATATGGTTAAGAGATACTTGTATTTAATAGTTTCAGATACTGTGGATTTGAGGTGAAAGCTAACCTATTTTTGAGAAAGCTTGGAGAACGTTTTGATAAATCAAACAGGTGAGTTTTACTTTAAAACGTTTTGAAACTGGAATACATATATGCGTGGATTGGAAATGTGATAGATGGTATGCTTATGTGTTTATGTATGTAATATGATATATTGAGATATTGTATTTACATGAGTATTCTATGATACGAGAATACGTGGCCGGGCTTAGGACCGGTGTGTTGGCTGTAATATTCGTACAGCGTTGTTGGCTGTAATTGTCGTACAGTGAAGTTAATTTATTAGTTGGCTTGCAACTAACTAATATGGCCAGGAGAATGAGATGGGATAATAAGTGATGATTGAGTCATAACTGATAATTGTGTTTGTATTATGTGAATGTTGGTGTGCAAAGGATTATCAAAGAAACAGGGATTTTCTCACTTAGACCATTAGGTCTAACCCTCATTTTGTTTTAAATATGTATTCCAGGTCGAGGATCAAGTAAGAGCAAATAAGAAGGTTAAACCGAGAATAGCTTTTGGGAGGACTATGTAGTTGAAGACTATGATGTGTTTTGTTGTTACAATATTTTATTAGTAATGATGTAATTTACCATGTAAACGTTTGTAATGAGGTACTGAATGTCTGTAAAAGACTAGGGGACCGTATTTGTTATGCAATGTATGCTAATTGAACTATGTTTGGAAATCCGGGTCGTTACATTGGACCACTCGGTATTGTTGTTGGACACTTTTTCTAAGATTTGATATCCTTCATTGTAGGTTTTACTCGTGAATGTTCCACCGGCTGTTGCATCTAAGATGATTTTGGCTGCATTGGAAAGACCATTGTAAAAGGTCTCCAATTGGATGCAATGTGGGATGCCATGATGTGGGCACTTTCGAAGTAAATCTTTAAATCGTTCCCATGCATCCGAAACAGCCTCATCTTCTTCTTGCCTAAACAAAATTATATCATTTCGAAACCTTACATTCCTCGTTGGAGGAAAGTATTTTTGCAAAAATTTATCGGCAAGTTCTTGCCAAGTGGTTATCGAGTGAGGTGCATGCGAGTTCAGCCATAACTTTGCCTTATCCCTTAGTGAAAAAGGGAAAAGTCTTAGTCTTAACGCTTCATCACTCACACCTTGCAATTCAAAGGAATCAGTCATTTCCAAGAAAGATTTTAAGTGCGAGTGCGGATCCTCAGATGGTGAACCTCCAAACTGACCCATGGCTTGGATCATTTGAAACATCACCGGTTTGAGTTCAAAATGAGTTGCAACAATGTTGGGTCTTAAAATTCTGGAGCTCAAATCACCAACTCCGGAAGTAGCGTAGTCCCGTATTTTTCGATCTTTGCTATCGGCAATCGTCACTTTGGTCTCCACTATAGGTGGTGGTATTGCTGCCATGTTTACAGTTGGGATCACAAAGGGTTGTCGATTTGTGTTCTTGTTTTTACGTCTTCTTCGAAAAGTTTTCTCTATTTCAAGATCGATTGGTACCAAAAGTTCGTGTTGTTGCCGTGGCATGCAACACGAACAGCTTAGAAAAACAAGTTACTCGGATGCTGGCAGATTTGCGATGCCGTAGTAATTTGATCATATCTCACTGATTAAGACACCGATTGATGCGATTCAAAAGGCCCTGGATTCCTAAGACACAGATGAACAATTTTAGTGTTTTGAGAATTCAGAGATTCAAAATTTATAAGGGTCATATGCATCGTTGAAATAGACAACAGTGTGCTGATGGAAAGCTGATGGACAGATCTGCGCGACTGTGGTAAATCAACCATATCTTTGTCGTACGAGCTCGAAAAGAGGTGATTCAAGATGATCTAAATATATTACAAACAAATAAAAAATGTTTGTCTTTTGAGTTCTTGCAAAATCCAGAGGTAAAATGGTCTAAATCAGTGTCAAAGTAAGTGTAACACTTCTGTTAAGCTTCTGCCGAGCGGCGACCAAGCCTCTGCCGCACGCGACCAAGCCTCTGCCGCACGCGACCAACCTCCGCCGAGCAGCGACAACCTCTGTCGAGCCGCGACCAAACCTCTGCAGAGCCTTTGTCAAGCGTTTGTCAAGCCACGGTCATTTTTTTTTTGTCGACCACTCAGACCAACTTCTGGCGACAACTCATACTTTGGCTCAGATTTTTGCGACCACCCTCTATGGTACTGTTCACCACAGAGCCTCTGTGAAACCCGACAGAGCCTCTGTGGACTGAACCTCTGCGACCGAACCTCAGAGCCCGTAGCCCAACGTCTTAGTACTTGCTGTCAGATTTGCGCACCTGTCGTATTTTCAACAGAACTCCCTCCTCAAAGCTCCAAATTTGATGAGTCCAGTTGCGTTGAACTCGTAAGACAAAGATGAAACTTTTTCATGTTTTGAGTTTGGTCTGAATCGGTGTTCTTCTTGGTCAGAATCTCTGCTAAAGTCAGTATACATCTGCTGGACAGAAAGTTGTGTTTCACAAAAATCATCATCAGAGCTTTGTCGGCACTACGAGCAACCTCTGCCGCACAACCTCTGCCGGCCAACCTCTGTGGTACTGTTCACCACAGAGCCTCTGTGAAATCCGACAGAGCCTCTGTGGACTGAACCTCTGCGACTCAACCTCAGAGCCCGATTTTTGTTTACTTGCTATCATCTTTGCGCTGCTTCAGAAACATGCGCATAACTTTTGACTCGGTACTCCAAATTACTCGATTCCAGTTGCATTGGAAAGATAATTCACAGACGCACGACTTTGATGTTTTGCGTTTTCTCAAATTATGTGTGCTGATATGCCGAAAACAGCTTCAAAGTCTACTGTAAGGTGCTGGACCGAAAGCATTGCATTTAATTCATGCTCCTTCCGCTTTCAAGAACGGTGTTCTCATTGCTTCTACGTAATTCAGTGTAGGACCAGTACTTCAGATATGTTCAAATCAGAGTTTTTGGCCGGTAATTTTTAAACTCTGATCCCCCGCACCTTGTATTTTTTTTAAGTGGAATTATTTGTGTTGTTGGATATTCCTAACAAATGTGGAATCATCAAAGATGATTACCAACACTTTCTGATTCTTATAGGATATCTAATTTCAAATTGAGCTTAAATGAAATTTACTGCTCAATTTGAGGGGGAGAAAACAAATCAGATCTGACCATGTTCGTGTAAAGGTAAAATTTCTAAACCTTTAAACTCATCATTTTTAGAGAAAGGCCATCTTTAGAATGATAAAACCTCTTTCAAATGGTCAAACCACTTCTACATGCTAAAATGCTTTATCTGCTATAGAAGTTTGGATTTTAAATGCTTTTCTGAGACTTCAAAGAGTCAGTGTGTGGAACAATACAATCTTTAGGACAACAATTTTCACGGGATCAATGTGTGAGCATATATAGCACTTCTATGGATTCACTTAAACCTGTGTTTCCTACCAAAGAAGTAAACCCTGAGTGTTTGAGAGGTGAAGGGTCTACATCAAAGAGTGGGGGAGATAACTCATCTGAGTTTTTCTCATCGTGCTTAAGAGGTAAAATTTAAAAAGAGTGTTTGGTTAGATGTGAGCTACATGATAAAAAGAAAGAGGGTGTGAGAACAGAGTCAAAAGAAATATACAACTCTGCACTATCTTTTTCTGAGTAGGACAAGCCACATTACTGATTTATCACGACTCTTTGGTGATTATCATTGAAACAGGCAATTAGCCCATGCCAACTCTTGAATTAACCCCACCAGCTACTCACTTCCTTCTCCACAAGGAACTGTTTCACTTTTCCACGGGGAAGCAGCACATATGTTATCTGATCTTTCTTTGGAAGGTTAGATATTGAAAAGAAGGAAAGTTGCCCCACCTTCACACTTCACTCATGCACATTGAGTCTGTGGAAACCTGTTATGTCCAAACAGTTTACACACTTTTGAGCTTAATAGATAATATTCTATTTTCTTCCACACAATATCACGAATCTTTGTGATTCCACATGCTTATCTATGTGATATTTCCAAGAACAGTTTGAGAAGTTTATTTTTTAATTTACTTCAATGATAACTGGAAGTCCTATCAGATCTTCATCATTGCCAACTCTGAGCATAGGCCACATAATTTTTTTAATTGTTGTGATAATAGTTGCTATTGTGCTTCTATGTTAGATGATTACCCCTGGTTACTTATTCTTTAATGCAGTTTCTCATGAGCCGAATATGCTTGCTACTCAACCATCTTATCAGTTTATCTACCAACGACTATTACTCAAACTGGTTATACAAGCTTCCGCACTTTAAATCGTTCTCTGATTGTTTGGGTTTAATCTATGGGAGATAACTGGGATCTGAAAAGCAAAGCAACATTCAAGGGGGAGTTAAATAAGAAATTGAAGCAACTGACATTGTGGAAGATCAGGAAAAGAAGACTCTCACAAGACTTGAAGATTGACACTCCAACGCCTCTAAAGAAAGCAAGGGGGAGACTACAAGATGATGCTTTCTTTATAAAACATTAGGGGGGAGATTGTTAGCTTTATTAGCCTCTAATTTATATAAATGTTTTATAAAGAATAGTGTCAAGGACTTATTTGTATTTGTTGAGTGTCAAGGGCTAAAATTGTAAATAACCAATTGTTGTATTGGTTATAAAGTCATGTTTTAGAGTAATTTTAGGTCAAGCCTCTATTTTCAATATTCATACATACGCAGAAAGCAAGAGAGCTTCAAAGAGTGAGTTGTTCTTCATTTCCTATATTGTAAACTCTTCTCTTTATCAATCAATACAAAGATTATTGCTATTATTATTGTTACTTGTTATATCTGGGTTCCTACAGCTGCTACCTAACATTTTCGACGAATTGAAGAAGTGTCAAGTAGAAGCCTATCAAGAAGAACATTTGAAATCAGAACGGTTAGTCGGGATATCAGCATTGCTTGTAAAAGATGATCGTGGGTTATTGTGTCTGGGGAATAGAATTTGGGTGCCTCGTTTGGGTAGTTTACGTGAACGGGTACTTCAAGAAGCTCATCAGTCTCGATTCTCTATCCATCCAGGTACAAATAATATGTATAAAGATCTGAAACAATTTTATTGGTGGCCGTGAATAAAAAGAAGCATTGCTCAGCATGTGGAAGGTTGTACTACTTGTAAGAAGGTAAAGATTGAACATCAAAAGCCATTTGGTCAGTTGCAACGTTTAGAAATACCGATGTGGAAATGGGATCAAATTACTACAGATTTCATCATGAAGTTACCAAGGACTCCGAAAGGGTTTGATGCTATTTGGGTGATCGTTGACAGGTTGACCAAGTCTGCTCACTTCCTACCAATAAAAGAAACCTATTCATTGGAAAGATTAGCCAAACTGTATATCAACGAAATAGTAACACGACATGGAGTTCCAATTTCGATTATCTCTGATCGTGACAGCCGTTTTACCTCAAGATTCTGGAGAGGTTTTCAAAAGGAAATGGGAACGCAGATAAAGTTAAGTACAACGTATCATCCCCAAACTGACGGTCAGAGTGAACGAACGATTCAGACTTTGGAAAATATGTTACGAGCCTGCATTGTTGACTTTGGGGGATCATGGGATAAGCACTTACCACTGATAGAATTTGCCTACAACAACAGTTACCATTCCAGCATACAAGCGGCACCGTTTGAAGTTTTGTATGGTAGAAAATGCCGAACGCCTCTGTGTTGGAATGAAGTGGGAGAGAAACAGTTAGCAGGGCCAGATATAGTCCAGTTGACCGCAGATAAGATTTCTCAGGTTCGGAAACGTTTGAAAGTAGCACAAGACAGACCGAAAAGCTACGCCGACCGACGTCGAAAACCGCTAGAATTCCAAGTTGGAGATTTTGTGATGTTAAAAGTCTCGCCTTGGAAAGGAGTCATTCGATTCGGGAAACAAGGTAAGCTGAGTCCGAGGTACATTGGACCGTTTGCAATTACAGAAAGGATCGGCGAAGTAGCCTACAAGTTGGATCTTTCGTCAGAGTTAAGCAGAATTCATAACGCATTTCATGTATCGAATTTCCAAAAGTGTTTGGTTACGCCAGATCAGGCAGTTTCTCTACCAGATATTCAAGTTGATGAAAAGCTGAATTATGTGGAGGAACCTGAAGCCATAGTTGACCACCAAGTTAAAGTGTTGCGGAATAAAGAGATCAGACAAGTGAAAGTTCAGTGTAGACATCATAGGGGTCAGGATGCTACTTGGGAATCAGAAGCAGAAATGAGAACTAAGTATCCTCACCTTTTTGCCTAAATCGAATTCCGGGACGGAATTCTTTTAAGGGGGAGATGATGTAATACCCCGGGTAAGTTCGTTAGTTAAATGTTAGTTCCGTTAAATTTTTGTTAACTTTAAAGTTTAAGGTTTAGGGTAAGTTTGGTTAATTTAGAGGTTTAAAGGTGTTTTAGTCATTCATGGATAGTTTAGGGGCTAAAGTGGTAAAGTGATTGAGATAATATCCCTTTTGATGAAATCAAATATTTCATAATTCCAAAATATCCAGAATTTCAGTGTGTGAGTGTATGTGTATTGAGAGCAAAAGAAGAAAAGAGAAGAAGTAAAGCTAGTGTAAGATCCCACATTGGTTGGGGAGGGGAACAAAGGTTGCCTTATAAGAGGAACTTGATACCTCCCCTATCAGACGCGTTTTAAAACCGTGAGTCCGGGTGTGTGGTCAAAGCGGACAATATCTGGTACGGTTGGCCTGGGATGTTACAGATGGTATCAGAGCCGGGAACCGGACTGGTGTGCCAGCGAGGACGCTGGGCTCCCAAGGGGGGTGGATTGTAAGATCCCACATTGGTTGGGGAGGGGAACAAAGGTTGCCTTATAAGAGGAACTTGATACCTCCCCTATCAGACGCGTTTTAAAACCGTGAGTCCGGGTGTGTGGACAAAGCGGACAATATCTGGTACGGTTGGCCTGGGATGTTACAGCTAGGGATTCATTTGGTGTGCTTGGAAGTGAATTAAGGTATGTTCCTTTATAATTTATGTTTGTAATTGCTAGTAGGAAGTTTCTGTCGGATTAAAATCATCAAAATCGGTCTGGTGTAAATCACAGTCGAATTCTGGGCAGAAATAGGGCTAACCGACAGAAGTGTCCGGACACAATATGAATGTGTTCGGGTAGTATTGTTGATAGTGTCCGGGTAGTTTTGTTGGTGGTGTCCGGACGGATTCTTTATCCGGGTAAGTTCCTTTTTCCTATGTTTTCCGGATAGAATTAGATACCGGATGGTATCCGGATTACTTTGGTATCCGGATGTCGTCCAGATTGTTTTAAGTTGTCCGAAAAGGACATGTTGTCCAGATTGTCCTAGCTGTCCGGAAAGTTCTGATTGTGTCCGGAAACTTAGCCTGTTTGGTCATTTTTGAGATTTCAAATACTTTTAACTAGCGGAACCCCCGTGTTAAGTCGCCGTAGGGAAACAATGGAGGATAAGAGTTTGATAGGTTAAATAGGATTCTCATCCTACTAAAGAGTCTTATGTGTTCTATATGGTTAAGAGATACTTGTATTTAATAGTTTCAGATACTGTGGATTTGAGGTGAAAGCTGACCTATTTTTGAGAAAGCTTGGAGAACGTTTTGATAAATCAAACAGGTGAGTTTTACTTTAAAACGTTTTGAAACTGGAATACATATATGCGTGGATTGGAAATGTGATAGATGGTATGCTTATGTGTTTATGTATGTAATATGATATATTGAGATATTGTATTTACATGAGTATTCTATGATACGAGAATACGTGGCCGGGCTTAGGACCGGTGTGTTGGCTGTAATATTCGTACAACGTTGTTGGCTGTAATTGTCGTACAGTGAAGTTAATTTATTAGTTGGCTTGCAACTAACTAATATGGCCAGGAGAATGAGATGGGATAATAAGTGATGATTGAGTCATAACTGATAATTGTGTTTGTATTATGTGAATGTTGGTGTGCAAAGGATTTTCAAAGAAAAAGGGATTTTCTCACTTAGACCATTAGGTCTAACCCTCATTTTGTTTTAAATATGTATTCCAGGTCGAGGATCAAGTAAGAGCAAATAAGAAGGTTAAACTGAGAATAGCTTTTGGGAGGACTATGTAGTTGAAGACTATGATGTGTTTTGTTGTTACAATATTTTATTAGTAATGATGTAATTTACCATGTAAACGTTTGTAATGAGGTACTGAATGTCTGTAAAAGACTAGGGGACCGTATTTGTTATGCAATGTATGCTAATTGAACTATGTTTGGAAATCCGGGTCGTTACATTGGACCACTCGGTATTGTTGTTGGACACTTTTTCTAAGATTTGATATCCTTCATTGTAGGTTTTACTCGTGAATGTTCCACCGGCTGTTGCATCTAAGATGATTTTGGCTGCATTGGAAAGACCATTGTAAAAGGTCTCCAATTGGATGCAATGTGGGATGCCATGATGTGGGCACTTTCGAAGTAAATCTTTAAATCGTTCCCATGCATCCGAAACAGCCTCATCTTCTTCTTGCCTAAACAAAATTATATCATTTCGAAACCTTACATTCCTCGTTGGAGGAAAGTATTTTTGCAAAAATTTATCGGCAAGTTCTTGCCAAGTGGTTATCGAGTGAGGTGCATGCGAGTTCAGCCATAACTTTGCCTTATCCCTTAGTGAAAAAGGGAAAAGTCTTAGTCTTAACGCTTCATCACTCACACCTTGCAATTCAAAGGAATCAGTCATTTCCAAGAAAGATTTTAAGTGCGAGTGCGGATCCTCAGATGGTGATCCTCCAAACTGACCCATGGCTTGGATCATTTGAAACATCACCGGTTTGAGTTCAAAATGAGTTGCAACAATGTTGGGTCTTAAAATTCTGGAGCTCAAATCACCAACTCCGGAAGTAGCGTAGTCCCGTATTTTTCGATCTTTGCTATCGGCAATCGTCACTTTGGTCTCCACTATAGGTGGTGGTATTGCTGCCATGTTTACAGTTGGGATCACAAAGGGTTGTCGATTTGTGTTCTTGTTTTTACGTCTTCTTCGAAAAGTTTTCTCTATTTCAAGATCGATTGGTACCAAAAGTTCGTGTTGTTGCCGTGGCATGCAACACGAACAGCTTAGAAAAACAAGTTACTCGGGCTCGAACAAAAACTAATGTCTTGAGATTTAAAATCACGCTAGTCCCCGGCGACGGCACCAAAAACTTGGTACGTGCGAAATATGTGTTTTAATCGCAGTGGGTTGCAAACTGTCCACAATGGGAAGTGCAAGTGTACACTGTCCACTATGATCGTCACAGCAAGTAATAGTTGGTAAAATACCAGAATCAAATCCACAGAGACTGGACAATCAAGACAATATGGTTCTCATGAGCTCCTTTTGCATGTTTCAATTAGAGAGGAAGCAATAGTTTGGTTTGTTTGGTGAAATAGCTACTTTAACGATTTTACTAAGGTTTAAAAGAAGGAATGTAGGTTAGATTTTCTCTAGATTTTATACCAAATACCTGGTCCTAAAAATGATCCTTGTATTCGAGGTGGGCATTTTCGCTAGAAAAGCCCGGTTACAAAATACTCACACCGTTAGATAAAAATCTCATACTCTTAGTAATTATTGTTTTGTCAATGGTAATCTCATAATGGACCTTTTCAGGCCTCGATGGAATGTGTAGAGACAAATACTCTAAGTGTTTTTAGAATACACCAACTAGCTTGCCTACTACTCCAGTGGGTTGAGATTAGCTCACTGTGCCGACCTCACTTTCGTAAGTGTGATAAGAATTCTTTCTAATCCCCTAGCAACATTCAAGCTCGTGTCACTGCGTTATACTTATTTCTAAGTTAAGAACTAGACTTTAGATCCTTGCAAGTGATCGGCTTGTTCGCATCCTTGGCTAAATATCGAGAATGAATGACCAAAACAAAAAATACTCTAAGTATAAAGATTACTCAAGCATTTTTATTAAAATCCAGGTACTTCTCCTTCCTACATCCCAAAGGATGTTTAGGCCATAACTAAAGTAAAGAAAACAAAAGAGTAGAAGTTACACATAATTAAACTGAAAGTGACTTGAATTAAACCCACAGTGGGGAACGAGAATTCGTCCCTGTCACTGTGTACTTCGAACTACAAGTTATACTAAGGAAATAAAATACAGAAATTTAAAGTTAACTACTGCAGTAAATGAGAGAAACTAATGTAGTAGTTGAGAAATTGCAAGAAATTAAGATCCTAATAAATGAGACCCAACACCCCTATTTATACTAAGAAGAAGGTTTGGGTCTTTACACAAAATTGGGTTATCTATAGTGTAAGGACTGGAGGTTTAAGCTGAAAATCAGCTCATTGGACAACTCTTCAATCCACCGAATTATAGCTCTTTTACCCAATGGGTTGTTCTCCTAGTCAACTTCTAAGTACAAAAGGTGTACTTGTTGCCATCTTCAAGGTAGATGCCATGTACTTTTCCAGCCCTTATTTCCCTGCCATTTGAACCTTCTAAACTCCAGAGTATTTAATCCCAACTACAAGTTTCTTTTTCTTTCTTCTCGGTTTGCTCGAATAGTGGGAAGCCGAAGTGGGCACAACAGTGGTCACTGCAAGATAAAACGTGAAAACACCCAAATTCCACCAAATAATTTATTAAAGACTATGGTTCACTCTTTTTTTGCTCATTTTCGAGAATTGTTCCAAGAATGGGGGTTTTTAGAAGCGGAATGGCTAAAATTGACAAAATAAAATGGAGAATAAAAGGAAATAATAACTCTAAAAATAGAGTTATCATGTCATAACCATGAACACCCGACAAGCAAAATTTAAAAACCTTTTTGAACTTGCCACTCCACTTTTTCAAATTTTGGGGGCAAACTGTTTGGGCAAAATTTCACCAGTCTCGACTGTTTGGGCAAAATTTCACCAGTCTCAACCACGACCAGAAAAGGTAAAACAACATGTTATGAACTATATCTTGTATTAAGATAAAGTCCCGACAAAGACCCAAAAAACCTCTGTCGTCACTTGATAACTCTATTTTTAGAGTTATTATTTCCTTGTATTTCCTATTTTATTATGTCAAATTTAGCCATTCCGCCTCTCAAAACCCCCATTCTTGGTATAAATCTCGAAAATGAGCAAAAGGAGCGAACCTTAGTGTTTAATAAACTTTTTGGTAGAATTTGGGTGTTTTTCACATTTTATCCTGCAGTGATCACTGTTGTGCCCACTCCGGCTGCCCACTATTCGAGCTGATCAAGAAAGACAAAAGAAACTACTAGTTGGGACTTAATTTGCTGGAGGAAGAAGATTCATTAGCAGGGAAATGGCTGGAGGAAGTACAAAATGGCAGCTACATTGAAGATTGCAACAAGTACTCCTTTATGTACTTGGAGATTGACTTGGAAAAGAGTCCATTGGGAAATTGGTTTGCACAAGGTGCTGATTTCTGCCACAACACAGCAGTTTTTACCCATTGGAAGACTCATCTCTTTTGTGTAATACCCAACTCTTTCTCCTAGTATATAAAGGAGCACTTGGGTTCATTTATTACAATCTTGGAATCTTACAATCATCTTGGGTTAAGTTTAGATAGTTGAATAGCTTTAATTTCTCTCATCTACCACATTAGTTTTAGTCTTTTAATTACTGCATTAACTTAGCTTTAATTTCTGTAATTTCCTTTCCTAAGTTAATTGTAGTTCGTAAAACACAGTGGACAGGGACGAATTCTCGTTCCCCGCTGTGAGTACTATTCAATCCACTATCAGTTTTATTATGTGCAAATCTTCATCATTTGTTTTCTTTACTTCGGAAATGTTAGGCTAAACATCCTTTGGGATGTAGGAAGGAGAAGTACCTGGATTTTATTAAAAATGCTTGAGTAATCTTTATACTTAGAATATTTGTTGTTTTGGTCATTCATTCCCGATATTTACCCAAAGATGCGAACAAGCCGATCACTTGCAAGGATCTAAAGTCTAGTTCTTAACTTAGAAATGAGTAGAACGCAGTGACACGAGCTTGAATGATGCTAGGGGATTCGAAAGAATTCTTATGACACTTACGAGAGTGAGGTCGGCATAGTGAGCTAATCTCTACCCACTGGAGTAGTAGGCAAGCTAATTTGTGTATTAAAAACACTTAGAGTATTTGTCTCTACACATTCCATCGAGGCCTGAAAAGGTCCATTTAGAGATTACCGTTGACAAAACAACAAGTACTAAGAGTATGGGATTTTTATCTAACGGTGTGAGTATTTTGTAACCGGGCTTTTCTAGCGAAAATGTCCACCACGAATACTAGGATCACTTCTAAGGACCGAGTATTTGAGATAAAATCTAGGGAAAATCCAACCTACATTCCTCCTTTTTAACATTTAGTAAAATCATTAAAGTAGCTATTTTCACCAAACAAAACCAAGTATTATTTTCCTCTCTAGTTGAAACTTGTAAAAGGAGCTCATAAGAACCGTATTGTCTTGATTGTCCAGTCCCTGTGGATTCGATTCTGGTATTTTACCAACTATTAGTTGTTGTGACGATCATAGTGGACAGTGTACACTTGCACTTCTCACTGTGGACAGATTGCAACCCACTGCGATTAAAACACATATTTCGCACGTGACAAGTTTTTGGCGCCGTTGCCGGGGACTGGCGTGATTTTAAATCTCAAGACATTAGTTTTTGTTCGAGCCCGAGTAACTCGTTTTTCTAAGCTTTTCGTGTTGCATGCCAAGGCAACAACACGAACCTTTGTTACCAATCGATCTTGAAATAGAGAAAACTTTTCGAAGAAGACGCAGAAACAGAAATCGACAACCCCCTGTGATCCCCACTGTAAACATGGCTGCAATACCGCCACCTGTAGTGGAGACCACAATCACGATTGCCGATAGCAAAGATCGAAAAATACGGGACTATGCTACTTCCGAAGTTAGTGATTTAGGCTCCGGGATTCGAAGGCCCGTCCTTGGAACAACGCATTTTGAACTCAAACCGGTGATGTTTTAAATGATCCAAGCCATGGGTCAATTTGGAGGATCGCCATCTGAGGATCCGCACTCACACTTAAAATCTTTTTTAGAAATGACCGATTCCTTTCAGTTGCAAGGTGTTAGTGATGAGGCATTAAGACTAAGGCTTTTCCCTTTTTCATTAAGGGACAAGGCGAAGTCTTGGCTGAACGCACATGCACCTCACTCGATAATCACTTGGCAAGATCTTGCGGATAAATTTTTACAAAAATACTTTCCTCCCACAAGGAATGTAAGATTTCGAAATGATATTATTTTGTTTAGACAAGAAGAAGATGAGGCTGTTTCGGATGCATGGGAACGATTTAAAGAATTACTTCGAAAGTGCCCACACCATGGCATCCCGCATTGCAATGCAGCCAATTGGAGACCTTTTACAATGGTCTTTCCAATGCAGCCAAAATCATCTTAGATGCAACAGCCGGTGGAACATTTACGAGTATGACTTACAACGAATGATATCAAATCTTAGAAAAAGTGTCCAACAATAATACCGAATGGTCAAATCCGAGAGCACCCATGCCAAAGACTAACACCATCAATTCCGAGGCACTTAAAACCATGAATGCGCAATTAGTGGCCTTGACCAAAATCGTTTTAAATCAAAATAGAGGCCAAGTCAATTCCGCAACGCATCTCCCTGAAAACTGCTCCCCTGTGGAGAAGAGCACGTTTTCGATTTTTGTCCGGCAAATCCCGAATCTGTTAATGTCATAGGGACCAACCCACGGAACAATCCTTTTTCGCAAACCTATGATCCAGGTTGGAGGAACCATCCAAATTTCTCTTGGTCTGGAAATCAAGGACTCCAACCCCACGGGGCGAGTCATGGCCAATCAAGACCACACAACCCCCCTGGATTTCATCAACATCACAGTGGGCAGAACTCACATCACAGTGGGCAGAACCCACCAAACTTTCACCAAGGCCAATCCTCACAACAATACCAATCACGATCTACTCAACCCGCTGAGACCCAACTGTCACTTGAATCAATTCTCAAGGGTTTTATGAATCAAACTCAAGCAGCCATTAGGAATATAGAGACCCAAGTAGGACAGTTAGTCGTTGAAGTTAAGAATAGACCACCAGGAACGTTACCTAGTGATACCGAGCAAGCTAGGGTGATAGGAAAATGACCTGAACATGTCAATTCCATAACACTGAGGAGTGGAAAGGATCTGAAAGATATCGTTTTTGAGGCTGACGATTCGCCTCAAATACCCACTGTGATCACCACAGTGGGCACTCCTCAAGTCACTGTGATCCCCACAGTGGGGACTGACATCCCTGACCTTCCCACTCTTGGACCTATTCCAAAACCTACTGTTCCAAAGTCAATACCACAACAAACTCAGATTGACCCACGAAGCATACCTTTTCCTCACCGAATGAAGCCTAAAAATGTCGAGGTTCAGTTTAAAAAAAATTTAGACATTTTTAAACAGCTTCATATTAACATACCCTTGGTAGAAGCTCTTGAGCAAATGCCAAACTATGTTAAGTTTTTAAAAGATATTTTGAACAAAAAGAGGAAGTTGGGTGAATTTGAGACTGTGGCTTTGACCGAAGAATGTAGTGCCCTTCTTACTAGCAAGATTCCACCTAAGTTGAAAGACCCGGGTAGTTTCACCATTCCATGCACAATAGGAGGACAAGAAGTAGGTCAAGCACTTTGTGATTTGGGAGCTAGTATAAATTTGATGCCGCTGTCCATTTTTAAGAAGTTAGGTATTGGAGAGGCTAGACCCACAACCGTGACATTACAACTAGCCGACCGGTCCATTGCCTATCCCAAGGGAAAAATAGAAGACGTTTTGGTCCAAGTGGATAAATTTATCTTCCCCGCCGATTTTCTAGTTCTAGATTATGAGGCCGATTAAGAAATCCCAATCATCTTAGGGCGTCCGTTTCTTGCAACCGGACGTACTTTGATTGATGTGCACAAAGGGGAACTCACGATGAGAGTTAATGACCAAGAGGTGACATTCAATGTTTTTAAGTCTCTTAAATATATAGATACCGAAGATTGCTTTGCCTTGAGTTCGATTTATGGAACCCACAGTATTGAGACACTGCCCACAGTGGGGAGAACAGTTCCCACAGTGAGGAGTGATAGTGCGCACTTTGTATCTGAGAGTGATGACACTTTTGAGGATGAGTGTAACGAAATGGTTGTAGCTATTGAACCTCTGGACTTTAAGGATATAAATGTTCAACCCCCTTCAATAGAACAACCTCCCGAGTTAGAGCTTAAACCATTGCCTTCCCATTTAAAATATGCTTATCTCGCTAAAGATAATAAACTTCCCGTTATTATCTCTTCCAAACTTAGTGAGAAACAAGAACAACTCCTGATCGATTTATTGATGAAGCATAAGAAGGCAATTGGTTGGACCATAGCGGACATTCGAGGAATTAGCCCCTCTTTATGTCAACATAAGATTAATTTGGAGAGTGACCACCCGGGGAAAGTCCAACCTCAAAGAAGGTTGAACCCCATCATGAAGGAGGTAGTTAAGAAAGAAGTCTTGAAGTGGTTAGATGCCGGTATTATCTATCCCATTGCTAGTAGTAGTTAGGTGAGCCCCGTCCAATGTGTCCCTAAAAAGGGAGGGACGACTGTAGTGAAGAACGAAAAGAACGAGCTCATTCCCACTAGGACTGTCACGGGATGGAGGATATGCATGGACTATAGACAACTCAACTTGGCCACTAAGAAAGACCACTTTCCTTTACCTTTCATCGATCAAATGCTTGATAGGTTAGCGGGAAAGGAATTTTATTGTTTTCTAGATGGATACTCCGGATACAACCAAATCCACATTGCACCCGAGGACCAGGAAAAGACCACCTTTACTTGTCCCTACGGCACTTTTGCATTCTGGAGAATGCCATTTGGATTGTGTAATGCCCCCGCCACTTTTCAACGTTGTATGATGGCCATTTTTACCGACATGATAGAAGATACCATAGAAGTTTTTATGGACGATTTTTCTGTGATAGGGACATCATTTGACAATTGTTTGGGAAATTTAGAGAAAAGCCTAGTGAGATGTGAGACCCACGACCTAGTCTTAAATTGGGAAAAATGTCATTTTATGGTCGAAGAGGGTATTGTTTTAGGACACCTTGTCTCAAAAAGAGGGTTGGAAGTTGACAAAGCCAAGCTTGAGGTAGTGGCACAACTTCCCGAACCTACAACGGTAAAAGGTATTCGAAGTTTTTTGGGTCACGCAGGTTTTTATAGGAGGTTCATCAAGGATTTTTCGAAAATTACAAAACCCCTATGTAACCTGTTACAACATGAAAAAGACTTCATTTTTACCCAAGAATGCCTAGAAGCTTTTGAAAAAATCAAGGAAGCATTAGTCACAGCACCCATAGTGACCACTCCTGACTGGTCACTCCCATTCGAAGTGATGTGTGATGCCAGCGATTGGGCTGTGGGGGCTGTTCTCGGACAGAAAAAGAACAAAGTTTTCACCCCATTTATTATGCAAGTAAAACACTGATTGAAGCTCAGATTAATTACACTGTTACTGAAAAAGAATTACTTGCGGTGGTGTTTGCTTTTGATCGTTAGGTCATACTTGATAGGGACGAAGGTCATAGTGCACACAGATCATGCAGCGATCAAATATTTGATCAACAAAGCTGATTCCAAGCCACGGTTGATTAGATGGGTTTTATTGCTGCAAGAATTTGACCTTGAGATCGTCGACAGAAAAGGAACAAGCAATCAGGTTGCCGACCATTTGTCCAGGCTCGAGAAGACAGTGGGCATTGTTGATCCCACTCCTGATCCCACTCTGGTAAAAGAAACTTTTCCCGATGAACAATTACTAACTGTTCAACATCATAACATTCCTTGGTATGCTGATATTGCAAACTTTTTAGCAAGTGGACTTAAGCCCCACGAGATGAGTGGACAACCATTCAAAAAGTTTTTACACGACACACGACAATACGTTTGGGACGATCCTTTCTTGTACAAGATAGGGGCGGACCAAATATTGAGGCGTTGTGTCCATGGGAGTGAGCAACATCAAATACTCCATGGTTGTCACACATCCCACTACGGTGGCCACTTCGGTGGAAACCGTACCGCGGCAAAAATCTTGCAAAGTGGATTCTTTTGGCCCAATGTTTTTAAAGACTCGTATGAATTTGTGAAAAATTGTGAGCAATGTCAACGTACGGGGAATATATCGCAAAGAAATGAAATGCCTCTTAACAACATTTTAGAGGTTGAACTTTTTGATGTTTGTGGAATCGATTTCATGGGACCTTTTCCAAATTCCAACAATAATTTTTATATCTTGGTTGCGGTAGACTATGTTTCGAAATAGGTAGAAGCCATTGCATGTCACTCTAATGATGCCAACACCGTGGTGAAATTTTTGCATAAAAATATTTTCACTCGATTCGGAACACCACGGGCATTGATTAGTGACGAAGGCACCCATTTTATAAACAAAGTCATGGCCTCGGTTCTTGCTAAATATGACATACATCATAGAGTGGCCACCGCATACCATCCACAAACCAATGGTTTGGCCGAACTTTCAAATCGTGAAATCAAAGGGATTTTGGAAAAAGTTGTTAAACCGCACCGAAAAGATTGGTCAACCAAACTTGATGATGCTCTTTGGGCCTATCGAACGGCCTACAAAACTCCTTTGGGAATGTCTCCATTTAAATTAGTTTTTGGCAAGGCTTGCCATTTACCAATTGAATTAGAGCACAAGGCGCTTTGGGCCCTTAAAGAGCTTAACATGAGTGAGGATGCTGCGGGAATCAAAAGGAGTTTACAAATACATGAGCTAGAGGAGTTGCGATATCACTCCTATGAGAACGCAAAGTTGTATAAAGAGAAGACCAAGATGTGGCACGATCGTAGGATCAACCATAGGGAGTTCATGGAAGGACAACAGGTACTATTGTTCAACTCCCGTCTCAAACTCTTTCCAGGTAAACTAAAATCAAGATGGACGGGACCATACACCATTGTCAAGGTGAGTCCTTTCGGAACAGTAGAGTTGAAATCTCCACAATCGGGTCAGACCTTTAAAGTCAATGGGCAAAGGGTAAAGCATTTTCTGCATGAGAGTGCCCACATCCCCGCCCACTCTCCACCTCACTATGGTTAGAGAAAGTCAACGCTGTTTGTAAATATTTTATTTTAATTAATTGTTGTCTTTTTATTAAAGTTGGTATTTTTAATTCTGCATGGTAGTTTATTTCTATGTGTGTAGGAGAATTTTAGCACTTTTTGGAACAAAAAGGTTCGCAGTGGGCAGAGGCTGGTCACTGCGTTCCTCACTCTCGGTCTGACTTATTAAGAGACGGTTTGGGGGGCCCAAGGCTGACACACATCATACTTTTTCTTACACATATGTCATCCTTTCCTTCCACTTGTCCTCTCCCCACCTATTCCCAAGAGAACCATCATTGTCCTTCTCTCTCTCTCCTAAAAACCGTTCCCTCTCAAAAGTCAAAAACCCCTCCTTTTCAAAAATAAAGCCTCTCTCTCTCCATAAACCACGTACACTTTTCATCTTCTTCTTTCTTTTTCACGAACCAGACAAATCCCAAAACCCTAAAATGGCTAGAAGCAAAAGATTAAACTCTCATCCCGAGGCACCCACACGTCCGGCGGTCCGCCGTCGAACCAACGAAGACCAACCACTGGAGGCCGTCACCGGCGATCTCAATAGAACCCCACCGATCTCAGGCGAACCTCCGGTCATCTCCAATGTTGCAGACGCGAGTTCGTCCAAACTAGAGAGTCCAAAAGCCGTATCTTCATCAAGGGTCTCGGACTCTGTTCAAACCCCTTTTGATGATACAGATTTGCAAGAGGATGAGGAAATGCAGAGGTTACAAGAGGAATTCAACCAAAGGGTCGCGAAAATCAAAATAAGGAAGGAAGAAGCCGAGAGAAAGCGCCGAGGGGAAGAGGAAAGATTAAAACGAGGAGAGGAGGAGAGATTGAAGAGGGAAGAAACCGAAAGATTGGCTAGAGAAGAAGAGGAGAGAAAACGAGTAGAGAAGGAAGAACGAAAGAAGGCTGAGGAGGCAAGGATTCTCGAGCAAGAAAAGAAAGAAAAAGAGTCGAAGAAGAAAGGCAGAAAAAGATTAATGAGCAGACTCAGACTGTAGAAATTCCCCAAGACAAAAATGCTGATAGTGTGGAGGATGTCCGCACCGCTGCCCACAGAGAGGAAACACCGACCAGAACACTCCAGAGGAGCAGGGGGTGGTTACACCATCTGGTGTAACCAAGAAGGCATCATCCGCAAAGCCTAAAAGAAAAGCATCGAGAAAAGGTAAGGGTATCGAACCCTCTTTAAGTTCTTCTTCTAGTGATACTAATACGGGGAGTGAACAAAACCCATCTGAAAGTCCACATCTGTCCACCGTGGGGACTGTTCATGCCCCCAGTGGGATACCGAGACAATTCACTTCCCCCGCAGCTAGAGCCCACTTTGAGTGTATTTGCACTCGGAAGTTGAATTTAGAGAGGGGTTTCGACCCCGACTTCGTAGAAGCTAATCCTTTTATCAAAGATAGACTAATAGCGCAAGATTGGGCAACCATTGCCACTGCCAATCGCCGAGCTAATGCATCATTAGTCCGGGAATTTTTTGCTAAAGCCTCCCAAGCCAAAGAATCGTTTGTGAAGGTTAGAGGAAAGGTTGTGGACTATACTCCAGGTCAAATAAATCGAGTGTTAGGTAGAGGAGCCCCGTAACCTTGTGCTTTCGGACAGTTCTTGGCAAAGATGACTCCGGCTGATAAGGAGTTGATTTTAATAGAAATAGCAATAGAGGGAAGGCCATGGAATCAAGATGGCCAGAGGAGGTGTCTATACGCTGGCTCTCTCACAACTGAGGCTGCTGTGTGGTTCCAATTCTTTCGGGCCTCTGTGGCCCCAACATCACACAACACGACTCTCTCCATGCATAAGTATGCCATGCTTTACTGCATTCTCACTAGAAAGAAGATCAATCTGGGAATCATTATGCATGGTGCCATCCATCAGGCCCGAACACGAACCAAGGTAATCCTACCCCTTCCTTGCCTTATTACACATATGCTAATAGATGCCGGAGTGCCCACAGCTGAAGAGGACCAGTGGATCGTTTCCACGAAAAACATTAGTGTTCAGACCATTAAGAAGATGAGAAGAGAGATAGGAGGCCAGTCTGATGAGCCTGCCCAGGTACGGCCCAACGTGCGAATAGCCGACGAGCACATAGTGGGCACTGATTCGCCCACTGTGGAGAAGAAGGGTACCCCATTGCGTCCGAAGGCTATAGGAGAAGCAAGCACCAGCACAGTCAACCCGATGACCGCCATTCTGCAAGCCATTTCAACACTCACGTACAAAGTCGACCTCCTCGCAGCTGAGCAAAAGATTATCAACCGCGCCCTTGAATCAGTCTGGATGTACAACCGCGATCGTGATGAGGTTGTGAACCAAATGTACATGGCTGCCGATCCTCTCCTTGCCGCACAAATCCCAGAATTTCCAGAGGGGATCTGCCCCACTGTGGCAAGTGAGGATGATTTTGAGGAAGACTTGGCCGACAGTTCACCAAAGGCAACCCAAACGCCGTAATGGTTTCTTTTAAACACTTTGGTTTCATTCCCTATGCTCTCAAAACAATTTTAATTTTTCTGTATGATGCCTATGGCTAGGCTCTTGACACAATTTGCTGCTTTGAATACTTTTGGTTAACAATGCATGGATCCCTGCTATGTTTAGCAGGTGCTTTTGGTTACTAACTCACTTCGAATTTGCAGGTTCGTTTGATCTCGTTTCCAGTTCTAGGTACAACTTTCGGTTTCCAACTTAAAAGGGTCAGTTTTGTAAGTACGAGTCTTAAACTTGACGCTATGAAATGATTTAGGCCATCTTTGCATCCAAACACGACCTATTTTTGTAACACCAAAAACCACCTCTTTGAACCCAATATTCAAGTCACAGTGGGGACACTGTGCAGTTTTAAGTTTGAGGTGGGGACTTCCAGAGTGACTTCCAGACTGCCCACAATGGGGACACTGTGAAGTCTAAGTTTGAGGTGGGTAAGCTGTACCCACCTCCAAAAAAATAAAACACAAAAATACAAAAACAGAAGAAAAACGGAGTGTCACTAACAAAATTGATGGTGTGCCTTTTCTGGACCATCAAAGTGACCACTCCCACAGAAAAAGATGGTGTGCCTTTTCTGGACCATCAGAATGCCCACTCTCACAAAAACAGCCATACCCAAAATAAAGCCTGAAAGTGTGTGTCCATATCCATGAAAAATCTAAACCACTCACTTCTCAAAATAAAATCTCAAAGCGAGATCTTCGGTCTATGTTTGGAACTGCGTGCCAAAACCCTTGGGACAAACACTCAAAGCCACAAAACCTTTCGAACCCAAGAAAAGCCCTAATGATCAAATTGTGAACAAGGGAAGATTTTGTCAAGAACAAAAGTGAAACTTTAAAGTGTTAGAATCGAAAGAAGTATCCAAGGAGGGAGATCAACGTCCATTCAAGATGAGAAGTCGGTAAGTTCCTAAAAGCTCTAAGTGCATTATTTTTATTACTTGGGGACAAGTAATGGTTTAAGTTTGAGGTTGTGATAACTCTATTTTTAGAGTTATTATTTCCTTGTATTTCCTATTTTATTATGTCAAATTTAGCCATTCCGCCTCTCAAAACCCCCATTCTTGGTATAAATCTCGAAAATGAGCAAAAGGAGCGAACCTTAGTGTTTAATAAACTTTTTGGTAGAATTTGGGTGTTTTTCACATTTTATCCTGCAGTGATCACTGTTGTGCCCACTCCGGCTGCCCACTATTCGAGCTGATCAAGAAAGACAAAAGAAACTACTAGTTGGGACTTAATTTGCTGGAGGAAGAAGATTCATTAGCAGGGAAAATGGCTGGAGGAAGTACAAAATGGCAGCTACATTGAAGATTGCAACAAGTACTCCTTTATGTACTTGGAGATTGACTTGGAAAAGAGTCCATTGGGTAATTGGTTTGCACAAGGTGCTGATTTCTGCCACAACACAGCAGTTTTTACCCATTGGAAGACTCATCTCTTTTGTGTAATACCCAACTCTTTCTCCTAGTATATAAAGGAGCACTTGGGTTCATTTATTACAATCTTGGAATCTTACAATCATCTTGGGTTAAGTTTAGATAGTTGAATAGCTTTAATTTCTCTCATCTACCACATTAGTTTGTCTTTGAATTACTGCATTAACTTAGCTTTAATTTCTGTAATTTCCTTTCCTAAGTTAATTGTAGTTCGTAAAACACAGTGGACAGGGACGAATTCTCGTTCCCCTCTGTGAGTACTATTCAATCCACTATCAGTTTTATTATGTGCAAATCTTCATCATTTGTTTTCTTTACTTCGGAAATGTTAGGCTAAACATCCTTTAGGATGTAGGAAGGATAAGTACCTAGATTTTATTAAAAATGCTTGAGTAATCTTTATACTTAGAATATTTGTTGTTTTGGTCATTCATTCTCGATATTTACCCAAAGATGCGAACAAGCCGATCACTTGCAAGGATCTAAAGTCTAGTTCTTAACTTAGAAATGAGTAGAACGCAGTGACACGAGCTTGAATGATGCTAGGGGATTCGAAAGAATTCTTATGACACTTACGAGAGTGAGGTCGGCCTAGTGAGCTAATCTCTACCCACTGGAGTAGTAGGCAAGCTAATTTGTGTATTAAAAACACTTAGAGTATTTGTCTCTACACATTCCATCGAGGCCTGAAAAGGTCCATTTAGAGATTACCATTGACAAAACAACAAGTACTAAGAGTATGGGATTTTTATCTAACGGTGTGAGTATTTTGTAACCGGGCTTTTCTAGCGAAAATGTCCACCATGAATACTAGGATCACTTCTAAGGACCGAGTATTTGAGATAAAATCTTGGGAAAATCCAACCTACATTCCTCCTTTTTAACATTTAGTAAAATCATTAAAGTAGCTATTTTCACCAAACAAAACCAAGTATTATTTTCCTCTCTAGTTGAAACTTGTAAAAGGAGCTCATAAGAACCGTATTGTCTTGATTGTCCAGTCCCTGTGGATTCGATTCTGGTATTTTACCAACTATTACTTGTTGTGACGATCATAGTGGACAGTGTACACTTGCACTTCCCACTGTGGACAGATTGCAACCCACTGCGATTAAAACACATATTTCGCACGTGACATCACTCCTAAAAGGTAAGTCGAGAGTCCCTCATAACACTCGACCTCGACGTCGCCTAGCTCACACGACCGTCGCATAGAACCATGCGACCTCGACCGACTAACGCGTTATACGACTGTTATGTTTGTTCCATATTTAATGCAGGAGTCAACGTCATTAATGGACAACGGTTATAACCGACGAAATCAGTTATGAAGAGTTAAATCCAGCGACCGTTACGACGGTTATCAAAGTCCTTAATGATCCAATTAAAGTGCCCGAATACTATAAATTCCAAGCTCAATGCTCAGTTCAAGGGACAAAAGATCAACACAGAATATCGATACAGAACACAGATACAACATAGAACATTAGACACAAGCACTCGAACTCTGAAGAACACTTGAAGCACAAAAGTCGCTCACAGAAGAATCTCTCTCGACGCACGACAACCACGCACGACACTTCATTTTTACACACGACGCACACTGTTTTACATTAGAAAACACTTGTAACTTTGCATTTCGAAGTCTTTCCTTCATTTGTATTGTAATCTCAGTACGATCGACACCTGGAACATCAAGGACATCGCCCTGATTGGCGACCATAGTGCAGCGACGACATCCACTGTCGTCCGCAGGTTTTTTTCCTCGTTGAGGTTTTTCCTGCGTCATCAAAATCTCTGTCTCATTATTATTTCCGTCTTAAACGCACGCTTTTGTCGAATAATTCCTTTCTTTAGTTGTTAAAGTCCACATCGACCTTAAGTTGTACTTTGGTGTGATTTTTGGCATTAACAGTTTGGCGCCATCCATGGGACCTCATATAGAGAAAATCTTCGACGAACGTGCGTCTTACTAACGGTTTATTGGAGTTTTCTTCGTTCTGAGTTTCAGGAAAATGGCGAGTGACGGGAACTCAGACCACGCCGCTGTCCCAGCGCATGAGGGGCCCGAAAAGGCACAAGGTGCTCCTACAGAAATCAACGATTATCGCCTGGAGGAAGTCATCCTAGATCAAAGCAAACCTGAGCAAAAAATCTTTATCGGATCATCACCCAGCCCTTGTCTCAGGGAAAAGTTAATAACTTTTTTGCAGGAATATGCTGACTGTTTTGCTTGGTCGCATGAAGATATGGTGGGCATAGATCTTGATGTCATCTTTCACAAGCTCAACGTCGACCCTTCGTTCAAACCTGCCAAGCAGAAGCGAAGGAAGTTTGCTCCTGAAAGGAATAAGATGATAAATGATGAAATCGATAACCCTCTCAAGACAGGGAAGATTCGAGAAGTAAAATACCCCGATTGGCTTGCTAACGCCGTGGTTGTCGCGAAGAAAAATGGCAAATGGAGAGTCTGTATCGACTTCACAGACCTCAATAAAGCTTGTCCGAAAGATCCATTTCCACTACCTGACATCGATGCCATGGTCGACGCGACAACGGGGCATGAACTACTGATGTTCATGGATGCCTATTCCGGATATAATCAAATCCTAATGCACGTCGAGGACCAAGAAAACAGCACATTTATGACAGACCGAGGTATTTACTGTTATAAAGTTATGTCGTTCGGTTTAAAAAATGCAGGTTCTACCTACCAGCGTCTGGTGAATAAAATGTTCAAATGCCATCTTGGTAGCACAATGGAAGTGCACATCGACGATATGTTGGTCAAGTCGAAGCAAGCTATCGACCACGTCGAGCATTTAAGGCAATCGTTCGACATCCTTCGGAAATATAACATGAAGCTTAACCCGACGAAATGTTCTTTCGGTGTCAGCGCTGGGAAATTCCTGGGCTACATGGTCACCCGTCGAGGAATCAAGGCAAATCCAGACCAGATAAAAGCGATTATCGAGATAAAATCACCTAGAAATTTTAAGGAGGTCCAGAAGCTCACTGGTCGAGTAGCAGCGCTGAACAGGTTTATCTCTCGATCCTCAGATAAATGCCATCTGTTTTACAATGTCCTCAGAAAAAATAAAGGCTTCGACTGGACCGACGGCCATGAGCAGGCCTTGCAAAAGCTTAAAGAGTACATGACGCCACCTCCCTTATTATCGAAACCTCGCGATCATGAAGTCTTGCAACTATATCTGGCTGTTAGTCCAAATGCGGTAAGTGATGTCCTAACACAAGATGATGAAAAACAGAAACTGCCAATCTACTATGTAAGTAAATCTCTTCTAGACGCAAAAACCAGGTACTCCTCTATGGAAAAATTGCTCTAGTCGCTAGTCATTGCTGCTAAAAAACTACGGCATTATTTTGAATCGCATCCTATTATTGTCGTAACTAACTTTCCTCTTAAGTGTGTCTTAAGAAAGCCTGAGTTGACAGGTCGACTAGCAAAATGGAGTATATACCTCAGCAGCTACGACATCGACTTTAAACCCAGAACCGCGATCAAATCGCAAGCCTTGGCATACTTCATCGCTGATTTCGGCCCCGAACTGGAGAAAGAAGCAAAACTCGAAGTGTCAGCTGTGACGACTCACGACGATGCGCCTTGGATCTTACATGTCGATGGTTCATCCAACGTTAGAGGTTCAGGACTAGGCGTCGTCTTAAAGTCGCCACAGGGGGGCAAGATGGTATATTCGATCCGATGCGATTTCAAAACCACTAACAACGAAGCCAAATATGAGGCCCTGATCATAGGAATGAATATGGCCTACGACTCGGGGGCAACCACATTACACGTCAGAAGCGATTCTCTCCTGGTGGTAAACCAGATCAATGGAGAATTTGCGGCCAAAGATTCAAAAATGGCAGCGTACTTGAAGGTAGCAAAAGAAAAATCTGAAAATTTTAAATCTTTTTCTATCGAACAAATCCCGAGAGACCAGAACACTCAGGCCGACGCCTTAGCAAATCTCGTGTTTGCTTTAGTCGAACCCATATTCGACATTATTCCCATGATCCATCTGGCGACATCGTCCATCGAAAACGTCGATGTCGTCCAGATCGAGGACGAAGAGGATGATTGGTCGTGCGACATCCGAAATTTCCTTATGCACGACCAACTCCCAGAAGACAAGATGGAAACCCGGAAGATCAGATTCAAAGCATCTAAATATACCATGATTGGGGATAACCTCTATCGACGATCATCAACAGGATTAAACCTAAGATGCGTCATTAGCAAGAGTCAGGTCCAAAAAATCCTTCAAGAGATGCACGATGGCGAATGTGGCAATCATTCCGGTGGTCGCAGTTTGGCTAATAGTATCTCTCGACAAGGGTATTTTTGGCCAACACTGCGACAAGACGCCGTCAGGTATGTCCAGAACTGCGATCCCTGTCAACGACACTCAGGTATGTCCCATAAACCCTCTGAACCCTTGCACTCGACACTTATCCCATGGCCCTTCATGAGATGGGGAATAGATATTGTCGGCAAGCTTCCCCCGGCCCCAGGACAAAAGGTATTCCTTCTCCTACTCACCGATTATTTTTCCAAGTGGGTTGAGGTGGCTGCTTTTTCCCAAATAAGGGACAAAGAAGTCATCTCTTTTATCCAGACTAACATCATATGCAGATTTGGGATCCCATCTGAAATCGTCTGTGACAACGGATCCCAATTCATAAGCGACAGGACCGAACAATTATGCGAAGACAGGAGCATCAAGCTGACGACCTCGACTCCCAGATATCCCCAAACCAATGGACTTGCCGAGTCGAGCAATAAGACCATTATTGCTTCTGTCAAGAAAAGATTAAAAGCTTCAAAGGGAAAATGGGTCGAAGAACTCCCTTCGGTCCTGTGGGCGAATCGCACGACGCCCCGCAAGTCCACAAGACAAACCCCTTTCTCTCTCGTCTACGGTTGCGAAGCAGTTTTGCCGGTCGAGGTCCAGGTCCCAACCTCTAGGCATACTTCCGTCGACCATAACCTGGTTGATTTAAGTTATGACCTCGACGCCCTTGAAGAGCTTAGAGAATCAGCCCTGATCAGAATGGCGTCCCAAAAGCAGGCAATCGAGCGACATTTCAATAAAAACGTCAAAATCAAGGTCTTTCAAGAAGGCGACTACGTCCTCCGTCGAGTATTCCAAAACACTCAGGAGCTTAATGCAGGTAAACTTTCCACTAAGTGGGAAGGTCCTTATCGTATATCTGAAGTCGTGGGTAAAGGAGCCTATCGGCTCCAGACCCTCGACTATCAAGAAATCCCATGAAGTTGGAATGCGACGCATCTAAAGAAGTATTTCTTCTAAAATCACCTTTCTCTCGTACGATTTTATTCATCTCGATAACGACTGACTTAAACATCGAAAGATCGATGGTCACCCGACGACCATAGACATAATTCTGTCGAGGAATAGCCTGACATAAGTTTCTCAGGCCAAGTACATGATTTGACACATCGCATGGTTTAAATCGAATTTCGATTTAAGTGTTTGGACTTTGAAGAATCTTTCATATTCTGAATATACATTCGAAATACGTGTTTTCGTATACGACTTATGTTTCAGTTATTATTTTTTAATAAAGAACCTTTGTCGCACATATTTATGGATACATACGATTCATGAGTGTTTTCATACGATTAGCATTTCTCGATGATTGCTTGTAGTATTTTACATACGAAAGGAATTTCATTCATACTCGAACATACTTACATCAGATCACCCACTCACCAACGATCAGGTGTGACGAACAGAATTCACAAATCAAAAACTTATCCTAATACTAAGGAAGAACGTCGGTCGCATCCCTACCAGGAGTCTCGACCTTCAAAACCTCGTCAACCCCGAAGCACGCTGTAGGACTTATGCAGGGATCAAACGAGTATGTTCGAAGTTATTTCCAAAAACGCCTTACGGTACGACAGAGAGTCCGCAGTATCTTGAGAATGTGGCTCTTAAGATTAATGTTAAGGTTGGAGGAAGGAATACATTCTTCTCAACAATCGACTTCCATTCCAACGACTCCTCTATCTTCACGTACTTAATGGAAGAAGACAGAAACATCTGTGAAATACAAAAGGAATATGTTAACAAAACATTCATCAAAAGCTATGAAAAACATCGGGAACATGAGTTTCGAAAGAAAAACTCACAAAGAACGCTGGTCTAGCTCGACACAATCCCATCTATTCAATAGAGATCCCTTGAAAACGCTTCTTGAAAAATAAGAGCTGATATTTCCCCAGATACGGAAGTGACTCCGTCCCATCAAGAACACGGTCAGACAGGTGAATTGACGGCAACGTAAATTTGATCGTCGATAATTCCTCCTCACCCTCTCCCGTATTTACACCCTTGCCCTTGACGGCTGACAAAAGGGTCGACGTGGCTACAGAGGACATCGTCGCCGGATGCGCAGGATCTACGAATGTTGCGTCTATCGCAATCAATGCCTTCAAAATTTCTCAGAAAGAATCTCTCATTCAAAGCTTTTCAAAACCATTGAAAGAAATGATCCATTGAAGTTCTTATTTATGCAATAAGTCATGTCAGGTCGAGTCCTTTGATGATCGCCACACGCCCTCGTCTTTTCGTATGACCACACAGATCGACGACACATATCAAAGACACCTGGTAAGCACCATCGTGCATCAGTATGACGTCACGATCCCGTTTTCTTTTCGACTTCTCGTTCAGTTAGAATGGAATCGATCCAGTTCCAAGACAACCAAAGTAACTTTCGGCACGTGTCATAATCGTATGTGTCCGACTGACAAAATTTAAAATTCGAATTTGCCATCCTACTTTCAAATTTTGGGGGCAAACTGTTTGGGCAAAATTTTACCAGTCTCGACCACGACCAGAAAAGGTAAAACAGCATGTTATGAACTATATCTTGTATTAAGATAAAGTCCCGACAAAGACCCAAAAAACCTCCGTCGTCACTCCTAAAAGGTAAGTCGAGAGTCCCTCAAAACACTCGACCTCAACGTCGCCTAGCTCACACGACCGTCGCATAGAACCATGCGACCTCGACCGACTAACGCGTTATACGACTGTAATGTTTGTTCCATATTTAATGCAAGAGTCAACGTCATTAATGGACAACGGCTATAACTGACGAAATCAGTTATGAAGAGTTAAAATCCAGCGACCGTTACGACATCTATCAAAGTCCTTGATGATCCAATTAAAGTGCCCGAAGACTATAAATTCCAAGCTCAATCCTCAGTTCAAGGGACAGAAGATCAACACGGAATATCGATACAGAACACAGATACAACATAGAACATTAGACACAAGCACTCGAACTCTGAAGAATACTTGAAGCACAGAAGTTGCTCACAGAAGAATCGCTCTCGATGCACGACAACAACGCACGACACTTCATTTTCACACACGACGCACACTGTTTTAGATTAGAAAACACTTGTAACTTTGCATTTCGAAGTCTTTCCTTCATTTGTATTGTAATCTCAGTACGATCGACACATGGAACATCAAGGACATCGCTCCTGATTGGCGACCATAGTGCAGCGACGACATCCACTGTCGTCCGCAGGTTTTTTTCCTCGTTGAGGTTTTTCCTGCGTCATCAAAATCTCTGTCTCATTATTATTTCCGTCTTAAACGCACGCTTTTGTCGAACGATTCCTTTCTTTAGTTGTTAAAGTCCACATCGACCTTAAGTTGTACTTTGGTGCGATTTTTGGCATTAACATCGACCACGACTAAGGTAAGGAAAACGCTTATTCCTCTTTCTTATAACGAAGGTAAAATCATAGTACTTTCTCTCCTGATTAAAGATAAAATCGTAAGTCTTTTACCTCACGACACTCGACCTCGACGTCGCCTAGTTCACACGACCGTCACATAGGACCATACGACCTCTACCAACTAACGCATGACATAAACTATTACGTTTGTTCAGCGTTTAATGCAGGAGTCAACATCATTGATGGACACCGGCTATAACTGATGAAGATCATTAACAGCACTAAAGACGACGTCCGTTACGACAGTTATCGGAGTATTTAATGAGCCAATTAAAGTGCCCAACGACTATAAATTCCAAGCTCAATCATCAGTTTCAGGGGACATCGAACAACAGACACGAGCACTCAAACTCCAAAGAACACTCGAAGAAAAGAAATCACTCACGGAAGATCGCTATCGACGCACGACATTCACACACGACACTAAACTTTTACACACGACGCACACTGTTTTACATTCAAAACACTTGTTACTGTACATTTCGAAGTCTTTCCTTCATTTGTATTGTAATCTCTGTACGATCGACACCCGAAACATAAGGACATCGCCCCTGTTTGGCGACCATAGTGCAGCGACGACTTCCACAGTCGTCTGCGGGTTTTTTCCTCGTTGAGGTTTTTCCCGCGTCATCAAATTCTGTGTCTCGTTTACTATTTTTGTCTTTGTCGCATGTTTTGTCAAAAGATTCTTTTCTTTAGTTGTTAAGCTCGACAATCAACCTCAAGTTGTACTTGTGTGCGATTTTTTGCATTTACAATAAGCAACAGGACTCGACAGTTCTGTGAAGACCGCAATATCAAGCTAACGACCTCGACACCCATATATCCCCCAGGCAAATGGACTTGCTAAGTCAAGCAATAAAACCATTATTGCTTCGATCAAGAAAAGGTTAAAAGCCGCAAAGGAAAAGTGGGTCGAAGAAATACCTTCGGTTCTGTGGGCGAATCACACGACGCCACGCACGTCCACAGGACAAACTCCTTTCTCTTTAGTCTATGGCTGCGAAGCAGTCTTGCCGGTTGAGGTCCGACTCCCAACCTCGAGGCATACTTCCGTCGACCATAACCTGGTTGATTTAAGTTATGACCTCGACGCCCTTGAAGAACTTAGAGAATCGACGCTAATCAGAATAGCGTCACAGAGGCAAGAGGTCGAGCGACATTTCAACAACAACGTCAAGGCTAAAGTCTTCTAAGAAGGCGATTGTTAATGCCAAAAATCACACACAAGTACAACTTGAGGTTGATTGTGGAGTTTAACAACTAAAGAAAAGAATCTATCGACAAAGCGTGCGGTTAAGATAAAAAATGTAAATGAGACAAGGATTTTGGTGACGCGGGAAAAATCTCAACGAGGAAAAAACCCGCGGACGACTGTGGAAGTCGTAACTGCACTATGGTCGCCAAACAAGGGCGATGTCCTTATGTTTCGGGTGTCGATCGTACAGAGATTACAATACAGATGAAGGAAAGACTTTGAAATGTAAAAACGATGTGCGTCGTGTGTGGATGTCGTGCGTCGAGAGCGATCCTTTAAGAGAAAGTTCTTTTCTACAGAGATTCTTGAGTACGCAGTGTGGTTCTTGGATGCGGTGCAATGTGTCCTTCAATGGTGATGGAACTCTATATTTGTAGTCTTCGGGTGCTTTGATTGATGTCTTGAATGCTTCACGTAACTATCGTAACGGACGTTTGTTCTTTTATTGCTGTTAATGGCCCTTTACTGGTTGTAGCCGTTAGTCATTAAATGACGTTGACTCCTGCATAAAACACTGAACAAACATAACAGTCATAATATTCGTTAGCTTGTCGAGGTCGCATGGTCCTATGCGACGGTCGTGAGAACTAGACGACATCGTGGTCGAGTGTCGTAAGGTAAATAACATACGATTTGACTTTTAACCAAGGGAAAAAGTACTATGATTTTACCTTACTATGTGGGAGTAAATTAAGTGTTTTCCTTACCTTGGTCGTGGTCGAGACCGGTGAAATTTTACCCAAACAGTATGCCCCCAAATTTTGAAAAAGTGGAGTGGAAGAAAAGTTTTTAAAATTTTGCTTGTCGAGTGCTCGAGGTTGTGACACGTGTCGAAAGTTTACCTTGGTTGTCTTGGAACTGAATCGGTTCAATTCAAACTAGAGAGGGAAATCGAAAAGAGGGTAAAGTCGTGAGGTCACGCTGACGCACGATGATGCTATGCAGCTGTCACAGACAGGTGTCGGTGATCCTTGTGGTCATTCGAAAAGACAGGGGCGCGTGTCGACCATCGAGGGACTCGATCGGACACGATCGTTTACATAAATAGAGACCAAGATGGGCCTATTTTTGCTTATGTTTCTGAAAGGTTTTGGGTAAAGATTTTATCTTGATTTCCTTGCTGTTCTTTACTCAATATTTTCCAAGTTTGCCAAGATTTTCTGCTTGCTTAAAGCTTCGAGGCTTTTGAGTATCTATGTGAGGTATGACCTTTAGCTCAAATCTTCAAGGATTTCTGAATTCATCTTTTATCGTTTTTAGGCTTTGCCCGTGATGGAGGTGCCGATTATCTCTGCTAGAAGAATGACACTTCCCGAGTTTGCTTGCAAAGACTTTGATCGTTACGTTGAGGTTTCACTAAAGTCGGAGATGACAACTCCGTGGGAGATGTCTCCGAAGGCGTGGATTGCGTTTGACGCAATATCGGAGGTCCTTGCGCATCTGGTGACGATGTCCTCTGCAGCCATGTCAATCCCTTTGTCGGCCGACAAGGGACAGGGTGTAAAGATGGGAGAGAGTGAAAGGAAAGTCACGTCGGTCAACTTTATATTGCCGTTGGACTTTCTCAACGACGATGTCCTATACGGGACGAAGTCATTTCCGTATCTGGGGAAATATTAGCTCCTATCTTTCGGGGAGTGTTCCGTCGCAAAAACGGGATCACATATAGCCATACAGGCGTTTGTTGTAAGTTTTTCTTTCAAAACTCATGTTTTCAATGTTTTTTGCTAACATATTTCTTTTGTTTGTACAGATGCTTCGATCTCTGCTCGTCCGATATGCGAATATAGAGAAGACGCTGGTCCGGAAGTCGATCGTCGAGAGTATCATATTCCTTCCTCCAACCTTAACATTAATCTTAAGAGACGTATTCTCAAGACATTGCGGACTTACCTTCACGGCGTATCGTGGCATGAGATACTGGGAAACAATTCCCAATCTTGTTTTTTATACTCGTTTGATCCTTACATAAGTACTTTAATGCACTTCAGGGTCGACGAGGATTCTAAGGTCGAGACTTCGGGCAAAGACGTGGCCGGCAATCTATCTTTAGGATAAATTTCCGTTTTATGAAATTTTCATACCTGATCGTTAGTGATCGAGTTGTCTAATGTAATTATGTTTAAGTATGAAAATGAAGTTTCGTGGGACTTGTTCACTACAAGCAATTTGTCGAAAGTAATTTCAATTGTATAAACGCACTTGTAAATTGAATGCAAACGTAGATATGTGCGACTAAGGCTTTTTATTGAAAGATAACAACTATAATATATTAGTCGTATAAAAATCAAGTATACATGCGTTCAGAGCACTCGTTCAGAACATGAGGCCTTTCTAAGTCGAAAACACTCAGATTGTGGGTCGATTGCATAATCAAATCGTGTGATCACATATCGAGTCGTGTATTAGACTTATGTTATGCGATCTTGGGAAAGTCACACGATAAACTTTTGTCATGCGATCCTGCGATAAAACATTGTCAAAGGTTGGTCGTTGGATAACCAACGACCCTCCGATGTTTAAGTTAGTTACCGTCGAGGTGAAATAAAAAATCATATGGAAAAGAGTTTAAAAGAAATACCTCTTCAGGTGCGTTGCATTCCAGCTACGTGGGATTTCTTGGTCGTCGAGGGTCTGGAGTCGATAGGCTCCTTTACCCACGACATCAGATATACGATAAGGACCTTCCCACTTAACGGAATGTTTACCTGCATTGAGCTCTTGAGTGTTTTGGAATACTCGACGGAGGACGTAGTCGCCTTCTTGAAAGACTTTGATTTTGACGTTTTTATTGAAATGTCGTTCGACCGCTTGCTTTTGTGACGCCATTCTAATCAAGGCTGATTCTCTAAGTTCTTCGAGGGCATCGAGGTCGTATCCTAAATCGACCAGGTTGTGATCGATTGCAGTATGTGTTTGGGCAAAATTTCACCAGTCTCGACCACGACCAGAAAAGGTAAGACACATATTATGAGCCATATCTTGGATTAAGATAAGGTCCCGACAAAGACCCATGAAACCTCCGTCGCCCCTCCTAAAAGGTAGGTCGAGAGTACCTCACGACGCTCGACCATAGTGTCGTCTATTTCGCACGACCTTCGTATAAAATCATGCGACCTCGACCAACTAACGCGTTATACGACTGTTACGTTTGTTTAGTGTTTAATGCAGCAGTCAACGTCATTAATAGACAACGGCTATAACTGATGAAGGTCATTAACAACACTAAAGGCGACGTCCATTACGACAGTTATCGAAGTATTTAATGAGCCAATTAAAGCACCCGAAGACTATAAAGATCAAGCTCAACCATCGAATTCTGGGAGGAGGAGAACACAACACATTGTAACATCGAACAACAGACACAAGCACTCGAACTCCGAAGATCACTCAAGACAAAGTAACCACTCACAGAAGATCGCTCACGACGCATGACTTTCATACATGACACATCATTTTTACACACGACGCACACTATTTCATATCGAAAACACTTGTTATTTTGCATTTCGAAGTCTTTCCTTCACTTGTATTGTAATCTCTGTACGATAGACACCAGTGACAAAGGACATCGCCCCTGTTTGGCGACCGTAGTGAAGCGACGACTTGCACAGTCGTCCGCGTGTTTTTTCCTCGTTGAGGTTTTTCCTGCGTCATCAAAATCTGTCTCATTTACATTTCTGTCTTTGTCGCACACTTTTTTCGAACGATTCCTTTCTTTAGTTGTTAAAGTCAACATCGACCTTAAGTTGTCCCTTGGTACGATTTTTGGCATTAACAGTTTGGCGCCATCCGTGTGACCCCATCTTAAGAAAATCTTCGACAAACGTGCGCCGTACTAACAATTTCTTGGAGTTTTCTTTGTTCTCTGTTTCAGGAAAATGGCAGCTCCTGGAAATCAGCAACATGTCATCGCTCATATGTATCAAGCGCTAGAAGTTGCTCGGAATCAAATCAACGCCATGGCAGAGCAGAGTCGCAGAGCAGCTGAGGAGATCACACGACTAAGGAATCCTTTTGGACCTCAGAATGGTCCTAGACCATTCGTGCAAAATCCAGGTCAAGGATCGTCTGGTCAGAATGGTCCTAGACCATTCGCGCATAATCCAGTTCCAGGAACAGGTCTGTTCGCTCAGAATCAGCATCCAGGTCCGTTCATGTAGAACAAGCAGTCGGGGCCGTTCAATCCAAATCCCCAGTTCGGGACGGTTCCTCCTCAGCATATAAGACCACCACCCATACAGAATGGGTCGCAACCATTTCAGAATGGATCGCAGCCGTTTCAGAATGGATCGCAGCCGTTTCAGAATGGATCGCAGTCGTTTCAAAATGGATCGCAGCCATTTCAGAATGGATCGCAACCGTTTCAAAATGGATCGCAGCCGTTTCAGAATGGGTCGCAGCCGCATTTTGTTCCTTTCAACGGAGACGCCAATGGCTCATCGTATGGCAATGGCACCGGTTCAGGAGTCAATCCGCAAACAGGGGCAGGTCCTGACCCCAATGACCCCGTCGCCCAGCGGTTAAAGATGATAGAAGATCAAAACGAGTGTGTCCTATCCTTACTCGCCAAGCTACCCGGGGCACCCATGCCCGTCGACGTCGAGCCTCGATCAGGCTATCAGGCGTCACCCTTTATTGATGAGATCGCGACCGTCGAGGTCCCAAAGAAATACAATGTTCCCACTTTCACACCCAAGTATTCAGGCGTGACCGATCCAACCGAGCACGTCACGCAATATAAGCAGCCCATGTGGACGATCTCGATCCCACACATGTATCAAGAAGTCTGCATGTGCAAGAGCTTCGGTGCGACACTCACTGGCACTGCCCTCCAATGGTTGATCAATCTCAAACCCAAATCCATCGGGTCGTTCGCTGAGTTGGTCAACCAATTTTCTCAGCAATTCGCCAGCAGTCGCAAGATGGAGAAGCAGACCAGTGACCTGTATTATGTCGTGTGTTTGGGCACAAATTCACAGGTCTCGACCGCGACCAGGAAAGGTAAGGCACACATTATGAACAATATCTTGGATTAAGATAAGGTCCCGACAAAGATACTTAAAACCCTTATCGTCCTTCTTATAAAGAAGGTCGAGTGTTCCTCTCGACGCTCGACCATATTGTCGCCTGACTCACACGACCGTCGCATATAACCATGCAACCTCGACCTACTAACGGGTATTATTACCATTACGTTTGTTTAATGATTAATGGAGGAGTCAACATCATTAATGGCCAACGGTTGAAACCGACAGAGTAATTAGCAACCCTTAAACAGCATTCAACCTAAAAGACCATTACGACAGTTAAATCAAGACGTTATCAAGCCTCAATCAATACATTTGAAGACCATATAAATGAAGGCTTCATCACCACAAAAAGGGCCAAGCATTACGAACTAAGAAGAATCACCGAAAACTATCTGAAGCAAGGATTCTCTCTCGAAGAAGCAGCTCTCTGTTAATGCCAAAAATCGCATCGAAGGGACAACTTAAGGTCGATGTGGACTTAATCAAGTAAAGAAAAGATCTTTCGACGAGACGTGCGATGAGGGAGAAAATAAACGAGACAAGGGATTTGATGATGCAGGAAAAACCTCAATCGAGGAAAAAACCTGCGGACGATAAGGGATGTCGTCGCCGCACTATGGTCGCCAATCAGGGGCGAAGTCCTTGGTACTGGCGTCGATCGTACGATGGTTACAATACAAGTGAAGGAAATACTTCGAAATGTAAAGTACAAGTGTTTGAATGTAAAAATAGGTGTTTGTCGTGTGTGAATACAAAGTGTGAACTTCTGGTCGAGGGCTGTTTGTCGTGCGTCGAGAGCGATACTTGAGCTTTCCCTCGAGTGTTCTTGAGTTCGCAGTAGGGTTCTGGCTTTCAGTACTTGATCTCCAGAGTTTGAATGTTCTTTGCTATGAGTTGGGATGATTTTCTCTACTGTTTGGTGATGCTCGCTGATGTATTGGATGTTCAACTGATGGATCCCTGGAATGAGGCTTTAGCTTGGCTTTTATAGTATTCTTTTTTATTAGCTCCTTGGAATGAGGAAATCGCGCGGCTCAGAAATCCTTTCGGACCTCAGAATGGTCCTAGACCGTTCATGCAGAATCTGGGTCAAGGATCGGCAGGGCAAAATGGTCCTCGACCATTTGTTCAGAATCCTGCGCCAGGATTAGGTCCATTCATGCAAAACCAGCAACCAGGGCCGTATAATCCAAATCCCCAGCCGGGGCAAATGCCTCCTCATCATATCATACCCCCACCCATGCAGAATGGGTCGCATCCATTCCAGAATGGGTCGCATCCGTTTCAAGGTGGATCTCAGCCATTCCAGAATGGGTCGCAGCCGTTTCAAGGTGGATCGCAGCCGTTCTAGAATGGGTCGCAATCGTTTCAGAGCGGGTCGCAACCGTTTTTCGTTCCTTTCAATGGAGATGCTAATGGATCGTCGTATGGAAACGGTACCAGTCCAGGAGTCATTCCTCCGACCGGTCCAAATCCTAATAACCCCGTCACCCAGCGATTAAAAATGCTAGAAGACCAAAACGAGCGCGTCTTGTCTTTACTTGCCAAGCTACCTGGGGCAGCCGTGTCCGTCGACGTCGAGCCTCGAACAGGCTATCAGGCATCACCCTTCGTCGACGAGATCGCAACTGTCGAAGTCCCAAAGAAGTACACTGTTCCCACTTTTACACCCAAGTATTCAGGTGTAACTGATCCAACCGAGCATGTCGCGCAGTATAAACAGATCATGTGGACGATCTCGATCCCACACATGTATCAAGAAGTCTGTATGTGCAAGAGCTTTGGCGTGACTCTTACTGGTCCTGCCCTCCAATGGTTGATTAACTTAAAACCTAAATTCATCGGGTCATTCGCCGAATTGGTCAACCAGTTCTCTCAACAATTTGCCAGCAGTCGCAAGATGGAAAAGTAGACCAGTGATCTATATTACATCGTACAGAAAACCAATGAGTCTATTCGAGGTTACTTCAATAGATTCAATGCATAAATGATCAGTATCCGCAATTGTGACGTCAAGACTACAATCGAAGCTTATAAGCGTGGTCTGGACGAGAGTTCAGGTTTATATACTGATCTAACCAAATACCCGCCAGAAAATTTTGAAGACGTCCGAGCTCGAACCCTAGCATACATGAGGGTCGAGGACGATGCAGCCTTTCGTCGCAAGCATACCGGCGACAAGAAATTTCTAGGTGTGGAATTTAATGCCAAAAATCGTCCAAAAGGATAACTTAAGGTTGATTGTGGAATTTAACAACTAGAGAAAAGAATCTTTTGGCAAAGAGTACGATGAAGGACAAAAATGTAAATGAGACAGAGATTTGATGACGCAGGAAAAATCTTAATGAGGAAAAAACCTGCAGACGACCGTGGACATGTCGTCGCTGCACTATGATCGCCCATCAGGGGCGATATCCTTGGGTTTCGGGTGTCGATCGTACAGAGATTACAATACAAATGAAAGAAAGATTTCGAAATGTAAAGTACAAGTGTTTGGAATGTAAAAACAGTATGCGTCGTGTGCGAATGTTAAATGTCGTGTGCGAAAGTCATGCGTCGAGAGCTGCTTCGAGAGAGAGAATCCTTGTTTCAGATAGTTTTCGGTGATTCCTCTTAGTTCGTAATGCTTGGCCTTTCTGTGGTGATGAAGCCTTCATTTATATAGTCTTCAAATGTATTGATAGAGGCTTGATAGCGTCTTGATTTAACTGTCGTAACGGTCTTTTGGGTTGAATGTTGTTTAATGGTTGCTAATTACTCTGTCGGTTTCAACCGTTGGCCATTAATGATGTTGACTCCTGCATTAACCATTAAACAAACGTAAGAGTAATAATACGCGTTAGTAGGTCGAGGTCGCATGGTTATATGCGACAGTCGTGTGAGTCAGGCGACAATATGGTCGAGCGTCGTGAGGAATACTCGACCTTCTTTATAAGAAGGACGATAAGGGTTTTAAGGGTCTTTGTCGGGACCTTATCTTAATCCAAGATATTGTTCATAATACGTGTCTTACCTTTCCTGGTCGTGGTCGAGACCTGTGAATTTTTGCCCAAACAGAGCTCGTGCGTCATATCTTGAACGTTCGATCCAAGACGAGAGCAGAGGCTAAGACCGCGAACAAGTTTCCTCAGTACCCCAAGATATCCTCTTACGGATTCAAAGGGTCCCCTAAGGATCTGGTCGAAACTCTGAAGACCGCCCAGGAAACCATTCGATGGCCAAAGAAGTCCGATCAGGACGACGCTAAGAAAGATAAATCTAAGTGGTGAGACTTTCATGTCGACCACGGTCATGCGACAAATGACTGCATAGCTCTCAAAAAGGAGCTAGCATATCACGTCCCGAAAGGAAACCTCAAAGATATCATCGATAACGTCGTTGCTCCAACTAGCGACGATCGACCGCCGACCCCCGAGCATGCGAAGGTCGTCAATTGCATCACTGGTGGTTCCGACGTGTGTGATCTAACGTACTCCGCAGCTAAGCGTCATGACAGTCAAGCGCCTGACGATCGACCTATCCCGCTTTCGTCTAGACCCAAAGGAGATCTAAAGTTAGAAGCTTTGAAGATTGTGTTCGATCAAGACGACCTCGGTGACTCATATCAGACACATCATGATGGGTTGATCATTCAACTCACGATCGGTAATTGCTTAACCCGACGAGTCTTGATCGATGGGGGCAGTTCAGCGAACGTCATTTTCCCTGACATCATCAAGGCCATGGGAATCGATCGTTCGGAAATCACCCGACTTTCGACGACTTTGGTCGGTTTCAATGGAGAAGCGACGAGCACCTATAGAGATATCATCTTGCCAGTCTACACCGGAGGGATCAACAAGCAGACCAAGTTCAGCGTCATCGATTGTGAGTCGGCCTATGACATGGATCCATGAAATGAAAGTCGCTCCTTCGACATATCATCAGACCCCTGAAGTTCCCTACGCCGTGGGGAATCCAAGAAATCAATAGTGAGCCGAAAGTCGCCCGTGACTGCTATAAGACAACTCTCAAGCTGCGAAAGTAAACCGTCTAGCAGTTACGGCATGACCATAAAGGTCTCGACAGGTTCGTCCTTCTATCCTTAAAGACAAACCTATGCCTTCTCTACCAGAATAAAACGACTATCTTGCCCTGTCGCACGAAAATACAGTCGACGTAAGCACAGTCGTTATTTCTCGGCGACGATCCGCCATTCATAATCTATTTTCCCTGAAAGAAATAAGATAATAAATGACGGGGGGCAAATATACGTAAAAGAGTATAGAAAGGTACATATTCTAAAACCTTTCTCATTTTTTGCTCTCATATGATCTCAAATCGCGAACGATTACTGACTTAAGCATCGGAGGGTCGTTGGTTAGCCAACGACCAACCTCTGACATTATTTTTTCGCAGAATCGCACGCCAATCATCACTAAGTCTACTATACGACTCTAGTTTTGCAGCATCACACAACGTAAACGATCAGATCTAGAACTTTATCATCTTTCTGCAGGGACATACGATTCGCAGTTCATCGCACGACTTAATCGTACGATCGCAAAGTCTAACGACCTTATGTTCTAAGTTTCTTGACTTAGAAAAATTTCATACCCTGAATGTATGCTTTGATCGCATGTGCTAATGTTTGTATACACGATTTAAAAGTCTTGTGGCTTGCGTTCTAGTTGTTGTGTTGCAATGATGCCTAAGTCGCATGATTTCTTGGTTATTCTTTACTTAGTGAATCTTACAATTGATATTGTATTTATCCATAAAATCGCAAAACCGGCAGAAGTTTAAATTCCATTCATTGAGTAAACTGTCGATTACATTAAAAGGATCTCAACCACCAACGGTCGATCGATAAAAATAAAAGAGAAATTTTTTTAGATTTGAGAAGGGGCATCAGTCGCATCCTTGCCCGAGGCCTCACCTCGAACACCTTCGCCTACCACCACCTCCTCGACCTCCTTCTCAGCATCCGAGTCAAGGTCTCTCTCAGACCCGACGCCCTTCAAGTACACATCAAGCTCCTCTGACGCTGAGGCAAAGGGGTCCTTCCCCAGCAGATGTCGCCTCATAATCGCCGCCCTAGCGGTCAGGCGAGCAAAAGAAAAGATGGTCTTACCATCATCTTTGAGGTCCTTTACCTCCTTCTCCAGTTCCGCCACTCGAGACTTAGAATCCTCAGATTCCTTTGTGATGGCAGCCAAAGATTCTTTAACCTTGTCCATCTCCTCCCTCTGGTCAGCAACCATGGACAGGAACTGCGTCAGACGATGATTGGCCTCATCCTTTGCACGACCAATGACCTCTAGATGTTTCATAGCGCCATCAAGGCGCTTAGACAGAGCCTCTTCGCGCTCTGTGGCGACCTTCGCCCTATCCAACGCTGCGTTTTCCCTCCCATGCGGGGCAGACATTATATCCTTTATCTTTATCGTCTCACCCCGCAAAGCTAGGGAAGCTTGGAACGCCTACAAAATCATAACCCAGGATTAATAAACTTACGACAATGACAGCGACAAACGAACCAAGTCTTGAAAGAAAGACTTACCATGAATGCCAGCCCGGCTACATAGGCCCCCGTCTCCTCGATTGGAAACCCCTCAAAACGCTCTCTGAAATACGGGAGCAGATATTTCCCGAGAAGAGGAAATATGTTCGTCCCGTCTAGGACACTACTGACCATAAAGTCCGATGGCAATGTAAAATTTACCGTCGTGACCTTAGCCCCTCCCGTTGGCTGATCCTTGCCCTTGCCGGCCGACAAAGGGTCGGACGTCGCAGACGGGGACTTCACTGTTTCCGCCGGAGGCGCGGAATTAAGAGGTGTCGCAGCAATCGGACTAGGAGACGTCCTCCTAGGCGATGCGACCTTTGCTTTTTCGGGTGTAACGACTCTCGACGAGTCATCAACCCCTAGAGACGATTCCCTAGGGATCGTCGTCCTTGTTTTCTTGGGAACTTCGAGACCAGCAGACAAAGCTCTTTGCCTTTTCTCCCTGCCCTTACGAGCGCGCTCAAGCTCAGCTGCTCTTTTAGCAGAAACACCCAGCGCCCGTGGTTGAGACTCCCCTGGAAACCACAAAAATAAATGTTATGAAAAGCACAAGGAAAAGAGAATCGAAATAACTTAGAAAGGAAAGTACGCTTACCAGTCATCTCCCTTTCTTCTTTCGACTCTTCTTCTTCCCCTTTTTCTTCCTCACGTTTTTCCCCTCGATTCTCTCTTAAGAATACCAAATCTTCGTCGTCGTCCCCTAAATGTCGTACGATGAACGACCGCTCTGCGACACTGAACTCCAGAAAGGCGTTGATCCTTGCTTGAGAGTTGGAATAAGGCTTCACGTCCTCAAACTTGATGGCTGTTGTTAATGCCAAAAATCGCACCAAAGGGACAACTTAAGGTTGATGTGGACTTAAACAACTAAAGAAAGGATCTTTCGACGAGACGTCCGACGAGAATAAAAATAAAGAGACAAGGGATTTGATGACGCAGGAAAAACCTCAAACGAGGAAAACACCTGCGGACGACAGTGGGTGTCGTCGCTATACTATGGTCGCCAATCAGGGGCGATGTCCTTGGTACTGGCGTCGGTCGTACGATGATTACAATACAAATGAAGGAAATGCTTCGAAATGCAAAGTACAAGTGTTTGAATGTAAAAACAGGTGTTTGTTGTGTGAATACGAAGTGTAAATAACTATTGGTCGAAAGCTGTCATCGTGCGTCAAGAGCGATACTTGAGCTTTCCTTCGAGTGTTCTTGCTTTCAGTACTTGATCTCCAGAGTTTGAATGTTCTTAGCTATGAGTTTGGATGATTTTCTCTATTGTTTGGTGATATTCACTGATGATCGCTGATGTGTATTGGATGTTCAACTAATGGATCCCTGAATGAGGCTTTAGCTTGGCTTTTATAGTCTTCGTGCCATTAATTAGCTCCTTGAATGCATTGATTAACGGCTACAACGGTCGGAAACGGTTGCCGGAGTGATTATCCATAATGCTCTTCGTCCGTTACGACTACTTGTTGTTAATGGCTTTGACTCCTGCATTAAATACTTCACAAACGTAACAGACAAGGTTAACGTTAGCTTTGGTCGTAGGTGCAATGATCTTACGCGATGGTCGTGTGGGACGGGCGACACTGTGGTCGAGCGTCTTAAGGAACTATCGACTTACCTTTTCTGAGAGACGACGATGGTGTTCTGTGTCTTTGTCGAGACCTTATCTTAATGCAAGATTTGGATTGTAACGTGTGTCTTACCTGTTTTGGTCGTAGTCGTACGACGTGATTTTTTGCTCAAACAGTTTGCCCCCAAAATTTGAAAATTGAATGTCAAATTTAAGTTATAAATTTTGCTTGTCGAATGCTTAGGCTCGTGACCTGGGTTGAGGGACTTACCTGGTTATCGTGGAACTAGACCGGTTCGCTTTTAACTGAACGAGAAGTCGAAAGAGGAACGAGGTCGTGACGTCACACTGACATACGATGATGCTTATTAGCTGTCGAGGACCGGTGTCGAAGATCCGGGCGAGCATGCAAGAGGACGGGGATGCGTGGCGACCATCCAGGGATTCGATTTGATGCGTTTGTTTGTATAAATAAAGATCACGACGGATCTTTTCTTGCTATACTTCGAAGTGTTTATTTGGGAAGAGATTTCGCCTTGATTCCTTTCCATTCTCCGTTCGAACTTTACTCGAATCGCTGCAAATCTTCAACCCGCATTTGAGAGCGTTTATATAAGACCTTGTTCTGTCTTCTGATTCACAATGTCGACGGAGCCTGCAAGTCTTATCATGAATCACGTAGACTTAGATGCTTTTAGGAGTTTAGCAAAAATTCCTGCAAATGTAGAATTGTGGTGCCCGGGGATTGTTCGTTCTAAGGATTTCCCTGAGGGATATCTCGTTTTGTACGAGTATCCTTTTAAGATAGGGTTTCAATGGCCGTTTTCTGGTTTAGCCAAGTCATTCATGCAGGATTTCGATGTGTCGCCGGGACAATTGATGCCCCAACTTTGGCGAGTTTTGCTGGTTATCGAGCGAGCGTCCGCGAAATGGGAGTTTCCTATGATCATGAATGATTTCTTGGCGGCGTACCAAGTTAAAAAGGATAAGAACTGGCGTTATAGTCCTTATTCTAAGTTCAGGGGTGATCGTGCCGTGGTTTTGGGAACTGGCGTCAATGATCGTGGGTGGAAGTCGAGGTATGTATTTGTTCTTACCGAGTCATTGGATTCCAGCAGCAATTGGATGCGGTCAGACTGGAATAAGACAGGTATGCTTCGTTTGTTTCTGAATTTTATTTATTTTTATGACTTCTACTTATCACTTTCCTCTTGTCGCCTTCAGAGATTCAGCATGTCGAAGTGAAACCGACTGTGGATTCCCAGGCTAAGATCAACAAGTTCTTGAGTCTTAGCGTTGATGACCGATCTTTTGTTTCGTGGCAATCGGTGGTCGAGGACGAGGATGAGGACGTGATAGAAGAAAGAGATGAGGACGTACAGGAAGAGGCGGCTGGTAAGTGTATCATAGTTTTTATTTTATTTCGTTTACTCTATCTGTCTGACGCTTTATGTATTTCCTGATCAGTGTCGACCGAGAGGAAATCGGTCTTTAGGGCAAGAGGAAAGCAGGTTATGCGTGCCCTTCGGGGTGAAAATGTTTCAACAGCTGGGTCGAGCCAGAAGAGAACCAAGAGGACAGTCCTGAGGGAACCGTCATCGAGGGTTGATAACTCACCGGGAGTTGTTCTGCCTAAGAAGGCGAGGGCGTCATCTAGCCGTCCTGGCGTGATGGACGCGACACCAGCAAGTTCTGCGCTTCCGGCGACGGTGACGAAACCGGTGTCTCAAGTGTCGATCCCAATGTCTGCCGACAGGGGCGAGGGATCATCGGCCGAAGTTATGACGGTCAATTTTACACTTCCGTCTAACTTTATGGTGGATGGTGTCCTAGACGGGACGGCGTCGTTCCCTCATCTGGGGAAGTACTTGCTCCCGTCTTTCGGGGAGCGTTTTCGTGGAGTTCCGGCCGGAGAGATTGGATCTCAAGTTGCCAATCTGGCGTTCACGGTAAATGTCAATCTTTCATGACTTGTCTCATTCGTTTAGTCGTCTAATATTTTCTTGTGTTATTTTTCAGACGTTCCAGTCGTCTTTGGCATTGCACGTTGGGATGTCGGAAGTTGAAGGGTTGATGGCGTCTGCCCTTGAAAGAGAAGCTGCGGCGTTGGAGAGAGAGAAGGCGGATTTAGATAGGGATAGGTTTGCCTTGGCACGTGCTGACGAGCTAGCCATCCAGTTTTTCGATGCTCAGTATGAACTGCAGGAGATTCGTGTGGGAGGGGTGGCAGATGAAGGCCCTCAGGTCGGGACTTCGAGCAGGGATACGACCAATGTTCCCCCTGTTGTCTAGAATTTTTTCTTTCCTTGTTGTTTTTGCCACTTGACCTATCGGGGGTTGAGTGTGTATATGATGGTTTACTCAACGAATACATCTTTTGTTTTGAATCTTATGCTTTATTCAAATCATATTAATTATGAAGTCGAACATAAGATACATATGAAATCACGCGACTAAGGCACTCATTGTAATACGACAATAAGAACGTAAAACAAATAAAAACACGTGATTAAAGCATCCATTCAGAGTATAAAAGCTAAGAAACTTAGATGTAAGTTATTTTGCGATTGTACGACGAGATCGTACGAGGAATTTGCGCCGTATGCCCCTGTGGAGGGATGGTCAGGGAAGAAAATCCTGATTGTTTATGTCGTGCGATTCTGTGAATTTAAAGTCATCTAGTAGACTTAATGATTATTGTCGTGCGATTATGCGATAATCTGTCGTGCGATTCTGCGATAAAACGATGTCGGGGGGGTTGGTCGTTGGCTAGCCAACGACCCTCCGATGCTTAAGTCAGTAAACGTTTTGTGAGAAAAAATCGTATGAAAAAGAGTTAGAGAACGTACCATTTAGAAAACGTACCATTTCAGACTCTCTCTATTTGCCCCCTGTCATTTATTACCTTATTCTTTTTGGGAGGAAAAGACAGGTTTTAAATGACAGAACGACACGGCGATCCTGTCGAAAGCTTGATCTTGCGACTTCAGTTTATTTCTGCGGCTTCAAGGTAGACTTGTAGCACTCACGAGCGACTTTTGGCTCACTTTTGATCTCCTAGATTCCCCAAGGCGTAGGGAATTTCAACATTTGATGATACGTCGAGGGAACGGCTTTCATATCATGGATCCATGGTCATCCTAAGATTATGTTATAGGCAGACACACAATCGATGACACTGAACTTGGTCTGCTTGTTGACTCCTCCGGCGTAGACGGGCAAGATTATCTCTCCGAAGGTGCTCGCCGCGTCTCCATTGAAACCGACCAAAGTCGTCGAACGTCGGGTGATTTCCGAGCGATCTATTCCCATGGCTTTGATGGTGTTGAGAAAAATGACATTTGCTGAGCTTCCCCCGTCGATCAAGACTCGACGAGTTAGACAGTTACCGACTGTGAGCTGAATGATCAATCCGTTGTGATGCTTCTGATACGAGTCACCAAGGTCGTCGTGGTCGAACACAATCTTCATGGCTTCTAGCTCCAAATCTCCTTTGGGTCTAGACGAGCGAGGAATAGACCGATCATCGGGCGCCTGACTGGCATGACGTTTGGCCGCTGAATACGTCAGACCACACACATCTGAACCACCGATGATGCAATTGATGACCTTTGCATGCTCGGGGGTCGTCGGTCGATGGCTATTAGCTGGAATAACGATGTCATCGATGATATCCTTGAGATTTCCTTTCGGGAAGTGATACGCTAATTCCTTCTTCAATGCGATACAATCGTCTGTCGCATGACCAAGATCGATGTGGAAGTCGCACCACTTTGATTTGTCTTTCTTAGCATCGTCTAGGTCGGACTTCTTTGGCCATCGAATGGTAGCTTGAGCGGTCTTCAGAGCTTCGACTAAGTCCCTTGCAGATCCTTTGAATCCGTAAGAGGATATCTTGGGGTACTGAGTGAACTTAGTCGCGGTTTTGGCCTCTGCTTTCGTCTTGAAACGAACATTTGAAATTTTCCGCGTTGGCTCTATTCTGGAAACAGCCTTTATCTTGAACTCTGGCTTTCTGACGCCTAACGACTTTTTGTCGTCAGTGTGCTTGTGACGAAAGGCGGCATCGTCCTCGACCCTCATATATGCTAAGGTTCGAGCTCGGACGTCTTCGAAAGTCTCTGAGGGGTACTTGGTCAGATCGATATATAGACCTGAACTATCGTCTAGACCACGCTTATAAGCTTCGATCGCAGTTTTGATGTCCCAATTGCGGATACTGATCATTTCGGCATTGAATCTATTGAAATAACTTCGAATAGACTCATTGGTCTTCCGCATGACATAGTACAGATCACTAGTCTGCTTTTCCATCTTACGACTGCTGGAGAATTGCCGAGAGAATTGGTTGACCAATTCGGCGAACGGCCCGATAGATTTGTGTTTGACATTGATCAACCACTGGAGAGCTGGACCAGTGAGAGTTGCCCCGAAACTCTTGCACATGCATACTTCCTGGTACATGTGTGGAATCGAGATCGTCCACATGAGCTGCTTATACTGTGCGACATGCTCGGTTGGATCGGTCACACCCGAATACTTGGGAGTGAAGGTAGGAATGTTATACTTCTTTGGGACCTCGACGGTGGTGATCTCGTCGATGAAGGGCGACGCCTGATACCCCGAGTGAGGCTCGACGTCGACAGGCACGGCTGCCCCAGGCAACTTGGCGAGCAAGGACAGGACGCACTCATTTTGGTCTTCTAACATCTTCAAACGTTGGGCGACGGGATCGTTAAGATCAGGATTTGCCCCTGTCGAGGGGTTAGTCCCTAGACTAGTGCCATTACCATGCGACGAACCATTGGTGTCTCCGTTGAATGGAACAAAATATGGTTGCGACCCATAGTGGAATTGCTGCGGTCCATTCTGAAACGATTGTTGGCCATGCTGAAATTGCTGCGATCTCTGCTGGAAAGATTGCGATCCTTGCTGGAAAGTTTGCGGACCACTTTGGAATGGTTGGGAAAATGGCTGGGATCCATTCTGAAATGGCTGGGCGCCACCTTGCAATGGTTGGGATCCATTGTTCAAGGGTGGTGGTCGGATGTGCTGAGGGGGAATCTGCCCAGACTGGGGATTTGGGTTGAACAGCCCTGGCTGTTGATTCTGCGCGGATGAACCTAGATTCGGGACAAATGGTCTAAGGCCATTCTGGTCGAACGATCTTGGAATTGGGTTCTGCACGAACGGCCTAGGACCATTTTGAGGCCCAAGAGGATTTCTTAGCCGCGCGATCTCCTCAGCTGCTCTGCGATTCTGCTCTGCCATTGCATTGAGCTGATTCCTGGCGACTTCGAGCTCCTGATACTTCTGAGCAACAGCTTGCTGCGGACTTCCAGGGGCTGCCATTGTTCCTGCAATAGAGAGCAGAAAAAACTCTAAGAAACTGTTAGTAGGGTGCACGTTCGTCGAGGATTTTCTCTAGATGTAGTCCCACGGATGGCGCCAAACTGTTAATGCCAAAAATTGCACCAAAGGGACAACTTAAGGTCGATGTGGACTTAAACAACTAAAGAAAGGATCTTTCGACGAGACGTGCGACGAGAATAAAAATAAACAGACAAGGGATTTGATGATGCAGGAAAAACCTCAAACGAGGAAAAAACCTGCGGACGACAGTGGGTGTCGTCGCTATACTATGGTCACCAATCAGGGGCGATGTCCTTGGTACTGGCGTCGGTCGTACGATGATTACAATACAAATGAAGGAAATGCTTCGAAATGTAAAGTACAAGTGTTTGAATGTAAAAACAGGTGTTTGTTGTGTGAATACAAAGTCTAAATAACTATTGGTCGAAAGCTGTCGTCGTGCGTCGAGAGCGATACTTGAGCTTTCCTTCGAGTGTTCTTGCTTTCAGTACTTGATCTCCAGAGTTTGAATGTTCTTAGCTATGAGTTTGGATGATTTTCTCTGCTGTTTGGTGATATTCACTTATGATCGCTGATGTGTATTGGATGTTCAACTGATGGATCCCTGAATGAGGCTTTATCTTGGCTTTTATAGTCTCCGTGCCATTAATTAGCTCCTTGAATGCTTTAATTAACGGCTACAACGGTCGGAAACGGTTGCCGGAGTGATTATCCATAATGCTCTTCGTCCGTTACGACTACTTGCTGTTAATGGCTTTGACTCCTACATTAAATACTTCACAAACGTAACAGACAAGGTTAACGTTAGCTTTGGTCGTAGGTGCAATGATCTTACGCGATGGTCGTGTGGGACGGGCGACACTGTGGTCGAGCGTCGTAAGGAACTATCGACTTACCTTTTATGAGAGACGACGATGGTGTTCTGGGTCTTTGTCGAGACCTTATATTAATGCAAGATTTGGATTGTAACGTGTGTCTTACCTGTTTTGGTCGTAGTCGTACGACGTGATTTTTTGCCCAAACAGCTGTCAACACGAAAACAACAAATTAAAGATCAGGCACGAATTACAACCACGACATACGCCAATTATAAAGCTCACCATATGTATTCCATCCGGTCCTAATCCAATCACTCTCGGAACCAAGGGTCGACTTACACACGAAAACATATCGAGTCTTCCACTTACGATCGTTTACCGCAATATTGAGGACCAAAGCACGATCGCCTCTAAACCTAGAATACAAACTGCAGCAATGAATTCCGTCCTTCTTGGCTTGATAAGCCAAGAGGAGGTCGCGTACGTTCATGGGAGTATCCCATTTCTTAGTAGCACGCTCGATCACCTGTACGACTCGCAAGAATTGGGGCATTAGCTGACCTAGTGCTAAATCAAATTCTAGCATAAAAGCTTTAGAAAGTGGCGAGTAGGGCCATTCGAAACCAATCTTGAAGGGATAGTCGTATATCACAATATACCCCTCGGGACATTCGTTCGATCGAATCTGACCTGGGCAGATCAATTCAACCCACGCAGGGATTTTTGCTAAGTTTCTAAGCTCATCGAGGCCCGATTGTTCTTGAATAGTGCTTTCAGGATCTATCAACATTTCTAACAAACTTAAAGAAATCAACAGAAATCGTACCTTATATAAGCTCTAGACCTTGAACAACCTTAACCAAGTCGAAGATTCTCACGGGTTCAGGAAAGATTGGACGAAGAATAGTTAGAAAATCAAAGCAAAATCCCTCTCCAAATAAACTCTCTGAAATTGTAAACAAGGTAAGTATTCGTCATGACCCCTATTTATGCAAGAAATTGTAACAGGTCGAGTCCCTTGGATGATAGACACGCGTCCCTGTCTTTTCAAATGACCACACGGATCGCTGACACCTGGCCATGACAGCTGCTAAGCACCATCGTGCGTCAACCTGACGTTACGATCTTTTTACCTTTTCAACTTCTAAATTCAGTTAGAATTGAACCGATTCAGTTCCAGGGCAATCAAGACATGTATCATGATTCTGAGCACCCGATAAGCAAAATTTAAAATCCAAATTTGTCATTCTACTTTCAAATTTTGGGGGCAAACTGTTTGGGCAAAATTTCACCAGTCTCGACCACGACCAAAAAAGGTAAGACACATATTATGAGCCATATCTTGGATTAAGATAAGGTCCCGACAAAGACCCATGAAACCTCTGTCACCCCTCCTAAAAGGTAGGTCGAGAGTACCTCACGACGCTCGACCATAGTGTCGTCTATTTCGCACGACCGTCGTATAAAATCATGCGACCTAGACCAACTAACGCGTTATACGACTGTTACGTTTGTTCAGTGTTTAATGCAGGAGTCAACATCATTAATGGACAACGGCTATAACTGATGAAGGTCATTAACAGCACTAAAGGCGACGTCCGTTACGACAGTTATCGAAGTATTTAATGAGCCAATTAAAGCACCCGAAGACTATAAAGATCAAGCTCAACCAATGAATTCTGGGAGAAGGAGAACACAACACATTGCAACATCGAACAACAGACACAAGCACTTTAACTCCGAAGATCACTCAAGACAAAGAAACCACTCACAGAAGATCGCTCATGACGCATGACTTTCATACACGACACATCATTTTTACACACGACGCACACTATTTCATATTGAAAACACATGTTATTTTACATTTCGATGTCTTACCTTCACTTGTATTGTAATCTCCGTACGATCGACACCAGTGACAAAGGACATCGCCCCTGTTTGGCTACCGTAGTCCAGCGACGACTTCCACAGTTGTCCGTGGGTTTTTTCCTTGTTGAGGTTTTTCCCGCGTCATCAAAATCTCTGTCTCATTTCCATTTCTATCTTTGTCGCACGTTTTTGTCGAACGATTCCTTTCTTTAGTTGTTAAAGTCCACATCGACCTTAAGTTGTCCCTTGGTGCGATTTTTGGCATTAACAGTATGCCTTGAAGTTGGGAGTTGGGCCTCGACCGGTAGAACTGCTTCACAACCATAGACTAGAGAAAAAGGGGTTTGTCCTGTGGATGTGCGAGGTGTCGTGCGATTTGCCCACAGGACTGAAGGGAGTTTTTCTACCCATTTTCCTTTTGCAGCTTTTAGTCTTTTCTTTATCAAAGCTACAATGGTCTTATTGCTCGACTCGGCGAGTCCGTTGGCTTGGGGGTATCTGGGAGTCGAGGTTGTTAATTTAATGTTTCTATCTTCACAGAACTGTTGAGTTCTGTCGCTGACGAACTGGGATCCATTGTCACAGACAATTTCAGATGGAGTCCCAAACCTACATATGATGTTAGTCTGGATAAAAAAATAACTTCTTTATCCCTTACTTAGGAAAAAGCAGCCGCTTCAACCCATTTGGAAAAATAATCGGTGAGTACAAGGAGGAATACCATTTGTCCCGGAGCCAGGGGTAGCTTGCCGACAATATCCATTCCCCACCTCATGAAGGGCCATGGGATAAGCATCGAGTGTAAAGGTTCAGAGGGTTTATGTGACATACCTGAGTGTCGTTGACAATGATCACAATTTTGGACATACTTGACGGCGTCTTGTCGTAGTGTTGGCCAAAAATACCCTTGTCGAGAGATATGATTAGCCAAACTACGACCTCCTGAATGATTGCCACATTCACCGTCGTGCATCTCTTAAAGGATTTTCTGGACCTGACTTTTGCTAATGACACATCTAAGGTTTAAACCTGTTGACGATTGTTGATAAAGCTTATCCTCAATCATGACATATTTAGATGCTTTGAATCTGATCTTTCGGGCTTCCATTTTGTCTTCTGGGAGTTGGTCGTGCATGAGGAAGTTCCGGATGTCGCACGCCCAATCATCCTTTTCGTCCTCGATCTGGACGACGTCGACGTTTTCGATGGACGATGTCTCCAGATGGATCATGGAAATACTGTCGAATATAGGTTCCACCAAAGCAGACCCGAGATTTGCTAAAGCGTCGGCCTGAGTATTCTGGTCCCTCGGGATGTGTTCAATAGAAAAAGATTTGAATTTTTTGGATTTTTCTTTTGCTACCTTTAGGTACGCTGTCATTTTTGAATCTTTGGCTGTGAATTCTCCATTGATCTGGTTTACCACCAGGAGAGAATCGCTTTTGACATGTAACGCGGTTGCCCCCGAGTCGTAGGCCATATTCATTCCTATGATCAGGGCCTCATAGTCAGCTTTATTGTTGGTGGTTTTGAAGTCGCACCAGACCGAATATACCATCTTGCCCCCCTGTGGCGACTTTAAGACGACGCCTAGTCCTGAACCTCTAACGTTGGATGAACCGTCGACATGCAAGATCCAAGGCACGTCGTCGTGAGTCGCCATAGTTGACACTTCGAGCTCTGCTTCTTTCTCCAATTCAGGGCTGAAATCAGCAATGAAGTCTGCCAAGGCCTGCGATTTAATCGCAGTTCTGGGTTTGAAATCAATGTCGTAACTGCTAAGATATATACTCCACTTTGCTAAGCGACCTATCAACTCAGGCTTCCTTAAGACGGACTTTAGAGGAAAGTTAGTCACGACAGTAATAGGATGTGATTCAAAATAGTGTCGCGGTTTTTTAGCAGTAGTGACTAGCGACAAAAGTAATTTTTCCATCGAGGAATATCTGGTTTCTGCGTCCAAAAGAGATTTACTTATATAGTAGATCGGCAGTTGCTGCTTTTCATCTTCCCGTGTCAGGACGGCACTTACTGCGTTGGGACTAACGGACAAATATAGTTGTAGCACCTCATGATCGTGAGGTTTTGACAATAAAGGAGGCGACGTCATGTACTCCTTAAGTTTCTGCAATGCTCGCTCATGATCGTTGGTCCAGTCGAAGCCCTTGTTCTTCCTGAGAACATTGTAAAATAAATGGCATTTATCTGAGGATCGAGAGATAAACCTGTTTAGCGCCGCTACTCGACCAATTAGCCTTTGGACTTCTTTGAAATTTTCGGAGATTTTATTTCGATAATGGCTTTGATCTGGTCAGGATTAGCCTCGATTCCTCGACGAGTGACCATGTAGCCTAAAAATTTTCCAGTGCTGACACCGAATGAACATTTTGTTGGGTTAAGCTTCATGCTATATGTTTGGGAAAAAAGTCTCTAGTCTCGACTACGACCAAGGCACTAGGAATATTTATTGCACTTTTCTCATGTCAAAGTCAAAACGTAAACAATTTTATCCTCTGACCAAAACCGAAGTCAAACGTACCTCTCGACTTCGACCGTCGTGTAGAAGCACACGACTTCGACCAACTAACGTATGGTTCTTCAGTTATGTTTTCTTTATTTAATACAGGTCAAACGACATTTATGGCCAACGAATGAAACCGATGAAGCAATTACGAGCATTAAACTGCGGAGACTGTTGCGACTGTTACTCGAAGAATTCATGAAGTCATTAAATGCATTCGAAGACTATAAATACAAAGGCAAAGACATCCTGGAAGGGGACAGAACTCCGAACTACACATTGCATACTCAAGAACTCAAGAAACAAATAACTTTCTCTCAAGAAATCGCTCTCGGCGCACGACATTCGCACACGACATACAGTTTTTACACACGACGGACATTGTTTTTACATTTGATACACTTGTTACTTTACATTTTAAGTATTTCCTTTCATTTGTATTGTAATCTCTGTACGATCAACCCCTGAAACACAAGGATATCGCCCTTGTTTGGCGACCATAGTGCAGCGACGACTTCTATAGTCGTCCGCGGGTTTTTTCCTCGTTGAGGTTTTTCCCGCGTCCCCAAATCTCTGTCTCGTTTACTTTTTTCATGTTTATCGTACGCTTTGTCGAAAGATTCTTTTCTTTAGTTGTTAAATTCCACAATCAACCTTAAGTTATCATTTTGGACGATTTTTGGCATTAACAGTTTGGCGCCATCCGTGGGACCCCATCTAGATAAATCTTCGACAAACGTGCGTCCTACTAACGGTTTCTTGTAGTTTCTACTATCCTCTGTTTCAGGAAAATGGCTGCCACGGGGAATCCAGAGCAAGTCATTGCTCAGATGTATCAAGAGTTGGAAGTGGCGCGAAATCAAATGAATGCTATGGCTGAGCAAAATCGAAGAGCAGCGGAGGAAATCGCTCGGCTGAGGAATCCCTTTAGATCACAGAACGGTCCAAGGCCATTCATCCAGAACCCAGGTCAAGGGTCGTTCGGTCAGAACCCATGATCCGTTCCATTCGTCCATAACCCAGGTTCGGCTCCGTTCATTCGTAACCCAGGACCAGGTCCATTCATGCAGACTCAACAGCCTGAGGCATTCAATCCAAATCCTCAATCTGGGCATGTGCCTCCTTATCATATTAGGCCTCCGCCCATGCACAATGGGTCGCAGCCGTTTCAGAATGGGTCGCAGCTGTTTCAGAATGGGTCGCAGCCATTTCAGAATGGATCGCAGCCGTTTCAGAGTGGATCCCAACCATTTTTTGTTCCTTTCAACAGGGACGCTAATGGTTCGTTATATGGAAATGGTACCAATCCGGGAGTCATTTCCCCGACCGGTCCAGATCCTAGTGACCCCGTCGCCCAGCGATTATAGATGCTAGAGGATCAGAAAGATCGTGTCCTGTCCCTACTCGCTCTGCTGCCCGGGGTAGCCGTGCCCGTCGATGTCGAGCCTCGCTCAGGGTATCAAACGTCGCCTTTCGTCGATGAGATCGCGACAGTCGATGTCCCGAAAAAATTCAATATCCCCGCTTTCACGCCCAAGTATTCTGGGGTGACCGATCCCATGGAGCACATCCCACAGTATAAGCAAATCTTGTGGACAGCCTCAATCCCACATATGTATCAGGAAGTATGCATGTGTAAAAGCTTTGGTGCAACTCTTACTGGTCCTGCCCTCCAATGGTTGATCAATCTCAAACCCAAGTCCATAGGGTCGTTCGCTGAGTTGGTCATTCAATTATCCCAGCAGTTCGCCAGCAGTCGCAAGATGGAGAAGCAGACCAGTGACCTGTACTACGTCGTACAGAAAGCTAGTGAGTCTATTCGAAGATATTTCAATAGATTCAATGCGGAAATGATCAGTGTTCGCAACTGTGATGTCAAAACCGCGATCGAGGCTTATAAGCGTGGCCTGGATGACAGTTCAGGTTTATACACTAACCTGACCAAGTATCCTCCAGAAAACTTCGAAGACGTCCGAGCTCGAACCCTAGCGTATATGAGGGTAGAGGACGATGCTGCCTTTCGTCGTAAACATACCGACGACAAGAAGCCGTTGGGTGTAAGAAAACCGGAGTTTAAGACAAAGGCAATTTCCAAGATAAAACCCGCGCGACAGATCTCCAACGTCCGATTCAAGACAAAGCGGAAGCCAGGACTGCAACCAAATTTCTTCAGTACCCCAAGATATCCTCATACGGATTCAAAGGGACCACTAAAGACTTGGTCGAGGCTCTAAAGTCCGCCGAGGCGACCATCCGTTGGCCGAAGAAATCTGATCAAGATGATGACAAGAAAGATAAGTCAAAGTGGTGCGACTTCCATGTCGACCATGGTCATGCGACGGATGATTGCATAGCTCTCAAAAAGGAGCTAGCCTATCATGTCCCGAAAGGAAATCTCAAATATATCATCGATGACGTCGTTGCTCCAACTAACGACGTTCGACCGCCAACTCATGATCATGCAAAGGTCGTCAATTGCATAACTGGTGGTTCCGACGTATGCGGTCTGACGTATTCCGCAGCCAAACATCACGTCAGTCAGGCACCTGAAGATCGACCTATCCCCGCGTTCATCAAGAACCAAAGGAGATCTGGAGTTGGAAGCTATGAAGATCGTGTTCGACCAAGACGACCTCGGCGACTCGTATCAGAAGCATCATGACGGGTTGATCATTCAACTCACGATTGGTAATTGTTTAACCCGACGAGTCTTGGTCGATGGAGGCAGTTCAGCAAACGTTATCTTCCTTAACACCATCAAGGCCATGGGAATCAATCGATCGGAAATCACCCGACGTTCGACAACCTTGGTCGGTTTCAATGGAGAAGCGACGAGTACCTTTGGAGAGATCGTCCTGCCTGTCTATGCCGGAGGAGTCAATAAGCAAACCAAATTCAATGTCGTAGACTGTGCGTCAGCCTATAATATCATCTTAAGTCGACCATGGATCCATGAAATGAAAGCGGTTCCCACGACGTACCATCAGACCATGAAGTTCTCTATGCCGTGGGGAATCCAGGAGATCAAAAGTGAGCCAAAAGTCGTCCGTGACTGCTATAAGACCACCCTGAAACCGCGAAAGTAGGCCATCTTGCAGTTACAGGTCGACCAAGGTATCCTAGATCAAAGCAAGCACGACCGGAAAGTCTCGACAGGTTCGTCTCTCGACCCCTGCCTTAAAGATAAACTAATATTTTGTTTGAAGGAAAGTATCGATTGTTTTTGCCTGGTCGCACGAAGAGGTCAACGTGTCTACTGTGGCGACTCACGACGACATATCCTAGATTTCGCGTATCGTCTTAAAGCCGCCACAGGGGGGCAATATGGTATGGTATACCCAAAAAATTTTGAAAATCAAAAAATTCAAAATCCTCCGACGAGTGTTTCAAAACACTCAAAAACCCCGGCGCAGGTATCAGTAACCAAGACATCCCACATAGTTGGGATGTGACACGTCAGAAAAGGTATGTTTTCCAAACATTATCTACTCCTCATACGATTTTTTCACCACGACGATTACTGACTTAAGCATCGGAGGGTCGTTGGCTAGCCAACGACCAACCTCTGACATTGTTTCACCGCAGGATCGCACGATATTGGCTACTAAGTCTTCTATATGACTTTAGTTCTGCAGGATCAAACGATATTACTGAATTTATCGTACGACTTCCATCTTGGTGAAACGCATGATATAAGTAATCAAATTTATGACTTGATTATTTTGCCACAGGAGCATACAACTCAAGTTTCGCCATACGATCTAGTCGTATGGTCGTATGGTTTAGCGATCCATGAATTAAGTTTCTAAACTTAGACAAAACTACATGTTTCGAATGAATGATTTGGTTGCATGTACTTATATAATATTCAAGTATGAAAAACCTTATGGCTTATGTATTAGTCTTGATAATTACAATGGGTGCCTAAATCACACGGTTCCTTATTTGTTCTATACTTAATGAATTCCACAGTTGATATTATATTTATCCACGGTATGTCTGAATCAAAATAAATGCACGAGTTCAACAAAAGGGTAGACTTCATTTACGAAACAAACGGTTACATCCAAGTAACTCGACCACCAACGGTCGAGCATCCAAAGACAAGACTAAAAAAATTCCTAAGGCAAAGGAGGGTCGACACTTGCATCCTTATCCGAAGCTTCGCCTTGGACGCCATCGTCCGCAACCTCCTCTTCCTCAACCTCCTTCTCATCGTCGGAGTCGAGTTCCCTATCGGTCCCGACCCTAGACCGGAAAAAAGCTAACTCTTCAGCTACAGACGCAAGGGGATCCTTCACCGACAAATGTTGTCGCATGATTGCAGCCCGAGCTGTTAGACGAGCCAGGGCAAAGGTAGATGCAGCCTCATCTTTGAGCTCCCTCACCTCCTTCTCCAGGACCACTACCTTGGCCTTGGACTCCTCGACCTATTTCTCCTTCGTGATCAAGGAAGCTCGCATCCTGTCCAGCTCCTCTCTCTGATTTGCGACCACAGAGAAGGACTCTTTCAGACGAGAATTCACTTCGTCCCTCGCATGACTGACAGCTTCTAGCTGGTCCAAGGCATCGTCGAGTTTGACCGACATTTCTTCGATGCGAGCCAGAGCGGACTTCTCCCTCACCAATGCCGCATCCTCTCTCTTGGCAACAGAAGACACTAGACCCTCAAGCTTCATCGTCTCAACCTGCAAAGCTAATGAAGACTGAAACGTCTGAAATACATATGAAAACTCGTTAGTAAAAACATACGACAACGACATCGTAACAACGAGAAACAAAGTCTTGAAAGAAAGACTTACCATAAACGCCATTCCGGCGACATAAGCCCCCGAGCTCTCGATAGAACACTCGTTGAAACGCTCCCTAAAGGAGGGGAGCTAAAATTTATCCAAGTGGGGGAACAAACTCGTCCTGTCTAGGACATTATCCACTATGAAATCTGCCGGCAACGTAAAGTTCACCGTCGTTTCCTCTCCAAAGCCCGTCTGCGTGCCTTTGCCCTCGTCGGCCGACGCAGGACCTGATGCAGCAGCTGGAGATCCCGTCGATTTCGCCGGATGCACAGGATCGACAGGCGTCATGTCGACCAAGTCAGGAGCCTTCTCGACAGGTGCGGTCGACACCTTCGCCTTCTCCGACGAGACGACTCTCGATGAGCCATCCGTCTTTGAAGACGGTTCCCTCCGTACGAACGTCCTCGTCCTCTTGAGGACTCCCGACCCAGTTGTCAGAGCCTCTTTTCTCTTGAGGACCCCTGACCCAGCTGTCAAGGTCTCCATCCTCCTCTCCTTCGCCAGGCGAGCCAATTCGGCCTGAGCCGCCCTCTTAGCCATCACAGACGACTTTTTCGGCTGCGGCTGCTGGGTTTCCTGTTGGGATTTCTGCTGAGATTCCTGTGGAGATTCTTGATGGGATTCTCCTGTGAAGCAAAGAAAAAGAGGAAAATTAGTCGACCGAAGCAAGGGAAGAAGCGTGTCGAATAAGGTACACATACCGGTCATCTCGACCACTATTGACTCTCCCTCCTGCTCTCTTTTCTCAGTCTCCTCTTCCTTCTCTTTTTCTTTCTCTTCCTTCTCTTCATCCTTTCGATTTCTCCGTAGCCTGTCGCTCAGCAAAATCGTGTCATCCTCCTCGTCGACCAAATAATGCGTGTCGAACGATCGATCGTCGGGATTAATCCCCAGAAACTTTTCAATGTTATCCCCAGAATCGTTGTTGGGCTCTACAGCGTCAAAATTAATATCTGAAAAGACAGGGAAAGAAGATTAGTCAAAAAATAAACACCAGGGACGTACGACAAGTAAGTTACAAAATCTCACCCGACATATTCCATCCCGACCTAATCCAATCACTATCAGGGTCCAGCGTCGCTAACCGTACAAAAACGTACCTTAGTCTTCCATTTGCGGTCATTTACCGCATTTCCTAAAACCAGAGTACGATCGCCCATATGCTTGGAAAATAAACTATAACGACGGTACTGATTCATCTTGACCTGATAAGCGGCCAAGATATCTTTTACATCCATCGGCGACTCCCAATGCGAAGTAAGTCGCTCGATAACCAGAATCACACGCTAGAACTGGGGCATCAGTTGCCCTGGTGGCAGGTCGAACTCGCACATAAACGCCTTACCTAAAGGGGAATATGGCCAATGGAATCCTATCTTAAAAGGATACTCATATATTACAACGTACCCCTCAGGACACATTTCCGGTCGAATCTGACCGGCTTTACTCACTACGATCTATGCAAGGATTTTGGCTAGACTCCTAAAACTATCAAGATCATCTTGATCTTGAATAGCGCTTCTAGGCTCCGACGACATTGATAAACCGGTTAACCAGATTTGACGTTCTGGGAAGTCCCACATATCCCAATTCTTCCTAGGTTTCCTAGCAATTGACTTATGACGCATACAAAGGTTGGGAAGTCGTACCTTATATAGGCACTCTAAACCTCGAATCTCCAACAGGTCGAAGATCTGTCGCAAATTTGGAAAAGATTCGGCGAAGAAACGGCAAGCAAATCAAGGAAAAACTCTCTTAAAATCTCTCCGAAATCGTAAAAGGAAACGATTCGTCGAAAGCATCTATTTATGCAAAAGGTTATGTCTGGTCGAACCCTCCGATGATCGACACGTGCCCCTGTCTCTTCGAATGCTCGACAGATTGTCGACACCTGACAAATACAGCTGTTACGCACGATCGCACGTCAGCATGACGTCACGACCTTATCCCCTTTTCGACTTTCCATTCAGTTAGAATTGGACTGATCCAGTTCCAAGGCAACCAAAAAGGTTTTTTACACGTGTCACGACCCTAGACGTCCGACTAGCAAAATTTAAAACACTTTTGAAATTTGAATTTGCCACTTTACTTTTTCAAATTTTGGGGGCAAACTGTTTGGGCAAAAAATCTCTAGTCTCGACTACGACCAAGGCACTAGGAATATTTATTGCACTTTTCTCATGTCAAAGTCAAAACGTAAACAATTTTATCCTCTGACCAAAACCGAAGTCAAACGTACCTCTCGACCTCGACCGTCGTGTAGAAGCACACGAATTCGACCAGCTAACGTATGGTTCTTCAGTTATGTTTTCTTTATTTAATACAGGTCAAACGACATTTATAGCCAACATATGAAACCGACGAAGCAATTATGAGCATTAAACTGCGGAGACCATTGCGACTGTTACTCAAAGAATTCATGAAGTCATTAAATGCATTCGAAGACTATAAATACAAAGGCAAAGACATCCTGGAAGGGGACAGAACTCTGAACTACACATTGCATACTCAAGAACTCAAGAAACAAATAACTTTCTCTCAAGAAATCTCTCTCGGCGCACGACATTCGCACAGGACATACAGTTTTTACACACGACGGACATTGTTTTTACATTTGATACACTTGTTACTTTACATTTAAAGTATTTCCTTTCATTTGTATTGTAATCTCTGTACGATCAACCCCTAAAACACAAGGATATCGCCCCTGTTTGGCGACCATAGTGCAGCGACGACTTCTATAGTCGTCCACAGGTTTTTCCTTTTTGAGGTTTTTCCCGCGTCACCAAATCTCTGTCTCGTTTACTTTTTTCAGGTTTACCGTACGCTTTGGCGAAAGATTCTTTTCTTTAGTTGTTAAATTCCACAATCAACCTTAAGTTATCCTTTTGGACGATTTTTGGCATTAACACTATACTTTCGAAGGATGTCGAACGACTGCTTTAGGTATTCGACGTGGTCGACTGCTTGCTTTGACTTGACGAGCATGTCATCAATGTACACTTCCATCGTGTCGCCAATGCGATCTTTGAACATCTTGTTCACTAGGTGTTGGTAAGTAGACCCTACATTTTTTAGTCCGAAATGCATAACTTTATAACAGTAAATACCTCGATCTGTCATGAATGCGGTTTTTTCTTGGTCTTCGACATGCATTAGGATTTGATTATATCCGGAATAGGCATCCATGAACGTCAATAATTCGTGCCCCGCTGTTGCGTCGACCATGGCATCAATATGTGGCAATGGAAAAGGATCTTTTGGACAAGCTTTGTTGAGATCGGTGAAGTCGATACAGACTCTCCACTTGCCATTTTTCTTCGCCACGACCATGACGTTAGCCAGCCAATCGGGATATTTTACTTCGCGAATCTTTCCCGTCTTGAGGAGGTTATCGACCTCGTCATTTATCACCTTATTTCTTTCAGGAGCAAATTTCCTTTCCTTTTGCTTGATGGGCTTAAATGACGGATCAATGTTGAGCTTATGAGAGATGAGGTCCGGGTCGATACCTACCATATCCTCATGCGACCAAGCAAAGCAATCGTCATATTCCTGCAGAAAAGATATTAGCTTGTCTTTAATGTTGGGATCGAGGGACGATCCTATAAAGACTTTTTGATCAGGCTTGTTCTGATCTAGAATGATATCTTCTAGCCGATAGTCATCAACTATCGTAGGGGGATCTTGTGCATCTTTGAGCTCTTCATGCATCTGGGCAGTGGTTTGCTCTGGATTTTCGATGCCTGCCATTGTTAATGCCAAAAATCGCACCAAAGGGACAACTTAAGGTCGATGTGGACTTAATCAACTAAAGAAAGGATCTTTCGACGAGACGTGCGATGAGGGAAAAAATAAACGAGACAAGGGGTTTGATGACGCAGGAAAAACCTCAAGCGAGGAAAAAACCTGCGGACGACAGTGGGTGTCGTCGATGCACTATGGTCGCCAATCAGGGGCGACGTCCTTGGTACTGGTGTCGGTCGTACAATACAAATGAAGGAAATATTTCTAAATGTAAAGTACAAGTGTTTGAATGTAAAAACAGGTGTTTGTCGTGTGTGAATACAAAGTGTGAACTTCTGGTCGAGGGCTGTTTGTCGTGCATCGAGAGCGATATTTGAGCTTTCCCTCGAGTGTTCTTGAGTTTGCAGTAGGGTTCTGGCTTTCAGTACTTGATCTCCAGAGTTTGAATGTTCTTTGCTATGAGTTTGGGTGATTTTCTCTGCTGTTTGGTGATGTTCGCTGATGTATATCCGATGTTAACTGATGTCCCTTGAAATGAAGCTTTAGCTTGTCTTTTATAGTCCTCGTGTCATTAATTAGCTCCATTAATGATTTGATCAACGGCTACAACGGCTGGAAACGGTCGCCGGAATGAATATTCATAATACTCTTCGTCCGTTACGGCTATCGATCGTTTATGGTTGCGTCGGTTATGTCCGTTGCTCTTTAATGACTTTGACTCCTGCATTAAACACTTAACAAATGTAACAGTCAAGGTTAACGTTAGTTTGGTCGAAGGTGCAATGATCTTACGCGATGGTCGTACGGGACGTGCGATGCTATGGTCGTGCGTCATGGTAGACGTACGAATTACCTTTTACGGGAGACGACGGATGTTTTCTGGGTTCTTGTCGAGACCTTATCTTAATACAAGATTTGGATTATAGCGTGCGTCTTACCTTCTCTGGTCGTGGTCGTACGAAGTGATTTTTTGCCCAAACAGTTTGCCCCCAAAATTTGAAAGAAGGATAGCAAATCCGAGTTTTAAATTTTGTCAGTCGAAAAAATATGACGAGTGATGGAAAATACCATAGTTACCTTGGAACTAGGCTGGTCCACTCTTAACTGAACGAGAAGTCGAAAGGAGAACGAGGTCGTGACATCATGCTGACGTACGATGATGCTTACCAGCTGTCGATGCCAGGTGTCGGTGATTTACTGGGGCATATGAAAGTCGGGGATGCGTGTCGATCTTTTGAAGGGCTCGACATGTCATGATTTCCTGCATAAATAGAGACCAAAATGGGTTGTTTTCTTCAAGCTTTCGAAAAGTCATCTTTTCTATAATCTCGACTTTTTCCAAATCTTTGGTGACTGATGATCTACCGTGGGCTATGATACCCAAATCGATAACGATGTTGGTTGCGATAGACGCGATGTCCGTGGATTCTGCGCATCTGGCGACGATGTTTTCTGCTACCACGTCGACCCTTTCGTTAGCCGGCAGGGGCGAGGGTGTAAAGACAGAAGAGAATGATGGGGATTTTATGGAGATCAACTTTGCGTTGTCTTCATCCCTCTTGACTGGCTATGTCCTCGTCAGGACGAAGTCGCTTCCACTTCTGGGGAAATATCAGCTCTTAAATTTCAAGGAGCATTTTCCAGGGATCTCTATCGAAGAGATTAGACTGTGTTTGGCCGTACTGGCGTCTTTCGTAAGTTTTTCTTTCGAAACTTGTGTTTACCGATGTTTATTCTTTCGATGAGCGTTTTGCTAATATGTCCCTTTTGTAATTGTGCAGATGTTTCTGTTTTCCTTCACTAAAAACGTGAGGAAACTGGGGGTATTGGAGTGGAGGTCGATTGTCGAAGAGGAGACATTCCTTCCTCCAACCTTAACATTAATCTTAAGAGCCACATTCTCGGAATGCCATGGCGCGAAAGGTTGGGAGACTACTCCGGCTATACTCGTTTGATCCTTGCATTAGTTCTTCAGGATTGTCAGGATTCCGAAGGTTGAGTTTTCTTTGGGCAGAATTTACGATTGCCATGTTTCCTTAGATCTTAGGGTAGTTTCTTTTTTCTGGGTTTATGAATTAGGCTTTTCATGCTTGACCGTTGGTGGTCGGGTCGTTGGTATGCAATAACTTTTGACTTTGTATTTACTTGTCCGACTATCGGTCGTTCATATGTAATCGTTCAATGAAGTTCCTTCTTTTGCTGAACTTGTGTTTTTAATTACATATGTCGTGGATAAATGTAATACTGATCATAACAGTATGAAATAAACGGAGGATCTTGCGACTTAGGCTTTTATTGCAATATAACGATTGAAAGATATATCATCGATGTGTTAGAACATACAAAGTATTTCTATGTTCCAGAAACTTAGATCGAGGGACCGTTTAGACCTTACGTATGACTGTATCGTATCATGAAACTTTAGAATATATGCCCCTGTGATCAAACAATCGAGTCATGCACTTGGATACCCATGTCGTGCGTTCCTGCGATAAAGTTCGTTAGAGGTCGGTCGTGGTTTTTCCAACGATTTTGCGATGCCTACCGTCGTGCTGAAAACTTTGTATGATAAGAAGGCGATTTTAAAAGAAATATTTTTTCAAGTGCGTCGCATTCCAACTTTGTGGGATTTCCTGATTGTCGAGGGTTCTAAGTCGATAGGCTCCTTTACCAACGACTTCGGAGATACGATAGGGACCTTCCCACTTGGTAGAAAGTTTACCTGCGTTGAGCTCCTGGGTAATAGGGAATACTCAACGGAGGACGTAATCGCCTTCTCGAAAGATTTTAAATTTGATGTGCTTATTGAAATGTCGCGCGACTGCCTGCTTCTGTGACGCCATTCTGATCAAGGCCGATTCTCTGAGCTCTTCAAGGGCGTCGAGGTCATAACTTAAATCAACCAAGTTGTGGTCGACGGATGTGTGCCTCGAAGTTGGGAGATGAACTTCGATCGGTAGGACGGATTCGCAACCATAGACGAGAGAGAAGGGGGTTTGCCCAGTGGACGTGCGTGGCGTCGTGCGATTTGCCCATAGGACCGAAGGGAGTTCTTCAACCCACCTTCCTTTTGCGGCTTTTAATCGTTTCTTGATCGAAGCTATAATAGTCTTATTGCTTGACTCGGCAAGTCCATTAGCTTGGGGATATCTGGGAGTCGAGGTTGTTAGTTTGATATTCCTGTCATCGCAGAACTGTTGGATCCCGTTGCTTATGAATTGGGATCCATTGTCGCAGACAATTTCGAATGGAATTCCAAACTTGCATATGATGTTAATCTGGATAAAGGAGATAACTTCTTTATCCCTAATTTGGGAGAAGGCAGCTGCTTCGACCCATTTAGAAAAGTAATCCGTGAGTACGAGGAGGAACACTTTTTGCCCCGGAGCAGGTGGTAATTTGCCGACAATATCCATTCCCCGCCTCATGAAAGGCCATGGGACAAGCGTTGAGTGCAAAGGATCCAAGGGTTTATGAGACATACCTGAGTATCGTTGACAGGGGTCACAATTTTGGACGTACTTGACAGCGTCTTGTCGCAGTGTTGGCCAAAAATACCCTTGGCGGGAGACACGATTTAGCCAAGCTACGACCTCCTGAGTGATTATCACATTAACCGTCGTGCATCTCTTGGAGGATTTTCTGGGCTTGATTTTTGCTGATGACGCACCTTAAGTTTAAGCCCGTCGATGATCTCCGATAAAGCTTATTTTTGATCATGACGTACTTAGATGCTTTGAATCTAATTTTTCGAGCCTCCATTTTGTCTTCGGGGAGTTGGTCGTGCACGAGGAAATTTCGAATGTCACGTGACCAATCATCTTCTTCGTCTTCGATCTGGATGACGTCTGTGTTTCCAATGGACGGCGTTGCCAAGTGAATCATAGGAATAACATCAAATATTGGTTCAACTAAAGCTGACCCAAGGTTCGCCAATGCGTCGGCTTGAGTGTTCTGGTCTCGCGGAATCTGTTCAATAGAAAAAGATTTAAATTTTTTGGAAATTTCTTTTGCCACGCTTAGATATGTTGTAATTTTTGAATCCTTGGCTGCGAATTCTCCATTGATTTGATTTACTACCAGCAGGGAATCGCTCTTGACATGCAGTGCGGTTGCCCCCGAGTCGTGGGCCATATTCATTCCCACGATCAGGGCTTCATATTCGGCTTCGTTGTTGGTGGCCTTGAAGTCGCATCGGACCGAGTATACCATCTTACCCCCCTGTGGCGACTTTAAGACGACACCCAGTCCAGAGCCTCTAATGTTAGATGATCCGTCGACATGTAGGATCCAAGGCACGTCGTCGTGAGTCCCCACAGTGGACACTTCGAGCACTGCTACTTTTTCCAACTCAGGGCTGAAATCGGCGATAAAGTCTGCCAAGGCTTGTGATTTGATCGCGGTCCTAGGTTTGAAATCAATGTCGTAACTGCTGAGATATATGCTCCACTTTGCTAAGCGACCGGTCAACTCAGGTTTCCTTAGAACAGACTTAAGAGGAAAGTTAGTTACGACAGTAATAGGATGCGATTCGAAGTAGTGTCGTAATTTTTTAGCAGCTGTGACTAGCGACAAAAGCAGTTTTTCCATGGAAGAATACCTGGTTTCTGCGTCCAAGAGAGATTTACTTACGTAGTAGATTGGTAATTGTTGTTTTTCGTCCTCTCGTGTGAGTACGACGCTTACCGCATTTGGACTGACAGCTAAATACAATTGTAAGACCTCATGATCGTGAGGTTTCGACAACAGAGGAGGCGACGCCATACACTCCTTGAGTTTTTGCAATGCTTGCTCATGATCGTTGGTCCAGTTGAAACCTTTGTTTTTCCTGAGGACGTTATAAAACAGATGACATATATCTGAAGATCAGGAGATAAACCTGTTTAGGGCCGCTACTCGACCAGTAAGCCTTTGGACCTCCTTGAAATTTCTAGGAGATTTGATGTCGATGATAGCTTAGATTTGATCGGGGTTAGCCTCGATTCCTCGGCGAGTGACCATGTGGCCTAAGAACTTTCCAGCACTGACTCCGAAGGAACATTTGGTAGGGTTGAGCTTCATGTTATACTCCCGAAGGATGTTGAACGATTGTCTTAGATGCTCGACATGATCGACCGCTTGCTTTGACTTGACGAGCATGTCGTCAATATATACCTCCATTGTGTCGCCGAGATGGTCTTTGAACATTTTATTCACCAGACGTTGATAGGTGGATCCTGCATTTTTTAGTCCGAAAGGCATAACTTTATAACAGTAAATACCTTGGTCCGTCATAAAAGCAGTTTTCTCCTGGTCCTCGACGTGCATTAAAATTTGGTTATACCCTGAATAGGCATCCATGAAGGTCAATAGTTCATGTCCTCTGGTTGCGTCGACCATGGCGTCGATATGCAGTAATGGGAAAGGATCTTTCGGGCAAGCCTTATTGAGATCGGTGAAGTCGATACAGACCCTCCACTTTCCATTCTTCTTAGCCACGACCACGACATTAGCAAGCCAGTCGGGATACTTTACTTCTCGGATCTTTCCTGTCTTGGGGAGGTTATCGACCTCATCCTTTATTACCTTATTTCTTTCAGGAGCGAATTTACGGCGCTTTTGCTTAACGGGTTTAAACAATGGATCGATATTGAGCTTATGAGAAATGATGTTAGGGTTAATGCCAACCATATCTTCATTTGACCAGGCGAAGCAGTCAGCATATTCCTGCAAGAAAGATATTATCCTTTGCCTAAGATGGGGATCGAGAGATGATCCTATCGAGACTTTTTGCTCGGGCTTGCTTGGGTCTAAGACAACTTCTTCTAGGCAATAATCACCGATGGCTTTAGGAGCATCTTGCACCTTTTCAAGCTTTCCATGCGCTGGGTCAGTGGTTTGCTCTGAGTTTTCGCTATCTGCCATTTTCCTGTGATAGAGAACAGAAGAAACTCCAAGAAACTATTAGTAGAATGCACGTTCGTCGAGGATTTTCTCTAGATGAGGTCCCACGGATGGCGCCAAACTGTTAATGCCAAAAATTGCACCAAAGGGACAACTTAAGGTCGATGTGGACTTAATCAACTAAAGAAAGGATCTTTCGACGAGACGTGCGATGAGGGAAAAAATAAACGAGACAAGGGGTTTGATGACGCAGGAAAAACCTCAAGCGAGGAAAAAACCTGCGGACGACAGTGGGTGTCGTCGCTGCACTATGGTCGCCAATCAGGGGCGACGTCCTTGGTATTGACGTCGGTCGTACGATGATTACAATACAAATGAAGGAAATACTTCGAAATGTAAAGTACAAGTGTTTGAATGTAAAAACAGGTGTTTGTCGTGTGTGAATACAAAGTGTGAACTTCTGGTCGAGGGCTGTTTGTCGTGCGTCGAGAGCGATAGTTGAGCTTTCCCTCGAGTGTTCTTGAGTTCGCAGTAGGGTTCTGGCTTTCAGTACTTGATCTCCAGAGTTTGAATGTTCTTTGCTATGAGTTTGGATGATTTTCTCTGCTGTTTGGTGATGTTCGCTGATGTATATCCGATGTTAACTGATGTCCCTTGAAATGAAGCTTTAGCTTGTCTTTTATAGTCTTCGTGTCATTAATTAGCTCCATTAATGATTTGATCAACGGCTACAACGGCTGGAAACGGTCGCCGGAATGAATGTTCATAATACTCTTCGTCCGTTACGGCTATCGATCGTTAATGGTTGCGTCGGTTATGTCCGTTGCTCTTTAATGACTTTGACTCCTACATTAAACACTTAACAAACGTAACAGTCAAGGTTAATGTTAGTTTGGTCGAAGGTGCAATGATCTTACGCGATGGTCGTACGGGACGGGCGATGCTATGGTCGTGCGTCATGGTAGACGTACGACTTACCCTTTACGGGAGACGACGGATGTTTTCTGGGTTCTTGTCGAGACCTTATCTTAATACAAGATTTGGATTATAGCGTGCGTCTTACCTGCTCTGGTCGTGGTCGTACGACGTGATTTTTTGCCCAAACAGCCATCTTCCTGAAAAATAAAACAGAAGAGACTCCAAGAAACCGTTAGTACGACGCACGTTTGTCGAAGATTTTCTCTACCTGGGGCCCCACGGTGGGCGCCAAACTGTTAATGCCAAAAATCGCACACAAGTACAACTTGAGGTTGATTTTGGAGCTTAACAACTAAAGAAAAGAATCTCTCTACAAAGCGTGCGGTTAAGATAAAAAATGTAAATGAGACAAGGATTTTGGTGACGCAGGAAAAACCTCAACGAGGAAAAAACCCGTGGACGACTGTGGAAGTCTTCACTGCACTATGGTCGCCAAACAGGGGCAATGTCCTTATGTTTCGGGTATCGATCGTACAGAGATTACAATACAGATGAAGGAAAGACTTCGAAATGTAAAGTAACAAGTTTTTCAAATGTAAAAACGATGTGCGTCGTGTGTGGATGTCGTGCGTCGAGAGCGATCCTTTGAGAGAAAGTTCTTTTCTTCAGAGATTCTTGAGTACGCAGTGTGGTTCTTGGATGCGGTGCAATGTGTCCTTCAATTGTGATGGAACTCTATATTTGTAGTCTCCGGGTGCTTTGATTGATGTCTTGAATGCTTCACGTAACTGTCGTAACGGACGTTTGTTCTTTTAATGCTGTTAATGGCCCTTTACTGGTTGTAGCCGTTAGTCATTAAATGACGTTGACTCCTGCATTAAACACTAAACAAACGTAACAGTAATAATATTCGTTAGCTGGTCGAGGTCGCATGGTCCTATACGACGATCGTGAGAACTAGACGACATCGTGGTCGAGTGTCGTGAGGTAAATAACATACGATTTGACTTTTAACCAAGGCACAAAGTACTATGATTTTACCTTACTATGTGGGAGTAAAATAAGTGTTTTCCTTACCTTGGTCGTGGTCGAGACTGGTGAAATTTTTCCCAAACAGCGATTATGTCCTCTGGCGAGTGTTCCAGAGCACTCAAGAGCTCAATGCAGGTAAACTTTCCACCAAATGGGAAGGTCCTTATCGTATCTCAGAAGTCGTGGGTAAGGGTGCTTATAAACTCCAAACCCTCGACAATCGAGATATCCCACGTAGCTGGAATGCAACACATCTGAAAAGGTATTTCTTCTAAACCCTTTTTTCCATCCGATTTATTATTCATCACAACGATTACTGACTTAATCTTCGGAGGGTCGTTGGTTAGCCAACGACCAACCTCTAACCTTGTTTTATCGCAGGATCGCACGACATAAGTTACTAAGTCTATTACACGACTTCAGTATATTTTCGCAGGATCGCACGACCTAAGCAGTCAGGTCTACTAGACGGCTTGACTGCACGATCGCAGGAATGCAATACCCATATCCGTCGCACGATCTAATCTCTTCTAACTTAATTTTTTTCATGTTTTGGGCGAATGCTTTAATCGCACGTACTTATGTTTTATTTACACGATTTAAAGATCTAAAGATCTTACGACTTATGTTCTAATCAGTGTATTACAGTAGATGCCTATGTCGCACGTCTTTATGTTCATTTTTATACGATGTATGTTTACTTGGTAAATTCCACGATTGATATTGTACTTACTTACAAAGTGAATAAGACAAAGAAATGTATGATTTCAAAAGAAGAAAATTTCATTCATCAAACGATTGATGACATCCAAATGCCTCGACCACCAACGGTCGAGCGATAAAAACAAACTAAAAAGGAAAGTTTTTTTCTAGGGATGGGGAGGATCGTCAGCCGCGTCCTTTCCAGAAGCTTCACCCTTGGAGCCCTCGTCCACCTCCTCCTCATCGACCTCCTTCTCGTCGTCTGAGTCAAGATCCCTCTCGGATCCGACATTTTCTAGATAGAAGGCCAACTCGTCCGACATTTTCTAGATAGAAGGCCTTAGAATCTCACCCGCCATGTTCCAGCCGGCCCGGATCCAGTCGATACACGCACAAACGCGTACTTGGCCTTCCACTTATGGTCGTTAACCGCAGTTTTCAGGACCAAGGTACGATCGCCCTTAAATCTCGAGAAGAGACTGTAACGACGATACCCGTCCATTTTGACCTGGTACGCCGTCAAGAGGTCGCGCACGTTCATGGGAGAATCCCAGTCCTTGGTAAGTCGCTCGATGACCTTAATGAGGCGCAAGAATTGGGGCATTAACTGCCCCGACGAAATGTCGAACTCACACATAAACGCCTTGGCTAAAGGCGAATATGGCCACTGGATTCCTATCTTGAACGGGTACTCGTATGTCACGAAGTACCCGTCCGGGCACATCTCCGGCCGAACTTGACCTGCCCTACTCAAGGTTATCGACACAGGGATTTTTGCAAATTTTCTAAAAGAATCGAGATCATCTTGATCTCGAATGGAACTTTAGGGCTCGGTCAACATTGCTAACCCTGTTAACCAAATCTTCAGATCCGAAAAACCAAAAAGATCCCAGTTCTTCCTAGGCTTTCTAGCTATGGACTTGTGACGCATAAAAGGGATGAAAGTCGTACCTTAAATAGCGCCCTAAATCCTCAAAAACTCTAAGATCGGTTCAAGATTTTTGCAGGTTTGGAATGGATTCGCAGAAGAAAAAGGGAAGAAATCTCGCTCTAAAAGGATTCTGAAAACGTAAAATGGAAAAGATCCACCAAAGGTCTCTATTTATGTAAACGATCATGCCAGGTCGAGTCGCTCGATGATCGACACGTGTCTATGCCTTTTCGAAGACTCGACAGATCGTCGACACCTGGCGTTCACTGCTGTTAGGGATGATCACACGTCAGCATGACGTCACGATCTTATCCCCTTTTCAACTTCTCATTCAGTTGGAATTGGACCGATCCAGTTCCAAGGCAACTGAAGCGACTTTCGACACGTGTCACGACCCCAGACGTCCTTCTAGCAAAAATTTAAAATTTGAATTTGCCACTCTATTTTTAAATTTTTGGGGGCAAACTGTTTGGGTAAAAATTCAGCAGTCTCGATCACGACCGAAAAAGGAAAACATATTTCTTACACTTTTTTATGATAAGATAAAATAATAAATACTTTATTGTCAACCCTAAAGTTTAAATCGAAAGTTACTCCCGACACTCAACGGTCGTAACATACCCCACGACCTCGACCAACTAACATATGACACAACTGTTATGATTTCTCTGTTTAATGCAGGATGAACGCCATTAATGACCAACGGTTATAACCGACGAAATCATTATGAGCATTAATCTACGGGGTCCGTTACGACCGTTACTTGAGGTTTTTATGGGATCATTCAAAGCTTCAAAGGCTGTATAAACAAAGGCTCATACTTCATTTGCGCATAACTGAACTCTCGAGAACACTCACTGCAAGAACAAAAAAGCATTCAAAGCAAAGAATTTTCTCTCAAAGGATCGTTCACGACGCACGACACATAGTTCTTATACACAACACACTTGTTTTTACACACGATACACTTGTTACTTTACAAATTAGTTCATTTCTGTTATTTATATTGTAAACGATTGTACTCTCGACATTTGATACACAAGGACGTCGCCCCTGTTTGGCGATCATAGTGCAACGACGACCATCGTAGTCATCCGCGGGTTTTTTCCTCGTTGAGGTTTTTCCCGCGTCATCAAAATCCCTTCGTCTAATTTACATTTTTTGTCTTTGTCGCATTGCTTTGTCGAACGATTTCTATCTTTAGTTGTTAAGCTCTACAATCAACCTTAAGTTATCCTTCTGGACGGTTTTTGGCATTAACACATGTCGTTGGAGGCTTTTGACGCTGAACTTCAGCTCTAAGATCTGGTTCATCAATTTCTCCGTTTGCCCCATTATTCTAGGTCATATGGTTTCATTTTGAGAGAACGAAGAAACTTTGAAAGAAACGCTACATTTCCCCCTTTTTCCGATCTAGGGTTTGGTCTCTACGATACAGGGAGCAATACCTAGGCGAGAGATGTTGATCGATTGCAGGTCAAGAGGATGGAACGAAGAAGCTCCATGATCTGGTTCATCAATCTGCGTCGAAGGCATCTTCTTCTCCAGCAGATTATGTGCCATATTTTGGCTCAAAAACGAGGTATGATGTCGGGATTAACATTCTCGGACGAATTTATCTCTCAAAACGGAGGGGAAAAGGTTTGTGGTCGTCGGCAATCTATGTATGCCCGAAAACGGTGGTTCCTAGCGGGAAAGATGGTGGGGTTTGGGTGGTTGAAATGATGATGATGAAGCAAGTGGTGGAGGTTTAGGTGAGTAAAGGTAGATGAGAATTTTGTGGCGAATGGAAGAAGATAGGAAGGGAGATGCTTAAATTACAATCTTACCCTTAAACTTTTAAAAATTTAATTAATATTACAATAAATGCCATTATTGTTAATCACCATTGATCCCTTAAATGATTGGGATTACTCCTCACAGTCCTCAACCTTTTTACAATTTTCATTTAATTACCGTCATATACTATTAAATATATATTGAAAAAATATATATAATAATATCATATTTAAATGTATATTATATCTATACATATAATAAATAAGTAACTAGCATGTCACGTGTCGTCTTTTGGTGAGCCGACTTCAGTATTTTCCCGCCTAAACATGTATCTGGACGCAATTTACATTATAAGTTCAATTAGCACACCCACATTTACTCCTCCTTAAATCTCTCCTTAATTCAATTTTTTTAATTTATAAAATTACATTTAGTACCCTTATAATTATGTAGGTAGTTTACTTTTAATCTCTTACATTTTTATTTTTCATTTTATACTCTTATCATATAAACATAAATAATGTATATGAACTAAAATGCATTAAAAACATTTCTATTTTTTATAAATTATATCATTGTAATCGTTTCGCAATACCTTCGAAATGAGCCCAATATTGAATATTTTTGGATTTATTATATTATTAAATATCATAAATATATACGAATTAATGTGTATATGTGATTTAATTAATGTGTCGTAATTAGTATGGAATTTGTTGAAATTAGTATGGGATTTGATACAAATAATCACTAAATTGTCGTGATTTTCTTTTTGCAATTTTAAATCAATTTTTACTTCAAAGTCGAATTCATTTGACGAATTACGATTCTATCAAATTCTATTCTGTCAACGAAACACCCTTAGAATTATCATAAGAGATTTAATTATTTGGAAAAAAGAAGATATCACTTATCAACTGACTTTTGGATTATGAGTTCGAACATTTTTTTAAAATATAAATATGCAATTATTGTGTATTCGTTTGATAAATTCATTTATTAACAACATTTATAATAGGTATCAAACTTAATAGACATATTTTTAACTTCAAGATAATATTCCCTATTTGTGGAATTTTCATTTTCTTTTTATCAATTATTGTATGTGTCACAAAAATATTCAACAACTATTAAACATCAAATAATTAACTTAAAACACAAATTTGATCGTCGCTATTTAACAAGAAAAGCTAAAGGAGTTTGTGACAAGGGACCCAATGCGTTATAAATTGTAAACCACATAGATGAAATCCATAGATATTTCAATTAGGGACCCTGAGTGTTAAAACACATAAACCACATGAACCAAATTTGTAATTTACTCTATTAATATTAAGTATGGGCTTAGACAACCATTTCAAAAATATGGACGGGATGGGATCATTCACAATAATGGATGGCTTTGGGTGATGAAAAATGAATTTTGTATAGGTCCCCCTGATCCGTTATATAATTGTTATCAATTAAATTTTTTATAATTAATATATTATTTTAAAAAAAGTTTAGAAGTGGTTTTTGGATTGAACTTTCTCTACTGGGTACCAACCATCTCCCAAATATATATACTATATGCGACATGTCATGTATTACGTCTCGAATCTTAATCTTGAAATATTAGGTGGTAAAATATTTTCTTGTTGAAGAATTCTAACTTTGAAGCGTGATAATCCTTGAAGAGGAAATTTCCATACTTAATGTTTTGTAAAATTAAGTTGTGTATATTAGTATATTTTACGCTTTATAGTTGTAATTTTTTTATGTATTTTGGATAACTCTACAAAACTTACCATTTTATATAAGTTTTTTAATTGTAAATTTTTTAGGCTAGTTGGCAACCCCGGCCTGTTTATAAGACGGGTATGGGCAAGTTCTCTAACCCGTAAAAACGGGTTTGAGTTTGCAATAATTAAACCCGTTGAATAAGAAAATATGTTATATTCGACTCATGACCTGACCAAACTCGTAAATAATCACATCTATTGTTAAGGTTATTTTAACCCTCAAGCCTCCTTAAAGTCAATTAAGAGGTTGTTTAACTATTAACTTCATGATTCTATAAAATTAGTTGACAATTCTAAGCACTGTCCGAACACTAATACTTATATTTACTTTTTCACAATTTGGTTAAAAATAAAAAACTAAAGTATGTCTTTTATTTTCATATTATCAATAATAAGAATTGTGATACTAAATATAATAATTGATCAAGAAATAATAATTAATCTCATCTTTTGTATGCACAGAGAACATTAAAGTAAGAATGACACTAATTAAATAATGCTCTAGGCCGGACATACTTTGGTCGATATGCTTTTGCATGTTTCAATACTAGGATGAGAGTTTGAGAGAGTTGGTGAACCAAACTTGCTGGACAAGTTTGCACTTCAAAATTGGTTTGCCAGTAGTAGTATTTTTGAGTTTTACCTCCTCAGCAGTATTGAAAGAAGCAAGAATATCATCATCAACTTTGGAGGTTAGTATTCGAAGAGATGAGGTGATACGGTCTTGAACACTTTCTATCTTAAGAAGGTGTGCCATGTCTTTAATGGTGAAGGTGGTCGGATGTGTTTCTTCGGATGTGTTGATTCCATAAACAACTTTGAATTGCTTAGTTTGTTGGTTGACTTTGGAGTGCATCTCATCCAGAGAATTGACAAAATAAAGTATCATATTTCAGTTTGTACGATCTTTTGGACAAACAAAAGTTGAGATTGTCACATTTCAGATATTTATTGTTGTATATCCGACATTTGTTGATGAAGTTATGGTGAGACGAGTTTTGAAGATGTTGGCAAGGAGGTTATTGGAGGGACGAATGAGTTGGAAGACTGGTTGGGCTCAAATGATGTATTATAAAAGGATAATATAGCAAAATCATCATCATCATCATAATTTACGTCGAAATGGGACGTTGAAACATGGGAAGATACCAATATATCATTTGGTATCATTATCTCGAAAAGAGGTAAGAAAAGATGATTTTGACCAAATGAATCAATATCTAAATTAGCCAAAGGTTTAAGGAGGTTTAATCTTGTGGATGGAGACTTTGGTCTAAACTTGGATTTTGGCATAGAAGATAAATATTCCTTGGAGATGCTTCTCTTTAAGTATCAATTTTTGCTTCAAGAAAAAGCTAGTTGCATTCCAACAAGAGAGTTTATTCCATTGAAGACCCAAGTTTTGAGCAAAGATACACATACCTGTGGAGATTGCAGGATTCGATGGATAGACGATGATATGAACGGATTGGAAATGCATCCAAGCAGCATTTGAGAAGATCGATTGGAGATGAAAGATATCAGATATCAGATTGGAGATGAAGATGAAGATGAAAGATATCAGATGTAGGGATTGGATTAAGAAGGATCCGATATGTATGGATTCCGATGAAGTAAAGTATGAAGATTAGAAATCTGAACAAGATATTGAGACCGGAACTAAAGGATGCAAGGTCCTTATTTTTTGAAGGATTTGCTCAACGTCGCATCATTAGTAGATGTGATGATTCCGGATAGGAAATGATAAATGGAGTCACATAACCCTTTTTATATTGAATAAATTTCTTAGAAGGATCACAGACGGTAGCTCCCCATTCCCTCTTTTCTTCGGGAAAGGCTTAAAAGCATCCCCGAGCGGCAGTCAAACGAGGGCGTGAATGCGAGATTCCAGACCTTCCACTTGCAGAGAGTCCACCGAAAATCGAATCACTATCTCCGTGCAAGCAGACCCTCAAAGGAGGATCCACAAAAAAATATATATAATCATTTTATTATTCTCAAAATACTGACTTAAGCCTAGAGAATTAATATATATTCAGTGAGAATGACTACATTTAATTTTCTAAATTTAGCATTCTCAATTCACTAATTAGAAACTTGAATTTGGATTCAATCAAAGATTTTGAAAATAGATAAGCCAATAGATATTATGTTGGAATAAAATGAAGTTCCACTTTTTCTGTTGGATATGTGGTCTTTGATGAAATGATATTTGATATCAATGTCCTTAGTTATTGAGTGGAGAACTGGATTGTTTGCAATGAAAATAAATTAGAGAATATTCAATACGATTCCACAAGATCTAGTTTCGTTCAAATAAGGGATTCTAGCCAATTGAAAGGATCTTCAAGAATTTCGATTTTTGGCAAGTCTCATGATCATCCAATAAGAAGGGTTTCAATTTTTTCAAATGAACGATTATATTAATATAACTTGTGTTAAAATTTATAAAATAGAGAATTTATTAGAGATAAATATAACTCTTTTTAGAGATCTTAACTGTTGATTCTCTACTTTAGATAAATTACAGAACACCTATTGGAGATGCTCTAAACTAGGGGTGAGCATAACCCGACCGACCCGATTAACCCGACCGACCCGAACCCGATTCCACCCGAACTTTGGTCACCCGACGGACCCGAACCCGATTCCACCCGAACCCGATCTTTTATGTCGGGTACTTCGGTTCGGTTCGGTTTGGGTTTTCCTGAACCCGAACCCGCCCGAAACCCAATTAACCCGAAAAAAAGTATTTTTTTAATTTAATAAATTGTAAATATAAATATATATTGTATTTTCTTGTTTAAAAAAATATCTTGCATCAACCATATGGTGTTCTTCTTAGAGATTATAGGAGAGGAATTCACTAATGTTGTTATATATGCAGTAAATCAGAACGATCATAAGGCCCATGTACCATTTCGATGGATCATAGCAAGTTTGGGGGTTGGTTTAACACTAATTATAGCAGCCGTAGGTTTTTTTATTTGCTCGAGATCATCAATTATAAATTGGGCTTAAAATGAATTGGAATGAATTGGGCTTAAAATGAATCCGGCCCAACCCGCCCAACCCGACCGCCCAACCCGAACCCGATTCCACCCGAAACCCGAAACCCGAATTATACTTTGGGCGGGTTTCGGGGTCTGATCCCCCCACCCGAACCCGATCGGGTTGGCCAAAAATCGGCCCGAACCGCCCGACCCGCCCGTTTGCTCACCCCTACTCTAAACTGACAAATACATAAAAATTATGTTTTTGTTAATATATTTATTTTTATCGCCTTAAAGAATATTAAATACAATATATAATTAAAACTAAAAATAATGATAAATTGTTAATTTTATACTCATTATTTTATTACGTTATTTTTTATTATCATTATGAATAACCATCTTTTATTTTCTGATTACGATCATCATGTTTTTAATTATTTTTATACAGTTTTTATTCTTTTATGAAGAAATCTAAGTATGTTGTACCTTGTTCGTTTTAACGTCAATATTGTTTCAGCTTGTTTTCTCTTATCGTTGAAATGAAATATTATGAATTTGAAAAAATGGGAAAAAAACATGTAGACGGTTAGCTTTGGTAATACCAAATTATATTAGGTGGATGGACATTTAATTGATTCATAAATATATCATGTATTATCGTATTAGCACTTATTATTTCTTATCAAGTTAATTTTTTATTTTAAATTTTAATTAAGTAATTAATATTAATAAAACAAAAAAAAGTAAAATCAAATATGATAAAAAAACTAACAGTTCTTCATATGGGGTACCGGGTGAAAAGGGATGAGGTGTTGTGAGGGGTCAGAATAAAAAATAAAACAAAAAGACACATTTTGGTGGGGTTAACGGAATTATTCATGACGTCAAGGCTAAAGGATGAATACTGAAATAAAATAGAAACTATAAGAATGATGAACATAATTTCAAAACCACATGAAAAAAAAATAGAAATTTTTAACAAACCATATAGACTAAAATCATAATTTACTCTAAATAATATTTTAATTTTTTTTCATTAATAAGAGTGTTTGAAGCTAAATATTTCAAGAGAGAAGTTATATTTTATTAAAATTATTAATTATTTTAATAATATAATTAGTGTTAGAATCTCTTAAATAGAATAGTTGTTAGAGTTAGAAATAATTTTTTAGAGATTATGAGTTTATGTACAATATTTTAGAGAAAAAAAAATAGAATACTGGTACCTATTATTTAGTTATGCTAAAAATTACACTTAAAATAATTTGAGGTTGGTTTGTGGAGATTTAATAACTAAAGATTGTTTTCTTTGAGATAAACACGAAGGTCGAAAGAAAATACAATAGACAGAAGAGTTGGTGACGCGGAAAACCTCCGTCGAGGGTAAAAACCACGGACGACAATAGAAGTCGTTAATGTACTATGTACGTCAGTTAGGGACGTCGTCCTTTAGTAGTAACAAAGGTTATAAGTACAACTTTTACAATGATGATCACAAAAGCCAAACAGAGAATTCGTAAAGTTTGTGGTGCTTCTCTTGTATCTCAGTTGCTTGATTCTCGATAATCCTTGTTGAACTAATGCCTATGGTTTATATATGAACCATTTTTGTAACAGTCACCTTCATCATCCTTAATGGCAACAACGGTCACTATTAAATGCTCTTGAATATATGTCTCAAGTTATGGTCTTCATATTAATGAGTCAGATCCTGCATTAAATAATGATTCATAACATATATCGTGGTTAATCACTAATGAACGAATTCTCGTTAGTTCCTCGGTCGTATGTCGATAGTTTCTTAAGACTGTCGTCCATAATGACGATCATGAGTCGTAAAGAATTTGCTCGTTGATATTTAAGTTATAGATTTGATTCGTCGTAAGTTTGTCACGTCAATCGTGGTTATGAGAGTTTTTTTTACCAAAATAGTTTGCCCTTGAAATTTGGAATAAGAGAGACAATCTCGAATTTCAAAATTTGCTCCAATTCTGACGCATGTCATCTAAAGAAACTGGACATTTTCTTTGGAACTAAATAAGTTACTTCGATAACGGAAAATGCGATAAGATCATGACGCCGTGAGAACGTCACGCGTGTAGTATAGTTGTCAAGGAGACTCGATGGTCATCCAACGAGGGATGTGAAAAGGCGATGGACAAGATCTGTCGAGTGATCTGACACATAAGATCATATAAAAGGCAATCTTCTATGATTTCCTTTCCTTTTCACGCGTACGAGTTTTTAGAGAGAGAGCCTTCAGAATTGTTTCTATACACCTACAAAATCCTTTCCATTCCTTGTTATGTGTTTAGGTACTGTTTAAGGTATCATTTTCTAACTTTTTCTTCATATGCGCGTTAATACCCAAGCCAAAAAACCTAGAAAGAACTGGGACTCTTCCAGTGTATACCGAGCCTCAGTGAGAATACCCATTTTGTCCACAATGTTGGATCCTTTTATTGAAGACGAAAATGGTCTTAAGGCTTTTCAAGCTTTGGTAGAGATAGTTGTTTGGGTTAAAATTCACCAGTCTCGACCACGACCCGAAAAGGTAAGACTTATGTTACATGACACATTTTGGATTAAGATAAGGTCCTGATAACACCTTTAAAACCTCTGTTGCCTCTCCTAAAGTTTAGGTCGAGAGCTCTTCACAACGCTCGACCACATTGTCACCCGATTCGCAGGACCGTCGTAAGAAACCTTACGACCTCGACCAACAAACTAACGACATAACTGTTATGTTTCCTCTGTTTAATGCAGGATCAACGCCATTACTGACCAACGGCTATAACTGACGAAGGTCATTATGAGCATTAACCTCAACAACCGTTACGACCGTTACTCCAGCTTTTATGGAGTCATTTAAAGCTACGAAGGCTATATAAACAAGAGTTCCCTCACCATTTGCGCACATCTGAACATCCGAACTCAGTATCATCTACAGCATACGCAAACACATTCGAAGCAAGAATTCTCTTTCGAGCAGACGACGCACGACGCATAGTTCCTATACACGACATACTTACTTTTACGCACGATATACTTGTTACTTTACAAATTAGCTTATTTATGTTATTTGTATTGTAATCATTGTACTCTCGATATTTGATACACAAGGACATCGCCCCTGTTTGGCGATCATAGTGCAGCGACGACTCCCATAGTCATCCGCGAGTTTTTTCCTCGTTGAGGTTTTTCTCGCGTCACCAAAATCCTTTCGTCTCATTTATATTTTTTTTCTTTGTCGCATTGCTTTGTCGAACGATCTCATTCTTTAGTTGTTAAGCTCCACAATCAACCTTAAGTTATCCTTCTGGACAATTTTTGGCATTAACAGTTTGGCGCCCACCGTGGGGCCCCATCTAAAGAAAATCTTCGACAAACGTGCGTCCGACCAACCGTTTCTTGGAGTTTCCTCTTTTTCTGATTCAAGAAAATGGCAGGTCATGGAAATCAAGAGCAACTCAATGCCCAGATGTATTAGGAGTTGGAAGCTGCGCGCAATCAAATCAACGCCCTTGCTGAGCAAAGTCGAAAGGCAGCAGAGGAAATCGCGTGGCTGAGGAGTCAGAATTCGAGTGGATCGTTCGGACCGTAGAACAGTCCAAGACCATTCGTTCAGAACCTAGGGCCAGGACCGTTCGGTCATAATCAACATCAAGGTTCGTTCGTTCAGAATCAGCAGCAGGGATCGTTCATCCCAAATCCTCAATTTGGGCCGATTCCTCCTCAGCATTTGAGACCTCCGCCTATGCATAATGGGTGTCAGCCATACTTCGTCCCATTCAATGGGGACACCAATGGTTCGTCGTACGGAAATGGCACCATCCAACAGGTGTGAATTCCGATCCTAATGATCCTGTCACCCAGCAGCTGAAGATGATGGAAGACCAGAATGAATGTGTCCTGTCTTTGCTCGCTAAGCTACCGGGGGCAGCCGTGCTTGTCGACGTCGAACCTCGTTCGGGGTATCAAACATCGCCTTTCATTGAGACGATAGCGACCGTCGACGTCCCGAAGAAGTATAACATCCCCGCTTTCACGCCCAAGTATTCGGGAATAACCGATCCAACGGAGCATATTGCGCAATATAAGTAGTTAATGTGGACGGTCTCGATTCCACATATGTATCAAGAAGTGTGCATGTGCAAGAGTTTTGGCGCGACTCTTACGGGTCCTGCCCTCCAGTGGTTGATTAACCTCAGGCCCAAATCCATCGGGTCCTTCGCTGAGTTAGTCAACCAATTTTCCCAGCAGTTAGCCAGCAGTCGCAAGATGGAGAAGCAGACCAGCGACTTGTATTATGTCGTGCAGAAGGCCGGATAATCTATTCGAAGATATTTTAATAGATTCAATGCAGAGATGATCAGTGTCCATAACTGCGACGTCAAGACCGCGATCGAAGCCTACAAATGTGGTCTAGACGACAGTTCGGGTCTATACACCGATCTAACAAAGTATCCTCCAGAGAATTTCGAAGATGTTCGTGCAAGAACCCTAGTGTATATGAGGGTGGAAGACGACGCTGCCTTTCGTCGAAAGCAGTCTGACGACAAGAGGTCGCTAGGTGTGAAGAAGGCAGAGTTCAAGACGAAGGCGGTATCCAAATCAGATCCTGCACGACAGATCTCGAATGTCCGATTCGACAAAAAGAAGACCGCAGCTCCGACCAAATTTCCTCAGTACCCTAAGATATCCTCCTACGGATTCAAAGGAACTACTAAGGACTTGGTCGAGGCTCTGAAGACCGTACAGGCGACCATTCGGTGGCGGAAGAAGTCCGACAAAGATGACGGTAAGAAGGATAAATCGAAGTTGTGCGATTTCCACATCGACCACGGACATCTGACGGACGACTGCATAGCTCTAAAAAAGGAGCTAGCATATCACGTCCCGAAGGGCAATCTCAAGGATATCATCGACAACGTCGTTACTCCAGCAAACGACGTTCGACCGCCGATTCAAGAACACGCGAAGGTCGTCAACTGCATAACTGGTGGGTCTGACGTCTGCGGTCTGACCTATTCCGCAGCCAAACGTCACGCCAGCCAAACACCTGACGACCGACCTACCCCTCGTTCATCAAGACCCAAAGGAGATCTGGAGTTAGAAGCCATGAAGATTTCATTCGACCAAGACGACCTCAGCGACTCGTATCAAAAACATCATGACGGGTTGATCATTCAACTCACGATTGGTAATTGTTTAACCCGACGAGTCTTGGTCGATGAAGGCAGTTCAGCAAACGTCATCTTCCTTGATACCATCAAGGCCATAGGAATCGATCGATCGGAAATTACTCGACGCTCGACAACCTTGGTCGGTTTCAATGGAGACGCGACAAGTACCTTTGGAGAGATCATCTTGCCTGTCTATGCCGGAGGGATCAATAAGTCGACAAAGTTCAACGTCATTGATTGTTCGTCGGCCTATAACATCATCTTAGGTCGACCATGGATCCATGATATGAAAGTCGTTCCCTCGACGTATCATCAGACCATGAAGTTCCCTACGCCATGGGGAGTCCAGGAGATCAAAAGTGAGCCGAAAGTCACCCGCGACTGCTATAAGACGACCCTCATCCTGGACCAGAGCAAGCCTGACCAGATCATCTTTATAGGTTCATCTCTCGATCCCCGTCTTAAAGACAAACTAATATCTTTTTTGCAGGAACATGCCGACTGCTTTGTCTGGTCGCATGAAGATATGGTCGGCATAGACCCTAGTGTTATTTCCCATAAGCTCAATGTCGACCCGTCATTTAAGCCTGTCAAACAAAAGCGACGGAAATTTGCTCCTGAAAGGAATAAGGTGATAAATGACGAGGTCGACAACCTCCTCAAGACAGGAAAAATTCGAGAAGTAAAGTACCCCGACTGGCTTGCCAATGTCGTGGTTGTACAGAAGAAAAATGGCAAATGGAGGGTCTGTATCGATTTTACAGATCTCAATAAATCTTGTCCAAAAGATGCTTTTCCATTGCCACATATCGACGCCATGGTCGACGCGACAGCAGGACATGAACTATTGACGTTCATGGACGCTTATTCCGGCTACAATCAGATCTTGATGCACGTCGAGGACCAGGAGAAAACTGCATTCATGACAGATCGTGGTATTTATTGTTGTAACACCCTAGAATCAGGGCTAAATTAAACCTCAAATTTCCACAAGTTATGATAAAATAAACTTCACTTTCATATATATATAGCAAGTGAATTAACCACTAGGAGTATATTTACAAGTACAGAATTCTCCAAATAACCTATTAATCTAATTATGTCACTATAATCAGATTAACTAAGTTATCTAAGCAATCTTTCAAAAACTCCTTCTGTTAATTGACTTTTCCGCTATTCCAAAACGCTCGTCCCACAACCCTTTACTTTCCCGAGCTGGTACCTGGTAAGAAAACATCATATGAAACGATTAGGCTAACGCCTAGTGAGAACATTTGTTTCGATAATAATACTTGCAAAATCAATGTAAACAAGTTACAACAACCTGATTTATCCTTTTCTTACCGTACGTGTAACTCTATTTCATTACACTATTTCATCCAATACCATGAATATGACTGACAATAATTCTATCAGCATATCATGCCTCAGAGCCACACTACGAATCTTTAATGATTCTAGATTAATGTTCTTATCCAATAAATCGCAATTACACATGCCCATTTATCGTAAAGGAAGTAGAGATTACAAGCACTTATGTCAATTCCATTTTCTTCCTTAGAAATTGGGAATAACGATTATTACCACACGCCTATTCCACAATTTCCACACACACTGGAATAACGATTATTTCTACACGCCTATTCCATGTGATTACCAAACACACACTGGAATAACGATTATTACCACACGCCAATTCCATGTGATTACCAAATACTAGTGCCTATGGATCCATTGCACTTACTACACACCTGCCTAGTATCAAACTAGAACAATCATTAAGCCTAACAGCCTACCATTCAGCTGTAAGTATGTTCAGGCCACTAGAACTGCGTTTCAATTCCTAAACCGTACCTGTTTAGAAGTCAGCAAGTCCTAAAGTTACTAAGTACTCCAAAAGTGACCGGACAGTACCAGTTTCCGGACACTTTAAACTATCCGGACAACACAAGTTTTCCGGATACCCAAGACTTACCGGATACACCGACTTTCCGGATACTCTCATCTTTCCGGATACATCAACTTACCAGGTATTTCACTAATCCGGATACTTATCTAATCCGGACAACACCCGGAGACTACAAATAATCCGGATACTATATTCATCCGGAAACTTACAAAAAAACAACACTTACCGGATACTTTGCTGCGTCCAGAAACATTCAACACACAGGTTTCCGAATACGTGGTTTTATCCAGAAACCACGGCCTGCAGCCCAAAAATCGATCCAGATTCGTTTCTGTTCTATTAAGCTCATTCTAAACCATCCCATACAGTTCATAACCAATTTATACATCTATTTCAAGGTTTAATTTAACATGAAAATACTGATTTAAGCAAACAACAAATGAATTCACCTTTTTGATGTAAAACCCACTTTGCTGCACAAATTCAATCCAAATCTGCTGTAAACGATTTTAAAAACCAATTTGAAGACAAATCTAGCTTTCTTCCTTTTTCCTCTTTTTCTCTATCTCTTTCTCTCTGCCTTCTAAACCGACCCAAACAAAAAGAATACCATAAATATCTGATTTCTGCTATTTATCCATACACACTTTCCATAAATGGCCAAATATACCTTCTAGTTCCAATATTTCCAAAAGTAACACCCAGCTTTAATCTCTTGTATTATAACCCTATTGAATTATAAAATTTCCATGTAACTCAAGGGTTACACAAAATACAAATACATCCCAATCCTCATTGAAGTATTAAATAAAAAATTCAGGATGTTACAATACTCCCCAACTTGAAAATGATTTCGTCCTCGAAATCAGAATCAGGTAAACAGATGGGGATACCCATCCTTCATATTTTCTTCCGACTCTAAAGTCACATTAGCACCTCGATGGTGTTTCCACTGTACTTTCAACATAGCTACTTCCTTGCCATTACATAGCTTCCTAACTGTTGGTTCCCGTTTTGCTTTAAACAAGATTATCAGATCTATTAGTTCGAGTTTATGTTTGATGCGGAAGCGTATTTGAAGAACTAACAGATATGTTTGATAGATTTAGAACACAATATAAATAAACAGTGAACAGGAAATAATATCTCAAAGTTTACTGAATATATATATATATCAAGAACAGATTTAAGAACGGTGAGTATACAAAGCTTTAAACAGATATGACTCTAAATGTGCATAAGCTATGTGTTCTTGATGTTCGATTGAAGTGTTCTTGTTTTTCTATTTTTGTGTGTTGTTCTATATTCTCACCTAGGAAGAACTCAACATGAGTCTTCCTTTTATACTACTCTTAGAAGACTATGAAGTAGGTCACTGTTCCTTTTACGACATGAATAGAAAACTGGATGGTGTGAACAGTTGTTTGAGCCATGCGCATTTAATGGAGCAGATGTACTTTTGGTAAATGCATTAAATGGCGCAGACGTCTATTTTGTACCTTGCCCTATTGAGTCCACTCAGAGCTTGACACGTGTTTTGACAGTACTTTTCCATGCAAGTTGATGAACAGGTCTTGGAACAGTAGCAAGATATTATAAATATCTTCCTAGTCTTTAGAGGACCACAGAGGCTCTGTAATGTGTTACAGAGGTTCTGCGGTCTGGTTCCTCTGTAGAGTAGTCTTCACCGGATTCCGAGTCTTTGGTTGTTTACTTCTGCAGAGCTTCTGTCAAGGGTGGCAGAGATTCTGTGGCTCGGTCCTCTTGTGAGAAGTCTTCTTGGTTCCTTGTCTTCTGATGTTGTCCGCAAAGGCTCTGTTATTTGTAACAGAGGTTCTGCGGTTTTGGTCTTCTGAAAGCGTCTCTGTAGTTTCCTCGGTCTTTGATCACTCTTGATCAAACTTCCTTTGATTCTTCTGAGATGCCCGGCAGAGCTTCTGTTGCACTCAGCAGAGCTTCTGTGGAAGTTCTTCTGTACTTGGCCATTTTTCAATACTTCTAATATTTCAGAATATTGGAGCTAACAATCTCCCCCTAAGTATTGAAAAATAAAAGGTTGAATTTATGCATTTTAACCTAACTAAAGAAGAGGTTAAACAGTACCTCAGAAGATTATTTCATTCATTTTGGAATTTATGCCAGAGGTATTTACATTTGAGTACACAGAAGTAAATGTTGACAGAGGTTCTTTGAAGAGACTCAGATTTTTGCATTTGGGAAGTCGTTGAACTTTCTGTTGTCTTTTCCTACTTCCTTGAGTTCTTCATAGAATTTGAGGCAGAGATTTCGTAAGCCTAGAGTAGCATCAATATCTTTGATCATCATTTGAGCAGATTCTTCGTCCATAAGCTCTGTTGCTTTATTCTCCTCTAGTATCTTTCTAAACATGTTCAGAGTATGGGTTGTGTACTTCTGACAGTCCATTGTCACAAACAGTTTCAGTTGATCAGCAGGATTCTTGAATACTAACCCGTACCTTGGAGTTTTGATGATTGAATTGGGTATGGCATTGGGTGGGCAGAAATCCTCTGGTGGTCTAATACTTAGAGTAGTTATGCCCAGATCGATGGCTAGTTGAATGTCGAGCATGCTGTAGATTAGGAGCTTTTCACGCATCGCCTTTCTGAGAACTCGATAAGACCTTTTGTGGCAGTCGTCATTGAAGTTGTCTTTAGTCCATTGCAGAAGGTCAGGCAAGTCATAGGGATTGATGTTTCGGATATCAGCATCAGAGAATTGATTCTCTGATTTGTCAGACCTTTTGACTTTCCAGATTGTATACACCGTATGAGGATAGGTTCTCATTTTGGAGTATTTGCAATAGATTACCTTCTTTATTTTGTGAATGGAGTAAACTTGATTGACTGGTTTTGACTTTGTAGAGGTGAAGATTGCATCGAATTCCTCTCTTAGCTTCTGATCTCGGACATGGGCTGGCAGATCGCTCTGGAAGTGCTGTCTGTAGAGATAACTGTAGACTTGTTCTTCCATTTGTTCAATGGTTGAAGTAGATCTTGGAATTGGTCTCCTTAGCTCATCCATCTTTCGAGTGATGTCTGCTACTCTACCTTCTGTTACCTTAGCTGTGGGATTGAGGGATGGGTTTTCTGACAGAGGATTCAAGTTGAATGCCCAGTCTTCCTCTTCGGGTTTAGGAGTGACGAAGGCATTAAATGCACCTTTCATCAATTTCTCTGTAGCAACTGGCATCTTCTTCTTTGGCTCTTCTTCTGTCATTATTCCCTTGCCTTTATCTTTTGGCTTTGAGGTTTCAGATATTGGGTTTTGGATTTGTGTGGGTAGAACCTCTGTTGATTTGACAGTTGGAGGTTCTGTGGGTTTTGGGGTTGTATGCTCTGATGTTTTGGTTGTTGCCTCTGAAGGTTTTGATACTTCGGGTTGTGAGGTCTCTGTTGGTGAGGATTCTTCGGGTCTTGGCGGTGGAATGTCAAAACGCTTTGCTGATTGAAAAGCGGATACAAATTCCATTCTGCGAAGAATGAACTCTGCAGAGCGTTTTGGTCTTTGGGGTTTTCGAGCTATGGTTTTGACTCTAGTTTTGTGCGGGATTGGTTGTGAGGTTGGTGTTGGTTCTTTGGGTGAGGGTGGAGTTTTTTCTGAGGATGAGGATGCAAGATTGATTACCTTAGGTTCTGTGGTTGGTGCATCCTCTGGTGAGATAGAGGTGTTTTGCCTCTGTTGTTTTCCCTTCTGGGTTTCTGTTGTAGAGGGTTCTGCTGATTTCTCTGTAGTTTTTGCAGAAGCAGCCTCTGTAGTTTCCTTTGTTTTCTCCCCCTCAGGATGACCAGATTCTCCATCATCAGGATCATCCTGCCTTCTTTTAGCAGTAACTTCTGTTCTGCAGGTGTCTTGAGCTGCTTGCCTTGCTGCATTTTTCTTCATTGTTTCAAAGTAGATTGCGATCGAAGTTTTGAAGGCTTTGGTCGCACTTTTCTCGAACTCTGCAGCGGTTGTTTTGGCAATGTTAGTGGCAGAGGCGATGGCAGCAGCAGCAGAAGTTTCTGTAGTTGACTTCATTTCTGCAAGGGCTGCTTTAACCTCTGTGGATAAGGTATCCACTTTGGTATTTAATCCTGTAAGCGCGCCTGAAGTTGACTCTGTAAAAGACGTGAATGAGCTTTGCAACTCATTCAATGTTTGAGTTACAGAGGTTACAAAGGCTTGGAACTCATCCTTCGTAACATGTTCCTCTTGGGTAACCTCTGGAGGAACAACTCCTTCTCCAGAGTGAGTCCCTGTTCCTGGGACACCTTCGTTCACCCTTGTTTGTACGTTGGGGGTGGAAGGATTTCCATCTGATCCTCGAGAAGAAACCTGAGTTTCAGTCTCTACAGAAGTTCTGTGAAGAACATTGTCCAAATCCACTCCAGAGGTGGGTATCGGAATATTCTTCTGTTGACTCGGAGACTTGTCTAGAGTCTCTTCGTCATGGTGCTCTCTACTTCTCTCTGAAAGAAGTTTTGGCCCTACATTGTGCGTGTCAGAAGAAACGAATTCCTCTGTAGGGTGTTCTAGTGTGATCTGGGGCGATTGATCACGAACTATAGGTGAGTCTCTCTGAGGAGACTCCCTAGGAATGGAATCCCCGGTTTCTGTGGGCGCAGAAGTCGAAAGAGTGACTTCTGGCTGTTTGGTTTGGGTAGGGATCGAGTTGTGCGACTCTATTTCAATGACACCTTCTGCAGCTAGACCTGCGGTGTCAGATGTGTGGGTTGCACTGGGAGGGGTTGAGGGATGTGTGCCTTCTGCAACTTCGGCATCTTTTCCTTTCTTATTTTCTTTTCCTCCAGACGTTTCTACCCTATCCTCTAAACCTATTTGCACCTCTTCTTCTGCAGTCTCTTGTCTTGGCAGAAGTGAATCAAGAACCTCTGTGAAGATTTGAGTTTGCAGAGGTGGTTCGATTCCTTCTGTTATTGTTTGTAGAGGAGAAGATGGTTTCTTCTTCTTTGATTTCCTCTTCTTTGGTTTTGGTGCTCCCTCCTCTGTAGATTTTGACTTTCTTTTTCTTTTGGAAGAGGGAGGGGCAGAGGGACCTTGGATTTGTGGTGGAGATGAGGGTTCTGTGGGATGTTCAGTGGGTGGAGAAGATGGTTCTGCAGGAGTTTGTTGGATAGCAGAAACAGGGGCAAGTTGTTCCTCTGTAGGGGTCTTGGTTTTCTTTCCCCTTTTCTTCTTCTTCTCTTTAGATCCCTCAGAAGACTTCCTCTTTGAAGAATAGAGGTCTTTCCTTATATCTCTGAAGTTCTTCTGGTTGGCCTTGTGTTTAGCCAACTTTATCTTCCATTCTTCTTCTGTAAGTCTCTCTACTACATTACCTCCTATGGGCATTCCTATACGCGGGGGTGTTACAGAACTGGGTTCAGGAGTTCTGTAAACGCGTGTGTACTCACTAACTAGTTCTTCATCACTAGCATAACCTAACATTACCTTTGATAGTGGCCTGATGTGTGGGTAGCCATCCTCATGTTCTGTAGGGGTGTTCTTCGACATAGGAAATTGCTTAGGTTTGGGACCGTCCATTGGCCATTTTTGGATAAGGAGTAGGGGTTCGAAAAGTACACTTAGGATTCGCTGGAACTGCAGAGGGGGTAACCAGTTGTGATCAGACATTTTGGCTTTCTGGGAGGCGATTTTGCGATCGATGGTGTTGATGATCTCTTGCATCATTATGGTGGCATAATCTAGGGGTAGATCATAGTACACACCGTACATGATTGAGAGAATTTGAGGTGAGCTTTGATCGATGCTTCCGATTTTGCCCGTGAGGCAACGATTTAGGATGGAGAATAAGGTATTCCACAGAGGAGGTAGTCTTGCTCTGCGGAAATCGTTCCTCTTTTTCAACTGTTGGTTGTACCCTAACATGTGCAGAAAATCGACAAGTTCTTCATTTGTTGGTTGGGGTGCATACTTTTTGATTCCCATGAGTCCTCTTGTTGGAAGGCCAAATTCTAATGAGAACATGGTGCGATTGAACATCAGTTCAAGGCTCTTACTTTGGTCAGGTTTAGAAATGTAGCCTCTGATCAAATCGGTGTCAGCGTCATAACGGCAAGATTGCCAAAACTGATGTAGGTAACGTACTGGTATTTGTTCAACGGTTTTGCTTAGAAGAGGGTAAAGAAAGTGGTTCTCTAGGATGTTTAGCAGGATGGCATGTTCTTTGCCAAATGTCGTAGGAGAAGGAACAAGATAACAGTTGTTCGATTTAATGGGAAGGGTTTGCTCGAAATGGTCATTTGAGAAAAATTGTTGCAGGTGGGTAGTGGGTACGAAGGATGCCTCGTCGCCGGAGTCGTGTCTGTCGGCATCGGTGACGATGTGTGGGTTGTGGGAGTGCTCAGAATGCACTGGAGAGGATGTCGGAGATTTCGTTGGTGAAACGTGAGCAGATTTGGAACTGGAAGCCATTTGTAGGTTTTGAAAGTTCTAGGTTTTCAGAAAGAAATAAGCAAGTTCGCCGGAGAAGATGAGAGAATAGTAAAGTTTTGAAAGTGATTTTAACTTGGGTTTTATACTGTGGTAACGGATAGAATTCGGAACGGTGAAAATGTGAGAAAGTTAATAAAATTTGAGATCCACACTCGAGTTCATTCGGCGTGGTGCAAGTTTCTAGGACGACGTGATATGTACGTCAATGAAAACTTGACACGTCATCAATGTCAGTGACGACGAGACGTCGTGGGCGGCCACATTAAATGAAAAACGCGTGGTTTTTAAATTATCACCACAGAAAAGTTACCGTTACAGGTACAGAAATTCCCAAGTGGAAATCTTTACAGAAGCTCTGTGGGTACAGAAGCTCTGTGATTTTGAAAAACGTTTATCTCTGTAGATTTTATCTTTAATGAAAATCGTTTGAAAAACACGGAGAGGATCAATAAATTTTTAGTAGAGAGAAATTATCCTACAGAGATTTTTGGACCTCTGCCAGAGCCAGCAGAGGCTCTGTGACAGGAAATTTCTAATAACTAATAATTTATAAACATTTTTAATCATCCAAGTTTTTGATCAGTTTTAACAATGTATTTAGGACTTATTTGAAAGTTGGTGTCCTAGAAAATTGTAAATCTCAAAGATTTTGTGCAGCAGAAGTCATTTAAATGATTTGAGTGATCTACAGAGGTTCTTTGTTTGAAAGAACTCTGTGGCTTATGACTTCTGTGGCAAGATACCAACCTATTTCCTTTTGATCGGCGAATGTGATCTCTTCTGTCGCATTCTTTGCTCCCCCTTGACTTATGAATCTTTGTAGATTCAGCAAGGTCTCCTTTTCCGCTCCTCCTTGATCTAACAACCTCTTTAGGATTGATCTCTGTGGTTTGAAACCTGCCTTTTTATCTCTTGAAGCTTGTACTTTTACCAAAAACGTTTGAAAAACATTGGAGAGGATCGTTAAATCTTTAGTAGAGAGAAATTATCCTACAGAGGTTTTTGGACCTCTGCTAGAGCCAGCAGAGGCTCTGTGATAGGAAATTTCTAATAACTAATAATTTATAAAACTTTTTGATCATCCAAAGTTTTTATGGTTTTAAACATTGTTTTTAGGACATATTTAGAAATTTTTGTCCTGGAAAATTGTTTTTGGAAAAAGATTTTGTGCGACACATACCTTTTAGAGTGTCTAGTTTGGACGACAGAAACTCTTGTTGATCATAATCCTCCTTTGGCTCCCCCTTGAATGATCAACCTCTGTAGATTAATTTGAGGTCTCCTTCTGCTCCCCCTTGACCTATGCTTGAATCAATAGAGATAAATAATGCACAGTACATAGGTCAACCTCATCAGAGGTTCTGTGGAGATTGTCATAGGTTCTGAGCAATTCCACAGAGGCTCTATGAAGTATAGAATCTTTGAAGGATGAGTCTTTAAACAAAGTGTTTAAGAGTCCTAGTGTATTTTGAAGCCTGAGTCCTTAATAGAAGTATTAAGGAGTCCATTGTTTGCTGAAGAGTGAGTCCTGATCTGTAATGGTCAGAAGTCCCCCTTTTTTTTTGATGAAGCTCGAGTCTTAAACTGATTTGTTTAAGAGTCTATTTCACTAAAGTGCGAGTCCTAAACTGATGTGTTTAGGAGTCCTTTTCTCCTCTGAAGAGCGAGTCATAATCTGTAATGATCAGAAGTCCTTGTACCTGCAAGACAGATCAAATAACTTTTGGTACCCATATCCAAATGGGTCCTTTTTTGTTAGGATTTGGAGCTGTCTTTAGGTCCTCTGGTTTGCCAATCTCTGTTGGTTTGCCAACTTTCTTTCTATGACCTTTCTCATTTTGGGTTTTTGGATTTTTCTTTTGAAATGACCCATTTTGTACACAGAAAGATTTAGAGAAAAGGTTTCTTAATTGAAGCAGAAGATCAAAGCATTTATATGAATGAAAAGATGAAGGCTTTGTAGAAACAAATGGCTTTGGAGCATTTTTGTCAGGAATAGAGTTTTTGACTTTCCAAACCATTTTCATCTTTTTGTAAACAGGATTATTTGAATTTTTAGCACAAGAGTTTGCTAAGACAAGGTTTTTAAGCCTTTTAGCTAAAACATCTTTTTCTTTAAGGTTTAAATCAAATTTTCTTAGAAGATCTGATTTATACCTCTTCTCCAACATAATCTTGTTTGACAAGTCGGATAGTCTCTTTGTTAAATTTGACATTTCAGTTTTAAAGACCTTTCTTTCCTTCTCAAACTTGTCTTTCAAACACTTTGTTTGAAATCCTTCTCTCTTCACCTTTTCAGACTCTTTTCTTTCAAAATCCTGCTCTTTCCTCTCTTTTTCAAGAGATTTCTGTAATTTTGAGATTTTGAAAGAAAGTTCCATATTCTTTGTCTCAAGAAGAGTTTTCTCTTTTCCAAACTTTTCATTTTCACTGATTATTAGTTTTTCAAAGTTGGAAATCAGTTTAGAAAAGTTTAGACACTTAAGCTCAAGGCTTTTCTTCTCTTCTTTAAAAACAGTCTTAACTTCCTCAAACTTCTTTTTCTCCTTTTTACCAAGCTCTTCTGACTCAGATAGTTTCCTTTTTAGTTCAAGATTTTCACAGTTTAGGAGTTTACCTGATTCTTCAAGCTTGGCAATGTTGTCTGAGTTAATAAGAATGATCTTGTTTCTTTCCTCTAATTCTTTCTCAAGAGAAGGAATTATTTTCTTAAAATTTGTGCTGAGTTTGAAATAATAATGAAAATCAGCATCAGCACTAAATTTTAGTCTTGACATATTGAATAAAGTTTTTAACGAAAGAAACAGTTTCTAGGATGTTACCAGATCGAATAAATCGAAAATGGCGGTAAAACAGAATCTGTTTGAAGGAATGAAGAATAGGTTAAGAACAGACAGTTTCTATCAAGAATCTTGTCTAAACGAGGATCACTTGATATTGAAAACCAAGCTTTGCTCTGATACCAATTGTTGGTTCCCGTTTTGCTTTAAACAAGATTATCAGATCTATTAGTTCGAGTTTATGTTTGATGCGGAAGCGTATTTGAAGAACTAACAGATATGTTTGATAGATTTAGAACACAATATAAATAAACAGTGAACAGGAAATAATATCTCAAAGTTTACTGAATATATATATATATCAAGAACAGATTTAAGAACGGTGAGTATACAAAGCTTTAAACAGATATGACTCTAAATGTGCATAAGCTATGTGTTCTTGATGTTCGATTGAAGTGTTCTTGTTTTTCTGTTTTTGTGTGTTGTTCTATATTCTCACCTAGGAAGAACTCAACATGAGTCTTCCTTTTATACTACTCTTAGAAGACTATGAAGTAGGTCACTGTTCCTTTTACGGCATGAATAGAAAACTGGATGGTGTGAACAGTTGTTTGAGCCATGCGCATTTAATGGAGCAGATGTACTTTTGGTAAATGCATTAAATGGCGCAGACGTCTATTTTGTACCTTGCCCTATTGAGTCCACTCAGAGCTTGACACGTGTTTTGACAGTACTTTTCCATGCAAGTTGATGAACAGGTCTTGGAACAGTAGCAAGATATTATAAATATCTTCCTAGTCTTTAGAGGACCACAGAGGCTCTGTAATGTGTTACAGAGGTTCTGCGGTCTGGTTCCTCTGTAGAGTAGTCTTCACCGGATTCCGAGTCTTTGGTTGTTTACTTCTGCAGAGCTTCTGTCAAGGGTGGCAGAGATTCTGTGGCTCGGTCCTCTTGTGAGAAGTCTTCTTGGTTCCTTGTCTTCTGATGTTGTCCGCAAAGGCTCTGTTATTTGTAACAGAGGTTCTGCGGTTTTGGTCTTCTGAAAGCGTCTCTGTAGTTTCCTCGGTCTTTGATCACTCTTGATCAAACTTCCTTTGATTCTTCTGAGATGCCCGGCAGAGCTTCTGTTGCACTCAGCAGAGCTTCTGTGGAAGTTCTTCTGTACTTGGCCATTTTTCAATACTTCTAATATTTCAGAATATTGGAGCTAACACTAACCGATCTTTCCTAAAATGCCTCTGGTTATTCCACACAATGGCTCTTCTCATCCACTCTTACATCAGTAAGTGGAATCACATCTTCCTCTTCGGCTAGACATTTCCGAAGATAACACACATGAAAAGTGTTATGGATCCCTTCCAACTCCGGTGGAAGATCCAACTGATATGCTTGTAAACCAACTCTTTTGGTTATAGTGAAAGGTCCTAGAAAACGAGGACTTAACTTCCCACATTTACCAAACCTTATCACACCTTTCCATGGGGATACCTTAAGCATCACGCGCTCCCCAACTTGGAATTCTTTTGGTCTTCTTTTCGGATCAGCATAACTCTTTTGTCTATCTTGAGCTGCTTTCATATGCTGCCGAATTTCTTTCACTTTATCTGCCGTTTGTTGTACTAACTCCGGACCAGCAAACTGCTTTTCTCCGGCTTCTAACCAACACACCGGAGTTCTACATTTCCGACCATACAAAGCTTCGAAAGGTGCTCTTCCGATACTGGAATGATAACTATTGTTATACGCAGATTCCACTAAAGGTAAATGCGTATCCCAGTTACCTCCAAAATCTAACACACAACACCTGAGCATATCTTCCAAAGTTTGAATGGTTCTTTCACTTTGCCCATCAGTTTGCAGATGATAAGCAGTGCTCAGATTTACCTTTGTTCCTAATTCTTCTTGAAGTGACTGCCAAAATCTCGAGGTAAACCGACTATCACGATCTGACACTATCGACACTGGTATACCATGCCTTGACACTACTTCATCAATATACAGTTTTGTTAATTTCTCAATTGGTGACGCTTCTTTCATAGCTAGAAAATGAGCACTCTTAGTCAAACGATCAACAATCACCCAAATAGTGTCGTTACCCTTTTGTGTCTTTGGTAACTTCGTCACGAAATCCATAGTAATCTTCTCCCACTTCCATTCTGGAATCTCCAAAGATTGGAAACTTCCATAAGGCTTCTGATGTTCAGCTTTCACTAAAGAACATGTTGTACACTTTTCCACTATTCGTGCCACATCTACTTTCATAGTTGGCCACCAATAGTGTAACTTCAAATCTCTATACATCTTAGTACTTCCAGGATGTATAGAATACTTAGATCTATGAGCATCTTCTAAAATCAACTCTCGATTTCTTCCAATCTTTGGTACCCAAACACGGCCTTGAAACAACTTAATTCCACGGCCATCTTCAGTCAGTTGAAGATGTTGTTTGCTAATTACTTCATCTTTTAGATTCTCCTCCAGTAAGGCCTCCGCTTATGCCACTTTTATCCTTTCAATTAGACTGGACATTACATCAATCCTAGCATTGGTCGTCTTCAAACACCCACTATACTCTTTTCTACTTAAAGCATCGGCTACTATATTTGCTTTACCAGGGTGGTAATGTAATTCACAATCATAATCCTTAAGTAACTCTAACCATCGTCGTTGTCTCATATTTAACTCTTTTTGATCAAAGACATGCTTCAAACTCTTGTAATCAGTATACAGAGTACACTTCGTCCCATACAAATAATGCCTCCACAGTTTCAAAGCCAAAACAACCGCTGCTAATTCCAAATCATGTGTTGGATAGTTCTTCTCATGCTCCTTAAGTTGTCTTGACGCATAAGCAATTACCTTGCCTCGTTTCATCAATACACATCCCAGGCCCATCTTGGAAGCATCACTATAAACAACAAAATCTTCTGTTCCTTCTGGTAAGGCAAGAATAGGGGCTTCACACAACTTTTGACGTAAAGTTCTGAAAGCCGATTCTTGTTTCTCTGTCCAGATAAACTTCACATTCTTTCTAGTCAATAAAGTCAAAGTAGAAGCAATCTTCGAGAAGTCTTTAATAAACATTTGGTAGTAACCGGCTAGGCCTAAGAAACTTCTGATTTCAGATGCACTTTTGGGTGTCTCCCAATTCGTCATAGCTTCTATCTTTGATGGGTCTACCTTAACTCCTTCTGAAGTGATCACATGCCCTAGAAATTGTACCTCTTTTAACCAGAATTCACATTTTGAGAACTTCGCATACAATTTCTCTTTTCTCAACACTCCGAAGACTTCGCGTAAAAGGTGTGCGTGGTCTTCTTCTATCTTCGAATAGACAAGTATGTCATCAATGAAAACAATGACAAACTTATCTAAAAATGGTCGACACACTCTGTTCATCAGATCCATGAACACTGCTGGAGAATTTGTCAAACCAAATGGCATTACAAGAAAGTCATAATGCCCATACCTTGTTCTAAAAGCCGTCTTAGGAATATCTTCATTTCTTACCCGAACCTGATGATACCTAGACCTTAAATCAATCTTAGAAAAACAACCCGCACCTTGGAGTTGATCGAACAGGTCATCAATCCTTGGAAGCGGATACTTATTCTTAATAATCACCTTATTCAGCTCACGATAATCTATACACATTCTCATAGTACCATCTTTCTTCTTAACAAACAACACCGGAGCTCCCCACGGCGAAGAACTCGGTCTAACAAAACCTTTATCTAACAACTCTTGAAGTTGAGTCATCATCTCTTTCATTTCGGCCGGCGCTAGACGATACGGTGCTCGCGCAATAGGTGCCGATCCAGGGACAAGATCAATACGAAATTCTACCTGCCGTTCAGCTGGTAGACCAGGAAGATCATCGGGAAATACGTCTAGAAAATCACGTACTACATTGATATCTTCCACTCGCTTCTTTTCTGACTTTACATCTAAAACATAAGCTATATAGGATGAACATCCTTTCATTAAACATTTACTCGCTTTTGCAACAGAAATTAACGGAACTTCCCCTTTTTGCTTTTCCCCAAAGATGAGTACATCATCCCTATCAGCCATTGGAATCCGGATTAATTTCTTTGCACAAAGTATCTCTGCCTGGTTGACTGTCAGCCAGTCCATACCCACAATCACATCAAATCCCCCAATTTCCATCAACAACAAGTCGATCGGAAATTTTGTCTCTTCTATCGAAATAAAACAACTATCAAGTCTTTCATGAACCAAGACCTGACCCCCATTAGCTACCTCAACTACTAAGGCATCTTCCAGAGTAATAACAGGCATATCTAACTTGTGAAAGAACGACTTGGACAAAAATGACAAATTTGCACCACAGTCGAATAAAATGCGCGCAGGACGAGAATTAACAAGGAAAGTACCCGAGACGACATCTTTCGATTCTTTAGCTTCATCAGCGGTCATCTGAAACGCCCGACCCGTTGGCTTTGGGATATTTGATTTCTAACTTTCATCTACACTCTTTTTCCACCTTGGGCAATCCCGGCGGAAGTGACCCGGTTGCTTACACTCGTAGCATGTAATTCCTTGTACCGGACAATTGTTCATCATATGCCCACTTTTACCACACTTGAAACACTCCAGCGCTGTCACTCGGCACGGCCCATAATGTTTACTCTTGCACTTTGAACACCAATTTGGTTCACGACGTGGTTGATAACGAATACCCTTACCAGTTGTCTTTGACTTCTGAGAAAATTTAGCTCGGCCTTCCCATTTCCGCTTCTCCCCAACTTGGGTCTTTTCTTCTTTATCCTTTGTGTAAACTTCTTCCATTACCTTAGCTTCTTCAATAGTTTCCCTCAGTGTTGAAGCTTTAGCGTTTCTTACCCGGGACATCATATCTGCGGGCAATCCTTTCAAGTAAGCTTTAATCTTTTCTTTTTCATTAGGAGCCACATGCCCTACCAAATTCAGCTTCTCCAAAAACGTTTCCGTATACTTTCTCACAGATATGTTACCCTTCTTGAGAGTCCGAAACTCTTCTTCGATTCTATCCATCTCGTTCTCATTACAGTACTCCTCCAAAACCTTCTTCTTGAATGACTCCCAAGTCATAGCAGTCAATACCGAAGCCGATATTGAAGCTGTCACTATGTTCCACCATGTCAGTGCATTACCTTTTAACATTTGAGATGCAAATCTAACCTTTGACTTTTCATCACATTCACAGGCTCTGAAAGCTTGTTACATTTCCCTGATCCAGTTCATACAGGTTACTGGATTATCGGTTCCTTTAAACTCTGGCGGCTTACAACTTAGGAATGTTTTGTACGAGCAACCTCTTTCCACTCTCCTTTCTGTTTCTGTTACTGGAGTAGGAAGTGGATTAATTACTCCAGTATTGGTTCCCGTTCGCTGCAACTCTGTACTTCGATCGTTCAATGCTTTCATAAACATTTCGGTTTGTTGGGCCATTGCGTTCGTCATCATTCTTGTCATGTTTTCCATCATTCGGACTTCCATATTTGACCCCGACGTTTCTTGGTCAGCTGTACTAGTACCCACTCTATGTACTTGACTTTGCACTCCTCCAAGAGAAAGAAACCCCGGCGGAGTCTCATGAATTTCGCCTAATCCAGTTTGCCTTTCTCCTGTCCCATCAATCATGGACCTATCCATCGCAGAAATAGGAGATAATGGCGGCGTATTTACCATCGTTCTGATAGAACACAAGGAAATAACCATAAGAAATGGTTATACACATACAAACATACGAAACATACTATGCCGATCATTAGTCACCGTAACCATTTAGAAACAAGCATGCTTATGTAACAATATATTCATAAATAACAGTAGCTAATTAAAATTATGAATATATCATACAGGAGAATCCTCGTTACCATCGTTACAGTACTAATTTCACGTATTTCCGTCGACTCTAAGACTATCCCGTCTTAGTATTTCTACCCATTCTCACAAATCATAACTTAATTTATCACAGCTTAAGTCTAAGTATCTCATCAGCATACTTAGTTCACTTAAACTAATGCTCTGATACCATATTGTAACACCCTAGAATCAGGGCTAAATTGAACCTCAAATTTCCACAAGTTATGATAAAATAAACTTCACTTTCATATATATATATAGCAAGTGAATTAACCACTAGGAGTATATTTACAAGTACAGAATTCTCCAAATAACCTATTAATCTAATTATGTCACTATAATCAGATTAACTAAGTTATCTAAGCAATCCTTCAAAAACTCCTTCTGTTAATTGACTTTTCCGCTATTCCAAAACGCTCGTCCCACAACCCTTTACTTTCCCGGGCTGGTACCTGGTAAGAAAACATCATATGAAACGATTAGGCTAACGCCTAGTGAGAACATTTGTTTCGATAATAATACTTGCAAAATCAATGTAAACAAGTTACAACAACCTGATTTATCCTTTTCTTACCGTACGTGTAACTCTATTTCATTACACTATTTCATCCAATACCATGAATATGACTGACAATAATTCTATCAGCATATCATGCCTCAGAGCCACACTACGAATCTTTAATGATTCTAGATTAATGCTCTTATCCAATAAATCGCAATTACACATGCCCATTTATCGGAAAGGAAGTAGAGATTACAAGCACTTATGTCAATTCCATTTTCTTCCTTAGAAATTGGGAATAACGATTATTACCACACGCCTATTCCACAATTTCCACACACACACACTGGAATAACGATTATTTCCACACGCCTATTCCATGTGATTACCAAACACACACACTGGAATAACGATTATTACCACATGCCAATTCCATGTGATTACCAAATACTAGTGCCTATGGATCCATTACACTTACTACACACCTGCCTAGTATCAAACTAGAACAATCATTAAGCCTAACAGCCTACCATTCAACTGTAAGTATGTTCAGGCCACTAGAACTGCGTTTCAATTCCTAAACCGTACCTGTTTAGAAGTCAGCAAGTCCTAAAGTTACTAAGTACTCCAAAAGTGACCGGACAGTACCAGTTTCCGGACACTTTAAACTATCCGGACAACACAAGTTTTCCGGATACCCAAGACTTACCGGATACACCGACTTTCCAGATACTCTCATCTTTCCGGATACATCAACTTACCGGGTATTTCACTAATCCGGATACTTATCTAATCCGGACAACACCCGGAGACTACAAATAATCCGGATACTATATTCATCCGGAAACTTACAAGAAAACCACACTTACCGGATATTTTGCTGCGTCCAGAAACATTCAACACACAGGTTTTCGGATACGTGGTTTTATCCGGAAACCACGGCCTGCAGCCCAAAAATCGATCCAGATTCATTTATGTTCTATTAAGCTCATTCTAAACCATCCCATACAGTTCATAACCAATTTATACAGCTATTTCAAGGTTTAATTTAACATGAAAACACTGATTTAAGCAAACAATAAATGAACTCACGTTTTTGATGTAAAACCCACTTTGCTGCACAAATTCAATCCAAATCTGCTGTAAACGATTTTGAAAACCAATTTGAAGACAAATCTAGCTTTCTTCCTTTTTCCTCTTTTTATCTATCTCTTTCTCTCTGCCTTCTAAACCGACCCAAACAAAAAGAATACCATAAATATCTGATTTCTGCTATTTATCCATACACACTTTCCATAAATGGCCAAATATACCTTCTAGTTCCAATATTTCCAAAAGTAACACCCAGCTTTAATCTCTTGTATTATAACCCTATTGAATTATAAAATTTCCATATAACTCAAGGTTTAAACAAAATACAAATACATCCCAATCCTCATTAAAGTATTAAATAGAAAATTCAGGATGTTACAATTGTTATAAGGTTATGCCCTTTGGACTAAAAAATGCAGGCTCCACCTATCAGCGTCTGGTGAACACGATGTTCAAAGATCATCTTGGCGACATGATGTATGTGTATATCGACGACATGCGTGTCAAGTTGAAGCAAGCAATCGACCACATCGAGCATTTGAGGCAGTCGTTCGACATACTTCGAAACTATAGCATGAAGCTCAACCCGACGAAGTGTTCCTTTGGTGTCAGTGCCGGGAAATTCCTGGGCTACATGGTCACTCGTCGGGGGATCGAGGCCAATCCCGACCAGATCAAAGCCATTATCGAAATCAAATCTCCAAGGAATTTTAAAGAAGTCCAAAGGCCTACTGGTCGGGTGGCAGCTCTGAACAGGTTTATTTCTCGATCCTCAGATAGATGTCATCTGTTTTACAATGTCCTCAGATAAAAAAGGCTTCAACTGGACCGAAGATCATGAGCAAGCACTGTAGAAATTAAGAGAAAACATGACGTCGCCTCCTTTGCTATCAAAGCCTCACGATCATGAGGTCTTGCAGCTATATTTAGCTATCAGTCCTAATGCAGTAAGTGTCGTCCTGACGCGAGAAGATGAAAAACAGCAACTGCCGATCTACTATGTAAGTAAATCTATTTTGGACGCCGAAACCAGGTATTCCTCTATGGAAAAATTTCTTTTATCACTAGTTACAACCGCAAAGAAATTGCGACATTATTTTGAATCGCATCTCATTATTGTCGTGACTAACCTTCCTCTTAAGTCTATCTTGAGGAAACCTGAGTTGACAGGTCGTTTGGCAAAATGGAGCATATATCTCAGTAGTTATGACATCGACTTCAAGCCCAGGACAACGATTAAATTGCAAGCATTGGCATATTTTATCGCCACTTTAGTCCTGAGTTGGAAAAAGAAGCAGAGCTCGAGCTGTCTACTATGGCGACTCACGACGACATGCCCTGGACTCTACATGTCGATGGGTCATCCAACACTACAGGTTCAGGACTAGGTGTCGTCTTAAAGTCGCCACAGGGAGGCAAGATGGTGTATTCCGTACGATGCAACTTCAAAACCACCAACAATGAAGCAGAGTATGAAGCCCTGATCGTGGGAATGAATATAGCCTATGACTCGGGGGAAACCACACTACATGTCAAAAGCGATTCTCTCCTGGTTGTGAACCAGATAAATGTAGAATTTGCGGCCAAAGATTCAAAGATAACAGCGTATCTAAAGGTAGCAAAAGAAAAATCAAAAATGTTTAAATCATTTTCTATTGAATAGATTCCAAGGGACCAGAACACTCAAGCCAACGCCCTAGCAAACCTTGGGTCCGCACTAGTCGAACCAATATTTGACAGCATTCCTATGGTCCACCTGGCGACGTCGTCCATTGAAAATGATGATGTCGTCCAGATCGAAGACCAAGAAGATGATTGGTCTTGCGACATCCGGAATTTCCTTATGCACGACGAACTCCCAGAAGACAAGATGGAAGCTCGGAAGATCAAGTTCAAGGGATCCAGGTATGTCGTGATCAGAGATAGACTCTATCGACGATCATTGACAGGCTTAAACCTGAGATGTGTCATCAGCAAAAGTCAAGTTCAAAGAATCCTTCAAGAAATTCATGATGGGGAGTGTGGCAATCACTCAGGAGGTCGCAGTTTGGCTAATCGTATCTCTCGACAAGGCTAATTTTGGCCAACACTACGACAAGACGCCGTCAAGTATGTCCAGAACTGTGATCCCTGTCAACGACATTCAGGTACGTCCCATAAACTTTCTGAACCCTTACATTCGACACTAATCCCATGGCCCTTCATGAGATGGGGGATGGACATTGTCGGCAAGTTACCACCTGCCCCCGGGCAAAAGGTATTTCTTCTTGTACTTACAGATTATTTTTCTAAGTGGGTAGAAGCAGCTGCCTTTTCCCAAGTTCGGGACAAGGAAGTCGTCTCTTTTATCCAAACTAACATCATATGCAGGTTTGGGATTCCATTCGAAATTGTCTGCGACAATGGATCCCAGTTCATAAGCAACAGAACTCGACAGTTCTGTGAAGACCGCAACATCAAGCTGACGACCTCGACACCCAGGTATCCCCAGGCAAATGGACTTGCAGAGTCGAGCAATAAGACCATTATTGCCTCGATCAAGAAAAGGTTAAAAGTTGCCGAAGGAAGGTGGGTCGAAGAACTCCCTTCAGTCCTATGGGTGAATCGCACGACGCCTCGTACATCCACAGGACAAACCCCTTTCTCTTTGGTCTATGGTTGTGAAGCAGTTCTACAAGTCGAGGTCCGGCTCCCGACCTCGAGGCATACTTTCGTCGACCATAACTTGGTCGATTTAAGTTATGACCTCGACGCCCTTAAAGAGCTTAGAGAATCAGCTGCGATCAGAATGGCGTCGCAGAGGCAAGCAGTCGAACGACATTTCAACAAGAGCGTCAAAGCTAAAGTCTTCCAAGAAGGCGACTACGTCCTACGACGAGTGTTCCAAAGCACTCAAGAGCTCAATGCAGATAAAAATTCCACCAAATGGGAAGGTCCTTATCGTATCTCAAAAGTCGTGGGTAAAGGTGCCTATCGGCTCCAAACCCTCGACAATCGAGATATCCCACGTAGTTGGAACGCAACACATCTGAAAAGGTATTTCTTCTAACCCCTTTTTTCTCATACGCTTTTTTATTCATCACGACGATTACTGACTTAAGCATCGGAGGGTCGTTGGTTAGCCAACGACCAACCTCTGACCTTGTCTTATCGCAGGATTACATGACATAAGTTACTAAGTCTATTACACGACTTCAGTACATTTTTGCAGGATCACACGATATAAGCAATCAGGTCTATCGTGTGACTTGATTGCACAATTGCAAGAACGTACGACTCATATCTGTCGCACGACCTAAGTTTCCCTGACTTAAGAAAACTTTTCATGTTTTGGGTGAATGCTCTAATCGCACGTACCTATGTTTACTCTGCGCAATTTAAAGGTCCAAAGATCTTGTAACTTATGTTCTAATCAGTGTAATACGATGGATGCCTATGTCGCAAGTCTTTATGTTCATTTTTATACAATGTATGTTTACTTGGTGAGTCTCATAACAGATATTGTAATTGTTATTATGAATGAAATAACGCAATGCTTAAGTTCAAAAGATTCATTCATATTCAAAAGTCGATTACATTAAAAGACTCGACCCCTAACGGTCGATCGTTAAAAAAAAACTATTTAAAGTTGAGGAGGATCATTGGTCACATCCTTGCCAGAGGCTTCACCCTTGGAGCCCTCGTCCGTCTCCTCCTTCTCGTCGTCCGAGTCAAGGTCCCTCTCAGACCCGACATTGGCCAAGTAGAAGGCCAGTTCATCTGACGCCGACGCAAGGGGATTCTTCCCCGACAGGTGCTGCCGCATGATCGCCGCCCACGCAGTCAGTCGAGCCAAGGCAAAGACGGACTTTAGTTCATCCTTCATCTCCTTCACCTCCCCCTCTAGCTCTGACACCCTGGACTTAGAATCATTGGCTTCATTTTAACTCGCAACCAAGGACTCTTTGGTCCTGTCCAACTCGGCCCTTGAATCGGCTATCAAAATCAGGGCTTGCTTAAGACGATAGTTCACGTCTTCCTTCTCACGTTCCAAGGCCTCCAGATCGTTCTGGACGTCGGCAAGTCGCACGGCCAAGGCCTCGACGCACGCCAAGGCGACTTTTTCCCTCTCCAGTGCTGCATTCTCTCTTTCGAGAGCTACGGGCACTAAACCCCTTATCTTCTCCATTTCGGAGTACAGAGCAAGGGAGGACTGGAACGCCTAAAAATTCAAAAGAAACAGGGGTTAGTAAACACCCGACAAAGTTGAACAACACAAAAGAAAGTCGAAAGAACTTACCATGAACGCCAGTCCGGCGATGTGTGATCCTGTCTCCTCGACCGGGAGCCCTTGGAAGCGCTCCTTGAAATATGGGAGCTGATACTTCCCCAGATGGGGAAAGAGTTTCGTCCCGTCTAGGATGTTGTATGCCATAAAGTCATACGGCAATGTGAAGTTGACCGTCGTGACTTCGGTTGCGGGACCCTTGCCCTTGTCGGCCGATGATGGGGTCGACGCCGTAGTCGCCGGAATCGCCGTTGACGCTGGTGGGGCTGAACTGACAGGCATTGCATCGATCGCATCAGAAGACGTCCTCGTCTTCCCAGGAGATGCGATCGACACCTTCACCTTTTCAGGGGTAACGACTCTCGACGAGTCGTCCGCCTTTGAAGACGGTTCCTTCAGGACCGTCATCCTGGTCCTCTTTAGCACCCCCGACCCGGTGGTGGAGGCCCCTTTCCTCTTTTCCCTGCCCCTGAGGGCCAGTTCAGCTTGGGCTGCCTTCTTGGTAGCCACAGACGACATCTTCACCTGAGATTCCTCTGAAAAACAAGAGGAAAAAAGCATTATACGACTGATAAGTGCGTAATTTATCACATTCTAAGCACTTATTTTATAGATATTTAGTCATATTTTAGTTTCCCAATCACCTTAATTGAGTCTTTTGGTCTGATTTTATCTTTTATTATAGTTTGAAGCTAAGTAGCATACCGATGATGGGCTAATTCCCTAGCTTGGGTGTAAGTAATGGTTGGGAGATAAAAGTCGTTGTGTAGTGGAAGGTTGCTTTCGCTATTGGCTATCATCCATGCTATTCACCCTTTGTTTCTAAGTTTCATCTAAGTAGTTTTCTTGACAAGGTGACGTATGTTGTTCTACTTAGATGAGTTGGACTTGAATGCAAGCCAACGTTAATTTTAGAGCATCGAGGTGTTATAATATCAATTTTTACGAATTGTGAATTATATGGAAAATCAGTGAGATCTGCTCTACATTGGTTGGGTTACCCGAATGTGTGGTATTGCCAGTAGCTAGACTATCTATACCCTGATAAGGGTCTGAACGTTCCAGCAGCAAGGATGAGAACCAATGCTGCAGCATATACTATAGCAACCTGCCTAAGCACAATGTTGTTGTAATCCAACCAGAACTTACACCCTTGCATTTCTTTTACTGTTTTACAACCGTTTTCAAAGCTGTTACTTCACTCAAAGATTATTCCTTCGAATTCTGTTCTTGAGATCTTATTTTAAGTTTGGCTTAAGACTAACCGCTTGCTTTATTTGTCTCTGTGGGATCGATACTTGGTACTTAGTACCACTTTATTACTTGTTTTCAAAACGATATTGGTTTGGCATGTATACTTGGGTGCTATTCCATTGTTGATTTTAGGGATATATTTTCCACGAACCAAGTTTTTGGCGCCGTTGCCGGGGACAAAGCCAAAGCTAGAATTTTCTTAAGTCACTTTTAATTTGATTTTTCTAGTCAACATGTTAAAAGAATTTTTGGGCTGCATGCCACGTTTGTTTCACGGTGATATATTTGAACTATATCCGGATATTGAAAGAACATTTCATAGAAGGAGAAGGATACAAAGAACTTTATCACCAATTTTTGAAACTGTTGAAATGGAAGTCCCTGTATATAGACCCAATCAAAGGCCTGAACCCCAAAACATCATCAATATTGCAAACTCTAAAGAGTGGAGGATTATGGACTATGCTATGCCCATGCTTGATCAGTTGCATGCTGGCATAGTTAAGCCACAGTTGGAATGTGCCCATTTTGAACTGAAGCCCATAATGTTTAATATGTTACAATCTAGTGGACAGTTCGCATGCCTACCATCTGAGGACCCTCATTTGCATCTTAAAACTTTTATGGAAATCACTGATTGTTTTGACTTCAGTGGAGTAATTGATGAAGGCTTACGGCTGAAGTTATTTCCTTTTTCACTTAGAGATAGAGCAATAGTATGGTTTAATTCTTTGGAACCTAACTCTGTTGAAACTTGGAATGATATGGCTGAAAAGTTTTTGAAAAGGTATTTTTCACCAACACGAAATGCCAAGTCCATAAATGAAATAAGCATGTTTAGACAATTGGACGATGAAGCTATTCCGGATGTTTGGGAAAGGTTTAAGGACCTGTTAAGGAAATGCCCTCACCATGACATACCCTTTTACATACAGCTAGAGACATTCTACAATGGTTTAAATACCAATTCAAAAGGAATGCTCGATGCTACAGCAGGAGGTGCCTTCACCCTTAGTACCTATACTGATGGCTTAGCTATTTTGGAAAAGATTGCAAGTAACAACGGTCAATGGTCTGATTCTTGTGCATTAGTACCTAGAAAGGATGCAGGTGTTCATGAACTAGATACTTATACTGCTCTTACTGCACAGCTTGCTGCACTTACCAACATGGTTAAAAACATGTCTGGTTCGTCCAACACTGTTGCTGCAGCATGTACTTCTGAAGATTTGTCGGATCAATGTGTACTATGTAGTGGACCTCATACCTATGACCAATGTAATCAAAACGCCGAATCTGTAAACTATTTGCAAAATAGAAATGGACAGTTCTCTAACAACTATAACTCAAATTGGAAGAACCATCCCAATTTCTCTTGGAAAAGTCCATGCTTACAACCATCCGATGCACAAGAACAGAAGAGTTCTAATTTTCAAAAACAGCCCATGTTCCAACAAAGTCAACAGTTTAACCAATGAAAACAAAACCAACAAAATGAATCACCTGCTTCTTTGGAATCAGTGTAGAAAGGATTCATAAATCACACCAACTCAGCTATCAACAATCAGAACATAGCCTTAAGGGCTATAGAAACTTAGATTGGCCAGATTGCTAATGAGTTGAAAAACCGACCTGCTGGAACTCTACCTAGTGATACTAAGACTCCCCAGAACATAGTCAAGGAACAAGTGAAGGTTGTGTCCCTTAGGAGTGGAAAAGACTTAGTGAAGACCATACCGAATGAACCACAAACTATCAGTGCCACAAACAAAGGACAAGATGTTACAAAGGTACCCCCTATCATTGTTTCATCTTCTGACTCAGTCCTTGGACCTAAACCGACTCCTAAAACTGTGAGTAAAAAGTCTAACTCGCCTGTGTTATCCCCTGTTGATAATAACAAAGTTAAGACCACTGCAGTTGATGCTACAACACATGCTATAGCACCAACTGACAAAACTGTAAAATCTCAAACAGCAACTGAACAGGTCATACCTACTGTTTCATCCACTTCTGATCCCAAGAAAGCTGTTGCCACCCATGTTCCACCTTATATTCCTTATCCCCAAAGGATGAGAAATGAAAAGGAGAAGGAACAATTCAAGAAGTTTCTAGATGTGTTCAAGCAATTGCATATCAACATTCCCTTTGTTGAACCAATTGAGAGCATGCCTACCTATGCTAAATTCCTTAAGGATATTTTAAGCAAGAAAAAGAAACTGGTTGAGTATGAGACCGTGGCCTTAACTGAAGGTTGTAGTGCCCTTGTGACCAACAAACTCCCTCCTAAGCAAAAGGACACAGGTAGTTTCACAATACCATGTTCTATAGGAGGTAAAGAGGTTGGACAGGCTTTATGTGATTTGGGTGCTAGCATCAATCTTATGCCCCTGTCTATTTTTAACACTCTTGGAATAGGAGAAGCTAGACCTACCCACGGTTACTTTGCAACTAGCTTACAGGTCCATAGCATATCCTAAGGGAAAGATAGAAGATGTATTGGTCCAAGTAGACAAATTCATATTCCCTGCTGATTTCATTATTTTAGACTTTGAAGCCGACAAGGACACACCTCTTTTGTTAGGAAGACCTTTCTTATCTACAGGTAGGACCATCATAGATGTCCAAAAAGGAGAGTTGGCCATGAGAGTTCATGACCAGAAGGTCACCTTCAATGTCTTTAATTCCATGAAATACCCTGATGAGATAGAAGAGTGTTATGGCCTAAGTACTATAGAGTCCTTGTGTCTTGGAGGAACTTTAGAGGATGAGGCAAAAGATGATGAGTTTGATGAGGATGACCTGAATATAGATGACTTAGAAGATGAGGAATATGATGATGATGATGAATTAGAGGATAGTGATGACCGTCAATCTGCCAGTATGCTGCAGCCTGTTGTCGTAGCATATGAAGCACTGGAACAGATCACTAAAGAAAATCCCCTACCATCTGTTGAAGCACCACCAACTCTTGAATTAAAGCCACTTCCTGCTCATCTTAAATATGTGTTTCTAAGAGATGGAGACAAATTACCTGTAATTATCTCTGCCTCTTTAGACCATAAACAAGAAGAACAGTTGGTGAAAGTACTTCAAGCCCATACCAAGGCCATAGGTTGGACGATTTCTGACTTAAAAGGCATTAGTCCATCAATCTGTCAACACAAAATCATTTTAGAAGACAAAGACTTCAGATTTGTAGAACCACAAAGAAGACTAAACCCTGTGATGAAAGAAGTAGTCAAGAAAGAAATCCTTAAGTGGTTAGATGCTGGAATTATTTACCCTATAGCTGGTAGTTCTTGGGTAAGTCCTATTCAATGTTGTTAGGTCTAAATAGGTCTTCAAGATTTAATGTCTTTGTAGAATGTCAAAGTCATTGTAAAAGGAAAGTCAAAGTAGCTTTTATACCTTAGTTAGTCTTAGGTATAAATAGCTTTGTTAAGAATGTGGCTTAACTAACAATGAACATAATGAAAATCTTGTAACTCTGTGCTTATTAGAATACATTTTCACTTTCTCTCTCTACACTCTCTCTCTAGATCTTGTGCAAATTCATGATTGTTTGAGCTTAATGGGACACACAATTGGTATCAGAGAAAGTTAATGAAGATCTACTGAAGGATTTGCACGGATTGAGATCAAATTTGTTAGATTTTTGAGGAAAATCGATTGATTTTCTTGATTTTTTCAAGAAAATCTCTTTTTCTCAAATTCTTGCAATTTTGAAATTTATTCGACTGGAATTTGAGTTCATTGTGTGAGAAATCTTCTTTGCAACACTTCTTATTCAAGAATCGAGGGCTAATTTCACGATTTTGGAGGTCAATTTGAAGAATTTAAAGTTTCTGGACAGTTCGATCAAATCAGTCTGATCAATCATTCAGACATCAATTCAGTGGTTTACAGCAAAATTGTTTTACATACTCGTGTTAGAAACTGATTTTCTAACAACTCTGTAAAATTTGGTAGCATAATTCATAGTGTTGATTGGGATTTGATGGAATTTTGATTTTGATCATAGTTTTGCTCCAGATCTGATTTTTGCGCCAATTGCATGGAGTAAACTTCAGTTTTGCGCCACCAACTGATCAAGCAAACATCAGCTTTGCTCCACCTTTTGATCAAGGTTTGCGCCACCAACTGCTCAAACAAACATCAGGTTTGCGTCATCTACTAATGGAGTAAACCTTCTGAAAATTGCGCCAACTACATCTGAAGTAAACCTCATTTTTGCGCCAACTACATCTGAAGTAAACCTCATTTTTGCGCCAACTACATCTGGAGTAAACCTCATTTTTTGCGCCAACTACAGCTGGAGTAAAACTTCACTTTTGCTCCATCTTCTGATCATTTTTGTGCCATCAACTGTTCAAGGATTTCTTAATTTTGCGCCATCAACTGCTAGCACAAATCCTCACTTGCAAGTTCAGACTTAGTCAAATTTCAACATTTCTCAAGTTTTTCTGATTGTTAATTGTTCGAATATTTCAGATTAGATTTTACAACATGAACCTACCTCCAGTGCTGGTAAAAGATTCCGATTTTGAACAATGGATAGTTACGTTCATCAACTTTATTGCGAGTAGGGAAAATGGAGAGAATATGATAAAATCATTCACCGAAGGTCCAATGATCAGAACTTACAATAAAATGGAGAAAGATTATACAGCAGAAGAGATTAAAAGATTGAAAGCTGACAAAGAAGCTTCGTCCAACTTGATCCTTGCACTTCCAAAACACATTTACAACCGTGTTGATTGTTTCAAACCCAATGCTTATGTGGAACGAGTTATCAAAGCAAATGCATGGATCTGAAGTTGTATTTAAAAAGAGAAAGGAAGTTGAGAAAGAGAATAAGGAACAGAACATGGCAGAAGCTAAAAATGAAAATCTTAAGAAAAAAGTTATTGAACTTACAAAGAAGTTGTCTGACATGGAAAAGTTGCTAAAAGTGGAAAGAGAAAATTTCATAAAAGAAAGAACTGATCGTTCAAATGACAAAAAGTGCTATGCAAAGCAAATTTTTTCTCTTTCCCAGAAAGTTTCTGAACTAGAAAAGGCTTCAAATACAGAGAAGAAAGAAAATGAAGAAAAGAAAGCTCTTGAACTCAGATGCATAAAACTTTCTAAACAAAATTCGGATTTTGAAAAAGTTTTATTTCTTGAAAAAGAAAAATTGGAGAAGGAAAGGGTTGAATTTGAAAATGAAAGGAAAATATTTGAAGCGAAGAATGTGAAACTGTCAAAGAAAATATCTGAGCTTCAAAAGGAATTAGATTTAGAAAGACAAGAGCTAGAAGAGAGGAAGGTTGCTGACTTTCAGGCTAGGAGCGTTAAAGACGAATTTTATATTGAAAGGAAGATATTTCAGCAGGAAATACGTAAGCTGACAAGGAATTTGGCTGTGTTATCGACTGATATCATGATAGAGAAGAGGGTTAAGTATGATATTCAGAAGAAGCTTGATTTTGTGATCAAGGAACGGAATGACTTATCTTACAAAGTGAAGTCACTTAACAAATCCAAAAGCTATTCAGAATGTCCGATTCGTCCTTCTAATCTCTTCTATGATCACTCTGTGGATAATTCTTCCAAGTATCAATCTACTGATCTTCCTTCATATAAGAAAGTCAACATGCAATGGAGAGTAAATTAAAGGTACGTCTCCGGAAAAAGATGTACCAAAATCGTCTGTTCCCAACAAGAACACTAACCTGAAAGGTAAATCTTTTGCTAAACCTGGTTCATTATATTCCGCAAATAATTTAATCAGGTTAGCACAAAAGAAAATTTGCTATTCTTATTGTGGAACTAACGATTTTATTAAAAATGATAATGTTCAATTTTGGTATGGTACTTATCACATTCCTTCTTATAGAGCTCCGCTTAACAAGTCAGGACCCAAGTTCCATTGGGTACCAAAATCTACTTAATCTGTTTTTGCAGATTTAGAAGCAAAGCGTTGAACTCTCGGAAGAATAAGTACCTGTGCATTCAACGTTTATACTGAACATCACATAATTTCAGGGAGATTTCTATTTTTTTTACATACATATGATAATTGATAAATCTTTCTGTATGTTGTAGAGAGAGAGAGAGATACAAGATTGTTTGGTTTCTGAATACATCAGTTCAGAACCCGTGCTTCAACGTTTTTGGCTTTTGAACATATCAGTTCAAAACCCATGCTTCAACGACTATGGCTTCTGAACAATTCAGTTCAGGACCCGTACTTCAAAGACTAAGACTTCTAAACAAATCAGTTTAGAACTCATACTTCTCAGGTGATATCCTTAACTGTCACATCTTTCTATTTCAAGGAACAAGTGGTGAAAGGTAACATTGCATTATGTTTTATTTCTACTGCTTTGAATGTTTGAATCTTAACAAATTTAATTCAATAAGATGAAATTTTTCAATTTTCATTCAATGAATGAAATGTGTGTCAAGGGTGATTTTACAAGTATTTTTGTATTATCTGAGTTATATTTGTTTCAAATTTCACTTCTGAAATAAATCGAAAGGTCAGCAAAACATGAATGAAATTATGCTGAATGCTCAAAATTATGTAAATCTGGACTTATATAGAATATAATGCTCAAAAAGCCTAAATGTCAGAATGATGGATGGAAACAAAAATATGGGGGAAGCACTATGTTTTAGAACCAAGTGATTGAGATGCAATAAAAAAATCATCATTTAGTTTGAAAGTTTGTACCTGTGGCCTTTCTGGTTTGGGAGAGTAAGTCCTAAGGGGTGCTCGACACCTAGTCCCTAAGGCCAACTGGTTTGGGATCGGCTAACCCAAATCCTGCTATAGAACCAGATAGAAAGCCATGTTCTACTGGTACAAATGGGTTTAAGATATATCGATGTGGCCTTTCTGGTTTGGGAGAGTAAGTTCCAAGGGGTGCTCGACACCTAGCCCCTAAGGCCAACTGGTCTGGGATTGGCTGACCCAAATCCTGCTATAGAACCATATAGAAAGCCATGTTTAACGGTGTATCTTATTCTTAATAAACTTTTTGATTAAAAGATGCCAATGAGCACAAAATAAAAGATGCTAATGAGCACACATCTCTTGAAACTTGGGGAAAATACAAAGTCGCGATAAACCTGTAAATTTTGTGAAAATTCTGATTTTGGACATATAGTGTGAGTTGAGCAAAGTATTCTTATAGGTTTTAGAATTGCATATGCTTGATGCTAATCATATTTCGCATGCTAGCACACCAAATAGATTTAATAAAGGGGTTGAAACTGAACATTTTTAACTTGATATGCAATGATGACTTGTATTTGAATCCAAACACATGCATTTGATTTCATTTGATTGAAAAATCCGTTAAATTTCATTAAGTTGGATTTCTTTTGTACAGTTTTCAAATGATCAAATGTTAGTAGTTATAAAATGTAGTTCAATGAATTTTATTTTCCTTGTATAATTTTTTTTAAATCTGTGCTAAAATTTCAAATATTGTGCTTTAATGAAATATATGCATACTTTCAGGGGGAGAAAACAAATTGATCCAGAATTCTTATTTTGAGGGGGAGCAAGGTTATTCATTAAGGAGGAGATTGTTAGTGATACTCAGAGACGCGACTGAAATTGAAAAAGGTTTTCGATGATCATGATGATCACTATCATCGAAAAAGGGGGAGAAATGTTTAATTCAATTTCATGTCAAAGAGATTTCAAGTCAAAGATTCGAGAACAAAGACTGAAGAAAATATGTTAATTCTCGAATAAAGAAGATTTCGTCTCAAGAAAGTAAAAGGGGGAGATTTCTTCTTCAAGAATTTAAGAGAAATCGATTGATCATCTTGGTTTTTCAAGAAGATCTAATTTTCTTAAATTTGTGCTACATTTTGAATATCCTTACTGAAGAATGAATTTCTCCAATCAAAGAAAGAAAAGGGGGAGAATTCTTCAAGAGTTTAAGAAAAATCGATTGATCATCTTGGTTTTTCAAGAAGGTCTCTTTTTCTTAAATTTGTGCTAATCTATACCAAAATGCCTTGTGTGAAGAAACAATCTCTCCATATTAAAGAAAGAAAATCTCTGTCAGATCCCCGTCTGAAGATTTTGTGACAATTTGACTTTGACAAGCCATGATAAAGACCGAAGATTCTTCAGAACTATTTTTCATCAATCGATTTTCTGACAGCTCAAAGAGGGAGACTGTTCAAAGTGCTGGAAAGTGAAGAGCTAAAATGTTAAAGTTCTGAAGATCAAAGAAAGCCAAAGACTGCTATTATCAAATGTTTAAATCTTGAATCCTAGGGGGAGATTGTTAGGTCTAAATATGTCTTCAAGATTTAATGTCTTTGTAGAATGTCAAAGTCATTGTAAAAGGAAAGTCAAAGTAGCTTTTATACCTTAGTTAGTCTTAGGTATAAATAGCTTTGTTAAGCATGTGGCTTAACTAACAATGAACATAATGAAAATCTTGTAACTCTGTGCTTATTAGAATACATTTTCACTTTCTCTCTCTACACTCTCTCTCTAGATCTTGTGCAAATTCATGATTGTTTGAGCTTAATGGGACACACAAATGTGTTCCTAAGAAGGGAGGTGTGACAGTTGTTGAGAATGAAAAGAATGAGTTGATCCCAACTAGGGTAGTGTCAGGATGGAGAATCTGTATGGACTATAGGAAGCTTAACAAAGCAATTCATAAGGACCATTTTCCATTGCCTTTCATTGACCAAATGTTGGATAGACTTGCAGGTAAAGAATTTTACTGTTTTCTGGATGGATATTCTGGTTACAACCAAATTGCCATAGCACTTGAGGACCAAGAGAAAACCACATTCACTTGTCCTTTTGGCACTTTTGCTTTTAGGAGAATGCCTTTTGGACTATGCAATGCCCATGCCACATTTCAAAGGTGCATGATGTCCATATTCTCTGATATGTTGGAAACTTCTATGGAAATATTCATGGATGACTTTTCTGTCTATGGATCTTCATATGAAGTATGTTTGAAAAATCTTGAACAAAGTCTTAAAAGATGTGAAGAGGCTGATTTAGTTTTAAATTGGGAAAAATGTCACTTCATGGTCAAAAAGGCATTGTCTTGGGACACTTAATTTTAAACAAAGGAATAGAAGTTGACAAAGCAAAACTGTAACTCATTGAAAAACTTCCAGAACCTACAAATGTTAAGGGAATTAGAAGTTTTCTTGGCCATGCTGGTTTTTACAGAAGATTTATAAAGGACTTTTCAAAGGTTTCAAAACACTTTGTCTGTTACTCCAGCATGACCAACCTTTTGATTTCAATAATGATTGTAGGAAGGCTTTTAAAACTTTAAAAGAAGCTTTAATTTCAGCACCAATTGTAATCACACCATATTGGACTAAACCTTTTGAACTTATGTGTTATGCAAGTGATTGGGCAGTTGGTGCAGTCTTGGGACAGAAAAGAGAAAACGTTTTTCATCCTATCTATTATTCTAGCAAAACTCTAAATGAAGCACAACTTAACTACACCACTACTGAAAAGGAGTTATTGGCTGTTGTTTTTGCTTTTGAAAAATTTAGATCTTATCTAATGGGGACCAAGGTTACAGTTCATACTGACCATGCAGCCATTAAATATTTGATTTCTAAAAAAGATGCAAAGCCAAGACTGATTAGGTGGGTGTTGTTACTACAAGAGTTTGATCTAGAAATAATAGATAGGAAAGGTACTGAGAACCAAGTTGCAGATCACTTGTCTAGATTGGAAAAAGGAAAGGACCCTCTTGTTGAAATTAATGAAAAGTTTCCTAATGAACAGCTTTTAAGGCTACAACATCATGCTGTAGCACCATGGTTTACTGATATTGCCAACTATCTGGCTGCTGGAATCATTACAACTGAACTCACCAAGAACCAAAAGAAAAAGTTGCTTTCTGATGCTAAACATTATCTTTGGGATGACCCCTTTTTGTTCAAATTAGGGGTTGATCAAATTTTGAGAAGGTGTATACCTCAGGAAGATGTGCCTACAGTGCTCAAGCATTGTCATGCTTCTGCATATGGTGGTCACTTTGGTGGCCAAAGAACTGCAGCAAAAGTACTCCAATCTGGATTCTTTTGGCCTACACTCTTCCATGATGCTGATAGTTTTGTTAAGAGATGTAATGAATGTCAAAGAACTGTATCTATTTCCCAAAGACATGAGATGCCCTTAAATGGCATTTTAGAAGTTGAACTATTTGATGTTTGGGGAATAGATTTCATGGGACCATTTCCTATTTCTGGAAACTGCCAATACATCTTGGTAGTTGTAGACTATGTCTCTAAATGGGTAGAGGTTGCAGCTTGCCATAGCAATGATGCAAAGACAGTGGTCAAATTTCTTCACAAAAACATATTCACTAGATTTGGTACTCCTAGGGCCATAATTAGTGATGAAGGAACACACTTTGTGAATAAAATGATGAAAGATGTTTTAGAAAAATATAACATCAGTCATAGAGTTGCTACAGCCTACCATCCTTAAACCAATGGCCTAGCTGAACTCTCAAATAGGGAAATCAAAAGTATTCTAGAAAAGGTGGTCAAACCTACAAGAAAGGATTGGTCATTTAAGCTAGATGATGCTCTTTGGGCTTATAGGACAACCTGTAAATCCCCAATTGGAATGTCTCCCTATAAGCTTGTCTTTGAAAAAGCTTGTCACTTGCCATTAGAACTTGAGCACAAAGCTTTTTGGGATTTAAAAGAGCTTAACATGGATATTAATGATGCAGGTGAAAGGAGAAAATTGCAAATCAATGAGTTGGAAGAACTAAGGGACCATTCCTATGAGAATGCCAAGATCTACAAAGATAAAACCAAAAAATGGCATGATAAGAGGATTATGCAAAAGAATTTTCAAGTTGGTCAAAAAGTTCTATTGTTTAACTCAAGATTGAAACTCTTTCATGGAAAACTAAGATCCAAGTGGACTGGACCTTTTAAAATCAAAAATGTTTTTCCTTATGGAGTTGTTGAACTAATTGATCTAAACAATGGATCACCCTTCAGAGTGAATGGACAAAAGATTAAGTCTTACTTGGATGTTGCAGCAACTACAGGGTCAACCTCTGTAGTGCAACTCCAACCCCAATAATCCTTTTGTCTAAAAGAGTCCCAAAAGGCCAATGTACATATGTAAATAGTGTTTTTAAATTTTAGTAAGTGCAGGTATAAGTAATGTGTGTGGTAATGTGCAGGAAATCAAAGTTGGTGAATGAGTGGAGATGCTACAGCCTGTTTGATGCAAGAAATTGCAATGGGGTCAATGTCTTTGTTATTTAAAAAAATCGGTTTAAAAAGAAAAAACAAGAAGAAAGAAATAAATAATAAGACAATAGGGTGTGAATAGTGTTCTTAAAGATAAAAGCAAAGCATCAAATTTTAAAAGAGGTATAGTACATATTGGCAAAAGTTTTAGTCATATCAAAAGAAACCTTTGTCATAATGAGTTTTGTAAGTCAAAAACAACAAGTAATGTACTCTTATCTTTAAGGAACATTGTTTCATCTCATGACCCTAACTATTTCCTTGCCATGGTTAACTTTTAGTTCCTTTTCAACTAAAAGCCCAAACTATTTTTGAAAACACACTACAAAACACATTTTGGGCGATTTGCTTCCTTATAGAAACCGACTTTCCATCTTCTTCTCTTTCACAGAGATATTTTGTGTGTGTGTAAACTCCACTCTAATCGACGGTTTCCATGGCAAACAAAGAAGACAAAGGTTCATGTCCAAAGAAACCCACCTATGTCACGTACCAACGAAGGACTACTCGGTCCTCTGCTCAGAAGAAGCAGTCGGAGACGAAGAACAAAGCTGCTGGTGTTGTTTTCTGATCACCGGAAACTTTGTCGGTGACAAGCAAACGTCAGAAAACTGCAGAGAAGAGCAAAGGAAAGGGTAAGTCCACTGCTACTCCATCTCCATCTGTTTCTGAAGAAACAAATCAAAACCCCAATGTAGAAGAAGCTACTGTTCAGGAATCCCAAAATCCACCCATTACCACAAATGTTGAAACCCACAGTACCCAACAATCCGTGGACCTAAACAGAACCAACCCAAATACCCCATTAACCCAAGAGGAAGACTCCTCTGTTTTCCATGATGCTCAGAGTCAAACCGAGACTTTGAGGGTGCGAACCCGTGAAGACTTTGATATGAATATGCCACCCGCACAAACACATCAACCCTCACCAAACACACCTACCATACCACACTCAGAATCACCTACAACTGTGTTGGACACTTCTGTGTTTGACACACTCATCCCACAAACCATAACCATGAACATCCTTATGTCACAGCATGATGCTGTGACAACATCTGTGATACCACAATCTCCACCCCTAGTACAGTAAATCCTCCATGATGATGCCTTGGACAGAATATTAGACCCTGGTAATCAAGAGATTGAAGAAGAGGCCAGAAGGGAGGAGGAAGACATAGATATAGTGGAGATAGTAGTCACTGGTGCTAGGGAAGGAGATTCTGGATGGGGAAATGTAGAACAAGAAACTGAAGATCCTACTGTCCAGGATCTGGTTAAGAAGAAGAAGAAGGGTGTGGGTAAGAAGGGTAAGGCTACCAAGAAGACTTCCACTAAAAGAAACACTAGGTCCTCCAAAAGGCAAGCCTCAACATCTAGGCCTGCCACAGAGGAAACCATTGTAGAAGAGGAAGAAGCCGTAGAAACTGAAGTAGAAGAGGATGACGTGGGGATGACTAGCAAGCATGCAGGGGGAAGGAATTTCAGTTCTGAAGAAGGAGAGGAGAGTTATGAGTTGTTAAAGATGAAACATGGTCATCTAGATAAAGGTTTTAGTCCCAAAGCCATAGAAAAGTCACCATTCATTGCTGAGGTGATAGAGGAGTTAGGCTGGGAAGAGTTGTGTAAAGTCCCACCCAAGCATAACATCGATTGGGTGAGGGAGTTCTATGCAGAAGTGGCTGTTACTAAGGGAAAATAGGTAAAGGTTAGAGGTAGAAAGGTGTCTTTTGCTGCTGAAAAGATAAACAATGTGTATGAGCTAACCCCACCTGCAGATTATGTGTACACAAAGCTGATGAGAAGGGCGTCTGCTGATGATGCCAAGAGGATCCTCGGAGTCATAGCCAAACCTGGTGCAGACTGGAAAGATGGAAAAGAAGGAACCCGGGTGTTGGAGACTCACTTTTTGAAGCCATAAGCCAATGTCTGGTTTCATATGGTTAGGCATACCATACTGCCCACATCACATGATACCAACATAGCTTTTGAAAGATGTTTGCTAATTTATTGCATCATGGAGAGGAACCCGTTTAATGTTGGTCAGCTTATCAATAAGAGTATCAAGGCCTGTGCTGCAAAGCCTAAAGGTGGATTATGGCATCCTGCCTTAATCCACAGCTTAATGGAGAAAGCCAAAGTTCCAAAGCTAGATGACGATGAGTTGGTCAGTAAGAAAGCTGTTATGGATTATCATAGCAATTGACAGGATAATGAGGAATCAGGCAAAGAGGAAGGGAGATGAAGCTGGTCTATCCAAGAGAGCTACTGGGGATCATGCTGCAGCATTGGATCCCAGCTCAAGCAGTCTGGATGCTACTGCTTTTGCATTACTGGTAAAGATGATGGAAAAAAACCAGCATAAATTGATGGCAAAAATGGAGGATCAAGAGACCTTTTGGGAAGAGAAGATGAATACCCAAAGAGACGATATAGTAACTGAGTTTTAGGAAAAAGAAATAGCCATGGGAAGGCGGATCAAGAGGCAAGAGAGAGAGAACTGGCTGAGCTGAGGAAGGACATTGCCTTGCACAGGCAATGGGAGAAACACAAAGAAGATGTGGTCATGGCAGAATGGGAAGTTGAGCATTTGGAGGCTGCCACCACACTACCACCATACCCTCAAGAGCTCAATAACAGAGATGAGGAGTTGCTCAAGAAAGGTGTTGCAGCACCTACTACTCATGAGTAGGCAGATTCATTTCTTTTCCTTAGCTCTAATTAGATTTTACACTTTGTTATTTTTAATTTTTAGTCCATTTGTGTCTTGGAATCTTTGATGTATTCATGTGATAGTTAGTCAAGTCCAACATGACATAGCCATAATAATTCATGTGTTGCATGTTCACTTTCAAAAATGTCAATGCTAGAACCAAGCCATGCATTCCTGGGCAGCAACTAGGCAACAAATTTTGAACTTTAGGAAATTAAGGATTTAGGCCATTTTTCTCCAAACACTAAGTCTGGCAAACACATCCCTTTGCACCTTAGCCCTTTGTGCCTAAAAATGTCCCTCAATCAACAATGAGGACATTGTTTCATTCAAGTGTGGGAGAGGGTTGTGTAATCTGTTTTAAGGCAGAAAAGATAGATGACATAGTCTTCCTATCTTGTCCAATAGAAAAACACCCTTGTGATATTGGCATCACCGGCACAATCAGTTTGATATTGGCATTCTGGCTCAATCATGCACCCTTTGTGATATTGGTATATCGGCTCAATCAAATACCTTGCTGTCATGATATTGGTACAAAGGCCCAATCAAAAACCTTTTTAGACCAATAAAAAAAGAATAAATCTGGCAGAAGGTAGTTACTGCAGTATGTGCTGCAGCATGAAAATAGAAAGCAAGGAAAGTGAGAGAAAATGAGAGAAGTCCAACCCAAAAAGCCCTATTGATCCTTAGTTCAAATTTGACTTTTGCCTGACAATAGGAACATGTGCCTTGGCGTATGGTGTTGCATTGAGAAAGTTGAACAAACTTTGATTTATGAAAGGCTATGTTAAGTGTTTGTGGTTAGCTAATTTTTATCACATTTTCATTTTCACCCCTTCAAATTGAGTCTTTTAATTTTTCATTTGTGTTGCTTGGGGACAAGCAACAATTCAAGTGTGGGGGTGTGATAAGTGCATAATTTATCACATTCTAAGCACATATTTTATAGATATTTAGTCCTATTTTAGTTTCCCAATCACCTTAGTTGTGTCTTTTGGTCTGATTTTATCTTTTATTATAGTTTGGAGCTAAGTAGGAGAAATGGGTCTGTTTGTGCTTATTTTGTGGAAAAATCTAACAGTTCGGTATGCTGCAGCAAGATGCTACAGCATGGTTCGCAGATCCAGAAAAGTCAACGACATCACTTCATAAACTTTTTGGTTGGGGAATCTTTTGGCAATCTCTTCTGCCCTTTCTTGCAAGCTGGAAGGCAGGGCATCTTCAGGGGAATACTATCATGAAGGAGATTACTTTAAGCAAGGCATCTTATAATCCTTTTAGCTTTTGGTTAATAACCTTTGGTTTAAGGAATCCTTGTACTAGTTAATTTGACATTAGATGCTCTCCCCTTGTATAGATAGGAGTTGAACTCCTGGATGTTGGAGATACCACTTCTTGTCTTAAGCAAGTTAATTTCTCTAGTTCTAGTTTGTAGTTACTTTGCTTTAATTCTAGTTTCTCTTAACAAGGAAACTAGCTAAGTAGTTAACATAGCAATTTAGAAGCAATTATTATTTTCTTTATGCTTTAATCTAAAACCGTTGGCACATTTCTTGTTCTTAACATTTATATTTCTGTTTGATCATCATGTTGTGTATGTGTTTAAGAGCGATGATGGGCTAATTCCCTAGCTTGGATGTAAGTAATGGTTGGGAGATAAAAGTCATTGTGTAGTGGAAGGTTGCTTTCGCTATTGGCTATCATCCATGCTATTCACCCTTTGTTTCTAAGTTTCATCTAAGTAGTTTTCTTGACAAGGTGACGTATGTTGTTCTACTTAGATGAGTTGGACTTGAATGCAAGCCAACGTTAGTTTTAGAGCATCGAGGTGTTATAATATCAATTTTTACGAATTGTGACTTATATGGAAAATCAGTGAGATCTGCTCTACATTGGTTGGGTTACCCGAATGTGTGGTACTGCCAGTATCTAGACTATCTATACCCTGATAAGGGTCTGAACGTTCCAGTAGCAAGGATGAGAACCAATGCTGCAGTATATGCTGTAGCAACCTGCCTAAGCACAATGTTGTTGTAATCCATCCAGAACTTACACCCTTGCATTTCTTTTACTGTTTTACAACCGTTTTCAAAGTTGTTACTTCACTCAAAGATTATTCCTTCGAATTCTGTTCTTGAGATCTTATTTTAAGTTTGGCTTAAGACTAACCGCTTGCTTTATTTGTCTCTGTAGGATCGATACTTGGTACTTAGTACCACTTTATTACTTGTTTTCAAAACGATATTGGTTTGGCATGTATACTTGTGTGCTATTCCATTGTTGATTTTAGGGATATATTTTCCACGAACCTATGATGAAGACAAAAATGAGCAGAAAGGTCGAAGGTACACTTACCAGTCATCTCTTCCTCCTTTTCTCTCGACTCCTCTTCCTCTTCTTCCTCGTCCTCCTCTTCCTCTCGTCTCCCCTCTCGATTATCTCCCAAATACACCACGTCCTCGTCCTCGTTCACTAAATGATGTGTGACGAACGATCGGTCGTCGGTGTTGAACTCTAGAAACTTGTCGATCTTGGCCTTGGAGTCATCGTTAGGCTTCACGTCCTCAAATTTGATGTCTGAGAGCACAAAAGAGAGAAGATCAGTTGAAAAGCAAATCAATAAATGTCATAAAAGACGCTCGACAAAAGCTAAAAAAACTCACCCGCCATGTTCCAACCAGACCTAATCCAGTCACTGTCAGGGTCCAACGTCGCCACATGCACGAATGCGTACCTGGTCTTCCACTAACGGTCATTGACCGCAGTTTTTAGAACCAAGGTACGATCGCCCTTGTGTTTTGAGAACAGGCTATAGCAGCGATACCCGTCCATCTTGACCTGATAGGCCGTCAGGAGGTCATTCACGTTCATAGGCGACGCCCATTCCTTTATAAGTCGCTCGACGACTTGTATAACACGCCAGAATTGGGGCATTAGTTGCCCCGACGAAAGGTCGAACTCGTACATGAATGACTTGGCCAGAGGCGAATAGGGCCATTCGAAACCTATCTTAAACGGGTATTTGTATATCACGAAATGCCCGTCGGGACACATCTCAGGTCGGACCTGACCCGCTATACTCAACGAAATCCCCGCAGGGATTTTTGCTAATTTCCTAAGGGAATCAATGTCGTCCTGATCTCTAAGGGAGCTCATTGGCTCGGTCGACATTGCTAAACCAGTTAACCAAATTTTAATATCACTCAGAGCAAAAAGATCCCAGTTTCTCCTAGGTTTCCTAGCAATCGATTTACGACGCATAAAAGGAAGAAAGAGATTGTACCTTATATAGGCGCTCTAAACCTCGAAAACTCTAATCGATTCAAAGATTTTTGCAGATTTGGAAAGGATTAGCTGAGAGTAAGCTTGGATCAAAGAAGAAAATAACAAGGGTTTTGAAAAAGATCCGCAAAAGGCCTCTATTTATACATTCGATCGTGTCAGATCGAGTCGTTTGATGATCTACACGTGTCGACGTCTCTTCGAGTGCCCGCACGGATCATCAACACCTGGCATTGACAACTGTTAAGCATAGATCGAACGTCAGCATGACATCACGATCCTATCGCCTTCTCAACTTCAATAGTTTAAATCGAACCGATTTGATTCTAATGCAACTGAATCGACATTTTTGCCACGTGTCACGATCCTTGACATTCCCTTGGACGAAGATTTTAAAAGATTTTTCTCTGACAAAAATTTAAAATTCAAAATTTGAAATTGCCTTTTCGTTTTAAAATTTTGGGGGCAAACTGTTTGGGTAAAAATTTGCCAGTCTCGACCACGACCCGAAAAAGTAAGACTTATGTTACATGACACGTTTTGGATTAAGATAAGGTCCTGATAAGACCTTTAAAACCTCCATCGCCCCTCCTAAAGTTTAGGTCGAGAGCTCTTCACAACGCTCGACCACATTGTCACCCGATTCGCAGGACCATCGTAAGAAACCTTACGACCTCGACCAACAAACTAACGACATAACTGTTATGTTTCCTCTGTTTAATGCAGGATCAACGCCATTACTGACCAACAGCTATAACTGACGAAGGTCATTATGAGCATTAACCTCAACAACCGTTACGACCGTTACTCCAGCTTTTATGGAGTCGTTTAATGCTACGAAGGCTATATAAACAAGAGTTCCCTCACCATTTGCGCACATCTGAACATCCGAACTCAGTATCTACAGCATACGCAAACACATTTGAAGCAAGAATTCTCTTTCGAGCAGACGACGCATAGTTCCTATACACGACATACTTATTTTTACGCACGATATACTTGTTACTTTACAAATTAGCTTATTTCTGTTAGTTGTATTGTAATCATTGTACTCTCGATATTTGATACACAAGGACATCGCCCCTGTTTGGCGATCATAGTGCAGCGACGACTCCCATAGTCGTTCGCGGGTTTTTTCCTCGTTGAGGTTTTTCCCGCGTCACCAAAATCCTTTCGTCTCATTTACATTTTTTGTCTTTGTCGCATTGCTTTGTCGAACGATCTCATTCTTTAGTTGTTAAGCTCCACGATCAACCTTAAGTTATCCTTCTGGACGATTTTTGGCATTAACAATAGCTGATAGTATCTCCTTGTACTCTTTTGGCACCTTTAGTCCAGAAGAGTGTACACGGGGGTATTTCGTGTTATACGAATACCTTTACAACATAGGGTTTACATGATCATATTCTCCCTTGTCGAGGTCGTTTCTTACGACCTTTAACCTCTCTCCGAGGCAGACGATGCCCTTGTTCTACTGAATCGTCAGCGTCATCAAACGCTTGACCACTGACCGAGTGCCACCGTTCACAATTCACAAGTTGTTGACATCGTAGTTTGTTAAATCGGAGGTAAACAACCGGTATAACCTCTACACTCGAGGTACGAGCGCCCGTACTCTGGTCCAAGGCACTATGGTCAATGATCGCAAATGGAAGACTATATACGCCTGGGAAACTGTCGACCCTAGGGGGCGATAATTAGTTGTTGATTTCTGGCTGGAACATTGAGGATAGGAATCGTTGTATGTTTATTTTGATTTTACTTATCATATTGTTTGAATTTTTTACTAACGACTTACTTTTTTGCATTCCTAATTTTTGTGGGTAGTTTCTCTCTCGTCTTAGAAGCTAAATGTTCCATTTTTCCATCAAATGTAAAGTTTCATGATGTTACCTTTTATTTATAATTTGGCAATTATTCATTACACAAAGTGATTAGTCTAATAGTGATCATTTAGTTGTGAAATCAGAGATTAATATGATTAATAGGTGGTCTTGTTTGATCATGGTCCTAAAGTGGATGAATTTAATTGATTAATGAGACTTTGAATTCATGTTTATGTTATACATAGTGAATGAATTTAAGTTTATATATACACTAAATAATTGTTAATTCACTAGCACAAACAAAAAATACCCAACTCATCATTGATCTAAAATTATAAAACCTAATTCATGATCCAACTAAAAACACAATTTAACCATGAGTAATGTAGTATATATCAAGATTTCTAGGCAAAAATAGTTTTTAGATATTAGTACTAGAATAAAAAAACTTAGAAAAATAATAAGCAATACAAAAAAAAGGACATGTCAATTAACTTTTTACAAATTTTATTGTCTAATGTAATTAACTAATACATGTTTGGGCCCTTAATATTATGCCAAATTCTTTTTGGGTCATATTATATACTGTTTTTTTATCTTTTTTGTTAGTCCCAGATGGCTAATAAGAACAAGAACAGGTATTGTAGAGGGGGGGATTGAATACAATACATAATATTTTCACTTTAATTAATTCTTTTATTGAAAATATTCAAATCAAGAATTACACATAGAACACATAGAAAAATTAGATTGTTGCGGAAAGAACAGATAAAATATATTCTAACAATCTTCACAAAGTAATACTGAAAACTAAACAACTTCTAAAACACAAATATTGAAAGCTATAAAGTTCAAGGAGAGAAAGGAACAGAGTGTCTTGAGCACATAGTAATCTTCGAGAGGTGTAATTGTTGTTCTGCATGGAGAAGTCTTCATCTTTATATAGTGCCATGAATATGTGATGCATGGGGCACTTGTCACTTTGTCATTTGAAGGTTAGGTTTGACTCTAAAAAGTTGATGTGTATTTTCCTACAATACTAGAAAGGTTTGATGAAGACAATATCTAAGAATGGGAAAAAGGACAAAAGAACATTTTTCTTCCATACCCAGAAATTCTATCTTTGAAGAGAAAACCTTTTAGCATGGACACAAGGGAGGATCCTCTTATTTGAGAATCCCGCCGACTTGTCATGGATAAGGTAGGTGGAAGTCTTCTTAGGAGTGATGTTATGAGAGAATCCTCCAACTTTGAGGATCCCAACGATTTTCAAGGGGACAATCGGTGGGATGGCCAACTTTACTTCTTATGATGAAGATCTTCATGGCAAGGAGATAAGGGGGGAAATCTCCTGTTTGAGATCTCACCGATCTTCATGAAGACAATCGGTGGACTATGACTTGTATGTGTTAAGAAAAGATCTTTCACTTCCACAATGAGAGAATCTTCAATCTTGACTTTGGTTGATCTTTGACTTCACCAAACATTTGCTATCTTGTACAAGCCATTACAAAGAACCATCCAAAATTTCTCTAAGTATGGAAAATGTTTTTCAAAGTATGTAAGGAGATCATGAGGTCATCTTCAAATCATTGATGACCCAACAATCTCCCCCTATTTGATGATGACATCCATACTTAGAAAAACATGAGTAAGACAATGAATAATACATGTTGACCCTGTTTTACTCTTTTAGGTTCTTTTTCACACAGTCCATTTTTTGTGTGTATATGATATTTACAATGAATGAACTGAATGAAAGAATAAAGAATAAACAAATAGAATGTACTTCCATTATAGAGGAAACAGATATGCCCAGATCCAACTTGGTGATAATCTTTGAAGGAAGTTTGAGTTTGAGTGAATTAGCCCCATGATGCCTTTTCCCATATCTTGCATCTTCGTTCTTTCTCATAGCATCTTCAACTTCCTATTCGGCAGACGTCACTCTTCTTCCTTTGTCTTGGTTTGCCTTCCCCTTAGATACATTGGTTAGACTGATCTGCTCCCCCTTGGTTGGTTCGTCGGTTCCCATATGCTTGATCAAAATTTGAGTTAGATGTTGACTATGAGTACTGAGGGTTGGTGTTGATCGAGTTGGATGCTGATACTGCTCCCCCTCAAATGGTTTCTTCCCTTCAGATAGTTTCTCCCCCTCAGATGGTTTCTCCCCCTCAGCGACCGACGGAGAAGAAACACTACGAACAATTAGAAACATCGGCATTTTTTTTTGAAAATGAAAGGTGTGAAGAAATTTATGGGGAAGAGAGAATGAAGGTTGAGTGTGATGTGAGAGAAGGGTATAGGGTTTAGGAAAGGTGATAGATTTATGGGGAAAGTAAAAAGGAAGAAAGAGAGAAGGGATTTGTCAAAAGAAAAATTCCCTTAAAGAAATGTGAGGGTGGTGAGTTGGGAATCAGCAACAAAAAAAGGGGGGGTGAAATTATCGGCAGTAAAAAGAGGAAAAGGATTTCCGGCCGAAACAAATTCGATGGGGGGGGGGGGTGTTTCTTTCGGCAGCAATAAAAAAAATTAAGGGGTTAGGATGTTTCGGCAATAATTAAAATAAGTAAAAATTGACACAAAAAGGGGGGGTTCGGCAGCCGAAGGGGGGACGGGGGGAATTGTATTTTCGGTAGAGGAAAAGAATAAAGGGAGGGGTTTCTAAAGAAAAGAAAAGAAGAAAAAAGGGAGGGGGTGGGGTTTCGGTGGAAGAAGGAAAGAAAGGGGGAGGGGTGGTTTCTAAAGAAAAGAAAAGAAAAGATAAAAAAGAAAAGGGGGGGGGGGGTGTTTGTTCGGTGGCAGAAGGAAAGAAAGGGGGTTAATATATATATATATATATATATATATATATATATATATATATATATATATATATATATATATATATATATATATATATATATATATATATTAAGAATACTCACCGATGCATGACTTCCTTCCTTTTTTTTACTACAAACCCACCGAAATTTAAGGGTATCCCACCGAAATTTGAGAGATTTTCGGTGGAATTTCGGTAGAAACTTCGGTAGGATTTTTTTGTTGAACATTTCTTATACCCACCGAAAATTTGCAAGAGATGGACAAAAATTTGGTGGAATTGCTTGGAGAGATAAGAGGAAATCTTCTAAGGTGTCTTCAGAAAATCTTCAAAGTGAAGAAGAGATGGGAATCCCATCTTCCAATTTTTGATGACCCAAGAAAGATTGAAATTTGGTGAAGTAGGAGAAACACCATTATGAGAGAGAAAATCTTGAGAAAAAGTCACATAGGAAGTTGGTTCTGGTGAGATGCAGTGTTTCACTGATGGAGGTTCATTGGAGAAGGGTGTAGGAGAGATTTTGGTGGGAGTCTTCACCGATTGGATCGGTGGGAGTCTTACCGATGGTCACCAATAGCTATATATATATATATATATATATATATATATATATATATATATATATATTAGAGAGAGTTGGATCGGTGGAGGATTGTCAATGAAGGAAAATATTTTTGAGGTGTGATGTTGGGAAGAATATGTGGCTGAAATATGTGAAGGGAAAGATTGGTGTAGGAGAGAAAGTAGGTTGACTTTGTTTAGATGGAAAAGGATGGTGAGAAGTATGGTGAGAAGTATGGTGGGAAATAAAAGGAAGGTAATAATGGAGAGTGATGGGAGATGTAATGATGTCGGCAGAGAAGAGGTTGGCACTAGTGAGTGTACCAATGGAAAGGATTTTCAATACAAGAGGAGATCCAAAAGTTCACCATTTGACACTTCAATTGTGTCACTTTTATGCTGGTCCACATAGATCCATCTATTTAGCTCAGAACCTGCAATCACAAAGAATTTATTTCCTAGGTACTCATTTGGTAGTGGGTCCTTTTGGGTTAGATGTTGAAGAGAAAGAGTTGATATCACTCAGGTTATTCTTCCGTTTGGACAGTCTTTGGAAAAATGAAAAATATCACCACAGATATAACATTTTCTATAAATAAATGCCTTTTTAGAACCTTGACATTTTTCCTTACTTTTGCCTTTTATGTTTGTCCTCAAAGATTTTGATGAAGAATCAAAGATTTAGGGTGCAACACCTAAAATTCCTTTTTCAAAAATTGGGAGGACATAAATCTTTTCCTTTGAATTGGACAGTTTGACGCTCACAGATCGGGGAAAAAAATCGGTAGGAGAAGTCACATAGGTATTTTTAAAAAAATTTGGAGGATTTCTTTTTAAGAAAGAATCGGCACCCAGAGACTTGCCTTTTTCAGAGTTAGAAAATATTTTGTTTGAGTTGGAAGAGGAGGATGCATCATCTAAAGTCAATAATTTTTGAAAGTCATGAATATGTGTGGAAGAATCATTGGAATCTTGAGCCTTTTCCTTTGGAAAAGAAATGGGATCTTTTGCCTTTAAAAACATTCCAAATTTTAAAGCTTCAGATGATTCGGCAGAATTCATGGACACAAACCCAATAGAATTAGAATTGGAGGTTTCACAAAAAGTAGGTGAAGCACACGAGGTGGGAGCATGAGATTTTGAAGTTTGATCAATTTCCATTTTTCCAAATCCTAAACCAGTTTTGTCATCACAAGAAATCTGATCTTGAAAAATCTTTTCTAGATTTTTGGAAGAGCTGGTCCATTTTCTCACAATTTCTTGCTCCTTTTCAAAACGTTTAAAATTTTTGTTTTTTCCTTGGCAAGAATAAAGTTGATGGATTTTAGATCTTCAAGCTCAGCCTTAACTTTGTCAAACTGGTCAAGTTGGGAGAGACATGTTTGAAGTTGAGAGGAAAGAGATTTTATCTGAGCATTTGCCTTTTTCTTAGCAGTTTTAGCATCATAAAGATCAATGGTTAAGGAACCAAATGCTTCAATCTTTTCAGCATCAGAAAGAGATAGAAATGGATGTACCTGTGATGAGAAGGAGAGGCACTTAGCTGATACAAGAGCAGCTGAAGGAGTGTGATCTTCTGAATCATCCTTGTCATTTATTTTGGCCATGAAGCACACATTTGAAGTGTCATTCTCACTATCAGATGTGGGTTCATCTGCCAAATCATGAGTTTTAGCTGGCAGACCCTTTGCTTTTCTGACAAGTCTTTCATGCCTTTCCTTTTCTCTCTTGTATTTTTCTTTGTATCTTTCTGCCCGGTCAGAATTTGCAGAAGATGAGAGATTGGAGGAATCATATTTGGATCTTCCCGAGTTTGAGGAAAATCGTCCAGAGGAAGCAGTTTTGGGTCTTTCAAAGTGTTTACTTCTGCACTCAGAAGCAAAATGACCGTTTTACCATAGTTAAAACATTCCTCATTAGATTTGTCCAAAGAAGAGTGTTTGGAGAGAGAAGAGGAGGATTTTCTACTAAACTTAGATTTTCCAGAAGAGAGGTGAGATTTGGATTTAGAATACCCATTCAACATGGTTATTCCATCTGATAGTTTGTCAATTGAGGTTTCCTCACAATTATCCTCAGCATCACTAAGATATGCCTCCGAATGGTCATTGGGATCTTCTTGACTATCATGGTCAGAGTCAGATGGATAGGTGATTCTTGGAATACACTTAGGTTTTTTGGAAGAGTCACTTAGGAGAGCTAGAAAAGAGCTCTTTATATCTGTGATGACAGACTTCCTTTGCAGTTTAGTCTGCTTATAGTTGAAGAGAGTTCCATAAAGGACAGCGTATGATCAAGATCCTTGGTTGTCTTTATACAAGTACATATGTTTTCCCAAAAATCAGGAAGACAATCCATAAACTTGCACAGGACTTCCTCATTGTCATACACTCTACCTAACAGCTTTAAGTCATTAAGAAGACTGTTAAAGCGGTTATAGTAGTTGGAGAGAGATTCTCTTTTCTCATAAGAAAAGAGTTCAAATTTTCTAACAAGAGCAATCTTTCTGCTCTTTTTAACTTCATTTGTACCTTCGTACAAAACACACAGAGTGGACCACATCTCTTTGGCAGTAGAGAGATTTACTAGAGAGTGGTACACTTCATCAGGAAGAGAGAGAGCAATGATAGTTCTGACTTTAGAATCAAGAGACACAAGACGTTTTTCTTCATCAGTATATTTCTTAGGATTCTTAGGAATGTAACGACCATTAGCAGCAGATTTTTCTTCATCAGAGGAATCATCAGAATCATCTTTGCCAACAACTTCCTTACCGGATTTTTTGGTTTCGTAGCGAGACCAAACTCTAGGGACTATGGGTCCCTCACTGAGAATGGTTGGATATCTACTATCCACTCCTTCCATGAAAAGCATCATCCGGGTTTTCCACAGAGAAAAGTTGTTGGGGTTAAACTTGAGAGGTTTGGCTATAGAGTCGTTTTTAGAAAAAAATTGTTTTGAGAGAAAGCTTCATTTTTGGAAGAAGAAGCAGCCATTGCAGATCAAGTTTATTGAAATTAAACTTTCTGCTCTGATACCACTTGTTAGTCCCAGATGGCTTAACAAGTATTGTAGAAGGGGGGTTGAATACAATACTCAGATTTTTCACAATTTTAATTCTATTATTGAAAAACTTTCAACAAGAATTACACATAGAATCTAAAGACTGTTGCGGAAAATAACAGATAAACTATTCTAACAATCTTTCACAAAGTATACTGAAAACAAAACAACTTGAACACTTAGAACAAAGCTATAAAGTTCTTGAGCAAAATGGAGAATTCTTGCACTAAGAAAATCTTCCAGAAAGCGTAGTTTGCATGGGAGCTTCCTCCTCGTTTTATAGTGTGGGAAGCATTAAATGCTTAGGACACTTCTCATCAGGAGATTTGCTTGTAGGTGTTGACCTCTGAAAAGTTGATGTGTCCTTGTCACCTTTTTACTTGGTACTAGGAAGAATACCCATGCTGATTGAGACATTATCTAAAAATGGATAAAGCGTCAAATAGTCACTTTTACCTGGCAATAGATATTGTCCCAAATAGATGATCTTCTTGATGTGTTTTCCAAAGCAGTTCCACTAATAATGTTCCACCGATATGAGTGCCTTGGAGTTTGCAATTGAGAACATCTATGAAGATACTTGAGATCCCACCGATTTGAAGCTCACTTCGGTGGGACTCACATTTAGCCGATCATCAGAAAGATCGGTGACATATATCCACCGATGTGTGACACAACCATCGGTGGGTCTTGAGTTGGCCGACTAAGGGATGGTCGGTGGGAGATGTCTACCGATGTATGAAGACCATCGGTGGACAATGACTTGTTGATTGTTGAGAAGGTTATTCTTCATTTCCACAATGAGAATATTTTCAAGCTTAGCTTCGGTTGATCTTCGACTTCACCGAACATTTGCTATCTTGTACAAGTCATTGTAAAGAACCATTCTAAAATATTCTTAGTAAGATTTAGGAGAAACATCGGGGAGTCAATTTCAAATCTTTGGTGACCCAACACTTTTTATTTACAATTTTTTTTTAAATACTACTATATAGTATATATACTTAAAAAATTTGGGCCCCTATTTCCTTTGGACCCTGGGCGTGCACCCGCCCCGCCCTGTATCCTTCACCATAACCTGAAATAAATCCACTTCCAGAGGTAATGTAAAGACTTGATTACTTCTGGTTTTTATGTCAAATGTCTTGAGATTATGTAGTTGATTTCCAATATTCCTTTGTTTTTTCTATTTCAGAGAACACTCTAGCAAATTTGTTGGAGGAAAATAAAAACAAAATCTCTATTTTTTCAGTTTTAGAGTTTGTGGGAGATGTTCTAACTGGTTTCTTTTTTTTCAATTGTAGAGTGTGTTGAAGCCAAGGGGAAAACTTGAGAGCACCTGGATCATTTACAATACCGCACACATTAGATATTTTAACTTTTAATACTCTATTATTAAAAAAACTCATAACATAACTGTTGGAGATATTTTAATACGCGGAAAACATGGAGATAACAAATCCAGTGTTTCACTAAGATTTCGAATAGTGGACCCGAATTCAAGTTGATTCTATTTTGCCCCTTCCTCAGAGAAAGACGATCAAACAATTCCTAGTCATGGTCCTTGCGGATCGGATCATCCCTATAATATACAAAGAAAAACTCCTGATATTTGAGATCTTTCTCTTTGAATAAGATCTCAATTCCAACGACGGTTTCATTAGATATCTTACAAATAGAATCCCTCTTTTTTCCGATCCAGTCCCTCCACCACAGTGAACCTCAGTTAGATTCAGGCATGCTACACTTTTTAGGTATTGGGAGAAAAGGGATGCTAGTCGGCTCGGAGAAGTTGTAGGCCCCAATAAAAAAGATCAAGAATGATTCCTCACCTATCCTGTCAGGGGCCCAGTTGAACGCTCGAGTATAGATTCCCTATGCTCACCGGTTGGGGCCGACCGGGCCGTAGATCTGGATCCATCCATAGACCTGACCTGATATCGTTTTTCCAAAAAGAAAAAAGTAGGTTTTTAGTAGTAGTTCACGAGACCTCGAATTCCCACGCTCCAGCTTGCATTATGCCAACAAGTCCCACCCCCAACTCTAGTTGAGAAGTTGAGTCACCCTTTTTTTCAGAAAAAGAATCGAATAAAGAAAGAGATAGTCTATATCCTATATCGATCATAGGATCACTCTATGAATAGGTAAATTCTCTGTGACGAATCACAATGGCTTCTTTATTTCTTCATGTTAAAAAAACAAGATTGTTTAGAGTCGATGGGACAAAATCTCATCTTTTTTTTTCAAAACTGACGTTTGTATCATAACACAAATATCCATTTAGCAAAATATGGTATAAGCGGCTTCCACCGAAAAACTCTTATGTCCAATGAAAATGGTATTAGGGGTAAATGTATTCTAGCTATTTTCAAATAGACCTGAATTGACGGATGGTTGAACTGTAAAGGGTAAAAAATGATAAAAGTGGTTGATAAAATGGGATAGATATAAGTAATTAACCCTACAAAACGAAAGCATGAAGATTTGAGGTAAATGAAGATTCTCCTAAACGGAAAAAATAAAGCTTTTAGGTAAAATTTCGATTCAAGGAATTCTACAAAAATTGGAGAATTCCTCGAAAATAATTATCTTTAGAGATAAACAATTTATTTCATACTCTCACCAACAAGAAACCTTATATCAATTGTTTACATAACATAAATATTGTTTTAATATATTCATAAAATAGTTTAATAATATGATTAATATTGTAATCTATAAAAAAAATATTAGAAATAAATATAATTTTGTTCTAGTTTTTTTAAGTTTTGATTTTTCGTTTTTAAAGAGATATTTTACATAATCTCTTTAGACATCTCTAAGGCTATGTTTGGCAAATTATCTAATAAGCTAGCTGATAGCTGATAAGTTAGCTATGACTGATAAGCTAGCTGATAGCTGATAAGTTAGCTAATGAAGAAGTCACGTTTGACAAAAACTAACTTATAAACATGTAAAATGACCAAAAAATACATTTTCAAAAAATTATCAATTACAATATTTAATTATACGATTAAAACAAATTTATAGCAATATAATATGTTAATTAATACAACCAATGTAGCAAAAAAAATTAAATAATACAACATGTTAATTAAAGAATTTAAGATTTTTATTACATATATACTATAAATTTTGAATTTGTGAAAACAAGTTTTAGAAAAAATAAATATTAGTTTATGATTTTAAATAACCGTTACATACAATATGAAAAAATAAAATTAAAAAGATAAATAATAATTGATAATTAAAATATATTGATTAATATTAAAAATAAATAAAAGTAATTTATATGATTAACAATAACTTTAAATAATTAAAAATTAATATCAGTGTATAGTTAAAATTTAATTTAATTATATTTTGTTGACATTAATTAATATTTATTAGTTATTAATAATTAAGTTTAGAGTAAGTTACAGATTTGGTCCTTGTGGTTCTTTAAAATTTTGGATTGGGTCCCTCTTATGAGTTAATTACGGATGACATCACCGCGGTTTCTATTTTGTTTCGGATAAGGTCCCTCCATCTAACCCGTCTAACTGTGAGCCGTTAAACCCTCTCACATGCCTCCCACGTGAGGGGTAATTTTGTCATTTTCAAAAACGTTTTTAAAGTCTTCGTTTAATCGAAACCCTTTTAATTCATTTGCTTTGAAATCCTTATCGACAGATTGTAGTTGCAGAGCCAAGCCAAAATAGCTTCCATTCTTCTCTTCGATTTCCAGACTCGTCGATTTCGAGACTCGTCGATTTCGAGACTCTTCGATTTCTAGAATCGTTTGCTTTGTCGGTGGAAGTAACCAGAAACTAGGGTTAATATCAAATGTTCAAATTGTAATTAACATGGCTGCTACTGTAACACAAAATGTTGAAACACGGATTTGAATATCAAATTTATGAGTTATGTTATTAGGGAGATGGTGTGAAGGGGGAACAAGCATATCTTTTCCAGAATATATCAAGTTGACGACAAAGCTCATATCACAGAACCATGTACTTGTTTAGCATGTTCAGAAGTTTTGGTATGCATTCATAAGTTTGACAAATGTGTAATTAATTTCTTAGAGGACCCAATCCAAAATTTCAGAAAACCACATGGACCAAATCCGTAATTTACTCTTAAATTTAAAAACTTAATATTTCTTTATAATAATAATTAATATTAATAAAAGTAATATTAGAATATTCTAGTGAAAAACTACTTCAAATAGCGTTTCAAAAAGCTAGCTTATGACCATCCAAACATGTGCGCAGAACTAACTTTTTTTTGCCAAACAATGTAAAAACAACATCAAATATTTGTAGAGAAGGGATTAATCGGTACAAGAGTGTAGGAAACCTAAAGACTATCCATTTCCAACGTGACCTTCAAGATTCAATTTTTGAAACAATCATGATCATCAACACAAAATCGTTTCAAATTCTCAATCGTCAGATGATGATGAAACTGTTGGAATATGCTCGTGTCATAATATATAATTATATGGCTAGATACACATGGGCCTATAGGGTCACACACAATACACTGAGATACCATTTAATATATAATGTAATTATTGTATTTACATTATATTAATAGCCTAAGTAACATGGGGTAATTAAATGGGCACAAATCATTAATAGTGGATTAATGGGTTTGTATTGGATTTAAGTTAATAGCTAGCCTATTAACTTAATTAATTCAAGGCCCATGAAGATTTACTAGGGAGAACCTTTAAAAGGCCCAAGGTAGCTTTAGGGTTCATTAATAAATAGAAATGTTAATGACCTAATTAAGCTAACCTAATTTTTCCTCTCCTCTCTATAAAATCGGCGCCCCACCCTTAGCCCTCTCTTGGGTTTTTCCACTTTGATCTTCTAGCTTCGTTCTTGATTAATTGAAGCTACAAGATCCGTTACTAAGGAGGACTAGCATCCGGTGGGATCAAGGAGGTGTAGTGTGGACTACTCTAGAGGCATTCTCCATTGAATGCTTGGTTTCAAAAGAGCACACAAGTAGATCCCGATTGGTGTACAAATCACGCTACAAAGGTATATCGTTATTTGTATTTCTAGTTTAATTATATTGGCAATACGTTGATCCTTTTGGTGATTATTCTGATGCGTTAATATATATGTTTATTTTGTGTTTCTTTTCATAATCACCAACAGTGGTATCAGAGTCATCGTATGTGCCATATGATTAACTTGTGTATGTAAAAGTGGCTAAAACTAAAGTCTTTTTTCTGAAAATTTCGACCATCGTTAGGTCTAAAATAATGTATTTTAAGATCCTATAGCCACAAGTTACATATACTAATCGTAGATTAATTATTGTAGTGTTTCTTCGTTTTCGTTGGCTTGTTTTTTTACTTATTGTAAGTGTTTTAGATCCATGGTAAAACATGCATTTTTATCATGGACCAAGCCAACAATCTTAATGATATTGTATTATTATGTTGATGTGCAAAACCGATGAAAACCTTGACCGTTTGTGTGCTTTGTTTAATTATTTGTCGAGTTTTTGGGTTGTAATAGTTTAGGCAATTTATTTTCTTGATTTAGTAGTAGATAAATGTATTTTATCAAATATTGTAACCATTGCTCGGAATCGAATGGCGACAAGTTAGAGACGAGAAGCATTTTTCGGAGCTGCTGGACAGCCGGTGCGAAAAATGGATTTCCCGGAGTTTGGCACATCGGATTGGGCTGATTCTTGTTGCTGGAGTTCCATAAGACGTAGGGGCACATTTTTGCAGAAGGATGTTTCGATTGGGGAAGACTCCTTCCATGTCGTTTCGGACCCCGAATCTGCTGCGTTTTTCCAGACAGTTTTGTGTTCGAATGTTCTTGTGGGTTCTACTTGCTCTTGATAGTCTTGGAGCAAGTGGGAGCCCAAAAAGGGTTTATGTTGGCCCGTCCTTAATTGCCCTCTTGGTCCGTGTGATGGCTCACGAGATCAAGCATAGGTGTTCATCGGTTGAGGTTTTGCACATTTTGGTTGTGTGTTTATTTTCTTTTATGTTGCATTGTTATCTATGTCTTTGATATTATAACTTGCAAATGGGATTTTCAAACAAAAAATTAAACACATACCACTTTTAAAACTAAATCTAAAGATTTAGTTAATATAAGTTTAAATTGGATTTGAAACTTAAATCTATTGTTTTATATAAATAACGCTTAAATAAGTTTTATCGGTTATTTAATTTATGTAAAACAAATAAAATAAATAAAACAAATTAGAATCCAAGTTAAGAAATGTTTTTAACTTATGCTACGAATGAAGAATGCATGCTTCTTTCGTACATTTTTTTTGACACGTTTTATCAAAATACTATACCCGTCACAATTTTAAGTCATGCCGTCCAATTAGCTTGAAATCCCTCGCCATTACCTTTTGCCTATGCGTGAGACCTAGGTTGAATTGTAATCCTGAGGTGATTATTGTTTATGCGTGAGACCTAGAGCTATTTTCACATGATTTCAAATTGGATGACTTAATCGAGTTAAGCAGGTGAGACCTTAACCCGAGGCAAGGATGGGACTAAACATGCCAGCTTGACACTAGTTGCTCGGCCACTAGATGCCATGGGTCCCATAAGGATCTAAGAATTGCACTTGTATGCAATTGGTAAACGTCACCTACCTATTGAATCTGTCATTGCTAGCAGATCAACTGATGTGATGATAGAACCTCAATGAGGATCTTAGCCTTTTTCGTAAATTAATTGTTTTAAAAGTAAAACTTGGGTAGTTAATTTAAAAAAAAGGATTAATTATTGAAATTACTAATTTTGAACTTTGTATGTACGTAGATGTCAACAACAAATCAAACCCTAAGCAACTCAACTATCAGGTCAGTTCTTGAAAAAGAGAAACTAACAGGAATCAACTTTATCGACTGGTATCGAAATCTGAGGATCGTCCTCAGAGCTGAAAATATGTTGATCCATCTGGAAGAGGCCTTACCTGAGGCACCTCCTGCCACTGCTTCTGCTGCAGTTCGCACAACCTACACCCGTAGGTTTAACGAACAACAAGAAGTAGCTGCTCTCATGCTGGTGAGCATGACCCCCGAGATCCAAAAGAACATGGAGGAACTCACAGCATTTGAGATGTTACGAGAGTTGAACACTATGTTTCAACAACAGGCAGAACAGGAATTGTTTGAAACAGTCAAAGCATTCCACGCTTGTAAACAGGAGGATGGCCAGTCAGTTAGCTCTTACGTCTTGAAGATGAAAGGCTATCTTGACCGTATGGAGCGTCTTGGTTACCCCATGCCACAAGTTCTTGGAGTGAGCTTGATTCTTACCTCACTATCCAAGGACTATGACCAGTTTGTTATGAACTATAACATGCATAGCATGGGGAAGACTATCTCTAAACTGCATGCTATGCTGAAGCTTGCAGAGCAAGGGATGCCAAAGAAAGCTCCTGCTGTTCTAGCAATCAGGGAAGGAAAAATCCAGAAATCCAAACCGCAAGCACAGGGCAAGGGTTGTGGCAAGGGTAAACATGTTTATAAACCTAAACCTAAGATCCCCCCACCTGCTAAAAAGGAGCACCCTGCAAAGGACGCCACCTGCCATCACTGTGGAGTGATAGGCTACTGGAAGAGGAACTGTCCTACTTAACTGGCAGAGTTGAAGAAGAACAAAGCTACCCCGGCTAGCACATCAGGTATCTTCACTATAGAACTCTATGTTTTCCCTAGTAAATCCTGGGTTTATGATACCGGTTGTGGAACTCACATTTGTAATAATGTGCAGGGACTAAGGGGAAGTAGAAAGCTAAACGACGGAGCTTTGGACCTGTACGTAGGCAATGGAATGCGTGCAGCTGTTAAAGCTATAGGGAGCTTTGATCTTATCCTCCCTAATGGATTGATTATTGTTTTAGACAATTGTCATTATGCACCTACTATTACTAGGGGTATTATTTCGCTTTCTCGTTTGAAGAAAAATGGTTTTATCCATGTTTTTACGGATTATGGCATTTCGGTTTCTAAGGATAATATATTTTATTTTAATGCTATTCCTCGTGATGATATTTTTGAAATTGACATGGATAATCTTGTTTCAAACGATAGTTCTATATACACGTGTAGCACTAAGAAATCCAAACGTAATTTGGATTCAACTTACCTATGGCACTGTCGTCTTTGCCACATAAGCAATAAACGCATTATAAAGCTGCAACACGATGGGCTTCTAAAGTCATCCGATGATGAGTCGTTTGATAAATGCCTCTCTTGCATATCTGGGAAAATGACAAGAAAACCTTTCTCCCATGTAGGTGAAAGAGCCAAAGATCTTCTTGGACTCATACATACTGATGTATGTGGCCCATTTAGTATTGTGTCTAGGGAAGGTGCTAACTACTTCATCACTTTCACTGATGATTTCAGTCGCTATGGTTATGTTTACTTGATTAAACATAAACATGAAGCCTTTGAAACGTTCAAAGCCTTTCAAAGTGAAGTAGAAAATCAACTCGGAAAGACTATTAAGGCTCTCCGATCTGATCGAGGAGGAGAGCATATGAGTCAAGAGTTTTTAGACCATCTGACTAAGTGTGGGATTGTCTCACAATTAACTCCTTCATACACTCCACAACATAATGGTGTATCTGAAAGGAGAAATCGAACTTTGCTAGACATGGTTCGATCCATGATGAGTTTAACTACTTTGCCACTGTCCTTTTGGGGTTGTGCTCTAGAGTCTGCTGCTCGCATACTCAATATAGTTCCGACAAAGAAGGTTGATAAGACACCATATGAAATATGGCACGGGAAAGTCCCTAATCTGTCTTACTTGAAGGTCTGGGGTTGTGAGGCTCTCGTCAAACGAGACACACCGAACAAACATGAGCCTAGATCTATCAAGTGTATCTTTGTAGGGTACCCAAAGAAAACAATGAGTTACTATTTCTACTACCCACCCGAAAACAAAATATTTGTTGCTCGGTATGCTGAGTTTCTTGAGAACAGTCTCATTTTACAAGAAGCAAGTGGGAGCACAGTAGACCTTGACGAGATTCAAAGTGAGGATGCGCAACCTCCTGGTGACACTAGCGAACATCACGCTGAGGTTGAACATGCAGATGTTGAACCACAGAATGATGTAATTCCCATTCGTAGATCTGCAAGGACACCTCGAGCACCTAAACGATATAGTTATTATATCGATGTTGAGGAGCAGAATTTTGGGGATCATGGTGAACCCTCTAACTATCAAGCTGCATTGTTGGATCTAGAATCCGATAAATGGCTTGAAGCTATGAATGCTGAAATGCAATCCATGAAAGACAATCAAGTCTGGAACTTGGTTGATCTTCCTCCGAACAGCAAGACTGTCGGAAGCAAGTGGATCTTCAAGAAGAAGACCGACATGGATGGCAATGTACACACCTATAAATCTCGTCTAGTAGCAAAGGGTTACACTCAAACCTACGGGGTTGACTATGAAGAAACCTTCTCGCATGTTGCTGACGTTAAAGCTATTAGGATTCTTATAGCTATAGCAGCGTACCATGACTATGAGATTTGGCAAATGGATGTCAAAACCGCTTTCTTGAACGGTCACCTTGATGAAGATGTTTACATGGTGCAACCTGAGGGTTTTGTGAATCCGAAACATCCCGAGAAAGTATGCAAGCTTCAAAGATCCATTTATGGACTGAAGCAAGCATCCAGAAGTTGGAATAAAAGGTTCGATGAGGAAATCAAAACGTATGGTTTCACTCAAAACCTTGATGAGCCATGTGTATATATGAGAGCTAGTGGGAGCATCGTCGTTTTTCTAATCTTATATGTTGATGACATATTGCTCATGGGGAACAACGTTCCAATGCTACAAGATGTCAAATCCTGGCTTGGAAAATGTTTTGCCATGAAAGATTTAGGCGAAGCGGCGTACATCCTAGGAATCAAGATCTATCGAGATAGATCGAAGCGGTTAATTGGTTTATGTCAAAGTGCGTACATTGACAAAATTCTAAAACGGTTTAGAATGGATGCTTCCAAACGTGGAAGTCTTCCAATGCAACACAATGTAAACTTGAGTAAGACTCAGGGACCCTCCACACCTGATGAGGTGAAGCGGATGAAGGGAATCCCCTATGCTTCGGCTGTGGGATCCATCATGTATGCAGTGAGGTGCGTTAGACCTGATGTAGCGTTCTCTCAGAACCTTACGAGTAGATACCAGCAGAATCCAGGAGAAAGTCACTGGACTGCTGTTAAGAACATACTGAAGTATCTTCGAAATACCAAAGATATGTTCCTTGTTTATGGGGGTGATATAGAAAGAGAGCTCAGTGTTACTTGCTACACTGATGCTAGTTTCGAAACAGATCGAGATGATTCTCGATCTCAGACTGGCTACGTTTTCGTCATGAACGGAGGCGCTGTTGACTGGAAGAGTGCTAAGCAAAGCACTATTGCGATGTCTTCTACAGAAGCTGAATACATAGCTGCTTCCGAAGCTGCAATGGAGGCTGTTTGGATACGGAAATTCATTTCTGGCTTGGCGTTGTCCCCAGTAATGAAAGACCCATGGATATGTACTGCAATAATTCTGGTGCCATTATCATAGCCAACGAACCTGGAGTTCAAAAGGGCGCCAAACACTTTCGCCGGAAGGCTCACTACATTCGAGAAATGGGTGATATTCGTCTTCTCAAAGTTCATACAGATGACAACTTAGCTGATCCTTTTACGAAGCCAATGTCTTGTACCAAACATATCGAGCATGCTAGGAACATTGGACTTCGACCAGCTAGTAGTCTCATGTAGATCTGTTTTTAGTAATTGAATAATTGGAACGTTGAACAGTTTTTATTTTCACAATGAATTGATGTACCTGGTATGATCGTTTTCATTTATATCAATTGTGTTCTATATTTGCATGTTTAATCCATGAATAAATTATTTGTTCAAAATTGTCCATTGTCAGTTGATGATACGGGAGTATCATCGAATTAAGGCAAATGTGAGCATATTGGTGATATTCATTAGTGAATGAATATTAATGATGATGCCACCAAACTCACATGTTGTTCATTGGTGATGAACATTGGACTGACCCAACCTACGAGAGTTCACTGCATGGATCGGCGTCACCAGTGAATCTCGCAAATGGTTATGTCACTCGTCCTTAGACTTGAGATGCAAGCAGGTTTTGTATGGGTGGAATGTCGGTCTTTGATATGGTTAAACGCTGTCCTGAATAAGGCTGCTATAAAAATCATCTTCAGGAGTGACATGAAGCACATGACAGGCACGTGCAGTCAAAATAGGATTTGTTCCTCTACATGTAATGGAGTTAGATACTACTGGGCCCCTCGATGAATTGAATAGATGTTTGTACGGCCGTACCCAAATGTAATTAAGATGATGCTTGATTAATTTGGTAATCTACTTCAACAAACAGATCGAGAAACAGAATCGTTGAATAATTAGAATGACATATGATCCATGTCTAGTATTCAACAAGGTATCTGTAACAAAGGGATGACTGATTTAATAAACCATTTAAAATGAGACGTTTAAAGAAACTAGCCTCATGTGTCTCTAGGGGCATTGGCGTGTTGCTAGACGCTAACCTTTGCTTGTATAATTACTTGTTATTATGACGTGTGCAAGTGGGAGCTGTTGGAATATGCTCGTGTCATAATATATAATTATATGGCTAGATACACATGGGCCTATAGGGTCACACACAATACACTGAGATACCATTTAATATATAATGTAATTATTGTATTTACATTATATTAATAGCCTAAGTAACATGGGGTAATTAAATGGGCACAAATCATTAATAGTGGATTAATGGGTTTGTATTGGATTTAAGTTAATAGCTAGCCTATTAACTTAATTAATTCAAGGCCCATGAAGATTTACTAGGGAGAACCTTTAAAAGGCCCAAGGTAGCTTTAGGGTTCATTAATAAATAGAAATGTTAATGACCTAATTAAGCTAACCTAATTTTTCCTCTCCTCTCTCTAAAATCGGCGCCCCACCCTTAGCCCTCTCTTGGGTTTTTCCACTTTGATCTTCTAGCTTCGTTCTTGATTAATTGGAGCTACAAGATCCGTTACTAAGGAGGACTAGCATCCGGTGGTGATCAAGGAGGTGTAGTGTGGACTACTCTAGAGGCATTCTTCATTGAATGCTTGGTTTCAAAAGAGCACACAAGTAGATCCCGATTGGTGTACAAATTACGCTACAAAGGTATATCGTTATTTGTATTTCTTGTTTAATTATATTGGCAATACGTTGATCCTTTTGGTGATTATTCCGCTGCGTTATTATATATGTTTATTTTGTGTTTCTTTTCATAATCACCAACAGAAACAAACACACACACACACACACACATATATATATATATATATATATATATATATATATAAACTTGAGATCATGTGAAACCAGACTATTTCCGTGAGACCGTGAGACAAAAAAATTAACACCAAACCTTCACAGCAAAAGACTGTGAAGATACTGTGATTGGTAAACCTTCACAGTGTTTTTGCTGTGAAGGTTTGTTGTTTTACTTACCTTCACAGTGTTTTTGTTATGAAGGTTTGTTGTTTTACTTACCTTCACAATGAATCACTTTGAAAGTTTAGTGTTAATTTCTTGGTCTCAGGAAAACAAGTTGGTCTCACGTGAACCCAACCCCCTCTATATATATATATAGAGAGAGAGAGAGAGATATAGGAAGACTATTTTGCAACCCACAAAAAGGTTACAACCCGTGCAACCTTCATCTAAACCGTCCATTGCATTTGAATTTTCATTGATTCTCTAAATGAATTTACTTGATTTTGTCGAATTTCATTGAATTTCTGCAAAATATGTCGATGCACATAACGGTTCATGCGATGTATGGATGAAGGTGATACTTTCATGAATAAGTATGCATTTCATGACATTTAATGAAATACTATGCATTGCATGAAAGATTATTGCATGAAACCATTAATCATTGATGCAATTCAGTTATCAATCAAGTGTCTACATGATGAATGAGGCTAAATGAATGGTTTGGATGAGGGTTGCACGGGTTGTAACCTTTTTGTGGGTTGTAAAATAGTTTTCCTCTCCGTAAGTGTATTATATATATGTTAATTAATATTAAAGAAGCTGATTCATAATCGTTTCGACCATACCATGGGTGACCTTGTTTCCCTCATAAACGATCTGACTAAACATATTTATGATCATCCCAAACCTCAACATCTACTTAACAACTCGGAGTCGGAGATCACAACACCTGATATCCTCAAGGTTCTTCTCTAACACTTTCATAATGCATTCCTTCATCCGTTTCTATATATATATATATATATATATATATATATTAATTGTGTACTTATTATATAGGGCGTTGTATCTTCGATAGTACGCAATGCTCTACTCTGTCCTGCATTTTCTTCATCTTTCGCCCAATTGTGTTGGGATCTCAATGCAACACTTGCTCCATTTCCATCTTCTGAGCCTGGTGGAGAAGATATTACGTTCAAGCAACTGCTGTCGGAGAATGTCCTCCATGCTTTTAAGCGTACACACAAACTGAGGCAAGAAATAAGTCAGATGACGGATCCTGAACAACAGTCTGAACGTTCACAAAAAGAGAACACCCTTAAGTTAGCGACTCTTGGGAACAACAGTTTCATCATCGAGCTTTGCAAACGATTGGTTATTTCTGAAGCAATTGTTCATCAAATTCTTGATCAGGTTTTGTTCAAACACTTGGTTTTTTATTTTTTTTCCAATATATACTGCAGGACATATTTAGTGCCATATAATATAACCCTAAGTTTTCATGAAAACAGAAGCCTTTATGTCTTGACAGTGAAATCTTTCCTGGGGACGAGATTGTATCAGAACTGAGAAGTAAAACGATATCTATGTAGATTATGGACCTTCAAGGCTCACGAAGAAAAAACTGAATATAAAACTTACAGTCAAAATATGAAGGAAAAGAATGAGAGAAGGTTGCACAAGAAAAGAAGTGATCTGCAAATCTGAAAGCATATATGTTTATTCATAAGGAAAAGGGCTATAAATAGCCTTACATAGACTCCTAAAAACCAGCAGAAAAAAACAACGTGGAGCATGAAAATAGCAAGAAAATACTACCTACTTAGTCATTGCTACCTAAAGAACTGGTACATGGATTGACCCACATTCTAAAACCCAACGTCCAGCTTAAGAATAGGACAACCTCAACCTTATTCAACTTGTGCATAAAGAAAACACTAGACCCAAATGACCCACTGACCCGTACCCGTGACCCGGTAAATAAACGATTAACCCAACAATCACCCCCTTAATCGTTTTTTTTTCATACCACTCTTTCACAGCAGTGCCGGTTCATCTTCGATCAGATTTGCCTCTTGCTTCTCCCACTTAGGACACTCGTTGTTGTAGTGACCAACTTCCCCACATTTGTAACATTTAACGTGGCTTTTATACCGGACACGTTCATTACCATCTCGACTCTTCCCGAACCCACGACCTCTTCCCCGGCCACGTCCGAAGTCATCCCGATTTGAACCTCCATTGCCACAATGCTTACAACCGTGCGATTTTTCTTGATTAACCAACAATAAACTACCTTGAATGTCCTCCATTTTCTCCGTTCCTTTTAAACACTCCTCGTACGCCTTCAATCTTCCAACGGCTTCATCGAATAACATTGAATCCAACTCGAAACATTGCTCTATTGAAGCCACGATTTGAAGAAACGATTTAGGCATCGAGTCTAGTAACTTTTTCACCAACTCCGCTTCTTCAAGCTCATATCCAAGACTTCTTGCTTTTGAGGCTAGACCGGTCAACTTCGTCACGAAATCATCAACCGTTTCACCCTCCTTCATGCGCAAACTTTCAAGCTCCCTCTTCAACGTTGCCCGTCGAGCCGCTCTCACCCGATCCACACCCAAATACCGTGTCTTCAATCCATCCCACACTTGTTTTGGATCGGTGTAACTAGCCATTTGCAAAACCATGTCTTCGGGTATAGCTTGAAACAAGAAAGCAAGGGCTTGTTTCTTCTTCTTTGGATCTGGTTCTTCACCTAAAGCCCTCGGTTCGACCGTCTCCAATATGCCATGTGCATCCATAACCGACTTAACTTTGACCGCCCACACCGGATAATTCGTTGGGGTCAAAACCGGAACTTGATACGACATCGAACCTCCTTCTTTTGCGGGTACCATCGCCATTTTTTTCTTGTGACAGCCCCAACCTCTTTAATCACGCTTGTTCCGAGAGTACTCTTCCACCGATCAAGAAAACAAGGTCACACCCACCTTTACCGTCTTCCGTCACCTGCAAAAACGAACCGAATCAAAGCCACCTGCTTTGGTTTCTTCCTGTCCGTTTGTCACGCACCTCCGGTTAGTCTCTTGCTATCGTTGGAACAAGCCCGATCAAGAGAAATCGGGGCTGCTGTTGAGATGCATCAATCTGCGATCAAAAAATACTCTCACCCCCTTCAACCGAACCTGGGTGGTGCTCTGATACCAAATGTAGATTATGGACCTTCAAGGCTCACGAAGAAAAAACTGAATATAAAACTTACAGTCAAAATATGAAGGAAAAGAATGAGAGAAGGTTGCACAAGAAAAGAAGTGATCTGCAAATCTGAAAGCATATATGTTTATTCATAAGGAAAAGGGCTATAAATAGCCTTACATAGACTCCTAAAAACCAGCAGAAAAAAACAACGTGGAGCATGAAAATAGCAAGAAAATACTACCTACTTAGTCATTGCTACCTAAAGAACTGGTACATGGATTGACCCACATTCTAAAACCCAACGTCCAGCTTAAGAATAGGTCAACCTCAACCTTATTCAACTTGTGCATAAAGAAAACACTAGACCCAAATGACCCACTGACCCGTACCCGTGACCCGGTAAATAAACGATTAACCCAACAATCTATTCTTGAAGTGTATAGCAGTGTTTATGATTGGGAAAAATTCTGGGAGTCCGTAATGAACATGCTGATGGGTGAGGGTGAGGGTGAGCACGTGCAGGAGTTAGATAAGGATTTCAATTCACTTTCTTTGCAGGAAAATACAACTTGTGTTGAATCTATTGTTAATCCTCTTGTAAAACCCGCTTTAAGAATTGGGTGTGTTAGTCTTGGATCGCGGCTGGATGAGAGGGCCATTAATCTTCCAAAACTACCCAAAAACTTTGGGGTGATCATGGGACATTTGGTTCTTTCGGGCGGCATGGATTTCAAGGGAGTTATGAAGAATATAGAGCTTAATTAGGTGCATCCGTAATGCGGTTTTTGGTGAAGTGAAGAAGATCGTCGGTTCAACTTCTTCTGGGAATTGTATCTTGACGGCTGATGTTGCGGCGTGTGAAAGTCTACTCTGAGTGCATTAGGGAGGCGTTGGGATGGATGCATGGTGGAACTTGTTTTTCTGTCAAAGTGCCGTTAATTTTGGAACTGGTTTTTTTTTTATTTTGTGAAAAGTGCCTTGATTTTGGAACTTGTTTTTGTGTGAAAAGTGCTGTTAATTTTGGAGCTTGTTCTTCTCATTGGTAATTATTCCCTGCTGCATTTTTAAATTTTTTGAGGAACGGATATTAAAGGGCTATTTACTTAACGATTACCCGGTAAGTGTTTATAGGGTCACTTTACCTAATCGGACGAACACGACAATGATTGAGATTTTTCCCCGGTAAGGCGATGACAAAAACCAAGAGTTCTACCCAACTAGTGTGCCACCCGCGCGTTGCGCGGTAGCAAATTTCTTTTGTTACAGAATACATAAGTTTAAAATGAAAAACATTTTGTTCCAGCTAATTAACTGCATTGTAATACAATGAAATTATAGTGGATATTTGATTGTATATTTTGTAGATATTTAGGTAAATATAACAATGTTCCATTGTTGAAATTAAGAACGTACAAAAGTGGTTAGACGCTAGTTTAGCTATCGTTGGTGGTGGTAGAGAATATTGTTTAGCTTAATTCATAGCAAGCTAAAATTCTGATCTTATCCAACAAAGCAATTAAGTATTCATGATCCCGTGATTCATAATAAACATACACTATGTCAGTTGATTTTTGTTCTTAGATTATGATTCTACAGCTCGAAACATAAATCAATTAAAACAACAGAAAAGCTCACAAATTTAAAAACAAAGTGGACAACCACATAAGGTAAAAATAACATAAAACGAAGATGACCCAACATCATATGTTAATGTAGTTCATACACGAATAGTTGATAATATGTATGGTAATAGCATTTTAGTGAAGAGTATATGCTCTAGCTAGTCTCTTTGCCCCTGTAGACGTATTGAAATGCACAATGATCTCCAAGAATTAAGTCAATCACCTAGGCAAATGAGCTTTTTGTCATTAATTGTCCATTGTCGACCTTATGGTTGGATTCAAAACTTTGTACATGGTGACTTAGCATTTCTCTTCCTCCAGACAGATCATACCCAATTATCCTATATCTTTCGATTACTATTTTAACGTCATTACTGAAATCATTGAATCCACTACTAAATACCAACCAAATGTTCAGGAGAAACTTTAAGCCATCTATGTTCAAAACATAGAATGAATATAGTGGACAAAACCCAACCCTATCATGACTTGTAATGAACAAAATTTGATTCATTAAATTGGGGAATATAGGAAGTAATAGATGAGGTTACCAGTTTTGGATTTGTGAACATTTAAATCATAAACAATAGGTGGTAAAAATTGCTTCATCTTTTGTAATAGCATACTCTTGGTTTTGATTCAAAATAAAAGAAACAAATTGATCACACTATTAAAATCAAGTAGTCATAAAGAGGTTGAACAATTTACTAAACGATCTATCAATATTATTAACGTTAATAAAGAAAGACTTAAATTGGGGAAACCAGGAAAAGAAGTTATTATCTCAAAATGTAGGTGAATGGAAACTACAACTATAACTTCAAACGATAATGAAATACAAATTGTCGTTTGCTCAAATACATGATGCGTAAACACATTTAGACACACTTCTATTTTTATTTTGTTGAAGAATAATGATTTATAAATGAAAAACAAATTCAGAGATGATATGGGAGTCTTCAAACGTTCGCTCCAATACTTTCAAACAACTCTCGTACCCCTTGAGCATAAGCTAACTAAGAGCATGCCTTCAAGCCGGTGTGAACTCTTTGCAAGAGAGACTGAGATATGGAGGGCTCATGAGAAAGTAAAAAACCAAAGGTGGAAGGTTAACCTGAAATTGTAAGATGTATATAGAATTTCTAAAAGATACACTCATAACCCATTTTTTTAACTTAATTACAAATTCAACGTAGCTAATACAACATGTTATAACACTACCAATTCATACGATCCGAATACTCCATTATATAATTTTAAAGCAAAGTTCTATTAAGAATAAAAACCACATAATTTATTGCACAGAGGGACAGAGAAAGACAATGAACATACCAAATATTAGAGCAATGTGAGGGCCATGACCTTGAAGATTCTGAAGAGAGAGGACAACATTGAACCGCTCCAAAGTTGGTTAAAGTAATGCGTATTATCCATGAAAATCAAGCAAGTTTTAGTAGATTTACAGCCCAATTTACACTTAAATATTGGTTGAAATCAACTCCTCTGCCTGCAAAAAATAAGTAGAAAGAAAAGAATGAAATTAGGTAGTTTATATAATAAGATGTGTGATCACCTTCATAGTTCTATCATCATGATTCAAGGTAGAGCATAAAATTAAACCATTAAAAGTGAAACCTGTAAAAACCATAGAATACATATAGCAAAGAAATCCATAAAATCCCAAACAAAAATAATTGTGTGAGAGGAAATATATGTTAACAACCAAAAAAAATCATGTATTTAATCCCAGCATGTTAGAATCGAACTAAAAATGTAGACTGGAATATATACCGAAGATAATAAATTTTACTTCGAAACAAAAACACAAAAAACAGATACTGTTGAAATCAATAATCACAGAGGGTATTGCTTCGAACTTTTACGGCTCTAAGAAATCCGAGTATGGAAACCAGAAGATATAGAGAATAATATTAGAAAACTCTAAGTCAACAAACCGTAAAAATACCTTTGAGACCTACGATAATGGCGTGCTCCTCTTCCTCTTCTGTCGCTTTCAAATTACCGGATGAAAAACCCTAACAACAAAAAGATCGAGGGAAAGCTTTGTTAGTTATGGAGAAGCAAATTAAGTAGATATAAAATGGGGGGAATGAGGCGTCTCATTGATAACAACTTTCATCGGACTATTTGAGAAAAAGGATAATGGAGATTACAATGGTTAGAGCCATGTAATGGTTGCTGCCTCTTCAGTTTACAGTAAGGTGTATGATGGAGATAGAGAGGAAGAGGAGGAAGACGTGTATATTGAAACATCCAGTGAAGAAAAGGAGGAAGGCAAGACATACCAGGAGACTAGACTTAGGAGCATCTGAAGAGTCTGGAGGTTAACATTTTGCCAAATGACCAATATAACCCACTCCTAATAAGCACATACATTACATAGAGGGGCTTTTATGTATTTAACTTATTTAACTTATTTAAAAAAATCAAAAATCTGAGAAAAACTCTTGTTGCAATTCCCGAGCTACCAAGACGCCACATCATTATCTTGGGTTTTACTTTAATAGATATATAGATTAATAACGACTCTTACCTGCAGGTAACTTACCGGTTTGTAGGCTAGTGTGCATAATCAAACACTGCAATTCTGATGGGTGTAGAGAAACATATAAAAAACTCAAATTTGGTAAAAGTAAAATAGAAATACCAAAACCTAGCTAGTTATTTTCAAAGATCAAATCAACAAAAGTCGGGACATTTGCAAAAAGGTACCGATGGCATCGTAGAATCAAACGTAATTCTTGATTGCCCATCTCTTCTTCATGTCCATCTACGTTTATACAAATGTAATTCAAAAATCGAACAATGAGCTTCTCGTATTTCCCCACCATTCACAACTTTCTTCCAAGTGACAAACAAATGGGCTGAAAGGTCAAATTCAGCATCTTACGAGGATTGAAGTTAAACAAAAGCTTAAAGATTAATAACAACTTTAAGAACCCCAAGTCTCGAATCTATCGCTATCTCCCTAGTCTTTATTTATCGAATTTAACTTTAAACGGTCAATGGAAGACCCCTAGAAGATGGGTCCAGTATTGCTTGTGATTTAAGTACATCAACTTTTAAATTTTGAATCAAAAATGTAATCACAAAGCGTACAGAACACCCTAATCAAACCCACGATCGGTGAAATTTTTAACAAAATGTAACAAAGATCAGTGTTGAAAATATAAGTAATATTACCAATCTTGACATTTAGTAACTAACTTAATTTATTGCTTACTTTTCTATATTGTACGAGGACTGTTTCTATCAAGTGTTGAAAGATTTGGATGGCGCTGCAATGACTAAAGGCCGAAAGGTTAGCGGAGCTATTGCAGGACTTGGAGGGGGTTTTCAGCAAGGTCTAAAATGCAATTTAAGTTTTGTATAAATAAGAATGTTTTTCTCATTTTAGGGTTTCATATCAGATTGTGCTTTCCTCTCTCATTTTGTATAGCTTAGTCTTCTCTCTCACTAGAAAATTAGGGTTTACAATTTCTTTTGTATGTCTTCAAATCTCTTGAAGATATCATGAGTGTGAGTGTAATGTAGTGAGTATTAAGTACAAATCATTTCTCAGATTTAGGGGGTGTTTGGGAGTGCTTATATTTTTTACTTATGCTTATTTGCTTATGAGGTGAGGAAAAGCAGTTTTTAAAAAGTGTTTGTTAAAAATTGAGGGTAAAAGGTAATTTGGATAGATAAGAAAATAAGGAGAAGTAAATAAGTAGCTATGGAATGACTTATCAAAAACAACTTATTTGTGGTGAGGTGAAGCAAATAAGCACTTTTGATTTTTTCTATCCAAACACTCCAAATAGCTTATTTGCGGTGGGGAGAAGCTATAAGCAAATAAGTCAAAAATATAAGCACTCCCAAACACCCCCTTAATAAATATATTTGGTGTATATGTTCGAAGATGGTATCAGAGCGTCACGATGAGATTTCCGGCGACGAGTTCATCATCGACATCGGTTTCTGGTATGATTCATGCCTCCTCATCTGACTTGTGATTTGTTCTTGTTTGCACGGAATCATATGGATCTTGGTTCTGTAACCTTTGTCCATTGAGTTCAGTCCCTTCTTCTTTTTTGTGAAATCTGAGACGTGTTCAATCTGATTCAGATGAACTCTGGTTGTTTAACCTTTGTTCCTTGATTTCAGTTTTGTTGCTTCTTTTTTTCTCAGATATGTGCGTTTGTTCAAGTTTTTTCTGCATACCTGGGTCGCACATAACTCGGCCTTTTTAGGTTGTGGATCCGTCACTTTAGACTAGGTTCACCGTCTTTTCTGTGTGCGTCACCCTGGATCTGAACTTTGTAGTTCTTGTCCAGGTTATGGTCGCCTTCATTGGCTTCTATCTGGATCTGAACGTTGTAGTTCTTGTCTAGGTTGTGGTCGCCTTCATTTTCTTCTATTCGGTGTGATTCGATCTATCTAGATCTTGTTACATCTTCGTTTTTTGCCTTTGTTCAATCTGACGTTTCCTTTCAGTTTGTTTAGATCTACATTTGTAATCTGATCCTTTTAGATCTGGTTGCTTGTTACGATTAGATCGACTGATGGTTCTAGTTTTGTTTTCTGGATTTATTCTCTTTATATGATATGGTTTTTTAGATCTGGTTGTTTCTGATGAATCTAGGTGTTTGTTTTGGTTAGATCTTTTATTTGTGTGGATCTGCTTTCTTGGATCTGGTTGCATGTGTTGTCGCATGTGTTTTTCCTTTGATTAGATCTGTTGTGTGTATAGATCTGGTTGCATGTGTTGTTGCATGTGTTGTTGCATGTGTTTTTCCTTTGATTAGATCTGTTGTGTGTATAGATCTAGTTTTTTGGATCTGATTACATGTGTTGTTGTATGTAATCTGGTTTTGTAGATCTATTTGTTGTGTTCCTCTTTCCTTTTATCTTTTGTATATCTTCTAACCCCTGCAGATCCACTAATGTGCGTTGATTTGAGGCTGATAAACGCCTGTTACACTGTCCTTGCGGTGGTGTAGGGTGTGGTTTTCTGGTTTAAGTCCCTCCTCTTCGTTGAACTTTTGTTCAGGTTTGTATCTTGTTTTAGTGTGTGTAAGTTCATTAGACCCTAGTTTTACTAAGGTTTGTCTTTTCGATGCGCTCCTTGCCTAAGCTCTCGTTGTAAGTCTTCTCATCTAGTGTGTGTTTCTCTTCCTTCCTTTTTTCTTTTTTGGGTGCCTAAGTGATTGGCTTGACCTACCACCCTAGAGTGGCAATGAATCTTGTCATTTAATCACTTAGGCGTTTCCCTTGTGTGTTTTTTACCTTGTTATCATGGCTGGTGGAGAACCTCACGAAGATCCAGAAACGCAATCATTGATTGCAAAGTTGGATTTTGGTGACCCTCTCTACCTGCATCCCAGTGACACCTCTGGTGTGTCCATCCTCAATACGAAATTAACTGGAACTAAAAATTACAAAGTCTGGTCTTGTGCTATGATATTGGCTTTGGAAACTAAAAACAAACTTGGCTTCGTTGATGGTACTGTTACTTGTCCCACCAACAATGATATTTTAAGTAAACAATGGGACAGATGTAATTCTATTGTGATGTCCTAGATCCTTGGATCTATTTCTGAGGACCTCTTTGTTAGTCAAGTTTTTTCTAGAGTTGCCTCTGATGTTTGGCAAGAATTAAAGGAGACTTATGATAAAATTGATGGGTCGGTTACTTTTAATCTACATCAAAAAATAAATTCTCTCAGTCAGAATCGTAGTTCTGTGTCTGATTATTACCATAAGTTGAATGCTTTGTGGAAACAGTTTGATGCTCTTGTTAAACTTCCTTCATGCCCATGTAATGCATCTCATGAATTCTCTAAAAATAATCAATTACTGAAGTTAATGCAATTTTTAATGGGATTGGATAATGCTTACATGCATAAAAGAAGTAATATTTTGACCACTGACCCTCTTCCTATTGTCAAAACTGCTTTTTCGTTAATATCGCGAGAAGAGTCACATAGAGGTGTGACTCATTCTTCTTCAGACTCTAAAACTCAAAACACTACTTTCTTTAGTAAACCTGTTGAAAACAAGAAAAAGTCTAGGAAACCCCTCTTCTTTGCAAACACTGTGGTGTGACAGGTCACACCATAGAAAGGTGTTTTAAACTAACAGGGTTTCCTAAGGATTTCCAGTTTACTAAAAATAAAACAAATCAGTCTTTTAAGTCTCCTTTAGGAAATGTTGTACTGCTGAAGGAACTGGTAATGGTACTACATCCTCTAACTCTCTTTCAGAAGAGCAAATAAACAAATTATTATCTTTCCTTGATCAGAAGCAAACGGAAGGGATATCTGTCAATATGGCAGGTAGGTTTTGCTCAAATATGGCTAACTTTTCAAATAAAACTTCCCAATCTGCATGGATTATTGATTCTGGTTCAAATCAACACATAAGTTCATCTATATCTCATCTGGAAAATGTTATTGATATATCTGACTTGAATCTAAAAGCCACTCAACCTAATGGGGACAAAGTTAAAATTGATAAAATTGGAAATTATAGGCTGAATAATAATGTTGTGTTGATGGATGTGCTTCTAATACCTGATTTCCATGTTAACTTGCTTTATGTTCATAAAATTGCTAGGGATAGTAAGATTTTTTGCTTTTTTGATGATTATAAATGTTATCTGCTTCAGGATTCTCTTCCAAAGAGAATTGTGGGGACTGGTAGTGAATCTGGAGGCCTGTGCTTCTTTGATCAGGCTTCTAACGGTGAGACTCCCAATTCTAATGTCTCAAATAACAACTCAAATAATTCTGTTTTCTGCTATGTTTCTCGCCGACTTTGGCATAGTATACTAGGGCATCCTGCTGATCAGGCTATTGCTTGTTTGAAAAATCAACTAAAACTTGAACATGACTTAATTACTATTCCCTGTTAGATTTGTCATATGGTAAAACAAACTAGGGATATATTTAAACTTAGTGATCATTCTACTACAAGTCTAGGAGAACTTGTTCATCTAGACTTGTGGGGACCCTATCGTGTTCCCAGCAAAGAAGGATATAGATATTTTTTAACTATTGTAGATGATTTCACTAGATCTGTTTGGGTTTATTTGTTAAAACATAAAGATGAGGTGTTTGATAATGTTGTTGGATTTCATAGTTTGTTGCACACCCAATTTGGCAAACACGTGAAAATCTTCAGAAGTGATAATGGTACTGAGTTTGTTAACAATAAATTAGGTGATTTTTCTAACTCTAAAGGAATAATACATCAAACTACTTGTGTTTACACACCCCAACAAAATGGGGTTGTGGAACGAAAATATAGACATCTTTTAAATGTTGCTAGAGCCTTGATGTTTTAGGGATATACTCCATTAAATATGTGGAATGAGTGTATATTAAATGCTACTTGCCTTATAAATAGAACACCTTCCTCTGTATTAAATGGAAAATGTCCTTTTGAACTTGTGTTTGGCTTTGCTCCCGTTCTTTCACATTTGAGAAATTTTGGTTGTCTTTGTTTTGCTGTTAAGCCAAATAATATTGATAAGTTTGCCTCTCGGACTGAAAAGTGTGTCTTTCTTAGATATTCCAATTCTAAGAAAGGATATAGAATTTATTGTTTGGATACTAACCAAATCATTGTTTCAAGAGATGTAAAATTTAATGAAACAATTTTTCCATTTAAAATGAGAGCAAACAAACAAAGTCATGATTCTAGTAATATTAACTCTTTAAGTTTCTTTGATATTGTTGATACTCAGACTAATGATTTCACTTCTGAATCACCCTATGATGATTCTAGGGATAACTCTCAAAATGAAAATATCAATTCTGTTTCTGAAAATAACAACAATCGTGATCATTTTGGTAGTCAATCAAGAGCAGCCAGTTCAAATGAATCTGGTAATACTAATGGAACAAGTTTCCAAGGAGGAGCTGTCGGATCTGAGGATCATGGTAGTACCTATATGACTGCTAATGATTAGCGTGATGTTGAAAATCAAAATGATGTTCATTTGAGTTTCCCTCCTGAGGGTAATATTGTTGAGCCTAGTACTTCTGTTAGAAAGTCTAGTCGTGTTTCTAACTTGTCAGAAAAATTACTGATTATGTGGTTGAGGGTAAAGTTAAATATGGTTTGGAAAAGGTTGTGAATTATTCTTTTTTGAGTCCTGAAAATTTTTGTTTTGTTACCACTTTAAATAAGTCTGTAGAACCCAATAATTTCTTTGAAGCAAACAAAGATCAAAATTGGGTTTCTGCAATGAATGACGAAATGGAAGCCTCGTATCGTAATAACACTTGGGTTTTAACTGATCTTCTAAATGGAAGAAACTCATTGGTTGCCGGTGGATATATAAAATAAAGTATAAATCCACTGGTGAAATTGAACGATACAAGGCCAGACTTGTGGCTAAAGGATATTCTCAACGTGAGGGACTGGATTATGAGGAAACTTTTTCTCCCGTTGTAATAATGGTGACTGTTAGATGTGTGATTGCTCTAGCAGTTCAAAAAATTGGCCTTTGTGTCAACTTGACGTCAATAATTCTTTTCTATATGGTGATCTTGATGAAGAAGTATACATGAGTTTACCTCCTAGATATTTCTCTGCTAATGATAAACGTGTGTGTAAACTCACTAAGTCTTTATATGGTTTAAAGCAAGCCCCAAGGCAGTGGTATGCCAAGTTGTCATCTTGTTTGCAAGATCATGGGTTCTGTCAAAGCACTAGTGATTATTCTTTATTCACAAAAAATGTTGATTTTGTATTTCTTGTTCTTCTTGTATATGTGGATGACATTGTTTTAACTGGTAATTCTAAGTCAGAAATTGATAAGGTAAAATGTCATTTACAGTCTAGTTTTAAAATCAAAGTTCTTGGTAAACTAAAATTTTTCTTAGGTATAGAAATTTTGAGAACGGAAAAAGGTATTTGTATATCTCAGCGTAAGTATTGTCTTGAGTTACTTAATGATTTTGGATATTTAGGGTGTAAGCCTATTAGTACACCGATGGACATGAATTATATTGTAACTGATTATCTTGGTTCAGATTCAAAAGATCCTCTATTAACAAATTTTTCTGAATATAAAAAAATAATAGGTAGATTAATTTACCTTTTAGCAACTCGTCCTGACATTGCTTTCGTTGTTCATTGTTTGAGTCAATTTATGCATTCTCCGCGTCAATCTCATCTTAAATTGGCTCTTCGTGTCTTGGGGTATTTGAAGTTTTCTCCAGGAAAAGGAGTAAACTTTTCTTCTTCACCTGATTTTAAACTTAGTGCCTTTGTTGATGCCGACTGGGGTAAGTGTCTATCAACTAGGCGCTCTGTTACTGGCTATTGTTTATTCTTAGGGAATTGTATGGTCTCGTGGAGGAGTAAGAAACAGTCAACTGTTTCTCGGTCTTCTGCTGAGTCAGAATATAGGGCTATGGCTTCTGCCTTGTGTGAGATAATTTGGGTTCTTAGCATTCTTGCAGATTTAAAATTGGAAAGTCTTCTTCCTATTGATTTAAACTGTGATAATAAGTCTGTCATACAAATTGCTAACAATCCTGTGTTTCACGAAAGAACCAAACATATAGAAATTGATGTACATCAAGTGAGAAACAAAGTGGTTGTTGGTATGTTAAAAACTATTAAAATTCCATCTTTAGAAAACCCAGCAAATATTTTTACGAAATCTCTTGGTGTAAATCAACATAATTATTTGTGTTCAAAGTTAAATATGTTAGATCTCTTCCAATGTCAAGATTGAGGGAGGGTGTTGAAAATATAAGTAATATTACCAATCTTGACATTTAGTAACTAACTTAATTTTATTGTACGAGGACTGTTTCTGTCAAGTGTTGAAATATTTGGATGGCGCTGCAATGACTAAAGGCAGAAAGGGTAGCGGAGCTATTGCAGGACTTGGAGGGGTTTTTCAGCAAGGTCTAAAATGCAATTTAAGTTTTGTATAAATAAGAATGTTTCTCTCATTTTGTATAGCTTAGTCTTCTCTCTCACTAGAAAATTAGGGTTTACAGTTTCTTTTGTATGTCTTCAAATCTCTTGAAGATATCATGAGTGTGAGTGTGATGTAGTGAGTTTTCTGTTGTAAGTACAAATCATTTCTCAGATTTAATAAATATATTTGGTTTATATGTTCGAAGAATCAGCAAGAATATAGATGAACAAATGCAGCCAACACCCAATAAGATAACAGATGAACAGATGCAGCTAACACCCGATAAGTCAAATAGAAATTGAAAGCAGTAAAAGAAAATAGCATCAATGCAACCCCATTCTACTGCATTCCCATTTTCATCTTCATTTTCATTCCTTAAAATAAACCACACGCACCCTTATTTATAATTGGGGTTTACATTTAACTCTAAAATTTCTTCATCTTCACCAATTACGTCGTTCATTCTTCCTTTCCATCTCTCGGTGCCTAAATTTCTATTGTGAGGCCGCCAGATTTCTAGTTCTTCCTTCTCCATCTCTATCTCCATCTTCATCTACGGGTACGCCCTTTGTTTTTGTTCTCTCTGGCTACAGACTGGGATTTACAACATATGTTTTTTTGGTAATTTGACATGATTACGCTTTAGGTTTAGTAAACTTTTCATCTCCTTCCTCCGCAATTGAGGTGTTTTATAAGTTGTTCATCTTCTTTCCATTTTTGGGTTCTTTTTTATAAGCTTTTGTCTTCCTCTAATTTATGTTATTTGGCCTACGGATCAAGGGTTCCATCATGGGGGTACTATTGGCCTGCTTCATTTACGGGTTAACCTTCAAGTCTTCGACCATCCATCTTCTCCATTTAAGTTACTTAGCCTCCAACTATCTATCTGCTCAGGCTCAGGTGCGAATTCATCCTCCTTTTTTCACTCCAACTTTTGTAATCCCAATTTGTTTTGATCTTCAGGTTTTGTACTTAGGACTGGAGTGGAGTTGCATCAAAAAGTCTTTAAAAAACCTTTTAGCCTTGAATTTCAGGTAATTTATATTTGTCTTGATTTTGTGTTTTTAGTTGGATCATGAATAGGTTTTATAATTTTAGATCAATATGAGTTGGGTGTTTTTGTTTGTGCTAATGAATTAACAGTTATTTAGTGTACATATAAACTTAATTACATCAAATAATCCGTTATGAGTTGGGTTATATATATATATATATATATATATATATATGTGTGTGTGTGTGTGTGTGTGTGTATGTGTGTGTGTGTGTGTGTGTGTGTGGAGATGTTCAAATGAGAAGTGCTAAATATATGAGAAGTAAAAAAGTGATCTTAGCCATTCATTCGGTCAAGATCGACGGCTTTGACCGAGAAGCAACAGATAATTCCTCGTGTGGTCTGCACGTGGTCTGCACAAGATAGAGGGGTAGTTTCGTAAAAATACGTGGGACGAGTTAATATATGAATCTGTGTGATTCACATATGAACTATACGTTCATATATGATCCTTTGTAATTCACATATGAACTCTTTTTTAACTAATTCATATATGAACCTTTGTGATTCATATATGAACCTTTGTGATTCATATATGAATCATTAATTAGTTCATATAAGAATTAGTTAAAAAAAGTTCATATATGAATCACAAAGGTACATATATGAATCAGTTAATTGGTTCAACTGATTCATATATGAACCTACAGTTAATTAGTTTCATATATGAAACACGAAGGTTCATATATGAATCACAAAGGCTCATATATGAATCAGTTAATTGGTTCACTGATTCATATATGAACCTACAGTTAATTAGTTTCATATATGAAACACAAAAGTTCATATATGAATCACAAAGGTTCATATATGAATTACTTAAAAAGAGTTCATATGTGAATTACATGGTTCATATATGAACAGATAGTTCATATGTGAATCACACAGGTTCATATATGAACTCGTCCCGTGTTTTTGTAAAAGTTACGAAACTGCTCTTCTATTTTTGGATCAACCGCAACTTTTGACCAATTAAAGTCGATCTTGACCGAATAAATGGCCAAGATCACTTCTCTACTTCTCATATATTTAACACTTCTCATTTGAACCTAAGGCTATATATATATATATATATTACTTTTGTAGTTTTCATTAACATTTAACAAGTCCGTGACCAATTAATAAGCATTTGAAATGCAATATGTATTAGCATAAACATGATTTTAATGTCTCATAAATCAATTAAATCCATCCACTTTAATTACGACCATGATCGAATAACAACACCTATTAATCTTATTAATCTCTCTCTGGTATGCTACTGAATGATCACAATTAGATCAATCACTTTGTCTAATGAATCGTTATCAGATTATAAAGATAAGCTAACATCATGAAACTTTACATTTGATGGAAAAACGGAACATTTAGCTTCCAATACGAGAGAGAAACTACCCACAGAAATTAGGAATGCACAAAAGTATGTCGTTAGTCAAAAATCCAAATGATATGATAAGAAAAATCAAAATAAACATACATGTTACTAAGTGTATAGGCTTGTGTGTTGTATATGGGCCTTGGTGTAACACCCCGAAATTTCCATAGTCATTGTACTTTTATTTTTTTGAAAGAATGTTTAAAATAATGGAAGTATTATTTTAAACGGAATGACGGAAGGATTGAAAGGTGTATTTAATTGGTATGTTATAATTGATGTGGTAGGGTTGTTATTAAAATTGGTCATACTTTTAGGGTAACTCGTAAAAAAGGGAACTTGAGGTGGTTTTATGACAATCTTGGAAGATTGAGGTATAAGTCATGAGAACCACCCATTTCAAGAAATATCTTATTTTGGAAAGTTTGAAGGCGGTTCAGGGATGAAGAAGTGTCGAGTTCTAATCCTTCTATCGGTAAGGAATTCCACTTTGGTTTTCAGTAAATTACTTAAGAATGGATGTTCATAAGCCCAAATTGGTATGATTAGGTTACTGAATCCTTGGAGAAACAAGTTTGAAGTTGTTATTGTGGGCTGAATCGATTTGCAGAAGACTTGAAATCAAGTTTGTTCCAGGTGAGTTCATCCTTTTTAAAATCAATGGTTTCATTTAAATTAAGCAGTAAGATGTTAGTATTGAATGTATTGGAGATGAATGGGTACTTGCAAAATAAGATGGATGGAACAAATATCGATTTGGGTTGGATTTTGGTGTGCAGGTCGAATGTATCCGGGTAAGTTTGTAGTGTCCGGTAAAAGTGTTAAGGGTGAAATCATTCGGTAAGCACATAGTTTCCGGATAAATAGTTACCGGATGGTATCCGGATTACTTTGATTTCCGGATGCCATCCAGATTGTATGTGTTTTCGGATTCTGATGGTTTCCGGATAAAAGTATCGGATTGGTACCGGATACCGGAATGTACCGGATTCCGGATAATAGTCCGGATTTGGCCTTTCCAGATGAATTTTCCGGATAGTTTCGGATTTGGGTTCCGGATAAAGGATTTTTCGGATATAGTTTTCGGATTGATTTTCGGATATAGTTGATGGAAATTGGGGGATTTGATCTAGTCGTAGGTATGGATTGGTTGACAATCAATCAGGTAGAAATTCCTTGTGCCAAGAAATTAATTCGGATTCCTATGCTTGATAATGATGATGTATTCATCTTCGGGGAAAAGAGAAAAGGGGAAGTTCCGCTAATTTCTGTTGCCAATGCGCGTAAATGTCTGGTAAAAGGATGTTCATCCTATTTAGCATATGTTCTGGATGCTAAGACAGAAAAGAAGCGAGTGGAAGACATAAGGGTAGTACGTGAATTCCCAGATGTATTCCCTGACGATCTTCCAGGTTTACTGCCAGAACGACAAGTAGAGTTTTGAATTGATCTTGTCCCTGGAGCGGCACCGATAGCGCGTGCACCGTACCGTTTAGCGCCAGCTAAAATGAATGAGACGATGTCTCAACTACAAGAACTGCTCGACAAGGGATTTGTAAGGCCAAGTTCTTCACCTTGGGGAGCTCCGGTATTATCTGTCAAGAAAAAGGATGGCACTATGAGAATGTGCATCGACTATACGGAGCTGAATAAGGTGACTATTAAGAATAAGTATCTGCTTCCAAGGATTGATGATTTGTTTGATCAACTCCAAGGTGCAGGATGCTTTTCAAAGATCGATCTGAGGTCGGGCTATCATCAAGTACGAGTAAGGGATGAAGATGCTCTCAAGACGGCGTTTAGAATGAGGTATGGGCATTATGAATTTCTTGTGATGCCATTTGGGTGACGAACGCTCCACCTGTGTTCATGGATTTGATGAACAGAGTGTGTCGGCCATTTTTAGACAAGTCTGTCATCGTGTTCATTGACGACATACTTGTTTATTCAAATAATGAAGTTGAACGTGAATGTCATCTTCGTGAAGTCTTAAATGTTCTGAGGAAGGAGAAATTGTACGCAAAATTCTCCAAGTGTGAATTTTGGTTAAAAGAAGTACAATTTCTTGGTCATGTGATTACTTCGCAAGGGGTCAAAGTAGATCCGGCAAAGGTAGAAGCAATGACAAACTGGGAAACACCAAAGAGTGCATCAGAGATAAGGAGTTTCTTGGGTCTGGCAGGTTATTATTGGAAGTTTATAAAAGATTTCTCAAAGATCGCTTCTGCCTTGACTATCCTAACTCGAAAGAATGTGAAGTTTGTATGGACTGAAAAGCAAGAGTCAGCTTTCAGGACATTACAAAAGAAGTTGTGTGAAGCCCCTATTCTTGCACTACCGGAAGGAACAGAAGATTTAGTCGTATATAGTGATGCGTCAAAGATGGGTTTGGGGTGTATGTTGATGCAACGCGGCAAGGTGATTGCTTATGCATCAAGACAACTCAAAGAGCATGAGAAGAATTACCCTACCCATGACTTAGAACTTGCAGCGGTAGTGTTTGCATTGAAATTGTGGAGACATTATCTGTATCGAACGAAGTGCACTCTCTTCACTGATCATAAGAGCTTGAAGCATGTCTTTGATCAAAAAGAGTTGAACATGAGGAAACGGCGTTGGTTAGAACTACTTAAAGACTATGATTGTGAGTTGCATTACCATCCCAGTAAAGTAAATGTTGTGGTTGATGCTTTAAGTAAAAAGGAATATAGTGGGTGCTTGAAACCAACTAACGCCAGAATTGATGTGACGTCGAGTCTGATTGAAAGAATAAAAGCGGCATAAGCGGAAGCCTTATTGGAAGAAAATCTGAAAGAGGAAGTCATGATCAAACAACGTTTTCAACTAACTGAAGATAGTCGTGGGGTCAAATTGTCCCAAGGCCGCGTTTAGGTGCCAAAGGTGGGAGGAAATCGAGAGTTAATTCTCGAAGACGCCCACAAGTCTAAGTATTTTATAGATCCTGGAAGTACTAAGATGTATATGGATCTGAAGCTACATTATTGGTGGCCAGCTATGAAGTTAGATGTGGCACAATGTGTAGAAAAGTGTGTGACGTGTTCGTTAGTGAAGGCTGAACATCAAAGGCCCTACGGAAGTCTACAATCTTTAGAGATTCCTGAATGGAATTGGGATAAGATTACCAAGGATTTTGTGACTAAGTTACCGAGAACGTTAAAGGGTAACGATACCATATGGGTAATCGTGGATCGGTTGACCAAAAGTGCTCACTTCTTAGCAATGAAAGAAGCTTCACCAATTGATAAGTTAGCCAAGCTTTATATTGATGAAGTGGTGTCAAGACATGGTATACTTGTGTCTATAGTTTCGGACTGTGACACCCGATTTACTTTAAGGTTTTGGCAGTCACTACAAGAAGAATTGGGCATGAGATTAAATTTGAGCACTGCATACCATCCACAAACGGACGGGCAAAGTGAAAGAACCATTCAGACTTTGGAAGATATGCTCAGGTCTTGTGTGATAGACTTTTGAGGTAACTGGGATACGTATATACCTTTAGTGGAGTTTGCGTATAACAATAGTTATCATTCCAGTAATGGAAGAGCACCTTTTGAAGCCTTGTATGGACGGAAATGTAGAACTCCAGTATGTTGGTTAGAAGCTGGAGAAAAACAATTTGCTGCTCCTGAAATCGTACAACAAATGGCCGATAAAGTGAAAGAGATTCGGAAACACATGAAGGCGGCTCAAGACTGACAAAAGAGTTACGCCGATCCGAAAAGAAGGCCGAAAGAATTCCAAGTTAGGGAGCGTGTGATGCTTAAAGTATCCCTGTGGAAAGGTGTGATAAGGTTTGGAAAACATGGAAAGTTGAGTCCTCATTTTCTTGGACTTTTCATTATAACTAAGAGAGTTGGACTTCAAGCTTATCAGTTGGATCTTCCACCTGAATTGGAAGGAATCCACAATACCTTTCATGTCTGTTATCTTCGGAAATGTTTAGCCGAAGAAGAAAATGTTATACCACTTTCTGAAATAAGAGTGGATGAGAAGAGTCGTTACATGGAGGAACCATAAGCAATTTTAGAAAGGACGAGTAAGAAGTTACGACGTAAGGAAGTGGTTATGGTGAAAGTACATTCGAAACATCATAGAGGTGCTAACGTGACATGGGAAACTGAAGAGGATATGAAGAATAGATATCCTCAGCTATTTACCTAACTTTGATTTTGGGGACGAAATCATTTTCAAGTTGGGGAGATTTGTAACACCCCGAAATTTCCATAGTCATTGTACTTTTATTTTTTTGAAAGAATGTTTAAAATAATGGAAGTATTATTTTAAACGGGATGATGGACGGATTGAAAGGTGTATTTAATCGGTATGTTATAATTGATGTGGTGGGGTTGTTATTAAAATTGGTAATACTTTTAGGGTAACTTGTGAAAAAGGGAACTTGAGGTGGTTTTATGCCAATCTTGGAAGATTGAGGTATAAGTCATGAGAACCACCCATTTCAAGAAATATCTTATTTTGGAAAGTTTGAAGGCGGTCCAGGGCTAAAGAAGAGTCGAGTTCTAATCCTTCTATCGGTAAGGAATTCCACTTTGGTTTTCAGTAAATTACTTAAGAATGGATGTTCATAAGCCCAAATTGGTATGATTAGGTTACCGAATCCTTGGAGAAACAAGTTTGAAGTTGTTATTGTGGGCTGAATCGATTTGCAGAAGACTTGAAATCAAGTTTGTTCCAGGTGAGTTCATCCTTCTTAAAATCAATGGTTTCATTTAAATTAAGCAGTAAGATGTTAGTATTGAATGTATTGGAGATGAATGGGTACTTGCAAAATAAGATGGATGGAACAGATATCGATTTGGGTTGGATTTTGGTGTGCAGATCGAATGTATCCGGGTAAGTCTGTAGTGTCCGGTTAATTTTATATCATTAGTGTCCGGTAAAAGTGTTAAAGGTGAAATCATCCGGTAAGCACATAGTTTCCGGATAAATAGTTATCGGATGGTATCCGGATTACTTTAGTTTCCGGATGCTATCCGGATTGTATGTATTTCCGGATTCTGATGGTTTCCGGATAAAAGTATCGGATTGGTATCGGATACCGGAATGTACCGGATACCGAAATGTACCGGATTCCGGATAATAGTATGGATTTGGCCTTTCCGAATGAGTTTTCCGGATAGTTCCGGATTTGGGTTCCGGATAAGGGATTTTCCAGATATAGTTTTCGGATTAATTTTCGGATATAGCGGAACTCCCGTGCTAAGTCACCGAAGAGGGACAATTGAGAATAAGGGTATGATAGATCATTTGGGATTCTTAGCTATGAGAATATGATATGAAATGTTTTGTGCATTCGAGTAAATATGCACATATGCTAGTAAGTGTAATGGATCCATAGGCACTGGCATTATGTGAAACGCGGAATAGGCATAAAGTAATTTGTAATTCCCGTTGACCTGAAATGAGGAATAGGCATAATGTAAATTGTAATTCCTATTTCGTAAGGTGATGTGAAATAAGGAATAGGCATAATGTAAATTGTAATTCCTATTTCGTAAAGTGATGTGAAATAAGGAATAGGCATAAAGTAAACTGTGATTCCTATTTCATAGTGTGACGTGAAACGTGGAATAGGCATAAAGTAAATTGTAATTCCCGTTGACGTGGAAATGAGGAATAGGCATAAAGTAAATTGTAATTCCCATTTCGTATTATGATGAGAAATCTAGGAATAAGCGCGAGTTAATCGTAATTCCTGATTTCCATGGGAAGGTAAAAGAGAGGCATAAAGTAAATTGTAATCTCTACTTCTACTCCAAGAAATAGGCATAAAGTAAATTGTAATTTCTTGGACATGAGCAATGATCTAGAATCTGTGATGATTTGTAGTCGGCTCTTGTTAGGATCAATTTATGTTGATTAGAAATTAAAGGGTTTGTTTTGTAATTCTTTAATTTGAGCCTAGTTAATGAACGGGTCGTGGGCTTGTTAACCACGGGTCCGCCATATATAATGTTTGCTTAGCCTTAGAAAATAGGCTAGTTGTTCATTTGCTTTCATTATTCATTATTGTATTTCTCTCTGATTGAAAGCAATATATGGATGACCAGTTGAAATCATAAACTCTATATTCATATATGTTGATTTCATTGTTCGTTGCACGGATCTGAGACTCACAGCTCTCGAACGTGATAATATGACTTACTGAGTGTTTGTCATATTCATGGAATCGGGTATATTCCCGTCATCGCAAGATGTTTATATGTACGGTTAGAAAGGTGGCAAAATCGATTTGGGTAGTGTTATTTTTGAGTTTGTTTGTGTTTCTAATCATCCAGGAACGTTTTTTAGCAACCCTAGTCGATTCCCAATCGATTTGAAACCCACAGCCGTCCTTTCCGGATAACAGCCGCCCTTTCCGGATAGCAGCAGCTCTTTCCAGACGTTTGTGTTCATTTTTCCGGGTAAGTCAAGCATTCCGGGTAAGTCATATTTTCTTAATCTTTCCGGGTGAATCTGGTCCGAAAACTCAAAGTTTCCAGTACAAATCATCCGGTAACTATTTCATTCGGTAAGTGTTTTATCCGGAAAGTATCTCATCCGGGACGTTCATCATCCGGATATTCATCTCACCCGGTAAGTATTACTTTAGTTATATCATCCGGACACTATTTTTTCGGTAACCTCTTGTTTTTCGAAACAGTAGTTTATCTGGATTGTTTGTTTTATCCGGATACTTTGGTGATCTTGACTTGTTTTCAACTAATCTGATCCGGACACTTCCAGATCAGACGTCTTATTTGGATTCCTATCCAGTAAGTTCATTCCTAGTTCATATCAGTCGTAGAACTTGCGTTAGGATACCACTCTTAATGCCTTGCGTTAGGTTTACACTTTGAATCAATCAATTCGTCTGACGATCACTCTGTTGCAACCAAAGATGTCTTCGCACGACGCTCTTGCAATAGGCACCGACTCCAAACCACCTTGCCTCTATCAAGGTGAGTACAGCCAATGGAGAGACAGATTTAAAATCTTCATCGAGTCGAAGGACAACTTTGAGTACATTTGGCGAGCATTAGAAAATGGGCCAATTCCTCAACCAATGATGACCGTTCCACCAGCTCAAGAAGGTGGTGACTCTAACACCGTGCCAAAGACTCTCTCCGATATGACCGACGATGAAAAGGGCATGCTTAAGAGAGAAAAGCATGCCAAACGGTATCTTGTTCAAGCTATCCCCAACACGATCTATAATGCAATCGACAGCTACAAAGATACAACGAAGGGTATGTGGGATCAAGTGGAGAAGATGATGCGTGGAAGCAGAGTTAGAAATCAATTGAAGATCAATAGCGCCATCACCAAGTTCGATGGATTCAAACAACGTACCGGCGAATCTCTCTCCGATACCTATGAACGTTTTTGTCTCGTTCTCAAAGAACTTAACAAAAACCACATCACTCGCTCCAACACGGAAAACGCGCTCAAGTTCCTCAACAACCTGTTGCCAGAATGGAAGACATTTGCATCTCATGTCAAGCACAACAACTTGATAGAGACAGTTAGCATTCACGAACTCTATGAGACGCTTCTTCAAGATGAAGATGAGGTAATGGAACTCCTGAATGAGAAGAAGACTTCTTCCAAACCAGCCGCTGATCCTATAGCACTTATGTCCTCCAAACAAGGGAAATCTTCAAGACGTCACTCAAAACGTGCTCAAAAGCAAATCTCCTCTGAATCAGAACATGAAAAAAAGGAAGACAGTAGTTCTGATGAAGTATCTGATTTCAAGAAAGCGAAAGCCCTTCTTTCCAAATCTTTTCAACAACAAATGTTCTACAAGAAGCCATCGTCCAATAATCAGCGCTACTCCACCTCCTCCAACAAGCGCCACGATTATAAGGATAGGTATGAAGGAAAGAAGAAAGCCGATGAGCAAGATCAGTCTGAAAAGAAGGAAAAGTCAGTTAAAGATGACCGAAAGAAGAAAGATGAACCCGTAACTTGCTACAATTGCGGGAAACTTGGTCACTTTGCGAAAGATTGCCGCCAGCCTACTGTAAAGAACTCTCACTACTACAAGGCGAAGCTCGTATTGGCTGAGCAGAAGGAAGCTGGAGAAGCCATGTTTGTTGAAAATGAATACTGGTTGGGAAAATCTGATGATGAAAGCGATTCTGAGGGTGCAAATGCCTTCATGGGATATCACTCTCCAGCCGATGAAGAAAAGGCAACGTCAAGTCAGGTATGTGATTCTAACCAACAAGATTTCATTAATCAAATGCAATCACTTGTTGAACAGGCAAATTCCTTTAAGGCCACCTCAAAAGAACAAAAGCTTCAGATTAGATCTCTAACCAAAAAGCTAGATGTTCAAACGAGAATAACAGAAAAGTATAAGTCTGAAAATGCTAATTTAAAAGACAAATGCAAAAATCTTTCAATAGCACCTAAGGACTTAAGGGCCAACTTATCTGAACTTCAGTCTCAGTTTGATCAGTGTCTGAATGAGAAAGCAGAAATTGTTTATCAATGTTCTGCTCTTCAAATTTAGCACAAGGAGTTTGTTAATAAAATCACCGATCTTGAAACAAAACTCCACAAAAAGAGGTCAAACTGATCAAACCATCTTTATGAATAAACCCAAGGAGTTCACGTACTTTAACAAAGAATGGGGAATCGGATACGATAACCCACACTATTTGAAAAAGGATATCTACAATACACCTACCATGTATGACTTTGGATGTCTTGGTTTAGACAAGAAATACCCGGAATATGCCATACAATGGACTGGTCCTCTTGAACCTGAAAAGGAAGAGGAAACCGAGGAATACAAGCGAGCACACACGTCCAAAATACAACTTCCATTTTGTTATGAACCTTTAAATTATTCTTATCAAAAGAACAAGAAGTATCTCTCGAATGACTACTTCGACTGCTACAAGGTTGCAAAGCCCAAGGATTCTTCCAAAAAGGATGAGGTCCAAGCAACCGCAACCAAGACTGAGACGGACGAGTTCAAACTCTATGTTCCCCCTCTCATCTTGGAAGCAAAGATAGTCGAGTTAGAGGAGTCACTCGAGAAAGAAAGGTCGGTTTTTCAAATGGAAAAGCAAGAGTTAATTGCAAAACTTGAGAATCTACAACCGTTCAAAACCGAAGTTGTGTCTGATGAAGGACAGGAAATCCTTCGGGGAGAAATCACCAAACTCACATCAAAACTGGTTGTCCTGGAAACAGATGCGATGCAAGAGTATACGAGAAATAGTAATCTCCAAGAGCGGATTGACCAACTCCAATCTGAAAAGCAGATTTCACCCGAACTTTCCTCAAGTTCATCTGATACATCTTTGTGCAAAGCTTTCATAGGCAATATGTCTATTTCACAAGACGGTCAAGATTCTCAAGACGAGAGTGTTTTAAGGAATTTGAACTCTGATTTTTTCTTAGCTTCCGCACCAAGTTCCCCAAAGCACACAAGCACAAAGTGTTCCTCGCCTTCCTCAACTGATCCAAGTCCTGTAATTCCAGATGTTGATTTTTCTGAATATATGAACTCCGAAGGCAATTCTAATGAAGAGTTTGAGTCGTTCCCCTTCGACAAACCTCTTCTGAGTCATACTGATTTTTTGTCACCAGTAGTAAATCGACTGGTCAATTTTCTAAAAGTTGATAGTTCTCAATCAAAGACTCCGGCTGTGATTAAGATTTCCAAAAATGCTTCAAATTCTCAAAAACGATCACAGCCGAAGCAAAAGACCGGTCAACCACCTGCTAAAATTCCTATTTCCTCAAAGGTCACTGACTGCACTGTCCCTGTTGTTTCGGATAAAGTCGGTCGCGCTAAACAAATAAAACCAAAGTGGCCAGCCAAGGAATCTGTCGAGGATGCTGCATCAAAGTCTTTCAATATTGTGTTTTTCCCTAGAATGAACAAAAACGATTGTGCTTGGAATCATAGGAATGATTTTGTTAAAAGAGATGTAAATTTTCCGATGAAAATCTATTCCACTCAGCAATTGATTCAATTGTCACATGATTGTTTGTGTTGTTCTAGTTGTGGCTGGAATGACTTTGATGATATCAATAACAATGATTGGTTTGGGTCATATCATATATATAATCCTACACCCAAGCACAGACCCCGTAAAAACAAAAAGAAGTCTAAATCTAAACGGGGTCCCCAATCAGAGGTTAAGCCAAAGTAGGAGAGGAAACCTAATTCAAAACGGGTTCCTCCTACTAAGGTTAAACCTACACCCAAGAGGCAACCTGCGTCAAAACAGGTTCCTCTGAAAGGTGTCTCATCTAATCCTCCGGGACCCATGCAAATATCGGTACCCAAAATCCGCTAAACTTGTTTTGCAGGACGGTCATGTGTGGTTCTTAGACACTGGATGCTCCACACACATGACCGGAAGGAGGGAGCTGCTCACGATCTACAAGGAACAATATTGCGAAGACGTGAGGTTTGTCTATACCTGTGTTTTCACGAGCTGCTCGTGTATTTAGGGGGAGCATGATCAGCTATCAGGTATGTTACTCTACTGTTAAGGGGGAGCGTCACACATAATTTTTTTTAATGCTGAAAAGTTTTTTTGTGTGTGGATACTCCCGTGTGCACTTCACTCTATGCGCACATTCTGAGGGGGAGCATGTCATATGATGCTCATCATTTGAGGGGGAGCGACACAGCTTTTCTTTAACTGCCTAAAAGTTTTTTGTGTGTCGGACTCTCCATTGCAATATTTGAGGGGGAGCAAAGCCATCCCTATGCTCAGCTTGAGGGGGAGCGAGAGAAAGTTTTGCCCAATTCCTAAGGTACTTTTTTTGAAAAAGTGAGAAATATTTTTGTCAAAGTGTCCGGATGGTTATCCGGGTGGAACTAGGTGTCCGGACCCCTATTTGTCCGGTAACTATAGTCATCCGGTAAGTTCTGTAATTCATCATCTTTTTCGGACACCCCTGTGTTTAATCAGTCCAGTACCTGTTTTCCTACTGCCAGTCCTCAGTCTGTCTCAGATTGATCCATTTACAGCAAAGGTACGCACCGGAACTTGTTTATCCGTCTTGTTTACTAACTTTGGGTCTTTCACAGATATTCCATGGCGGATCAACAACCTCAACAACATCCGAGGGGAAGCGTCACACTGTTTTTCTTCAAAGTCTAAATGTTTTTTTTCCTTGTGTTGATGTCTCCCAAGTAAATGACACTCTCACTCCGAGGGGGAGCAAGTCAATCCCCATGTATGTTTTGAGGGGGAGCAGGATAATATATGTGCTATGCATATGCCTGAAGCCCTACCTGTGATAGCATATAGACGAGAGTTAGGGAATCCCATGATCCAGCCAGCGCAGGAGGGACCTTCCCCGGGACATAGAACATGTGAGAAGGAGGGAGTTAAGGTCTAAAGGGAACCAAGAAAGATTGAGCCGTAAAGATAACGAGGCTCCTAAACGAACCCAGCCACGTGTCACCCGGGTAGCCACATCTACTATCCCGTCTCATTTGTTGGGACAAGGTATTGAAGAAGCCTCCGTGGAACCAGCGGAGCAATTGCACAACCCCCTTATCCACTCATCCGTATCTCAAAAGACGGATGTTTCAGTCTCTCACGGGGATGAAGCACAACTTCCACCGGTCTCTCACTCAGAGAGTACTGGTGTTGAAATAAAAGACCAGCAACCCCCGGTCTCGACTTCATTTCGTGCACCATCGAGTCTAGACCCATTTGAAATTGAAGATTCTTTGGCTAGGACACTTGATGAGGAACACCAAATCGAGACTTTTCGTGACTCGATCGGAACGTCTGTAGTGTCTCCGTCAGGCGGAACACGAGGATCGGACGGAAATCCTACCACAGCTACCCCTGTGCCAATTGTGAACGTAGGTGGCTCTGCCTCTAAGGTAGATGCTTCAACGAGCAATCTACGTGATCCCGGAGTTACTTTACCCGACTTTGTGTCACAAGGGTCCCTCGACAGCACCCTTAAGGATGCCCGCGAGGCAATGGAGCTGCACATCGCTGCCGAGCTCAACAAAATTAAGAGCTTAGTCAAAGGTAAAGAGAAGATCGTCGAAGCTGAAACCGCACCTACACCTCCACCGGCTCCTGCTCAGCCTACCTATTCGGTGGACACCCTCAAGACGATGCTTCTAGCCCAGCTGCTCCAACAATCAGAAACAGATGCCTCTACCGAAGCAGACCTGCTATCCGTTCTGAAATCACAGGTCACTGCTCCTTCATCATCCATTACCACTCATTTGGATACCCTTGACTCGACTCTCAAGGACTTCAAACAAGCGCTCACAACGCTGTCCGAGAGAGTCAGTTCACTCGAAGATACCTGCAAGAGTCAAGCAGGCGGTCTAAAGTGCAAGCACGATGACCAAGATGATCCTGATCACTGTGAGGGGGAGAAACGATAAAGATTAACCGAGACCGCCCTGATCCTCACTGAAACTCCAACTGTGGTTCAACAGGAACCTTCAACTGCGGCTACTACAATAGAAGCACCCGAAGTCGAGTTACCTTTAGCCGAGATGGTAATTGACATGGATATCTCGGATGATGAAGACCCGATGGTTGAAAAACCTGAGGGAACAGAACAGGAACTGGTTACTTTTGACACATCAGTTGAGTCTACAATAAACATGATAGATCCAGACTGCGAGACCAACCCGGAGACCGAAGATGCATGGTATGAAAAAGCCGTCAGTGCCGTAAATCTGCAGGTTAATTTGGTATTTCCTACTGATGAAGATGACAACGTAGATTACGACCAGTTTCTGCTCCAGAATTTATATGGTACTCCCGTTCACTCTGTTCAACCCGCTGAAACTTCAACAAGACCCGAAACCTCAACTGTCGATATTCCAACATCTCCTCTTCAACCGACAGCTTCAGATCTTCCTCCCCCTCCTCAGCAACAAATCCGTTGGGAGAAGATTATGGTACTTATCCCTCACCTGGAGGAATCTATGAAGAAGTTGTTCGTCCACAAGCTTCGCCCAATCGAGCCGACCTTCTGCCTTGGTATTTACAGTTCCAACCCCGAATACCAACGCCGGTACATAGAAGCAATGAAGTGGTGTCTGCCAGTTAGCCAAGTCCGAACCAAGCATAAGATCACCGAAGTGCTCAACATCCAGTCAGGCCGCATCATGAAAGTTGTTTATCCAGTATTCACCGTCAGACGCGAAGACGGAAATGAATGGAAATTTTCTGAAGCCGACTTCCAGCACCTTCAACCGTTCGACTTCCTGGCAATACTGAAAGACATTCGTACAAGAACTCTCCGACCGCTTCAAGTAACAAAGGCGCTCGAAGCTGTTCGTCGATTCCTGGTCCGCACAATCATGATGTCTTATCTCACGGACTTCCAAATGGCAATCGAGAACAGGGCAAAGATGGTAAATCTGATCAAACCGAATCTGAAAACTCCTGAGTTGAAGATGTATCCCGAGAACGAACTGCTTCTGCAACCTGAATTTGGGATAGTCTTCATCAACGGACGAAATGAAAAGAAATTTATGCGATTCATTCAGGTAGATAGATTCTGCGACGGCACGCTCCTCAAAGTAAGAAATGCTCTTCGAAACATCATCAAGCACGAATCAGAAAATCCAACACTTTCATACGTTCCGAATCCGAATGAAACAACTGCTCGGAATGCCTTGGAAGTGATCAAAGAACGCATTGATTATCGTCGTGCCATCTGAATGTTCGAGGTACACTTTGCGCTGCGAAAAAGATATGTTTCCAACTGGCGCGAACTCGAACTTCAAATCAAAGGGGGAGATTGTTAGTGTCAATTTATGTTGATTAGAAGTTAAAGGGTTTGTTTTGTAATTCTTTAATTTGAGCCTAGTTAGTGAACGGGCCGTTGGCTTGTTAACCACGGGCCCGCCATATATAATGTTTGCTTAGCCTTAGAAAATAGGCTAGTTGTTCATTTGCTTTAATTATTCATTATTGTAATTCTCTCTGATTGAAAGCAATATATGGATGACCAGTTGAAATCATAAACTCTATATTCATATATGTTGATTTCATTGTTCGTTGCACGGATCTGAGACTCACAACTCTCGAACGTGATAATATGACTTACTGAGTGTTTGTCATATTCATAGAATCGGGTATATTCCCGTCATCGCAAGATGTTTATATGTACGGTAAGAAAGGTGGCCAAACAAGTTTGTTTATACGCTTTGTTTACATTGGTTTCCAAAGCTTATAAAGTTTTAATTTTAAATTGGATGTTCTCACTAGGCGTAAGCCTAATCGTTTAAAATTAAATTTTCTTACCAGGTATGAGCTCGGGGATGTAATAGCGGGATGAGGGACGAGTGATTCTGATACTCAACTTTTGGGTGATGAATGGAGAAGTTAATATATACGAGGATGTTTTGGTGAATGGTCTAAACAACTAGTATAATCTAATCTTAATGTTTAGGATTAGATTAGCAAGTTGTTTAACTTCAAATTGTATATATGAACTCTTTTGGCTAATTCTCCATTTATGTATGAAAGTTGGATGAAATTATGGTTAACTTTGTGGAATTTTAAGGTTTAAATTTGTCCTGGTTTTTGGACGTTTCACTTGGCCCATCGTCTGTATAATTTATATTGTACTTTGCTTTAAAACTAATCAAGAAATCATATTGATTTACATGGTATCAGAGCGTTTCCTTCTTTGACCAAATCTTCCAACAGCGGTGAACACAACAGTATTCTTGGCCCAGCACCATCCGATAAAGCTTATGGCATCACAAACATCAAAACTCACATTCCTCTTATTCTTGACCTTGATCGACTCAACTACAATTCATGGAGAGAGTTATTCATAACCCACTGCATTGGTTTTGATGTTCTCGATCACATTGACGAGACCTATGATAACCCCACAACCCAACCAAACGACCCGCACTGGAAGAAAATTGACTCGATTGTCAAACTGTGGATATACGGAACCATCACACAATCGCTGCTGCAAATGGTTCTCAAGAAAGACTCATTGGCTCATCAAGTATGGGTAAGTCTCGAAACCCTTTTTCGTGACAACAAAGACGCTAAGGCAATTCAACTTGACAATGAATTGCGTAACATATCCATGGGCGACTTATCAGTCACCGATTATTGTACCAAAGTTAAAACGATGGTTGATCTCCTTGATAACATAGACTCTCCTATCCTTGACAAAAATCTTGTGATTTATACAATCAGTGGATTGTCTAACATGTTTGATTATGTTGCGAGCATTATCCGCCATCGATCACCTTTACCTACATTTTTAGAGACTCGTTTCATGTTGTTACTAGAGGGACAAAGAATGGCTCACTCTCGGCCCCATCCGTCTTCTCCTCACATGGACCATGCCTCTTCTCCTACTGTTTTGCACGCTGGAGGGGATGGGTCTCGCCGCGGAAACGGTCGCCAGAATGATCGATGGCTAAATCAGAATCGGCGCCGGCTACAGCAACCCACCGCCGAGCAAGGCCCTCGATATGGGTGGGTCTTCATACCACCACCCCCTGGAGCAGCGCCTACGCGATCTTCGACATTGGCCCATCCAGAATGCCTTTCTTCACGGTCACTTGCAGGAGACTATCTACATGCATCAGCCTCCAGGTTTTTGTGACTCTTGTTTTCCTGATCATGTCTGTCACTTAAAGCATTCTCTATACGGCCTAAAGCAGGAACCTCGGGTCTGGTATCAGCGTTTTGCTCAGTTTGTTCTTTAGATTGGCTTTCAGCATAATCGGACGGATTCATCTCTTTTCATCTATCATTCTGAGTGGTCTACAACCTATCTTCTCCTGTATATGGATGATATCATCCTCATCCCCTCTTCTACAGAGCTCTTACAACAGATTATCTCCCAACTCAGTCGAGAGTTCTCCATGACCAATTTGGGTGCTCTTAACTATTTCCTCGGAATTTCAGCCGTTCGCAGCTCCAAGGATTTATTTCTCTCACAACAGAAATACGCCACTGAAATTCTAGAGCGTGCCCATATGCTCAATTGTAATCTATGCCGCACACCTGCAGAGACTATTCACAAGTTGGACTCATCGGCCCCCTATTGCGGATCCTACCTTGTATCGTAGTCTTGCAGGCGCTCTCCAGTACCTTACTTTTACCCGACCAGACATCTCATTTGCTGTTCAGCAGATCTGTCTCTACATGCATGACCCTCGTGAGCCACACCTTCATGCATTGAAACGCATCTTGCGTTACATTCAGGGTACTATTGACCACGACCTTCAGCTTCATGTCTCAGCTTCATGTCTCTCAGTCTACAGGCCTTGTTGCATACTCTAATGCAAATTGCGGTGGATGCTCCACCACTCGTCGATCCACGTCAGGTTATTGCATTTTTCTCGGTGAAAACCTTATTTCTTGGTCATCTAAACGCCAGGGTATCATCTCTCGGTCCAACGCAGAAGCCGAATACCGTAGGGTGGCTAATGTCGTCGCCGAAACATGTTAGGTCCGTAATATTCTTTGGGAACTGCATTGTCTGCCCTCCAAGGCTACGGTCATATATTGTGATAACATTAGTGTTGTCTACATGTCATCCAATCCCGCGCAACACCAATGGACTAAACATATAGAGATTGATATCCACTTCGTTCGTGATCAAGTCGCCTTGGGTCTTGTTCGTGTCTTACATGTGACATCTAGTTCGCAGTACGCCGACATCTTCACAAAATACCTACCTACGTCTCTATTTAATGAGTTTAAGTCCAGTTTAAATGTACGGAATTCTCTCCTGATAAAACTGTGGGGGGATGTTACTAAGTGTATAGGCTTGTGTGTTGTATATGGGTCGTGTCCATCATTTGTATTATTTATATGTACTTTGCTTTGAAATTAATCAAGAAATCATATTGATTTACAATACAAAGATTCTTACCCTCAATGTTCCAACCAAATATCAACCACTGACTGTCATCCTCTAGGGTCTACAGTTTCCCCGGAGGTATCTAGTCTTCCACTTGCAATCATTGACCACAGCGCATTGGACCAGAGTACGGGTGCCGAGTGTAGAGGCTATACCGGTTGTGTACCTCCAGTTTAACTCATGGATTATGAATGGCATATACGAAGAAAAAGTTAGAAAATTGTACCTTAAATAAAGCCTAAACCCCGAACAAAGAATTGAAATGATTTTGTAGGTGTAGAAACAATTATAAACGCTCTCTCTTTCTCTCCCTCTCTCTCTCTCTCTCTCTCTCTCTCTCTCTCAAACTCGTATGCGTGAAAAGAAAAGAAAAACGAAGAAGATAGCATTTTATATGATCTTATGTGTCAGACCACTCGACCGATGGTCGACATATGTCTATCACCTTTTCACATCCCTCGTTAAATGGTTGCCAAGTGTCCTTGGCAACTATACCATGTGCATGATGTATTCACGACATCACGATCTTATCACCTTTTCAGTTACCAAAGTAACTGAATCAGTTCCAATGAAACTGATTCAGTTTCTTCAGATGACACGTGTTATAATGGGAGCGAAATTTGAAATTTGAAATTATCTCTTATTCCAAATTTCGGGGTAAATTGTTTAGGTAAAAAAAATCATAACCCGATCAACATGACAAACTTACGACAAATCAAATCTATAACTTAAATATCAACGATAAAATCTATTGCGTTTGATGAACGTCATTATTGACGACGATCGTAAGAAACTATCTACATACGACCGAGGATCTAACGACATGATAAGTACCAATTTTTACTTATTTTTACGTCAAAAGTCACCCTAAAATTAGTATTAGATGCTTAAAATACCCCTATTAATTTGAGTTTGTCATTTATTGTTTGCATTTAGATTAAAGTGAAACATTGTGGTATCAGAGCCTTGGTTCAACCAAGACTTTTGTATATTTTCTGAATTTCTTTTGCAGCAAGAAAGACACTCTAGCAAGAAGATGACATCCAACAGTTCTGCAGTCAACATTTCACAGCCCCAAATTCCAATCTTTAAGGGTGACTCCTACGAATTTTGGAGCATCAAAATGAAAACACTCTTCAAATCTCAAGACTTGTGGGATCTGGTCGAACAAGGAACAACAGAATCCGGTTCGGACGAGGCAGGAAACAAGGAGCTTATGAAGATAGACGCAAAAGCCTCGTTCTTTATACAACAAGTCGTGGATGAAACTATTTTCTCAAGAATTGCAGCCGCAAAGGAGGCATGGAACATACTCAAAGTCGAATACCAAGGCTCTGCCAAGGTAATCATCGTGAAACTGCAGTTTCTAAGGAGAGACTTTAAGTCGGCAATCATGAAGAATAATGAAACAATACAAGCGTATCTTGCTCGAATTTCAGCCATTGTTAGCCAAATGAGAGCGTATGGTGATAACATGGATGATGCGATCGTTGCTGCAAAGATTCTAAGAAGTTTGTCTCCCAAGTGTGATCACGTTGTTGCGTTTATAGAGGAATCGAAAGATCTATCTACCTACTCAGTTGAGGAACTGATGGGGTCTCTTCAAACACATGAGGCTAGAATAAACAGAAATATTGCTAAGGAAGATGAGCAGGCGTTTCAAGTCCATGGGGAGCAAGCACAAAGTTTACAAAGCCGTGGTTGAGGAAGAGGTGCTTTTAGAGGAAGAAGACGTGCAAGAATGAGCACTGTTCAGTGTGCATGCTGCAAGAAATATGGTCACAAAGAAGATGATTGTTGGTTTAAAGATAAGCAGGCACAATACGTTGAACAAGAAGAAGACTACCTCTTCATGACATGTGTAAGTTCTAAAATTGTGTCAAACGATATTTGGTTTCTTGATAGTGCTTGCTCGAATCATATGAAATCGCAAGTTCGCTTGGGAGATGACAAGCAAGTCAAAATTGAAGGGAAAGGAACTATAGCTGTCCAAATACAAGGAAAGGAAAGGACAGATTCACTCAAAAAGTGCATTATGCTCCAGGTCTGGCACATAGCCTGTTTAGTGTAGGACAACTTCTGGAGTCTGGTTTTTCTGTCATTTTTAAAGATAATGCATGTATTATTAAGAAAAAGACAAGTGAAGTATTGCTAACATCAACAATGACAGAAAACAGAATGTAGACGACATGATTTATACAGGTTCTTAAATACAACTTGTATGTGAAAAGACAAGGAGTTGGAGACATTATGCTGGTAAGTTTGTATGTAAACGACATGCTTTATACATGTCTGATTTTAAAAAGGCTTTGATGGATAAGTTTGAAATGACAGACTTGGAGAAATTGAGTTTTTTCTTGGTCTTGAAGTTCAACAAAAAATGAATGGCATATTCCTATCCCACCGAAAGTATGTTTTATAATCATACATTTATTTCTATCTAAAAAGAAAATAGAAAAAAGTAAATGACTAAAAAAACCCTCATTTAATGGAGTTGTGTTAACAGAGTTAGAAATAGGACCCAATCCGTAACAAAATGATACCATAGTGATCATGTCTGTAATTATTTCGTTTGAGGAACCCAATTCAAAATTTCACAAAACCACATGGACGAAATTTGTAGTTTACTCCTTAAATAATTAAACTCCTATAAAAAGTGTTCCATTTAACATAACTTAAACATTTTAAATTTAACATTAAATGTCACTTACAACAATACGATTTAGGAGTCATTTACCTAATCACTTACCCGGATAGGTGTTTACCGGTAAAATTCAACACTATCGCTTACTTTCAGGGTAAGATTTTAGTCCACCAAAATGGCATCGTATGCAATAATTTATCCGGTAAGTGTTAACCGTGGTAATAGTCGTCGCGCTCACTTAACGGGTAAGACTCTTGGTCCTTGCTTTCGACTCTCGGTCCTTGCTTTCGCTCTTAACAGGTAAGATTCTTAGTCATTGTCATATTCATCCGGTAATCTAATGTGACGTGGTAAACACTTACCCGGGTAAGCGTTTTGTAAACGGCCCCTTAATGTACCGTCGGTTTTATTTTTTATATACTCTTTGTTTCAAGATAAAATATAAAAACTTGTTATAAAAATACAAAATATTATAAATCGTTATAATTATACATACCATAATCAATAACAAAAACAATTTATTAAATATTACTTTAGTGATATATTTTAAGTTATTAGAATAAAAAATAAAATAAAAGTAGTTAAACCGTAATCAACAACGAAATTAATTTAAAGATGTCGCAGAAAAGTAAAAATTTAAATAACTTCTTTTAATTTTATAATAAAACCAAAATTTTGAAAACCATAATACCAAGACTTATAAAAAAACATAACTAATTACTTCACAAAAACAGAATTAATTAATAAGTTGCCTAATTAAACCTAAAACAGAAATTAATTACTTAGTTGCTAATTTTTTACTTAATAATTTTGAATATAATTATTTAAAATGTTTTCTTGTTACATATGTTTACATTATGTTGTAAAAAACTCAAATCCTAGTTTAGTAGATATTATAATTTGTTTGAATTTTGAAAGACAAATTCTTAATATTTATGATCATAGGTTAGATCATGAGCAAAAGATTAATACCCATCGATTTCTCTTAATTAAGAATCGTCTTTAATGATTTACAACGGTGTCCTAGCAATGATGATCTTATGGAAAATATTGTTCATACTAATTAGATTGTTAGATTTCTACCAGAAAAGATTGATGCATCAAATTGCGAGGAGGTCACACACAAACATATTTATTTATTTATTTATTCGGTGGCCCAAGCACACGAGCTTCAATCTCGAGTTATCCAAGTAAACATCGCCATGAAATAGAGCGAGCTTGTACTCATTTGGAGTATATCAACTTTGTTGATCCAAACCCTCAGTAATTTGATAATGACCCTCTCTTAAACACTTAGTGAAAATTTTAAGTAAACAATATGTACTAGAGTTTCACTATCGCTGATAAGTACTAAGACTGTTTCAGTACCGCTGATAGTAACTCTCGCACTTTAAGTTAAATAGTCAGCGAACACTGTTCATCATAGTTCTGAGCCTGTTCAGTCTATAAGATGATCGCTGATAAGTTAGTTGTTTACTTATGATCCCTGAAGACAAGTTTCACGTCAACATATGTTCTACGCTGAAGTCGAAGATCAAGCTCAAGAACCAGCGACAAGTCTACTAGTGAACTGATGCGGATATCAGCGAAGCCAAGATTTGTCCACTCAACGTGAAGTTACAAGTAGAAGACTTCAACAATCGCTGAACTTTATCATTCGCTGATAAAGTACTGATTCAACGAAAGCTGATCATGAAGTTCTCTCTGCATGTTGCTATTGTCTTACCTCCCTTGCACGTCTCCGTACGAACTGTCAGAACGGACATCCATTTTGTCTGTAATCGTACAACAACTCTGATTCTACACTGTGCACCATGCGGCTACTAGGTTGTCTACAAAAGTACATGCAACCAATCAGCTGCTGCCACGTGTAAAGCCATACTGCCATGCATTAAATGCATGCAGTATATAAGAAGAACCCTACTTCAGAAGTGAAGTGTCTCGGCCATCTTCTTCTTTCTATCTGTGTGTTAGAATATTATACTTAATATTCTTATCTCCTTTCTATCTATTTCTAGTGCAAGAAACTTAGTGTTCTTAACTTGTTTAGATTAGGTTTACCCTTAATCTTGTTCCGCAACAAGTTGTAAATTGTTTTAAGATTTATCAATAAACAATTTAGAAAAGTAAAAATAGTGTGTTTGTATTCAACCCCCCCCCCCCCCCCCCCCCTTCTACAAACTTGTATAACCCTTCGGGACCAACAAACTTCATAAATCAAAATATCATTTTTAATCTGAGTGATTCTCACGGTAATATAGAGAGTTGTTCCTAGCTAAATTTATAGCCCCGTTTATTTTAAATTCCTATCTCCGCCTTTGTATATGTGTGTATATATAACACATGTATCATACCAGACCCAGATCCCGACAAACAGGGGTGTAAATGAGACGAGACAGCTCGCGAGCTAATCGAGATCGACTCGGTCAAAGCTCGGTCAACACTCGACTCGAATGTGCTCGACTCGAACTCGAGCTCGACTCGACATACTAACAAGTCGAGTCGAGTTACCTGATACTCGACTCGATAAGCTCGTGAGATACTCGAATTAATTTTATATATAATAAAGTCTATATTATTACTTATTATATTTATTAATTATAAATAATAGAAAAATTAAAATTAAATAAATTAACAAATATAAAAAATTAACAACTTAATATTAAGGAAAGAAAATATATAGTGTCTTGGAGGTCTTAAAAGTTTCTTAGTCTAGCGATGTGGGAGGCTTGGAGCATCTCTTTCAGTTTTTTCTGTCCCACATCGATGGTTTATCAAAAACTCGGTCAAAGCTCGGTCAACACTCGACTCGAGATCGACTCGGTCAAAGCTCGGTCAACACTCGATTGAATGTGCTCGACTCGAACTCAAGCTCGACTCGACATACTAACGAGTCGAGTCGAGTTACCTGATACTCGAGCTCGCTCGCATCATTTACACCCCTACCGACTAACACACACACCCCCCCCCCCAAGGCATACCCACCGTTTAATAATATTATTTTATTAAAATAGAATAGCTAGCAAAAAGAAAAGATATTTTCGTTTTTTCTTTAATTCCTCTCAGACACATAGATCCGTCCATTTCAATCATAGATCAATCATCATTTTTTAGGATTATACGGGATAAAGAGGGTAATCGATTTAAATAGCTATTTTATAGAAGAAACTCAGTTTCTTAGTTAACTTTTTCCGATTTGCATAAATGTCACTACTTCAATATAGAGATCCGTAATTGCAGACCTGATTCAAAAGCATCAAAAATATGATTTCTGGTCGATTTTCTTCTAAAAATCTTATTTATGAGCCATACATGCACTTGCGGACCCCTTGTTCGCAAAAAAATATAAGAAAAATTGACAGGATTCGTATTTGTTATGTTTTTTGAGCTACATCCGCAATTACGAACTTCTATATTACGGATGTAGTGACATTTGTTGAAATGAGAAAGGAATTGCTAGATGACCAATTTATTTGGGTAAAATGACTATTTCAGTTAATTTCCCTTTAATTTACATTTACATTATTTTAGAATAGAGTTCGTCACATCTAGAGTTGGTCAAATGTCCAGGTTGGGCTTAAGGTTGGACCGAGCCGAAACACTATTCAATGGCCCGGGCTTTTTCCGGACCAGGTCGGGCCGGGCTCGATCGTTGAGAGTCCAGCCTGTTTAGGCTTTTTGAAGACGGGGCTTATAAACCGGGCCGAGGACCGGGCCCAAAACCGGGCTTTTTAAAATATATATATATATATATACCTTTTTAAGAAATATTATTCGAATACACTATAAAATACGTGTGGGTCACTCAAACATACTTAAAAATACGTTTTACTAGAATTTCGATAACAATAAATTTTAAATAACTAAATTTATTGAATTATAAAGAAAATACTCTTAATCCTCCCATAGTGTATTATCTTGAAGAGTTTCGGTCTTTTCAATTCTGTCAAGAGCCGTTCCATCATCGAGGTCATCAACATCGAGTCGTTCGTTGGTGGTCTCGTCGTCGTCGTAATATGATACACTACCTTTACCATCGGTATCGGTGTGCCTCTTTAAGGTCGAGTTTCCCGAGGTCGAAAGGAGAGCTCCACACCTTTTGCATTGTGTTTTTTTCCCGTCGTTAAGAACCACCATAGTGTAACCATTCCAAACTTCGGATTTTCGTCCGTGCTCGGCAAGAGTTTCTCTAATTTGTTTGTTTGATTCATTTCCACCGGCCATTTTGATTGAAGGATGGAAGAGTTGAGAGATGAGAAGTTGTGAAAAATGAACACGAGAAATCGAGAATTGCGTTTTTGTGTTTTTGTAACTTGGTATCTAACCCCATACACTAACTATCCTATTTATAGTGTTGAGGAGGCAAAAATTACAAAAAAAATTGTCAAAAATGTTGAAAAACGGCTATAAAAGGGCTAGTTTTTTTAATTCTATCAGGCCGAGCCAGAACCGTGCCGGGCCAGCAAAAATTCTGAAATTTCGGCCTATTACGACCTGGCGGGCTTGGGACCGGGCTTCTCCCAGGCCAGGCCGGACCGCACTTCGTACGGGCTGGGCTTCAAGCCCCTACCGAGCTGGGTCGTGACCAAGCCCATTTGGCCATCTATATGACGCATCACATATAACAAACAATTATTTTGTGATCTTTAAACATAATTTGAAATTAAATATTTATCTTATATCATATATCAAATGAACTAAACCATTCTAAATTTTGTTTATTTAATTACAAATATATGACATATTAGCTAATAAGCTAGTTGTTAATAAAAAAAACTATTGTAGGATAAATGTGTCATCGTCTAAAGGATATGACGATAGAGATAGGGATAGAGATAGATTAGAATTGAAATATCTTGTAGTTATCTACTTGTAACCCATCCCTATATAAAGGGCTTATGATTAATGAAAAAGATGATTCATTCTCTCTATTATATTCTTGTTCTGTTTCGTTTTTCCTTTAACACGTTATCAGCACGTATGCTCATATTTCATTGTTATGGTCATCCGCCGCTAAACAAGTATGATGTCTGTTCCCCAACGTTGTTGAACGACTTGCTTCTCGTTACTTCAATTCAAGTAAGCATATGTACCGAATTTACATTTTTTCGTATGGGTTGCTATTAACCACATCCGATAAATATTTCTTATCCATGATATCATCTTCGTCAATTTTGTTTCTACTTGATTATGCTTGTGATTCCCTTTTAAAAACACAATTATGATTATGTATGTTTTTATATATATTTTGCTATGTAAACATGTCATTATGTGATTTTGATTATTAAAAAAAATTATAAACACATAAACTGTTGTATCACTCGTATTAAGATTTGAGTTTATACAAAATTTTACTTTGTATATAACTATCAGTGATCCCTCTTTTTCTTCGACCTCCACCGTGAAACCACAAAACATAAATCCTGTATATTTATTATTATCATTGTTTGTTTGTTCATTTTTCTTTCTTAAAGAAAAATTATTTATAAGATTTTTTGTGATTTCAATGAAAAATTTAAATTAAAAAATTATGTGATTTTGTTTATTTGTTTCCGTGAACAATGAATTTTTAGTTAAAAAAATATATTAACATAATGAATTTGGTAATTATGAGAGTTGTCAAAAGAGCAATAATAAATAAATAATAATAATAAATAAATAAATAAAATTCAAACGTTTAAATGAATGTTATCTTCAGATTCTTACCAACTGATTAATGGATTTCATAAATTGTTATTTATTTTAGATAGCTCTTAATTATTTTTAACTAGATAAGTTAGTTTATATTAAACTCATTATTTAATTAGGCATTTTTATTACTTTACAATGTTAATATGTTTATCTGCTTAATTCAACTATGTTAATTTTTTCTTTTGTAATTATATTAATGTTACTTGCTTATTTGGGACAATATTTTAATTTACACCATTTGAAGATCCATATATTGTTGTTATATATGATAATTGATTTATTAATATATTTATTTAGTTTCTTAAATTAATTTTTAATATAATATTTAAATGTTTATCTTATATAAAAGCTTATCTTATATATAAATATTTTATTAACATTTAAGCATATCTGAAGTCCCTTAAATTCTTAGTAGCCATGTTTGCGATTAGGGATCATATAAATGTTAAAATGCTTTGTACTTTATTTATCTTGACATCGAATGTTTTATAACATTTAATATATAAATTTAAATGTTTATCTTAATTCATAATTGTTATAAATCAGATGTTTATCTTGATTATGAGTTCCTACTCATTAATTTCAATCTCATTAATAATTTTGGAAGTTACACTTCCAGCCCCCATATATTTGGTCTTTGACCAAAAGCTCCCAAAAATACTATTAAGATGTTAAAAATTTGAATGACTTTATGTCAAAACTAATAGTTATTTGTTTAATGGCAAAACCTATTAAAATGCTATTAATGTATTAAACATTGAAATTGGTTTCATATGCCAAACTCGTATTCATTTTAGTCTCATGCCAAAAGCTCTATAATTAACAATGTTGTCTTCAAATTAAATAAATCGCAATATATCAATTGGATTTTGTCAAACGGGTGTAAATAGCCCTAAGGTTTGTTAGGGACTTAAGAAATCCATGTGATTCCTCTACTACCTGGAGATCCAATAGATTGAAAGGTTTCTCTTCCCAAATTGATGAAGTATTATCAACAAAATGTAAGCATACAAAAATCCAATACTATTATGATAATGAAATTTCATGCATAACATAATAAGTATAAACCATAATTCACTATTTTAGAAAATAATATGTTCTCAATTTTCTACGACATCTTTGAATCAAAAGTACTTGATTACCATAAGATAGGTTCGAAAAAACACAAGAAAATACGCAAAAGTCATCGAACCATTTTGACCCTAAAGAAGAAAAAAACACTAGATGTTAAGATACAATTAAATACTTTAAAAATTTTGAGACGATACATCAGTCACAACCTTCAGAGAGAATAACTAGAAAACCCCAAGAACCGTGGATAGTCCCAAAAAGGAAATTCAGGAATATTCAGTACCATATACTTCTCAAACTAATCATACAGTGAAAAGAAACCTACTTACTTGATTACAAGAAGGTAACTGATTTTGACAAAGAAATGTCATGTCTCAAAATGCATCTCAATCTTTGTGGCAAGAAACTCACAAAAGATTATGCGAATCATAACATCTTTTCATCTTTCATATATCACCAATCATACTAATGAAACAGTATAAGCTGCGATATAACCTTTAACAAACTCATTAACTTAATGCAAGTGGTTAAGAGTTGTAGCAATGTTTTTTTAACAACGCTAGACATACCCGGATAAAGAAAATTCTTGGGGTTAATAAGGCAAGCGCTGGAGGTGGAAAGAACTCCAAAGGATAGTGAGTTGAACATATTAATCCATACACATATGCTAAATATGTACCATATGGACAAGGTTGTGGAAAGGGTCAAATTAATGGCAAGAGTCGGGAACGAACTCCTAATAGAAAATGGGACAAGTTATAAATGAACTATGTCATATCTAAGATTGGTTAAGTACAAGTTAATTTGAATACACTTTAACTATCAAATTAATTGCATTTGTGTATATATACACCTGAGTTTATAACCATTAGAGATGTAAATGATCACATCAAAAACAAATGCAAAACTCTCAACGTTCTTCGTTCCATGTAGGAATGTATCGAGGAGAACTTGATTATTTTTGTGGCATCTCATACAATCATAAGAAATAGATTATTTTCTTTTTAATTCCCCTAAACGCTTAGACGATAGACTGTCACTTGTTGCTAGAGCACTATATCAATATGAACCTTGTTAAAATATTCGTACCAATCATATTATAAGAATGGAAATGGGTATATGTACATCAACTCTAATGATATGAAAGCTACGTATATTAGATAATTTAATGTATCAAATTAATGGATTATCTATGTCATCAAATCATATTTTGTCACCAATAAAGAACTTTTGGACAATGACACATATAAGTTTCGGCATGACCACGTGGGACACCATGGTCATGACATAATGATCCATGTATCGCAAAATACACTTAGATACATTCTCTTTCGAGTGAAAGATAAAACGAGGGAATTAACCAAATTGTAACTGTTGACTTCTACTGCACAAGAAGCAACACCACCATCATAATATGCCCTCTCTAAAACCAATAACTTTTATACCCTGATCCTTAGCCAAAACAGGAATGAGACCATCCTAAAGCTAAGGACATAATATAAAAAATATTTCATTCTTACAACGAATACAAGGTGATATTTATGGACATAAACATCCAGAATGCGGGCCATTAAAGTACTTGATGGTTCTGGTTTTGACACGATGAACACGTGTCGTATTATAGTCCACATGAATTGTTGCACTCCTACATTAATTATACGTATAAGGACTCACCACCCTGATTTTTCTCATCAAGTCCACATGACTTAGAAAGCTGGAGAATTTACATCATAAGGATATGATGATTATTGCATTTGTACCGCATGCGTATATATAAAATGGTCTCGTAGAATGATAAAAGTTGTCATCAAAAGAATTTAGATGGTAGCTAGGGCATTGGTTATGCGCACCAATTTATCCACATCTGCATGGGGTAATGCAATATTACATGCAACTTTACTTATTCGTGTTTAGACCCACAACCAACCGACCAAACTTATGTGTACCAGTTGGTAACTGGATATAAGCCTGATATTTTACATTTACGTATGTTTGGTTGTGTTGTATATGTGCCAATTACGCCCCCACAGCGTACCAAAATGGGTCTTAAAGACGAGTCATCAAATGTTGGATATGAACCCCCAACAACTATCCGCTAATTAGAACCCTTGACGAGTGATCCCTTTACCGCTAGATTTGCGGGTTGTCACTTTGATGAGACAACCTTCCTGTCGTTAGGGGGAGATAGGAAAAAGGATTATCCATGGGAACGACAGGAAGTGTCATTGAATATTTCAATTGTGTCTCATTTTGATCCCCAAAAACTTCACAATATAAAGTTGAAGTCAAACAAATCAGATTCGATACCTGATATGTTTAATATTATCTAGAGTGACAAGATCACATATACGAGCTGCAAACATACTCGCAAGGTCAAAAGTCCCCAAACAAGGGCACAACGTCGCTGTAAGTATGTTGCAATCACACATGGTGGAGGTGTGGTTGAGGTCGTAGCTCCCAAAAGGAAATGGGGGAAGCTACTTGGTTCGATAGATACTCATCTAAAGGAAGAGAAGAGTAAGACACAACCATATATCATCAATACATGAGATTATCTCTGATTAAATCTATGTCTATGAATCATTACTGGAGGACGCTCCGAAGTTATACTGATTCCAGAGATCAAAGAAATCTCAAATGAATATGAGTCGATGGACAGATCATAAATACTAAATGATGATATATTTGCATATATCGTTGCTTATGAGATAATAGAGCACGATGTCATCGAACCATGGTCAGTTGAAGAATGTTAACAAAGAGCAAATTGGCCTAAATGAAAAGAAGCAATCCAGGATAATTATTTGACAAATGAACAGGTATTTGGTTCGGTAGTGCTAACCGACCAAGTGTAAAGCCTGTTGGACATAGATAAATCATTTGTCAGGGAAGCGTAATGAGAATAATTAAGTCATAATATATAAGGCTCTCCTTTGGCGCAAGGTTTCTCACAACGCACTGGATTGACCACAATAAGACTTACTCTCTCATGATGGACAAACATTCTGCTAATTAAATTAGCCAAGTAGTTTTCGAAGGACTGGAAATTGCAGCGCAGCGATGTAGCTACTACATATCTCTATGGGGATCTAAATTCAGAGATATAAAAGTGCTTGATGGCATTATACCAATATCAAGTACTTTAAACTATGAAACACTCACTTTATAGATTAAAGCAACCTATGCGGATGTGGTATACCCGCCTGAGTGAATACTTGATTGGGAAACGATAAATAAGAACGATGAACTGTGCCCTTGCGTATTTATATAAGAAAACAAGTCCCAGATTTTCATAGTAGCTCTATATGTCGATGTTATGAACATAATAGACACTCTTGATGAAATGAGAGAAAACACAAGTTACTTGAAATCTGAATTTGAGATGAAAGATCGTGGGAAAACTTGGTTTTGTCTAGATACTTGAGCTACGACACCAAGTTTGTGGAATATTAATCCACCGATCCGCATATGTCGAGAAAATGATCAGGCGACCTAATATGGACAAAGCGCATCCGATTAGCACTCCCATGATCGGTCAAAGTGTTGGATATAAGGAAAGATCCATTTCGTCTAAAGGATGAGAACGAAGAGGTGTTAGGAGCTGGAATTCCATACCTAAGTACAATAGGCGCATTATTGTACTCAACATAATACACTTGGCCATATATTGTACTTCTCACTGAACTTGTCAGCTAGATTTAGCTCAGCGCCAACGCAACGTCATTGGAATGGTTTCAAATTAATCTTTTGGCACTATTGACGTGGGCTTATAATTTCCCTACGGAGATAAATGGATTGATAATGAAACTTCAATACCTACTTAGATTGTGAGCGGCAAAAGTACTGGCTCTTATAGAAAACACCAAACAATGCCTTGGTATATATTTGCTGATATTAAGTATATGTTTGACTGATATAAAGGTTGTTCCCAAACTGGATAAGGAATTATCATATGGAACATGTCGATTGCTTGGAAGTAAACTAAGCAAACCCTTAATAGCTATCTTCTTATATTATCAGCAATCTTACTCTCCATGAGACTATTCAAGAGTGTATATGGTTAAGGACTATCATTACACATATAGGAGGAGCTGGTAATTTTGAGTTTAACCTCTATACAACTTGCATGTATGGAAATAATGCATCATGTATCGAAGAAATGAAAGTAAGCTATATCAAGGGTTATAACACAAAGCATACTTTGCTTAAGTTTTCATATAATCAGTTATCCTCAAGATTCAATTGAACTGAATAAGATGCGAGGAAAATGTGACATGTTTGTTTACCAAATCAATACATAAAACCATATTTGGGAAACATGTAGAAAATATTAAAATGGAAATGTTTTAAACCTCTTTTGATTAATGCACGAATTAGGGGGAGTGGTAGACAAAAGGGGGAGTCTACTATATATGTAATATTGGTATGTTGTGCTCTTTCCTTCAACCAAGGTTTTATTTTTCCCATTGAGTTTTGTTCCTTGGTGTAAGGTTTTAGTGAGGCAACATTTTATATACCATCATGCTTTCTTAACTCTCACGATTAATGTACGAATCTAAGAGAAAACTAGACTGAAGGAAAAGTCTATGTATTGCAAAGAAGCTAGTGCGTTGCACTCTTTCCTTCGTCATATTTTATTTTTTCCCACTGGGTTTTTATTTTGGCGTAAGGTTTTAACGAGGCAACAATTGTGCACCTTCACTCCTTTGACCCAGCACAAGGGAGAGTGTTGTAGGATAAATGTGTCATCGTCTAAAGGATATGACGATAGAGATAGGGATAGAGATAGATTAGAATTGAAATATCTTGTAGTTATCTACTTGTAACTCATCCCTATATAAAGGGCTTATGATTAATGAAAAAGATGATTCATTATCTCTATTATATTCTTGTTCTGTTTCGTTTTAACAGAACCGTGTCGGGCCAGCAAAAATTCTGAAATTTCGGCCTATTACGACCTGGCGGGCTTGGGACCGGGCTTCTACCAGGCCAGGCCAGACCGCACTTCGTACGGGCTGGGTCGTGACCAAGCCCATTTGGCCATCTATATGACGCATCACATATAACAAACAATTATTTTGTGATCTTTAAACATAATTTGAAATTAAATATTTATCTTATATCATATATCAAATGAACTAAATCATTCTAAATTTTGCCATGTTAGCTAATAAGCTAGTTGTTAATTAAAAAACTAATTTTTAACTTAACCACTACATGTTATTACTTGTTAGCCGAAAAAATAATTATTATTGAAAAATAACAATAAACTACATGCCAGAGGATTCATGTAAGATATAATTACAAAATATCAAAAACCCTATAGAGATACTTAAAAAACGTCTCTGTTTAAGTTGTTTTAAAAAAAAAACACAACTTATGACTTATCAAATAAGACTTCTCAACAAGCAACTCCAAACAAGGAACCACCACCACCCGATTACGATGGCATGGCACCACCGGCCACGGTGGTGGAATCCAGTAATATTTATGAAGTTCCTCAAATTTAAATAATAAATTTAAAAAAAAGGTCACAAAACTAATTATCCAAAATACATTAAGTTCCAAAATTTAAGGCACTTCTTCACCTCCTATCTCAAAACACATTCATTACTATAACCCTCCACACCAAATTTCAATCCAAATCAAAATCAAAATATACACCTCACTCAAACCACCACCAACCATCTCAGAACAGGCTTTCACATGTCGCAACGTCCCCCGCCTGCGCTGTCAACACAACGTTCCCACCCACAATCCTCTTTACGCCGCCAAAAACCGCCTTACTAAAAAACTCATCCTCCATACTCTTTAGCACTTCCCCGACACCCTTAAAATCAAGGCCGCCAGAAACCACCAGATGTCCCATAATCTCTCCAAAGTTGTTGGGTGCTTTCGGTAAATCAATAGCAATATCATCCAACAACGACCCGTAGCTGACGCACCCGGTTCTTAAGTCCGGCTTCACGAGGACGTTCTTTGAAGACAAGTACTCGAAAAGTTTAGCAATGGGTTCAACACACGGTGGGCTTTTCTCCAATGCTAGCGAAATGGCTTCCTTCACAAACTCCGCGTGGTATTCTGGGGATTTCAATTCTTCTACGCACTGCAAAGCTTCATCAAGCATACGAACACTGAAATATTCCTCAAGAAGAGAGATTGTTTTTCTCTTGAGTTCATCCGTATTCTTGATCCTCAAAGGAGCAGGAGCAGCAGCAGCAGCTACTACGGGTTTGGATGGATTTGGCTGAGAAGATTCCACCGGGTTTCCAAAACTTGGTAAACTAACAGGGGCAGCACCACCACCAGCGCCACCACCTCTGCCGCCTTGCACTAAGGCGCTAGATCTGCCGCTGATAAAACCGCTACTACCTTGAGGCAAAAATCTTTGATTCAAAGATGGTGTTCTTCCATGGGATGGTGCTTGAGCTCGTGAAGCGTCACCTCTTGGCATTGACCTTGACCTAGGGACCTCCCAGTTGTCATTATCAATACCTGGCATGCCAGGCATAATTCGGGTTCCGGGCATCCCAGGCATCATGCCGCCAGCACCGGGGCGGTTCAACGGAAAACCGCCAGGGGTTAACCCACCTTGCGCTCCAGCAGCCACCACACGATTGTTTCTTATGCTTGCAGTAGAACCAGGCCGAAGTCCCATGTTCTTCTCTGCTTCATTATGGATCTCCGTGATCGTTTTGGCTTTCACCTGGAAACCAACTTTAATTAGCTAACATAAAAATACCAAGACACCTAAAAAAATAAAAGAAAAAAGAAAAAGAGCACAAACACTACCTCTTCACGCCTGGGAACCCAGTTATTCGAGCGGAGATCAAGAATATCACGAACCAGAAACCTCATACGTGGGACCAGATGCGGGTTTGTCGATAGCTCCTTTAGTCGGATGAAGTAAGCATCATTAATACGCCTCGATTTTGGACTCTCATCGAGTTGTTTGCCTATGGTGTGGAAAAATTGACATATCGCCTCCACATTCTCCTCTTCCGGACAAGTTTTATTGTCGGGTCCCAAGAGTTCCTGTTTTTCATAAACATTTAATATAAGAATGATATTGGTCTAATTAATTCTATTGAAGAACAAAATACAAAGAGTGTTTGAACCTGAACAATGTGATGAACGATCCTTTCAGGCACCATTTTCTGTTTCAAAAGCTCACCAATCAGACGAATGTTTCCAAGAGTGCGCAGCTTAACGAGTCTCTCTTTATCTCTACGCTCGGCCTCTTGCTCGGGTGTCATCTGTCTTATTTCTTGCCTTAGGTTGTCTGCACCTTCGAATGCCTCCTGGCAATTATTCAACAGCACTCGCTTGAATGTGATCTCTTTTCCACCAGGCTCATCAGATGGAAATGGGGGGAGCTTCACATTGAGATCCGAACACAATTGAGCGTACATTGGGCAAAATGTAGGTTCAAGTACAGCTTTGTCGAATATCAATGATATCACACCCTGTATTGTAAACAGTAACAGAATTATCTTCATTGGCAACAACAGGGGAAAAACTAAGACAAATATATGTGATAGATATGAACCTTGAGAATATCAGCTGATGTGATCCCTGAGTCAATAAGTTGACCTTTAAGAAGATCAAACTTCTCCGGAGTCAGCTTGTTCAAGATACTGAAAAGGCAAGCAAAGTCATCCAATGTCAATACGAGAATTTCATTGTGTTTCAACAAAACCAGTGACCCAAAAGATAACAATTGATACTTGTAATATAAAAGGATAAGAAATAGAAAACATTAGCTGTATGTGACCAATTTGCCCCTTCGACCAATGGAAATGGACTGGGAAACTAAAACGGCGGAAATTTGCTTCAGCCACCAGTGGTCAGAAAGTAAAAAACGAATCAGCAGATTGGGCATCGTCCATGGGATGATTTTGGTAAATCACTCTAGAAACATAATATTCATTCACATAATGGACAGCTAAAACATACCAGTGGTTCTGAATTTCTATTTTAGTCTATGCTTATAAATTCAAACTCCCAATGTAAATCAAAATGCTACATCCTCGAGATATTCCTAAAACTTTTAGTACTCTATACAGATGCTTAAGAACAAGACTTTTTAAAAAAATGAACCTCATTCTGAAACAAAAATTAAGCACTCCAACAAATAACATATAAATTAGTACCCATGATGAAACGAAAGTTCTCGATCCTTAAACAGTAGTAGCATAATCTGTATATGAAGATTAAGAATAGTTTACCCTTTTACTGTCTTCAAGACACGGTCATTTTCAGAAAGAGTCCCCCTCCGAGCTGACCAGGGCACCTCGGCTTTGATAAGAGCAGGAGTAGGGCCACTCTGTTCCAGAACAAAAAAAAACAACTTATTTTTAAATGCCCACCGGTATGAACAAAAACTCTTCAAAAAAAAACTTATTTTTAATCTTACTAAAGAACCCACCCCTTGGTTAGGAGTCTGTGATCTACCATACTGTGAGTTCAGTTGGTTCTCATGACGATTATACTGATTTGATTCTTGTTGCCTGTTGTCAAAACGGCCAGAATCCCTATTGTCTCGGCCACCATCCCAAGACCTCTCTTCCACAGAAGTAGGACCAGAACGTCCTCGCCAGTCACGATTATCAGGCTCCGAATAACGTGCCTGAGGAAGACTTGGCAGCTGCAGAAAAATAAACCATCATATAGATAGGAAACAAACTGTAACAGATGAAAGAACTAGTGAAAGTGACGATGGTATGACAAAAGCTCAGATTCTTGCCTACATATTTTATATCCATAAATAAGCAAGTATGAATGATACTTACATTTGCTTCTGCTTTGGTCCAGTTCTGATCGTCACCAAAAAACTCTGTGTCAACTTCTTTTTTTACTTTAAGAATCTCCTCAGGGACATCTACAACCTACTCGGAAGTAAGGCAAATGTATCAAATCAAACATAAAGTCAAACATTGGTCGACAAAACCCCCATCTTTGGTATCGCTAATTGTAAAAGAATTGGTGTGGTAGTGGGAAAACATACCAACCAAAAATTACAGATCAAAGGAATAAACCCCCGGTATTGAATTTTAAAAAAAAACTACAGTGAAGCGGGCATTGTTGCAGTAGAAAGCAGAAAAAAACTCCAATAAACATCATTATCAAATGCTGCATCACCATTCAGGCAATAACAACACAACATCAACAAAGTAGCATGCATGCCAACAAGTATTAGTTAAGCATTACCTCTCTAAGTTGTAGCAGTTGGTCTCTGGTGTATCGAACACGTTCACGGACTTCAAAGCGGGAATCACCAGTCTAGAACAAGAAATGATGAAAGGGTAAAAACTTCACCAAACAATATAACATGAAAAACTAGGCCATCAACGATAAAAACAGCTTTTGGTGCCAATAGAGAAAAGAATGAGTAGAGCATCAATAAGTACATTAAATGACAAAAGTCTTTATATACCAAACTTTTTGCCGTATCCACATGTTACAGCCTTTTTTCCAAGGTTGCACTATATGCCTATATTAAACAATTTTCCATCCAAAAACATAATTTCATTAATGATTCAAAAGAATTATGTGAAGCGAGTTACTAATAAAAGGAATATTGCACATTAATGCTGTGGAACCTTTTCTACAAATAAAAATATTGACGAATACTACTATGCTTGATAGAACATCTTCCCCGTTGTATTTTTATAATACTTTAAAAAAATGAAATAAAAAGTAACTTACTCATCCTGCCAACAATCAGGACATTCTAATTTAACGTCATCTATTCCTTGTCAACATCACACCCTTTAATGAACATGAATCATTAAATACAATGACGGTTTCAGATTAATATTTTGTACCAGCATAGTTCCCCAAACAATACTCCAGTAAGAACAAACGAACAATTCCATCCAAGCCATTCCATTTGGCTTAATGGTAGTATTTAGTAATATCAGCCTATCAAGTGTCAGCAACTTAACCACGACACATGCTTACCAATGTAAACTCTATTCTGAAACTGTAATGTAACAAGTAACATATTACATAAGCCCCTCTTAAATATCAGATAGTTTTCCAGCATCCAACCAAAACAAAGAGAATAGGGAGTGTTGTGTTATGCACCAGCTTAACCCGGTGAATCAAATACAGAAATAAAGAAGAAATTCTTGGCTAAATTGGATTGAATCAAGTAAAATGAACGGGAAATTGAAAGGCAATACAAAACCTCTAGCAATTCGAGAGTGCTAGTCTCTCCCAAATGAACCTACTAATTTTCTGCATACCTTCCACTCCCACCTCCCCTCTATTTATTAACAACCATAACAGCCTTAATACCCAAACTACCCCTTCTAGAACAAATCCCATAAATGGGCTTGGGCCAGTAAATCGATGCATAACATTACCGCGCCCCCAAAGAACCACCTTGTCCTCAAGGTGGGTAGTAAAAATAAAGAAATTGTTGTTGTCCAGTCACAATATCTCTCAAACCAGTAGTCATTGAAGTCCAATCCTCCCAATTAAGCTCCATTTCAGCTTCATAGAAAGACCAAATTCTGTCACTGCTATCCATGGAATGCCTTACCATTCTGCCATCTGTCCCTGACCATGCCAAGGTCTCATTCCATGTTGTTTTGGTCAGCATAAGTACCAAGGGACCTTTGGCAACCCACACAGCAGAGGATTTATAAGTATCCCCGTTTTCTTTTATAGTCTCAAAATACCTAGTGACTAGAACCACATCCACCAAGTCATTAACTTTGGTTCCGTGCACATTGATCAAGAACCCCAACACACGGAAATCAATACGCCAACCTGACATATACTTGGATTCAACCTCACCCTCGGTGTCGTTGGTTTGAAGACTTTTCACAGTCTTCCGACTCTTAGTAGCCACCATCCTCATCTTTGCAGCTGCACTGATCTCATTCATTTCCCTCTTTAGAGGTTCATCTGGATTTGTATCCAAAATCAACGTTCGAACAATCTTGAACCCATACGCTGACCTTGCCCTTTTAAGTGATTCAGCGGTCTTGGCAATATCATCCTTTTGCTTAAAAGCTTGGTCTAGATTAAGCTTGGAAACGCGAGCTCTTTTAACATCAAAAACATAAGCCTGGAGTTGGGACCTTGTGTTGCTGAGTTTATAGAATGTCTCACTCGCCCTCTCACTTGAATCACGGTATTGTATCGAAGCTACCATATTGACAAACACTTGGTCTTTGGTATGTGTCTCACACTTCACAGCCGACTGCTGGACTCTTAGTGCGAAATGCCCAACGCCATATATAACTACTGCAAGGAAATAGAGGGCAAAGCTAAGTGGATCCAGGTTCAGCCTTGAAAGGAGAGTAACGGGCCTTGAAAGGAGAGTAACGGGTCTGGTTGTACAACTATCTACAAAGCTTATGTAGACAAAGCAAGCTTTCCACATTTCCTCCATTGTTTTATCCGTAGAAACACAAAAAACCTTGTACAGATCCCCTACTAACGTAGCCCTGATAGACGCCCTTGCCTTAGGTAAATGGCAGAACGATTCTATACGTCTGGAGAGTGACTCAGCATCAGTCAAATCAGGTAAGGGCTGCAACTCGTCAACATCCGAGTATGTGTTAGCCATTTTTCCATTAGTAAGATGAGGATGTTGACCAGGGATATCAACCAAACAACAGACTTCACTTCTACTGATTGGAAAAAATAAGATGGGGGAAGGATCGATTAAGATGACATGCCCGTAATTTGGATATGGGAGTTCACCGTTCTCCAGCCACACACAGACATAGCAAGAGAAATTATCACCTTGTGAATCAACCTTCGAGTTTTCATCCTGATGTCTTGGTCGTAACCATTTACGCCTTGCCACCGCTGCACTAGCCCCCATTTTTTTCTCAATCAATTTGCTTGAAATCAAATTGTGGGTGACACCACTACCAATGAGTACCCTTACATTAATCCCTTCAACAGTGCCCACTAACTCCATTGTTTCTGAATTAATTAATCCTTCCACATATAAGTATACCTTGAGTTTTGGTTGGACATTTGCGGCTCCACTACCACACAGCAACTCTGTATTTAATTTCCACTCTTTGTCGGTGTCCTTATTTTCATATGTCACTAACACCTTCATCTTGTTATTTTTGCACTTATACCCTAAATTACACTTCATATTTTCTCTTTGTGAAGGCAACTCAAAGTGATAATTTGAGAAACACGATGGGAAGTAAAACGTAAACAATTCATTGTTATTCAAACTCAGTAAAGGAATTGAAGGTAGCAAGGTAGGTTTATGAAATCGTGGAAGTGATTGATCTGGTTTAGGTACCAAATTCGGATCTGATTTTGAATTTGGATTTGGTCTGACTTTGAAATCATGTATGACTAGGCTTTGGATTATATCATCATCGATTTTATTGAAGAGTATGGATAGCCAATGTTTGAAACTTAGGGTTCTAAGATTCATAATTACCTGAATGCCTGTGGCCTGAGATCCCTCCTTCCTAATTGATCGACCAATATTCACAGCGGAACGCGATTGATTCATCCCTGTATGCAACGCAATTGGGCTTAGACTACTTTAGGTCGTTGTACGGGCCTTGTGTCGATTGGGCTTGGGCTGAGCCTGATCCCCTTTCTCCTTCACGTTTGTTAGGGATGAATAGTGAATCGAGGAAACCGTCCCAATCCCAGTGTCTTTCTCAGTTGAACTTGAGACGGTGATTGAATCCCTCGATGAACGAGCAGGGAGCGGCGAAGAATCTACATCAGGTGGTTCTGGGTCTAGACCTGGACACAACCCTAAAATTCCCGATTCTGGACGGTGAATAGAAAATACCTTTGTCGCTTGGTAGCTTCCGATGTTGAACAGGGATTCCGATAAGCCTTCTACAATTAACCGATCTTCTTTCCCTTCTATCGGCAATTCCTTCTCTACTTTTTCTCTCTTCTCCTTTTCTTCTCCTACTTCATCAATGATTTCGGTCGTGGTCACTGGACTGTCAAGGGTAAGATTAGGAATAATTCCTTGAACCGCCTCTTCAGTGGTGATGAACCCTCTAGATGCAATCACCAATGGTGGGCGCTCTGTGTGGAGGACTGTTTTGGATCGTATGGTACATATCTCGTCCCGAATGATGGAGTGAGTTTTGGCATTCTCAATCACCATCTCATTCAGTTTCTGATTGAACAATGCCATCTGATTTTGGATTTGTTGCTGAAAATCAGAAACTATGAATTTTAGTGGAATCACGTTCTTCTTCACCGTAGAGATATCCTTCTGTTGAATCATATCCTTCTCTAGAATCATATCACTGGCCATGGCTTCAAATACACAATATGAATCCCTAGCCATGGATTCAATAACGCTCTGATACCACTTTGTTATGCACCAGCTTAACCCGGTGAATCAAATACAGAAATAAAGAAGAAATTCTTGGCTAAATTGGATTGAATCAAGTAAAATGAACAGGAAATTGAAAGGCAATACAAAACCTCTAGCAATTCGAGAGTGCTAGTCTCTCCCAAATGAACCCACTAATTTTCTGCATACCTTCCACTCCCACCTCCCCTCTATTTATTAACAACCATAACAGCCTTAATACCCAAACTACCCCTTCTAGAACAAATCCCATAAATGGGTTTGGGCCAGTAAATCGATGCATAACATGTTGGTTGAAAAACAAAGGCAAGTCAATAGGGGAGAATAAGTCTATTGGCTATTGCTAGTTCTTATCTTCTGGGTTTTATCTAACTTCCATTCTTCTGTAATTTCTTTGTTCTGTAATTTGAATTAAAAGAAAGAAAACCTTCCCTGTCTTTCTCTTCTTCACCCAAAATTTAATACCACCAGAAACCTGAACCTTTAGGTCACTAACGACATTATAACACATAAATACAAGTATGTATACACCTTGCAATAACCTTATGAATTTCCATCATCACAAGGTATCAATATAGTCGCTGTTTACTCTGCACTCTTACACCAAGTGCAGAGTGCTAGTGTGTTACTATTAAATAATTCAAGAATCAATTTTTTTTCATAAAACATAGCCCTCTTAGTCCAATTCATAAACCTTATATAAAGTCCATTCCCGGCTTGCCACAAATTAATCAATAAAGTTATAAACAAAAATTATTTCTTCCATATGTTAAAACGGCATATATTAGCTTTGAAGCATCAAAAATCAAAAACCCACAGAACAAGATTCTCGTATTAACCTACATGGCTACATCTACATGCATGCATGCGTATGTACGTAGATAAAAAGTAGTCACCGTCTAAGTCGCAGATGATTTTTTTTATCATCAGTGACATAAACGAGACATGTATATATATATATATGTACGTAAGTATGTAATAATGAATGGATGGAAGATAACAACAAAACATTCAAGACTAAATTATGATGACGAACAAAAATACTAATTGTATGAATAAAATTCAAACAAAAAGAAGAGCTTAAATAAAATATAAAACCCTAGATCTATATAGGGTAAAATAACCTTGAAGGCGGCGAGAGAAGGAGCGCCATGAGGACGAAGGATTGGAAGATCTGATGAACCGAAAGCCGACGAATCAAAACGAGGGCCAGTGGTTCTTCCTCGATTTCCACCACCAGGTCTCAAGCTTATTACCGTTTGATCAGCCTGCATACCTCGATTTTTCCTCTCTTTTTTTCTCCAATCGAAACAGTATTGGATCAATTTAAAACTTGAATCGAACAACGCTGAATCTATAGAATCAAGATATTTAATTTTGTGATATGAAAGATAGGGTTTTTTTGGGATAAATAGTAAGAGAGATATCGGGGAGGTAGCGTTCTCTCTCCTGTCGGAAGTGAGAGAGAGGGGAAGAGAAGAGGTGAGAGAGAGAAAACCCTTTTAAATTTGGTGGTGCGATGCCGTGTTTTCATTTATCACAAGAAAAGTCCCTAAAGTATCATAAACTACATTTTTGGTCACTCAACCTTTCACTTTACACTTTCAATCCTTTCATTGGGAATTTCATATTAATTTGGTCTATTGGCATGTTTGTTAGCAACTTAATGAGCTTAATGGAACTCACAACTTTTTTGATCGAATATACATGATTGGTAGTGGCTTAATGATATATAAAGAGACTTATTCAGTAAGTTTCTAGGGGGAGTTTTATGTAGAATATTAAGTATTTTTCCAAACATCTCTCCCAATTAAAAAGCACGCCCCTTCCATCTTGATATGGCTAAATGGGCCCGGCCCGGGACTGGCAAAGGACCGGACCGACCTAGGACGGCTCGATCAAGGACCGTTTGGGATCAGTTTAGGCCTGTCGGACGTCGGTTAAGGCCCAGTCACAATTTTCCACCAAAAACAAGGTCTGACTTGGTTTTTTATTTAAAATTTACATATAGATTATTTTTTAAGTATATTTTAAAATTTATTTTTAAGTGTATTTGATTGAAGAGCAAAATGTATACTTAAGTGTATTTTATTAAGTGTATTATAATAATAAAAACGTTAATTTTTAGTGTATTCAGTTGACCCAATTAAATATTCTAAAGTATATTTGATTGACCAATGACAAAAACGTATTTTTGTGTGTTTGATTGGCCTAATTATAATAAAAATGTATTTTGTTAGTCTATTTGTTGACCAAAATTTTCAAAAAATATTTTTTATACGTCAAAAATCAATTTTAAAAAATAAAAAAATAAGTAGAATCGATTTAGGCCCGACATAAATCAAAACAGAACTTTGGAATTGTCACGAAACAAAAATAAAGCAGATCTGAAATCAATTACAAAGGATCATATTAACACGGAAGAATAAGTGAATTACAAACGACTAAAAAGTTCACAAACCTGTAACTTGAATATTCACAAACAACTAATTAGTTCAAAGAGTTATCAAATTGGGATCAAATACATATCCAACATATGATGGAGAACAGCAACATATATCAATCGAGAACCATGAATTGATTAGTACCAGAAGGTGTGACCTGCGATGGAGAACTGGGTCGATTTTGTTTCCCGATTGACAGACATCTGATCGATTTATTTTACCCATTTAAGTTTTTGAGCGATCGAGCCTTGTTGATCCAAACCCTCAGTGATTTGATAATGACCCTCTCTTATATACTTAGTGAAAATTGTAAGTAAACAATATGTATTAGAGTTTCACTATCGCTGATAAGTACTAAGACCCTTCAGTACCGCTGATAGGAACTCTCGCTCTTTAGATTAAACATTCAGCGAACACTGTTCACCATAATGTTCTGAGCCTGTTCAGTTCTTATGATGATCGCTGATAAGTTAGTTGTTTACTTATGATCCCTGAAGACAAGTTTCACGTCAACATAGGTTCTACGCTGAAGTCGAAGATGAAGCTCAAGAACCAGCGACAAGTCTCCTAATGAACTGATGCGGATCAGCGAAGACTCAGATTTGTCCACTCAACGTGAAGTATCAAGTACAAGACTTCAGCTATCGCTGAACTTTATCATTCGCTGAATAGATAATGATAATGCTCTGAATCAACGAAAGCTGATCATGAAGTCCTCCGTACAAAATACTTTTGTCTTAACCTCCCTTGCACGACTCCGTACGAAATGTCAGAACAGAACCTTCTATTGTCTGAAATCGTACAACCACTCTGATACTACAATGTTCATTCATGCGGCTACTAAGGTTGTCTACAAAGGTCAATGACATGCAACCAATCCGCTGATGACACGTGTAAAGTATATACTGACTTGCATTAAATGCATGTAGTATATAAAGAGATGAACCCGCTTCTTATGAAGCAACTTGCTAACTCTGGACGAGTTCATTCTCTTATCTCTAGATAGGTTATTATTAGTAATTTCCTTATCTCTCTTAGTGCAAGAAATCTTAGTGTTCCAACTTGTTTAGATTTAGGTTTATCCTTAATCTTGTTTCCGCAACAAGCTGTAAATTGTTAATGATTTATCAATAAACAATTTAGAAAAGTAAAATCTGTGTGTTTGTATTCAACCCCCCCCCCCCTTCTACAAACTTGTATAACCCTTCGGGACCAACAAGTGGTATCAGAGCAGATTTGTTTAATCTCATAAACAAGATCTTATCTATACTAATCTTCTCTTTCCTTGTAGAAATGACCACCAATACAAATACAAATTATATAGACAATGGTTCTCTTGCTAAACCTCCTAGATTTTCCAGAGATAACTTCAACTTATGGAAAAATAGGATGACTCTCTTCTTAGAAGGTGTAGACCCTACTATGTCTTACTATCTCGAAAACGGCCCATTCATCCCTGTAACAATTGATGCTGCAGTTCCAGCCGCTGGAATAGACCTGCTATTCCAGAAAGGCTGATTCCAAAAGAAATACACATGTGGACCGATGAAGATAAGAAGAAAGTGGCTATCGACACAAAAGCCAGATCCATACTATCCATGGCCCTTCCTGACGAAGTTTACCATTCTATCATGAACCTGAAATCGTCAAAAGCCATGTGGGACACAATATGTGTTCAGTATGAAGGAACGTCTGAAGTCCAGGACTCAAGAAAGATCAACCTGGTAAGACAATATGAAAGCTTCATTTCTGGTAAGAATGAAACTCTCTCTGAAGTTCACCAACGTTTCAACTGTTTAATTATAGATCTGAAAACTGTTGGTAAGGAATATTCTAACTTTGAAGTGCTGACAAAGTTTCTAGAATGTTTACCTGAAAGCTGGGACAATTATGCTATGTGTCTCAAGCTATCAAAGGATCTTAAATCAATGACCATTTCAACCTTATATGGCACGTTGCTGAATCATGAGCAATCAAGCCATTTTAAGAAGAATCTTGTAAAAGATTCCAAAAGCACCCCTGTTGCTTTAATCTCAGAGGAACCTTCTACTCAGCGACCCTCGGTCACAATCACTGAGTTAGAAAGTAACTCTGAAAGGTCATCAGATTCTGATTCTTCAGATGATGATGAATCTTTGGCTCTCCTAACTAAAAAGTTCAGGAGATTCGCCAAAAAGAAAATGTTTAGAAAGAATAAACCTCTTTCCATAACTGACAAGCCAAGATCATCAGCTTTTGTTGATAAGGCTACTGCTATTTGTTTTAATTGCGAAAAGACAGGACATTTCGCTAACGAGTGCAGGTCAAAGAAAGTTTCTAGACCCTCAGCTTTTCCAAAGAAATCCTTTATTCCTAGGAATAAAGATGACAAATACTCAAAGCTGAAAGAAAAATATGCGAAGCTGAAAAGCTTTAAGAAGAAGAGCAAAGGCCTGATGGCTAACTATGATTGGGCTGCTTCTGATGAAGAAGCATCATCATCTGACTCTGAAGATGATGAAGCAAATCTTTGTCTTATGGCCAAGATTGAAGATGAGGAAGAAAGTTCAGACATTCCCTCCACTTCAACTTCTGCAATTCAGGTATCACCTTCTTTCTTTACCAATATTGCAAATATTGATGAAGCTGATAGTCTCCGTAAGATCGATCTCTTGACTAGAAGTTTATACGAAGCCATGAACGGCAAAACTGTGGTTGAAAACCAAAACCTTGATCTCGCTGAACAACTTAAAAACTGCCATCTTCAAATAGAAAAGCTTTCTAAAATTGAAGAAAATCTTAAAGATCAAGTATATTTAAATCAGCTAGTCAAAATCGAATGAGCAGAAGCTATCGTTGCTTTAAAAGCTGAAAAAGCAACTGTTGAAGGATGGTGTAATTCTTCAACAAAGATCACTGAGATAATTAAGTCTCAGATACCCCTGAGTAATAAACGTGGTATGGGTTACAAATATGAAACTCCAAAACCAATCACTGAGCGTTCAATGCTTAAATTTGGAACGTTCATATCCTCAGTCGATGATACTTCATCTTCTCAGTGCTCCTCGTCCATTACACCAATCCCTGAGGAAACTCCTACCTCGAAAGGTAAAGAGAAAATGGTTTATCCAAAACCTACCTTTGTCTTTAAAGATAAAGGTAAAGGAATTGTTATTTACCAAAATCCTCAGAAGGGTACTTTAGTACCTAAGCTGAATGCTTCTAAAGCTTCAGTGACCTATCCCTCTGGATCAAGGATTCAGATCTCTGGATCGACTCAGCGTGGATCTATTTAGCGATCTACTCCTAGACTCAGAGTGGATGTCCTTGGTAAGAAATCCGAAGAGCTGAATGTTCCTCCTATTTCTAAAGCAAATAGTTTACTTGGTGTTGGTACTTCTAATTCAAAATTAAAAACTCAGCATTCAAATGGTCCTAGAACTACTTTTAGTTATAGGAAATGTTATCACTGTGGACTCACTAATCATATTTCTAGTAAGTGCCCCACAGCCACCAAAGCTGAAAAGATAGCTAAGGTGAAGAATGCCCCCAAGGTAAAGAAAACCAACCCTGGTACAAATCAGGTCAAGGTAAATCCTACCACTGAGGTTAAGAAATTAACTAAAGTGAAGAAAGACAAAGCTGAATCTTCAAATGCTGCGAAGACTGCTGAACCCTCCATTCCAACTATTTCCACTGACAAATGTGTATACATGGTTAAGTGGGTACCCAAGAAAAACTAATCTTCCTTTGTAATGCAGGTTAAGAAGGGTATCTGGTATCTCGATAGCGGATGCTCTAGACACATGACTGGAAAGAAAAGCCTGCTCGCTGAATACAAGGAAGAGAAGGGTCCCTCTGTGACCTTCGGTGGAAATGGAAAAGGACATACCCGAGGGTATGGTGTACTTTCAAATGGTACAACCTCCTTCAGAAGAGTCGCATATGTTGAAGGGCTGAAGCATAATCTTCTAAGCATCAGTCAGCTTTGCGACAAGGATAACAAAGTGATTTTCACTAAGGAATCCTGCTTTGTCACTGACAAAAAGGAGAAGATAGCTCTCAGCGGTTATCGTTTGGAAAATGTTTATGTAATAAACATGGACTCAACAACCACTGAGAACTCCTGTTTCTTCTCAAAAGCCTCATCTGATGTCAACTGGCTATGGCATAAGAGGCTCTCTCATCTAAATTTCAAGACACTGAATACTCTTTCTTCAAAAGAGTTAGTCACTGGTCTACCTCAACACTCATACGCCAAAGAGTCTTTATGTTCAGCGTGTGAAAAAGGGAAGCAGACCAAAGCAAGCTTTAAGTCAAAGCAAGTCTCCTCAGTGTCATCTCCTCTACAACTACTCCATATGGATTTGTTTGGCCCTGTTAACAAACAATCCATCGCTGGAAAGAAATATACACTGGTCATAGTTGATGAATTCTCTCGCTTCACATGGGTAATGTTTCTCCGTTCTAAGAATGACACCCCTGAAGAACTCATCACCTTTGTTCGGAAGATGGAAACCCTGAATAATCTGACCGTTCGCTCAATAAGAAGTGATCATGGGACTGAATTCAAAAACAGTTCTCTTGATTCCTTCCTTGAGAGTAAGGCTATTTCTCACAACTTTTCTTCAGTGAGAACACCGCAACAAAATGGAGTCGCTGAAAGAAGAAATAGAACAATTATTGAAGCTGCACGTTCAATGCTCAGCGATTCTCACCTGCCTACTCAGTTTTGGGCAGAAGCTGTCAACACTGCTTGTTTTACGCAAAACAGGTCGCTGATAGTTAAAAGATTCAAAAAGACATGAACTTTTTCATGGGAGAAAGCCTTCAATCAACTTTCTTCACATCTTTGGATGTCAGTGTTTCATACTGAACAACAGAGATGCCCTTGGAAAGTTTGATCCTAAGGATGATGATGGAATCTTTCTTGGATACTCCTCAGTTTCCAAAGCCTTCAGAGTCTTCAATCGTAGAAGACAAACTGTAGAAGAAACTACTCACGTCACGTTTGACGAATCCCGTTCAGCGAACTCTAAACCGTCCGCTGATACTGAAGAACTGAATCAATGGATGTTTTCTCATCTTGGTGATTCAGAAGATGTTCCCACTCCTCATACTCACACAGTAGAAGATGATAGTTCTACTATCATTCCAAATATGCAGAATAGTGAAGCTGAAACATCATGGGTCTCAGTTGTTCCTTTAAACACTATACCTGCTCCTGAACCAAATGTCTCAGACATTCCATCTATTTCTCAGCAATCAGTAAATGAAATGACATCTGCACCTACTCCTCTCTTGGCTGATACTCCAGAAGTTGCTGAAGCTTCATCTTCAGCTCCTCCAGTTCAAGATGAGTCAGCGACTTATGCTCCGGCTCAGCGATGGACTGTAAATCACCCAATTGATCAAATTCTTGGTGATCCAAATGTTGGTGTTCATGTAACACCCCAAAACAGGGGTTAACAAAAACTTCCATAAAACGGAAGAGTGGTACTCATTGCTAAAGAAAAAGTATTCATAAATACCATTACATAACCATTACTACAAAGATCTAGTTAATTATAACTACTAATGGACCACTAGCTTATTTGATCACTACTATAGCAAATCAAATATCAAAAGGACGTCGGAAAGTTCTATTATCAATCTTCTAATCTTTAACTCTCCAACAATGATCCCATGCTCACAACCCCGTTCTAGACCTTCTTGTGTCCGGAACCACTAATATCTGTAACACATAAAACACATAGCAAGTGTTAGGCTTTTAAAGCCTAAGTGAGGTTTACACATAATACATAGATTATAATCATAACATGTAGGAAGAACAATTCGATACATTCACAAATTGGATTCCATGGAGAAGGTCCATATCGCTACCCAGTTACATCATAATCGAAGATATACCTTGGTCGATACCCCACGGCATTGTCACAAGGCATAACACAACGGAAAACCCCACGGTATCCGAAGGTATGAACGAAATACACTTACCCCACGGTATGTATGATTATATCTTCCAATGCCTACTAGGTGCTCCTCCAATTAAGTGAATACCAAATATGTTACTCCAAATAAGATTCAAAGCATATTAAGCACTTTAGCAATGGTCCAACCATTTATCATATCCATACTACTTCCATGTAGTTCACATACATCCACATGTATTAATTCACATTCCATAAGAATTCAGTAATAAACCACCATGTTTACAATTCAAGAATAAGTCCATTAGGACCATTAAGCCATCAGTTCATCATTAAGACATCTATTAGGCCATCATCTCAATTTCACATACCATTGATATATAATCAAACCAAACTCTTAACATCAACATTTATCATGGCATACTAAATAATAACCACAATTAATCCATTTTGACCATTAAGCCATCATTACTTCATTAAGACGTATATTAAGCCATCATCAAAATCACATACCAATGAAGTATAATCAAACCCAAACCTTTAACACTAACATTTACCATGACATTCTAAGTAATAAAACACAATAAATCCACCATAACTTACTTGAACTTTTCTTGTTTCCCTCTTAACCATTAAGAGCTTATTAATCAAGATTTCTCACTATCAATACCAAAAATCAAGATAAAGTATGGTAGTAAGTATAATACAATCAATTAGATACAAGTTACTCACCTTTAATCTTCAATTGAAATAACCCTAAACTTGAAGTCTTGAACTTAATTTCTCCAACAAGAAGATGAATGATGCAAGCCCTAATTGAAGTTTGATTGTTAAGATTCAAATAACAATTACTTGGATTGGATTTAGTTTAATAGATTTGAACTTACCTTAGGTTGAATGAAGAAATCGTCTGAGAGAGAGCAAGAGCAGTAGTGAAATTCGTTTTTGAGAGTTCTAAGTATAAAGGGTTGATGACTAAGGGTAAAGAGGTGGGTTTAACCCCCTTTTGGCACGTCAGGAATTCGGCGCCGATCACCCGCGCCGATGCATCGGCGCCAAGCCATTGGCGCCGGGTTCTGTTTGCTACACTTCTCATCTTCCACTGATTTAGCCGTAACTTCTTCGTTAGAACTCCGTTTTTGCTCCGGAAAGAACCGTTGGACTCGTATTCAAATTACCCATCCAACTAATCCATAAAATCTAATATTTAACTTTATTATCCATTTTTCAATTCTTTCCTTAAGGAATAAACTTACTGATTTCTATCGGGAGTTCTCAATTAATAAGTGACAATTACAGGAATTACTTAGGAAAACACTTATAATCTAAGAAGTCAAAATATAAAGAAATATTAGGACTATTATTACTTACGAGGATTTTCCGGGTGTTACAATTCTCCCAACCTTAAAACGATTTCGTCCCCGAAATCTATATCCTTTACAACCCAAAGTCAACCGACTCACTGTCGACCAAAATTCAACAATTCCTAACAGGAATCTAAGTTCTATTAACACGGTTTATAAAGACAATTCTTCGAACAATTGTTTATTAACAAAGCCCCTACACATACGTTGTACTCATGTACAAATAAACGTTCCATCCATAGAGAAACTCCCAACCATACGACTTCAGTCATCTCCCAACCTTAAAATGTTCTATACATCTTGAATTCAGTTTCAAACTCTAAATCAATTTAAGGCTCAATTTATACTGAGACCAACCGAATCTCTAATTTCAATTGCCCCTATCGTTAACGGCCATTTTCATTCAAAGAGCTCTAATAGACTCCAAAATCCATCTCAATGATTAACCATCAAACGGACAGGTTCACTAATCATACACAAAGATTAGTTCACTAAAACCACTCATCACAAATGAGTATCTTAAGGTTACTACAACCATCACCATCATTCTTTTTAAAATCGACTACAATTCCCCGATTACACTAAAGGCGTTTGATCTTAAGCCCAAAAGTTGACACCTAATTATCACCAACCGTTGCACTCTAACCAAACCCACACATGAATTCCATTCACAAATAAAAATCTAGAAGGAACAAGGATTAATCTTTCATATTTCATGAACCTTACTTATTTCCCCATTATCCGCTCCCCAACTTAGATTTGTAAGCCTCCTTAAAGTAACCGTTTATCATTAAAACTTTATCCGACTATTGCTTGGTCTTTAATACCGTCGTCATCCACATCTCAATCTCCAGATCTCAAAATAACATTAACATATACTGCTTGAAAGTCTATACTCACTTTAAATTGAGCATACACACCACTTTTGAATACTTCCATATCTACAGCACCCATCACTACATCTATGACCCATACATTTTTCCAGTATAAAGTACTACCACTTCCTCACACCAATATCGCACTACGTGACCACAATGCAACCAAGCACTAAAATTTTATCTATCAAAGGTGATAATTCCATTGAACCTGTAGTATAACTACATTCTTATGTCCGACCTTTCTATCATTACTTCCTACGTTAGCATGGAGTACTACCCTCCAATCAATATTTGTCTCTTTCCCCCACTTTTCCACACACCGATAACACTTTCTCATCTTTATTAAACTTCCTATGATTCAAAATCATAAACTTGTTTAGCGACTCACACAACCAAATTCACTTTGGATAAACTCATACTACCACTCGGCATTCTATTCCAATAATAGCCAAATCACTACATCATCTTACAATCACATATTCCAACAGCTTATTGACAACTAGCACCATTCATCTGGAATCCCCGAAAAGACTTTCATCTAATGTTCCCTCTTTATAACTTCTTATTACTGCTGGCACATTTATCTTGATAATTAATGCTACTACTCGTTTGTACATTCTCCACTCATAACATCTCACAGCAGATCAGATACCTCCTGGTCATTCATACACAAATCAAATTTACCTTCATGCTCTCCCGCACAATTAACCGAATCTATTTCATTACTTTATTCCTCCCCAACTTAGTTTGGTTTACTACTCACGAGTTTCTAATTAACTTAAACTTACCCGCTTCATACTACTTCTTTGTGATTCCAAACCATTTTATATACTGTGCACACTCCATCACGAGTCGACATAGTCCATACCCTTACCATATTCGTGCCTAATTCTTCATTCTATATAAACCATTTACACCATAAGTAGAATGTTCATCTACTACAATAGTCTTTCACTTTGCTAACACCCCTCCACAAGGTGATCCTTCAACTTTTAGTCTTCCGATTCTGACTTAACATTCATACATGATCTCAACAGAAAACTCAATGTATTCATATTATGTAAACTTTAATTATAATACAATTCATGTAATTCCAACCCTCAAGCCTATGTCAAGTTAATTTAAACCGACGAATACCCCTAAGACTCAACCGAATCTAAAACCAAGCCATCCGCTCAAAGGGTCTATTGATCATTTATCAATTATCAACTCATGAAATTTAAAATACATCTAATCCCACATCATGCAACACACGCCTCGAGACCTGATAATCTCACGACCTCTTTATTGCTACTTTCCCAATGAAGTCATTTCATATATGTATCCATATGTACACGTATATACAACTCTATATACTCCACAATATAAATATACATATTATTATTTTGCCATAGATCACTAGTCCCAAAAGTACTAAAATTACAAGACCATCAAACTGTCCTCGCACATAAGACCAAAAGTTAAACCGACACTTATTAAAATGTGATTAAACATATAACACACCATAATTATTGTACAACTACAATAAACTTCTAAAAGCGTATTTCGACCACCTAACTTCCACTTATGTAATAATTTAACCAAAACCTTTTCCACTCGTGATTTATTCGCCAATCACTCAAATCCCCACATATGGTGTTTCACAAGATATGTATTGTCCGCATTCTACAACATTCTCAGTCCACCGTACACGATAATATTCGCTTTGCGCATACCCTCTGCATAACAGCATGTCGGTACCGCTCATAATTTAGTTCTGCCCGCACAAGCATACGCGGGTGTAAAGCCCATGTCCTGGTATGGTTCGTTTATTTTATTTTTCTCTCTCCTGCTCAGTTTTATTATTTCTTGTATTTAGAAATATTTACGTTTAACGAGAGTAGCACTGTTAGCCTCATTGTTAATTTTTCTTAAGTTAATTAGTTTAAGGCAAATGGATGAAGTTTGGGGGGCTAATCGTGGATTTAGGCAAATTGGACATGGGTTTCGGCCCATGCTCAAGGGGGGGGGGGGCGTGACCCCTTTTCTCTTCTTCTCAATTCCTTGCTGAGCACTCAACCCCAATTGATATCTCTTTCTCGTTATTCCCTCGACACAAACAAAGGAAACCCTAAACAACCATTCTTGTTTCTGAAATTCTGCCGCACGCAAGGGAAGAACGAAGAACACCGGGTTCATTCCTTTTTTTTTCCTGCCACCGTGAACCACCCACAACCACCGCTGTTTGCCGTCGGCGAGAGCGAGAGAGAGAAGAAGAGTCGATCGGGAAGAGTGTGGCCGTCGAGACGAAGGCTGCTGCTGCTGCGTTCTTGCGAAAAAGGTAACGTCGCTTCTCGTTTCTGTTTCGTCGACACCATCAGCCGCAAACCACCACCGCCGCCGCTGCAGCCTTGGCTGCCGGCGGCGTGGCCACCAGCGTGCACCGCCAGCGCAAGGCGGCATGGTGCGTGGTCGAGGGTAGTGAGCCGGGTGGGTGTGTGGGTATAGGGAAGTCGGGGTAGTCTAAGGGCCCGTTTTAATCTTGTCTCGTTGGGTTTTCGTAACCACCGCCGGCCGCCGCCGGCGACCACCACCGCCGGAGGGCAGAGGGTGGTGCGTGGCCATGTCTTATTAATAATCACCGTAGAATCCGTTAAGCCTTGACTTAATCGTTTAAGCCGTTTCGTCAAAACCGTCGTTTTTATAATCATCAATTCATGTGGAAAATGGTGCAGCCACTGTTTTTACGACGGCTATAACTTTTCCGTCGTAACTCCGTTTGAGCCGAAACTGGCGCCCACGGTTCAAGTTCAGGGTCGAGCACGTTTTCCGTGTTTTAGCGGAAAACTGGTTCGGTCTCTAGCTGGGCGAAAAAGTGGTCGCAAGTTCGGTGTTTCGTCATTTTATGTGAAGATTAGTTTTCTGTCCAGTTCGTATTTCGGCCATAACTTTCTCGTCGTAACTCGGTTTGAGGCGATTCTGGTGTCCACGGTTCACATTCTGTGTCGGGCACGTTTTTCGTGTTTTAGCGAAAGGCTGGTTCGGCCCCTAGCTAGGCGGAAAACTTCTGTTTTTACAGCAGGTCGGTAAACCGACAGTGTTGTAATCTGCCACTGTTTTGCCATGGTCATAACTTTCTGCTCGTAACTCGGTTTGGGGTGAAATCGGTGTCAAAAGTTCCCTTTTTGAGTCTATAAACTTTTCTGTGTTTCGTGCAAAACCCAGTTCGGGACGTAGCATGGGTCGATTTGTCGTTTTATACTGAAGGGTGCTGAATTTTCGCTGTTCCGGAATCTGTTTTTGTAAAATCCGTAGTAAATTGTAGAAAAATCGTTAGGAGGCGTATAATATGTCCTTGGAACACTAACTCAGAGGACTTTCTGGTCATGAAATAATATTGGGATTTTTCTGGGTTTAAAGGGGTCGAAACAGGTCCCGAACAGACCTGTTTTGGGTGAACGGAAGATAGTTTTAGTGACGGTTTAAGCGTGTGTCGTGCCATAGGGTCCGGGTCTCGTATTGACACGTTTTAACATGCGTTTAGGTGCTGGGAAGTGACCGTAATTGTGGAGCTTGAATTGTGTTGTTAAGCTGGGCGCGCATTCGAGGTGAGTTCTCTCACTGTGTAGTTAGGGGTTGTATGCATGTCATAATAGTTTGTATGTACTATTGTCTTTGTGGTGTGAACTAGTTGTTTGTGGTGTGTAATATTTGATTGGTCTGAATGCTTGGTATAAATGTGTTACATTACAATTTGGTGGGACCGAGGCCTCGATGGTACTGAGGTGTTGGTTACATTACAATTCGGTGGGACCGAGGCCTCGATGGTACTGAGGTGTTGGTTACATTACAATTCGGTGGGACCGAGGCCTCGATGGTACTGAGGTGTTGGATACATTACAATTCGGTGGGACCGAGGCCTCGATGGTACTGAGGTGTTGGATACATTACAATTCGGTGGGACCGAGGCCTCGATGGTACTGAGGTGTTGGATACATAATTACTTGTAGATGTTTACTCGTTTTATGTAACTGTGATGTTGTTGCTTATGTGCGGATAGGGGTGATGTGTATATAATTCCTATCTGCGCATGTGTTGGAATTCACTAAGCTTCGTGCTTACCCTTTCCCAATAAACTGTGGTTTCAGGTACGGGCGGCTCCAAGGCGTGACGAGTACACACTGACGCGCGAGAAGAGCTGGTTGCTTTATGATTTTAATAATTAAACGTTTATTCCGCTGGTTTTATTTTATAAAGACATTAATTATGTGTTTGCAAACGAAACGTTGGGATCATTTATTGAGTTGTTATCAATGAATTGTTTATTTAAAAATTTAAATTTGCTTGTAATTTTTGGGACGTTACAACTTGGTATCAGAGCACAGCTTGAGTGAATCAAACGCACCTCGGTGTGTTTGGTCTCAAGTCGCGGCTGGGAAATTTTCAATTTCTTTATTAATTCTTTTTGGAATTAAAAGAAAAGGTAAAGACCCGTTCGAGGAACGGTGATCGGAGGCGCAGTGTGTACAGTCAGCCGGAGCCAAAGGGGAAAGGTACAATGCTTAGTGTTTTGTTGCTTTCTAGATCATAGAGTATGCATGCTAGATTGCCTGTTGTTGACACTATGCTGTATGTTGAACTACTTGCTATTAGGAATTTATGCTAATTATGATAGGTTACTAAGTGGATGCCCTCTAGGTTGTATGCAGTAAGAGGTTTATAGCCTTAGAATATTTGATTTAGTTCTATTGCGCAGCTCTTGTTTGAGTCCAGCCGTTCTAGGATAGAGTCTTGTATTCGACTGTCTATTTATTTCGCACTGCATATAACCGGGTATTCGCGAGGTCACCCGTTATAATTAGTAGGGATTCGGTAGTAGCAAGGGTAGTGGGATAAGAGGAAGTTCCTAGAGAGCTGGGAAGGGTGTTTATGTATGAGTACGTGTGCTGGATTGCTTTCTAGAACATAGGAGTATGTATGCTAAATTGCTTGGTGCTTGTTACACTGTATTGCATGTCTGCTGCTTGCTATTAGGGATTTGGCAGTAACAAGGGTAGTGGTTTGGATGGATTTCCTAGGGAGCTAGGAAGAGTGTGTACATATGCCGGTACGGGTATATGTGTATAGTTTCGGCGAGAAACTACTTGGACCCCTTGGGATGGAACTCGGATCGGGTAATGATAGGTGTGGATGGTTATAGTAGAGCTCCTACTACCGGAAGCACAGGATCAATGCTCGAGTCGGGGAAGTCACGAGGAATCCAAGGAGTTGAGCGTGAGTGTTGTTAGTATGAGTTATTATGTGCTAATAACGCGTTGTAATATCCACCCAGAATAGCCATCACAAGGAGGAATGACTATAGTAAACCTACTAGTACATGTGTGTACTTGATTTGCTTTGATGGGATGACCGTTGGGGTAGTGTCGAAGGTTATAAATTAGTAGTAATTGGAATAAAAGGACGATTATAGTATTAATCACTTGGAGTGGCGATGAGAATAATGTTTGTTCCGGGCCAAGATGGATGATTGTGCTAGAATCATAGGCTTATGGAGCCGACTTTGATTTGAGGAAAAATCGAAGGGATTATTTGACGTAATTTCCCAACTTGCCTAAGAGGTTTAAATGTCCGGATGACGTTAGTGGATCGGAGAGATTTGGAGGAGTAGGAGTCGAGGCGTAGAATGCCGACTGAGTCATGCACAAGGTTTGATTTTGAAATAGATTGTATTAACAAATTCTTGTGTTTCAAATCATTTTATGGATGGTGTTTTGAAATTTTGGGAAATGTTCAGCACACACACAAGATTTTGAAATATGGTTTTGAAAGTGTATGAAATCGTTTTATCACGGGAGTGCAAACTTTGTTAGAATTTGTCTCATTTCGTTATTTTTCTAACGGTTCTTTCGGATAAGATGATATCCGTGTTTTGTGGTATTTAAAATGTTGGGCAAGTGACTACGGCTTGTGACTTTAACATTGGAACTCCTCCACATATGTTAGAGTTGAGACGGAAAGTTACATTCCATGATGTCTGGATAAAGCTATTTGAGTGATTTGGTTAAAATAAGTTTGTTTTACGGCATGTTGAGTCGTGTGGGTTTAATTTTACGAGGTGCATATCTTATTTGTTTATCTGACCATTTGGGGAAATCTTAAAAATCAATTTAAAGAACCCCACCTTTGAGATTTTATGAGATTTTAGTCGATATTTTCAAATGATGGAAGCGGATTGGTTTTTATCTTTAAATTTGAAACTTACACGAGACAGTTGTGTTTTAACAAAAATATATCTGTAAACCGTTTCATCGTTTTGTATGACTAGCCGACGCGCGTAAGATTTGTTAGTGAACCCTGTGCCACGACATTTTTGTTGAAAAAGAGGAATTTTGGGGTCAAATATCGTGGAACTGATTTTGAAACTATGTGCACACTTTTGTTGCACCCGGTGTAAGGTCGACGGTTACTTTAAATACATGTCATGAGTCAATTCATACTAGAACCGCGACGGTTCATTTTCAAAGAAATTATTTATTTCGCTTTACGTTTTGTGAGTGAACTAAGCTGCAATGAAATGATTTTCAACATGACTTTCATATGTGGGACGAGCGTGTCCATTTTTGCGTAACTACCGACATGGTAATAGTAGTTTTATTTCTTACGGTCTTTTTGAAATGAAAAAAAAAATCTTGACGTTGAAAACATTTTGTAAATGATTTTGTAAACCATTTGGGAAATGCGTTTATAAGTGTATGTGTCATTTTGAGAATTTTAAGGGTGTGAGTCCTTTTTGGAAAACTCTTTTGTTTAACCCGTGTTGAGTTTGGGACTAATGTTGCTTTTAGATTATTGCTTGCTTAAACTTTATTTAAACGCGTTTTTGACCGACTTATGGGTCTAGCAAGCGTGGAGCATTTTGCTCGGTTTTTGACTTTGAGATAGTCATGGGTCAATTGCACGGTTTTTAATGACTCGATGTGAAGTTTTGTTGATGGGTTGTTTGTTGCACAGTTTTGCACTTATTGCACGTTGCGTATTTACATATGGGGTGAGTGAGTCACCCGGGATAGGCACTTGTGGGAAGGCTGTTTTGCTTTGGATCCTTAGGCACGTTAGTCAGTCGCTGGTAGTGGTCGGTTGGGTATCTCAGGGTGAGACCCCGGTGTGCAGGTGTTATAGCCTAGGCTTTCTAGTAGGTGCTAGGAGGATATAGTTGTGGGCACTTACCTGAGAGGTAATTCCGATGTGAGGGGCCCTGAGGCGTTACCTGAGAGGTAGGCGTCAAGGTGTATCCTCGGTTCAGATAAATTAGCTTTGTAGAGCGAGTGTGGGGGATACGTCGACGGTGGGAGGTTGGGTATTCCACGCGTGTTGGTAATGTAGGCCGGGTAGTATCGGTTAAGGGAATGACCTACGTGTGTGTTAGTTGACTTGATTGTGGGGGATATCTATTTGTGTTAGTGTCTGGGATAATACCACGCTTATGTGATTTATTGTAATCGGTTGGACCGATGTTCGGCGGGTGGCCGATGTTTGTTATTGTAATCGGTTGGACCGATGTTCGGCGGGTGGCCGATGTTTGTTATTGTAATCGGTTGGACCGATGTTCGACAGGGGATCGATGTTTTGTTAATATAATTTATTGAAAATCTTTGGAGTCTATTAGAATTCGTGGAAGTCAATCGACAGTTAAGGGTAGGAATGATCGTAGTCGAGTATCCTGTAGGGTATACTGTGAGCAGCTTTAGAATGGTTAGAGCTTGAGATTTGACTCGGGATGCTTGGAATATCTAAGGTTGGGGGACAACCGAAGTCGCATGGTTGGGAATGATTCCAATTTTTTTTTGGGGTGTTCTGCCGATCATGATCCCATTGTCCTAGAAGGAGTAAGTTAGTTAGAAAAGTATTCGAAAGGTTTTAGAAGGGGTTTCAAGTGGGCTTGGGAACCTGAGGTTGAGATGAGGGAGAACTACCCGGAGCTGTTTGCAGGCGCAGACTTCGAGGGCGAAGTCTGATTCAAGCGGGGGAGAGTTGTAAAGCCCATGTCCTGGTATGGTTCGTTTATTTTTTTTTCTCTCTCCTGCTCAGTTTTATTATTTCTTGTATTTAGAAATATTTACGTTTAACGAGAGTAGCACTGTTAGCCTCATTGTTAATTTTTCTTAAGTTAATTAGTTTAAGGCAAATGGATGAAGTTTGGGGGGCTAATCGTGGATTTAGGCAAATTGGACATGGGTTTCGGCCCATGCTCAAGGGGGGGGGGGGCGTGACCCCTTTTCTCTTCTTCTCAATTCCTTGCTGAGCACTCAACCCCAATTGATATCTCTTTCTCGTTATTCCCTCGACACAAACAAAGGAAACCCTAAACAACCATTCTTGTTTCTGAAATTCTGCCGCACGCAAGGGAAGAACGAAGAACACCGGGTTCATTCCTTTTTTTTTTCCTGCCACCGTGAACCACCCACAACCACCGCTGTTTGTCGCCGGCGAGAGCGAGAGAGAGAAGAAGAGTCGATCGGGAAGAGCGTGGCCGTCGAGACGAAGGCTGCTGCTGCTGCGTTCTTGCGAAAAAGGTAACGTCTCTTCTCGTTTCTGTTTCGTCGACACCATCAGCCGCAAACCACCACCGCCGCCGCTGCAGCCTTGGCTGCCAGCGGCGTGGCCACCAGCGTGCACCGCCAGCGCAGGGCGGCGTGGTGCGTGGTCGAGGGTAGTGAGCCGGGTGGGTGTGTGGGTATAGGGAAGTCGGGGTAGTCTAAGGGCCCGTTTTAATCTTGTCTCGTTGGGTTTTCGTAACCACCGCCGGCGACCACCACCGCCGGAGGGCAGAGGGTGGTGCGTGGCCATGTCTTATTAATAATCACCGTAGAATCCGTTAAGCCTTGACTTAATCGTTTAAGCCGTTTCGTCAAAACCGTCGTTTTTATAATCATCAATTCATGTGGAAAATGGTGCAGCCACTGTTTTTACGACGGCTATAACTTTTCCGTCGTAACTCCGTTTGAGCCGAAACTGGCGCCCACGGTTCAAGTTCAGGGTCGAGCACGTTTTCCGTGTTTTAGCGGAAAACTGGTTCGGTCTCTAGCTGGGCGAAAAAGTGGTCGCAAGTTCGGTGTTTCGTCATTTTATGTGAAGATTAGTTTTCTGTCCAGTTCGTATTTCGGCCATAACTTTCTCGTCGTAACTCGGTTTGAGGCGATTCTGGTGTCCACGGTTCACATTCTGTGTCGGGCACGTTTTTCGTGTTTTAGCGAAAGGCTGGTTCGGCCCCTAGCTAGGCGGAAAACTTCTGTTTTTACAGCAGGTCGGTAAACCGACAGTGTTGTAATCTGCCACTGTTTTGCCATGGTCATAACTTTCTGCTCGTAACTCGGTTTGGGGTGAAATCGGTGTCAAAAGTTCCCTTTTTGAGTCTATAAACTTTTCTGTGTTTCGTGCAAAACCCAGTTCGGGACGTAGCATGGGTCGATTTGTCGTTTTATACTGAAGGGTGCTGAATTTTCGCTGTTCCGGAATCTGTTTTTGTAAAATCCGTAGTAAATTGTAGAAAAATCGTTAGGAGGCGTATAATATGTCCTTGGAACACTAACTCAGAGGACTTTCTGGTCATGAAATAATATTGGGATTTTTCTGGGTTTAAAGGGGTCGAAACAGGTCCCGAACAGACCTGTTTTGGGTGAACGGAAGATAGTTTTAGTGACGGTTTAAGCGTGTGTCGTGCCATAGGGTCCGGGTCTCGTATTGACACGTTTTAACATGCGTTTAGGTGCTGGGAAGTGACCGTAATTGTGGAGCTTGAATTGTGTTGTTAAGCTGGGCGCGCATTCGAGGTGAGTTCTCTCACTGTGTAGTTAGGGGTTGTATGCATGTCATAATAGTTTGTATGTACTATTGTCTTTGTGGTGTGAACTAGTTGTTTGTGGTGTGTAATATTTGATTGGTCTGAATGCTTGGTATAAATGTGTTACATTACAATTTGGTGGGACCGAGGCCTCGATGGTACTGAGGTGTTGGTTACATTACAATTCGGTGGGACCGAGGCCTCGATGGTACTGAGGTGTTGGTTACATTACAATTCGGTGGGACCGAGGCCTCGATGGTACTGAGGTGTTGGATACATTACAATTCGGTGGGACCGAGGCCTCGATGGTACTGAGGTGTTGGATACATTACAATTCGGTGGGACCGAGGCCTCGATGGTACTGAGGTGTTGGATACATAATTACTTGTAGATGTTTACTCGTTTTATGTTACTGTGATGTTGTTGCTTATGTGCGGATAGGGGTGATGTGTATATAATTCCTATCTGCGCATGTGTTGGAATTCACTAAGCTTCGTGCTTACCCTTTCCCAATAAACTGTGGTTTCAGGTACGGGCGGCTCCAAGGCGTGACGAGTACACACTGGCGCGCGAGAAGAGCTGGTTGCTTTATGATTTTAATAATTAAACGTTTATTCCGCTGGTTTTATTTTATAAAGACATTAATTATGTGTTTGCAAACGAAACGTTGGGATCATTTATTGAGTTGTTATCAATGAATTGTTTATTTAAAAATTTAAATTTGCTTGTAATTTTTGGGACGTTACAGCGGGACACACCCAGACCGCACCCTGTGACAGGCAAAAGGCCTCATACATCTTACACAACTGCCGACTTCAATGTCAATAGTCGACCTATCGATACTTCTTTAATCTATTCATTAATAAGGACTGAACTTAATCCTTTCGACAATACATATTACAATTTACATCTCATCGTCTTCATTTCAAACTTATTCGTGCAATACTAATATCACAAGATCACCATAAATTCTTATTTAACGTCGAGAGTATTTCCTTACTGTCTCACCATACTACTCATAGCAATTTTGCTAATTCCATCACCTTGATTTCTACTAATCCTTCCTCCGGACACTACTGTCCCTTACCAACTGTATTTCTAGTTACCAAACAAGGGTATAGACCTTCTTACAATCGACGCTAAAGTCCACTTTCAACTCTCACATTGTTCACCTTCCTCCTAAACACCATTACCAAAACTTACAAACATTCTCCCATGGTTTATCCAACACCTCTCCATTCTCAGAGTTCTTTCTTAGCTTAAAGCAATATTTTACGACTTAATTCGTTCATAACCTTCATACATAACAATGTATTAAATGTATTATTTCGCACATTTCCTCCTTTTAAAGAACAACACTTGGAGCAACTTGGGTACACATGACCCCAAGATTCTTATAACTTTAATGTACTGCACAACGATCACGAGAATCATTTGCATACTACTTTCCGCAAAACTTAATCTTTTTCAACCAAAACGATATTGTTATGACCGTAGTATATTTAATGAAAATCTTTTCATACGACAAAAGTTGCAAGAAATTACCGACACAAAGTAAGCTAGTCGGTTCTCACACTCATCTATATTTAACTTTTCTTGTAAAGTATAATGTATTTTGCAAATTACTAAGCTCAAAATTTGACTGCGCGACGTAAATGGTATTACCTCTTTCTTATAATACCCACGTATACCTACTGACTCATCATCGACTAAATTGTTATTTATGCATTTGTTTTGAAATCACAAAAACCCATGTAACACACACTCGAAGACACCATGCATAAAACTCTACTTGCAATTGAAGGCTATTTGCTCAAACAAGGTCTATCGTTTAACTCACGCAACTTATCATTGACGCCCTATTTTCAACCAATGGTTACCCCCTCAACATTCTAACACTTGTTATATATGCCTTTCAAAGCTCACTTACTCAACCATTTCAGACTATACCCGTCTTGATCAAACATCTTACATTCTATTTCCACACATTTTAATCCACTTACTTAAGGTTGTCCTGGCGGGCTTTCATGAGTCCCGTCAGTTCCAGGTTGTCCTTCCAATCCTCAATCATTTACCAATCTGTCCTCCAAAGAATTGAAAGACCTTGGTAGTGTTTTTACCATCACTACGCTATCGAACAAAAGTTAACCCTGAAAAATGGTTATATAAATATAAACACACGAAACGTACTTTACCGATCATTAGTCACTGGAACAATTTAGAAACAAGTATACTTATGTAACAATATATTCATAATAACAGTAGCTAATTGCGATTATGAATGTATCATACATGAGAATCCTCGTTACCGTCGTTACCGTACTAATTTCACGTATTTCTGTCGACCCTAAGGCCATCCCGTCTTAATACTTCTACCCACTCTCACAATTCATAACTTAATTCATCTCAGCTTAAGTCTAAGTATTTCCTCATCATACTTAGTTCACTTAAACTAAAGCTCTGATACCAACTTGTAACACCCCAAAACAGGGGTTAACAAAAACTTCCATAAAACGGAAGAGTGGTACTCATTGCTAAAGAAAAAGTATTCATAAATACCATTACATAACCATTACTACAAAGATCTAGTTAATTATAACTACTAATGGACCACTAGCTTATTTGATCACTACAATAGCAAATCAAATATCAAAAGGACGTCGGAAAGTTCTATTATCAATCTTCCAATCTTTAACTCTCCAACAATGATCCCATGCTCACAACCCCGTTCTAGACCTTCTTGTGTCCGGAACCACTAATATCTGTAACACATAAAACACATAGCAAGTGTTAGGCTTTTAAAGCCTAAGTGAGGTTTACACATAATACATAGATTATAATCATAACATGTAGGAAGAACAATTCGATACATTCACAAATTGGATTCCATGGAGAAGGTCCATATCGCTACCCAGTTACATCATAATCGAAGATATACCTTGGTCGATACCCCACGGCATTGTCACAAGGCATAACACAACGGAAAACCCCACGGTATCCGAAGGTATGAACGAAATACACTTACCCCACGGTATGTATGATTATATCTTCCAATGCCTACTAGGTGCTCCTCCAATTAAGTGAATACCAAATATGTTACTCCAAATAAGATTCAAAGCATATTAAGCACTTTAGCAATGGTCCAACCATTTATCATAATCCATACTACTTCCATGTAGTTCACATACATCCACATGTATTAATTCACATTCCATAAGAATTCAGTAATAAACCACCATGTTTACAATTCAAGAATAAGTCCATTAGGACCATTAAACCATCAGTTCATCATTAAGACATCTATTAGGCCATCATCTCAATTTCACATACCATTGATATATAATCAAACCAAACTCTTAACATCAACATTTATCATGGCATACTAAATAATAACCACAATTAATCCATTTTGACCATTAAGCCATCATTACTTCATTAAGACGTATATTAAGCCATCATCAAAATCACATACCAATGAAGTATAATCAAACCCAAACCTTTAACACTAACATTTACCATGGCATTCTAAGTAATAAAACACAATAAATCCACCATAACTTACTTGAACTTTTCTTGTTTCCCTCTTAACCATTAAGAGCTTATTAATCAAGATTTCTCACTATCAATACCAAAAATCAAGATAAAGTATGGTAGTAAGTATAATACAATCAATTAGATACAAGTTACTCACCTTTAATCTTCAATTGAAATAACCCTAAACTTGAAGTCTTGAACTTAATTTCTCCAACAAGAAGATGAATGATGCAAGCCCTAATTGAAGTTTGATTGTTAAGATTCAAATAACAATTACTTGGATTGGATTTAGTTTAATAGATTTGAACTTACCTTAGGTTGAATGAAGAAATCGTCTGAGAGAGAGCAAGAGCAGTAGTGAAATTCGTTTTTGAGAGTTCTAAGTATAAAGGGTTGATGACTAAGGGTAAAGAGGTGGGTTTAACCCCCTTTTGGCACGTCAGGAATTCGGCGCCGATCACCCGCGCCGATGCATCGGCGCCAAGCCATTGGCGCCGGGTTCTGTTTGCTACACTTCTCATCTTCCACTGATTTAGCCGTAACTTCTTCGTTAGAACTCCGTTTTTGCTCCGGAAAGAACCGTTGGACTCGTATTCAAATTACCCATCCAACTAATCCATAAAATCTAATATTTAACTTTATTATCCATTTTTCAATTCTTTCCTTAAGGAATAAACTTACTGATTTCTATCGGGAGTTCTCAATTAATAAGTGACAATTACGGGAATTACTTAGGAAATCACTTATAATCTAAGAAGTCAAAATATAAAGAAATATTAGGGCTATTATTACTTACGAGGATTTTCCGGGTGTTACAGTTCAGACTCGACGAAGTGCAGGTAACATTTGTTTATTTGTTAACTTCATTTCTCTAACTGAACCAAAGAAAATAGATGATGCCCTCAAAGATCGAAACTGGGTCAGCGCCATGCAAGAAGAGCTGACTGAATTCGAAAGAAACAAAGTTTGGAAACTTGTTCGAAGACCAACTGATAAAACCGTGATAGGCACTAAATGGGTCTATCGAAACAAGTTGGACGAACATGGTACTGTAACCCGCAACAAGGCTCGTCTTGTTGCTCAGGGATACAGACAAGAGGAAGGCATAGATTATGATGAAACCTTTGCTCTAGTAGCAAGACTAGAGTTTATTCGTCTACTCTTAGCATATGCTGTACATAAAAACTTCAAAGTACATCAGATGGATGTTAAGTCAGCGTTTCTAAATGGAAAGCTGAATGAAGAAGTCTATGTGGAACAACCTCCAGGATTCTCAGATCCTAAGCGTCCAGGTTATGTTTATAAACTGGATAAGGCACTTTATGGCTTGAAGCAAGCTCCTCGTGCATGGTATGACACTCTCTCTACTTATCTCCATATTGAACAATTTGAGCGAGGTAAGATTGACAAAACTCTATTCTTTAGAAAAGTGAAAGGTCATATCATTCTAGTTCAGATATATGTTGATGATATTATATTTGGCTCTACTAACCCTGATCTTTGTACTCGTTTCGCTGATAGAATGAAAGATGAGTATAAAATGAGCATGATGGGTGAACTAACATATTTCCTTGGTCTTCAGATTAAGCAAACTGAAAAAGGAACTTTTATTAATCAGGGAAAATATGTTAAAGATATGCTGAAGAAATTCGATTTAACTCAGAGTTCAGCTATGAAAACCCCTATGGCACCACCGCTGACACTTGACAAGGATTCAAAGGGAATACCTGTTAATGTCACGCTGTACCATAGGATGATCGGCTCTCTCTTGTATCTTACAGCTAGCCGACCCGATATTATGTATGCAACATGTTTGTGTGCACGATATCAAGCTGAACCTATGTTATCTCATATGAAAGCTGTAAAGCGAATCTTTCGATACCTTAAAGGTACAACGAACCTAGGCCTTTGGTATCCCAAAGACTCAGGATTCGATCTAATCGCCTATTCAGATAGTGATTTTGCAGGTTGCAAATTGGATAGGAAAAGCACCACAGGAGGATGTCAGCTCCTGGGTGGAAAGCTGGTGAGTTGGGCAAGTAAAAAGCAAAACTCAGTGTCCACCTCCACAGTTGAAGCTGAATATGTAGCTGCTGGAAGCTGTTGTTCTCAAGTCTTGTGGATGAGAAATCAACTACTAGACTATGACCTTCAGTTCTCAAAAATTCCAATCTATTGCGACAGCACAAGTGCCATCGCTATAGCAAACAATCCAGTACTACATTCAAAGACCAAACACATAGAAATCAGATATCATTTTATCAGAGATCATGTGATGAATGGTGATATAGAACTTCATTTTATCCCAACTGATTATCAGTTAGCTGATTTGTTTACCAAACCTCTTGATGAGACAAGATTCAACTTTCTCATCAGCGAGCTTGGAATGCTGAACTTTGAAGGGTAAAATCTTCAGCGGTTCACATTAGATCAGCGATTCTATTATACATCTTGTATAGTTCTATGGATAAAATAAACTTGTATAACCTATTCCATCATCTTCTCTCTGAATAAACTTGGTTAGCTGATATCAAGGTATGTTTTCTCTCTGACAATCGCATGCAAATGCAAGATTTCAAAAATGCATCGCTGAATATCTCTTCCTTAAACAGCGATATTTTGAAATTTCTAAAAACCATCACTGATATTTCCATTCAGTGCTTCATGTTTGTAAAAGAGTCCCTGAGCTTTCAAAACCTCAGAGACATCCTAAAAGAATATGCAAGGACAGTTGTGACGTCATTGCAACGGATAAACCCCGACACGTTCTTCTTTCTGACACACGTTTGCACGTCTCGTTCAAACTTCCAATCAAATGCAAACACGTGTCCGTGTCATGATGAAAATCTTTTCCCGCTCAAGATTTTCTCTCTCTAATCTCTCTATATAAACAAACTCTTGGTTTATATTTTCCTTTTACGCGAACAATCTTCCTCCGCAAGAAAGAATCACTGTTGCATTTGTGATCTCAAACCTTCAAGAACTGTTCATCATCTTCTTCATCAAACATCAAGGTTAATATGTTCTTATTTTTTATCAAATGCATATAACTTGTTTCTGATCTTCTCTTTGTTTTAACAAGATCAAACAAAAGAACTTCTTAAAAATGAAATCATTTCTTTCATGGTTTTATGAACACAACCATTTCATGGTTGTTCTTCAAGTTTAAATGCAAAAATCTTAAACTTGTTCTTCATTCATTTCCAGAATCTCATTTCTTCATAGGAAACTGGAAAACAAAAATAAATGGGTTTTACATTTCGTTTTCAAAAACAAGAAAAACCCTAATCTTCATTAAGACATTTTCGTCTGAATGAAATGGACAAAATTCGAACCATCTTACTGGAAATTCTTTCCACATTAAGATAATTCTTATTTGTTAGCATCTTTGGTTGAACTGATAATACAGAGAAATGACATCTTCTGACATTCCTGCTACCGCTGAGAACATCGCCGCTGATACTGAGGAAGTGGAAATTATCAAGGCTCCTCAGGTTAAGTTCACTCTGGAACAACTAGATTGGACCAAAACGAACAACCTTTCTGCGCTTCTCGAGTTTCCTCCTCGAAAGCAAGTCACACATCTGAAAGATGCTGTGAATTTTCTGAAAAATAGTTGCATCTCAACAGCCCTGACCATCACACCTCCTGCAAATCAGCTATTACTATCCCAATTCTGGTACTCTGCCAGACAATCTCAGCTACCATCCGCCAAAGATCCCTCCAAGACAATTGATTGTATCCTCAGCGATACTGAGTATGGCACAATAAAGATCACACCTGCCATCATTCGCAAAGCTCTCAACTTTCCCAACGCTACAAAAGAAAAACCTTTTGTTCCTTTCCCTGATCACAAAAAGCTCGCTGACAAGGAAGCCCTTATTGCATTTTTCGATGCAATGGGCTATGTATGGGAAATTGGAAGAGACAAGAAGCCCGAGAAGAAGCTGACCCTGCTAAAGAAGTCAAAAATGCCCAGCGAGATGAACTTCATCTTCGCTCACTTAATCAGCTGCATGACTGCAAAGACCGGCTCCTCTGACCAAGCCGCCCAACCTCAACAAGCAATGGGATACGCTCTGCTGAAAGGTCTACATATTGACTGGGCATCTATAATCTATGATGACTTGGTGCAAAGAGTAGACTCTGCCGCTGACAGACCTTCATGAGTTCCATACCCAAGATTCATCAGTGCCATCTTCCAATATGGCCTAAAGGACAGCTACCCGCAAGAGGGTGACCTGAAACTCTCTCAGGTTGGCCCTAAGGTACTTGACTTCAAACCGGTGGAAAATGAGGTACGTCTTTCTACCCTTCTAACTCTTCTCAACCCTACTTCTTCTACTTCTGTGGCTCCTTCAGCGACAACACCCCTCGCTGATTCCCAGGCCACAAAATCCTCTTCTTCAAAGAAAAGGAAACAATCAACTACCCAACTTAGTTCCAAAAGGGCTAAGATAACCAAGGAGCAACCCCATCAATCTCGTGCTGAAGACTCCTCAGCTCATTCTGCAGAGCTGAAGGAACGTTCAGTGGTACGCTCTGCCACACCTGAACAACCCATCCATTCCATCCCAACTTCAGCGTCTCTAAACGCTGAGGTTACAAACTTGGAATCTACCCAACCTCCTTCAGTCTCTCAAAAGACTGATGAAGCGATTCTCAGCGAATCCAACGCTGAATTCAGTACCCAACCTCCATTCTTATCCTTCGCTTCTCCCTCTACTCATTTGGACTCTACTCCAGTTATCACTGAAGCACCTGTCATTCCTCCAGAAGCTAAAGAAAATACTCTTCAAGGAGTGATGGGCATAGGACCTGCAGAGATGACCATACGTCCACGCACTTTAGCTGACGATATGGAACTTTACTCAGGAACTCGTGATTTCGATGAATTCACCAATCCTCCTGCAGGTACACACCAAACCATATACACTGTAACTGAACCCCAAACTTCTGAGCTTTCCTTTGTTCACAAGTACTTATCTGTTACAGGTCCTAATTTGGGAGACATCAACGCCTCTCTGAAAGCTATGGAGACAAAGTTGACAGGTCTCACCACTACTCTTTCTAATAACTCTACAGCTGTAACAAACGCTGGAGAGAATCTTACAAAGCTGACAACTGTCGTCGAACAGAATGCCTCCAAAGCTGACTTGGAGAAGGTTGATAAATCACTCACCAATTTTGCCAAAGTTCTCTCTGATATCTACACAGACTACCTCGACATCAAGAAATCAGTTGTCACCATGTCCAGTGAAGTCACAACGCTGAAGACATCGGTTGGCACACTCGAAGGTGATATGTCTGCTGTAAAGACAAATGTGAACACTCTGACAACTGACTTAGGCTCTGTAAAGACTGACGTTGGTTCGATGAAAACAATGTTGGAGCAGCTACTGAACAAAGCGAACGCCCCTGTCACTGCTTCTGAAAATTTTACAGCGGCGGATCGCACTGAGCTCAAGAAGATCAATCCTGCTATTTCTGGCCTTGAAGACAGATTAGCAAGGATTGAAGGTTGTATAGGAATCTCTGGCCAAGAAGACAGAGAAAATGCAGCTGCTGAGTCAACACATTCCTCCCCTATTCATCATGAAGAAGAGGGGGAGAAGAAGACTGAAGACCAACTCCACGATGAATCTGTCGTGGAAAAGAAGATTGAAGACCTCACCCTCGCTGAAGAGAGTGAGAAGACAGTTGGACCTCAGGGAGTTGAAAACCCTAAGGAAACCGAGAAGCTCGCCTCTGTATCTGAAGGGGAGCAACTCGAAGAAGAAGCTGATAAATCCGAATCTGAAGCTGAAGACGAAGAAGACATCGATCTATCCGATGATGAACCATCATCTTCTCCAAAGAATGATGATGACGACGACGATGATGATGACTCCTTCATTGTCAAGCCTGCTCAGAGGACGATAGCTCTCAAGGGGATCTCGATAAATGAACCCACAGGGGAGCGGACCAAATCAAAGCCCTCAGCATCTGAAGCTGAGAAAGGCAAAGGCAAAAGCGTCGCTAAAGATGACAATCTGACGATCTTGCTTGAAAAGCCGGTTTGTCAGGTACACTAAACATCTCTTAGTCCATCCCTCCTCTATCAATACACTATCAGTTCTACCATCCAAGCCTATACACTTGAACCAATTTCCTCTCTCTGATTCTACCCAAGTTCTTACTTGTAAGATCGCTGTGTTTCAGCCAGTCCTCTCCCCTGTTTGAGGATATCGCTGAAGTTCCCACAACTGCGACTTCACCAATAATGCCAGCTGCTGCTGAAGAAATAATCCCCGTCTTAGATTTGATCTCTGAGACTGTTGAACCAGAAGAACAAATGCTCGCTCATACAAAAAGACCTTCCTTGGCTCCTCAAAAACCAAGTAAAGAGGAACAGAGAAGAAGAGAAGAAATAATAAAGACGTTTGAGGCTCAACGAATAAATCCGAAACGTGATCAACTTCTTTCCATTCCTAAGAAGTTCAAAATTTCTAAAAAAGAATTCAATGATCACATAAGAGCTGAACGTCTACTCGCTGAAAGAAAAGAAGCTAAAGAAAAGGATAGAGAATACGCCATCCAACTTTCTCAACGATCAGTGAAAGACCCCAAGCTGAAAAGAGCTCCAATTGAAGTTCAACGTCAGCTGTGGGAAGACGCCAAGAAGATAACTGAAGAAAAGAGAACTGTGTCTCAGTCCACTCTAGCCTGGTGCAAAGAAAAGGTACATTACAGATTCTCTCCTGCCAGAATCAACAAGGTACTCATCAGTGGAAGATCAACCCTGAAAATTTCAATCGCTGAAATCGAGGTATTCAGAGACAATAACCACTACGAAAAATTCTATGCCGAAGCTGTCACGAAATTTGGTCTCTCTGAATGGTTGGAGATGAGGTTAGCCATACAGAAGTCTCAATCTAAATCCAAAGAACCTTTCGAAAAGCTGATAAACAAGCAGATCAACATGGTCTACTCTTGTGTGGATATTCCTCCTCCTCATCCTCTCGAAAGTCAGAAAACAAAGGCCTCAGCGAAGAAGAAGTCTAAATCTTCAAATGATGGTCCTATCATACGAAATGAAACAGGTATTGGTTTTTCCCGAGCTGAAGTCCTTGGTCCTGACCCTGATCTCTCCGGACTTGATACATCACTTCCTGAAGGTGAGACTTTCATCCCTGGAAAAGTCTTAAGCGAACCCTACGGGATATTTTTCCTTGACTACGATGGTGGAAAGCGTTTTCAACGCATCTCTGAACTTCACATCACTCCCATCGAACAACTAAAAGATCTCATCTACTGGTGTGACTTTAGGAATGATCTTCAGGCACGACATCTGAAACCCTTGATTTTTGAAGAAGCGCTGATCAAAAGAAAACAAGGTGCAACCGTTCCTGACTGGATGATTCCCACATCAAAGACCCTTGATGAACTTCTCATTAAGGAAGAACCCTTTATAAGCTGATATGATCGCCTATTTTCTCTATTGTATCAGTTATTCTTTTGTACTTGTAATTTATTTCGCTCGTACTTGTAATCTTTCCTTTTCTCCTTGTAACTTGATTCAAAGTTTTAAAGAAAGATTTCAGCGAATGTACTTTACTCCATCAGTACTGAAAAGATCCCAGAAAACAGTAAAAGGGACAAATATTTTATGAGTTCTTTTTATCCTTATGTTTTTTTATTAAATAGCAATTTTCTCTGTTGCTATGTCATAATCAAATAGGGGGAGATTGTTGATCCAAACCCTCAGTGATTTGATAATGAACCCCTCTTATATACTTAGTGAAAATTGTAAGTAAACAATATGTATTAGAGTTTCACTATCGCTGATAAGTACTAAGACCCTTCAGTACCGCTGATAGGAACTCTCGCTCTTTAGATTAAACATTCAGCGAACACTGTTCACCATAATGTTCTGAGCCTGTTCAGTTCTTATGATGATCGCTGATAAGTTAGTTGTTTACTTATGATCCCTGAAGTCGTACAACCACTCTGATACTACACTGTTCATTCATGCGGCTACTAAGGTTGTCTATAAAGGTCAATGACATGCAACCAATCCGCTGATGACACGTGTAAAGTATATACTGACTTGCATTAAATGCATGCAGTATATAAAGAGATGAACCCGCTTCTTATGAAGCAACTTGCTAACTCTGGACAAGTTCATTCTCTTATCTCTAGATAGGTTATTATTAGTAATTTACTTATCTCTCTTAGTGCAAGAAATCTTAGTGTTCCAACTTGTTTAGATTTAGGTTTATCCTTAATCTTGTTTCCGCAACAAGCTGTAAATTGTTAATGATTTATCAATAAACAATTTAGAAAAGTAAAATCTGTATGTTTGTATTCAACCCCCCCCCCCCCCCCTTCTACAAACTTGTATAACCCTTCGGGACCAACAAGCCTGGATTGATTTCATTAGGGCATATTGATAAGAGATAATACTTCAAATAAATGGAAGGTTTGCCTCTAATTATTTCAGATAGCGGTCATAGGTTACAACCTCTTATTTTAAAAGAAAAACGAACAATCTGAAAGGTAAAACCTCTTACCGATTCCGACTTAAGAGGTTATCAAACGATGATTTTTTAAAAACAAACATCACCTAGGCTAAGAAACACATACATATATGCTCACCAATTCCTTCTAACTTTAGTTGGTCTACATGGACGTGTCTTGTGCTTTGATTGTAGATCATTGTTGTCTTAAAAGCATCTCTTTCATGAGTTTTTTGATGCCAAAGTAATAAGGTAATTGAAATATTCCAAGTACCATATTATCCTTTGTATTTGATTTTAAAACCATTGTCATATATGGAGTTTTGATGTAATCTTGTTATGTGTGTTTATAACTTATCCATGGCATTTTGGAAATCATTGTCATATTTGGTTATTTTCCATTCAAGTTCATATTTACCTCTCTTAATTAAGATCAAATTCAATGGAAAACTACGACGAAAGCGGATCATCGTCATCGGCCGCATCCCAGACACGGTGCATTGAACCGGGCTATGAATGACAACCCGACGTATTTTAACATGTCTTCTAAGAGTTGATGCAGAGTCAGCGGTGTCAACCAACTCCTCATCAACATTCGTATTATCTTCATGACCACCAAGATCGATAACCTCATCCCATATCCAATGACGAAGATCTCGTGCACGTTTTCTTTGTTTTTTGAAAAGACGAAAATGCAAAAAGTAGTATATTATTATAATTTAACTATGAGAATGAAATATGTAAAAAAAAACCCCTTTACTTGGTTCACGAGCCAAGTGAGATTTGTAGAATCCAGATCCATGCAACAATGAGTTTCAACTGGTCATCCCTGTATTATGCTTTCAGAGAGAATATTACAATGAGTTTAGAAAGCTAAAAGGATGATTAACCTATTTTTCTAGGCTAATAATACATTATATACCTCGGGCACGTGGTTAACAAGTCCACGGCCCGTTCACTATGGACTAAGTTTAAAGTATTACAATTCAAACCCTTGAACTTAAAATCAACATAAATTCTACCCTAACAATCTCCCCCTTTGATTTGAAGTTCGAGTTCGCGCTCTATCTCTTGCCAGTTGAATACGTATCGTTTGCGCAATGCGAAGTGAACCTCAAAGAATCTGATGGCGCGGCGGTAGTCGAGACGTTCTTCAACCATACCCAAAGCAGTTTGAGCAGTTCCTTCATTCAGATAGGGTACATAGGATACCTTTGGATTTTCGGATTCGTGCTTGATGATCTTCCGAAGAGCGTCTTGAACTTTGAGCAGTGTGCCGTCGCAAAATCGATCTACCTGACTGAACCTCATAAACTTCTTTTCTTTCTGAGCGTTGAGAAAAACGATCCCAAATTCCGGTTGAAGCAGCATTGCATTTTCGGGATACATCGACAGTTCAGGAGCTTTCAGATTCGGTTTGAGCAGATTTACCTTCTTCGCTCGGTTCTCGATTGCCATTTGAAAGTCCGTAAGATAAGAGATCATAATAGAACGGACGAGGAATCGACGAACCGCTTCGAGCGCCTTTGTTACAGCAAGCGATCGGATGGTTCTGGTGCGAAGGTCTCCCAGAATAACCAGGAGGTCGAATGGATGGAGATGCTTAAAGTCAGCTTCAGAAAAAATCCATTCTTTTCCGTCTTCACGTCGAACAGTGAATACGGGAAAGACGATCTTCATAATTTTGTTTGACTGAATCTTTAGCACCTCTGAAATTTTATGCTTAGTTTGTACCTGGTCTCTCGGGAGACACCGCTTCATGGCTTCTACGTATCGGAGTTGGCGTGCTGGATCAGGACTGTAGATGCCAAGACAGAAGTTCGGCTCGATCGGGCAAATTCGGTGAACAAACAGCTTCTTCAGAGATTCCTCCAGATGAGGAATGAGGACCTTGATCTTCTCCCAACGGTTTTGTTGCTGAGGAGGGGGAGGAAGATCAGGAGCTGTCGTTTGCTGAGGAGATGTCGGGATTTCTGCATTTGATCTTTCGGGTTGATCTGTAGTCTTAGCGGGTTGAGTCGAGTGAACGGGAGACGTACCATAGAAATTCTGAAGCAGAAACTGGTCGTAATCAACGTTGTCGTCTTCATCAGTGGGAAACACCAAGTTTACCTCGAAGTTTACGGCTCTGGCAGCTTTTTCGTACCATACGTCTTCGGTTTCCGGGTTTGTTTCACATGCATGATCAATCATGGTAAGCGTCGGCATGTCTGATGGTTCTTGTGCGACCAATTCCTGTGTTGTACCCTCGGGCTTTTCAACCGTTGGGGCTTCGTCATCTGAAATATCCATGTCGATGACCATCTGTGCTAATGGCAACTCGGCTTCGGGTGTTGCTGTTGAAGTTGCCGCAGTTGGGGGTTCCTGTTGAACCACATATGTCGTTTCGACAGTCACGATCTGGACGGTCTTGGATTGGCGTAGACGCTTCTCCCCCTCACGGTGATCAGGATCATCCCGGTCATCGTGCTTGCGTTTGAGACCGCCGACTTGACTCTTACAAGTGTCTTCTAGTGAGCGGACCCTCTCAGACAGCGTGGCAAGCGCTTTGTTATAGTCGTTGAGGGTCGAGTCAATGGTGTCAAGGCATGAGGTGATGGATGAAGATGGAGCAGTGACCTGGGATCGAAGAACTGAGATCAGGTCTGCTTCGGCAGATGCGGTCGTGTCGGATTCTTGGAGCAGTTGGGCTAAGAGCATCGTTTTCAGGGTGTCCACCGAATAAGTAGGTTGCGGTTGAGGCGGTGGAGGCACAGAGGCGGTTTCAGTGTCGACGAGGTGGCCCTTTCCTGTGATAGCACGCATCGCTTTGGCAAGTTCAGCGGCTACATGTTCCTGCATTTTGTGCTCCATAACCTGTTGGACAGCCTCAAGGGTGCTGTCCAGAGACCCTTTTGACACAAAGTCGGGTAAAATAACGTCGGGCTCACTTAGAGTACCCGTTGAGGCATCTACCTTAGAGGCAGAGCCACCTACGTTCACAGCTGGCGTGATATTAACTGTGGTAGGATTTCCGTCCAATCCTTGTGTTCCGGAGGTCGGAGACACTATAGACGTTCCGGTCGGGTCACTAAGAACCGCGACATTGTGTTGTTCCGCATCAAGTGTCCTAGGCGAAGAATGTTCAGTAACAATAGGCTCTAGACTCGATGGTGCACGCAAAGAAGTCGAGACCGGGGGCTGCTGGTCTCTTATTTCAACACCAACACTCTCCGAATGAGAGGCCGGTGGAAGTTGTGCTTGTTCCCCGTGTAATATTGAAACATCCGTCTGTTCTGAGACGGATGAGTGGCTATGGGGGGCGTGCAATTGCTCCGCTAGGTCCACGGAGTCTGTTTCAATATCCCGTCCCAACAGATGAGACGGGATAGTAGATGTGGCGACCTGGATATCACTCGGCTGGGGTCGCTCTGGAGCCTCGTTATCTTTACGGCTCGATCTTTCCTGGTTCAACTTTGAACGCAGTTCTCTCCGTCTCGCATGATCTAACTCCTCTATGTTTTCTCCCTCAGATATCCTAGTGATAGGTCCGGTTCCAGTATGTGGAGGTGATTCAAGTGGGATGCCAACGGTAAAATCAGGGTTGGGTCCGATACCGTGAGGTATTTGTCTCAGGCGAATGTTTCGGTCGGTATCGAAGTTCGTGGAGTCAGATTCCACGTCTTCAACATCATGAGATGGTGACGGGGGTTCGGTGATATAAGGCTCGGTCGAGTGATGTAGAATTGGTCTGGAGGATTGACCGGCTTGGGCTGAGCTGGAACCGGGTCATGATTCCACTGCACCACCTACTCTCAGTCCCCTTCCTCTCACAACTAACGTTCCCCGCCCGACAGCACCTGCTTGTCGGGCCCTTCCTCCTCTCGTCCTAGGACCCTCACGTCCCTCAGGCCTATTTCCCTGGGCAGGTCCCTCCGGCTCTGGCTAGACCATGGGAATTCCTAACTCTCCCCTATAAGCAACTACCCCTGGTACAGCGGGATCGGCGATGGCTAGTAGGGCGGCAGGAATGGGCGAGGCGACCGCTTCGGATGGGTTGCGGATCACCATGAATTGGAGGTGTCTGTTGGGGCATACCGGATATGTAATACGTCTTGGAATGGCTGGATTCGCATCCATGTGCTGACGAACTGCAAGCGATAGGAAACGCGGGTATGGGAGGAACTTCTTCTGTTTGGTTCCGCCGATGTGTCGAATGGTGGTCACAAGTTCACGCCAGATTATCATGGCGAAGTCGACGTGGCGGTGGTAGCACACGGCGTGAACAAGTCGCAGAAAGTCGCCGGTACATTGATCAATACCTTTCCATCGGGCGGATAGGTAGCGGTTGAGTATGGTGAAGAGCGTGTACCAAAATGGCGCCAGGAACTTGCGATTGAAGACAGATGGTCTTTGAAGGTCGGAGTTGTAACCAAGGGCACATATTTGTGCGCAAAGTGTGGCATCGTTAACGGCAGGATCGTACCATTCTTGGTTGTTGGCAGTGGCTTCCGGTAGAGACAGTAGTCTGCGAAAGGAGTCGGGCGTCAGAGTAAATGGGTGGTTGTCTATCTGCGCCGTGATGGTCTGTGTGTTGCCAATCGTACGGACTTGTGCCGTCAGCCAGACTTGTAGAACGTAGATCAAAGGAACGTCAGCGGTGCGAGTGAGTGCCTCGCGGATGGGATGGCGCATCATAATGTCTAGAATGACTTGATGTTGCAGGTTAGGTCTGAACAGCGCCGGGTCCAAGTAATGATTGTTGGCCTCCAACTCGATGCCATGGTCAGGATCAACCAAGGCAGCATCTGCTACTTCGTCGATGATTTCCTCCTCCTGAGGAATTTGGTCTTCCGGATTTTGTTGTTCCGCCATGTATAAATCTGTCAAAATGGCACACAGTTAGGGGCGTACCCAGAAGAACAAGTGTCGGTGCGTACCTTTGCGTTGAATGGCTCAATCTCAGACAGATCGAGGACTGCTAGGGAGAAAACAGGTACAGAATGGACACAACAGCAGGGGAATCCGGATAAAAAGACAGGTTGTCCGGACAACTCAAAGAGTCCGGATAACAAAGTTGTCCGGATGAATCATGAGTAAGTGTCCGGATACAAAGGGATCATTCGGAAAGAGGTTCCTGGATACACTAGTTTACCGGATAAGATTGGGTCCAGACCCTCAAAACTACCCGGTAGTTGAACTTACCGGAAACCATAAGGTTTCCGGACAACTAGGTTTCCGGGAGTTGAGTATGTCTGGATGAAAGTCATAGACTTGAATGTGTCCGGATAAAACGTCATATGTTTGAGTGTGTCCGGACATGATGAAGGTGTCCGGACGAACCTTTTTAGCGACCAATCAAGCAGACTGTGACCTAATGCTAGTGTGTTTGCACCTAGACGTGACAAATATCATTCTAGACTACAAGGAGAGCTTTTCCTATCAAGATTACGACTAAATGACCACAAAGCTAGTGAACCCGAACCTGGGTTTCGGATCAAAGCTGTTGACCAAATCGGGGTCTGTGTGGTATGTAATGTGAAAAAAAAATCGATTGACCGTGTTCGAGAAAGAGAGTCGAGCATCATACCTGAAGTTGTGAGTGAAAACGAGTGCAGATCGGGAGTGCGTGAGTTGTCTGAGCGAGAGAGAGAGAGAGAGCGTGAGGTTTAGGGTTTTAGTTCAAGAAGTCCGGATGGGAAAGGAACAGGGGCCCGGGTGACTTATATAGCCCGGGTGTTGTCCGGGTTCATGTCCGACCCGGATACACCCGACCCGGATACAAGAAGAATCTGGATACCCCCGAATCCGGATAACAAGAGAATCCGGAAACCAGAAGAATCCGGATGACATGAGGATCCGGATAACAATAGAATCCGGATGTCATGAGAATCCGGATGAGTCCTTTTTCGTGAATTTTCAGAAAAACAGAACCTTTTAAGAGATCTTTCTCTCGCTCCCCCTCAGACTGAGCATGGGAATGCCATTGCTCCCCCTCGAATCATGTGGTAGGGTGCAGTGGAGGGGCTGATATACAGAAACTGTTGGCTTTTAAGAGAAGATCGGTGTCGCTCCCCCTCAATTGATGACCAATTTAGGAGTGCCCATACACACAAAAACTTTTGATACGTAAGAAAAAAAAATTGTGTGACGCTCCCCCTCAAAGTATGAGTAAACTTACCTGATGTCGCAGTGTGCTCCCCCTGAACATAATGGTAAAGGATGAAAGCACGGAGATAATGAAGTAATAAAAAACAAACGATGGTATGAAGTAAAAGAAACACACGAAGAAAGAGTTAACCAGAGAAACAGACGAAATCTACCTAAACAATACAGAGACTCAATCGAACTAAGTAACCGAGACAAGTAGAATACCAGTGCGAGGAAGTGTATGCTCAATCATCAAGAGTGTGAACTCCGGATGATGAGTGGACAGTCACTCGTATAGGTATGGAACTTGTAAATGTACACAGTCGGATTAAGTCTTCAGATTTAGCATACCGAGCTTGAACACAAGAGTTTTAAAGCGTTTTTCGTCCAAGGCTTTGGTAAAGAGGTCTGCTAGCTGATGTTCTGTATTGACGAAGTAGAGCTCGACTGTACCTCTTTCGACGTGATCCTTAATGAAATGATACCGAACATCGATGTGCTTCGTCTTGGTATGTTGGACCGGATTGCTGGATATGGCAATTGCGCTCTTTGAGTCACAGTAGATTGGGACTTTGACATAGGTGAATCCGTAGTCTTTGAGTTGTGTCCGCATCCAGATTACTTGGGAACAGCAGCTTGCGGCGGCCACATACTCCGCTTCGGCAGTTGACATTGACACGCACTGTTGTTTCTTTGATGCCCAACTTACCAGGCTGTCTCCCAAGAACTGAATGTGTCCCGAGGTGCTCTTGCGGTCCAACATGCATCTCGCGTGATCCGCATCCGAGTAAGCGGAAAGTCCAAAACCTGTCTCTTTCGGGTACCAAAGGCCAAGATCAGCAGTACCACGTAAATAACGAAAAATACGTTTAACAGCATTGTAATGAGACTCTTTAGGGTTGGACTGATAACGGGCGCAAAGAAATGTCGAGAACATGATGTCTGGTCTACTGGAAGTTAAGTACATTAAAGAACCGATCATTCCCCGATACAATTTGGCGTTGACAGCCTTTCCGTTAGGATCGGTGTCAAGCTTTGTATTGGTTGCCATGGGAGTTTTCATTGGTGAGGACTGGTCCAATTGGAATTTTCGAAGAATATCCCTTATGTATTTGGACTGGTTTATGAAGATTCCGGTCGACAATTGTTTAACTTGAAGACCAAGGAAAAAGTTCATCTCACACAGCATACTCATTTTAAAAACTTTTCCCATGAGTTTGGCAAAGTTCTTTGCATATAATGGATTGGTAGAACCAAAAATGATGTCATCGACATATACCCGGACTAAGATGATGTGACCCTTTTCGTTCTTTATAAATAGAGTAGAATCAATGGTACCTCGTGTAAAGTCGGATTCCAACAAGAACTTTGATAGGGTGTTGTACCATGCTCGCGGAGCCTGCTTTAGACCGTATAGTGCCTTGTCCAAGATATAGACATGATCAGGCTTCGAGTCATCCACAAATCCATCGGGTTGCGACACGTAAACTTCTTCTTGAAGATCACCGTAAAGAAAAGTTGTCTTCACATCCATCTGGAAGACTGTGAAGTTCTTGTGCGCTGCATAAGCGAGAAACATACGGATTGCTTCAATGCGAGCGACCGGAGCATAGGTCTCATCATAGTCGATCCCCTCTTGTTGTCGGTATCCTTTGGCCACGAGACGCGCCTTGTTGCGGACAACAATGTCGTCTTCGTCCTTCTTATTTTTAAAAATCCATTTGGTGCCGATCACTGTCTTGTGCGGAGGACGTGGAACCAGGCGCCATACTTTTAGAGCTTCGAATTGATTCAGTTCCTCTTGCATGGCTATGATCCAGTCTGGATCTTCGAGCGCTTCGCGAACGTTCGTCGGCTCGATCTTGCTTAAGAATCCAGAAAATAGGCAGAAGTTGGCAGAAGCGCCTCGTGTACGTACAGGGTGGATGGATCACCGATGATCTGATGCAAGGGATGTGCCTTTGTCTATTTGGTGGTGTGCGAAAGCGGCTGTTGGGTATCGTGAGATGCGTCCGGATCCACATATGCACCAGATGGAAGGTCTTGAACTTGTTCAAGTGTAGCAGTCGTGTTTCTTGGAGGAAATGGGGGAGGATTCGTCGATGGTTGAACAACCTCTGGTTCCGAGGAGTTCAGAGGTTGAACATCGGTTGTAGCAGAAGACGAATCATTAGGAGCGATCTCTGAGAGTATAGGTTCCTCCGGGGGGTGACATTACCAGGTGTACTCGTATCAGATGAGGATGGTTGAGCTGTCTCCACAGATGTTGACGGCGTACTCATAGACGGTGGCGGACCAGTTAAGTCGTCCGAATCCGCATTGCGAGCAGCTTCAAGTCGCGGGTGTGCTGAGACAGGTGTGGAAGAGTGAGCAGTGTCATCATATAAGAATTCAAATAATAAATCTAAATCAGAAAGATTTTCATTCGATGAAGATGCATGATTCGGATTTACTAATGCTTGTGTAGATCCCGAACTTGGAGGTCCGGAAGCTAACATGCCAGTTAAACCGAGTTCTGAACTGAGGTGTTCAGAAGCCAAATCTGCGGCTTCGTCGAATGTCACGTTTATGCTTTCAACAACGTTTTTGGTCCGTTTGTTGTAAACGCGATACGCCTTAGCCTGTATGGAGTATCCAATAAAAACCCCTTCGTCCGCTTTGGGGCTGAATTTCCCGAGATCATCTTTGTCGTTTAGTACATAGCAAGTGCAGCCAAATGCATGGAAGTAGCCAACAGTTGGAACGTGATTATTCATGATCTCGTACGGTGTCTTGTTGAACCGCTTGAGAAGGATAGAGCGGTTTTGCGTGTAGCAAGCCGTAGATACCGCCTCAGCCCATAGATATAGCAGTAGATTTGCCTGGGATAGCATTGTTCGTGCAACTTCAACTAGGGTACGGTTTCGTCTTTCCACCACTCCGTTTTGTTGAGGAGTGCGTGCTGCAGAGAAAGTGTGTGATGCCCACTGATCGTAGATAGTCATCCACCTTCTGATTCTTGAACTCCGTCCCGTTATCAGTTCTGATGGACTGAACGTGTTGAAGCTTGTTCTGCTAGACAGTCTTCAGGTGATCAATGATGAGCTCCGGAGTTTCGTCCTTCAAGCGTAAGAACATCACCCAAGTGTAGCGTGAGTAGTCGTCCACCATCACGAGCACGTATTTGCGTTTGTTGATGCTCGGAACACGCATTGGACCACACAAATCCATATGAATGAGTTCGAGGGTCCGGGTCGTGCTCGGAGTTGCCTTCGGCGGATGTGATGCACGCGTCATCTTTCCCTTTTCGCATGCTCCACAGAGACGGTCTTTCACGAATGGAAGTTGTGGCACGCCTCTGACATGTTTGCCTAGCACTAGTTGATTGATACTTCTGAAGTTGAGGTGCGAAAGACGTCTATGCCAGAGCCAAACTTGGTCAGAATCTGCTTTGGACAAGAGGCAGACAGGTTTGTCGGTTTTGATTGCGGCAAGGTCGATGGTGTAGAGATTGGTCTTTCGAGTCCCAACCAGTAGCTCGTCTCCGTTGTTGTTGTTGAGGATTCGACACCGTGTGGCTTTAAAGCTGACCTCGAGATCCTTGTCGCAGAATTGACCGATGCTGAAGAGGTTGTGTCCTAATCCTGCAACGTGGGATACCTTCTTGATTGTTATCTTGTCTTGCACGATGTCGCCGTAGCCCACGATCGGCGACTTCTCGTTATTTCCAAATCTCACGTCCCCGCAGTATTCTTCCTTGTAATTCGTGAGAAGCTCCCTTCTTCTGGTCATGTGCTTGGAGCATCCAGAGTCTAAGTACCACACATGACCGTTCTGCAAAACAAGATTAGTGACGTTTAGGTACCCAAATTTGTTTGGGTCCTTGGGGGTTAGAGTTGGCACTGCCTGGGGAAATTTGCTCTGACACAGCCTTCCCTTTAGGTGCAGATTTTACATCGTTGGAGGGAACTGGTTTTGGTACTTGTTTCCTCTTGGGTGCAGAATGTACACCTTTTGGAGGAACAAATTGTTGGGCAGATTTCCACCTGGGTGCCGGTTTAACCTCAGTAGGAGCGGCCCGTGTAGGAATGGGTCGGGTCTCCCGCTGTGGATTAACCGTTTGATTGAAACCCCATTTGAAATGATGTTGTTGCCTTTTATTTTGGGGTTTGCGCTTATGGAATAGGTTTTCGACAAAGTAAGGCGCATACCAAGCATCATTATGAATGTCATCAAAATCATTCCAACCATAATTAGAACAACATAAACAATCATGCGATAACTGAATCAATTGATGAAGAGAGTTAACTTTAACAGGAAACGAAACATCAAAATGGTTCCAATTATTCCAAGCATTATTGTCTTTGTCTATTCTAGAAATGAAAACAGGTGGGGAAGACTTTGACGCATCCTTCTTGACAGAATCCCTCGTTAGCCACTTTGGTTTTTCTTTATTAGCTCGACCATGTTTATCTGAAACAGCAGGGACAAAATGATCAGTGACTTTTGAGGAAACAGGTGTCTTAGTGGTCGATTGTTCGGTCTTTTGCTTCGGCTGTGATTGTTTTTGAACATTTGAAGCATTTTTAAGAATCTTGTTCACAGCCGGAGTCTTTGATTGTGAACAGTCGCCCTTTAGAAAGTTGACCGGACGATTAACCACTGGAGACAAAAATCAGGTTGACTTGGAGGACAAGTAGGGCTGGCAGTTAATGGTCCAGTTGTTTGTCTTGGCTGTGATTGCCTTTTGGAAATGGGTTTCGATTTTGGTTTAGACTGAGAAATCTTGATCACAGCTGAGGCCTTTATTTGAGAACTGCTATCCTTTAAAGAAGTAACCGGATCATCAGTCACAGGGGACAGAAAATCAGTGTGACTCGGAAGAGGTTTGTCAAAGGGAAAAAAATCAAACTCTTCATCACAGTTACCTTCAGAGTTCATGTATGCTGAGAAATCTATCATGTGAGTATCAGGAACGAAAGCAGGTGGGGAAGGCGAGGAAAACTTTGTGTTTGTGTGCTTAGGGGAACTTGGTGCAGAAGCGTTTGAAAAATCAGAGTTTAAATTCCTTTGAGCACATTCGTCTTGAGAGACGTTACTTTCTTGATTAGAGATAGTTCCAATGAAAGATTTACACGAGGATGTGTCAGATAAGTTAGAAGAAAGATCAGGGGAATTCTGCTTTTGAGCTTGGAGAAGGTTAATCTGTTCTTATAGTTGACAGTTTCTCATTTGCTCTTTCATCGTTTCTCTTGTCATTTCAGACAATTTCGATGAGAGCGTATTGATTTCCCACTGAAAATTTTCTTTTTCCTCACTTGACACACCATCGGTTTTCTCAGATTTGAGTTTCTCAAGATCCTTAATTAATTCTTTCTTCTCATTTTGAAAAACCGACCTTTCCTTTTCGAGTGACTCCTCCAACTCGACTATCTTTGCTTCCAAGATGAGAGGGGGAACATAGAGTTTGAACTCATCCGTCTCAGTCTTGGTTGCAGGTGTTATTTCCTCATCCTTCTTGGAGGAATCCTTGGGTGTAGCTACCTTGTAGGGGTCGAAGTAGTCATTGGAAATGTACTTTTTGTTCTTTTGATACGAGTAGTTTAATGGTTCATAACAAAATGGAAGTTGAATTCCTCGTTTGTGTGTACGTTTATGTTCCTCGGTTTCCTCCTCCTTTTCTGGTTCAAGAGGACCAGTCCATTGAATTGCGTACTCAGGATACTTTTTATCTAACCCAAAACAAGCAAAATCATACAAGGTGGGTGTATGCCATCTTCCTTTTTTCAAATAATGTGGGTTATCATATCCGATTCCCCATTCTTTGTTAAAATACGTGAACTCTTTGGGTTTGTTCAAAAAAATGGTTTGATCGGTTTGACCCCGTTTGTGGAGTTTGGTTTCTAGATCTAGAATTTTAGCCACGTACTCCTTGTGTTGAATTTGAAGAGAAGAGCATTGATAAGTAATGTCTTCTTTCTCATTCAAGCACTGATCAAACTGACGTTGAAGATCAGATAATCTGGCCCTTAAGTCTTTAGGTGCTAAAGAAAGATTTTTGCATTTGTCTTTTAGATTACCGTTTTCAGACTTATATTTCTCAGTTAACTTTATTTGAACATTAAGCTTTTCAGTTATTGAACTAATTTCAAGCTTTTGTTCTGCAATCGTGGTCTTGAGGGAGTTTGCCTTTTCAGTGATGGTTTGCAATTGAAGTATGAAGTTTTGTAGGCAAGAGTCACATACCTGATTTGCTTTTTCCTTGTCTTCATCAGTAGACGATTGATATCCCATGAAAGCATCAGCACCTTCATAATCGTCCTCATCATCAGATCTCCCTAGCCGGTACTCATTTTCAGCGAACATTACCTCCCCAACCTCCTTCTGTCTGGCCAGTGCAAGTTTGGCCTCATAATAGTGAGAGTTCTTCACTGTGGGTTGACGGCAGTCTTTAGAGAAGTGACCAAGTTTCCCGCAGTTGTAGCATAACCTAAGTATATAAGGTTATGTTAACCTTAGAATTAGGTTAGCCTTTTGTTAAAGACGATTCATTAGTCATTCATAGAGCTTAATTGTGAGAGAGAGATAGTCTTTTTTCATTCAAACCTTGTAAACTATCTTGATTATTGAATGTGAGAGGGATGACAAGTTGAAATCATTATCTGTTCTTGTTATTCCTCATTGAATCGTTGTTACCTGTTAAATCTGGGTCTAACAAGATTAGTACGGTTCAAATGATTCACCATATGAGACTATTTCGACACTTAAAGTGTCGTCCTTTGAAGCATGAATACCGGTTGCTTTTCCATTAACTCGTTTCGCCATTTATATGTACTTGAAACTGGTAGAATATCCACATAATAACAAATACAAACACATAATCTATGACAAATGGATTGTTGGAAGGAACGTGCTTTACACATGCAAAGACTGAATGTGTGAATACATAAACCACATGCATACACAATTGAAAAATGTAATGGGGTCTGCAATATAGTCTATTCCAATGATTTCCATGTTTTTAAGTGAGGGCAATGGGAAAAACAACGGCTTTGAATTGGTTTCCATATATATATATATATATATATAGCCTTAGGTTCAAATGAGAAATGCAAATATTTTGAGAAATAGAGAAGTGATCTTGTCCATTTATTCGGTCAAGATCGGTTATAATTGGTCAAAAGTTGCGGCTTTGACTGGTCAAATGTTGCGGCTTTGACTGGTCAAAAGTTGCGGCTGTTCCAAAAATAGAAGGGCAATTTCATAACTTTTACAAAAAAGAGTTCATATATGAATCAGTGTGATTCACATATGAACTATACGTTCATATATGAACCTTTGTAATTCACATATGAACTCTTTATAACTAATTCATATATGAACCTTTGTATTGCATATATGAAACTAATTAACTGTAGGTTCATATATGAATCAGTTGAACCAATTAACTGATTCATATATGAATCTTTGTGTTCATATATGAACCTTTGTGATTCATATATGATTTTTTTTAACTAATTCATATATGAACCTTTGTGATTCATATATGAAATTTTTTTAACCACTTCTTATATGAACAAATTAACCGATTCATATATGAATCACAAAGGTTCATATATGAATTAGTTAAAAAGAGTTTATATGTGAATTACAAATGTTCATATATGAACACAAAGGTTCATATATGAATCACACAGATTCATATATGAACTCGTCCCGCGTATTTTTTACGAAACTACCCCTCTATCTTGTGTAGACCACGCGCAGACCACACGAGGAATTATCCGCTACTTCTCGGTCAAAGCCGTCGATCTTAACCGAATAAATGACCAAGATCACTTCTCTATTTCTCAAAATATTTGCACTTCTCATTTGAACCTCTCCCTATATATATATATATATATATATATATATATATATGATACAAATCAAATACAAACCATGTATTTGTTGCACCCCTTACAAACCAATGTGCATATGTAAACAATGTGTGCATAATCTGAGATGCATATATGCTTTATCCCATATGAATGTATGTTCATTATATGTATATTCTTGTACATATGCATATGCATATGTATATGCACTTTGTTCACATATGCACACTACATATGTGGTTTGTAAGGTGTGCAACAAATGCAAACTTTACATTTTACAGAGCCTCTCTCTCTCTATATATATAGGGGTAGGTTCAAATAAAAACTCATTTTTCATTGTGCACGCGAGGACTAATTTTAGCCATTGATCAAGATTTAGAAAACTAATCAATGGTTAAAACATAATAAGATTAATTGAGAAGTGATCAGGGACAAAACTGGAAATTTGAATCAACGCCTACCATCTTTGACTTTGTACTTTTTTAGAGTAAATTGCAATTTTGGTCCCTGTGGTATGTTGTTTTTCTCACTTTTGGTCCCTAATTTTTTTTTATTGCAAGAATAACCATGTGGTATGCAAAAGTGCTCGGTTTTGGTCCCTAAAACTAACAGCCGTTAATTGCAGCTGTCAAATGCCTCTCATGTGCATTGCACATGAGGGCATATATGTCATTTTACAAAGACCAGACCATAGGGACCAAAATTGCAATTTATTTTTTTGTTATTATACTATTTATTTAAAATATAATAATTATATTATATAATTAATAAATAATTATCATATGATTTAAAAATAACATAATTAATAAAATGACAAAATTTTAAATTTTTTACGTTTTGTTTACGTTTTGTCAACTAAAACTAATAAATTGTTTACTCTTAATTAATTAACTAATAATTTGTTTACTCTAAAATAATATAAAATTTAATTTCAACAGATTTTCTATTTTTCAGATTACAACATTAATTATATAATAAAAATATTATATAAGAGATCTCCAATCCATTTTTGTGTTTTTATTATTGATCCTCTTTCTCAAATATTTATAATAGAATTCTTATCAAAAACTTCATGTTCTTATAATATTTTTATTGAATAATTTATTTTATATTAAAAGTGAAATTTAATAAAAACAAAAGTATAAATTATTTTAGAATAAATTTGTAATTAATTAATTAATATTACTTGGGAGTAAACAAATTATTAATCAATTAATAGTTATTTTAGAGTAAACAAATTATTAATTAATTATTTTAGAGTAACAAGTTTATTAGTTTTCATTGGCGACACGTAAACAAATTATTACTTAATTAAAATTTTGTCATTTTACTAAATATGTTATTGTTAAGGGAAATTAATTAAAATACCCAAAGTTTGACTTTGACTTACCAAAATACCCATTTTCTCGCTCAGTTTATCAAAATACCCAAAATTTCTACGGTGGGTCTCGCGATCGCGGGTTTGTGCCCACGTGGCACTCATGTTTGGGCAAAATGTCCAGCGGAGCCCCCCAACTATGGCCGCGGTGACAAGTTTGGTCCTTGGCGGTCCGCGGTGGTTGCCCGTGATGGGCCAAAAAAATTACATTTTTGGTCCTTTTTCACGTGTACTGTTTTTTCACGTGTACTGTCTTTTGGCCAGTTTGTATTTTTTTAAACTGAACTGTGTTTGCGAATTTAAGGTCTCATTTTCATCCAAAGACACACAAAAACAGTACACGTGAAAAAAAGACCAAAAATGTAATTTTTTTGGCCCATCGCGGGCAACCACTACGGACCGCCAGGGACCAAACTTGTCACCGCGGCCATAGTTGGGGGGGCTCCGCGGGACATTTTGCCCAAATATGGGTGCCACGTGGGCACAAGCCCGCGATCGCGGGACCCACCGCGGAAAAATGGGTATTTTGGTAAACTGAGCGAGAAAATGGGTATTTTGGTAAGTCAAAGTCAAACTTTGGGTATTTTAATTAAATTCCCTATTGTTAAATCATGTGATATTTATTTCTTAACTATATAATATAATTATTATATTTTAAATAAATAGTATAATAAAAAAAGGTAAATTACAGTTTTGGTCCCTGTGGTCTGTATTTGTAAAATGACATATATACCCTCATGTGCAAGGCACATGGGGGGCATTTAACAGCTGCAGTTAACAGTTGTTAGTTTTAGGGACCAAAACCGAGCACTTTTGCATACCACAGGGTTATTCTTGCAATAAAAAAATTATGGGGACCAAAAGTGAGAAAAACAACATACCACAAAGACCAAAATTGCAATTTACTCTTTTTTTTAATTAAAAAACTTTTACCCCTTAAAGTTTAAAATAAATTATCTTAAAAATTACTAATATTTTAATCAAAAAACGAGAATTTCGTGCTCTTCGATATGACATTCATCTCGATATAGTTTTTTGTTGTTCTAACCGTTTTTACGTGAAATGCTATATATGTATTATATTCATTATGAATATGTATGCACGTTCTTGGGTAGGCATGGCAACGGGCGGGTATGGGGCGGGGTTCCCCATCCCCGGCCCCGACCCCGGTTTGTGGTAACGTCCCCCGACCCCGGGCGGGTACGGGGATACCATCCCCGGCCCCGGTCAACTTTCGGTCAATACCCGGTCAAGACCCGGTCCCCGTCCCCGTTTTTTACCCGGTTCCCCAACCCTAAACCCTTAAATCTGAAACAGAAGCATACAATACTAAATTCACATAATTCAAGATAAACCCATCTACCCAAATCCATGAATCGTTAAAAAAAAACAAACTTGGATACATCAATCAAGAAACCATTAAAAAACAAGAGGGATCAAGCTGCCATTTCTTGATTTGAAGAACTTAATTGAGCGAAAAACATTGAAAAGAATCAAAATATTGTGGAGTAATCATACCTTTGGGTTGTTCAAGATGGGGTTTCAAATCGAATCGAGAGGAACAAATTGTGAGATGGATCGCCGAGATGGAAGAGATGATGCTGGCGTGTTGCGGTGGTGGTCGAGGTCGACGTGAGCGGGATTAGGGATCTAGGGTTTCAATTGGTTTCCTTAGGTCGATGGTAATGGACTAATGGTATCAGTTAGAATTTAGAAATTTAGAAAATAAGAAAATTAAAATTTATTATATATTTAATAAATATATAAAATATATAGTTTTTTTATTAATATATATATATATATACCGGGTCCGGGGCGGGTCGTGGGATGGTCATCCCAGCCCTGGTTTTCAACTAGCGGGTTTCCCAATCCCCGGCCCCGGTACCCGGTTTGGCGGGGAATCCCCGACCCCGGTCGGGTCGGGTGAACTGGGTTCCCCACCGGGTCGGGCCAAATTACCATGCCTATTCTCGGGTGTCCCCATTCAGTATGAATAACAAATGTGAACGTTCATTCACTATTCAGGATGAATAATACAATATTCAGAATGAATAATACAACATTCATGATGAATAATACACTAATTCATGATTCATGTATTATTCATCATGAATCTTGTATTATTCACCCCAAATGATACATTATTCATGATAAATAAATATATTAATGACCCGTGAAGGTGTAGACACATGGACCATTCTCTTTTGTTCCCCAATTCACAACCGAAACTTGGTTTTATTCATTATGAATATGTATGCACATCCCTAGGTGTCCACATTCACTATAAATAACAAAGGTGTACGTTCATTACTATTCATGATGAATAATACAATATTCATGATGAATAATACAATATTCATGATGAATAATACAATATTCAGGATGAATTATACAACATTCAGGATGAATAATACAAAAATTCATGAATGGTGTATTATTCACCCAGAATAATGTATTATTCATCTTGAATGATACATTATTCATGATGAACGATACATGAATGACCCATGAAATTGTGGAGACGTGACACACTCTCTTTTGAACCCCGATTCACAACCGAAACTCGATAGATTCTCAATTCGTCTAGATGGGTGTTGGGTTACGGTGATAAAGAACGTGATGCCTTACGACGTTGAAAAAAGTGTTGAAGAAGATGATGTTGAGTTACGGACTTACGGTGTCGAGGTGTTGTACACACTTGAACATACATAAATATTCGTAATGAATATAACAGATATATAGCATTTCACGTGAAAGCGGTTAAAACAACAACAAAAACTATATCGAGATGGATGTCATATCGAAGAGCAAGGAATTCTCGTTTTTTTGATATAATGTGTTTGATTAAAATATTAATTTTAAGATAATTTATTTTAAACTTTAAGTATTTTAAACCTTAAGGGGGTACAAGTTTTTTATTTAAAAGAGAAAATAAAAAGTCAAAGATGATAGGCGTGAGTTTAAATTATCTTCCTTTTTTAGCCCTAATCACCTTAATTAATAATTCTAATTAAAAACTCTATTTAATATGAGTTGTTGGATCAATAGAGATGGAGTGGCCGAGATTTGTCCTCACGTGCACAATGAAAATTGAGTTTATTTGAACTTTCCTCTCTCTCTCTCTCTCTCTCTCTCTCTATATATATATATATATATATATATATATATATATATAGAGAGAGAGAGAGAGAGAGAGAGAGAGAGAGGCTCCGTAAAATACAAACCATATATTTGTTGCACCCCTTACAAACCAGTGTGCATATACGAACAATGTGCATATATATATGCATACGCGCAAGAATATATATATATAATGGACATACATTCATATGGGATAATGCATATATGCATCTCAGATTATGCACACATTGTTCACATATGCACATTGGTTTGTCTTCCTTACTTGTAAATATTTATCTTCCTTACTTGTAAATATTGGTTATACTGTACAAACTCATAAAAGACAAAATAGATCAAAAAGAACAAAAAGAATGGTTTATGTGAAAAGAACCCAAAAAGAGTAAAAAGGGTCAAAATGCTTTTTATTATCAGATACTCTTAAATATTCTAAGTATGGAGCTCAAATTTAAATAGGGGGAGATTGTTAGGTCACCAAAGATTTGAAATTGACTCACCGATATTTCTCCTAAATCTTACTTAGAATATTTTAGCATGGTTCTTTATGATGACTTATACAAGATAGCAAATGTTTGGTGAAGTCAAAGATCAACCAAAGTCAAGATTAAAGATTCTCTCAGTGTGGAAGTGAGAAATCCTACATCAACAAATTATAAGTCATTGTCCACCGATGGTGTTCCCACACATCGGTGGACACCTTCTCCACCGACCATCATCCTGTCGGCCGACATTATCCCACCGATGCGGTTGCTCAAGTCGGTGGGATCTCTATTCTTTCTCATGGATGCTTTTCTTCGAAGAGAGTCACAAGTCTCAAAGCACTCATATCGGTGGAACATTATCGGTGGAACTGCTTTGGAAAACACATCAAGAAGATATTCTATTTTTGGAAAATATCCAGTGCCAGGTAAAAGTGACTCTTTGGCGCTTTATCCATTTTTGGATAACGTCTCAATAAGCATGGGTATTCTTCCTTGTTTCAAGGAAAAAGGTGACTAGGACACATCAACCTTTTAGAGGTCATCACCTACAAGCCAATCTCCTGATGACAAGTGTCCTAAGCATTTAATGCTCATCACACTATAAAATGAGGAAGAAGCTCCCATGCAAACTACGCCTACTGGAAGTTTTTCTCAATGAAAGAATTCTCCATTTGCTCAAGAACTTTATATCTTTGTTCTAAGTGTTCAAGTTGTTTTGTTTTAGTATACTTTGTGAAAGATTGTTAGAATAGTTTATCTGTTCATTTCCACAACAGTCTTTAGATTCTATGTGTAATTCTTGTTGAAAGTATTTCAATAATAGAATTAAAATTGTGAAAAATTTGAGTATTGTATTCAACCCCCCCTTCTACAATACTTGTTAAGCCATCTGGAACTAACAAGTGGTATCAGAGCAGAAAGTTTATTTCATAAACTTGATCTACGATGGCTGCCTCTTCCTCTTAACCAAATGAAAACTCTTTTCAAAACAACTTTTCTGAAAATGACTCCATAGCCAAACCTCCGAAGTTTAACCCTAACAACTTTTCTCTTTGGAAAAGCCGTATGATGCTGTTCATGTAAGGAATGGATACTAGATATCCAACCATTCTCAAAGAGGGACCTATTATCCCTAGAGTCTGGGCTCGCTATGAAACGCAGAGGCCTGGTAAAGAAACCATTGATAAGGAGGACCCTAGTGACTCCGATGATTCTGATGAGTCTTCTGACAAAGAGAAATCCAAAGCTACTGGTCGTTATATCCTCAAAAACCCAAAGAAATATACTTATGAGGAAAAACGTTTGGTTTCTCTTGATTCTAAGCTCAGGGCAATTATTGTTCTTTCTCTTCCTGATGAAGTCTATCACTCTCTGGTTAACTTTGAAACTGCTAAGGAGATGTGGACCACACTGTGTGTTCTGTACGAAGGTACAGAGGAAGTGAAGAAGAGCAAAAAGATTGGTCTCATCAGAAAGTATGAACTCTTTGCTCATGAAAAAGATGAATCTCTTCCTAGCTACTATAATCGTTTCAACTCTCTTCTAAATGATCTGAAGTTATTGGGCAGAATCTATGATAATGAGGAAGTCTTATGCAAGTTCATGGATTGTCTCCCTGAATTTTGGGAGAACATATGCACTTCTAAAGGAAATCTTTCATTAAAGAGATAAACCTTCATCAGACTCTGACAATGATAGCCAAAATAATTCTACCCACCAATCGGAGGCATATCTAAGTGATGCCTATGATGAAGGTGATGAGATCTCGATTGAATAGTGTAACACCCGTAATTTCGGTAAGTAAATATCACCCAAATGTTTTGCATCTTGAAAATGGTGGGATTTATGTTTGGAAGATATTACGTAAAGTCTCTAAGAGTATCGGGAGTTTTGGCATCGAAAAAGTCGAGTTTCGGGGTTCGGTACGACTTGTGCGACTATGACCAACGACTATGACCATGTCATTGTCGCGGTGTCATTGTCGCGGTGGAGGTCGATCTGAGCATTTCAAACAGAAACTGGTACATGGGTCGCGACAATGCCACGCGACAATGCCACGCGACAATGCCCTGGGCATAGTCGAGGTGTCAATGTCGCGCCGGGGTGCTGGGTTGCTGTTTCAGATCGGGTTTTAAAGGGGTTCAGCTAGTTTCTCTCTAATTTATCATCCAAGATCGATTTCTCTCTTTCTCCAGGCGATTTTCCTCCCCCTCTCACCCAAATCGATTTCCTTTCCCCAAATTAACCACAAATCCTTCCCTCTCTTCTTCATCTTCTTCACTTAAACCAACCCATTTCCACCATTGTTGAGCACTTGGAAGCTTGAAGCTTTTGGGAGTCTAGGAGCTCTCTTTTTGGAGGATTCAAGTGATTAAGGTAATCTCTAGCTAGATTGTTGTTATCTTTCACTTTCTCTTCTATATTGAAGTGTTTTGGGTGATGTTGGTGGTAGTTGATTATGAGAATCTCCAAATCTCGTCACCTATGAAGTTAGGGTTTGGTATAGGTGGGTATTTTGGTACATATTTGGATGGATGATGATTTCTTATGGTTAAACTTGAGTATTGATGGTTGGAAATTCATAAATCTAGGTTTTTGGGAGTTTTGGCTTGAGGATACAAACTTCATCAAAGGAGCTTACGTTGGAGAAATACTAGATTTAGCTAAATCTAGCAAGGTGAGTTCAAGTTACTTTGCGAAAACTTTGTACATGCCAAAATGAGTATTTTACAAATATTTGTGTGTTTTACTTGAAAATGTTTATGGTTGAGTTATTTGGATAGTTTAACTCTTTCGAAGTGTTTATCTTCATAAATGTTTAAAACACCCATATTTGGGGCTTTTGGATAATTGATGGTTAGAAACCATATTTTGTCTTTAAAAGATTAATTGCTCAAAATGAGGTTTATTTGATGGTTTAATCATGATAGCGTATTTGATTTTAATAACCCATTTGGGAAATGCACTTTTAAGTGTTATGTATCATTTTGAGAATTATAAGGGTGTGAGTCCTTTGGGAAAACTCTTTTTGCTTAACCGTGTCAGGTTTCGGGTTAATAACGGTTTTGTGGTACTTGTTTACCTAAATGATGTTTAGATGCCTTTTATTGCACATTATTGATATTTACATGCTTGGGTGTTTTGTCATTTCGGGTTGAGCATGTTTTGGTAGACTGTGTTGCATTGGATCCATAGGCAAGTGAGTCAGTCTTTATTTGATGGTCTATCTCTTTGTGCACGAGGAGTGGACCATGGGTACGCATGGGTATGTGCGTTAGGTCGTGGGGCCACTAGCGAGTATGCAATAAGGTCGCCTGTAAGTCCTTGAGGTGTAACTCTACGGGGTATGCAATAAAGGCAATCTATTTATGGTTTGAGGTTGTGATGTCTATATGGCATGGGAACTAAGACCGGGGCTTGAGGTGTAACTCGTCTAGACTGGATATGCAATAAGGTCGCCTGTAAGTCCTTGAGGTGTAACTCTACGGGGTATGCAATAAAGGCAATCTATTTATGGTTTGAGGTTGTGATGTCTATATGGCATGGGAACTAAGACCGGGGCTTGAGGTGTAATCCAGTAACATCACGAGTGACCTAGCTTTGTGTGCCCGTCACTCTCGATGGAATCGGGTCTCCCCCGTCACCGAAAGGTGTTGTTTTGGGTATATGTTTTTATCCATATTTTCGGTGACGCATTTTATTTATATGAATTGTTCTCATGGTTATTGGTAGGGTTCTACGCCTCGTCCTTATTGGATGTTTTGAATATTGGAGTTTTATTCACGTTTATAATTATTTAGGATATTTAACGCCAAAGCATGGTTTGAGTAAGTTGAAGATGGAATTCATTTTGGAAAACGCTTTATGCATTTTGGGAGCTTTTCTCATGGATTTTGGGTGCGTTGGAAAATGAGTCGTTTATATCATTTTCGAAAACTCTTTTGGAAATAATAATCTTTGTCGCAAACTTTCATTTAAAGATTTAATTGAATCATGACTAAAACTACTACCATTCTAATTTATGATTTTATATAGTCATGATAAAATGCTTGAACTCACTAGGCGTTAGCCTAATCCTTTTTATTTGTCGGCATGTGCAACAGGCTCAGGTTGGGGTAGCTCTAGCTACATTGTGAAGAGGTGAGTACTAGTAGAGTGCACGAGAGGTGAAGTGTTTAGTGAAGTCTTCCGCATTCATCCTTGGGAATAGCAACTTATACTTGGATTGAGTAACACCCAATGTGGTTTTAGTCTTTGTAATAAAATTTGGGGTCATCATTTGTTGAGGTCAATCGTAGACTTTATATTGAGGTGTTTCCCTTGTTAGTTTATTGGGATAAATTCTTTTATTTTGGATGTATTACCAAAATTTTAAATTAGTTGCTCTTTCCAAATACAGGGTGTTACAAGTTGGTATCAGAGCATAAGTTTGAGAGATTTAGGTGTTGATTTTAGATATCTAGACTCAAACTAGCGTTTGTTTAAGTAAATGAGAGTGAAATTCACCTTTAGGCACTTTAAGATAGGATGTTTCGAGGTCAATGGATGTTGTTAGAAACGGGAATCACGTCGAGAATAGCAAGGATAATCATGTACGGTGCGTTCATAGTGACACCTGGCCAGTGTCATGGTGAACCTACTAGTACATGTGCATACTTGAATTGCCTTCATGTGATGATCGTTGGGGTAGTAAAGGAGGTTCTAAGCTAGTAGTCGTTGGAATAGATGGACGATTCTAGTATTAGTCACTTGGAGTGACGATAAGCATGATGTTGCTTTAAGTAGACCGTTTCGGGTCAAGATCGATGGTTGGACTAGAACCATAGGCTTGTTGAGCCGACTTTGATTTGAGGAAAAACCGTAAGGTCAATTGATGTAATTCCCAACTTGCCTTAAGAGGTTTGAATATTCGGATGACAATAGTGGACCGGAGGATTATGGAGGGGTATGAGTTGAGATGTTGAATGCCGACCATGTAATGCACAAAGTTTGTTTTGAAAATGAATTACATTTACTATTTCTTGTGTTTCGAATCCATAAATGGATTGTGTTACAATTTTGAGAAATGTTTAGCACACACACAAGATTTCAAAATCATGATTTTGAACGTGCATGAAATCGTTTCATTTCGGGAGTTGCAAACTCCGCCGGAATTTGTTTTGCTTTATTTCATTGTTGTTCAACATTGTTTTGGATATAATGATAATCATATTTTAAGATGTTGGGCAAGTAACTACGGCTTGTGACTTTAACATTGGATCTCCTCCACATATGTTAGAGTTGGGACGAAAAGTTATCTTCCATGATGTATGTGTAAATTATTTTGGAGAATTTGTTTAATATGAGTTTGTTAAACAATGTTGTTTATTTGGTATTATCCTAGAAGGGGATTTTGGGATTTTGGGATTTTGGCGTCTCATTTATGATTTAGCTTATAGCAATTTGGCTTTGAAAGCATAATGTTTAGTATCGTTTTATTGACTTGGAGTCATTGAGTCCATTGAGGTTCATGGAGTAGAATTTCACAAGGTGCATGCTTTAATTACTTATGTGAAAGGTTTATAAATTATGTGGGTATTTTGTCCCACTCGAGTTTTATTAAGAAAGGTTAATTTTATGCCGTAAGGCGACTAAAAAGAGATAAGTTTGGAACTCTAGTGTCGTGTAACTTTTCTTTCAAGAGTTTGTGTTATTAAGTATTTCGTGCAACTAGTTCAGTGTATGGATTGATTTATACGTGTGCTTAAGTGATGCATCAAAGAACATTTTGGCGACATTTCATAATGACTTGCTTGGTGCGCTTTCGGTCAGTTAAATGTTTTATTTCCATTTTATGTAAATGCGCTATATCGCCTTAGGGGTATGCATAGCTTGGTAACCATTGTTTCTTGACATTTTGTTAAACGAATCATGAGCGAAATTATTTGTTAACTCATTGTATAGATGATGACCATTTGGGCAAAGAGTGTTTTGGCGTTGTGGAAATCATGCATAGTTCGCAATATTTACGTTTTGAAAATACAAATATGAGAGTCGTTGACATTTAGTAAATTTTGATTTACCGATCATCTTGGAAAAATTGAAAACCTTCTTGGTTTGGAGAAAATGTGTATCTTAAGTATTTTTGACAAATACATTTTAAGCATTTACGTTTTGACGTTTTATGTTCCAAGTACGAAACTTTGAGGAAAATGCTTCGTGATGAAGATTTTAGAAAATGGTTGTATAAAACTATGGTGCATGTGGTTTCTTGTGTTTTGAACATTGGCACGCACCGTTGGTGCAATTAAAGATTTGAAATCGGTAGGAATCTTTTAGGGTGTCTACCTTTTATTAACACTTACTTCCTCCTATGCTTTGGGAAACACACTGTTGTGTACAAGTTTTGGTCAGAAACGTTTTACTCAAATGTTGTTTTAGGACCGAATGGGAATTTTGAGAAATTGATTTAAAGAATTCCATCTTTTGGAATTTGGTCGCGAACCATTTGATGCATGTTAGTTGGTTTCAAGAAAATTACTATTGGAGGTGTTACAAGCTTGCGTGCCTACCCCCAATTTGATGTTTTATGTTGTTTTAGTCGATATTCTCAAATAATGGGAATGGATCGATTTTGTATTTAAATTTAGAATTTATACAAGTCGTTTTGTGTTTTGACTGAGGTGTAATTATAAATCGATTCCTTGTTTTGTACAATGAACTGATGCACGCAAATTTTGGTTAGCAAACTTTGTTTCATGCCATATTATGGTTAACAAGGGAATTTTGGAGTCAAATGCCGTTTGGGTTTCTTTTGAAATACGTGCACACCTTGTGTTGCTCTCCGTTTAAAGTCGAGCAGTCACCTTACATGCATGACATGAGTCAATCCATACTAGAACCGTGGCGGTTCATTTTAAAGAAGTTGTTTATTACGTTTTTGCGTATTGTGAGTAAACTAAACTGCAATTAAATGGTTTTCAACATGATTTCTTATGTGGGACGAGCGTGTCCGTTTTGCGTAACTACCGATTTGAGAATAGTAGTTTTCTATGCGTATGTGGGACGAGCGTGTCCGATTTGAGAATAGTAGTTTTCTATGCGTTTTTCTTATGTGGGACGAGCGTGTCCGTTTCAGCGGCTACATGTTCCTGCATTTTGTGCTCCATAACCTGTTGGACAGCCTCAAGGGTGCTGTCCAGAGACCCTTTTGACACAAAGTCGGGTAAAATAACGCCGGGCTCACTTAGAGTACCCGTTGAGGCATCTACCTTAGAGGCAGAGCCACCTACGTTCACAGCTGGCGTGATATTAACTGTGGTAGGATTTCCGTCCAATCCTCGTGTTCCGGAGGTCGGAGACACTATAGACGTTCCGGTCGGGTCACTAAGAACCGCGACATTGTGTTGTTCCGCATCAAGTGTCCTAGGCGAAGAATGTTCAGTAACAATAGGCTCTAGACTCGATGGTGCACGCAAAGAAGTCGAGACCGGGGGCTGCTGGTCTCTTATTTCAACACCAACACTCTCCGAATGAGAGGCCGGTGGAAGTTGTGCTTGTTCCCCGTGTAATATTGAAACATCCGTCTGTTCTGAGACGGATGAGTGGCTATGGGGGGCGTACAATTGCTCCGCTAGGTCCACGGAGTCTGTTTCAATACCCCGTCCCAACAGATGAGACGGGATAGTAGATGTGGCGACCTGGATATCACTCGGCTGGGGTCGCTCTGGAGCCTCGTTATCTTTATGGCTCGATCTTTCCTGGTTCAACTTTGAACGCAGTTCTCTCCGTCTCGCATGATCTAACTCCTCTACGTTTTCTCCCTCAGATATCCTAGTGATAGGTCCGGTTCCAGTATGTGGAGGTGATTCAAGTGGGATGCCAACGGTAAAATCAGGGTTGGGTCCGATACCGTGAGGTATTTGTCTTAGGCGAATGTTTTGGTCGGTATCGGAGTCCGTGGAGTCAGATTCCACGTCTTCAACATCATGAGATGGTGACGGGGGTTCGGTGATATAAGGCTCGGTCGAGTGATGTAGAATTGGTCTGGAGGATTGACCGGCTTGGGCTGAGCTGGAACCGGGTCGCGATTCCACTGCACCACCTACTCTCAGTCCCCTTCCTCTCACAACTAACGTTCCCCGCCCGACAGCACCTGCTTGTCGGGCCCTTCCTCCTCTCGTCCTAGGACCCTCACGTCCCTCAGGCCTATTTCCCTGGGCAGGTCCCTCCGGCTCTGGCTGGACCATGGGAATTCCTAACTCTCCCCTATAAGCAACTACCCCTGGTGCAGCGGGATCGGCGATGGCTAGTAGGGCGGCAGGAATGGGCGAGGCGACCGCTTCGGATGGGTTGCGGATCACCATGAATTGGAGGTGTCTGATGGGGCATACCGGATGTGTAATACGTCTTGGAATGGCTGGATTCGCATCCATGTGCTGACGAACTGCAAGAGATAGGAAACGCGGGTATGGGAGGAACTTCTTCTGTTTGGTTCCGCCAATGTGTCGAATGGTGGTCACAAGTTCACGCCAGATTATCATGGCGAAGTCGACGTGGCGGTGGTAGCACACGGCGTGAACAAGTCGCAGAAAGTCGCCGGTACATTGATCAATACCTTTCCATCGGGCGGATAGGCAGCGGTTGAGTATGGTGAAGAGCATGTACCAAATTGGCGCCAAGAACTTGCGATTGAAGACAGATGGTCTTTGATGGTCGGAGTTGTAACCAAGGGCACGCATTTGTGCGCAAAGTGTGGCATCGTTAACGGCAGGATCGTACCGTTCATGGTTGTTGGCAGTGGCTTCCGGTAGAGACAGTAGTCTGCGAAAGGAGTCGGGCGTCAGAGTAAATGGGTGGTTGTCTATCTGCACCGTGATGGTCTGTGTGTTGCCAATCGTACGGACTTGTGCCGTCAGCCAGACTTGTAGAACGTAGATCAAAGGAACGTCGGCGGTGCGAGTGAGTGCCTCGCGGATGGGATGGTGCATCAGAATGTCTAGAATGACCTGATGTTGCGGGTTAGGTCTGAACATCGCCGAGTCCAAGTAATGATTGTTGGCCTCCAACTCGATGCCATGGTCAGGATCAACCAAGGCAACATCTGCTACTTCGTCGATGATTTCCTCCTCCTGAGGAATTTGGTCTTCCGGATTTTGTTGTTCCGCCATGTATAAATCTGTCAAAATGGCACACAGTTAGGGGCGTACCCAGAAGAACAAGTGTCGGTGCGTACCTTTGCGTTGAATGGCTCAATCTGAGACAGATCGGGACTGCTAGGGAGAAAACAGGTACAGAATGGACACAACAGCAGGGGAATCCGGATAAAAAGACAGGCTGTCCGGACAACTCAAAGAGTCCGGATAACAGAGTTGTCCGGATGAATCATGAGTAAGTGTCCGGATACAAAGGGATCATTCGGAAAGAGGTTCCCGGATACACTAGTTTACCGGATAAGATTGTGTCCAGACCCTCAAAACTATCCGGTAGTTGAACTTACCGGAAACCATAAGGTTTCCGGACAACTAGGTTTCCGGGAGTTGAGTATGTCCGGATGAAAGTCATAGACTTGAATGTGTCCGGATAAAACGTCATATGTTTGAGTGTGTCCGGACACGATGAAGGTGTCCGGACGAACCTTTTTAGCGACCAATCAAGCAGACTGTGACCTAATGCTAGTGTGTGTGCACCTAGACGTGACAAATATCATTCTAGACTACAAGGAGAGCTTTTCCTATCAAGATTACGACTAAATGACCACAAAGCTAGTGAACCCGAACCTGGGTTTCGGATCCAAGCTGTTGACCAAATCGGGGTCTGTGTGGTATGTAATGTGAAAAAAAAAATCGATTGACCGTGTTCGTGAAAGAGAGTCGAGCATCATACCTGAAGTTGGGAGTGAAAACGAGTGCAGATCGGGAGTGCGTGAGTTGTCTGAGCGAGAGAGAGAGAGAGAGAGAGAGAGAGAGAGAGCGTGAGGTTTAGGGTTTTAGTTCAAGAAGTCCGGATGGGAAAGGAACAGGGGCCCGGGTGACTTATATAGCCCGGGTGTTGTCCGGGTTCATGTCCGACCCGGATACACCCGACCCGGATACAAGAAGAATCCGGATAACAAGAGAATCCGGATACCAGAAGAATCCGGATGACATGAGGATCCGGATAACAAGAGAATCCGAATGTCATGAGAATTCGGATGAGTCCTTTTTCGTGAATTTTCAGAAAAACAGAACCTTTTAAGAGATCTTTCTCTCGCTCCCCCTCAGACTGAGCATGTGAATGCCATTGCTCCCCCTTGAATCGTGTGGTAGGGTGCAGTGGAGGGGCTGATATACAGAAACTGTTGGCTTTTAAGAGAAGATCGGTGTCGCTCCCCCTCAAGTGATGACCAATTTAGGAGTGCCCACACACACAAAAACTTTTGATACGTAAGAAAAAAAAATTGTGTGACGCTCCCCCTCAAAGTATGAGTAAACTTACCTGATGTCGCAGTGTGCTCCCCCTGAACATAATGGTAAATGATGAAAGCACAGAGATAATGAAGTAATAAAAAACAAACGATGGTATGAAGTAAAAGAAACACACGAAGAAAGAGTTAACCAGAGAAACAGACGAAATCTACCTAAACAATACAGAGACTCAATCGAACTAAGTAACGGAGACAAGTAGAATACCAGTGCGAGGAAGTGTATGCTCAATCATCAAGAGTGTGAACTCCGGATGATGAGTGGACAGTCACTCGTATAGGTATGGAACTTGTAAATGTACACAGTCGGATTAAGTCTTCAGATTTAGCATACCGAGCTTGAACACAAGAGTTTTAAAGTGTTTTTCGTCCAAGGCTTTGGTAAAGAGGTCTGCTAGCTGATGTTCTGTATTGACGAAGTAGAGCTCGACTGTACCTCTTTCGACGTGATCCTTAATGAAATGATACCGAACGTCGATGTGCTTTGTCTTGGTATGTTGGACCGGATTGCTGGATATGGCAATTGCGCTCTTTGAGTCACAGTAGATTGGGACTTTGACATAGGTGAATCCGTAGTCTTTGAGTTGTCTCCGCATCCTGTTGGTCCCGAAGGCCTATACAAGTTTGTAGAAGGGGGGGGGGGGGTTGAATACAAACACACATATTTTACTTTTCTAAATTGTTTATTGATAAATCATTAACAATTTACAGCTTGTTGCGGAAACAAGATTAAGGATAAACCTAAATCTAAACAAGTTGGAACACTAAGGTTTCTTGCACTTAGAGAGATAAGGAAATTACTAATAATAACCTATCTTGAGATAAGAGATTGAACTTGTCCAGAGTTAGCAAGTTACTTCAAAAGAAGTGGGTTCATCTCTTTATATACTGCATGCATTTAATGCAAGTCAGTAAACACTTTACACGTGTCATCAACGGATTGGTTGCATGTCATTGACCTTTGTTGACAACCTTAGTAGCCGCATGTATGAACAGTGTAGTATCAGATTTGTTGTACGGATTCAGACAATAAGGAGGTTCTATTCTGACATATCGTACGGAGGCGTGCAAGGGTGGTTGAGACAAAAGTACTTTGTACGGAAGACTTTATGATCAGCTTTTCGATGTTTCAGCGATCTATCATTTCCTATCAGCGAATGATAGAGTTCAGCGATAGCTAAAGTCTTGTACTTGATACTTCACGTTGATTGGACAAATCTGAGTCTTCGCTGATCCACATCAGTTCATTAGTAGACTTGTCGCTGGTTCTTGAGCTTGATCTTCGACTTCAGCGTAGAACCTATGTTGACGTGAAACTTGTCTTCAGGGATCATAAGTAAACAACTAACTTATCAGCGATCATCATAATGACTGAACAGACTCAGAGCATTAATGGTGAACAATGTTCACTGAATGTTTAATTTAAAGAGCGAGAGTTCCTATCAGCGGTACTGGAAGATCTTAGTACTTATCAGCGATAGTGAAACTCTGATACATATTGTTTACTTACAATTTTCTCTAAGTATAAGAGAGGGTCATTATCAAATCACTGAGGGTTTGGATCAACAATCTCCCCCTATTTGATTATGACATAGCAACAAAGAAAATTGCTATTTAATGAAAACATAAGGATAAAAAGAACTCATAAAATATTTGTCCCTTTTACTCTTTTCTGGGATCTTTTCTGTACTGATGGAGTAAAGTACGTTCGCTGAAATTTTTCTTTAAACATTGTAAAGATTACAGATGGAAGTGGAAAAATTACAAGTACAAGCGAAATAAATTACAAGTACAGAAGGATAACTGATAAAATAGATGAAAGAGGCGATCCTATCAGCTTACAGAGGTTCTTCCTTAATGAGAAGTTCATCAAGGGTCTTTTCAGTGGGGATCATCCAGTCAGGAACCGTTACTCCTCGTTTTCTTTTGTTTAGCGCTTCTTCAAAGATCAAGGGTTTTAGGTGTCGTGCCTGAATGTCTTTTCTGAAGTCACACCACCAGATGAGATCTCTAAGCTGTTCGATTGGAGTGATTGGAAGCTCAGCGATCCGTTGAAAACATTTACGTCCATCGTAGTCAAGAAAGAATATTCCATAAGGATCACTAACGACTTTACCAGGGACGAAAAGTTCACAGGGTGGCAAAGATATGTCAAGGGCAGATAGATCAGGGTCAGGACCAAGCACTTCAGCGCGAGAGAAACCGATACCAGTTTCATTTCGTATGACAGGACCTGAGTCTGAATCTTTACGTTTCTTCTTTGGAGAGGCCCTTTTTCTTTTCAGCTTAAGATCAGGAAGAGGAGGAATGTCCACAATAGAAGATATCAAATCGATCTGTCTGTTTATCAGTTTTTCGAAATGATCCTTATACTTAGATTGTGACTTTTGGATAGCTAACCTTATCTCCAGCCATTCAGAGAGACCATACCTTTTTACAGTGTCAGCGCGAAAGGCTTCAGATTGGCCATCTTCTCTGAAAAGTTTGATGTCAACAATAGGTACTCTGATAGTGGTTCTTCCAGAGATGAATACCTTGTTGATCTTCGCTGGACGATATCTGAAGTGTATTTTCTCTTTACACCAGATCAGGGTGGTATGAGAAACTTCAGTTTTCTTCTCCACGATCTTCTGGGCTTCTTCCCAAAGCTTTCGTTGGACTTGAATGGGAACACGTTTCAGCTTGGGGTCTTTGACAGATTCTTGAGTAAGCTTGATGGCGTATTCTCTGTCTTTTTCTTCAGCTTCCTTTCTTTCAGCGATGAGGCGTTCAGCTCTGAGGTGTTCCTTGTATTACTTTTTGGAAATTCTGAACTTTGAAGGAACAGTAGGAAGTTGATCACGCTTAGAATGATTCGCTGATCTTCGAATCGCTTTATTATTTCCTCTCTTCTTTTCTGATCCTCTTCACTTAGCTTTTGAGGAGCTAAGGAAGGTCTGCGTTTGTGAGAGAGAGACTGTTCTTCAGGTTCATCAGTCTCAGAGATCAAATCCAAGACTGGGATTATTTCTTCAGCGGCAGCTGGTATTATTGGTGAAGTCGCAGTTGTGGAGCCTTCAGCGATATCCTCAAACAGGGGAGAGGACTGACAAACCGGCTTTTCAAGCAAGATCGTCAGATTGTCATCTTCAGCGACACTTTTGCCTTTGCCTTTCTCAGCTCCAGAGGCTGAGGGCTTCGTCTTTGTCCGCTCCCCTGAAGGTTCATTTATCGAGATTCCCTTAATAGCTTTGATCTTTGGAGCAGGTTTGACGATCAAGAAGTCATCGTCATCTTCGTCATCATCATCATCATTCTTTGGAGAAGAAGATGGTTCATTATCAGGGATGTCGATGGCTTCATCATCTTCTGCTTCGGATTCTTCAGCGTCTTCTTCGAGTTGCTCCCCTTCAGATACATAGGCGAGCTTCTCGGTTCCCTCAGGGTGTTCATCTCCCTGAGGTCCAGCGGCTGCTTTAGCTTCAATAGTCTTCTCACCCTCTTCAGCGAAGGTGAGGTCTTCGGTCTTCTCTCCCCTGATAGATTCATCATGGGAAAGGTCTTCAACGCTCTTGGAAGGATCTTCAGCGCTCTTCTCCCCCTCTTTTTCATGATGACTGGGGGAGGAATGGGTAGATTCAGCAGCGTTGGTAGGTTCTCTGTCTTCTTGGCCAGAGAGACCTATACAATCTTCAATCTTTGCTAATCTGTCTTCAAGGCCAGAAATAGCAGGATTGATCTTTTTCAGCTCAGTGCGATCTTTCGCTGTGAAGTTGTCAGATGTTGGGACGGGGGCAGGGGCAGGAGCAGGAGTATTTGCTTTGTGTAGCAGCTGCTCGATCATCGTCTTTATCGAACCAACATCGGTCTTTACAGAGCCTAAGTCAGTCTTTACAGCAGACATATCTCCCTCTAGTTGTCCAACGGATGTCTTCAGCGTTGTGACCTCGCTGGACATTGATGAAACTGAACTTTTGAGAGAGGTGTAGTCTCTGTAGATGTCAGCGAGCACCTTTGCGAAGTCGCTGAGAGTCTTATCAACTTGCTTTATGTCATCTGTGGAAGCCTTCTTCTCTACCACCGTTGTCAGCTTTGAAAGATTTTCTCCAGCAGTTGTTACAACTGAAGAGTTGTTGGAGAGAGTGGTGGTGAGACCTGTCAGCTTTGTCTCCACGAACTTCAGAGAGGCGTTGATGTCTCCCAAATTGGGACCTGTAACAGATAAGAACTTGTGAACAAAGGAAAGCTCAGAAGTTTGGGGTTTAGTAACAGTGTTTAGGGGTTGTTGATTACCTGCAGGAGGATTGGTGAATTCATCAAAATCACGGGTGCCTGAGTAAAGTTCCATATCGTCTTCAAACGTGCCCATGGATTGTCCTGCAGGTCCTGTCTTCATCATTTCTGGATTATCAACTTTGGTTTCCGTAGAAATGATGGCAGCTCCAGCGATAACTGGAGGAGAGACCAAATGAGTAGAGGGAGAAGCGAAGGATAAGAATGGAGGTTGGGTTCTGAGTTCAGCGTTGGAATCGCTGAGAATCACTTCATCAGTCTTTTGAGAGATTGAAGGAGGTTGGGTAGGTTCCAAGTTTGTAACCTCAACGTTTGGAGACGCTGAAGTTGGGATGGAAGGGATAGCTTGTTCAGGTGTGGCAGAGCGTACCACTGAACGTTCCTTCAGCTCTGCAGAAAGAGTTGAGGAGTCTTCAGCATGAGATTGCTGGGGATGCTCCTTGGTTTTCTTGATCCTTTTAGAACCAAGTGGGGTGTGAGAGTGTTTCCTTTTAAGAGGAATAGAGGTAGCAGCTGGGGTATCAGCGGTGGGTTTTTCCGCTGAAGGAGCTGCAGAAGTAGAAGAAGTATGAGGGTTAAGAAGAGTCAAGAGTGTAGAAAGACGTACCTCATTCACCGTTGGTTTGAAGTCGAGTATCTTTGGGCCGACCTGAGAAAGTTTCAGGTCACCATCAGTTGGGTAGGTTTCCTTCAGGCCACATTGGAAGATGGCGCTGATGAAACGTGGGTAAGGAACCCATGGAGGTCTGTCAGCGACGGTGTCCACTCTTAGAACCAGGTCATCATAATTAATCGATGCCCAGTCTATGTTGAGACCTTTCAGCAATGCATAACCCATTGCTTGCTGAGGTTTAGCGGCTTGGTCAGAGGAGCCGCTCTTTGCAGTCATGCAGCTGGTTAGATGAGCGAAGATGAAATTCATCTCGCTGGGCATTTTCGATTTCTTGATAATCGTCAGCTTCTTCTCGGGCTTCGTGTCTCTGCCGATTTCCCATACATAGCCCATTGCATCGAAAAATGCAATGATGGCTTCCCTGTCTGAGTTTTTCTTGGGGTCAGGGAGGGGAACGAAAGGTTTTTCTTTGGTAGCGATGGGAAGGCTGAGAGCTTTGCGAATTATGGCAGGGGTGATCTTCATGGTGCCATATTCGATATCACAGAGGATGCAATCGATTGTTTTGGAGGGGTCTTTGGCTGAAGGTAATTGAGTGTGTCTCGCTGAGTACCAGAATTGTGAGAGCAAAAGCTGATGTGCAGGAGGTGTTATGGTCAGGGCTGTGGAGATGCAACAATTCTTCAGAAATTTCACAGCATCATCTAGATGTGTGATTTGCTTTCGAGGAGGAAACTCGAGAAGCGCATAGAGATTGTTCACTTTAGTCCAATCCAGTTTGTCAAGGGCAAACTTGACTTGAGGAGCCTTGAGGATTTCCACTTCCTCAGAATCAGCGGAGATGTTCTCAGCGGTAGCAGGAATGTCAGAGGATGCCATTTCTCTGTATTATCAGTTCAACCAAAGATGTTAACAAATAAGAATTATCTTAATGTGGAAAGAATTTCCATTAAGATGGTTCAAATTTTATCTATTTCATTCAGACACAAATGTCTTAATGAAGATTAGGGTTTTTCTTGTTTTTGAAAACAAAAAATTTCAAACCCCAAAAAAAATCTTGTTTTCCAGTTTTCTTTGAAGATAGGGATTCTGGAAAAACGAATGTGTGAAGAACAAGTTTAAGATTTTTGCATTTAAACTTGAAGAACAACCATGAAATGGTTGTGTTCATAAAACCATGAAAGAAATGATTTTATTTTTAAGAAGTTCTTTTGTTTGATCTTGTTAAAACAAAGAGTAGATCAGAAACAAGTTATTTGCATTCTGTAAATAAATAAGAACATATTAACCTTGATGTTTTGATGAAGAAGATGATGAACAGTTCTTGAAGTTTTTGAAATCACAAATGCAACAGTGAATTCTTTCTTGCTTGGAGGAGAAGTTCGCATAAAAGACAAATATAAACAAAGAGTTTGTTTATATAGAGATTTTAGAAAGAGAAAATCTTGAGCGGGAAAAGATTTTCATCATGACACGGACACGTGTTTGCATTTGATTGGCGAGTAAACGAAACGTGCAAACGTGTGTCAGAAAGAAGAACGTGCCAGGGCATATCTGTTGTAATGACGTCACAACTGTCCTTTCATATTCTTGGTTGTCTCTGAGATTTTGAAAAACTCAGGGATACTTTTTGAAAACATGAAGCACTGAATAGAAATATCAGTGAAGGTTTTAAGATATTTCAAAATACCGCTGTTAAGGAAGAGATATTCAGCGATGCAATCTATTTTGAAATCTTGCATTTACATGCGATTTGTCAGAGAGAAAAAAACATACCTTGAATATCAGCGAATCAAGTTTATTCAGAGAGAAGATGATAGGATGGTAAGTTGATTTTATCCAAAGTAGTAGTGTCGCTGATCTAATCAGCGAATCGCTGAAGAATTTATCCTTCAAAGTTCAGCATTCCAAGCTCGCTGATGAGAAAGTTGAATCTTGTCTCATCAATAGGTTTGGTGAATAGATCAGCTAACTGATAATCAGTTGGGATAAAATGAAGTTCTATATTACCATTCATCACATGATCTCTGATAAAGTGATACCTGATTTCGATGTGTTTTGTCTTTGAGTGTAGCACTGGATTATTGGCTATAGCAATGGCACTTGTGCTGTCGCAATAGATTGGAATTTTGGAGAGCTGAAGATCATAGTCTAGTAGCTGATTTCTCATCCACAAGACTTGAGAACAACAGCTTCCAGCAGCTACATATTCAGCTTCAGCTGTGGAAGTGGACACTGAGTTTTGCTTCTTACTTGTCCAACTTACCAGCTTTCCACCCAGGAGCTGACATCCTCCTGTGGTGCTTTTCCTATCCATTCTGCAACCTGCAAAATCACTATCCGAATAGGCGGTTAGATCGAATCCTGAATCTTTGGGATACCAAAGACCTAGATTCGTTGTACCCTTAAGATATCGAAAGATTCGTTTTACAGCTTTCATATGAGATATCTTAGGTTCAGCTTGATATCGTGCACACAAGCATGTTGCAAACATAATATCGGGTCAGCTAGTTATAAGATACAATAGTGAGCCGATCATCCCATGGTACAATGTGATATTGACAGGAACACCCTTAGTGTCCTTATCAAGTGTCAGCGGTGGTGCCATAGGGGTTTTCATAGATGAACTTTCAGTTAAGTCGAATTTCTTCAGCATATCCTTAACATATTTTCCCTGATTAATGAAGGTTCCTTTTTCAGTTTGCTTAATCTGAAGACCAAGGAAATATGTTAGTTCACCCATCATGCTCATTTTATACTCATCTTTCATTCTATCAGCGAAACGAGTACAAAGCTCAGGGTTAGTAGAACCAAATATAATGTCATCAACATATAATTGAACTAGAATGATATGACCTTTCACTTTTCTAAAAAATAGAGTTTTGTCAATCTTACCTCGCTCAAATTTTTCGATATGGAGATAAGTAGAGAGAGTGTCATACCATGCACGTGGAGCTTGCTTTAAGCCATAAAGTGCCTTATCCAGTTTATAAACATAACCTGGACGCTTAGGATCCGAGAATCCTGGAGGTTATTCCACATAGACTTCTTCATTCAGCTTTCCATTTAGAAACGCTGACTTAACATCCATCTGATGTACTTTGAAGTTTTTGTGTACAGCATATGCTAAGAATAGACGAATAGATTCAAGTCTTGCTACAGGAGCAAATGTTTCGTCATAATCTATGCCTTCCTCTTGTCTGTATCCCTGAGCAACAAGACGAGCTTTGTTGCGGGTTACAGTACCATGTTCGTCCAACTTGTTTCGATAGACCGATTTAGTGCCTATCACATTTTCTTCAGTTGGTCTTCGAACAAGTTTCCAAACTTTGTTTCTTTCGAATTCAGTCAGCTCTTCTTGCATGGCGCTGACCCAGTTTGGATCTTTGAGGGCATCATCTACTTTCTTTGGTTCAGTTAGTGAAATAAAATTTACAAATAAACAAATATTACCTGCACTTCGTCGAGTCTGAATGCCAGCGTTTGGATCACCAAGAATTTGATCAATTGGGTGATTTATAGTCCATCGCTGAGCCGGAGCGTGAGACGCTGACTCAACTTGAACTGGAGGAGCTGAAGATGAAGCTTCAGCGACGTCGGGAGTGTCAGCCAAGAGAGGAATGGATGCAGTTGTCATTATATTTACTGATTGCTGAGAAATAGATGGAATGTCTGAGACATTTGGATCAACTGCAGGTATAGTGTTTATAGGAACAGCTGAGACCCATGATGTTTCAGCTTCACTATTCTGCATGTTTGGAATGATAGTGGGACTATCATCTTCTACTGGATGAGCATGAGAAGTGGGAATATCTTTTGAATCGCCAAGATGAGAAAACATCCATTGATTCAGTTCTTCAGTATCAGCGTTCGGTTTAGAGTTCGCTGAACGGGATTCGTCAAACGTGACGTGAATAGTTTCTTCTACAGTTTGTCTTCTACGATTGAAGACTCTGAAGGCTTTGGAAACTGAGGAGTATCCAAGAAAGATTCCATCATCAGCCTTAGGATCAAACTTTCCAAGGGCATCTCTATTGTTCAGTATGAAACACTGACATCCAAAGATGTGAAGAAAGCTGATTGAGGGCTTTCTCCCATGAAAAAGTTCATAGGCTGTTTTATTGAATCTTTTGACTATCAGCGACCTGTTTTGCGTAAAACAAGCAGTGTTGACAGCTTCTGCCCAAAACTGAGTAGGCAGGTGAGAATCGCTGAGCATTGAACGTGCAGCTTCAATAATTGTTCTATTTCTTCTTTCAGCGACTCCATTTTGTTGCGGTGTTCTTACTGAAGAAAAGTTGTGAGAAATACCCTTACTCTCAAATAAGGAATCAAGAGAACTGTTTTTGAATTCAGTTCCATGATCACTCCTTATTGAGCGAACGGTCAAATTGTTCAGAGTTTCCATCTTCCGAAAAAAAGTGATGAGTTCTTCAGGGGTGTCACTCTTGGAACGGAGAAACATAACCCATGTATAACGAGAGAATTCATCAACTATGACCAGCATATATTTCTTTCCAGCGATGGATTGTTTGTTAACCGGGCCAAACAAATCCATATGGAGTAGTTGTAGAGGAGATGACACTGAGGAAACTTGCTTTGATTTAAAGCTAGCTTTGGTCTGCTTCCCTTTTTCACACGCTGAACATAAAGACTCTTTGGCGTATGAGTGTTGAGGTAGACCAATGACTAACTCTTTTGAAGAAAGAGTATTCAGTGTCTTGAAATTTAGATGAGATAGTCTCTTATGCCATAGCCAGTTGACATCAGATGAGGCTTTTGAGAAGAAACAGGAGTTCTCAGTGGTTGTTGAGTCCATGTTTATTACATAAACATTTTCCAAACGATAACCGCTGAGAGCTATCTTCTCCTTTTTGTCAGCGACAAAGCAGGATTCCTTAGTAAAGATTACTTTGTTATCCATGTCGCAAAGCTGACTGATGCTAAGAAGATTATGCTTCAGCCCTTCAACATATGCGACTCTTCTGAAGGAGGTTGTACCATTTGAAAGTACACCATACCCTCGGGTATGTCCTTTTCCATTTCCACCGAAAGTCACAGAGGGACCCTTCTCTTCCTTGTATTCAACGAGCAGGTTTTTCTTTCCAGTCATGTGTCTAGAGCATCCGCTATCGAGTTACCAGATACCCTTCTTAACCTGCAATACAAAGGAAGATTAGTTTTTCTTAGGTACCCACTTAACCATGTATACACGTTTGTCAGTGGAAGTAGTTGGAATGGAAGGTTCAGCAGTCTTCACAGCATTTGAAGATTCAGTTTTGTCTTTCTTCACTTTGGTTAATTTCTTAACCTCAGTGGTAGGATTCACCTTGACCTGATTTGCACCAGGGTTGGTCTTCTTTGCCTTGGGGGCAATCTTCACCTTAGCTATCTTTTCAGCTTTGGTGGCTGTGGGACACTTACTAGCAATATGATCAGTGAGTCCACAGTGATAACATTTCCTATAGCTAAAAGTAGTTCTAGGACCATTTGAATGCTGAGCTTTTAATTTAGAATTAGAAGTACCAGCACCAAGTAAACTATTTGCTTTAGAAATGGGACGAACATTCAGTTCTTCAGATTTCTTAACAAGGACATCCACTCTGAGTCTAGGAGTAGATCGCTGAATAGATCCAGAGATCAACTTCCTTGATCCAGAAGCATGAGTCACTGAAGCTTTAGAAGCATTCAACTTTGGTACTAAAGTACCCTTCTGAGGATTCTGGTAAATAACAATTCCTTTTCCTTTGTCTTTAGAGACAGAGGTAGGTTTTGAATAAACCATTTTCTCCTTGCCTTTTGAGGAGGTAGGAGTTTCCTCAGGGATTGGTGTATTGGACGAGGAGCACTGAGAAGATGAAGTATCAGCGACTGAGGATACAAACGTTCCAAATTTAAGCATTGAACGCTCAGTGGTTGGTTTTGAAGTTTCATATTTGTAACCCATACCACGTTTATCACTCAGGGGAATCTGAGACTTTATTATCTCAGTGATCTTTGTTGAAGAATTACACCATCCTTCAACAGTAGCTTTTTCAGCTTTTAATGCAGCGATAGCTTCTGCTCATTCGATTTTGACTAGCTGATTTAAATATACTTGATCTTTAAAATCTTCTTCAATTTTAGAAAGCTTTTCTATTTGAAGGTGGCAGTTTTTAAGCTTTTCAGCGAGATCAAGGTTTTAGTTTTCAACCACAGTTTTGCCATTCATGGCTTCATATAAGCTTCTAGTCAAGAGATCGATTTTGCGGAGACTATCAGCTTCATCAATATTTGTAATATTGGTAAAGAAGGAAGGTGATACCTGAATAACAGAGGTTGAAGTGGAGGGAATGTCTGAACTTTCTTCCTCTTCTTCAATCTTGGCCATAAGACATAGATTTGCTTCATCATCTTCAGAGTCAGATGATGATTCTTCTTCTTCAGAAGCAGCCCAATCATAGTTAGCCATCAGGCCTTTGCCTTTCTTCTTAAATCTTTTCAGCTTTGCATATTTTTCTTTCAGCTTTGAGTATTTGTCATCTTTATTCCATTTCTTTGTAAAAGCTGAGGGTCTAGAAACTTTCTTAGACCTGCACTCGTTAGCAAAATGTCCTGTCTTTTCGCAGTTAAAACAAGTAGCAGTAGCCTTATCAACAAAAGCTGATGATTTAGGCTTGTCAGTTATGGAAAGAGGTTTGTTCTTTCTAAACATTTTCTTTTTGGCAAATCTCCTGAACCTTTTAGTTAGGAGAGCCAAAGATTCATCATTATCTGAAGAATCAGAGTCTGACGACCTTTCAGAGTTACTTTCTAACTCAGTGATAGTGACCGAGGGTCGCTGAGTAGAAGGTTCCTCTGAGATTAAAGCAACAGGGGTGTTTTTGGAATCTTTTACAAGATTCTTCTTAAGATGGCTCGATTGCTCATGATTCAGCAACGTGCCATATAAGGTAGCAAGGGTCATTGATTTTAGATCCTTTGACAGCTTGGGACACATAGCATAATTGTCCCAGCTTTCAGGTAAACATTCTAGAAACTTTGTCAGCACTTCAAAGTTAGAATATTCCTTACCAACAGTTTTCAGATCTATAATTAAACAATTAAAACGTTGGTGAACTTCAGAGAGAGTTTCATTCTTACCAGAAATGAAGCTTTCGTATTGTCTTACCAGGTTGATCTTTCTTGAGTCCTGGACTTCAGATGTTCCTTCATACTGAACACATATTGTGTCCCACATGGCTTTTGAGGATTTCAGGTTCATGACGGAATGGTAGACTTCGTCAGGAAGAGCCATGGATAGTATGGATCTGGCTTTTGTGTCGATAGCCACTTTCTTCTTATCTTCATCGGTCCACATGTGTATTTCCTTAGGAATCAGCCTTTCTGGAATAGCAGGTCTATTCGCAGTGGCTGGAACTGAAGGATCAATTGTTACAGGGATGTATGGGCCGTTTTCAAGATAGTAAGGCATAGTAGGGTCTACACCTTCTAAGAAGAGTGTCATCCTATTTTTCCATAAGTTGAAGTTATCTCTGGAAAATCTAGGGGGTTTTGCAAGAGAACCATTGTCTATATAATTTGTGTTTGTGTTGGTGGCCATTTTCAGATAATAGCAAGGAAGAGAAATATCTTAGATTAGATCTTGTTTATGAGATTAAACAAATTCGCTCTGATACCACTTGTTGGTCCCGAAGGCCTATACAAGTTTGTAGAAGGGGGGGGGGGGGGGGTTGAATACAAACACATAGATTTTACTTTTCTAAATTGTTTATTGATAAATCATTAACAATTTACAGCTTGTTGCGGAAACAAGATTAAGGATAAACCTAAATCTAAACAAGTTGGAACACTAAGGTTTCTTGCACTTAGAGAGATAAGGAAATTACTAATAATAACCTATCTTGAGATAAGAGATTGAACTTGTCCAGAGTTAGTAAGTTACTTCAAAAGAAGTGGGTTCATCTCTTTATATACTGCATGCATTTAATGCAAGTCAGTAAACACTTTACACGTGTCATCAGCGGATTGGTTGCATGTCATTGACCTTTGTTGACAACCTTAATAGCCGCATGTATGAACAGTGTAGTATCAGATTTGTTGTACGGATTCAGACAATAAGGAGGTTCTATTATGACATATCGTACGGAGGCGTGCAAGGGTGGTTTAGACAAAAGTACTTTGTATGGAAGACTTTATGATCAGCTTTTCGATGTTTCAGCGATCTATCATTTCATATCAGCGAATGATAGAGTTCAGCGATAGCTAAAATCTTGTACTTGATACTTCACGTTGATTGGACAAATCTGAGTCTTCGCTGATCCGCATCAGTTCATTAGTAGACTTGTTGCTGGTTCTTGAGCTTGATCTTCGACTTCAGCGTAGAACCTATGTTGACGTGAAACTTGTCTTCAGGGATCATAAGTAAACAACTAACTTATCAGCGATCATCATAATGACTGAACAGACTCAGAGCATTAATGGTGAACAGTGTTCGCTGAATGTTTAATTTAAAGAGCGAGAGTTCCTATCAGCGGTACTGGAAGATCTTAGTACTTATCAGCGATAGTGAAACTCTGATACATATTGTTTACTTACAATTTTCACTAAGTATAAGAGAGGGTCATTATCAAATCACTGAGGGTTTGGATCAACACATCCAGATTACTTGGGAACAGCAGCTTGCGGCGGCCACATACTCCGCTTCGGCAGTTGACGTTGACACGCACTGTTGTTTCTTTGATGCCCAGCTTACCAGGCTGTCTCCCAAGAACTGAATGTGTCCCGAGGTGCTCTTGCGGTCCAACATGCATCCCGCGTGATCCGCATCCGAGTAAGCGGAAAGTCCAAAACCTGTCTCTTTCGGGTACCAAAGGCCAAGATCAGCAGTACCACGTAAATAACGAAAAATACGTTTAACAGCATTGTAATGAGACTCTTTAGGGTTGGACTGATAACGGGCGCAAAGAAATGTCAAGAACATGATGTCTGATCTACTGGCAGTTAAGTACATTAAAGAACCGATCATTCCCCGATACAATTTGGCGTTGACAGCCTTTCCGTTAGGATCGGTGTCAAGCTTTGTATTGGTTGCCATGGGAGTTTTCATTGGTGAGGACTGGTCCAATTGGAATTTTCGAAGAATATCCCTTATGTATTTGGACTGGTTTATGAAGATTCCGGTCGACAATTGTTTAACTTGAAGACCAACGAAAAAGTTCATCTCACACAGCATACTCATTTTAAAAACTTTTCCCATGAGTTTGGCAAAGTTCTTTGCATATAATGGATTGGTAGAACCAAAAATGATGTCATCGACATATACCTGGACTAAGATGATGTGACCCTTTTCGTTCTTTATAAATAGAGTAGAATCAATGGTACCTCGTGTAAAGTCGGATTCCAACAGGAACTTTGATAGGGTGTTGTACCATGCTCGCGGAGCCTGCTTTAGACCGTATAGTGCCTTGTCCAAGATGTAGACATGATCAGGCTTCGAGTCATTCACAAATCCATCGGGTTGCGACATGTAAACTTCTTCTTGAAGATCACCGTAAAGAAAAGCTGTCTTCACATCCATCTGGAAGACTGTGAAGTTCTTGTACGCTGCATAAGCGAGAAACATACGGATTGCTTCAATGCGAGCGACCGGAGCATAGGTCTCATCATAGTCGATCCCCTCTTGTTGTCGGTATCCTTTGGCCACGAGACGCGCCTTGTTGCGGACAACAATGCCGTCTTCGTCCTTCTTATTTTTAAAAATCCATTTGGTGCCGATCACTGTCTTGTGCAGAGGACGTGGAACCAGGCGCCATACTTTTAGAGCTTCGAATTGATTCAGTTCCTCTTGCATGGCTATGATCCAGTCTGGATCTTCGAGCGCTTCGCGAACGTTCGTCGGCTCGATCTTGCTTAAGAATCCAGAAAATAGGCAGAAGTTGGCAGAAGCGCCTCGTGTACGTACAGGGGTGGATGGATCACCGATGATCTGATGCAGGGGATGTGCCTTTGTCCATTTGGTGGTGTGCGGAAGTGGCTGTTGGGTAGAGTGAGATGCGTCCAGATCCACATATGCACTAGATGGAAGGTCTTGAACTTGTTCAAGTGTAGCAGTCGTGTTTCTTGGAGGAAGTGGGGGAGGATTCGTCGATGGTTGAACAACCTCTGGTTCCGAGGAGTTCAGAGGTTGAACATCGGTTGTAGCAGAAGATGAATCATTAGGAGCGATCTCTGAGAGTATAGGTTCCTCCAGGGGGTGACATTACCAGGTGTACTCGTATTAGATGAGGATGGTTGAGCTGTCTCCACAGATGTTGACGGCGTACTCATAGACGGTGGCGGACCAGTTAAGTCGTCCGAATCCGCATTGCGAGCAGCTTCAAGTCGCGGGTGCGCTGAGACAGGTGTGGAAGAGTGAGCAGTGTCATCATAAAAGAATTCAAATAATAAATCTAAATCAGAAAGATTTTCATTCGATGAAGATGCATGATTCGGATTTACTAATGCTTGTGTAGATCCCGAACTTGGAGGTCCGAAAGCTAACACGCCAGTTAAACCGGGTTCTGAACTGAGGTGTTCAGAAGCCAAATCTGCGGCTTCGTCGAATGTCACGTTTATGCTTTCAACAACGGTTTTGGTCCGTTTGTTGTAAACGCGATACGCCTTAGCCTGCATGGAGTATCCAATAAAAACCCCTTCGTCCGCTTTGGGGCTGAATTTCCCGAGATCATCCTTGTCATTTAGTACATAGCAAGTGCAGCCAAATGCATGGAAGTAGCCAACGGTTGGAACGTGATTATTCATGATCTCGTACGGTGTCTTGTTGAACCGCTTGAGAAGGATAGAGCGGTTTTGCGTGTAGCAAGCCGTAGATACCGCCTCAGTCCATAGATATAGCGGTAGATTTGCCTGGGATAGCATTGTTCGTGCAACTTCAACTAGGGTACGGTTTCGTCTTTCCACCACTCCGTTTTGTTGAGGAGTTCGTGCTTCAGAGAAAGTGTGTGTGATGCCCACTGATCGCAGATAGTCATCCACCTTCTGATTCTTGAACTCCGTCCCGTTATCAGTTCTGATGGACTGAACGTGTTGAAGCTTGTTCTGCTGGACAGTCTTCAGGTGATCAATGATGAGCTCCGGAGTTTCGTCCTTCGAGCGTAAGAACATCACCCAAGTGTAGCGTGAGTAGTCGTCCACCATCACGAGCACGTATTTGCGTTTGTTGATGCTCGGAACACGCATTGGACCACACAAATCCATATGAATGAGTTCGAGGGTCCGGGTCGTGCTCGGAGTTGCCTTCGGCGGATGTGATGCACGCGTCATCTTTCCCTTTTCGCATGCTCCACAGAGACGGTCTTTCACGAACGGAAGTTGTGGCACGCCTCTGACATGTTTGCCTAGCACTAGTTGATTGATACTTCTGAAGTTGAGGTGCGAAAGACGTCTATGCCAGAGCCAAACTTGGTCAGAATCTGTTTTGGACAAGAGGCAGACAGGTTTGTCGGTTTTGATTACGGCAAGGTCGATGGTGTAGAGATTGGTCTTTCGAGTCCCAACCAGTAGCTCGTCGCCGTTGTTGTTGAGGATTCGACACCGTGTGGCTTTAAAGCTGACCTCGAGATCCTTGTCGCAGAATTGACCGATGCTGAAGAGGTTGTGTCCTAATCCTGCAACGTGGGATACCTTCTTGATTGTTATCTTGTCTTGCACGATGTCGCCGTAGCCCACGATCGGCGACTTCTCGTTATTTCCAAATCTCACGTCTCCGCAGTATTCTTCCTTGTAATTTGTGAGAAGCTCCCTTCTTCCGGTCATGTGCTTGGAGCATCCAGAGTCTAAGTACCACACATGACCGTTCTGCAAAACAAGATTAGTGACGTTTAGGTACCCAAATTTGTTTGGGTCCTTGGGGGTTAGAGTTGGCACTGCCTGGGGAAATTTGCTCTGACACAACCTTCCCTTTAGGTGCAGATTTTACACTGTTGGAGGGAACTGGTTTTGGTACTTGTTTCCTCTTGGGTGCAGAATGTACACCTTTTGGAGGAACAGATTGTTGGGCAGATTTCCACCTGGGTGCCGGTTTAACCTCAGTAGGAGCGGCCAGTGTAGGAATGGGTCGGGTCTCCCGCTGTGGATTAACCGTTTGATTGAAACCCCGTTTGAAATGATGTTGTTGCCTTTTATTTTGGGGTTTGCGCTTATGGAATAGGTTTTCGACAAAGTAAGGCGCATACCAAGCATTATTATGAATGTCATCAAAATCATTCCAACCACAATTAGAACAACATAAACAATCATGCGATAACTGAATCAATTGATGAAGAGAGTTAACTTTAACAGGAAACGAAACATCAAAATGGTTCCAATTATTCCAAGCATTATTGTCTTTGTCTATTCTAGAAATGAAAACATGTGGGGAAGACTTTGACGCATCCTTCTTGACAGAATCCCTCGTTAGCCACTTTGGTTTTTCTTTATTAGCTCGACCATGTTTATCTGAAACAGCAGGGACAAAATGATCAGTGACTTTTGAGGAAACAGGTGTCTTAGTGGTCGATTGTTCGGTCTTTTGCTTCGGCTGTGATTGTTTTTGAACATTTGAAGCATTTTTAAGAATCTTGTTCACAGCCAGAGTCTTTGATTGTGAACAGTCGCCCTTTAGAAAGTTGACCGGACGATTAACCACTGGAGACAAAAAATCAGGTTGACTTGGAGGACAAGTAGGGCTGGCAGTTAATGGTCCAGTGATTGCCTTTTGGAAATGGGTTTCGATTTTGGTTTAGACTGAGAAATCTTGATCACAGCTGAGGCCTTTATTTGAGAACTGCTATCCTTTAAAGAAGTAATCGGATCATCAGTCACAGGGGATAGAAAATCAGTGTGACTCGGAAGAGGTTTGTCAAAGGGAAAAAAAATCAAACTCTTCATCACAGTTACCTTCAGAGTTCATGTATGCTGAGAAATCTATCATGTGAGTATCACGAACGAAAGCAGGTGGGGAAGGCGAGGAATACTTTGTGTTTGTGTGCTTAGGGGAACTTGGTGCGGAAGCGTTTGAAAAATCAGAGTTTAAATTCCTTTGAGCACATTCGTCTTGAGAGACGTTACTTTCTTGATTAGAGATAGTTCCAATGAAAGCTTTACACGAGGATATGTCAGATAAGTTAGAAGAAAGATCAGGGGAATTCTGCTTTTGAGCTTGGAGAAGGTTAATCTGTTCTTGTAGTTGACAGTTTCTCATTTGCTCTTTCATCGTTTCTCTTGTCATTTCAGACAGTTTCGATGAGAGCGTATTGATTTCCCACTGAAATTTTTCCTTTTCCTCACTTGACACACCATCGGTTTTCTCAGATTTGAGTTTCTCAAGATCCTTAATTAATTCTTTCTTCTCATTTTGAAAAACCGACCTTTCCTTTTCGAGTGACTCCTCCAACTCGACTATCTTTGCTTCCAAGATGAGAGGGGGAACATAGAGTTTGAACTCATCCGTCTCAGTCTTGGTTGCAGGTGCTATTTCCTCATCCTTCTTGGAGGAATCCTTGGGTGTAGCTACATTGTAGGGGTCGAAGTAGTCATTGGAAAGGTACTTTTTGTTCTTTTGATACGAGTAGTTTAATGGTTCATAACAAAATGGAAGTTGAATTCCTCGTTTGTGTGTACGTTTATGTTCCTCGGTTTCCTCCTCCTTTTCTGGTTCAAGAGGACCAGTCCATTGAATTGCGTACTCAGGATACTTTTTATCTAACCCAAAACAAGCAAAATCATACAAGGTGGGTGTATGCCATCTTCCTTTTTTCAAATAATGTGGGTTATCATATCCGATTCCCCATTCTTTGTTAAAATACGTGAACTCTTTGGGTTTGTTCAAAAAAATGGTTTGATCGGTTTGACCCCGTTTGTGGAGTTTGGTTTCTAGATCTAGAATTTTAGCCACGTACTCCTTGTGTTGAATTTGAAGAGAAGAGCATTGATAAGTAATGTCTTCTTTCTCATTCAAGCACTGATCAAACTGACGTTGAAGATCAGATAATCTGGCCCTTAAGTCTTTAGGTGCTAAAGAAAGATTTTTGCATTTGTCTTTTAGATTACCGTTTTCAGACTTATTATTCTCAGTTAACTTTATTTGAACATTAAGCTTTTCAGTTATTGAACTAATTTCAAGCTTTTGTTCTGCAATCGTGGTCTTGAGGGAGTTTGCCTTTTCAGTGATGGTTTGCAATTGAAGTATGAAGTTTTGTAGGCAAGAGTCACATACCTGATTTGCTTTTGCCTTGTCTTCATCAGTAGACGATTGATATCCCATGAAAGCATCAGCACCTTCATAATCGTCCTCATCATCAGATCTCCCTAGCCAGTAGTCATCTTCAGCGAACATTACCTCCCCAGCCTCCTTCTGTCTGGCCAGTGCAAGTTTGGCCTCATAATAGTGAGAGTTCTTCACTGTGGGTTGACGGCAGTCTTTAGCGAAGTGACCGAGTTTCCCGCAATTGTAGCATAACCTAAGTATATAAGGTTATGTTAACCTTAGAATTAGGTTAGCCTTTTGTTAAAGACAATTCATTAGTCATTCATAGAGCTTAATTGTTAAAGAGAGATAGTCGTTTTTCATTCAAACCTTGTAAACTATCTTGATTATTGAATGTGAGAGGGATGACAAGTTGAAATCATTATCTGGTCTTGTTATTCCTCATTGAATCGTTGTTACCTGTTAAATCTGGGTCTAACAAGATTAGTACGGTTCAAATGATTCACCATATGAGACTATTTCAACACTTAAAGTGTCGTCCTTTGAAGCATGAATACCGGTTGCTTTTCCATTAACTCGTTTCGCCATTTATATGTACTTGAAACTGGTAGAATGTCCACATAATAACAAATACAAACACATAATCTATGACAAATGGATTGTTGGAAGGAACGTGCTTTACACATGCAAAGACTAAATGTGTGAATACATAAACCACAGGCATACACAATTGACAAATGTAATGGGGTCTGCAATATAGTCTATTCCAATGATTTCCATGTTTTTAAGTGAGGGCAATGGAAAAAACAACGGCTTTGAATTGGTTTCCATATATATATATATATATATATGTATATATATATATATATATATATATATATATATATATATATATAGTCTTAGGTTCAAATGAGAAATGCAAATATTTTGAGAAATAGAGAAGTGATCTTGTCCATTTATTCGGTCAAGATCGGTTATAATTGGTCAAAAGTTGCGGCTTTGACTGGTCAAATGTTGCGGCTTTGACTGGTCAAAAGTTGCGGCCGTTCTAAAAATAGAAGGGCAATTTCATAACTTTTACAAAAAAAGAGTTCATATATGAATCTGTGTGATTCACATATGAACTATACGTTCATATATGAACCTTTGTAATTCGCATATGAACTCTTTATAACTAATTCATATATGAACCTTTGTATTGCATATATGAAACTAATTAACTGTAGGTTCATATATGAATCAGTTGAACCAATTAACTGATTCATATATGAATCTTTGTGTTCATATATGAACCTTTGTGATTCATATATGATTTTTTTTAACTAATTCATATATGAACCTTTGTGATTCATATATGAAATTTTTTTAACCACTTCTTATATGAACAAATTAACTGATTCATATATGAATCACAAAGGTTCATATATGAATTAGTTAAAAAGAGTTTATATGTGAATTACAAATGTTCATATATGAACACAAAGGTTCATATATGAATCACACAGATTCATATATGAACTCGTCCCGCGTATTTTTTACGAAACTACCCCTCTATCTTGTGTAGACCACGCGCAGACCACACGAGGAATTATCCGCTACTTCTCGGTCAAAGCCGTCGATCTTGACCGAATAAATGGCCAAGATCACTTCTCTATTTCTCAAAATATTGCACTTCTCATTTGAACCTCTCCCTATATATATATATATGATACAAATCAAATACAAACCATGTATTTGTTGCACCCCTTACAAACCAATGTGCATATGTAAACAATGTGTGCATAATCTGAGATGCATATATGCTTTATCCCATATGAATGTATGTTCATTATATGTATATTCTTGTACATATGCATATGCATATGTATATGCACTTTGTTCACATATGCACACTACATATGTGGTTTGTAAGGTGTGCAACAAATGCAAAGTTTACATTTTACGGAGCCTCTCTCTCTATATATATATAGGGGTAGGTTCAAATGAAAACTCATTTTTCATTGTGCACGTGAGGACTAATTTTAGCCATTGATCAAGATTTAGAAAACTAATCAATGGTTAAAACATAATAAGATTAATTGAGAAGTGATCAGGGACAAAACTGGAAATTTGAATCAACGCCTACCATCTTTGACTTTGTACTTTTTTAGAGTAAATTGCAATTTTGGTCCCTGTGGTATGTTGTTTTTCTCACTTTTGGTCCCTAAGTTTTTTTTATTGCAAGAATAACCATGTGGTATGCAAAAGTGCTCGGTTTTGGTCCCTAAAACTAACAGCCGTTAATTGCAGCTGTCAAATGCCTCTCATGTGCATTGCACATGAGGGCATATATGTCATTTTACAAAGACCATAGGGACCAAAATTGAAATTTATTTTTTTGTTATTATACTATTTATTTAAAATATAATAATTATATTATATAATTAATAAATAATTATCATATGATTTAAAAATAACATATTTAATAAAATGACAAAATTTTAAATTTTTTACGTTTTGTCAACTAAAACTAATAAATTTTTTTACTCTTAAATAATTAATTAATAATTTGTTTACTCTAAAATAATCTAAAATTTAATTTCAACAGATTTTCTATTTTTCAGATTACAACATTAATTATATAATAAAAATATTATATAAAAGATCTCCAACCCATTTTTGTGTTTTTATTATTGATCCTCTTTCTCAAATATTTATAATAGAATTCTTATCAAAAACTTCATGTTCTTATAATATTTTTATTGAATAATTTATTTTATATTAAAAGTGAAATTTAATAAAAACAAAAGTATAAATTATTTTAGAATAAATTTGTAATTAATTAATTAATATTACTTGGGAGTAAACAAATTATTAATCAATTAAGAGTTATTTTAGAGTATACAAATTATTAATTAATTATTTTAGAGTAACAAGTTTATTAGTTTTCATTGGCGACACGTAAACAAATTATTACTTAATTAAAATTTTGTCATTTTACTAAATATGTTATTGTTAAGGGAAATTAATTAAAATACCCAAAGTTTGACTTTGACTTACCAAAATACCCATTTTCTCGCTCAGTTTGCCAAAATACCCAAAATTTCCACGGTGGGTCCCGCGATCGCGGGTTTGTGCCCACGTGGCACTCATGTTTGGGCAAAATGTCCCGCGGAGCCCCCCCAACTATGGCCGTGGTGACAAGTTTGGTCCTTGGCGGTCTGCGGTGGTTGCCCGCGATGGGTCGGGTCGGGTGAACTGGGTTCCCCACCGGGTCGGGCCAAATTGCCATGCCTATTCTCGGGTGTTCCCATTCAGTATGAATAACAAATGTGAACGTTCATTCACTATTCAGGATGAATAATACAATATTCAGAATGAATAATACAACATTCATGATGAATAATACACTAATTCATGATTCATGTATTATTCATCATGAATCTTGTATTATTCACCCCGAATGATACATTATTCATGATAAATAAATGTCAGGATCGATTCTTAACAAGAATTAAACTTCTTAGAAACAGAATTTAGAGAATCTTGCGGAATAGAACTCTAAATCAATTAATGAACAATCACTAGAAATTCAATACACTGTATATATCAAACTGTATTACTCACAAGCTTTACACCAAACCTCAATCTTGTTGAACAGGCTCAACAAGACGATTTCTACTTCTCTAGAAATAGGATCTATGATCTTGAGGTTAATTCACTCTTGAATGAATATCAAATTCTATTTTACTCGTATATTTTTTCGTCTCTCTTTTTCCCTATTCTAATAGCTATCTATCAATACTATTTATACAAAAGTAATTACAAGATAACTATCAAAAGTAAATTGATCTTCTGAATCTTCGTTAAACATATCTTGATCAATTCCTTATTTGTCTCCAAAAGCATCGCATACCAAACTTATCAAGTCAGCAGTATTAACAATGATTTGGCTCAGCAGCATTAATGATGATTTGGCTCAGCAGCATTAACAACCTTCAGCAGTATTAACCTTCACAGTCTTCAAGCAGTAGTAACTCAGCTCAGCAGTACTAACCATGTCTAGCAGTAGTAACTTGGTCTAGCAGTACTAACTTCGTCTAGCAGTAGTAATCTTGCCCAGCAGTAGTAACGAAGAACTGGCAGTAGTAATGTAGACTTAGCAGTACTAACCATACTTGGCATATCTTCAGTTCCCAACAATCTCCCCCTAACTTGACTTTTAGGAAAAGAAGTCAAGTTCTTCAGATGATGCTTCCAAAACTTAGTCATCATGTACACACAGATTAGGACTTAAACCTAGACTCTGATTGAGAATCCTTTTTACCAAGAATCTACCCATTGCTGAATCCTTGTTGCAGGTCAGCTTAGTATGTAACATTCCTTGCAGCCTCTTCATGCTGTGATTGTATATTTCATCCACCAGATAGTATTCTTGAGTTGCAGAGTCAAGGGAGATGACATATACTCCACAGTTTTCATAGAGCATCCAGTTGGTAATGGCTTGAAACTGTGTGTTTAACCTATGCTGAACTGCTTCAGGTTTGAACATTTGGCACAAGAATTCAAGTACCATTTTAGAGATTGACATCCCTTGCTCAGTCAGCATGTTTTCATATATCTTCATCCCAACTTTGAACATCTCTTCTAAGTCTGATCTTGAGCAAGTTCTGACAATTTTTCCCCAAGTTGAAAAGACTTCAAATTTTCCATCTGCTCTTTTTATCCTAATGAACTCCTTTCTACCATCTTTCAAAGTGTCCCAAAAGATGATTTCAGGAGCCTTAGATGATATTGGTTCAGCCTGAAGTGGAATTGGGTTAGAGTCAACACTAGTAATGTACAAATCACATTGGGCATCAGTTTGTGATTGTACATTGCTTGATTGCCCTGATGGAGTTGCCACTTCTTCTTCAGCAACTTTTGGATCAGATTTTTCTTTCACTGTTTCCTCCTGGGCCTCTTCTGCAGATGACTCCACCCTTGGCTTCTTTTCATTTTTCTTCTTTGAAGTTATGGGCTGGGTTCTTGGTCTTTTCTTTGACATCATCTTGGTTCTTTTAAGAGTTTTAACAGCTTCAGGAGTTGGTTCAGCTGCTTTAAGTTTTTCAGCAGCAATAACCATTTCTGCTGCTATGGCTGTTACTGCTTCTCTTAGAACATGTAATGATGCTGCTTCAACACTGTTCTTCACAATCCAGTATATTTCTTCATCTATTTCAGCTTGAGTTGTAGTTACTGCTTCCTGCTCAGTTTCTGCTGCTTTGTCTGTTTGGCCTTCAGCAGCATTAACTGTTTCTGCTGCTTGTTCACACTCAGCAGCATTAACAGTTTCTGCTGCTGTGGTTTCTGCTGCTGTGGTTTCTGCTGCTGTGGTTTCTGCTGCTTTAACACACTCTTCCCCTTTAATCTGTGCACTGGACTCCCCCTTAAGCTGTGCATAATCCATTTCCATCTCAGTCTCCATGTGAACTGTCTCCCCCTCAATTTGTGGACCCTTCATTTTCAGTTCTGCTTCTGACTCTGACTCCCCCTTTTTGGGAGCATCATCAGTTGAAGTTCTTCTTCTCAGCACAAATCGTGCCTTTTTCTTTTTGTGCAGCAACTTGGTGACCATCTTTTTGAGCTTCTCAATTTGAGACTGTTGGTAGGTGACCACAGTCTTCAGTTGCTCAATCTCCTTCTTTTGTGCCATTACATCCAAGTTGATATTCCCTATGGTTTCCATCAATTCCTCATAGTTATATCTATCCTCACCTTGTTTAGAAGTGTTTACCTTCTTTAAAGGATCACTGGAAGTTTTAGCAGAAGCCTTCTGCCTAGCAGAAGCACTACCTGCCCCCTTGGTTTCTTGGCACCTGGGTCCTCCTAATGATTTCTCATTTAGAGTTGCCATGGGGAAGGTCTTATTTATGTTACCACTGTCCTTCTCTGTGCTAGCAGAAGTAGTGGCAGCCTTAGCACCCATATGGTCATCCTTCTCCTTAGAGACCACCTTCTTGGGGTTGGGAGACACCCCTGTGGTTTCCCTGTTGATATTCTCAATTGGAGAATGCTCCAACTGAGGGCTTAAAGGCTTAGGGCTCTGAGTAGGTACATCAAGGGAAGGAACCTTGTGCACCTTTCTTCTTTGAAACCTTTTGGTGATTGTGGGAGTGGGTTGTTCAAGAATGGACTGAGGGATGTCTTTTGAGATGGAAGGTTGGGATTGGTCATCAGTGGGTTGATCTAATGAGGGCCTTGATCCTGATGCCATACCTTCAGAGGGGTGGGACACAACCATCATTGTAGAGAACAATGGTGTGTCAACTCCTTCCGAGTCCCTAGGAAGTCTTTTCATATTTGAAAAAACCTTCCCTTTAGGGGATTTGGGTACATATACCTCAGTAAACTGAGGTAAGTCCATCAATTCCTTGTTAAGAACTTCTTGCACAAACCTTGGATACATGAAAAAGCTCTTTTTGGATTCCAAGTTTGATACAAGATCATTAAAGATCATTGCTGAAAAATTGTACTTTCTGGCAGTGGATAAGCAGACCAAGGCATATGCAATGGGACTGCTGAACTCACTCCATCCAGTAGTTTTCTTGGAAATACAGTGCATCAGGGTATGAACAAGAAATCTCCATTGGTTGAAAAATTTTGACTTGTAGAATTTAAAAACACCAATGGGACCTTCATACCCCATTCTTTGTAAAGTAGAAAAGAGTTCTTCATTAGGAATAGAAGATATACCTGAAGCATCATTCAACTGAAGAGAGATGCGAATAACCTCTTCAGTGACTTTCAAGGGTTTATCACAAACCCTTGTTCGAATGGTTTTCTGCCCTTCTTCGAAACTAACAGTGGCATTCTCCCAAAATTGTGTCTGATGTTCGATATAGATTGTTGGGCTCACCGTTAGGGCATAGGAGATGTGCGAGGATTTGAGAAAATCGACTATATCGTGGAATCCCGCAGCTTGTTTCGGCTTCTGAAGCATGGCTATTTCATTGTGCTCATCCACAAACTCCATGATTCCTGAGGATTCTTGAAAGAAAAACACAAAGATTCTGGGGAGACTAGGTTAGAACGAGAGAGAAGAAGTAAATGCGAAGAGTCGTTATGAACATTGGCGGGCAAACAGGGGTATTTATATGCCCTACACATCTGATAAATCAATTAGAGTCAGAAGCAGAACTGAAGGTATGGCATCAGGATCAGAACTGAAGGTATGATACCATCAGAGTCAGAAGCAGAACTGAAAATGAAGGGTCCACAAATTGAGGGGGAGACAGTTCACATGGAGACTGAGATGGAAATGGATTATGCACATCTTAAGGGGGAGTCCAGTGCACAGATTAAGGGGGAAGAGTGTGTTAAAGCAGCAGAAACCACAGCAGCAGAAACCACAGCAGCAGAAACCACAGCAGCAGAAACTGTTAATGCTGCTGAGTGTGAACAAGCAGCAGAAACAGTTAATGCTCCTGAAGGCCAAACAGACAAAGCAGCAGAAACTGAGCAGGAAGCAGTAACTACAACTCAAGCTGAAATAGATGAAGAAATATACTGGATTGTGATTATCAGAAGCAGTATTAACGACATAAGCAATATTAACTACTGAGCAATATTAACTGCAAGGCAGTATTAACTACACAGCAGTATTAACTACCAAGCAGTATTAACTACCTAGCAGTATTAACTACCTAGCAGTATTAACTGCACTAGCAGTATTAACTGCTGAGCAGTATTAACTGTGCACTAGCAGTATTAACTACCGAGCAGTATTAACTACCAAGCAGTATTAACTACCAAGCAGTATTAACTACCTAGCAGTATTAACTGCACTAGCAGTATTAACTGCTGAGCAGTATTAACTGTGCACTAGCAGTATTAACTACCGAGCAGTATTAACTACCAAGCAGTGTTAACTACCAAGCAGTATTAACTACCAAGCAGTATTAACTACCTAGCAGTATTAACTGCTGAGCAGTATTAACTGTGCACTAGCAGTATTAACTACCGAGCAGTATTAACTACCAAGCAGTATTAACTATAGAACACAGGCAGTAGTAACTTTGCACTATGCACCACTTGTCAAATCCTCAAATGTCATCTTACACATCACTTTTACCACTTCTCTTACCTTCTGCAGGATTATTTTCAAAAGTAGCATGTCCTCCATCAATTCATTTGAAATATTGAAGGCAGGCCATGTTACCTGTCATGTGCCTAGAGCAACCACTGTCAACATGCCAAATGCTTCTCCCCTTAAGCTGTTGGCTGCCCTGCACATCTGATAAATCAATTAGTTTTTGTTAGGGACCCAAGCCAAAGTGGTCTTGGGTCTCCCTTGATCATCAAAATACTCACATTCTGTTTTGATGAGCTTGTCAAAGTGAGGAACATCAGTGCTTGAGTACTTTGTTTTGATGATAGGTCTAGAAGCAGTACTAACTGATGCAGGAGTACTAACTTTGTTAGCAGCACTAACATTGCTTCCAGAAGTACTAGCCTTCTCAGCAGTATTAACTAACTTAGCAGTACTAACACTAGAAGCAGTATTAATTGTTGAAGAGGTACTAACTGTGTTAGCAGTACTAACACTGCTAGCAACATTATTGCTTCCTGCAGTACTAACATTGTTAGCAGTACTAACTGAGTTGGCAGTATTATCATTAGTACCTTTGGGCATCCATACTCTAACACTTTCTGTTTCTGCCTTTTTCATGTGGCTGTTGGTTTTAACTTGTTTCTTTGCCACAACTTTCCTCACAGACTTTTTATAGCCACCATCCTTTCTGTAACCACCAGGTTTTTGGAAAAATCTTTGAGCATTAAACCTTTGGTTAACTGGATTGAAATAACAGTGTTTGGCTAAGTGATTTAGCTTACCACAGATGAAGCAAGGTTTTGGCCTGTTGATTCTGTTCAGGTCAACTCCTTGTCTCATAGCCCACTGGTTATTCCAGTTCCTTTGATTTCCCCTCTGATTATCATGTTTTTGGGGCTTGAGCTCTTGAGATTTCTTACAAGAACAATGTTTACAGGTATTGGGAGCCACAACTGTGGTCTGTTTGTAATGGACTCCCTTTTCCTTTTCAGTCCTTTTGATCTCATTGTCCTTATCACATGGACTCTCAGATTCCTCATCAGAGTCTACTTTGTCAGTCTCATCCTCAACAACTATTTCTTTTTCACAAGGATCTATATTAATCTTTAATTCAGGTTCCTTTCTATCCTTGGTCTCTAACAAATCAGACTTAGGAGGTATGTAGTTGTTATTGTAGGGTGGAGGTGTGGTATTGTACCCTATCCCTACTTTCATCTTGTCATGGATTTGAGCTTTAATGATGGTGTCCATGGTTTTAGAAGCACAGGTAAACTTTTCAACATCAAGTTTAACCTTCTTAAGCTCTTCTTTTAATTTCTCATTCTCCTCCCCAGACACTTTCAGCTTAATTTCATACTCATTCTTCTCCCACTTCCAATAGTTAGTATCATAGTGGTGTTGAAGTTCATTAGCTTGAAAAGCTCTAATCTGTTCCTCAAACCTTTCTACAATCCTAACATAATCTTTCACATCTTTCTCTAGCCTCTTAAGGTCATCACACATACCCTGATTGTGATCCCTATATCTTTTAACAGCATCAATGCAAGCTTGAGAACAGAGTTTAGATTGTACCTCAGTGGGAATATCAGATACTTCTGCCATAAGAGCTTGATTCTGACAGGCTTCCTCAGCTTGATCACTCCAATCAAATCCCATTCCTTGTTGAGAAACATGGGCTTGAGAGGAGCTTCTGTTTTGGTTTCCATTTGGAGCCTGTTGATGTGATCCTCCATAACACTCAACCTTGGACTGGTCAAAGCCTTCACCATCTTCTCCAATCTTTCCTTCATTACATGGGCCATTTTCTATGATGTCCCATATTGCATAATTAGTAAGAAGAATGTACTGCTTGATTCTCAGTTTCCACATGTCCAATTTATTGGGTTTGAGCATGGGAACTTTTGAAACAGGAGTACTGTGAGTATCCATTAAATTGTCCATAGCTTCTAAGATACCAATGCTCTGATACCACTTGTCAGGATCGATTCTTAACAAGAATTAAACTTCTTAGAAACAGAATTTAGAGAATCTTGCGGAATAGAACTCTAAATCAATTAATGAACAATCACTAGAAATTCAATACACTGTATATATCAAACTGTATTACTCACAAGCTTTACACCAAACCTCAATCATGTTGAACAGGCTCAACAAGACGATTTCTACTTCTCTAGAAATAGGATCTATGATCTTGAGGTTAATTCACTCTTGAATGAATATCAAATTCTATTTTACTCGTATATTTTTTCGTCTCTCTTTTTCCCTATTCTAATAGCTATCTATCAATACTATTTATACAAAAGTAATTACAAGATAACTATCAAAAGTAAATTGATCTTCTGAATCTTCGTTAAACATATCTTGATCAATTCCTTATTTGTCTCCAAAAGCATCGCATACCAAACTTATCAAGTCAGCAGTATTAACAATGATTTGGCTCAGCAGCATTAATGATGATTTGGCTCAGCAGCATTAACAACCTTCAGCAGTATTAACCTTCACAGTCTTCAAGCAGTAGTAACTCAGCTCAGCAGTACTAACCATGTCTAACAGTAGTAATTTGGTCTAGCAGTACTAACTTCGTCTAGCAGTAGTAACTTGGTCTAGCAGTACTAACTTCGTCTAGCAGTAGTAATCTTGCCCAGCAGTAGTAACGAAGAACTGGCAGTAGTAATGTAGACTTAGCAGTACTAACCATACTTGGCATATCTTCAGTTCCCAACAATAAATATATTAATGACCCGTGAAGGTGTAGACACATGGACCATTCTCTTTTGTTCCCCAATTCACAACCGAAACTTGGTTTTATTCATTATGAATATGTATGCACATCCCTAGGTGTCCACATTCAGTATAAATAACAAAGGTGTACGTTCATTACTATTCATGATGAATAATACAATATTCATGATGAATAATACAATATTCATGATGAATAATACAATATTCAGGATGAATTATACAACATTCAGGATGAATAATACACAAATTCATGAATCGTGTATTATTCACCCAGAATAATGTATTATTCATCTTGAATGATATTCATGATGAACGATACATGAATGACCCATGAAATTGTGGAGACGTGACACACTCTCTTTTGATCCCCGATTCACAACCGAAACTCGATAGATTCTCAATTCGTCTAGATAGGTGTTGGGTTACGGTGATGAAGAACGTGATGCCTTACGACGTTGAAAAAAGTGTTGAAGAAGATGATGTTGAGTTACGGACTTACGGTGTCGAGGTGTTGTACACACTTGAACATACATAAATATTCGTAATGAATATAACAGATATATAGCATTTCACGTGAAAGCGGTTAAAACAACAACAAAAACTATATCGAGATGGATGTCATATCGAAGAGCAAGGAATTCTCGTTTTTTTGATATAATTTGTTTGATTAAAATATTAATTTTAAGATAATTTATTTTAAACTTTAAGTATTTTAAACCTTAAGGGGGTACAAGTTTTTTATTTAAAAGAGAAAATAAAAAGTCAAAGATGATAGGCGTGAGTTTAAATTATCTTCCTTTTTTACCCCTAATCACCTTAATTAATAATTCTAATTAAAAACTCTATTTAATATGAGTTGTTGGATCAATAGAGATGGAGTGGCCGAGATTTGTCCTCACGTGCACAATGAAAATTGAGTTTATTTGAACTTTCCTCTCTCTCCCTCTCTCTCTCTCTCTATATATATATATAGAGAGAGAGAGGCTCCGTAAAATACAAACCATATATTTGTTGCACCCCTTACAAACCAGTGTGCATATACGAACAATGTGCATATATATATATGCATATGCATATGCATATGTGCAAGAATATATATATATATATATATATATATATATATATATATATATATATATATATATATATATATATATATAATGGACATACATTCATATGGGATCATGCATATATGCATCTCAGATTATGCACACATTGTTCACATATGCACATTGGTTTGTCTTCCTTACTTGTAAATATTTATCTTCCTTACTTGTAAATATTGGTTATACTGTACAAACTCATAAAAGACAAAATAGATCAAAAAGATCAAAAAGAATGGTCTATGTGAAAAGAACCCAAAAAGAGTAAAAAGGGTCAAAATGCTTTTTATTATCAGATACTCTTAAATATTCTAAGTATGGAGCTCAAATTCAAATAGGGGGAGATTGTTAGGTCACCAAAGATTTGAAATTGACTCACCGATATTTCTCCTAAATCTTACTTAGAATATTTTAGCATGGTTCTTTATGATGACTTGTACAAGATAGCAAATGTTTGGTGAAGTCAAAGATCAACCAAAGTCAAGATTAAAGATTCTCTTAGTGTGGAAGTGAGAAATCCTACATCAACAAATTATAAGTCATTGTCCACCGATGGTGTTCCCACACATCGGTGGACACCTTCTCCACTGACCATCATCCTGTCGGCCGACATTATCCCACCGATGCGGTTGCTCAAATCGGTGGGATCTCTATTCTTTCTCATGGATGCTTTTCTTCAAAGAGAGTCACAAGTCTCAAAGCACTCATATCGGTGGAACTGCTTTGGAAAACACATCAAGAAGATCTTCTATTTTTGGAAAATATCCAGTGCCAGGTAAAAGTGACTCTTTGGCGCTTTATCCATTTTTGGATAACGTCTCAATAAGCATGGGTATTCTTCCTTGTTTCAAGGAAAAAGGTGACTAGGACACATCAACCTTTTAGAGGTCATCACCTACAAGGCAATCTCCTGATGACAAGTGTCCTAAGCATTTAATGCTCATCACACTATAAAATGAGAAAGAAGCTCCCATGCAAACTACGCCTACTGGAAGTTTTTCTCAATGAAAGAATTCTCCATTTGCTCAAGAACTTTATATCTTTGTTCTAAGTGTTCAAGTTGTTTTGTTTTAGTATACTTTGTAAAAGATTGTTAGAATAGTTTATCTGTTCATTTCCACAACAGTCTTTAGATTCTATGTGTAATTCTTGTTGAAAGTATTTCAATAATAGAATTAAAATTGTGAAAAATTTGAGTATTGTATTCAACCCCCCCTTCTACAATACTTGTTAAGCCATCTGGAACTAACAAGTGGTATTAGAGCAGAAAGTTTATTTCATAAACTTGATCTGCGATGGCTGCCTCTTCCTCTTAACCAAATGAAAACTCTTTTCAAAACAACTTTTCTGAAAATGACTCCATAGCCAAACCTCCGAAGTTTAACCCTAACAACTTTTCTCTTTGGAAAATCCGTTTGATGCTGTTCATGGAAGGAATGGATACTAGATATCCAACCATTCTCAAAGAGGGACCTATTATCCCTAGAGTCTGGGCTCGCTATGAAACGCAGAGTCCTGGTAAAGAAACCATTGATAAGGAGGACCCTAGTGACTCCGATGATTCTGACGAGTCTTCTGACAAAGAGAAATCCAAAGCTACTGGTCGTTATATCCTCCAAAACCCAAAGAAATATACTGATGATGAAAAACGTTTGGTTTCTCTTGATTCTAAGCTCAGGGCAATTATTGTTCTTTCTCTTCCTGATGAAGTCTATCACTCTCTGGTTAACTTTGAAACTGCTAAGGAGATGTGGACCACACTGTGTGTTCTGTACGAAGGTACAGAGGAAGTGAAGAAGAGCAAAAAGATTGGTCTCATCAGAAAGTATGAACTCTTTGCTCATGAAAAAGATGAATCTCTTCCTAGCTACTATAATCGTTTCAACTCTCTTCTAAATGATCTGAAGTTATTGGGCAGAATCTATGATAATGAGGAAGTCTTATGCAAGTTCATGGATTGTGTCCCTGAATTTTGGGAGAACATATGCACTTCTAAAGGAAATCTTTCATTAAAGAGATAAAGGGCTCCTCTATAGCCCTTGTCAGTGAAAATTCCAAGAAACCTCAAAGTGTTCCTCGAATCACCTATCCTTCATCAGACTCTGACAATGATAGCCAAAACAATTCTACCCACCAATCGGAGGCATATCTAAGTGATGCCGATGATGAAGGTGATGAGATCTCGATTGAATAGTGTAACACCCGTAATTTCGGTAAGTAAATATCACCCAAATGTTTTGCATCTTGAAAATGGTGGGATTTATGTTTGGAAGACATTACGTAAAGTCTCTAAGAGTATCGGGAGTTTTGGCATCGAAAAAGTCGAGTTTCGGGGTTCGGTACGACTTGTGCGACTATGACTAGCGACTATGACCATGTCATTGTCGCGGTGGAGGTCGATCTGAGCATTTCAAACAGAAACTGGTACATGGGTCGCGACAATGCCACGCGACAATGCCCTGGGCATAGTCGCGGTGTCAATGTCGCGCCGGGGTGCTGGGTTGCTGTTTCAGATCAGGTTTTAAAGGGTTTCAGCTAGCTTCTCTCTCATTTATCATCCAAGATCGATTTCTCTCTTTCTCCAGGCGATTTTCCTCCCCCTCTCACCCAAATCGATTTCCTTTCCCCAAATTAACCACAAATCCTTCCCTCTCTTCTTCATCTTCTTCACTTAAACCAACCCATTTCCACCATTGTTGAGCACTTGGAAGCTTGAAGCTTTTGGGAGTCTAGGAGCTCTCTTTTTGGAGGATTCAAGTGATTAAGGTAATCTCTAGCTAGATTGTTGTTATCTTTCACTTTCTCTTCTATATTGAAGTGTTTTGGGTGATGTTGGTGGTAGTTGATTACGAGAATCTCCAAATCTCGTCACCTATGAAGTTAGGGTTTGGTATAGGTGGTTATTTTGGTACATATTTGGATGGATGATGATTTCTTATGGTTAAACTTGAGTATTGATGGTTGGAAATTCATAAATCTAGGTTTTTGGGAGTTTTGGCTTGAGGATACAAACTTCATCAAAGGAGCTTACGTTGGAGAAATACTAGATTTAGCTAAATCTAGCAAGGTGAGTTCAAGTTACTTTGCAAAAACTTTGTACATGCCAAAATGAGTATTTTACAAATATTTGTGTGTTTTACTTGAAAATGCTTATGGTTGAGTTATTTGGATAGTTTAACTCTTTCGAAGTGTTTATCTTCATAAATGTTTAAAACACCCATATTTGGGGCTTTTGGATAATTGGATGGTTAGAAACCATATTTTGTCTTTAAAAGATTAATTGCTCAAAATGAGGTTTATTTGATGGTTTAATCATGATAGCGTATTTGATTTTAATAACCCATTTGGGAAATGCACTTTTAAGTGTTATGTATCATTTTGAGAATTTTAAGGGTGTGAGTCCTTTGGGAAAACTCTTTTTGCTTAACCGTGTCAGGTTTCGGGTTAATAACGGTTTTGTGGTACTTGTTTACCTAAATGATGTTTAGAGGCATTTTATTGCACATTATTGATATTTACATGCTTGGGTGTTTTGTCATTTCGGGTTGAGCATGTTTTGGTAGACTGTGTTGCATTGGATCCATAGGCAAGTGAGTCAGTCTTTATTTGATGGTCTATCTCTTTGTGCACGAGGAGTGGACCATGGGTATGCATGGGTATGTGCGTTAGGTCGTGGGGCCACTAGCGAGTATGCAATAAGGTCGCCTGTAAGTCCTTGAGGTGTAACTCTACGGGGTATGCAATAAAGGCAATCTATTTATGGTTTGAGGTTGTGATGTCTATATGGCATGGGAACTCAGACCGGGGCTTGAGGTGTAACTCGTCTAGACTGAATATGCAATAAGGTCGCCTGTAAGTCCTTGAGGTGTAACTCTACGGGGTATGCAATAAAGGCAATCTATTTATGGTTTGAGGTTGTGATGTCTATATGGCATGGGAACTAAGACCGGGCCTTGAGGTGTAATCCAGTAACATCACGAGTGACCTAGCTTTGTGTGCCCGTCACTCTCGATGGAATCGGGTCTCCCCCGTCACCGAAAGGTGTTGTTTTTGGGTATATGTTTTTATCCATATTTTCGGTGACGCATTTTATTTATATGAATTGTTCTCATGGTTATTGGTAGGGTTCTACGCCTCGTCCTTATTGGATGTTTTGAATATTGGAGTTTTATTCACGTTTATAATTATTTAGGATATTTAACGCCAAAGCATGGTTTGAGTAAGTTGAAGATGGAATTTATTTTGGAAAACGCTTTATGCATTTTGGGAGCTTTTCTCATGGATTTTGGGTGCGTTGGAAAATGAGTCGTTTATATCATTTTGGAAAACTCTTTTGGAAATAATAATCTTTGTCGCAAACTTTCATTTAAAGATTTAATTGAATCATGACTAAAACTACTACCATTCTAATTTATGATTTTATATAGTCATGATAAAATGCTTGAACTCACTAGGCGTTAGCCTAATCCTTTTTATTTGTCGGCATGTGCAACAGGCTCAGGTTGGGGTAGCTCTAGCTACATTGTGAAGATGTGAGTACTAGTAGAGTGCACGAGAGGTGAAGTGTTTAGTGAAGTCTTCCGCATTCATCCTTGGGAATAGCAACTTATACTTGGATTGAGTAACACCTGATGTGGTTTTAGTCTTTGTAATAAAATTTGGGGTCATCATTTGTTGAGGTCAATCGTAGACTTTATATTGAGGTGTTTCCCTTGTTAGTTTATTGGGATAAATTCTTTTATTTTGGATGTATTACCAAAATTTTAAATTAGTTGCTCTTTCCAAATACAGGGTGTTACAAGTTGGTATCAGAGCATAAGTTTGAGAGATTTAGGTGTTGATTTTAGATATCCAGACTCAAACTAGCGTTTGTTTAAGTAAATGAGAGTGAAATTCACCTTTAGGCACTTTAAGATAGGATGTTTCGAGATCAATGGATGTTGTGAGAAACGGGAATCACGTCGAGAATAGCAAGGATAATCATGTACGGTGCGTTCATAGTGACACCTGGTCAGTGTCATGGTGAACCTACTAGTACATGTGCATACTTGAATTGCTTTCATGTGATGATCGTTGGGGTAGTAAAGGAGGTTCTAAGCTAGTAGTCGTTGGAATAGATGGACGATTCTAGTATTAGTCACTTGGAGTGACGATAAGCATGATGTTGCTTTAAGTAGACCGTTTCGGGTCAAGATCGATGGTTGGACTAGAACCATAGGCTTGTTGAGCCGACTTTGATTTGAGGAAAAACCGTAAGGTCAATTGAAGTAATTCCCAACTTGCCTTAAGAGGTTTGAATATCCGGATGACAATAGTGGACCGGAGGATTATGGAGGGGTATGAGTTGAGATGTTGAATGCCGACCATGTCATGCACAAAGTTTGTTTTGAAAATGAATTACATTTACTATTTCTTGTGTTTCGAATCCATAAATGGATTGTGTTACAATTTTGAGAAATGTTTAGCACACACACAAGATTTCAAAATCATGATTTTGAACGTGCATGAAATCGTTTCATTTCGGGAGTTGCAAACTCCGCCGGAATTTGTTTTGCTTTATTTCATTGTTGTTCAACATTGTTTTGGATATAATGATAACCATATTTTAAGATGTTGGGCAAGTAACTACTGCTTGTGACTTTAACATTGGATCTCCTCCACATATGTTAGAGTTGGGACGAAAAGTTATCTTCCATGATGTCTGTGTAAATTATTTTGGAGAATTTATTTAATATGAGTTTGTTAAACAATGCTGTTTATATGGTATTATCCTAGAAGGGGATTTTGGGATTTTGGGATTTTGGCGTCTCATTTATGATTTAGCTTATAGCAATTTGGCTTTGAAAGCATAATGTTTAGTATTGTTTTATTGACTTGGAGTCATTGAGTCCATTGAGGTTCACGGAGTTTTGTTTTACGACATGTTGAGTCATGTGAGTAGAATTTCACAAGGTGCATGCTTTAATTACTTATGTGAAAGGTTTATAAATTATGTGGGTATTTTGTCCCACTCGAGTTTTATTAAGAAAGGTTAATTTTATGCCGTAAGGCGACTAAAAAGAGATAAGTTTGGAACTCTAGTGTCGTGTAACTTTTCTTTCAAGAGTTTGTGTTATTAAGTATTTCGTGCAACTAGTTCAGTGTATGGATTGATTTATACGTGTGCTTAAGTGATGCATCAAAGAACATTTTGGCGACATTTCATAATGACTTGCTTGGTGCGCTTTCGGTCAGTTAAATGTTTTATTTCCATTTTATGTAAATGCGCTATATCGACTTAGGGGTATGCATGGCTTGGTAACCATTGTTTCTTGACATTTTGTTAAACGAATCATGAGCGAAATTATTTGTTAACTCATTGTATAGATGATGACCATTTGGGCAAAGAGTGTTTTGGCGTTGTGGAAATCATGCATAGTTCGCAATATTTACGTTTTGAAAATACAAATGTGAGAGTCGTTGACATTTGGTAAATTTTGATTTGCCGATCATCTTGGAAAAATTGAATACCTTCTTGGTTTGGAGAAAATGTGTATCTTAAGTATTTTTGACAAATACATTTTAAGCATTTACGTTTTGACGTTTTATGTTCCAAGTACGAAACTTTGAGGAAAATGCTTCGTGATGAAGATTTTAGAAAATGGTTGTATAAAACTATGGTGCATGTGGTTTCTTGTGTTTTGAACATTGGCACGCACCGTTGGTGCAATTAAAGATTTGAAATCGGTAGGAATCTTTTAGGGTGTCTACCTTTTATTAACACTTACTTCCTCCTATGCTTTGGGAAACGCACTGTTGTGTACAAGTTTTGGTCAGAAACGTTTTACTCAAATGTTGTTTTAGGACCGAATGGGAATTTTGAGAAATTGATTTAAAGAATTCCATCTTTTGGAATTTGGTCGCGAACCATTTGATGCATGTTAGTTGGTTTCAAGAAAATTACTATTGGAGGTGTTACAAGCTTGCGTGCCTACCCCCAATTTGATGTTTTATGTTGTTTTAGTCGATATTCTCAAATAATGGGAATGGATCGATTTTGTATTTAAATTTAGAATTTATACAAGTCGTTTTGTGTTTTGACTGAGGTGTAATTATAAATCGATTCCTTGTTTTGTACAATGAACTGACGCACGCAAATTTTGGTTAGCAAACTTTGTTTCATGCCATATTATGGTTAACAAGGGAATTTTGGAGTCAAATGCCGTTTGGGTTTCTTTTGAAATACGTGCACACCTTGTGTTGCTCTCCGTTTAAAGTCGAGCAGTCACCTTACATGCATGACATGAGTCAATCCATACTAGAACCGTGGCGGTTCATTTTAAAGAAGTTGTTTATTACGTTTTTGCGTATTGTGAGTAAACTGAACTGCAATTAAATGGTTTTCAACATGATTTCTTATGTGGGACGAGCGTGTCCGTTTTGCGTAACTACCGATTTGAGAATAGTAGTTTTCTATGCGTATGATTTATTTGATATGAAAATTCTTGAGTTGAGATTTCTGTGAAAAGTTTTGTTGATTTGTATATTTGTTAAAAATATTCGCTTGAAAACCTTGAACTCATTAGGACCTTGGGAAAAGTTGAGCAACCCGATTGAAAGTAAGTGTGTAGAACCTCGACTGTGAAGAGTTGGGCGTTCGGGCAACGTAGTGCGATTATAGGCCGGATGATATTGATAGTGAAGTCAATAATTTTATGGTAATTGGAGGGTTAGAAGTGCAGTGACGCATTTCAAGGTTGGTATGGCCGTTATGTTGACAACCTTAGTTTTGTGAAATACTCGGTAAACGGAACTCATGTGTGGGGTCCTATTAGAGTTTAAAGCTTGGTGGTATAACTCGGTATCAACCTTTGTGGGTTTGAGGCCGGAAACCGTTAGTATAATCGAGGAATTGTAGGCTAAAATTTAAAAGAATGATGGTGATGGTGGTAGTAACCGTAAGATGCTCGATTGTGAGGAATGATTTTGGTAGAATAACCTTCGTGCGTGGGTGATGAACCTGTCGGTTGATAATTCATGTGAGACGAATTTTGGAGTCTATTAGAACCCGTTGGAGTTAATCGACGGTTAATAGTAGGAATTGTCGGAGTTGATGATTCTGTTGGGTTCGTTAGTGAACAAACCGTGAAGTGATTTGGAGTTTAAACTAAAATTGAGGAAGATGGAACACTTTAAGGTTGGGAGACAACCGAAGTCGTTTAACGAGGAGTTATTCCAGTGGTTAGAGTGTTTTTCTGGACATAAGTAACGTGTACTTTAAGGGGTTTCGTTGGTAAGAAATTGGTTCGAGGAACTGTCTTTATGGCTGTGTGGGAAATTTAGATTCCAGTTAGGAATTGACGATTTGTGGTCGACATTGAGTCGATTAGCCTTGGGTTGTAAAGGATATAGATTTCGAGGACGAAATCGTTCTAAGGTTGGGAGGACACCCGTAATTTCGGTAAGTAAATATCACCCAAATGTTCTGCATCTTGAAAATGGTGGGATTTATGTTTGGAAGACATTACGTAAAGTCTCTAAGAGTATCGGGAGTTTTGGCGTCGAAAAAGTCGAGTTTCGGGGTTCGGTACGACTTGTGCGACTATGACCAGCGACTATGACCATGTCATTGTCGCGGTGTCATTGTCGCGGTGGAGGTCGATCTGAGCATTTCAAACAGAAACTGGTACATGGGTCGCGACAATGCCACGCGACAATGCCCTGGGCATAGTCGCGGTGTCAATGTCGCGCCGGGGTGCTGGGTTGCTGTTTCAGATCGGGTTTTAAAGGGGTTCAACTAGCTTCTCTCTCATTTATCATCCAAGATCGATTTCTCTCTTTCTCCAGGCGATTTTCCTCCCCCTCTCACCCAAATCGATTTTCTTTCCCCAAATTAACCACAAATCCTTCCCTCTCTTCTTCATCTTCTTCACTTAAACCAACCCATTTCCACCATTGTTGAGCACTTGGAAGCTTGAAGCTTTTGGGAGTCTAGGAGCTCTCTTTTTGGAGGATTCAAGTGATTAAGGTAATCTCTAGCTAGATTGTTGTTATCTTTCACTTTCTCTTCTATATTGAAGTGTTTTGGGTGATGTTGGTGGTAGTTGATTACGAGAATCTCCAAATCTCGTCACCTATGAAGTTAGGGTTTGGTATAGGTGGGTATTTTGGTACATATTTGGATGGATGATGATTTCTTATGGTTAAACTTGAGTATTGATGGTTGGAAATTCATAAATCTAGGTTTTTGGGAGTTTTGGCTTGAGGATACAAACTTCATCAAAGGAGCTTACGTTGGAGAAATACTAGATTTAGCTAAATCTAGCAAGGTGAGTTCAAGTTACTTTGCGAAAACTTTGTACATGCCAAAATGAGTATTTTACAAATATTTGTGTGTTTTACTTGAAAATGTTTATGGTTGAGTTATTTGGATAGTTTAACTCTTTCGAAGTGTTTATCTTCATAAATGTTTAAAACACCCATATTTGGGGCTTTTGGATAATTGGATGGTTAGAAACCATATTTTGTCTTTAAAAGATTAATTGCTCAAAATGAGGTTTATTTGATGGTTTAATCATGATAGCGTATTTGATTTTAATAAACCATTTGGGAAATGCACTTTTAAGTGTTATGTGTCATTTTGAGAATTATAAGGGTGTGAGTCCTTTGGGAAAACCCTTTTTGCTTAACCGTGTCAGGTTTCGGGTTAATAACGGTTTTGTGGTACTTGTTTACCTAAATGATGTTTACTAAGGCGCATACCAATAATTTAGTACCCTCCTAACTACAACAATTCTTACTTCAAGAAGAAAACCCGTGTGATACAAACAAGGTATAATATCTCAGATCTATCATACCAATATCATTCACACATCTAGACTCCAGGTTTACTAATGGTTTCACACATAATTTTACTATTCTTAAAAGAACGCATTTCACCGATGTTAACGTCCCAACAATCCAACACTCCAGAAATAACGACATTCTACTCCCCAATAGATTACAAAATCAACTTGGAGTATCACTTTAACCCGTAGTTAAACTTTTCTCCATAAACCATCCCCAACTCTACCGCCACTTCTCTAATCCAAAATACATCTAAGACAGACAACACTTTCTTGCATTAATTACACCGACCACGAACCTTAGATTACAAATGATTTCCATACTTGCCACAACATCACTCTCGTACTACTACCACGTCCTATCCAATGGTCCTTCACCCCGATCATTACATTTGACTATTTTCTTCCACTCTCTTCTTAACATAAAACACGTTTCCCCAAGGATAGCTCACTAGGAGGTGTTTACTCTAGACCGATCCTATGAGCTAGCTTTCTTTCACCTCCAAACCAATCGCACGCACCCAATTTCAACAGTTACTATACTTAACCAATAATTTCACCACACCTCATATCAGGAACTTAACCGAGTTAATCCTAAATCACACTCAATGCTCGAAACAACCACACACTTTTTCATTTCTCAAATATCATTAACATCATCTTTCAAAACGATAATAAACAAATTGGATCCACACTATACACCCATCCCCAAAATATAACAACCATAAAAACATCTTATTAACAAAATCAGTACATCTTTATTTCACCTCATGCCTCGATTAGCACAAAATATAACATCGTGCCTCTTCCAGCACAAAATATCTCATCATGCCTCTTTCAGCACAAAATTATATATATATATATATATATATATATATATATATATATATATATATATATATCACAAATCATCTAACACATTTGAAATTTTATTCATAACATAACTTTAACATTTGGAGGCATAACCTAGCGTTTGAAATACTGAATTATACACAACGCCACATTTTACACTTTCGCAATATCTTTCCAAAATTCTAACGTGCACCTTCAATTTGAAATTGCTAACAATTGCAAGTGTTAGATCATTCATTCCAAATTAAACTACCAACCACTTTCGTTCTCATACAATAAATTTTATTACCACCTTGATAAATCTTTCAAATCCAAACACATATGATAACGGGTTATCACCTTTGATCACTAATAGCTTTTCCTTACTAATCATTCCTAATAACACTCTTCACTTTCTAGTTTCGATTATCCTTGATTTCTCACTTAAATTTATCCCAAGCAATATCATAATGAATAAACATACTAATTTCGATATCATCCAAAATATTTGTTACACTCTTACTAAATTAGAACCAACCTCTTTTCACAACAAATGCTTCCAAACCTACACTCTTACTAAGCCTTATCACAAATAATTCATATATCCCCATTATAAAATTTGTTAACAAACGAAAACTTTAAATCAATCACCCGACAATCTCTTCTTTCATCATAACTTACTTATTCCAATATATACCGAATTACCGAGGATCACTTATCATTACCTAATCGAAAATTTTAACAAAATCAAGTTCCAACACCATCCTATACTTACTACTACCTCAAATTACAACAAAATTATCAAAAATAACTTAATAGGCACTCCACTCCTATCTATATTACCAACACAATTATCAAATTCTTTTCTAATGCAAATAAGCAACAAAAGATTGAAAGCATAATTAATCGGTTTGCACCGAAGTCAAATAGCACTTTAGCACGTGTAGAGTTTATATAAATATACCTGTCTTCGTCTCTATCCATATGTCAAGACCGACTTGCCACTCTGTAGGTTTCAACAAGGTTAATATACACATAAGCACATACCCCATATAATAAGGTATTCCAGTCCAAACATGTAACTGTAAGTTCACAATTACACTGGCCAGGTGAAACTCGAATTTACCTTACATGATGTTCCTTCTACCTTGTTATACTTAATATCCCAAGGTTCTAATATATCAAGGACGTCCTACTTCACATGCAGTTTAAGTCTAGGTACGGGTACAAATACCTAAATCCCTTAAACTAGGGCTCTGATACCATCTGTAACGACCCGGTATCCCAAGACATACATAATATACATCAATTAACATATTATACATAACGTCGTTACTTTCATAACAAAATACATGATAATTCACATTCGTTCCCAAAGTCTCAAACTATACAATACAAAAATGTATAGATATCCTAATCTTCGCCAGCTAGCAACCGCCTCCTATGCTTTATTCTTCCCTTTTCTAACAACAGATCTTTGACCTGGAATACATATTTTTGAAAGGAAAATGAGGGTTAGACCTAATGGTCTAGTGAGAAAATCCCTGTCATTTGAAAATCGTTATAAAACCCATTTACATAAAATCATGTATCATAATAGCTTATATAAAACCTTCATATAACACCTTTAGTAATCCTTTCGTAAAACACAAATATACCACACGTAATTAATTACCAATCAAGACTCGTGCTTCGTACGCATCTCATTCCACCTTATTCCTCCACAAATGGCCAAATTAATTGGTTGCGAGCCAACTAATCTACTGTACAACAAATACAGTAAACACACCGGTCCTCTGCCCGACCACATATTATAGTACAATATAATACTCACGTAATTATAATATCTCAATATTTCATAATTACAATCATAGTCATATTCATACCATTTACCAAATATTCGACATCCACACAATTGTATTCCAGTTTAAAACACTTTGAAGTAAAACTCACCTGTTAGCTTAACAAAATGCTTCCAAGCCTTTTTCCACAGATTCAGTCTTTTACTCAGGATTCACAAAATATGTAACAATCAGATACAATATCTCTTTACTATATAGAACACATAAAACTCTTTAGCAACTGAGAATCCTAATTAACCTATCAAACTCTTATCCTCAATTGTTCCCTTACGACGACTTAACACGGGGGTTCCGCTACCCGGTTAGCGGATGGGGTCAAGGGGCAACGCCCTTGCGGGGTCTGGGGGCCGCCCCCAGGAAGTTTTCAGAACAACTTAACTCAAAAATACATTTGGAAACTATATCTGGACATTCAAAAGTATCCGAAATCACCAAATTGGTCAAACAGCTAAAGTATCCGGATACCACATATTATCCGGACAACACAACTTTTCCGGACAGCAAGACTTTTCCGGACAACATAAGTAATCAGGACATCATCCGGAAACCTAAGTAATCCGGACGCTATCCGGTATCCATTCCATCCGGAAACGTATAACAAGAGGGACTTACCCGGATACTTGAATCGTCCGGACACCATCATCAAAGCTACCCGGACACTACCAACAAAAGTATCCGGACACATTCATTCTATCCGGAAACCACTGTCTGTTTAAGCATTTTCTACCCAGATTCGACTGGAATTACTACCAGGCTTGAAATCAACTATTCTAATCCGATAGAAACCTTATAAATACTATTATACACATTAAATGTAAAGGAACATACCTTAAAAATCACTTCCAAGCAACCAATTTGAAGTCCTAGCCTTAATCTCCTTCTTTTTCTTCCTTTGTCTCCAACACACACACACACCTAAATTGGATATTTCTGAGTTGTGTAATATCTGAAGTCTAAAAGGGATAATATCAAACCCATATTTTCATTCTAGACCTTAGTCTATTCAACAATGACCCAAACACCCTTAACTTAAAATTTAACCCAATCTTACCCTAAAATCCAACTTTAAAGTTAACTTTATTTAACGGAAAAGAGATTTTAACTAACGAATTTACCCGGGGTATTACATCATCTCCCCCTTAAAAGAATTCCGTCCCGGAATTCGGTTAAGCGAAAAGGTATGAACACTTACCACTGCTACCTCGAACCCAATCAAAGCCATATATTATGCTATCTTAAAATAAGATTATCCCTCCACTTCCTTTTCCACTTAGAGTCAAAACTAATAACCTTTTGATGAACAAGTATGCTATTCTCAATATTACCAAAACACCAATAATTTTAATTCCACATAAAAAAATTTCCACCCCTTTTAAAACAATGATAACCACCAACTTATTAATACTAACCACACTTTACACACATCATCCGCAATTTACTCAATTATTCCAACCCACAAAGTCGATCCAAATCTTAGAATAACCATACTCGAAATTTTCTGCCGAATCACCCATTAATCAAATCCCCCGAATGTTTAAAATAACTCGATAGATCACTTATATCACAAAAAGAAATAACTTATACTCACATGAAACTAATCCAAATAACACCACATTTATGCTTACTCATAACATTTACCACGCTAATACTACTTTTAACTCCATCAGTCTTTTGCGAAAAACGTCGTGTTCTACACCTTTACAATACTAACTCGAAAACATAAACATACACTTTCCATATAAAACTTGCTTAGCAATTACAATCTATACTCTTCTAAATAAAATTATAATTCAACAAAATCATTCTATATTGTGGATAAGTTTTCTTAATTTTATCAAACCCGCATACCTCATTCTACCATTCCCACTTCTCATGCTAGCATAGCATAACCACGATAATCATACATCAATACTTAATTACATTTGACACCAAATCCTTCATCAAATTAAAATAAAGTCTAAATAGCAACTTAATTTCTCGAATATCAGCAAAACACAATCTCAAACATTTCAATTATCTCAATAACCTCACCACCATAACTCATACCGACTTCCATCCAAGAATATCAATACCAATTTATTTCTTAATAAAATAACAAACTCGCTATCACATCAATTCCTTACATCTCCAACTTAGCATAAAAATACTAACACAAATCTTTAGACATTTGTTTCACTGAGACCACTCTGCAATTGAAATTCATCAACACCGGTCTCACATTACCCACTAATATAATTACCAAATCACCACATAATAATTTCGCTACAAATCTAAGCCGAAAAGAATTCATCACAACTCCGTTAAAAATTATTAAAATTTCTCGTCACTAATCATATAACTCATTAACGGCTTAACATGCAAGGTCTAGCATAAGGTTTAGAACAACTCTTTAACTTAAACAACTCCATAAAGAAGGTTCATCACACGACCATCAAAATATTTATTGAGCATTGCTTTCTTCCCACTAATCATAACACTTAATAATATAAATCCCTTTTACAACTTAAATCCGCCAATCCAAGGAAAATATTAGGTAAACACCCCATCCATTGGATCATTTTTTTTTTTCTATACCAAGAAAACTCTTAAACATCAATTTCTTATACCTTATAAACATAATATGTATATTCTCTTTCAGTTTTAGTCCAGGTTATCAGCAACCTAGTTTTCTAACCTTGCGACCTACTATCGCCAACGTTTCCCCAACATCATTCCACTTTTAATCCACTCCGACGGGATCGACACGGGAAAGATCGAATGAACTCTCACTTATGTGTAACCCTTCGTTACTAGGGCGCATACCAATAATTTAGTACCCTCCTAACTACAACAATTCTTACTTCAAGAAGAAAACTCGTGTGATAAAAACAAGGTATAATATCTCAGATCTATCATACCAATATCATTCACACATCTAGACTCCAGGTTTACTAATGGTTTCGCACATAATTTTACTATTCTTAAAAGAACGCATTTCACCGATGTTAACGTCCCAACAATCCAACACTCCAGAAATAACGACATTCTACTCCCCAATAGATTACAAAATCAACTTGGAGTATCACTTTAACCCGTAGTTAAACTTTTCTCCATAAACCATCCCCAACTCTACCGTCACTTCTCTAATCCAAAATACATCTAAGACAGACAACACTTTCTTGCATTAATTACACCGACCACGAACCTTAGATTACAAATGATTTCCATACTTGCCACAACATCACTCTCGTACTACTACCACGTCCTATCCAATGGTCCTTCACCCCGATCATTACATTTGACTATTTTCTTCCACTCTCTTCTTAACATAAAACACGTTTCCCCAAGGATAGCTCACTAGGAGGTGTTTACTCTAGACCGATCCTATGAGCTTGCTTTCTTTCACCTCCAAACCAATCGCACGCACCCAATTTCAACAGTTACTATACTTAACCAATAATTTCACCACACCTCATATCAGGAACTTAACCGAGTTAATCCTAAATCACACTCAATGCTCGAAACAACCACACACTTTTTCATTTCTCAAATATCATTAACATCATCTTTCAAAACGATAATAAACAAATTGGATCCACACTATACACCCATCCCCAAAATATAACAACCATAAAAACATCTTATTAACAAAATCAGTACATCTTTATTTCACCTCATGCCTCGATTAGCACAAAATATAACATCGTGCCTCTTCCAGCACAAAATATTTCATCATGCCTCTTTCAGCACAAAATTATATATATATATATATATCACAAATCATCTAACACATTTGAAATTTTATTCATAACATAACTTTAACATTTGGAGGCATAACCTAGCGTTTGAAATACTGAATTATACACAACGCCACATTTTACACTTTCGCAATATCTTTCCAAAATTCTAACGTGCACCTTCAATTTGAAAATTGCTAACAATTGCAAGTGTTAGATCATTCATTCCAAATTAAACTACCAACCACTTTCGTTCTCATACAATAAATTTTATTACCACCTTGATAAATCTTTCAAATCCAAACACATATTATAACGGGTTATCACCTTTGATCACTAATAGCTTTTCCTTACTAATCATTCCTAATAACACTCTTCACTTTCTAGTTTCGATTATCCTTGATTTCTCACTTAAATTTATCCCAAGCAATATCATAATGAATAAACATACTAATTTCGATATCATCCAAAATATTTGTTACACTCTTACTAAATTAGAACCAACCTCTTTTCACAACAAATGCTTCCAAACCTACACTCTTACTAAGCCTTATCACATATAATTCATATATCCCCATTATAAAATTTGTTAACAAACGAAAACTTTAAATCAATCACCCGACAATCTCTTCTTTCATCATAACTTACTTATTCCAATATATACCGAATTACCGAGGATCACTTATCATTACCTAATCGAAAATTTTAACAAAATCAAGTTCCAACACCATCCTATACTTACTACTACCTCAAATTACAACAAAATTATCAAAAATAACTTAATAGGCACTCCACTCCTATCTATATTACCAACACAATTATCAAATTCTTTTCTAATGCAAATAAGCAACAAAAGATTGAAAGCATAATTAATCGGTTTGCACCGAAGTCAAATAGCACTTTAGCACGTGTAGAGTTTATATAAATATACCTGTCTTCGTCTCTATCCATATGTCAAGACCGACTTGCCACTCTGTAGGTTTCAACAAGGTTAATATACACATAAGCACATACCCCATATAATAAGGTATTCCAGTCCAAACATGTAACTGTAAGTTCACAATTACACTGGCCAGGTGAAACTCGAATTTACCTTACATGATGTTCCTTCTACCTTGTTATACTTAATATCCCAAGGTTCTAATATATCAAGGACGTCCTACTTCACATGCAGTTTAAGTCTAGGTACGGGTACAAATACCTAAATCCCTTAAACTAGGGCTCTGATACCATCTGTAACGACCCGGTATCCCAAGACATACATAATATACATCAATTAACATATTATACATAACGTCGTTACTTTCATAACAAAATACATGATAATTCACATTCGTTCCCAAAGTCTCAAACTATACAATACAAAAATGTATAGATATCCTAATCTTCGCCAGCTAGCAACCGCCTCCTATGCTTTATTCTTCCCTTTTCTAACAACAGATCTTTGACCTGGAATACATATTTTTGAAAGGAAAATGAGGGTTAGACCTAATGGTCTAGTGAGAAAATCCCTGTCATTTGAAAATCGTTATAAAACCCATTTACATAAAATCATGTATCATAATAGCTTATATAAAACCTTCATATAACACCTTTAGTAATCCTTTCGTAAAACACAAATATACCACACGTAATTAATTACCAATCAAGACTCGTGCTTCGTACGCATCTCATTCCACCTTATTCCTCCACAAATGGCCAAATTAATTGGTTGCGAGCCAACTAATCTACTGTACAACAAATACAGTAAACACACCGGTCCTCTGCCCGACCACGTATTATAGTACAATATAATACTCACGTAATTATAATATCTCAATATTTCATAATTACAATCATAGTCATATTCATACCATTTACCAAATATTCGACATCCACACAATTGTATTCCAGTTTAAAACACTTTGAAGTAAAACTCACCTGTTAGCTTAACAAAATGCTTCCAAGCCTTTTTCCACAGATTCAGTCTTTTACTCAGGATTCACAAAATATGTAACAATCAGATACAATATCTCTTTACTATATAGAACACATAAAACTCTTTAGCAACTGAGAATCCTAATTAACCTATCAAACTCTTATCCTCAATTGTTCCCTTACGACGACTTAACACGGGGGTTCCGCTACCCGGTTAGCGGATGGGGTCAAGGGGCAACGCCCTTGCGGGGTCTGGGGGCCGCCCCCAGGAAGTTTTCAGAACAACTTAACTCAAAAATACATTTGGAAACTATATCTGGACATTCAAAAGTATCCGAAATCACCAAATTGGTCAAACAGCTAAAGTATCCGGATACCACATATTATCCGGACAACACAACTTTTCCGGACAGCAAGACTTTTCCGGACAACATAAGTAATCAGGACATCATCCGGAAACCTAAGTAATCCGGACGCTATCCGGTATCCATTCCATCCGGAAACGTATAACAAGAGGGACTTACCCGGATACTTGAATCGTCCGGACACCATCATCAAAGCTACCCGGACACTACCAACAAAAGTATCCGGACACATTCATTCTATCCGGAAACCACTGTCTGTTTAAGCATTTTCTACCCAGATTCGACTGGAATTACTACCAGGCTTGAAATCAACTATTCTAATCCGATAGAAACCTTATAAATACTATTATACACATTAAATGTAAAGGAACATACCTTAAAAATCACTTCCAAGCAACCAATTTGAAGTCCTAGCCTTAATCTCCTTCTTTTTCTTCCTTTGTCTCCAACACACACACACACCTAAATTGGATATTTCTGAGTTGTGTAATATCTGAAGTCTAAAAGGGATAATATCAAACCCATATTTTCATTCTAGACCTTAGTCTATTCAACAATGACCCAAACACCCTTAACTTAAAATTTAACCCAATCTTACCCTAAAATCCAACTTTAAAGTTAACTTTATTTAACGGAAAAGAGATTTTAACTAACGAATTTACCCGGGGTATTACATCATCTCCCCCTTAAAAGAATTCCGTCCCGGAATTCGGTTAAGCGAAAAGGTATGAACACTTACCACTGCTACCTCGAACCCAATCAAAGCCATATATTATGCTATCTTAAAATAAGATTATCCCTCCACTTCCTTTTCCACTTAGAGTCAAAACTAATAACCTTTTGATGAACAAGTATGCTATTCTCAATATTACCAAAACACCAATAATTTTAATTCCACATAAAAAAATTTCCACCCCTTTTAAAACAATGATAACCACCAACTTATTAATACTAACCACACTTTACACACATCATCCGCAATTTACTCAATTATTCCAACCCACAAAGTCGATCCAAATCTTAGAATAACCATACTCGAAATTTTCTGCCGAATCACCCATTAATCAAATCCCCCGAATGTTTAAAATAACTCGATAGATCACTTATATCACAAAAAGAAATAACTTATACTCACATGAAACTAATCCAAATAACACCACATTTATGCTTACTCATAACATTTACCACGCTAATACTACTTTTAACTCCATCAGTCTTTTGCGAAAAACGTCGTGTTCTACACCTTTACAATACTAACTCGAAAACATAAACATACACTTTCCATATAAAACTTGCTTAGCAATTACAATCTATACTCTTCTAAATAAAATTATAATTCAACAAAATCATTCTATATTATGGATAAGTTTTCTTAATTTTATCAAACCCGCATACCTCATTCTACCATTCCCACTTCTCATGCTAGCATAGCATAACCACGATAATCATACATCAATACTTAATTACATTTGACACCAAATCCTTCATCAAATTAAAATAAAGTCTAAATAGCAACTTAATTTCTCGAATATCAGCAAAACACAATCTCAAACATTTCAATTATCTCAATAACCTCACCACCATAACTCATACCGACTTCCATCCAAGAATATCAATACCAATTTATTTCTTAATAAAATAACAAACTCGCTATCACATCAATTCCTTACATCTCCAACTTAGCATAAAAATACTAACACAAATCTTTAGACATTTGTTTCACTGAGACCACTCTGCAATTGAAATTCATCAACACCGGTCTCACATTACCCACTAATATAATTACCAAATCACCACATAATAATTTCGCTACAAATCTAAGCCGAAAAGAATTCATCACAACTCCGTTAAAAATTATTAAAATTTCTCGTCACTAATCATATAACTCATTAACGGCTTAACATGCAAGGTCTAGCATAAGGTTTAAAACAACTCTTTAACTTAAACAACTCCATAAAGAAGGTTCATCACACGACCATCAAAATATTTATTGAGCATTGCTTTCTTCCCACTAATCATAACACTTAATAATATAAATCCCTTTTACAACTTAAATCCGCCAATCCAAGGAAAATATTAGGTAAACACCCCATCCATTGGATCATTTTTTTTTCTATACCAAGAAAACTCTTAAACATCAATTTCTTATACCTTATAAACATAATATGTATATTCTCTTTCAGTTTTAGTCCAGGTTATCAGCAACCTAGTTTTCTAACCTTGCGACCTACTATCGCCAACGTTTCCCCAACATCATTCCACTTTTAATCCACTCCGACGGGATCGACACGGGAAAGATCGAATGAACTCTCACTTATGTGTAACCCTTCGTTACTAGGGCGCATACCAATAATTTAGTACCCTCCTAACTACAACAATTCTTACTTCAAGAAGAAAACTCGTGTGATACAAACAAGGTATAATATCTCAGATCTATCATACCAATATCATTCACACATCTAGACTCCAGGTTTACTAATGGTTTCGCACATAATTTTACTATTCTTAAAAGAACGCATTTCACCGATGTTAACGTCCCAACAATCCAACACTCCAGAAATAACGACATTCTACTCCCCAATAGATTACAAAATCAACTTGGAGTATCACTTTAACCCGTAGTTAAACTTTTCTCCATAAACCATCCCCAACTCTACCGTCACTTCTCTAATCCAAAATACATCTAAGACAGACAACACTTTCTTGCATTAATTACACCGACCACGAACCTTAGATTACAAATGATTTCCATACTTGCCACAACATCACTCTCGTACTACTACCACGTCCTATCCAATGGTCCTTCACCCCGATCATTACATTTGACTATTTTCTTCCACTCTCTTCTTAACATAAAACACGTTTCCCCAAGGATAGCTCACTAGGAGGTGTTTACTCTAGACCGATCCTATGAGCTTGCTTTCTTTCACCTCCAAACCAATCGCACGCACCCAATTTCAACAGTTACTATACTTAACCAATAATTTCACCACACCTCATATCAGGAACTTAACCGAGTTAATCCTAAATCACACTCAATGCTCGAAACAACCACACACTTTTTCATTTCTCAAATATCATTAACATCATCTTTCAAAACGATAATAAACAAATTGGATCCACACTATACACCCATCCCCAAAATATAACAACCATAAAAACATCTTATTAACAAAATCAGTACATCTTTATTTCACCTCATGCCTCGATTAGCACAAAATATAACATCGTGCCTCTTCCGGCACAAAATATTTCATCATGCCTCTTTCAGCACAAAATTATATATATATATATCACAAATCATCTAACACATTTGAAATTTTATTCATAACATAACTTTAACATTTGGAGGCATAACCTAGCGTTTGAAATACTGAATTATATACAACGCCACATTTTACACTTTCGCAATATCTTTCCAAAATTCTAACGTGCACCTTCAATTTGAAAATTGCTAACAATTGCAAGTGTTAGATCATTCATTCCAAATTAAACTACCAACCACTTTCGTTCTCATACAATAAATTTTATTACCACCTTGATAAATCTTTCAAATCCAAACACATATGATAACGGGTTATCACCTTTGATCACTAATAGCTTTTCCTTACTAATCATTCCTAATAACACTCTTCACTTTCTAGTTTCGATTATCCTTGATTTCTCACTTAAATTTATCCCAAGCAATATCATAATGAATAAACATACTAATTTCGATATCATCCAAAATATTTGTTACACTCTTACTAAATTAGAACCAACCTCTTTTCACACCAAATGCTTCCAAACCTACACTCTTACTAAGCCTTATCACAAATAATTCATATATCCCCATTATAAAATTTGTTAACAAACGAAAACTTTAAATCAATCACCCGACAATCTCTTCTTTCAACATAACTTACTTATTCCAATATATACCGAATTACTGAGGATCACTTAACATTACCTAATCGAAAATTTTAACAAAATCAAGTTCCAACACCATCCTATACTTACTACTACCTCAAATTCCAACAAAATTATCAAAAATAACTTAATAGGCACTCCACTCCTATCTATATTACCAACACAATTATCAAATTCTTTTCTAATGCAAATAAGCAACAAACGATTGAAAGCATAATTAATTGGTTTGCACCGAAGTCAAATAGCACTTTAGCACGTGTAGAGTTTATATAAATATACCTGTCTTCGTCTCTATCCATATGTCAAGACCGACTTGCCACTCTGTAGGTTTCAACAAGGTTAATATACACATAAGCACATACCCCATATAATAAGGTATTCCAGTCCAAACATGTAACTGTAAGTTCACAATTACACTGGCCAGGTGAAACTCGAATTTACCTTACATGATGTTCCTTCTACCTTGTTATACTTAATATCCCAAGGTTCTAATATATCAAGGACGTCCTACTTCACATGCAGTTTAAGTCTAGGTACGGGTACAAATACCTAAATCCCTTAAACTAGGGCTCTGATACCATCTGTAACGACCCGGTATCCCAAGACATACATAATATACATCAATTAACATATTATACATAACGTCGTTACTTTCATAACAAAATACATGATAATTCACATTCGGTCCCAAAGTCTCAAACTATACAATACAAAAATGTATAGATATCCTAATCTTCGCCAGCTAGCAACCGCCTCCTATGCTTTATTCTTCCCTTTTCTAACAACAGATCTTTGACCTGGAATACATATTTTTGAAAGGAAAATGAGGGTTAGACCTAATGGTCTAGTGAGAAAATCCATGTCATTTGAAAATCGTTATAAAACCCATTTACATAAAATCATGTATCATAATAGCTTATATAAAACCTTCATATAACACCTTTAGTAATCCTTTCGTAAAACACAAATATACCACACGTAATTAATTACCAATCAAGACTCGTGCTTCGTACGCATCTCATTCCACCTTATTCCTCCACAAATGGCCAAATTAATTGGTTGCGAGCCAACTAATCTACTGTACAACAAATACAGTAAACACACCGGTCCTCTGCCCGACCACGTATTATAGTACAATATAATCTTCACGTAATTATAATATCTCAATATTTCATAATTACAATCATAGTCATATTCATACCATTTACCAAATATTCGACATCCACACAATTGTATTCCAGTTTAAAACACTTTGAAGTAAAACTCACCTGTTAGCTTAACAAAATGCTTCCAAGCCTTTTTCCACAGATTCAGTCTTTTACTCAGGATTCACAAAATCTGTAACAATCAGATACAATATCTCTTTACTATATAGAACACATAAAACTCTTTAGCAACTGAGAATCCTAATTAACCTATCAAACTCTTATCCTCAATTATTCCCTTACGACGACTTAACACGGGGGTTCCGCTACCCGGTTAGCGGATGGGGTCAAGGGGCAACGCCCTTGCGGGGTCTGGGGGCCGCCCCCAGGAAGTTTTCAGAACAACTTAACTCAAAAATACATTTGGAAACTATATCTGGACATTTAAAAGTATCCGAAATCACCAAATTGGTCAAACAGCTAAAGTATCCGGATACCACATATTATCCGGACAACACAACTTTTCCGGACAGCAAGACTTTTCCGGACAACATAAGTAATCCGGACATCATCCGGAAACCTAAGTAATCCGGACGCTATCCGGTATCCATTCCATCCGGAAACGTATAACAAGAAGGACTTACCCGGATACTTGAATCGTCCGGACACCATCATCAAAGCTACCCGGACACTACCAACAAAAGTATCCGGACACATTCATTCTATCCGAAAACCACTGTCTGTTTAAGCATTTTCTACCCAGATTCGACTGGAATTACTACCAGGCTTGAAATCAACTATTCTAATCCGATAGAAACCTTATAAATACTATTATACACATTAAATGTAAGGGAACATACCTTAAAAATCACTTCCAAGCAACCAATTTGAAGTCCTAGCCTTAATCTCCTTCTTTTTCTTCCTTTGTCTCCAACACACACACACACACACACCTAAATTGGATATTTCTGAGTTGTGTAATATCTGAAGTCTAAAAGGGATAATATCAAACCCATATTTTCATTCTAGACCTTAGTCTATTCAACAATGACCCAAACACCCTTAACTTAAAATTTAACCCAATCTTACCCTAAAATCCAACTTTAAAGTTAACTTTATTTAACGGAAAGGAGATTTTAACTAACGAATTTACCCGGGGTATTACAAGGTGTAACTCGTCTAGACTGGATATGCAATAAGGTCGCCTGTAAGTCCTTGAGGTGTAACTCTACGGGGTATGCAATAAAGGCAATCTATTTATGGTTTGAGGTTGTGATGTCTATATGGCATGGGAACTAAGACCGGGGCTTGAGGTGTAATCCAGTAACATCACGAGTGACCTAGCTTTGTGTGCCCGTCACTCTCGATGGAATCGGGTCTCCCCCGTCACCGAAAGGTGTTGTTTTTGGGTATATGTTTTTATCCATATTTTCGGTGACGCATTTTATTTATATGAATTGTTCTCATGGTGGAAGGGTTCTACGCCTCGTCCTTATTGGATGTTTTGAATATTGGAGTTTTATTCACGTTTATAATTATTTAGGATATTTAACGCCAAAGCATGGTTTGAGTAAGTTGAAGATGGAATTCATTTTGGAAAACGCTTTATGCATTTTGGGAGCTTTTCTCATGGATTTTGGGTGCGTTGGAAAATGAGTCGTTTATATCATTTTGGAAAACTCTTTTGGAAATAATAATCTTTGTCGCAAACTTTCATTTAAAGATTTAATTGAATCATGACTAAAACTACTACCATTCTAATTTATGATTTTATATAGTCATGATAAAATGCTTGAACTCACTAGGCGTTAGCCTAATCCTTTTTATTTGTCGGCATGTGCAACAGACTCAGGTTGGGGTAGCTCTAGCTACATTGTGAAGAGGTGAGTACTAGTAGAGTGCACGAGAGGTGAAGTGTTTAGTGAAATCTTCCGCATTCATCCTTGGGAATAGCAACTTATACTTGGATTGAGTAACACCCGATGTGGTTTTAGTCTTTGTAATAAAATTTGGGGTCATCATTTGTTGAGGTCAATCGTAGACTTTATATTGAGGTGTTTCCCTTGTTAGTTTATTGGGATAAATTCTTTTATTTTGGATGTATTACCAAAATTTTAAATTAGTTGCTCTTTCCAAATACAGGGTGTTACAAGTTGGTATCAAAGCATAAGTTTGAGAGATTTAGGTGTTGATTTTAGATATCTAGACTCAAACTAGCGTTTGTTTAAGTAAATGAGAGTGAAATTCACCTTTAGGCACTTTAAGATAGGATGTTTTGAGGTCAATGGATGTTGTTAGAAACGGGAATCACGTCGAGAATAGCAAGGATAATCATGTACGGTGCGTTCATAGTGACACCTAGCCAGTGTCATGGTGAACCTACTAGTACATGTGCATACTTGAATTTCTTTCATGTGATGATCGTTGGGGTAGTAAAGGAGGTTCTAAGCTAGTAGTCGTTGGAATAGATGGACGATTCTAGTATTAGTCACTTGGAGTGACGATAAGCATGATGTTGCTTTAAGTAGACCGTTTCGGGTCAAGATCGATGGTTGGACTAGAACCATAGTCTTGTTGAGCCGACTTTGATTTGAGGAAAAACCGTAAGGTCAATTGATGTAATTCCCAACTTGCCTTAAGAGGTTTGAATATCCGGATGACAATAGTGGACCGGAGGATTATGGAGGGGTATGAGTTGAGATGTTGAATGCCGACCATGTCATGCACAAAGTTTGTTTTGAAAATGAATTACATTTACTATTTCTTGTGTTTCGAATCCATAAATGGATTGTGTTACAATTTTGAGAAATGTTTAGCACACACACAAGATTTCAAAATTATGATTTTGAACGTGCATGAAATCGTTTCATTTCGGGAGTTGCAAACTCCGCCGTAATTTGTTTTGCTTTATTTCATTGTTGTTCAACATTGTTTTGGATATAATGATAATCATATTTTAAGATGTTGGACAAGTAACTACGGCTTGTGACTTTAACATTGGATCTCCTCCACATATGTTAGAGTTGGGACGAAAAGTTATCTTCCATGATGTCTGTGTAAATTATTTTGGAGAATTTGTTTAATATGAGTTTGTTAAACAATGCTGTTTATATGGTATTATCCTAGAAGGGGATTTTGGGATTTTGGCGTCTCATTTATGATTTAGCTTATAGCAATTTGGCTTTGAAAGCATAATGTTTAGTATCGTTTTATTGACCTGGAGACATTGAGTCCATTGAGGTTCATGGAGTTTTGTTTTACGACATGTTAATTCTAAGCTCAGGGCAATTATTGCTCTTTCTCTTCCTGATGAAGTCTATCACTCTCTGGTTAACTTTGAAATTGCTAAGGAGATGTGGACCACACTGTGTGTTTTGTACGAAGGTACAGAGGAAGTGAAGAAGAGCAAAAAGATTGGTCTCATCAGAAAGTATGAACTCTTTGCTCATGAAAAAGATGAATCTCTTCCTAGCTACTATAATCGTTTCAACTCTCTTCTAAATGATCTGAAGTTATTGGGCAGAATCTATGATAATGAGGAAGTATTATGCAAGTTCATGGATTGTCTCCCTGAATTTTGGGAGAACATATGCACTTGTATCAAGACTACCAAGGACCTTGAGTACATGCCCTTAACTGTCTCGTATGGAACTCTCTTCAACTTTGAACAAACCAAGTTACAAAGGAAATCTTTCATTAAAGAGATAAAGGGCATCTTTATAGCCCTTGTCAGTGAAAATTCCAAGAAACCTCAAAGTGTTCCTCGAATCACCTATCCTTCGTCAGACTCTAACAATGATAGCCAAAACAATTCTGCCCACCAATCGGAGGCATATCTAAGTGACGCCGATGATGAAGGTGATGAGATCTCGATTGAATAGATGTATGATGAAATGGCTATGATGGCTGGATTCAAGAACAAGTCTCGTCCTTTCAACAAATCTAGAAATTTCAGAAAACCCTCTTCTTCCACAAAAACTCCTTCTTCTGACAAGTCCAATGAGGAGTGTTTCAATTGTGGTAAGAAAGGACATTTTGCTTCTGAGTGCAGAAGTAAGCGTGTTACAAGATCTAGGAACTCATCCTCTGACAAGTTTTCTTCTAAGTATGAGAAACCCAAAAACAACTCCTTCAAATCAACCTTTTCAAAAGAAGGAACTCAATCATCTTCTCAAGACCATCAAGATCGTGCTGAGAAGTACAAGGCCAAATACAAGAAAGAGAAAGAAAGAATTAAGGGTCTCCTCAGAAAAAGAAAAGGGCTCATGGCAAAAATTCATGATTGGGATGAAGAAGAAACTTCTGACAGTGATTCTCCCAACATGTGTTTCATGGCCATATCTGAAGATATGGAAGATTCTGAAAAGGCTTTCTCACCAATGGCTCTGGTGTCAACTGGGTGCTCGACATCATACTCTCAGGTACATCCCTTTAATGATATGACTGACATTGAAAAGATTGATGCATATGAATCTTTAACTAAGGACTTCTATACTGTCAAGGATGCCAAGAAAAGAAAATATGTTCAAGTTAAAAATCTCACCTCTCAACTTGAAATGTGTATGTCTAAACTTGAAAAGTTTGAGGAAACCAAAGCTGAGCTTGAGGATCTGAAAACCATAAATCACATTATTTCAAAAGAGAAAAACAAGTTTTTTGAGAAATTAAAAAGATAACAAGAAACCGTTAGAAAATGGACAAGTTCTTCGAAAAATCTTGAGAAAATCTTTCAAGACTAAATCTCTGGTGAAAATAAATTTGGTTTAGGGTATGGAAAAATCAAAGTTGAAACCTCTTCTGTTGCTCTTGCCTCTACCTCTAGTGTGTGGGATGATGCCTCAAAGTCAAGTTCATGTGACTCTATTTCTTTAAACTCAGATGATTTAAATGAAGCTTTAAAATTCAGAATGTTTATAAAAGCTAAATATTCCTCTTTTGTCCAAACCATTGAGAAACAAGACTCCAATGATGTTTCTAAACCCATTCATGATCTTTTAAAAGATTTAACCATTTGATAAACCCAGAATCTAGCAATGAAATATAGAGAGAGAATCTAGAGTGCAAACTTGTCATCCATATATTGATCAATGAGTACAAATGACAAATGCTACAAGTGTTCTAGATTGTTATCTAACAAATGAACTATACAAGCCTATTTATACCCATAACATACAAGGTATAAAGGCATTATGAACTAATACAGTACATTGACTTTACAGTAAATCTTGAATACAATAATGCTCTAACAATCTCCCCCTTTGGATTCAAGATTTAAAAAATATGACAGCAGTCTTCAGCTCTTTGTAAAGTCAATCTTCTCCAACAGATACTCTATCAAACCATCTTCAAGTCTTGTACATGAAAACAGATCTTTGTAGCATTATCAGTCTTTGACAAACAGTAACTTCTCGTAACCTTCTTGATGCAAGAACCTTAGTTCTCATATTAACTTTAAGGATCCGAAACCATTAATTTGGATGTAGACAGATTCAAAACCATGGATTCGGATGCAAGAGGTTGCGAAACCATCCGTTTCGTGTTAAGTTGGATACGAAACCATGGAATTCGGATGTTGAAGGGTTCGAAACCATGGGATTCGAATCAATAAGGGTTCGAAACCATGGGATTCGAATCATGTAGAGTGCGAAATCAAGGAATCCGGATCAAGGAAAGTACGAAACCAACGGAAGTCGAATCAAGTTGGGTCCGAAACCATGAGAATTCGTATCATGAAGGATGCGAAACCATGCCAAATCTGAATAAATGGAATCCGAAACCATTTGAGATAGGAATAGAGAGATGCGAAACCATCCATATTGTTGAACTTTTAGGTGTAAGCACATTCCGAAACTCAGAACTAAGATGACCAAGTTCAGCAATATTTCTGACTTCACAAGATTCGAAACCAACATTTCTTGTATTTTGAATGATCTTGAATTGTCTTCGATATGAAATTGAATTAAACATTTCTCCCCCTTTTTTGATGAAAGTGAGCATCATGATCATCAAAAACCTTTTTCAATTTCAGTCGCGTCTCTGAGTATCACTAACAATCTCCTCCTTAATGAATAACCTTGCTCCCCCTCAAAATAAGAATTCTGGAGCAATTTGTTTTCTCCCCCTGAAAGTATGCATATATTTATTTAAAAATATTCATTTCAAATACAGTGCTTTAATGAAAACATTTATACAAGGAAAAAAAATTCATTGAACTACATTTTATAACTACTAACATTTGATCATTTGAAAGCTTTGCAAAAGAAATCCAACTTAATGAAATTTAACAGATTTTCAATCAAATAAAATCAAATGCATGTGTTTGGATTCAAGTACAAGTCATCATTGTATGTCAAGTTAAAAATGTTCAGTTTCAACCCCTTTATTAAATCTATTTGGTGTGCTAGCATGCGAAATATGATTAGCTACAAGCATATGCAATTCTAAAACATATAAGAATACTTTGCTCTACTCACACTATTTGTCCAGAATCAGGATTTTTAAAAATTTACGGGTTTATCGCGACTTTGTATTTTTCCCAAGTTTCAAGAGATGTGTGCTCATTGGCATCTTTTGATTTAGTGCACATTGGCATCTTTTAATTTAGTGCACATTGACATCTTTTAACTTTGAGCTCATTGGCATCTTTTAATCAAAAAGTTTAGTAAGAATAAGTGTAACATCCTGAATTTTCAATTATAGTAATTTAATGAGAATTGGGATCTAATTGTATTTTATAATTCAATAAGGTTAAAATACAAGGGATTAAGGTTTGGTGTCAATTGTTGGAAAGTTGGAACTAGAGGGTGTATTGAGTAAATATGGAAATATGTGTTTGGATAAGGGGTTGAAATCTGAGATATTATCTTAGTTTGGTTTTTGAGTCGGCAGAAGAGAGAAGGCAGAAAGAAAAAGAAGAGAAAGGAGGAGAAGAGGCTTTGTTCATCGAATTGGTAAGGAATTCGTGATGATTTCTGGTAAAATCTGTTGTAGTTATGTGTGTGTAAACGAATCTATGATTGTGAATAGGTTTTCAAAATCGTTTACAACAGATTGGGATTGAATTTGTGCAGCAAAGTGGGTTTTACATCAAAAAGGTGAGTTCATTCGATTCTTTGTACAAATCAGTGTTTTTAAGTTATAATAACCTTGGTATATTTGTATGAACTGACTGAGGATTGATTAGAGTGAGTAGATTGAACTGATTTCATGTTTTAAATCGATTTGAGGACTTGTTGGACGGACAGTACGCAAAACCTTGAAAGTCCCGGTACTTGAATGTCCCGGTAGTGGAAGTCCCGATAGTGGCAAGTCCCGGTAGTGGAAGTCCCGGTAGTTGGAAGTCCCGGTAGAGGCAAGTCCCGGTACAGGTGAGTCCCGATACAGCATGTCGGGAGTTGAGTAAAGAAACCAGTATATCTAAATGGTATCAAAATTTGATATGGCTCAAGGATCTGATAAGTTAAGTATCTAGAGGCCTTGTATTTTATGTATCTTTCCGGATGTAATGAAATGTGCATTTATGTAAATCGTGGAAATATGCGATTTAGGAATTGTAATGGGAATTATACAGCTTGAACATACGTACTTTTGAATAGTAGTATGTTAGGTTTATAGACTGCGCTAGTGTGATACTAGGCAGGATTGTGTCAATTGTGATTTGCTCATACTGAATGATATGAGGAATCTGTACGATTTATATATATGATTTGCTCATAGTGAATGATATGAGGAATCTATATGGTATAAAGGCGATTTGCTCATACTGAATGATATGAGAAATCTGTATTAAGCATTAACTTGCACGAGTAGAAATAAGTGTAATGGATCCATAGGCACTAAAGTTTGGAAATCACATGGAATAGGCGTGTGGTATAACTCGTTTAATCGTTATTCCAGTGTGTGTGGGAAATCATGGAATAGGCGTGTGGTTTTAATCGTTATTCCTGATTTCTAAGGAAGAGAGTGAGATTGACATAAGTGCTTGTGATCTCTACTTCCTTACCGATAAATGGGCATTTGTAATCGCGATTTATTGGTGGAGAGCATTGATCTAGAATCTTTGAAGATTCGTAGTGTGGCTCTGGGGCATGATATGATGATGGAATGTGTGTCAGTCATATTCATGGAACTGGGTAAAAATCGTGTTAACAGAATAGAGTTATACGTATGGTAAGAAAAGGGGAATCAGGTTTGTTATAACTTGTTTACATTGATTTTTACAAATGTTATCTTGGAAACGAATGTTCTCACTAGGCGTTGGCCTAATCGTCTCAATTGATGTTTTCTTACCAGGTACCAGCTCGGGAAGGTAAAGGGTTGTGGGACGAGCGTTTTGATATAGCAGAGGTGGATGAATTTAACAAAGAAGAGATTTTGATGGATTGGTAGATAACTTGATTAATCTGGTTGAAGTGACATAATTAGATTGATAGGTTATTTGAAGGATCTTGTAATGTGAATATACTCTTGATGGTTAATCCACTGCCTGTTTTTATAAGTTGAAGTATTTATTGTCATAACCTGTTATAACTTGAGGTTTAAATTGGCTAAGATTTTGGGGTGTTTCAATATGGTATCAGAGCACTAGTTTAAGCGAACTAAGTATGCTGATAAGATACTTAGACTTAAGCTGAGATGGAGTAGGTTATGATATGTGAGATATGGGTAGAAGTGTTAAGACGGGATAGTTTTAGAGTCAACGGAAATACGTGAAATTAGTACTTTGACAATGGTAACGAGGATTCTCCTGTATGATATGTTCACAATTCCAATTAGCTACTGTTATTATGAATATATATTTACACGAGCATGCTTATTTCTGAATTATTACAGTGACTAACGATCGATAAGGTACATTTTGTATGTGTGTACGTGCATAACCATTTCTTATGGTTATCCCTTATGTTATAGTAGAATGATGGTGAATACGCCACCAAGGTCCTTTGAAGGATAGATCAGTATTGATTGGAGATTGGAAGGATAACCTGGAATTGGCGGGACTCATGAAAGTCCGCCAAGGCAACCTTTAGTAGGTGGATTGATATGTGTGGAGATAGAGTATGAGATGATTGATCAAGATGGAAATGGTATGACATGGTGGAGTATGTGGATCGTGGAATGCCAGTATAGCAAATGTTATAAGGCCGAGAGGGCGACCACTGGTCGGAAGTAGAATGTCAATGATAAGTTACGTAAGTAAGACGATTGACCTCGTTTGAGTGAGTAGCCTTCAATTGCGAGGAAAGTTTTATGCCTGGTGTTTTAGTGTGTGTTACATGAATTTTCATGATTTCAAACCAAATGCATAAATAACAGTTTTAGTCAAGGTTGAATTAGCATGTGCGAAAGTGTATTTAAAGAAAAGGCAATCCCATTTACGTCGCACATCGAATGTTTTTGAAGTTTTTACAAAGTATTTCTTACTTTACATGAAAAGTTGAATTGTAGCAAGAAAGCGTTGGTCAGCAAAACGTTTAATAACTAACAGGAGTATGGACCTATTAAACATCATATAAATAAGTGAGAGAACCGACTAGTTTATTTCGTGCCGGTCAAACTTTTTTGAACGGTTGTCGTACGAATAGATTTTCATTTAGTATATTACCGTCGTAACAACACTGTTTTGGTAGAGAAGGATTGAGTTTTCGGAAATTTAATATGCAAACGATTCTCGAGATCGTTGTGCAGTACTTTGGGGTATGTGTGCCCAAGTTGTTCCCAGTAGGGTTATTTAAAATGAGAAAATGTGCGAAATGATTTGTCATGCATGAAGGTTATGAACTCACTAGGTCGTAGAGTATTACGTTATAAGCTAAGAAAGAACTCCAAGAGTGGACAGGTGTTGGATAAACCTTGGGAGAAAGTTTGTAGTTTTGGTAATTGTGTTCAAATGAGAGATGAACAATGTGAGAGTCGAAAGTGGACTTTAGTGTCGGTTGTATGAGAGTCTGTACCCTTGTTCTCTGACTAGGAATACAGTTGCCGAGGGACGGTTGTGTCCGGAGGAAGAATTAGGTTCTGTTAGGGACCTTAAGGTTAAGGAAGTGTTGACATGTCAATTATTGACTTTGAAGTCGATAGTTGTGTAAGGTGTATGAGACCTTTCGTCTGTCATTGGGTGCGGTCTGGGTGCGTCTCGCGTATGCCTGTGCGGACAGGAACAAAAACCGTGAGCAGTACCGGTATGCTGTTATGCAGAGGGTATGCGTAAAGCAATTTTATCGTGTACGACATAGTTAAGGATTTTGAGTGATTGACGAATAAATCACTAATGAAAGAAGTTTTGTTTTATTGTTGCACAAGCGAAAGATATGTAGTCAAAACACGCTTTTAATGTTTATTGTGGATGTGCAATATTTATGATGTATTACGTTTTAAAAATGTGAATATGTGGGTTGGGGGATTTTGGTAAATCCGACCATGTAAAGTTTGAAGAGTGGTAAACTTTTGTTTTGGGGCCGATGGCCAATTAAGGGATTAAAAAGGGTAAAGACTTTGGGTAACAATGTATTTTGGTTTATGTAATCGTGTGAGTGACACATGTTTAACCAAACGTTTATTTTGGCCTTAAAGGCTTGATTTATATTCAAATGAGTCTTTTGAATGTTTGTCAGTTTTAGTGACTCGAGATGGAGTCTTGGATGTGTTATATGCTTAACTGCTTTCTATTTGAACAAGTGTCGGTCTTAGGTGTAAAGACTGTTTGATAAATTTCGTGTTCTTAGTACCTTTGGGACTAAGGAACCTTGGCGAGTGATATTCATTGTTGAATATAAAAGAGTTGCATATACGTGTACATATAGATACATATATGAATTGACTTCATTGGGAAGGTAGCAATGAAGGGGTTGTGAGATTATCACGCCTCGGAGCGTGTGTTGCATGATGTGAGTTAGATGTATTTAATTGCATGAGTAAAGGTTGATAAATAATCATTAGGTCCTTTGAGCAGATGGCTCGGTTTTGGACTTGGTTGAGTATTGGGAGCATTCGCCTGGTTTAAATAAGCTCAACGTAGGCTTGGGGTTGGAATCATATGAATTGTATTATAATTGAAGTTTACATGATATGAATACATTGATTATTTCTGAGGTCGTGTATGAATATTAAGCCTGGAATCAGAAGATTAAAAGTTAAAGGACCACCTTGTAAAGGTGTTAGAATATTGAAATACTGTGGTTTTAAATAAGTGTTTTATTTACGAAGTGGATGGTTAGTAAGGACTGAAGTAATTGACACGAACTAAAGGAGTACATAGACTGTGTTGATCTGTGAAGGAGTATGTCCGGTTTATGTAAAGGTTTGGAATCACAAAGAGTTAGCAAGTAACGAGTAGGTACGAGTTAATTAGAAACTCGTGAGTTGTGGTCCAACTGAAGTTGGGGAGGGATAAAGTAGCGAAATAGACTCAGTTAAATAGGCGGAAGAACATGAAGGTAAGTTGAATTATGTATGAATGATCATGAGACACCTGGTCTGCTGTGAGATGTTATAGGTGGGGAATGTACGGACGAGTAGTGGGATAAATTGTCGGTATAAATGTGTCAACTAATGTGTAAAGTGAGGCTAGAAGGAAAAAGCTTCAAATGGAAGTCTTTTCGGGGATTCCAGATAAAGAGTATTAGTTATCAATATAGTTGATGGAACATGTGGCTTGTAAGTTGGTGTGGTATAGTGAAGGTAAAATCCTTAAGGAATATGAGTTGCTTCTTATGTGTGAAAGAATTGTCCGAGAAAGTATTAGTTGCAGATTAAAGAATGTGTAGTAACTTGGGACGGTATGTCGTTCCAAGATAACTTAGTTGATTGCCTTAAGTTAGAATTTTGGTACAACTGTTTGGTTATGTATAGTAATGAGAAAATGTTATCGGTATGTGGAAAAGTTGGGAGAAAGAGACAAGTAATGTTTGGAGGGTAGTACTCCATGCTATCGTGGGAAGAATTGATAAAAAAGGTCGGACCTAAGAAGGTAGTTATACTACAGGTTCAATGGAATTATCACCCTTGATATACAACACATTAGTGTTTGGTTGCAATATGGTCGCGTAGTGCGATAGTGGTGTGAGGAAATGGTAGCACTTTGTACTGAAGAAACGTGTGAGTCATGGATGTAACAAAGGTTTGTCGTATTTATCGAAGTATTCAAAAGTGGTGAGTATGCTCAATTTAAGGTGAGTGTAGATTTTCAAGCAGTAGGTGGTAATGTTATTTTGAGACCCGGAAATCGAGTTACGGTTAATGACGGTATGGTAGACCAAGAAATAGTCGGGTAAAGATTTGATGATGAACAGTTACTCTAAGGAGGTTTGCAAATCCAAGTTGGGGAGCGGAAACTAATAAAATAGGTAAGGTTCAGAAAATATGAAAAGATGAATCCTTATTCTTTCTGGACTTTTAATTGTGGTTAAGTATGTAAGACTTAAAGGGAAGAGATGTACAAAATAATTCATGTTGGTATGATGTGATTTCTTTTACTAAAGTAAGAATGGATGAGAAAATGGTTGTGTGGAAGAACCAGAGGCAATTGTGGAAAGATCGGTTTTGAAAGCTACGTAATGGCAAGGAAGTAGTTATGTTGAAAGTACAGTGGAAACACCATCGAGGTGCTAATGTGACTTTAGAGTCGGAAGAGAATATGAAGGATAGGTATCCCCATCTGTTAACCTAATCTTGATTTCGGGGACGAAATCATTTTCAAGTTGGGGAGTATTGTAACATCCTGAATTTTCAATTATAGTAATTTAATGAGAATTGGGATCTAATTGTATTTTATAATTCAATAAGGTTAAAATACAAGGGATTAAGGTTTGGTGTCAATTGTTGGAAAGTTGGACCTAGAGGGTGTATTGAGTAAATATGGAAATATGTGTTTGGATAAGGGGTTGAAATCTGAGATATTATCTCAGTTTGGTTTTTGAGTCGGCAGAAGAGAGAATGCAGAAAGAAAAAGAAAGAAAAGAAGAGAAAGGATGAGAAGAGGCTTTGTTCATCGAATTGGTAAGAAATTCGTGATGATTTCTGGTAAAATATGTTGTAGTTATGTGTGTGTAAACGAATCTATGATTGTGAATAGGTTTTCAAAATCATTTACAGCAGATTGGGATTGAATTTGTGCAGCAAAGTGGGTTTTACATCAAAAAGGTGAGTTCATTCGATTCTTTGTACAAATCAGTGTTTTTAAGTTATAATAACCTTGGTATATTTGTATGAGCTGACTGGGGATTGATTAGAGTGAGTAGATTGAATTGATTTCATGTTTTAAGTCGATTTAAGGACTTGTTGGACGGACAGTATGCAAAACCTTGAAAGTCCCGGTACTTGAATGTCCCGGTAGTGGAAGTCCCGATAGTGGCAAGTCCCGGTAGTGGAAGTCCCGATAGTGGCAAGTCCCGGTAGTGGAAGTCCCAATAGTGGAAGTCCCGATAGTGGCAAGTCCCGGTAGTGGAAGTCCCGGTAGTTGGAAGTCCCGGTAGAGGCAAGTCCCGGTACAGGTGAGTCCCGGTACAACATGGCGGGAGTTGAGTAAAGAAACCAGTATATCTAAATGGTATCAAAATTTGATATGGCTCAAGGATCTGATAAGTTAAGTATCTAGAGGCCTTGTATTTTATGTATCTTTCCGGATGTAATGAAATGTGCATTTATGTAAATCGTGGAAATATGCGATTTAGGAATTGTGATGGGAATTATATAGCTTGAACATACGTACTTTTGAATAGTAGTATGTTAGGTTTATAGACTGCGCTAGTGTGATACTAGGCAGGATTGTGTCAATTGTGATTTGCTCATACTGAATGATATGAGGAATCTGTACGATTTATATATATGATTTGCTCATACTGAATGATATGAGGAATCTATATGGTATAAAGGCGATTTGCTCATACTGAATGATATGAGAAATCTGTATTAAGCATTGACTTGCACGAGTAGAAATAAGTGTAATGGATCCATAGGCACTAAAGTTTGGAAATCACATGGAATAGGCGTGTGGTATAACTCGTTTAATCGTTATTCCAATGTGTGTGGGAAATCATGGAATAGGCGTGTATTTTTAATCATTATTCCCGATTTCTAAGGAAGAGAGTGAAATTGACATAAGTGCTTGTGATCTCTACTTCCTTACCGATAAATGGGCGTGTGTAATCGCGATTTATTGGTGGAGAGCATTGATCTAGAATCTTTGAAGATTCGTAGTGTGGCTCTGGGGCATGATATGATGATGGAATGTGTGTCAGTCATATTCATGGAACTGGGTAAAAATCGTGTTAACAGAATAGAGTTATACGTATGGTAAGAAAAGGGGAATCAGGTTTGTTATAACTTGTTTACATTGATTTTTACAAATGTTATCTTGGAAACGAATGTTCTCACTAGGCGTTGGCCTAATCGTCTCAATTGATGTTTTCTTACCAGGTACCAACTCGGGGAGGTAAAGGGTTGTGGGACGAGCGTTTTGATATAGCAGAGGTGGATGAATTTAACAAAAAGAGATTTTGATGGATTGGTAGATAACTTGATTAATCTGGTTGAAGTGACATAATTAGATTGATAGGTTATTTGAAGGATCTTGTAATGTGAATATACTCTTGATGGTTAATCCACTGCCTGTTTTTATAAGTTGAAGTATTTATTGTCATAACCTGTTATAACTTGAGGTTTAAATTGGCTAAGATTTTGGGGTGTTTCATTAAGATACACCGTCAAACATGACTTTCTATCTGGTTCTATAGCGGGATTTGGGTTAGCAGATCCCAGACCAGTTGGCCTTAGGTGCTAGGTGTCGAGCACCCCTTAGAACTTAATTTCCCAAACCAGAAAGGCCACATCGATATATCTTAAACCCATTTGTACCAGTAGAACATGGCTTTCTATCTGGTTCTATAGCAGGATTTGGGTCAGCCGATCCCAGACCAGTTGGCCTTAGGGACTAGGTGTCGAGCACCCCTTGGGACTTACTCTCCCAAACCAGAAAGGCCACAGGTACAAACTTTCAAACTAAATGATAGTGCAAAATTTTATCTCAATCACTTGGTTCTAAAACATAGTGCTTCCCCCATATTTTCGTTTCCATCCATCATTTTGACAAATAGGCTTTTTGGGCATTATATTCTATATAAGTCCAGATTCACATAACTTTGAGCATTCAGCATAATTTCATTCATGTTTTGCTGACCTTTCGATTTATTTCAGAAGTGAAAGATGAAACAAATATAAATCAGATAATACAAAAACACTTGTAAATCACCCTTGACACACATTTCATTCATTGAATGAAAAATGAAAAATTTCATCTCATTGAATTAAATTTGTAAAGATTCAAACATTCAAAGCAGTAGAAATAAAACATAATGCGATGTTACCTTTCACCACTTGTTCCTTGAAACAGAAAGATGTGACAGTTAAGGATATCACCTGAGAAGTATGAGTTCTAAACTGATTTGTTTAGAAGTCTTAGACTTTGAAGTACGGGTCCTGAACTGAATTGTTCAGAAGCCATAGTCGTTGAAGCACGGGTCCTGAACTGATGTATTCAGAAACCAATATCTCTTTACTCCCCCTTAATGGTACATACACTCTTAAAAAAAATTCACCGCTTCTCTTCTGTTTTCAATCATGTGTGTGGTATATATATTTCCAAATCAGCACAACACATGATGAACCTACAAAACAGATTAAGCAGATTTTGGTACCCAACGGGACTTGGGTCCTAGTGTGTTAGGTGTAGATTTCTTAAAAGGAATACTGTAAGTACCGTACCAATAAGAAGTATAATCTTTATGTACAAAATCATTTGATCCACAGTAAGAACAACAGATTTTCTTATGTGCCAACTTAATCAGATGATTTGCGGAATGAATAGGATTAGGTTTAGCAGAAGATTTACCTTTTGGCGCATTGTTCTTCTTGGCATTTGATGTGGAAGTAGATGATTTTGGTACATCTTTCTTTGGAATCGTTGTGCCTTTGACTCTCCATTCCATCTTCACCTTTTTGAAGACTGGAACTTCTTCAGGTTTGGAAGTATTAACTTTAGGCACATTCGGTTTGTTATCCGATTTATCAAGCAAATGATTATAGAAGAGATTTGTAGAACGAATCTGACCTTTTGAGAAATCAGTTGATCTATAAAATTGTTTATAAGGAATGTTTTTAAAGCTTGAACTTGAAGCAGTTTTAAAAGTATATTCAGAATCGTTTGATTTAACAAATGGAGTCTGAAAGATAATATCATGACTGGCCTGCTTTGAGACATCAAATTTAAAAATAACGTCTTCAAGTTCTTTGACTTTGTTTATCAAAACATTTTTCTCTTTAGAAATTAGATCAAATTTCTTTTGGAGATCAGATTTGATCAATTGATCCTTCATAATATCAGCTGACAAACCAGATAATCTTTTGGTAAGATTAAGAATCGCATCTTCAAAATATTCGCGTTCCGATTCAAAATCTTTTTCCAAAAACTTTCTTTTATCAGTAATCTCTTTGAAAATTTCCATATTTTTATTTTTAAGGGTTTTACTTTCCTTTTCAAAGAGATTTTTCTTTTCCGCAAAATCTTTTCTTTCTTTTTCCAAAAGATTTTCTAATTCAGAGATTTTCATGGAAAGTTCAGAACTTTTAATCTCAAAAGATTTGCGTTCAGTTTCAAAAACAGTTCTTTCTTTTTCTTGCTTCTCTTTTTCAAGATATAAAACTTTTTCAAATTCGGAGACTTGCTTCAAAAGTTTTACATATTTAAGCTCAAATTCTTTCTTTTCTTCAAGAGAAAAATTAGACAGTTTTCTCTTTAGCTCAGCGTTTTCACTGTCCAAACTTTTTTCTTTATATTGAACTTCTTTTAACTGAGCATGTAACTTTAAGTTCCACTTCACTCTCTTTTCTTCCCTAATCTTCAAATCAACATTTTCACTTTGAAAGATTGATACTTTCTCTTGAAGTTTCTTGATTTGATCGTGCAGACTCGAGTTGTCTCTCTTTGCTTCAAGATCTGCAATATAAACTTCAAGATCAGTAATTCTTTTTGTAAGTTCAGCATTTTCTTCCTCTTTATTTGAAATGGGAGTTGAAGGATTTGAAGCAACATCTTTAACAAAAGTTTGTTTCAAACTTTCATTATTAGAGTTAGCAAAAGTTTGTGTCATTGGAGGAACCTCCGTTATGATAGTTTGCTTTAAAACTTCATTACTTTAACAAAAGTTTGCTTCAAACTCATTTCTCTTTTTGGTATTGCTAGATATTGATCTTTCAGAAAATCAAGCAGAAAGTGTATAAAATACACTGTTGAAAAATATTTATATAAATGTTTTTCTTGAAAAGCTCTTAAAGTGTATGAAAAACACTATAGAAAAAATTTTGGAATAAATTTTTTTCTCAAAATACTTTTTTTTAAACAACACGAATTCGGATCAAGAAGGATTCGAAATCAATGGATTCGAACCAAGAAGGATTCGAAATCAATGGATTCGGACCAAGAAGGGTTCGAAACCAACAGATTTCGGACTAAGAAGGGTTCGAAACCAATGGATTCGGACCAAGAAGGGTTCGAAACCAACAGATTTCGAACCAAGAAGGGTTCGAAACCAATGGATTCGGACCAAGAAGGGTTCGAAACCAAAACTTAAACAAAAAACACTTCTCTTTGTGATCCGAAACCAAGCTACAGTAAACAATGAAGGATCCGAAACCAACAGTAAATGATGAATGATTCGAAACCAACAGTAATTGATGAAGGGTCCGAAACCATCTATGAATGATCCGAAACCATCAAGAACAATCCGAAACCTTCACTTCGAACTCGAAAATCACAGATTCAGCCATAACTTTTTCAATTCTTGAAATTTGCACAGATTTGTTCGAAATTTGAATCCACACACTTTCTTAGTTGATCACAAATCAAAATTCGATCAATTTAATCGAATTAAGATCCAAAACAGTAAGTTTAGGGTTTTCGAACAAACAGATCTAAAATGATCAAATCTGCAAATTCTATGCAGATTTTGATAAAATTCCTTGTTTTAAAGATGACCAGGGATGAAAATCGAGTTCAGTAGTGTCAAGAATCAATCAAAAAGATCAAAAATGGCAGAAAAGATGAAATCTGGATGAATAGTAATCGAAGAAGGATCAGAAATCTCGATGAACAGTAATCTATGAAGGATCCGAAATCTTCAGCTTTAGTGTAAAAAATCTTCAATTTGGTGTTTGATATGCTTGAATCTTCTGTTTAGCTCTGATACCAATTGATAAACCCAGAATCTAGCAATGAATTATAGAGAGAGAATCTAGAGTGCAAACTTGTCATCCATATATTGATCAATGAGTACAAATGACAAATGCTACAAGTGTTCTAGATTGTTATCTAACAAATGAACTATACAAGCCTATTTATACCCATAACATACAAGGTATAAAGGCATTATGAACTAATACAGTACATTGACTTTACAGTAAATCTTGAATACAATAATGCTCTAACACCATTGATGAAGTCTCTTCTCCCGACTCTTCAAAATCAAAGTTTTTCAAAAGAGACACTACCATCAATCCCTCTTTAAAAATAAAATCCTCAGACCTTGGAAAAGATCATTTCAAAAACTCTTCAAGAAATCTTTCCAACTTTGCTTCCACTTCTACTAATGGGATTTTAAGTTTTCCTCCCCTCATCTCATCTTTTGGTCCTAAAGCTATTCAAGTTAATGTCACAGGGAAAGGAAAAGAAAAAATGCAAAACCCCAAAAAGAATTTTATCTATAGAAAATGTTACAATTGTGGTGACACTTTTCATTTTGCAAAGGATTGTCCCAAAGATAGAATAGATCGAACCAAATCTAAGGAATCCGTCTCTAACCCCAAAGGACCCACCACCAAATGGGTACCTAGGAACTAATATGTGTGTGCATGTAGGTTTTTGAGCACCATCAAATCTGGTATTTGGATAGTGGGTGCTCACGTCACATGACGGGAAACAAATCTCTTCTCATGAACTATGTGTCTGAAAAGGGCCCATCTGTAACTTTTGGAGACAATTCTAGAGGCTACACCAAAGGATATGGAACTCTCACTAACGGATCTGTCACCTTCAATAAAGTAGCATATGTTGAAGGCCTCATGCATAATCTTCTTAGTATCAGCCAACTGTGTGACCTAGGATACAAAGTTATCTTTGAACTTTGTATCTGTACTGTTGTTGACAAAAATATGAAAGTGGTTCTCTCTGGAAAAAGGATGGAAAATGTCTATATCATTGATATGGGACAAAATAATAATTCATCCAGTGTGTGCTTTGTGTCAGATGACACAGCCAAAAGGAACTGGCCGTGGCATAAACGTCTATCTCATCTCAACTTCAAAACTCTCTACAAAATATCAAACAAAGAGCTGGTGACTGGCATGCCAAAGTTGAACTTTGTCAAAGAGAAGCTGTGTGATGCATGTGAAAAAGGGAAGCTCGCCAAAACTTCCTTCAAGACCAAGCAATGCTCCTCCATCACTCTTCCTCTCCAAATGCTGCACATGGATCTATGTGGATCAGTCAGCACTCCCAGTCTAGGAGGCAAAAGGCACATTTTTGTAATTGTTGATGAATTTACTAGATATACTTGGGTGTCTTTTCTCAGGTATAAAAGTGATGCAACTGAAGAAATCATCAACTTTGTCAAGAAAAATGAAGTTCTAAATGGACAACTTGTACGATTGGTGAGAAGTGACAATGGCATTGAATTCAGAAACAATGCTCTTGAAGACTTCTTCAATGAGAAAGGAATTTCTCAAAATTTCTCAGCTGTCAGGACTCCTCAGCAAAATGGAGTCGTGGAAAGGAAAAACAGAACTCTATGTGAGGCTGCAAGATCAATGCTAAGTGAATCAAACCTTCCCACCTATTTTTGGGCTGAAGCTGTTAATACTGCTTGCTTTACCCAAAATAGGTCGGTGATCTCCAAAAGGCATGATAAGACCCCTTATGAAGTTTTCCATGGCAGAAAACCAAATATAGATTTTCTTCATGTCTTTGGCTGTGTGTGCTTCATCCTGAATGATCGTGACAATCTTGGGAAATTTGATCCCAAGGCCGATGAAGGAATCTTTGTTGGACACTCCTTATCCTCCAAAGCATATCGTGTGTATAATCTCAAAAGAAAATGCATTGATGAGTCAATTCATGTAAAATTTGATGACCTAAGATCATCATCTCTCTCAAATGATGATGATGAATTACACAGGTGGATTTCATCATGCATAGGTGATGCCCCTATAGCTAATCCCACCGATGCATCCTCCATTCCTTTCACTCCCTCAAATCCTTCCTCTTCAAATAACCAAGTTGGGTCACCTTCCATTGTGCCCGACACTTCACCTACCGAATTTGACCATCCTTCCACCGACATACAGCCTACCACCGAAATCCAGCCTTCCACCGACATCTCTGACCCCACTCCTGTACTTCAAAATCTTCCATCAACCTCCACACAAAATATTCCACCGCCTTTACATCCTGCCACAAAATGGACCAAAGATCACCCCATAGATCAAATCATTGGTGATCGACAAGCTGGAGTACAAACTCGAAGAGGCATTGGAAATATTTGTCTCTATGTGAACTTTCTATCTCTTATAGAACCAAAGAAGATTGATGAAGCCTTAGCTGATCCATGCTGGATCACTGCCATGCATAAGGAACTTTCTCAGTTCACAAGAAATAAAGTATGGAGATTAGTTCCAAGACCTCCAAAGAAGATAATTATTGGAACTAAGTGGGTCTTCAGAAACAAGATGGATGAAGATGGTACAGTTATCAGAAACAAAGCCAGACTGGTAGCTCAAGGATACCGACAGGAAGAAGACATTGATTATGATAAAACAATTGCTCCTGTTGCCAGACTGGAAGCCATCAGAATCTTTCATGCTGCCCATCAAAACTTCAGAGTCTTTCAGATGGATGTTAAAAGTGCCTTCCTCAATGGTGAACTTGCTGAGGAAGTTTATGTGAAGCAACCTCCAGGCTTTGAAGACCCAACACATCCAGACTATGTGTATCGGCTGGATAAAGCTTTGTATGGTCTCAAACAGGCTCCTCGTGCCTGGTATGATACTCTTGCTGAATTCCTTCTAAAGAATGGATACTCTAGAGGTATAACTGACAATAGTCTCTTCCTCAAGAAGACCTCAGGTAATCTCATTCTTATTCAAATTTATGTGGATGACATCATCTTTGGTGCCACTGATGAGACACTGTGTGATGAATTTGCTTCTCTCATGATGAGTCAATATGAGATGAGCATGATGGGAGAGCTCACATTCTTTTTGGGCCTTCACGTCAAACAAACTTTAGAAGGGATTTTCATAAATCAAAGTAAATATATTCGTGAACTTCTGAAGAAATTTAACTTCTTAGATAGCTCTCCTATGAAAACTCCCATGGCATCACCTTTGAAAATAGATACTGATCAAGATGGACAATCTGTTGATGTAACGAATTATCGAGGGATGATAGGTTCTCTTCTTTATTTAACTGCTAGCAGACCGAACATTATGTTTGCTACTTGTATGTGTGCCCGTTTTCAGGCCAATCCAAAAGAATCTCATTTGGCTGCGGTAAAACGGATTTTCAGGTATCTAAAAGGTACCATGCACCTGGGTCTTTGGTATCCCAAAGACTCAGGCTTTGAACTAATTAGGTATTCAGATTCAGATTATGCAGGTTCTAAGGTTGATAAAAAGAGTACCACAGGCAGCTGCCAACTTCTTGGCGGAAAATTAGTCAGCTGGTCCAGCAAGAAACAAAACTCTGTCTCAACTTCAACTACTGAAGCTTAATATGTTGATGTTGGAAGTTGATGTGCTCAGATTATATGGATGAAAAATCAACTAAGGGACTACAATCAAGTCTACTCAAAGATTCCCATTCTATGTGACAATTCAAGTGCAATAGCTATTGCAAACAATCCTGTTCTACACTCAATATCAAAACACATAGACATCAGATATCACTTCATCAGCGACCACATCTCAAAAGGTGACATTGAGCTGCATTTCATTCCAACTGATCTTCAACTTGCCGATCTGTTCACCAAGCCCTTGGATGAAGCCAGTTTCAATTTTCTTATAAGTGAACTTGGAATGTTGTACTTAGATAGTTAAAAAAATGAAAATGTATATTGGAGCTTTTATGCTTCTCGGTGGTATAGTCTCACCGACTCATCCACCGATATTTTCGAGATCCCAATACGTTACCCTTTCTCTTCACCGATTTCTCATCTAAAATGACATCATCTTCATGATGTCATCTAGATGACATCACCAACACCCTCCTTCCCTTATATAGTTTGATCTTCTTAAGTCTATTTCTACCATTGCCACCGACGTCCTACTTCTACCGATACCACCAGCGAATCCCCATCGATGATCTCCCCGAATCCCATCCATAGCCTCCACCGATTCTCCTTCGACCAAATCACTCGATCTCCTTCTATATCGGTGTACTCCTCTAACCGATCGCTCGGTTCACCGACCCACTTGCTTACTCACCAAACCATGATTGGTGGCGCTCTTTCACTCTCATCGGTAGAAATTTCGATCACCGACACCTTCTTCTATCGGCAAGATTTATCCACCGACGCTAACACCACTGATAGCAAATATCACCCTACATCGGTAGAGATACTCTACCGAAATACATACCGATCTCTTCAACATCTATCTCACATCGGTGGGAAGCATCTCACCGATCCCTTTCCAGTCCTTATCCTACACGATCTTCAATGCTTACCTCATTCTAAAACCCTAGGTGTCAGTCAACTTTTGACCCTTCCCATTCCTTGCAAACCTTTTTAGACACATCTTCCCAAACCCTAATCATTACCCTCTTTATATATTATTTATTTTTTCTTTAAATCGACCAATCCTCTCTCTTTCCCTCACAATCGTTGCCGCCTTATTTTAAAACCCACGACCCTCTCTCTTCTACTTTATCATCTTATCCCTACAAATACAACCCATTTTCTTTCTTCTCTCTTTTCGCAAACCTGCACCCCACGAAATCTCTCTCTCGAGCACTCATAACCTGCAACTCTTCTCATCCATGGCTTCATCAACTTCCCCCAAGGTTCCTAAATCTACCAAGATCGCCAAAGACATTCCTACATGCTTTGCAGATTTGAAGTTCAATCCTTGCAATCACGTTGCAAGGTTTGAGTCCGATCCTGCACATCCCGAATTTAACACAGTAACAATATTCTTGACCCGTTCTCCTCTCATCCATGCTTTCTCATGCAACCCTAAAATGAGCATGGTGCTCATTGGCAACTTTTGGCTCACTAGTGTATATGACCCATCGAAACGAAGCCATTCACGCCTCCATTCTTACTAATGAGGAAGGTGATCACGATCTCACCTTTGGTGTTGATGATGTTCGTCATGCCCTTAAGATCGATGCATTTTCAGAATATGAAGACATGCATGTCGACAACCTTCATGAAAAAGTAGTCAATGCCATTGGCTACATTTACAAATCTGATGACAAAGCCTCCAAATCTTCCAAAGGCCCAGGTACACTCACAAGAAATAAAATGGGTGGTGTGTGGAACTTCTTCTTTACTCATGTAATCTATTGTCTTTCTAGAAAGACAAGTGGTCAGGACCAATCCCCTTCTTACATCACCAAACTTGCCCATGCACTGATTTTCCAAAGAAATATCGACTTCCCTCAGTATTTCTTTACGGAACTGATTGAGGTGGTCAAGCACCCGAAACGATGTCATGTGGCTTACCCCTGCTTCATCTCTATGATCGTACAACACAAACTCGGTTCGGCATTGGATGCGGATCGCAAGTCCCCGTCTCCTCGATTTGTTTACGACTGGTCGGCTCCCATAGTCGGCCAAAACACACTCCATGTTGGCTCCCTCGCTACCAGTCTTCCTCTAAGGCCATGTATGAGTTCTTTTGCTCATTCTCCCGATCTTCACCGGGTAGACGCGAAAGTTCCCGGTTTTCAACACCTGGAAGTTCCCGCGGAACCCAAAGTTGTAGTGGCCCCTTCTCCCCGTTCCCGAGTAAAGTCGGGTGGCGCTAAAAAGAAACAATCAAAGGCCCCCGACACCTCCGCACCCGCTTCTCGGACTACGCCACTGAGAGATCCCTCGGAGACTACCCAAGTACAAATCCCATCTCAAAAGCGGAGGCACTCCAAATCCCCTTCGAGATCCCCTCTAAAGAAGTCTCGGACACCTTCGGCCAAGCCATCTAAGTCGACTGTCGATTCTGAAAAATCGACAGTTGTTGAAATTCTCCCATCAGGGCCACGGGAATCAGTTATACCTCCTACCGACTCCCCCGTTGCCTCTCAACAGGCCTCGATTGTATTTTTGGAGAACCCACAATCGACCTCGCCACTCTATCCTTGGGTGGTGGAGATGACTTCGGGGTCTCTCCCCTCGAAGGTTCCGATTTTGCACTTCACAGCTTAACACCCGATCAGTATATGATCGATGATGCACAACCCGCTGAGGGTTCCCCTACTGCTCAAACCACTGGTGATTTCTTTGATTTTCTGTTGGAGGATACTAGCTCTCCTCGAAATGTCACTAATGAAAACATTCTCGCCATGCTCACCGACAAAACAAGCTCCTCGACTTTAAAGATTCTGAGCTTGGTCGGCTTATTACACAGGAGGCTCGTCATCAGTCCCTTCAGACATCTCTGTCTGCATCCCTTGAGAGTCTTCATCGAAAGCTAGACACTCTTAATGCCAGTTTGGATTAAGATCTTGATCTGGTGACTTCTCTCTGACCAACATTGATCCAGTCCGTGTTCAACTGCTACACTCCAAAGTTGATCAAGTTATTGAACAATTGGGTTTGGGAATTCCGGTTGTTGCTGAAGGGGAGAAATCTATCAAGTCACCGAAAATGCCTTCGGTAAAGAGAACTGACAGCGATCAGCCTTCATCCACCACCGACAGACCACCAATCCACATCTCCAAACACAAGATCGCCACCGACCCACCGACAGGTACTTCTCTTACACCGACTCCACATCCATCGGTGGACACCACTGTTACCAACATTCCCTCGTCCATACCGATGCCATCGGTGGAGAAATCCTCACCGATTCATTCTCCATCGGTGGAGAAAAGCCATGCAACTTCTGAGGGGGAGCAAATCGGTTCTGCTCCTAAAGATAAAGGGAAGAAAATATTATCTGCCGAAGATGAGAAAAGGGAAGAAAAGAAAAAGAAGGAATTAGCAAAGTATGGGTCCCGACGTTCAGATGCCCAAACCTTGAAATTAAAACCTCTTCCTCAAGGAACTGTTGTAATACCCCGGGTAAATCCGTTAGTTAAAAATCTAATCCCGTTAAGTTTATTTAACTTTAAAGTTTCTATTTAAGGAAAGTTTGGATAAGTTTATAAGTTAAGGGTGTTTGGGTCATTGTTGAATAGTTTAAGGGCTAAAAGGTAAATAGGGTTAGATATTATCTCTTTAGACTTCAGATATTTTGATTATTTAGATTTCAAGTGTGTGTTTGTGTGTGTTTTGAGAGAATAGAGAGAAAAAGGAAGAAAGCTAGGTTAAGGCATCATTTGGTGAGTTTGGAAGAGATTACAGGTATGTTTCCTTTGCAATTTATGTTTGTAATGGTTGGTAAATGGTTTCTGTCAGATTAGAATCAATAGAATCGAACTGGTATGAATTTCTGTCGATTTCTGGGTAAAATAGGAAGAACCGACAGAGGTGTCCGGACACAGTATGAATGTGTCCGGATAGTTCTGTTGGGGGTGTCTGGGTAGATTCTTGGGTGGTGTCCGGGTAAGTTGTTGATAGAGTCCGGACGATTTGATTGATGGTTTCCGGATAATTTAGAGACCGGATGGCATCTGGATTCCTTGTGTTGTCCGGATAAATCGTGTTGTCCGGATTCGTCTTGCAGTCCAGATTACTGAGGTTGTCCGGAAAAGTCATGTTGTCCGAAAAAGATGGTGTTGTCCGGGTTGTTTGGGTTGTCCGGATACTTTAGCTGTTTTGGTCACTTTTGAGGATTTGAGTTATCTAGAGTCCTTGGTCTTCTAGTATGTTTATGTGATCAGTTAGTAAGGGGATATTTGTATTTAATCTATTTGCAGACTCTGTGGATTGGGATTGATAGACTGAATCTTTGGAAAAGGCTTGGAAGAGTTGTAATAAGCATTCAGGTGAGTTTTGCTTTAAAACGTTTTTGAACTGGAATACATATATATGTGTGTATATATATATATATATATATATATATATATGAGATGATTATGTGGTAGGAATATGATTATGTGTATATAAATGACAATATGATATATTGAGATATATATTGTATTTATATGAGCACTGCACTACACGAGGATATGTTAGCCGATCTGTTAGTCGGCGGAGCTGTATGGAAATGCAGCGGAGCTGTATGGAATTACAGTGGAGCTGTAGGTAATTGTAGCGGAGCTGTGTGTGATTGTATCGGAGTTGTGTGTGATTGCAGCGGAGTTGACTGTATTTGGGTACAGTGACGATGATTAGTTGGCTTGCTACCAACTAATATGGCCAGTTGTGGAGGAATAAGGTGGGATGAGATGCATGAGCCTTAATGTGGTGTTTATACGTGTGCTATATGTGGTGTTTGCATACTTACGGTATATGTGTGATTTGACACGAAGGTTGTATATAAACTATTTTGATATAAAGGATTTACATAAAAGGTTTTATAATGATTTTGGAAAGGACCGGGATTAACTCACTAGACCCGTTTGGTCTAACCCTCATTTTGTTTTCAAAAATATATTTTCCAGGTCGAGGATCCGATAGCGGCAAAGGAAAGAATAAGGTGTAGACTGCCTTCGTGGACCAACGATGATTAGGAAGATATTATATATTTTGTAATTTCGAGTCTAAAAGAGACCGTACTTGGTTTGCTATGTAACTTTTGTTGTAAAGCAATGATATGTATGTATGTTATGTTAATTGTTGTATGATATGGGTAACTGGGTTGTTACAAATGGTATCAGAGCCCTAGTTTAAGGGATTTAGGTATTTGGATTTATACCTAGACTTAAACTGCATGTGAAGTAGGATGTCCCTATTATCTTAGAACCTTGGGACGTTAAATATAAAACGGTAGAAGGAACATCATGTAAGGTATTTTCAAGTTACACCTGGCGAGTGTAATTGTGAACTTACAAGTACATGTTGAACCGGAATATCTTATTATATTGGGAATGTGCTTACGATTATATTAACCTTGTTGAATCAACAGAGTGGCAAGTCGAACTCGACGTATGGATAGAAATGAAGACATGTATATTTCTATAAACTTTATACGTGCTAAAGTGTTATCTGACTTCGGTGCAAACCGATTCTTTTGTGTTTTCAATTTTATTATTTGTGTTAGAAAAATATTTGATAATTGTGTTAGAGATATAGAAGGGTGCGTTTAATTATTGTTGTTTTAATTTGTTAGTGTGTGGAGTGTGATGGTTTGAGTGTAAAGAATAATGGCAGTATGTAGAATGTGATGACTTGTGTGTGGAGAGTAACGGTAATGTGTGAAGTCTTGACCTTGTCATGAAGGCGACGGTTTAGTATGTTGTGAAGATTATATTTAATGTGGTTGTTGACGCTATCGAGAAAGGTATTGTTTAAATGTGTGGGGTGATGTGGATAAGATGGTGGCAGTTTATAATTAGTGAATGTGTGAGGTGTAGTAGTAATGAATTTCGTGAGATTAAGTGGTGGATTTGTGATGATATGGGGTGAGTATAAGTGGAAACCTCTGCTCGGAATTTTGTTTATAAGTTGTGTAGATGTGCCAAAAGTATGTGTGGAGAGGCATGGATGTCGAGGTGGTGTGTAGTAGTATTATGCAAGAATAAGAGAATGGAGTGGCAGTAGATGGTTAGCTAAAGAATAGAGTATTACCGTTTGAGAAATGGAAAATGTGAAGTTATTTTGAGCTTTGAGGGTGATTTCGGATTGACTCGATTAAGTTTCTGATATGAGGTATGGTGAAGTTGTTAGTAAAGTATAGTAATTGTTGAAATTGGGTGCGTGCAATTGGTTTGGAGATGAAAGAAAGCTAGCTCATAGGATCCGTTAAGAGTGAGTACCTCCTAGTGAGCTATCCTTGGGAAAACGTGTTTTATGTTGAGAAGAGAGTGGGAGAAAGTAGACGAATGTAATGATCAGAGTGAAGGACCATTGGATAGGACGTGATAAGTAGTTACCCTCGTTTATTGCTTAACCGAATTCCGGGACGGAATTCTTTTAAGGGGGAGATAATGTAATACCCCGGGTAAATCCGTTAGTTAAAAATCTAATCCCGTTAAGTTTATTTAACTTTAAAGTTTCTATTTAAGGAAAGTTTGGATAAGTTTATAAGTTAAGGGTGTTTGGGTCATTGTTGAATAGTTTAAGGGCTAAAAGGTAAATAGGGTTAGATATTATCTCTTTAGACTTCAGATATTTTGATTATTTAGATTTCAAGTGTGTGTTTGTGTGTGTTTTGAGAGAATAGAGAGAAAAAGGAAGAAAGCTAGGTTAAGGCATCATTTGGTGAGTTTGGAAGAGATTACAGGTATGTTTCCTTTGCAATTTATGTTTGTAATGGTTGGTAAATGGTTTCTGTCGGATTAGAATCAATAGAATCGAACTGGTATGAATTTCTGTCGATTTCTGGATAAAATAGGAAGAACCGACAGAGGTGTCCGGACACAGTATGAATGTGTCCGGATAGTTCTGTTGGGGGTGTCCGGGTAGATTCTTGGGTGGTGTCCGGGTAAGTTGTTGATAGAGTCCGGACGATTTGATTGATGGTTTCCGGATAATTTAGAGACCGGATGGCATCTGGATTCCTTGTGTTGTCCGGATAAATCGTGTTGTCCGGATTCGTCTTGCTGTCCGGATTACTGAGGTTGTCCGGAAAAGTCATGTTGTCCAGAAAAGATGGTGTTGTTCGGGTTGTTTGTGTTGTCCGGATACTTTAGCTGTTTTGGTCACTTTTGAGGATTTGAGTTATCTAGAGTCCTTGGTCTTCTAGTATATTTATGTGATCAGTTAGTAAGGGGATATTTGTATTTAATCTATTTGCAGACTCTGTGGATTGGGATTGATAGACTGAATCTTTGGAAAAGGCTTGGAAGAGTTGTAATAAGCATTCAGGTGAGTTTTGCTTTAAAACGTTTTTGAACTGGAATACATATATATGTGTGTATATATATATGAGATGATTATGTGGTAGGAATATGATTATGTGTATATAAATGACAATATGATATATTGAGATATATATTGTATTTATATAAGCACTGCACTACACGAGGATATGTTAGCCGATCTGTTAGTCGGCGGAGCTGTATGGAAATGCAGCGGAGCTGTTTGGAAATACAGTGGAGCTGTAGGTAATTGCAGCGGAGCTGTGTGTGATTGCAGCGGAGCTGTGTGTGATTGCAGCGGAGTTGACTGTATTTGGGTACAGTGACGATGATTAGTTGGCTTGCTACCAACTAATATGGCCAGTTGTGGAGGAATAAGGTGGGATGAGATGCATGAGCCTTAATGTGGTGTTTATACGTGTGCTATATGTGGTGTTTGCATACTTACGGTATATGTGTGATTTGACACGAAGGTTGTATATAAACTATTTTGATATAAAGGATTTACATAAAAGGTTTTATAATGATTTTGGAAAGGACCGGGATTAACTCACTAGACCCGTTTGGTCTAACCCTCATTTTGTTTTCAAAAATATGTTTTCCAGGTCGAGGATCCGATAGCGGCAAAGGAAAGAATAAGGTGTAGACTGCCTTCGTAGACCAACGATGATTAGGAAGATATTATATATTTTGTAATTTCGAGTCTAAAAGAGACCGTACTTGGTTTGCTATGTAACTTTTGTTGTAAAGCAATGATATGTATGTATGTTATGTTAATTGTTGTATGATATGGGTAACTGGGTTGTTACAATTGTTCCCAATCTTGGTCTGTCTCCTCAAGAAATTGAGGAGGCTAGACTTGCTCAAAAAGTTTTGGATGAAACAAAAGCTTTATCTTTAAAAGTGGCGAAAGAGGAAGCCGCAAAAGCCAAATCCACCAATCCCATCCTTGCCCAAAAATTTGAATTGGGCACAATAAAAGAAGAAAAGGAAGTGGAAAAAAACTGGTACAAAAAGGCCATGCACTACTGAACCAACAACTCTCCCATCTCTTGTGTCAAAATTGCCACCTCAAAGCTCCACCCCACCGACATAAGACTTGTAATTGATAGAGAAGATGGAACATCAAGGAGTGTTAGAGATTTCCATCTCAAGCTATTTGGCCTCTCCGAATGGTTTGAAATCTCTAAACTCTTGGTAAAAAGTGCGAATCCTAAGAAAGAAATCTTCATGAAATGCATTGATGAGCTGATGAATAAGATGAAGGAGCTAAAGAAGAAGCACAATATTGTTCTCTCTACCGATGAACGTGCCCGACTTCAATCTTTAAAAGAAGACGTTCGACTACCCAAAACCAAAAACCAATCGGTGAAAGATACAATTTTCAAAGATATGGCTGCTAAAGGGAAAGTTCCTTACGTGGGCAATCTGGACTTGTCCATCCCTACCTCCACTCAATATCCCCCAACTACATTGTGCCTTTCACCCATTCCTGGTCTCTTCTTCAACGACGCACTTGGGCACCGACGATTCTTCCGATTCTCACAGATTCATCTCGCCGACATCATCCTTCTTCAAGGCATCTACAACATCATGCCTTACATCCCCGAAGCTCAACCTTATTATCAAAATGTGATAGCTGAAATGAAACTCCGTGACCAAACACCAAGAAAGTGAGCTAGGTGTTTTTCTGCCTGTTTTTTAAGTACTTGTAAAATCTTTTCATTTTCAGATGTATGAAAATTTTACTTGAATACAAGTACTTTTCATCTATTTGAATTTATGTGTTGCACATATTTATCTTCCTTACATGTAAATATTGGTTATAATGTACAAACTCATAAAAGACAAAATAGATCAAAAAGAACAAAAAGAATGGTCTATGTGAAAAGAACCCAAAAAGAGTAAAAATGGTCAAAATGCTTTTTATTATCAGATACTCTTAAATATTCTAAGTATGGAGCTCAAATTCAAATAGGGGGAGATTGTTGGGTCACCAAATATTTGAAATTGACTCACCGATATTTCTCCTAAATCTTACTTAGAATATTTTAGCATGGTTCTTTATGATGACTTGTACAAGATAGCAAATGTTTGGTGAAGTCAAAGATCAACCAAAGTCAAGATTAAAGATTCTCTCAGTGTGGAAGTGAGAAATCCTACATCAACAAATTACAAGTCATTGTCCACCGATGGTGTTCCTACACATCGGTGGACACCTTCTCCACTGACCATCATCATGTCGGTCGACATTATCCCACCGATGCGGTTGCTCAAATCGGTGGGATCTCTATTCTTTCTCATGGATGCTTTTCTTCAAAGAGAGTCACAAGTCTCAAAGCACTCATATCGGTGGAACATTATCGGTGGAACTGCTTTGGAAAACACATCAAGAAGATCTTCTATTTTTGGAAAATATCCAGTGCCAGGTAAAAGTGACTCTTTGGCGCTTTATCCATTTTTGGATAACGTCTCAATCATCATAGGTATTCTTCCTTATTTCAAGGAAAAAGGTGACTAGGACACATCAACTTTTTAGAGGTCATCACCTACAAGCCAATCTCCTGATGACAAGTGTCCTAAGCGTTTAATGCTCATCACACTATAAAAGGAGGAAGAAGCTCCCATGCAAACTACGCCTACTGGAAGTTTTTCTCAGTGCAAGAATTCTCCATTTTCTCAAGAACTTTATAGCTTTGTTCTAAGTGTTCAAGTTGTTTTGTTTTAGTATAATTTGTGAAAGATTGTTAGAATAGTTTATCTCTTCTTATCCACAACAGTCTTTAGATTCTATGTGTAATTCTTGTTGAAAGTATTTCAATAATAGAATTAAAATTGTGAAAAATTTGAGTATTGTATTCAACCCCCCCCCCCCCCCCCCCCTGTACAATACTTGTTAAGCCATCTGGGACTAACAAGTGGTATCAGAGCATAAAGTTTATTTCATAAACTTGATCTGCGATGGCTGCCTCTTCCTCTTCAACAAATGAAAACTCTTTTCAAAACAACTTTTCTGAAAATGAGTCCATAGCCAAACCTCCTAAGTTTAACCCTAACAACTTTTCTCTTTGGAAAAGCCGTATGATGTTGTTCATGGAAGGAGTGGATACTAGATATCCAACCATTCTCAAAGAGGGAGCTATTATTCCTAGAGTCTGGGCTCGCTATGAAACGCAGAGGCCTGGTAAAGAAACCATTGATAAGGAGGACCCTAGTGACTCCGATAATTCTGATGAGTCTTCTGACACAGAGAAATCCAAAGCTATTGGTCGTTATATCCTCAAAAACCCAAAGAAATATACTGATGAGGAAAAACGTTTGGTTTCTCTTGATTCTAAGCTCAGGGCAATTATTGCTCTTTCTCTTCCTGATGAAGTCTATCACTCTCTGGTTAACTTTGAAACTACTAAGGAGATGTGGACCACACTGTGTGTTCTGTACGAAGGTACAGAGGAAGTGAAGAAGAGCAAAAAGATTGGTCTCATCAGAAAGTATGAACTCTTTGCTCATGAAAAAGATGAATCTCTTCCTAGCTACTATAATCGTTTCAACTCTCTTCTAAATGATCTGAAGTTATTGGGCAGAATCTATGATAATGAGGAAGTATTATGCAAGTTCATGGATTGTCTCCCTGAATTTTGGGAGAATATATGCACTTGTATCAAGACTACCAAGGACCTTGAGTACATGCCCTTAACTGTCTCGTATGGAACTCTCTTCAACTTTGAACAAACCAAGTTACAAAGGAAATCTTTCATTAAAGAGATAAAGGGCATCTTTATAGCCCTTGTTAGTGAAAATTCCAAGAAACCTCAAAGTGTTCCTCGAATCACCTATCCTTCATCAGACTCTGACAATGATAGCCAAAACAATTCTGCCCACCAATCGGAGGCATATCTAAGTGACGCCGATGATGAAGGTGATGAGATCTCGATTGAATAGATGTATGATGAAATGGCTATGATGGCTGGATTCAAGAACAAGTCTCGTCCTTTCAACAAATCTAGAAATTTCAGAAAACCCTCTTCTTCCACAAAAACTCCTTCTTCTGACAAGTCCAATGAGGAGTGTTTCAATTGTGGTAAGAAAGGACATTTTGCTTCTGAGTGCAGAAGTAAGCGTGTTACAAGATCTAGGAACTCATCCTCTGACAAGTTTTCTTCTAAGTATGAGAAACCCAAAAACAACTCCTTCAAATCAACCTTTTCAAAGGAAGGAACTCAATCATCTTCTCAAGACCATCAAGATCGTGCTGAGAAGTACAAGGCCAAATACAAGAAAGAGAAAGAAAGAATTGAGGGTCTCCTCAGAAAAAGAAAAGGGCTCATGGAAGAAATTCGTGATTGGGATGAAGAAGAAACTTCTGACAGTGATTCTCCCAACATGTGTTTCATGGCCATATCTGAAGATATGGAAGATTCTGAAAAGGCTTTCTCACCAATGGCTCTGGTGTCAACTAGGTGCTCGACATCATACTCTCAGGTACATCCCTTTAATGATATGACTGACATTGAAAAGATTGATGCATATGAATCTTTAACTAAGGACTTCTATACTGTCAAGTATGCCAAGAAAAAAAATATGTTCAAGTTAAATATCTCACCTCTCAACTTGAAATGTGTATGTCTAAACTTGAAAAGTTTGAGGAAATCAAAGCTGAGCTTGAGGATCTGAAAACCATAAATCACATTATTTCAAAAGAGAAAAACAAGTTTTTTGAGAAATTAAAAAGATAACAAGAAACCGTTAGAAAATGGACAAGTTCTTCGAAAAATCTTGAGAAAATCTTTCAAGACTAAATCTCTGGTGAAAATAAATTTGGTTTAGGGTATGGAAAAATCAAAGTTGAAACCTCTTATGTTGCTCTTGCCTCTACCTCTAGTGTGTGGGATGATGCCTCAAAGTCAAGTTCATGTGACTCTATTTCTTTAAACTCAGATGATTTAAATGAAGCTTTAAAATTCAGAATGTTTATAAAAGCTAAAGATTCCTCTTATGTCCAAACCATTGAGAAACAAGACTCCAATGATGTTTCTAAACCCATTCATGATCTTTTAAAAGATTTAACCATTGATGAAGTCTCTTCTCCCGACTCTTCAAAATCAAAGTTTTTCAAAAGAGACACTACCATCAATCCCTCTTTAAAAAGAAAACCCTCAGACCTTGGAAACGATCATTTAAAAAACTCTTCAAGAAATCTTTGGATTTAGATTGAGACTTCTGTATGGCTAACCTCATCTCCAACCATTCAGAGAGACCGAATTTCGTAACAGCTTCGGCATAGAATTTTTCGTAATGGTGATTGTCTCTGAATACCTCGATTTCAGCTATTGAAATTTTCAGGGTTGATCTTCCACTGATGAGTACCTTGTTGATTCTTGCAGGAGAGAATCTGTAATGTACCTTTTCTTTGCACCAGTCTAGAGTGGGCTTAGATACAGTTCTCTTTTCTTCAGTTATCTTCTTGGCTTCTTCCCACAGCTGACGTTGAACTTCAATTGGAACTCTTTTCAGCTTGGGGTCTTTCACTGATCGTTGAGAAAGCTGGATGGCGTATTCTCTGTCCTTTTCCTCAGCTTCTTTTCTTTCAGCGAGTAGACGTTCAGCTCTGACGTGATCCTCGTATTCCTTTTTAGAGATTTTGAACTTTTTAGGAATGGAAGGAAGTTGATCACGTTTTAGAATGATTCGCTGATCCTCGAATGCCTTTATTATCGCATCTCTTCTTCTCTGATCCTCTTCACTTAGCTTTTGAGGAGCCAAGGAAGGTCTTTTTGTATGAGCTAGCATCTGTTCTTCTGGTTCATCAGTCTCAGAGATCAAATCCAAGACTGGGATTATTTCTTCAGCAGCAGCTGGTATTATTGGTGAAGTCGCAGTTGTGGAACCTTCAGCGATATCCTCAAGCAGGGGAGAGGACTAGCTGAAACACAGCGATCTTACGAGTAAGAACTTGGGTAGAAACAGAGAGAGGAAGTAGGTTTAAAGTGTATAGGCTTGTGGATAGTGTAACTGAAAGTGTATAGAGGAGGGATGGAGTAAGGAAGATTTAGTGTACCTGAAAAACCGACTTTTCAAGCAAGATCGTCAGATTGTCATCTTCAGCGACGCTTTTTCCTTTGCCTTTCTCAGCTTCAGATGCTGAGGGCTTTGTCTTTGTCCGCTCCCCTGAAGGTTCATTTATTGAGATTCCCTTAAGAGCTTTGATCCTCGGAGCAGGTTTGACGATAAAGAAGTCATCGTCATCTTCGTCATCATCATCATCATTCTTTGGAGAAGAGGATGGTTCATCATCAGGGATGTCGACGGCTTCATCGTCTTCTGCTTCGGATTCGGATTTATCAGCTTCTTCTTCGAGTTGCTCCCCCTCTGATACAGAGGCGAGCTTCTCGGTTTCCTCAGGGTTTTCAACTCCCTGAGGTCCAGCGGTGGTTTCTTCAGATGTCTTCTCACTCTCTTCAGCGAGGGTGAGGTCTTCAGTTTTCTTTTCCACGACAGATTCATCGTGGAGAAGGTCTTCAGTCTTCTTCTCCCCCCCTTCTTCATGATGAATGGGGGAGGAATGTGTTGACTCAGCAGCTGTATTTTCTCTGTCTTCTTGGCCAGAGATTCCTATACAAACTTCAATCTTTGCTAATCTGTCTTCAAGGCCAGAAATAGCAGTATTGATCTTCTCGAGCTCAGTGCGATCCGCCGCTATAAAATTTTCAGATGCAGGGATACTTGCAGGGGCGGTCGTGTTGGTCAGGATCTGCTGCAACAATGTCTGAATAGAGGTGATGTCATTCTTCATTGCATTGACATCGGTCTTCACAGAACTCATGTCAGTTTTTACTGAACTGACATCAGCCTTTACAGCAGACCAATCACCTTCGAGTGTGCCAACCGATGTCTTCAGCGTTGTGACTTCGCTGGACATGGTGTCAACTGATTTCTTGATGTCGAGGTAGTCCGTGTAGATATCAGAGAGAACTTTGGCAAAATCGGTGAGTGATTTATAAACCTTTTCCAAGTCAGCTTTGGAGGCATTCTTTTCGACGACAGTTGTCAGCTTTGTAAGATTTTCTCCAGCGGTTGTTACAGCTTTAGAGTTATCCGAAAGAGTAGTGGTGAGACATGTCAGCTTTGTCTCCACTTCTTTCAGAGAGGCGTTGATGTCTCCCAAATTAGGACCTGTAACAGATAAGAACATGTGAACAAAGGAAAGCTCAGAAGTTTGGGGTTTAGTTACAGTGTTTATGGTTTGGTGTGTACCTGCAGGAGGATTGGTGAATTCATCGAAATCACGAGTTCCTGCGTAAAGTTCCATATCATCTTCAAAAGTGCCCATGGGTTGTCCTGCAGGTCCTGTCTTCATCATTCTTGGAGTATCAGCTTTAGTTTCCGTAGAAATGATGGCAACTCCAGCGATAACTGGAGGAGAGACCAAATGAGTAGAGGGAGAAGGGAAGGATAAGAATGGAGGTTGGGTAGAGAGTTCAGCGTTGGATTCGCTGAGAAGTACTTCTCCAGTCTTTTGAGAGACTGAAGGAGGTTGGGTAGATTCCAAGTTTGTAACCTCAGCGTTTAGAGACGCTGAAGTTGGGATGGAATGGATGGGTTGTTCAGGTGTGGCAGAGCGTACCACTGAACGTTCCTTCAGCTCTACAGAATGAGCTGAGGAGTTCAGCACGAGATTGCTGGGGTTGCTCCTTGGTTATCTTAGCCCTTTTGGAACTAAGTTGGGTAGATGATTGTTTCCTTTTCTTTGAAGGAGAGGATTTTGTGGCCTGGGAATCAGCGAGGGGTGTTGTCGCTGAAGGAGCCACAGAAGTAGAAGAAGTAGGGTTGAGAAGAGTTAGAAGGGTAGAAAGACGTACCTCATTTTCCACCGGTTTGAAGTCAAGAACCTTAGGGCCAACCTGGGAGAGTTTCAGGTCACCCTCTTGCGGGTAGCTGTCCTTCAGGCCATATTGGAAGATGGCGCTGATGAATCTTGGGTATGAAACCCATGCAGGTCTGTCAGTGGCAGAATCTACTCTTTGCACCAAGTCATCATAGATTAAAGATGCCCAGTCAATATGTAGACCTTTCAGCAGAGCGTATCCCATTGCTTGCTGAGGTTGAGCGGCTTGGTCAGAGGAGCCGGTTTTTGCAGTCATGCAGCTGATTAAGTGAGCGAAGATGAAGTTCATCTCGCTGGGCATTTTCGACTTCTTTAGCAGGGTCAGCTTCTTCTCGGGCTTCTTGTCTCTGCCAATTTCCCATACATAGCCCATTGCATCGAAAAATGCAATAAGGGCTTCTTTGTCAGCGAGTTTCTTATGGTCAGGGAAAGGAACAAAAGGTTTTTCTTTTGTAGCGCTGGGAAAGTTCAGAGCTTTGCGAATGATGGCAGGTGTGATCTTTATTGTGCCATACTCAGTATCACTGAGGATACAATCAATTGTTTTGGAGGGATCTTTGGCGGATGGTAGCTGAGAGTGTCTGGCAGAGTACCAGAACTGGGATAGTAGTAGCTGATTTGCAGGAGGTGTGATTGTCAGGGCTGTTGAAATGCAGCTATTCTTTAGGAAATTCACAGCATCTTTCAGATGTGTGACTTGCTTTCGAGGAGGAAACTCGAGAAGCGCAGAAAGGTTGTTCGTTTTGGTCCAATCTAGTTGTTCCAGAGTGAACTTAACCTGAGGAGCCTTGATGATTTCCACTTCCTCAGTATCAGCGGCGATGTTCTCAGCGGTAGCAGGAATGTCAGAAGATGCCATTTCTTTGTATTATCAGTTCAACCAAAGATGTTAACAAATAAGAATAATCTTGATGTGGAAAGGATTTCCAATAAGATGGTTCGAATTTTGTCCATTTCATTCAGACAAAAATGTCTTAATGAGGATTAGGGTTTTTCTTGTTTTAGAAAACGAAATGTAAAACCCATTTATTTTTGTTTTCCAGTTTCCTATGAAGAAAAGAGATTCTGGAAACGAATGAAGAACAAGTTTAAGATTTTTGCATTTAAACTTGAAGAACAACCATGAAATGGTTGTATTCATAAAACCATGAAAGAAATGATTTCATTTTTAAGAAGTTCTTTTGTTTGATCTTGTTAAAACAAAGAGAAGATCAGAAACAAGTTATACGCATTTGATAAAAAAATAAGAACATATTAACCTTGATGTTTGATGAAGAAGATGATGAACAGTTCTTGAAGGTTTGAGAGCACAAATGCAATAGTGATTCTTTCTTGCGGAGGAAGATTGTTCACGTAAAAGGAAAATATAAACCAAGAGTTTGTTTATATAGAGAGATTAGAGAGAGAAAATCTTGAGCGGGAAAAGATTTTCATCATGACACGGACACGTGTAAAGTGTATACACTTGCATTAAATGCATGCAGTATATAAAGAGATGAACCCACTTCATTTGAAGTAACTTGCTAACTCTGGACAAGTTCAATCTCTTATCTCTAGATAGGTTATTATTAGTAATTTCCTTATCTCTCTTAGTGCAAGAAACTTAGTGTTCCAACTTGTTTAGATTTAGGTTTATCCTTAATCTTGTTTCCGCAACAAGCTGTAAATTGTTAATGATTTATCAATAAACAATTTAGAAAAGTAAAATCTGTGTGTTTGTATTCAACCCCCCCTTCTACAAACTTGTATAACCCTTCGGGACCAACAAGTGGTATCAGAGCGGTTGTACGATTTCAGACAATAGAAGGTTCTGTTCCGACATTTCGTACGGAGTCGTGCAAGGGTGGTTAAGACAAAAGTACTTTGTACGGAGGACTGCATGATCAGCTTTCGTTGATTCATAATATTATCATTATCTATTCAGCGAATGATAAAGTTCAGCGATAGCTGAAGTCTTGTACTTGATACTTCACGTTGTGGACAAATCTGAGTCTTCGCTGATCCGCATCAGTTCATTAGGAGACTTGTCGCTGGTTCTTGAGCTTGATCTTCGACTTCAGCGTAGAACCTAAGTTGACGTGAAACTTGTCTTCAGGGATCATAAGTAAACAACTAACTTATCAGCGATCAACATAAGAACTAAACAGGCTCAGAATATTATGGTGAACAGTGTTCGCTGAATGTTTAATCTAAAGAGCGAGAGTTCCTATCAGCGGTACTGTAAGATCTTAGTACTTATCAGCGACAGTGAAACTCTAATACATATTGTTTACTTACAATTTTCACTAAGTATATAAGAGAGGGTCATTATCAAATCACTGAGGGTTTGGATCAACAAATTCTCCCCCTTTTACTATCTTGAGACGGAATCTTCTTGAAAGCTCTTTGACATGAAATTGAATTAAACATTTCTCCCCCTTTTTCGATGATAGTGAGCATCACGATCATCAAAAACCTTCTTCAATTTCATTCGCGTCTCTGAGTAGCACGAACAATCTCCTCCTTTATGATTAACCTTGCTCCCCCTCAAAATAAGAATTCTGGAGCAATTTGTTTTCTCCCCCTGAAAGTATGCATATATTTCATTAATAGCACAATAGTTGAAAATTTTATTCAAGAAAAATAAAATTCATTGAACTACATTTTATAACTACTAACATTTGATAATATGAAAAATTGTACAAAAGAAATCCAACTTAATGAAATTTAACAGATTTTTCGATCAAATGAAATCAAATGCATGTGTTTGGATTCAAATACAAGACATCATTGCATATCAAGTTAAAAAATGTTCAGTTTCAACCCCTTTATTAAATCTATTTGGTGTGCTAGCATGCGAAATATGATTAGCAACAAGCATATGCAGTTCTAAAACATATCAGAATACTCTGTTCTACTCACACTATTTGTCCAAAATCAGAATTTTCACAAATTTACAGGTTTATCGCGACTTTGTATTTTCCCCAAGTTTCACGAGATGTGTGCTCATTGGCATCTTTTCTTTTGTGCTCATTGGCATCTTTTGATTTTGTCATCATTGACATCTTTTGATTTTGTGCTCATTGGCATCTTTTAATCAAAAAGTTTAGTAGGAATACGATACACCGTTAAACATGGCTTTCTATCTGGTTCTATAGCAGGATTTGGGTCAGCGGATCCCAGACCAGTTGGCCTTAGGTGCTAGGTGTCGAGAACCCCTTAGAACTTACTTTCCCAAACCAGAAAGGCCACATCGATATATCGTAAACCCGTTTGTAACAGTAGAACATGGCTTTCTATCTGGTTCTATAGAAGGATTTGGGTCAGCCGATCCCATACCAGTTGGTCTTAGGGACTAGGTGTCGAGCACCCCTTAGGACTTAATCTCCCAAACCAGAAAGGCCACAGGCACAAACTTTCAAACTAAATGATTGGAATTAAAAACATTTAGCATCTCAATCGCTAGGTTCTACGACATAGTGCTTCCCCCATATTTTCGTTTCCATCCATCATTCTGACAAAAAGGCTTTTTTTAGCATTGTATTCTATATAAGTCCAGATTTGCACAATTTCGAGCATTCAGCATAATTTCATTCATGTTTTGCTGACCTTTCGGTTTATTTAAGAGGTGAAAGTTGAAATAAATGTAACTCAGATAATACAAAAATACTTGTAAAATCATCTTTTATCACACATTTAATTCATTGAATGAAAATTGAAAATTTCATCTCATTGAATTAAATTTGTAAAGATTCAAATTTTCAAAGCAGTAGAAACAAAGTATAATACAATGTTACATTTTACCACTTGTTCCTTGAAATAGAAAGATGTGACAGTTAAGGATATCACCTGAGAAGTATGATCATGCGGTAAAAGATTTAACCTGATAAGTACGAGTTCTAAACTGATTTGTTTAGAAGTCATAGCCATTGAAGTACGGGTCCTGAACTGATTTGTCCAGAAGCCATTGTCGTTGAAGCACGGGTCCTGAACTGATGTATTCAGAAACCAATTATGAAGCACAGATACATCTTCTTCCGAGAGTTCAACGCTTTGCTTCTAAATCTGCAAAAACAGATTAAGTAGATTTTGGTACCCAACGCGTCTTGGGTCCTGACTTGTTAAGCGGAGCTCTATAAGAAGGAAAATGATAAGTGCCATACCAAAATTGAACATTCTTGTTTGTAACAAAATCATTAGTTCCACAAAAAGAACAACAAATTGTCTTTTGTGCTAACCTGATTAAATTGTTTGCGGAATATAATGAATCAGGTATAGCAAAAGATTTACCTTTCAGGTTAGTGTTCTTGTTAGGAACAGATGATTTTGGTACATCTTTTTGAGGAATCGTACCTTTCACTCTCCATTGCATGTTGACTTTCTTATATGAAGGAAGATCGGCAGATTGATACTTGGAAGAATTATCCACTGAGTGATCATAGAATAGATTAGAAGGACGAATCGGACATTCTGAATAGCATTTGGATTTGTTAAATGACTTCACTTTGTAAGCTAAGTCATTCCGTTCTTTGGTCACAAAATCAAGCTTCTTCAGAATATCAGACTTAACCCTCTTCTCTATCATAATATCAGTTGATAACACGGCCAAATTCTTTGTTAGCTTTCGTATTTCTTGCTGAAATATCTTCCTTTCAACAGAAAATTCATCTTTAACGCTCTTAGCCTGAAAGTCAGCTTTCTTCCTCTTTTCAAGCTCTTTTCTTTCTTCATCTAATTCCTTTTGAAGCTCAGATATATTCTTTGACAGTTTCGCATTTTTCGCTTCAAAACCTTTCCTTGAATTTTCATTCTCAACCCTTTCCTTCTCCAATTTTTCTTTTTCAAGAAATAAAACTTTCTCAAAATCTGAATTTTGTTTAGAAAGTTTTATGCATCTGAGTTCAAGTGCTTTCTTCTCTTCAATTTCTTTCTTCTCAGAATTTGAAGTCTTTTCTAGTTCAGAAACTTTCTGAGAAAGAGAAAGAATTTGCTTTCCATAACACTTATTGTCATTCAAACGATCAGCTTTTTCTTTTCTGAACTTTTCTCTATCCTCTTTTAGCAACTTTTCCATGTCAGACAGCTTCTTCGTAAGCTCAATAACCTTTTCCTTAAGATCTTCATTTTCAGCTTCTGACATGTTCAGTTCCTTATCTTCTTTCTCAACTTTCTTTTCTTCTTCCTTTCTCTTTGTAAATGCAACTTCAGATCCATGCATTCGCTTAGATAATTCGTTCCACATAAGCATTGGATTGTGTTTGAAACAGTCAACACTTTTGTAGATGTGTTTTGGAAGTGCAAGAATCAAGTTGGACGAAGCTTCCGTATCAGCTTTCAACCTTTTCATCTCTTCTTCAGTAAAATCATTCTCCATTTTATTTCTGCTCATTGGACCTTCGGAGAATGATTTTATCATATTCTCTCCATTTTCTCAACTTGCAATAAAGTCGATGAACGTAATTCTCCATCATTCAAAATCAGAATCTTTGATTAGCACAGGTGGTTGGTTCATGATTGCTTGACGAAAAAGATCTTTATAATGAGAAATCTACTGAATATGCGGAAAATGAACAATCAGAAAACAAATTATATAAAACTTTTTCTTGAAAAACTCTTAAAATGTATGAAATACACTATAGAAAAAAATTCAGTATAAAAGTTTTTCTCAAAATACTCCTCGCAAGTGGCGTATTTTTTTTTTAATAATACTCCTCACAAGTGGCGCAAAGTGAGGTTTGCGCTAGATGACCATGGCGCAAAGTGAGGTTTGCGCTAGACGTTGGTGGCGCAAAGTAAGGTTTGCGCTAGACGTTAGTGGCGCAAAGTGAGGTTCTCGCAACACGTTGATGGCGCAAAGTAGAGTTTGCGCTACCCGTTGGTGGCGCAAAGTAGACTTGAGCTGAATCTGATGAACTGGCGCAAACTTTGAATTTGGCGCAAACTTCAAAAATCCTTCAAAACTCGATCAAATCTTCGAATTAAGCTATCAAATTTTGCAGATATGTTAGAAAAACAGTTTCTAACACGATGATGTAAACTAATTTTGCTGAAAACCACTGAATTGAAATCTGAATGCTCAACCAGACAGAAACGATCGAACTGAACAAAAACCCCAAAAATCTTCAAATTGACCCTCAAATCTCTGAAATTAGCCCTCGATTCTTGAATAAGATATGTTCCAAAACAGATTCCTAACACAACGAACTCAAAATCCAGACGAATCAAACTCAAAAAATGTAAGAATTTGAGAAAAAGAGATTTTCTTGAAAAAATCAAGAAAATCAATCGATTCCAATTGTTCTGATTCGTGTAATTTCTTCAGCAGATCTTCATTAACTTGCTCTGATACCAATTGTTAATCCCAAAATGATCAAGCAACATGAATTCTCATAGGATTTCTAGAGAGAGAAAGTAGAGAGAGAAAGTAAATCGGATTCTCTATATAGCACACTGTTACAATATGTGAGTTATGTCCAAAGTGTTCTCTCAATTGTTACAAGATTAGACTAAACAAAAGCTATTTATACCTAAGTACTAAATAAGGCTAATAAGCAACTTTGACTTTCTCACAAGACTTAATACATTGACTTTGACTTTGACAATAATATTAAATCTTGAAGACATATTTAGACCTAACAATGTAGGTTTTTGAGCACCATCAAATCTGGTATTTGGATAGTGGGTGCTCACGTCACATGACGGGAAACAAATCTCTTCTCATGAACTATGTGTCTGAAAAGGGCCCATCTGTAACTTTTGGAGACAATTCTAGAGGCTACACCAAAGGATATGGAACTCTCACTAACGGATCTGTCACCTTCAATAAAGTAGCATTTGTTGAAGGCCTCATGCATAATCTTCTTAGTACCAGCCAACTGTGTGACCTAGGATACAAAGTTATCTTTGAACTTTGTATCTGTACTGTTGTTGACAAAAATATGAAAGTGGTTCTCTCTGGAAAAAGGATGGAAAATGTCTATATCATTGATATGGGACAAAATAATAATTCATCCAGTGTGTGCTTTGTGTCAGATGACACAGCCAAAAGGAACTGGCTGTGGCATAAACGTCTATCTCATCTCAACTTCAAAACTCTCCACAAAATATCAAACAAAGAGCTGGTGACTGGCATGCCAAAGTTGAAATTTGTCAAAGAAAAGTTGTGTGATGCATGTGAAAAAGGGAAGCTCGCCAAAACTTCCTTCAAGACCAAGCAATGCTCCTCCATCACTCTTCCTCTCCAAATGCTGCACATGGATCTATGTGGACCAGTCAACACTCCCAGTCTAGGAGGCAAAAGGTACATTCTTGTAATTGTTGATGAATTTACTAGATATACTTGGGTGTCTTTTCTCAGGTATAAAAGTGATGCAACTGAAGAAATCATCAACTTTGTCAAGAAAAATGAAGTTCTAAATGGACAACTTGTACGATCGGTGAGAAGTGACAATGGCACTGAATTCAGAAACAGTGCTCTTGAAGACTTCTTCAATGAGAAAGGAATTTCTCAAAATTTCTCAGCTGTCAGGACTCCTCAGCAAAATGGAGTCATGGAAAGGAAAAACAGAACTCTATGTGAGGCTGCAAGATCAATGCTAAGTGAATCAAACCTTCCCACCTATTTTTGGGTTGAAGCTGTTAATACTGCTTGCTTTACCCAAAATAGGTCGGTGATCTCCAAAAGGCATGATAAGACCCCTTATGAAGTTTTCCATGGCAGAAAACCAAATATAGGTTTGCTTCATGTCTTTGGCTGTGTGTGCTTCATCCTAAATGATCGTGACAATCTTGGGAAATTTGATCCCAAGGCCAATGAAGGAATCTTTGTTGGACACTCCTTATCCTCCAAAGCATATTGTGTGTATAATCTCAGAAGAAAATGCATTGATGAGTTAATTCATGTAAAATTTGATGACCTAAGATCATCATTTCTCTCAAATGATGATGATGAATTACACAGGTGGATTTCATCATGCATAGGTGATGCTGCCCCTATAGCTAATCCCACCGATGCATCCTCTATTCCTTTCACTCCCTCAAATCCTTCCTCTTCAAATAACCAAGCTGGGTCACCTTCCATTGTGCCCGACACTTCACCTACCGAAATTGACCATCCTTCCACCCACATACAGCCTTCCAACGAACTTCTGCCCACCACCAAAATCCAGCCTTCCACCGACATCTCTGACCCCACTCCTGTACTTCAAAATCTTCCTCCACATAAAATATTCCACCGCCTTTACCTCCTGCCACAAAATGGACCAAAGATCACCCCATAGATCAAATCATTGGTGATCAACAAGCTGGAGTACAAACTCGAAGAGGCATTGGAAATGTCTGTCTCTATGTGAACTTTCTATCTCTCATAGAACCAAAGAAGATTGATGAAGCCTTAGCTGATCCATGCTGGATCACTGCCATGCAAGAGGAACTTTCTCAGTTCACAAGAAATAAAGTATGGAGATTAGTCCCCAGATCTCCAAAGAAGACAATTATTGGAACTAAGTGGGTCTTCAAAAACAAGATGGATGAAGATGGTACAGTTATCAGAAACAAAGCCAGACTGGTAGATTAAGGATACCGACAAGAAGAACGCATTGATTATGATGAAACATTTGTTCCTGTTGCCAGACTTGAAGCCATCAGAATCTTTCTTGCTCATGCAGCCCATCAAAACTTCAGAGTCTTTCAGATGGATGTTAAAAGTGCCTTCCTCAATGGTGAACTTGCTGAGGAAGTTTATGTGAAGCAACCTCCAGGCTTTGAAGACCCAACACATCCAGACTATGTGTATCGGCTGGATAAAGCTTTGTATGGTCTCAAACAGGCTCCTCGTGCCTGGTATGATACTCTTGTTGAATTCCTTCTAAAGAATGGATACTCTAGAGGTACAATTGACAATACTCTCATCCTCAAGAAGACCTCAGGTAATCTCATTCTTGTTCAAATTTATGTGGGTGACATCATCTTTGGTGCCACTGATGAGACACTGTGTGATGAATTTGCTTCTCTCATGATGAGTCAATATGAGATGAGCATGATGGGAGAGCTCACATTCTTTTTGGGCCTTCACGTCAAACAAACTTTAGAAGGGATTTTCATAAATCAAAGTAAATATATTCGTGACCTTCTGAAGAAATTTAACTTCTTAGATAGCTCTCCTATGAAAACTCCCATGGCACCACCTTTGAAAATTGATGCTGATCCAGATGGACAATCTGTTGATGTAACGAATTATCGAGGGATGGTCGGTTCTCTTTTTTATTTAACTGCTAGCAGACCGAACATTATGTTTGCTACTTGTCTGTGTGCCCATTTTCAGGCCAATCCAAAAGAATCTCATTTGGATGCGGTAAAACGGATTTTCAAGTATCTAAAAGGTACCATGCACATGGGTCTTGGGTATCCCAAAGACTCAGGCTTTGAACTAATTGGGTATTCAGATTCAGATTATACAGATTCTAAGTTTGATAGAAAGAGTACCACAGGCAGCTGCCAATTTCTTGGCGGAAAATTAGTCAGCTGGTCCAGCAAGAAACAAAACTCTGTCTCAACTTCAACTGCTGAAGCTTAATATGTTGTTGCTGGAAGTTGATGTGCTCAGATCCTATGGATGAAAAATCAACTAAGGGACTACAATCAAGTCTACTCAAAGATTCCCATTCTATGTGACAATTCAAGTGCAATAGCTATTGCAAACAATCCTGTTATACACTCAAGATCAAAACACATAGACATCAGATATCACTTCATCAGGGACCACATCTCAAAAGGTGACATTGAGCTGCATTTCATTCCAACTGATCTTCAACTTTCTTTTCACCGATTTCTCATCTAAAATGACATCATCTTCATGATGTCATCTAGATGACATCACCGACACCCTCCTTCCCTTATATAGTTTGATCTCCATAAGTCTATTTCTACCATTGCCACCGACGTCCTACTTCTACCGATACCACCACTGAATCCCCATGGGTGGTCTCCCCGAATCCCATCCATAGCCTCCACCGATTCTCCTTCGACCAAATCACTCGATCTCCTTCTATATCGGTGTACTCCTCTCACCGATCGCTCGGTTCACCTACCCACTTGCTTACTCACCAAACCACGATTGGTGGCGCTCTTTCACTCTCATCGGTAGAAATTTCGATCACCGACACCTTCTTCTATCGACAAGATTTATCCACCGACGCTAACACCACTGATAGCAAATATCACCCTACATCGGTAGAGATACTCTACCGAAATACATACCGATCTCTTCAACATCTATCTCACATCGGTGGGAAGCATCTCACCGATCCCTTTCCAGTCCTTATCCTACACGATCTTCAATGCTTACCTCATTCTAAAACCCTAGGTGTCAGTCAACTTTTGACCCTTCCCATTCCTTGCAAACCTTTTTAGACACATCTTCCCAAACCCTAATCATTACACTCTTTATATATTATTTATTTTTTCTTTAAATCGACCAATCCTCTCTCTTTCCCTCATAACCGTTGCTGCCTTATTTTAAAACCCACGACCCTCTCTCTTCTACTTTATCATCATATCCCTACAAATACAACCCATTTTCTTTCTTCTCTCTTTTCGCAAACCTACACCCCACGAAATCTCTCTCTCGAGCACTCATAACCTGCAACTCTTCTCATCCATGGCTTCATCAACTTCCCCCAAGGTTCCTAAATCTACCAAGATCGCCAAAGACATTCCTACATGCTTTGCAGATTTGAAGTTCAATCCTTGCAATCACGTTGCAAGGTTTGAGTCCGATCCCGCACATCCCGAATTTAACACAGTAGCAAAATTCTTGACCCGTTCTCCTCTCATCCATGCTTTCTCATGCAACCCTAAAATGAGCATGATGCTCATTGGCAACTTTTGGCTCACTAGTGTATATGACCCATCGAACGAAGCCATTCACGCCTCCATTCTTACTGACGAGGAAGGTGATCACGATCTCACCTTTGGTGTTGATGATGTTCGTCATGCCCTTAAGATCGATGCCTTTTCAGAATATGAAGACATGCACGTCGACAACCTTCATGAAAAAGTAGTCAATGCCATTGGCTACATTCACAAATCTGATGAGAATGCCTCCAAATCTTACAAAGGCCCAGGTACACTCACAAGAAATAAAATGGGTGGTGTGTGGAACTTCTTCTTTACTCATGTAATCTATTGTATTTCTAGAAAGACAAATGGTCAGGACCAATCCCCTTCTTACATCACCAAACTTGCCCATGCACTGATTTTCCAAAGAAATATCGACTTCGCTCAGTATTTCTTTACGGAACTGACTGAGGTGTTCAAGCACCCGAAACGATGCCATGTGGCCTACCCCCGCTTCATCTCTATGATCGTACAACACAAACTCGGATCGCAAGTCCCCGTCTCCTCGATTTGTTTACGACTGGTCGGCTCCCATAGTCGGCCAAAAGACACTCTATGTTGGCTCCCTCGCTACCGATCTTCCTCTAAGGCCATGTATTATTCTTTTGCTCATTCTTCCAATCTTCACTGGGGAGACGCGGAAGTTCCCGGGTTTCAACACCCGAAAGTTCCCGCGGAACCCCAAGTTGTAGTGGCCCCTTCTCCCCGTTCCCGAGTAAAGTCGGGTGGCGCTAAAAAGAAACAATCAAAGGCCCCCGACACCTCCGCACCCGCTTCTCGGACTACGCCACTGAAAGATCCCTCGGAGGCTACCCAAGTCCAAATCCTATCCTAAAAGCGGAGGCACTCCAAATCCCCTTCGAGATCTCCTCTAAAGAAGTCTCGGACACCTTCGGCCAAGCCATCTAAGCCGACTGTCGATTCTCAAAAATCGACACTTGTTGAAATTCTCCCATCAGGGCCACGGGAATCAGTTATACCTCCTACAAACTCCTCCGTTGCCTCTCAACAGGCCTCGATTGTATTTTTGGAGAAGCCATAATCGACCCCCCCATTCACTTCCTTGGGTGGTGGAGATGACTTCGGGGTCTCTCCCCTCTAAGGTTCCGATTTTGCACTTCACAGCTTAACACCCGATCAGTATATGATCGATGATGCACAACCCGCTGAGGGTTCCCCTACTGCTCAAACCACTGGTGATTTCTTTGATTTTCTGTTGGAGGATACTAGCTCTCCTCGAAATGTCACTAATGAAAACATTCTCGCCATGCTCACCGACTTTAAAGATTCTGAGCTTGGTCGGCTTATTACACAGGAAGCTCGTCATCAGTCCCTTCGGACATCTCTGTCTGCATCCCTTGAGAGTCTTCATCGAAAGGTAGACACTCTTAATGCCATTTTGGATTAGGATCTTGATCTGGGTGACTTCTCTCTGACCAGCATTGATCCGGTCCGTGTTCAACTGCTACACTCTAAAGTTGATCAAATTATTGAACAGTTGGGTTTGGGAATTCCGGCTGCTGCTGAAGGGGAGAAATCTCTCAAGTCACCGAAAATGCCTTCGGGAAAGAGAACTGACAGCAATCAGCCTTCATCCACCACCGACAGACCACCGATCCACATCTCCAAACACAAGATCGCCACCGACCCACCGACAGGTACTTCTCTTACACCGACTCCACATCCATCGGTTGACTTTCCATCGGTGGACACCACTATTACCAACATCCCCTCGTCCACACCGACGCCATCGGTGGAGAAATCCTCACCGATTCATTCTTCATCGGTGGAGAAAAGCCATGCAACTTCTGAGGGGGAGCAAATCGGTTCTGCTCCTAAAGATAAAGGGAAGAAAATATTATCTGCCGAAGATGAGAAAAGGGAAGAAAAGAAAAAGAAGGTGTTAGCAAAGTATGGGCCCCGACGTTCAGATGCCCAAACCTTGAAATTAAAACCTCCTCCTCAAGGAACTGCTCCCAATCTTGGTCCGTCCCCTCAAGAAATTGAGGAGGCTAGACTTGCTCAAAAAGTCTTGGATGAAACAAAAGCTTTATCTTTAAAAGTGGCGAAAGAGGAAGCCGCAAAAGCCAAATCCACTAATCCCATCCTTGCCAAAAAATCTGAATTGGGCACAATAAAAGAAGAAAAGGAAGAGGAAATAAACTGGTACAAAAAGGCCATGCACTACCGAACCAACAACTCTCCCATCTCTTGTGTCAAAATTGCCACCTCAAAGCTCCACCCCACCGACATAAGACTTGTAATTGATAGGGAAGATGGAACATCAAGGAGTGTTAGAGATTTCCATCTCAAGCTATTTGGCCTCTCCGAATGGTTTGAAATCTCTAAACTCTTGGTAAAAAGTGCGAATCCTAAGAAAGAAATCTTCATGAAATGCATTGATGAGCTGATGAATAAGATGAAGGAGCTGAAGAAGAAGCACAATATTGTTCTCTCTACCGATGAACGTGCCCGACTTCAATCTTTAAAAGAAGACGTTCGACTACCCAAAACCAAAAACCAATCGGTGAAAGATACAATTTTCAAAGATATGGCTGCTAAAGGGAAAGTTCCTTACGTGGGCAATCTGGACTTGTCCATCCCTACCTCCACTCAATATCCCCAACTACATTGTGCCTTTCACCCATTCATGGTCTCTTCTTCAACGACACACTTGGGCACCGGCGATTCTTCCGATTCTCACAGATTCATCTCGCCGACATCATCCTTCTTCAAGGCATCTACAACCTCATGCCTTACATCCTTGAAGCTCAACCTTATTATCAAAATGCGATAGCTGAAATGAAACGTCGCGACCAAGCACCAAGAAAGTGAGCTAGGTGTTTTTCTGCCTGCTTTTAAGTATTTGTAAAATCTTTTCATTTTTAGATGTATGAAAATTTTACTTGAATACAAGTACTTTTCATCTATTTGAATTTATGTGTTGCACATATTTATCTTCCTTACTTGTAAATATTGGTTATAATGTACAAACTCATAAAAGACAAAATAGATCAAAAAGAACAAAAAGAATGGTCTATGTGAAAAGAACCCAAAAAGAGTAAAAAGGGTCAAAATGCTTTTTATTATCAGATATTCTTAAATATTCTAAGTATGGAGCTCAAATTCAAATAGGGGGAGATTGTTGGGTCACCAAAGATTTGAAATTGACTCACCGATATTTCTCCTAAATCTTACTTAGAATATTTTAGCATGGTTCTTTATGATGACTTGTACAAGATAGCAAATGTTTGGTGAAGTCAAAGATCAACCAAAGTCAAGATTAAAGATTCTCTCAGTGTGGAAGTGAGAAATCCTACATCAACAAATTACAATTCATTGTCCACCGATGGTGTTCCCACACATCGGTGGATACCTTCTCCACCGACCATCATCATGTCGGTCGACATTATCCCACCGATGCGGTTGCTCAAATCGGTGGGATCTCTATTCTTTCTCATGGATGCTTTTCTTCAAAGAGAGTCACAAGTCTCAAAGCACTCATATCGGTGGAACATTATCGGTGGAACTGCTTTGGAAAACACATCAAGAAGATCTTCTATTTTTAGAAAATATCCAGTGCCAGGTAAAAGTGACTATTTGGCGCTTTATCCATTTTTGGATAACGTCTCAATCAGCATAGGTATTCTTCCTTGTTTCTAGGAAAAAGTTGACTAGGACACATCAACTTTTTAGAGGTCATCACCTACAAGCCAATCTCCTGATGACAAGTGTCCTAAGCATTTAATGCTCATCACACTATAAAAGGAGGAGGAAGCTCCCATGCAAACTACGCTTACTGGATGTTTTTCTCAGTGCAAGAATTCTCCATTTGCTCAAGAACTTTATAGCTTTGTTCTAAGTGTTCAAGTTGTTTTGTTTTAGTATACTTTGTGAAAGATTGTTAGAATAGTTTATTTGTTCTTTTCCACAACAGTCTTTAGATTCTATGTGTAATTCTTGTTGAAAGTATTTCAATAATAGAAATAAAATTGTGAAAATTTTGAGTATTGTATTCAACCCCCCTTCTACAATACTTGTTAAGCCATCTGGGACTAACAAGTGGTATCAGAGCAGAAAGTTTATTTCATAAACTTGATCTGCGATGGTTGCCTCTTCCTCTTCAACAAATGAAAACTATTTTCAAAACAACTTTTCTGAAAATGGCTCCATAGCCAAACCTCCTAAGTTTAACCCTAACAACTTTTCTCTTTGGAAAAGCCGTATGATGTTGTTCATGGAAGGAGTGGATACTATATATCCAACCATTCTCAAAGAGGGACCTATTATCCCTAGAGTCTGGGCTCGCTATGAAACGCAGAGACCTGGTAAAGAAACCATTGATAAGGAGGACACTAGTGACTCCGATGATTCTGATGAGTCTTCTGACAAAGAGATATCCAAAGCTACTGGTCGTTATATCCTAAAAAACCCAAAGAAATATACTGATGAGGAAAAACATTTGGTTTCTCTTGATTCTAAGCTCATGGCAATTATTGCTCTTTCTCTTCCTAATGAGGTCTATCACTCTCTGGTTAACTTTGAAACTGCTAAGGAGATGTGGACCACACTGTGTGTTCTGTACGAAGGTACAGAGGAAGTGAAGAAGAGCAAAAAGATTGGTCTCATCAGAAAGTATGAACTCTTTACTCATGAAAAAGGTGAATCTCTTCCTAGCTACTATAATTGTTTCAACTCTCTTCTAAATAATCTGAAGTTATTGGGCATATCTACGATAATGAGGAAGTCTTATGTAAGTTCATGGAACAAATACATGAAACAATTTCATCAAAAAATGAATGATATGAAACAATTTCATCAAAATAAACAGTTTCATGAAACAATTTCATCAAGAAAACCTATGAAATCCAAAGTTTACACACATTTAGAGGTTTACAAATTATTATCCCTCTCTCTCTCTCTATATATATATATATAGAGAGAGAGAGAGAGGTTCAGGGGAAAACTCAAAAAACGGAAAATTGAAGACACCCTGGTGGCCCTTCATCTGGACGGTATGCACTTGTGCATACAGGTAAATTATGTTGTTTTTCTTAGTTTTTATGCACAAGTGCATTATGAATTTGTGCATGTTACAAATTATTTGTATGTACAACTGCATTATGCACTTGTGCATGTTACAAATTACTTATATGTACAAGTGCATACCGTCCAGATGAAGGGCTACCAATGTGTTCTTCAGTTTTCCATTTTTTTGAGGTTTCCCTTGAACCTGACTCTCTCTCTCTCTCTCTCTCTATATATATATATATATATATATATATATATATATATATATATATGACAGCAACAAACAGGGGCATCGTATTGAAGAAACATGCTGAAATTTAACACAACTTTTTTAATAAATGTAAACATATTGAAAGTAAGAAAAGACTTGGTAGATAGATTTAACAGGGCTTTTCTAATAGATACTAGTTACGTACCCGCACGCGATGCGGCGTGAATCAACTCAAAATCGATACCGAGAACTCGAAACGACAATCATGTTAAATTTTTTGTTTTATTTAATTCCTTCTCGATGTTAATTTTATGGATCTAGTTATGTACCGGCTTTATTCCAGTCTAAAGTAAAATTTGACGTAAACTAAGACCGAAAAAGTAATGAAAAGTTTATAAGTAAAACAAAATTTAAAAACAAGTGGTATAAACCAATAATGTTAAATATAACTAATGTGTGACCATTGGACATACCCAAATTATCTAAAGTGTAAACCAATCATCATCATCGATCCAACTTGCTACTACCCTTTAACATTCCCGATTCGGTTTCGGTATTTTCGGGAAATTCTTGGTACCGAATATCGAAATCCCGAATCATGAATTTGCATATTATTTGGAATCGAAAACCCCAGACCGAATATATGGTACCGGTTCGGTCCCGGTTCGGTTCGAGAAAACGGTCCGATTTACTCATCCCTAGATGAAATTTTACGTAAATTTAAAATTACATTTTTTAACAAAAACAAATAATACTTATTTGAGTAAATTACATTTTTGGTTCTTATTGCTACAAATAATCAAATATGGGTTGTTTTCAAACTAATTAGAACTAGTGTTTGATATCGTGCAAATCGAAATAATTCATTGACTATTTATATATATATATATATATATATATATATATAGAGAGAGAGAGAGAGAGGCTCACTAAAGTGTAAACTATGAAAAATATGTAAACTATGTAAACTAATCTAGACCATTGATCATTTCAATCAATGGTTCTAATTGGGGCGGTGGCAATCATGTAATATCCTATGAAAGCGGTGGCAATATGGTCAAAGAAAAAGTATGAAAAGGGGTAAAAAGGACCAAAAAACGCAGACCGAACTTGGGATGAAATTGGTAACCGTGAATTTAGGGATTGAGGTGCATTGTTTCCAAATTTCACGGCCACATAACTCCAAAGAGAAGATACGATTCTGTGAAATTAATTGATTCAAACATTCTGAAATTTTTGGTTGGCTTTATTCTGTGAAAAACGAGTGCGACATCGAAGAAGATGGATGGCGAACAGAGGCGCATTAGAGGTTAGGGTTCTTGTTAGTGTATGAAATCGTTCGATTTTGTTCAAATGGCGAAGAGTGGTTGATTTCTGCAGGGAGGAGGAAGAGTGACCGCGTAAGGCTGCTCACATCATTTTCGAAGTTCAAGAATACACGGGATAATCCCGTCGACATTGACATGGAGGGCGTTCCTGTGAATGCACCTCAAGAAGAAGGTATGAAAACTTGTTGTGATAGTATGTGATGTGTGAAAACCCCAGAAAATTAATTGGTTTTATGCTCTGTTGACTGAAAACCCCAACAATGAATGAAAAAATCTTGTGTTCTGGGTAAAAAAATGGGGATTATGTGACGATTATGTTGAAAAAACGGCAAGCAATTTCGTGTGAAATTTGTCAGTTACAAACGGCAAGCAATTTCATACCATTAGAAACCACGGTTTTGCTGCAAAGAAGTTTTTTTATGCATAATTATTTGTTAAATTATGTGAAATTAACATGTTTTTAAAAAACCTGTTGTATGAAAACCCCAAAACAAATTATGAAAAAATTTGTTGCGTTTGGGGTTAAAATAAGATTTGGGAATTATGGATTGTGTGAAAAACAAAATGTTCTGCAGAACAGTATGTTTATGTGAAACTTGATTGTTTTTAAAAAATGTGTGAAATAATGAGAAATATCAAAAGTATTAGAAATACCTTCTGTATGAAAACAAGAAACAACTTATGATAAATCTATGGTGTTTGATGTTACTATTTATTTGGGATTATTGGGTGATGGTATGAAAAAAATAATAGTTTTTGTGTGAAATTAGATTGTGTTAAATGTGAAAGTCGAATAAATAAGTCGATTACATAACATCAGAACTAACTCTTACCTGCACAATAGTTTTTATGCATAAAATAACTCGATTTCATAGCATAATTGTTTATTTTGTGTAAAATTTTATCGTACTATATCAATATCATAAGATTTAGTTGATCAATAATAAACATACAAACCAGGTTGTTAAATATCTATTTACAAATCCTATATAGGTTTGGTTTTCAATTTTTAACCAAAAATATTGAGCAGTTGCAGCCCAGACAACAAACATAACACACAGTCCAGAGATTATTGACGTCCCCGGCCGCGAACGTAAGAGGTCAAACGCTAAAGGTAATGCACTTTTTAATATGATTTCATGTATATGGCACGGTGAACATATTTTAATATGATTTCATGTATATGATACGTTGATCGACTGATTTGACGTATGTTCAACCAATAGGCTGATGCAGCACGTGATGTAGGGCCAAAAGACGATCAGGAGACTATTATTGACGTCAAGGGAAAAGGTCGGCAACAGTCAATAAAGAGAGGTATGAAACTTTGTAAACCTTGTATATTTAGTTTTATTCGGGTTTATTTTAATATGTTTACATATTTAGTTTTGAAATATTAAAAAAACTGCAGCACGTACAACACAACAAGAAGACGAGGCTGCCGATGTTATTGACGTACAAGGAAGGGTTCGAAGGCTCCCGAAAACGACTGGTATGACTCTTACTTTTGTACAAATATGATCCGAACACAATCCTTGTGAAATTAACATAGTACCTTTTACATTACACATGAATTGTCATTTCATATGAAACAAAACATTGATCTCGTTTAGAGAAAGGTGTAAGCAAATCAAGTAGGAGACGTCGTGCAAAAAAGGATAATGTTGCGAAATCATCAGCAAAGAAAGGTAATATATTAAATAATTTGATGTTTACAAGCATAGAAATATTAACGAACATTATGCTGTTAGTTAACACAACAACAACAGTTATCGAGTACCCGGACGACGACGACGATTTCGTACAGCATGTGACACTAACAAAATCAGGTACGTATATTACACTTAGAGGACATAATCCCACAGTTTGTAATTTAGTTTACAATATAACAGATATTCATGTTTTCATTGTACAGATATTGTTGCCATCAAGAATGCTAGTCCAACGGCAAAAGGAAAGAAGAAAAAAAGGTAAAAAGGAGGAAAGAAAGAGGAAAAAGCCAACAAAGGTGGACGGGTTTAGAACGCGCACATCTCCTGTGACGTTAAATAACACCTGCATTGTTTTAAAGGATGAACAAAAGAAGGCTGTGGAAGAAATGGGACTTAGGCCGATTCTGAATATGACCATGGATGGCATCCTGTCGAAGCTAGGTTACTACGTTGTGGACAACTTGAATACGGATCGCATGGAGCTAGAGTTAGAAGGACTAGCGATTCAAATAAACGAGCAGACGGTTAACAAGATACTACGGCTGTCGTGCAAAGGAATAAACCTGGACGCGATCGATGTGGACCCAAAGAGTACAGAGTTGGTAAAAAGATGGGAAGTTCATACAAAAAAGAAAAGCCACGACATTGCGACGTGTCAAACCAAATCCTCGATTCGTGTGACGCGGGAGAATTATTCAAGATAAATTTCTTGGTACTATTTGTGAATACCATGGCGGAGTGCAGCCCGTCAGGCAACTGTCACACAATGTTTTTGAGCAAAATTGGCAGTACGGACATGATCCCCAAGATAAATTGGTGCCGGTACATTGTGGAGTCGGCTCGCCGAAGCAAACGAAAATGAAAGCGAGACACGTATGACAGCTTCTACTCGGGTCCACTCACATTCCTTACGGTATTAATTTATTTGTTTCGTATTGTTCGATAAAATTTTCATTTGCTATTGTTCTTCTACTTTCGATTTAAAGTATACAATAACTACATGATTTGTTACGCAGCTACTTTATGTTCATATGACGGCATGTCCGGCAGTTGAGGTTGACAGGAAACTACTGCCACTACACGCTTGGACGATGGAAAAGCTTCGTGACATGACCAAAAGCGGATTAAATGAGGGGGGATTGCACAAGGCTCGGCTAGAAAACATTAGATCGGTTGTTAAGAAAGCTTCAGTTTCTCGGAAAAGGGCAAGAACTCCTAAGTCGGATGTCAATAATCAGGTAAAATGACGTTGGTTGTAAATTTCATATTGCGTGGAAATTTTGCAAAATTATATAACTATTTTTCGTATAAATTTTAGTTTATCTTAATTTTAAGTATAGTAACTATTTGGTGTAAAATTCATATCAGACCACAAAATCAGTAAGAAAGGAGACGGATAATGCAAGTCGAAACGTGGATGAAGGGACCGTTTTGAAAGATATGGTAATGTATTAGTATATGAATACATGATTGTTGATGGGTATTTGATTTGACTGCATACGTTAACATTAATTGGACTATTGTAGGTTGATGAACGATTGGTACCGGATAGTGAAATGATGGATGACATACCGATTGCGGCCGTAGAAACTTTCGAAAAGGTTTTACAATATTTTTGATGAATATAAGTTTTATAACTAGTCGTTTTATAATATCTTGTAAATTTTCATATTATTCGTGTGTTTCAATTAAAAAAATGACAATGAAATGTCGTTACGTAGGTTAAAATGGCGTCGTTACCGGCGTCAGAAAGGGACAAACAAGATGATGATGGTAAAGCCAGTGAGGAAGACAAGGTATCATACTATAAAGTAGAGCGATTTCACAGATTATCTTTCATTTTGATTTAAATCAAAATCACGTGTATGCATAAACCAAATAAACACGTGTAATTTTTTTTTATCGTAATCTGAAGTATAATAACTATTTGGTGTCAACTTCATATAAGACCGCGAAATCAGTTAGAAAGGAGACGGAAAATACAAATCGAAATGGGGATGAAGGGACCGTTTTGAAAGATACGGTAATTTATTAGTATATGAATACATGAATGTTGATGGGTATTTGATTTGACTGCATACGTTAACAATAATTGGACTATTATAGGTTGATGAACGACTGGCACCGGAGAGTGGAGGGATGGAAGAAGGACGTAATACGTCAATAGAAACTTTCGAAAAGGTGTTACAATATCTTTGATGAATATAAGTTTTATAACTAGTCGTTTTGTAACTTTTCATATTATCCGTATGTTTGAATTAAAAAAATGACAAGCAAATGTCGTTAACATAGATTAAAATGGCGTCGTTACCGGCATCAGAAAAGGACAGCGTAGCTGGGGATGATAAATCCAGTGCTGAAGACAAGGTATAGTGCTATAAACTATCGCGATTTCACATAGTCTTTTATTTTTATTTAAAACAAAATCACATATATGCATCAAGCAAATAACACGTATGTCGGTATGCAGGAAATTGATGGTATTGGGATTGACGGTGATGATTGGTCTGGGTTGCAAGAAGAAGACATAGAGCGGGCATTTGAGGCTGTTAATAAGGTGGTAAAGGCAGACAATGAATCAGTTCATGAATCGGTGAACGTTGTTGGTCATGAAAACAATGAAACAGAATCTGGGATGGTCGATGATGGTGACGATGAAGAGGATTTTGAAGACGAAGAGGAACTAAAAAAGGTAATACCATAACGATTGTCATGTGAAAATATATATTTCATATGTTTTCCATATAGGATATGAACTCTGAGTTTGGACATGTTATGAAAACCATTTGTTTCATATGATTTGTGTACAAATTATGAAATCTGTGTACACTACCAATTTGGTTAAATATGTATTTCTATAGTTTAAAAGATGTGAAATACCGTTGGATATGAAAATATTGTATTTTCGTATTGTACTATGGAAATATGTATTTCATAGGTTTTCCATAAAGGTTACGAAATCTGAGTTTAGAAATGTTAATTTAGGTAAAACAATTATTTCATATGTTTTGTATGTAAGGTATGAAATCTGAGTGCACTACCAAATTAGATTTATACCAGGGTTGTTTTAGGTAAAGTATGTATGTTTGTATAGTTTAAAAGATGTGAAATCTGACTAGATATCGACATCGTATGTAACCCAACGTCTTATATAACCCAGGAATACATGGCGAAGATCGATGCTCACTTGGATCAAATATATTACGCGAGGCATGACGTGAGCAAGTTGATAAAAGAGGCAATGGAGTTGTTCCCGGAGGATGTCAACTTTGATAATTATCAAGAGAGATTCGATACGATTTTCGTTGCTGATGTAAGGACAGATGACGATGTTGAGAACGATAGTGTTGGGGAGGACAAGGGAAACGATGCTTGGAAAGATTGTTCGGTTACAAGCAAAGGGAATTTGGGTGTGCCTCGACCGACGGAGGTTACACCAACAAGATTGGAGTTTGAACTTACACCGACTCCGCTTTCACAGATCTGGTGCACACAAACGTTCAATGTGATAGACAATGATATACAACAAAGGTCGGTGGATACAGCATCAAAAGCTGCACATTCAGATTCGCTAGTTGGTGATAATCAAGATGCTAGTTTGGGGGGAAAACGAATAGTACAGTACACGGCAGCCGATAAAGGGAAAAATACTGTGTTCGGTAATGTCATGCATCGTAGGGCGAGCCGCCGAGGGACAAAACTTGGTGATCAGATGAGATCACCGTACGTAACGCGTTGCGTCGATATACGGATGGCTTTGACAAATGAAGAGAAAAAGGTGCACGAACTTTGTTTGGCTTCGTATGGCGGCGCCGAGTAAGTCCATTCATGTTATGAATTTTTTTAACTTTAACATAACGTAGATTGCATATTTTTTAGTATCATAATTATAGTCGTATACGAAATTAGCATTAATTACTATTCATAACGTGAAACATATGATGACAATGTAGTGACATGTTGTACTCATCAAACACGGGACAACAAATTTTTCGCGCGGGAATGGAAAGCCTTGCTGCGTATGATGAGCATATATTCACCAACGTCGTAGATGGGTGGGTAGACATTTTGAACCATGAGGAAAGATACAGGAACGTCTACTCCCCACGACGGTTCTTTTTTAAAACATCGGTTCTTGTGAGTATTGATACGATTTTTCATAACGCTAACATTACTTCACCATTTACTATGCTAACAATGCATAAAAATTTCAGGCGGGTGGAGTGCTGTTAACCCATCTATACCAGTACAACAAGAGATACGAATGGTTCATCAAGAACATCGCGGATGCAACGACAAATCAGGTTGAAAACGTAAACATGAGGAACGTGGATCTGGTATGAAACATGCGCAAATTCGATAAAATGGATTCATTATATTTTATAGTCTTGTTTAAGTTAATTGACTATTATTTCAAAATGATCAGATATTCTTTCCGATGATGAGAGATTGACATTGCTATTGTGTGGTTTTCAACCTCAAAAGTAATGTCATCAAGATAATCGACAACATGCTACCATCGTCTAACGGAAGCGGCCTAAACGAAAAATGCGACGCGGACGTAAGTTTGTTGGTAATAAATAATTCTTTCATATTAAACATTACACATTTTTTTAGTTCGCATTAAAAAAGTACATTATTCTTTCTCATGTACAGCAAACCATGATGGCCACACACCTTAAAGATACACGCCACCCCGCTGGGAAAATTGTCGAAAGATTCCCAAAAATTTAGACTTGTTACAAGTTGGCAAACAAGGAGGAATTACGTAGACTGCGGGGTTTTCTTGATGAGGCACATGGAGTGCTATATGGGGGGAGGGAGCCACGGTTTGATCGCGCATCTTGACAAAGAAGGACCGGCACAAGCAAAACAACTTGAAGGGCTTAGGAAAAAGTACACGGCGAAAATTCTCTTGAGCGAAGGGAACACGAGGCGAGAGTATGTCGAATCGGAGGTATCACGGTTTTACAAAATGGACAAAGGGACACAATCACAGATTCTGGATCGTGCAAACGCAATTTGGTCCGAACGACTTGCAAAAATTTGAGAAACATATTGGGTTTTTTCAATTTTCATATTAGTAGTCGATGGATGTTTAGTCATGTGGTGTGATTAACACTTATGTTATCGGATTTTCACAATTGATGTTTTGGTATTTTAAGACTTTTAGATATAACGCGTACTTCATTGTATTTATTGATAAAACGCCTTGATATTTCATAACTTTAGGTGTGTGTCGGTGAAATATCAAATCTTAACGAAATTACATATAACACAAAATGTGAGGAAAATACCATTTAGAACAAAAAAAATATATTTATGTGTCTAATATAAATACTGTTGACAACAACTAAAAGTACAAATTTCAATTCATCTGTCACACAAAAAGGATGGGTGAATAAAACATATCTTCCATGCATAATTTTCATACCATAATATAATCATCTCTTCCATGCATAATTTTCATATCATAATTTTCATATAATTTTCACATAAATTTTAATTTCACATATGTTTCGGGGTTTTCATACAACAGGTATTCAATATTTTTTGTTATTTCACATGATTTCACACATGTTTTTTAATAACATGCTAGATTTCAGGAAATTTTATATGTGAACTTTCGTGTAGATTTCATAACAGCCAAACCAACAACTGCATTCGATTAACATGCATGTCATCTAACTTTCATAATGGTGTATTTCACATATAAAATTTCCTGAAATTTATAAAAACAATACTCATAGCAAAAATGATTACATAACAAACAACAACTCTTGCATAACAAACAACAGCTCTTGCACGAAAACCTGGGATTTAAATTTATAAAAACAATACTCATAGCAAAAATGTTCAATTTGATACCTTGGAAGTTCATATAAAATTTAAAAGTAATCCAAAACCACAGCACGTATAAAAGGGAAAACATTAAGTCAAACGAACAAGTAAAAAAACAATCTAGTCGTCATTATTTCGCGTCGGACAATTTCTTGAGTCATGGTTCCCCAATTTCTTGCATCTCCTGCACACGCGCATTGGCTTCTTAGCCTTCTTGGTCGCTTTCTCCAAAGCCCCTACTAACCGTTTACCTGTACCGCACCCCTTGTTCCGTATACCAGCCGGGGGTAACACCTTAACCTCGTCAGGAGCATCCACACCATAACATTCCCTAAGTACTTCCGCTCTATCATCAGAAACGGATGGAAGAATATTGTCAACTTCAAACTCGGACTTCATGTTGTCCAACATTTCCGTCAGAACGTTCATCTTACCTTTGTCGTTTCTAATTCGACTAACAAGCAAATCAAGTTTAGAATATAAACCGTTAATCAGTCGCTCCTTCTCAACGTCAACCTCGCCATACCGTGCACGTGCAGCCTGAATTTCAACAGGAACCAAACCCCTCGTCCATCGACGACAGATAAGAATGTCAGTAATCGAAACAAAATCATCGTTTAGTAAAATCTTGAACATGTGTCGACACGGGAACCCATTCCGAGGAAAAAAATTACATTCGCATTCCATCATGTCCGTGTTTGTGTTGTGTGAAACCTGTTAAACAAATAAATTATGAAATATATGTTATACGCTTCAAAAATTAAAAAATATATGAAAACATACAAAAATACGAATTAACGTACATGATACGAAAACTTCGTAACGGCCTTCATATTTTTGTGTAGTGTAACACCCTCAAAATTGGAACGAGCAACTAACTTTAATTTCAATAAAATAACCAAAAGTATATAAAATCATTTCTACAATTCATTCCTTAAAATACCTCGGAATTTAAACATCATAATTTCCACAAACTAAAAGCTTAAGATGGGCGTTACTTAACACAACACAAGTTGCTAGTCCCAAATAATGCGGAAGATTCACTTAATCAAAATCATCTCTCGTGCACTCTACTAGCACTCGCCACTTCACGTAGCTAAAGCTACTCCCAACCTGAGCCTGTTGCACATGTCGACAAATAAAAAGGGTTAGGCTAACACCTAGTGAGTTCAAGCATTTTATCATGACTATATAAATTCATAAATCGAGAGGAGTGTAGTTTTTAGCCATGATTTCAAAAGAGTTTGCTTTGAATACAAATCACCCATTTTCCAACTCACACAATTCCCATGCTGAAATCTTTAATATAACATGATTTCCCAAAATAGACTCCTTTTCAAAATCAGTACGAAAGGTAAAATAGCATTTAATACCCAAAGTGATTAAATTCATAAATATTCGCCATTATTCCAAAACATCCCAAAACATGGATGAAACATACTCCACAACTCATATAACGTGGAAAGCAATTCTCATAAACATGATACGTCACCGAAAACATGGATAAACACAAATACCCAAAACAACACCTTTCGGTGACGGGGGAGACCCGTATACATTGCATGTGACAGAACACTAAAGTGGGTCACCTACTATGCAATAAAACACCCACGTGGATTACTCTCGTAAACTGAGCTCAATCACTCCAGATCTATTGCCCGCGAGACTAGGGAGCCCCCAACTTCAACCACTCCAGGTCTATACATTGGGTCCCTCCAAATCCACAACAGCACATTAGGGATTACACCTTACTGCCCATGAGACGACGCCCGACCATATAGGTCCACGCCTTACTTATCATGGATCCCGATGCCTATCCCGTGCTAAGCACATATGGAATTACACCTTACTGCCCATGAGACGACGCCCGACCATGTAGGACCACGCCTTACTTAACATGGAACCCGATGCCTATTCCGTGCTACAAAAGAAACTAACGTCTCGTAAACTGAGCTAAATCAATCCCGATCTCTTGCCTGCGAGACTAAGGGGAAACTCAAATGCCTATGGATCCATTGTCTTACAAATAAAACATTACATGACCCCAACGAATGAACTAACGCATTCAAAACATGTAATTCTCAAATAAGATGCATTATATGTAAATCATAACCAAACGCCCAACAACGAGCTATCAAAATCGGACAAATGTCCCCAAGACCCAACGGAGTCAAAACCGAGCCATGGGCTCCATAAATCAAATGACCATTAGTAAAAGTCATATAATGAATTAAACATAAACAACACACGTTTATGCGAATACCCATTTTAAATTCATGAATAACCCAAAACACAACAATGGGTGGGACATCCCATTTTGCAAAGGAACTCATATCGTTTACACTTTCAAATCGTCCCACAACATAACTTATGCATATTTCCGAAACACGCGTTAAAAGGGCATTTATACAAATCTCCATCTATAGGACAAAACATTTAAATACTTTCATACGTGTTTCATTTATTCAAAGCTCAAAATCCTACACGTTCGTATTTTCAAAACGTATCATAACATAAACTATGCATATTTCCACATAAGCACTAGAAGTGCATTTTTACCAAATGATCTCCATCTATGCAATAAATCATCAATATGTTATCATTTATGATTTACTATCAAGTTTCCAAAAAATCCCAAATATGGGCATTTTACCACATTTACCAAGTTAAATACTTCAAAAGTCGAAACCCCACAATTAACTCAACAATCAATAATTTTCATGTAATCACATAAGTACTTGGAACATAACATTTTGGCATGTACAAAGTTTTCACAAAGCAACTTGAACTCACCTTGCTAGATTTAGGCTAAATCTAGAGTTTCTCCAAACGTAAGCTCCTTTGAAGAAGTTTGCATCCTCAAGCCAAAACCTCCAAAAATCTAAATTCATAACTTCCAACCATGAATATTCATATTCAACCATTTTAAAACCATTCCCCAAACATCTTATATCGAAATCTCCATTTTGACCAAAACCCCAATATTAACCTAACTTCTCCAAAGTCATCCAAACCGAAATTAGAGAAACAAAACACTAGGAGATCATCAATGGAACATTTATAACTCATATGAAAGTATAGAAGCTAGGAGGATGAACTCACCATTTAGGTTTTGATGAAAACCTAGAAAACCCTAAAAATCTCTAGTGTTGTGGATGAAGCTTGCACTTGCATCAATAAATGAAACCACTAGCATAAAATGGAGAAGGAACACATTAATCTCCATGAAAAAGCCCCAAAATCAGTTAGGGTTTGTGAGAGAAAGAGGGGAAAGGATTTAGAGAGAAGAGAAGAGATGTGAGAGTGAGAAATGAGAGACTTACCACCACCAAACACCCTTGAATCTTTCAATAAACTTCCAAACTATTTCAAGATCCTTGAAGAGCTCTCAAAAACAAAACCATAGCAACTTGAATCACCAAAGTCGGAGTTGAAATGAGAGAGATATGAAGAAATGAAGTTTAGGGGGTGAAATTCGCGTTTTAAGCTGATCAGGTGCTCGCAGTTTAGCTCGCGGCCGCGAGCAGAGCTGCTGCCAAATTTTGGGTAATTGATCGCGGGCGCGAGCAAATGGTAGTGCGGGCGCGAGCAGTTCATTTTTCTTAAACACTGTTTTGGCCATAACTTCTTCGTTATAGCTCCGTTTTCGCTCCGGAAAGAACCGTTGGACTCGTATTCGAATTCCCCATCCAAAAAGACCATAAAATCTAAGATTTAAACCAAAATTCTATTTTTCATATTTTTCTTAAAAGGTCGGTTCCACACCGATTCGAAATTGTACTTATCCGAAAATTACGGGTGTTACATGTAGAACCCTATATCTCCGAGAATCACCATCTTCACCAAGATACACAACCCCGCAATGATACGCGACTTTCTTGATCTCCTTTTGAACTTCTTTGAATAAAGTACGAGTATATACCTCTGAAGCATGCCTCTTAATCACCAAATGAGTGGCACATCGGGGGAAAGTGTTTCTAGTTATGAACTTAAGTGTCTGATGCGTATTCCTCTGCTTCTCAATTGCACCATCAAACGCATGCAAAAACCTTACCAGATCATTTCGATATGATGCATATATCCTAAAGAACACATAAGCACTCTCTGATCGAGAGGTTGTCCTCATTAGCCCGAACATTGGAACATCCCTATAATACGCAGATATCCAAGATTGCCTAATTGCGTACATGTCTCTCAACCAATCATTGTGATGCAACTCGTAGTCATCAATTATACAACACCACTCATTCTCAAATTCTTCCTGACTCATGTGATTATTCCAAACCAATTTGTTGAATCTTCTTTTGAAAGAAACATTGGCATCAAGATCGGAAGTTATCTACAAAAAATTAAACGTAATTAAAAAAAGGCTAGACGAACATATTATTTTTTTAAAAAATCGAAAAAAAATTCACAATAATTTACAAACTCCCTTATAAAATATAACTAACCTTGCCGGGAAGTTTCTTCATAATGTGCCACATACACAGTCGATGTTTGGACTCTGTGAAAACAGCCGGTACTGCTTGTTTCATGGCAGCGCATTGGTCAGTTATAACAAATGTAGGTTGTTTCTCGTGTGCTTTCAAAAATGCAGACAACACCCATTTAAAATTCTCTATGTTCTCGTGGCTGATCAATGTAGAGCCTACAACCACTGACCGCTTATGGTTGTCGATGGCAATGAACAGAACAAAATTCATAGCATGACTGTCAAAATAAAAAAAATATAAAGACAATTAATTAAATATCAAATATTTGAAGCAACTAAAAAAAGGAAAAATATTGTGATACGTACTGATTCGTACGATATGTAGCGTCAAACGATATGGTGTCACCAAACTCTTTGTAATTTAGCCTAGAGTTCTCATCAGCCCAGAAAATCGCCTGTAACTCCCCGTCCTTGACCAATATATCAAAAAAGTAATCGGGAACCACGGTTCTACGTTTGCACAATAGATTAACCAACATTTGCGCATCTTTCCTCCCTACAAACGTGCCCATGGCGATTCTAGCGTTCTGGTAGTCGACCTGGGTAGCATTAACATGTTCGTATCCGCCTTTAAGAGCTGCCTGAATATTATACGACTTTGCCCCACCAATACACGATGATGATGCATTATACACATTCCTAAAATCTGTATATTGCAACCGTCTTTTGGAGCGTGACATTCCCTTGTCCACATCACTGTATAGAGTGTGGTTGTGCCTTTCTTCAAATTTATAAACCACATATGTACGAGTATCCTTTCTAAGTCGAAACTTAATACATGCTCTACAGTTAGTGCATTTAACATTTGAGTTCCTAGACATTTGCTCAACATCTTTACTTGCCGGAAGACCTTGCTTACTACACAATAAGTAACGATTTTGCACATCCCCAAGCCTATTTTTTTTCTTATTGGACTGCCGAACATCAAAACCGGCTTCTTCAGCATATTTCATGTATGCAATATCAGCGAGATCAAGTGACCTAAACTCGTATCCCAGACCTACCTTAAAACTATCGTCCACAACCGGTATCCAATATTTCGTACCCCTAGGGGAAACAAACGTCTCGTGTCGTACTACTACATAAAAAAAGAAAGCTAATAATGAATAAAACAAGTCATCTTAATACAAAATTACAGTAAATCAAATATAGACAAAAATACACAAGTAACAACTAAACTAACGTTGCCACATCCTCGGTGACATATATGAAAACAGTCTCATATATAACTATTTCATTCATATTTCATATATGAAAAACAGTGTTATGGTTATGAAAACAGTGTCATATAAAACTAATTCAATCGGTTGTCGTGTTTTTATATGCATAAACAAATAGTGCTATAACATAAAATATAAAGGAAATTCACATTTTGATAATTACATATGTAACAAATATAACGTCGTATTGTACATATGAAAATTGGATCGAAGAGTAATCACATCGACAGTTAATAATTATTTTCATATCAACAATACCTGCATATTTCACATATGAAAACAGGATGTGTATGTATGAAAATTCAAAACAAAAAAACACATAACATTTAGCAGATATGACATATCATTGCTTCGTAAAAAAAATCAAAAAAAATATAAAAAAAACATCGAGATACACAATTTGTCAACATATATCCTGGAAAATCAAAAATAAACTTATACATCCACGCTAAAAAGACTTATGAAAAGAACGTTACTGTTCTTGATCGGTGTAACGTCGTGGGGATCTTGGCAATCCATTAATTCAGACTCTTGGATTACATCTTCATCACCCTCTTCATCGGAAGCAACTGAAATAACGAAGTCGGCGAGAACATCTTCGGCCATCATCTCGTCGTGTATACTTTGTTCTCCATTTTTTCCTTCTTCATGAACGTTCGACATGCTGACGACTACCCCATAAACTAAGAACAGTGAATATATTTTATGAAAAGCCTTTAGTTTTGCGGTTGTGGGTTTGAAGCTAATATTGCAGGTCGATTATCATGGAGAAGATGAATATCACGTTTTGAGGAAGGAAGGAGAATCTCACGGATTCTTTGGAAAAAATATTAAGATAAATCACTTCCTAAAATGTATGAAACTGCCGTAATTAGTTATAAGATATAAATGACAAATCTGCCCTTCTAGTGATATTATCAAGATCAAAAAATCAATGGTTATGATTAGTTTACATAGTTTACATACATTTAAAAGTTTACATTTTATTGTCTCTCTCTCTCTCTCTCTTTATATATATATATATATATATATAGAGAGAGAGAGAGAGAGGGCGCTTCTTTTGCTAACCAACCTATTGGTACTAACCGTGCTAACCGATCACAACTATAGATGCATCAGATCAACGGTTATAATTAATATTGGATTTTAATATTATTTAAAATTAATAGGCATGAGCTGGACCTTTGTGCATATGAGCACAAGGGCATTTTTGTCAAACCAAATTAAACTTAAACATGGCAATTCCTCTATGCACGGTAACAGTGCGATTTTGAAGGAATCACTCCTCTATCTAAATTTATCCACTATCTTTCTCTCTCTAAAAAGTTCTCTCACCACCTCTACCTTCCTCCCACCGCCGCCTCCGCCTTCTTTCAACACAGAACCAGATCGGGATCGACTTCGACTTCATTTTTTTTCCGATTCTTCACGTAAAGACCATCGATTTCATTTTTTTTTGCTATTTCTTCATGTAACGACCTGTGATTTCATTTTTTTTTTTCGATTTCTTCAAGTTATGACATCGATTTCATCTTCAAAGCTTCTGATTTCAATCCCATTTTCAGATTGTCAACACATCGTTTGGTAAAAAAGGACAGTGGGTTTAGCTTTTGATTTCAATCCCATATTCAGATTGTAAACACAGTGGGTTTAGGTTATGTTTGGTGAATTTTTTATTCAACAGTAGGTTTTGTTTGGTAAAAAAGGACAGTGGTTTAGCTTTTGATTTCAATCCCATATTCAGATTGTAAACACAGTGGGTTTAGGTTATGTTTGGTGATTTTTTTTATTCAACAGTGGGTTTTGTTTGGTAAAATGGTAATATCACAGGTTTCTTCTTCACAAAACTTCTCTTCTAAGACAAACCCCGGTTTTCCCCTATAAAGAACACATACTCCGTATCGAAGGCGATGATGATGATGATGATGCTTATGTGCATATGTGCACATAAACTGTGCATATGATTTAGTTTGAGATGGATTTTGCACATATGTGCACATATGCACATCTGCATATATGCACAACGTCTCATCTGCATATATGCACAACGTCTCATCTGCATATATGCACAATGTCTCAAAAAACTGATTTATAGAAAAAATGTATTAATTGAGTTAATATAATTCCGAAAATATATTCTGAATTAATATAATTTCGATATCTTGTTTGATATTAAAAATATATTCTGAATTAATATAATTTCGAAAATCATGGATTAGATAACTATGGAATGTAGAATCAGTTATTAAATGTGAGATAAATATGGAAGAAATTGGATATACCCATTTTACCCTTGTTGGCGTGCACCTAAACCAAAATAAAAGGAGCAATTTGATTGGTCAATGGTTGGTTAGCACGGTTAGTACCAATTGGTTGGTTAGCAAAAGAAGGGGACCCTATATATATAGCCACAAGTTTAAATAAGAAGTGCTAAATATATGAGAAGTAGAGAAGTAATCTTGGCCATTTATTCGGTCAAGATCGGTTTTGACTGGACAAAAGTTGTCGCTTTGACCGGTCAAAAGTTGCGGTTGTTCCAAAAATAGAAGGGCAATTTCGTAACTTTTACAAAAACACGGGAAGAGTTCATATATGAACCTGTGTGATTCACATATGAACTATATGTTCATATATGAACCCATGTAATTCACATATGAACTCTTTTTAACTAATTCATATATGAACCTTGTGATTCATATATAAACCTTGTGATTCATATATGAACCTTTGTGTTTTATATATGAAACTAACTAACTAACTGTAGGTTTATATATGAATCAGTGAACCAATTAACTGATTCATATATGAACCTTTGTGATTCATATATGAACCTTTGTGTTCATATATGAAACTAATTAACTGTAGATTCATATATGAATCAGTTAAACCAATTAACTGATTCATATATCAACCTTTGTGATTCATATATGATTTTTTTTAGCTAATTCTCATATGAACTAATTAACTGATTCATATATGAATCACAAAGGTTCATAAATGAATTAGTTAAAAATAGTTCATATGTGAATTACAAAGGTTTATATATGAACGTATAGTTCATATGTGAATCACACAGATTCATATATGAACTTGTCCCGCGTATTTTTTACGAAACTACCCCTCTATCTTGTGCAGACCACACGAGGAATTATCCGCTGCTTCTCGGTCAAAGTCGCCGATCTTGACCGAATGAATGGCTAAGATCACTTCTTTACTTCTCATATATTTAGCACTTCTCATTTGAACCTCTCCCTATATATATATATATATATAGAGGCGGGTTCAAACGAGGAGCGTACCAATTTAAGAGAACGTGAGGAGCAATTGATAGTTATGAATCACATGTGATTGGCAGTTGTGGATCACATGTGATTCACAACTGATCTGGATGAGAATCGACAGTTATGGATCACATGTGATTGGCAGTTGTGGATCATTAATGATCCGCGACTTGCACGCGTCGCGAACCAAGTCGCGCTACTTTTGCGCGAAAATTCGATTATGTCCGATTTTTTAGCGTTGTAAATCATATGTGATCAGAAGCATGGGAGTGCTCCTCACGTTCTCTTAAATTGGTACGCTCCTCGTTTGAACCTTCCTCTATATATATATATATATATATATATATATATATATATATATATATATATACAGAGAAGAGTTCAATAGAGAAGTCCAAATATTTAGAGAAATAGAGAAGTGATCTTGACCATGCATTCGGTCAAGATCGACGGCTTTGACCAAGAAGCAGAGGATAATTCCTCGCGTGGTCTGCACAAGATAGAGGGGTAGTTTCGTAAAAAATACGAGGGACAGGTTCATATATGAATTTGTGTGATTCATATATGAACCTTTGTGTTTATATATGAACCTTTGTAATTCACATATAAAATATTTTTAACTAATTCATATATGAACCTTTGTGATTCATATATGAATCAGTTAATTTGTTCATATGAGAATTAGTTAAAAAAATTCATATATAAATCACAAAGGTTCATATATGAACACAAAGGTTCATATATGAATTAGTTAAAAAAAGTTTATATGTAAATTACAAAGGTTCATATATGAACACAAAGATTCATATATGAATCAGTTAATTGGTTCAACTGATTCATATATGAACCTACAGTTAATTAGTTTCATATATGAAACACAAAAGTTCATATATGAAACACAAAAGTTCATATATGAATCACAAAATTCATATATGAATCACAAAATTCATATATGAATTAGTTATAAAGAGTTCATATGTGAATTACAAAGGTTCATATATGAACGTATAGTTCATATGTGAATCACACAGATTCATATATGAACTCAGCCCGTGTTTTTTGTAAAAGTTACGAAATTGCCCTTCTATTTTTGGAACAGCCGCAACTTTTGACCGGTCAAAGCCGCAACTTTTGACCGGTCAAAGCCGCAACTTTTGACCAATTATAACCGATCTTGACCGAATGAATGGTCAAGATCACTTCTCTATTTTTCTAAATATTTAGACTTCTCTATTGAACCTATGGCTATATATATAGGGTTAGCTTATTTTGTTAACCAAAAAAATGTATTAACTTTGTTAACCTATTTGTAGCCGTTGATCATGTACATGAGTGGTTGTGATGAAATCTCGGTGTGACATTTATTACAATATTGGTCAAAACATAAAAAATCAAAGGAACACTTGTGATAAAGGTTAAGTTGCCATTTCATAAATAGTTTTTTTAGTTTTTATTTTCCAAGATTTTTAAGTGGGGAGTTACAAAAACCAATACGTAATGGGGAAGTTACAATATTGATATAGGTTTCCATAAAAAAATTCAAAATTTCTAGTTTTTTGAGTTTGCTCTCGTTCATCTAAGTTCGTGTTTGCAAGAAGATGGATGTTCGTATGCAAGAAGATGGATCGTTTGTTGAAACACAACTAAACGAAAATGACGAATCGGCGACGCAAAACGGTAGTACCAGCACCGTCGAAATATCTGAACCGAACGCAAACGGCTTGATCGGTCAATATGTTTTTAGAGTTGTTGCTTTGGTGATGTAGATTTTATATTAAAAAATGTATTCTTCATCTATGGAATTAGTGAGTTGACATTGTGTGTTGGTTCATGCATGTTCAAAACACACAAACATTCACGTTCTAATTTAGCCATATTTATATGCAGGGTCCACATATATAAAGTGAAATATGGAAAAGTTGGGGGAGTGAGACATTTATTACTGCAAAAGACATAATCATACACTACTAAATCAATACCATTTGTCCCTAAGGAGTTAAAGTTGATGGTAAGTGCTTGTGTCCAATTTCCCTCATCGAAAGTCTTTTGATGGGCTTATAAGCTATAATAAGGTTTCACGATGAAAATATTAGAAAATAAAACAAAAACAAGAAAAAGTATTCAATGGGAACATTCTGATTTGATAGTGTGCGATGTCATCTCTACATGGTTTTGTTGGATTCTTGATAACATAGAGGTTCGATTTAAAAAAATGATAGACAACTAACCTACTTTTTACATTCAGAATTGAAAGCCTCGGTAGAAATACTATTTCCAACGATTTTGTCATTTTTTTTGTAAGTTATCTACTTATTTACTTAACACAGTTCTGTTTCACTTCAATATATCATATTGGTTCTATTTGTACTATGTGTTAGGTCCTAATTAGTCCTACTAGTGTCTCACATGGGAAATATTGGAAACTTTTGTGGGTTTATTAGCCTAATCTCACACTAGTTATCAAAATGGAGAAAGACTCAAGTAAGGAAACTTCTTTGGGCTTTAGTGAGAGAATAGCTAATATTTAATGGTCAAAGGATTGGGCCTTGAGCCTTGGGGCTCTAATGACCATTAAATGAGATATTTTTTAATACCGAAACAGGTTTCCACGCGACCCAGGCCGCGCCAGGCTCTGTGTTATCGAACAAACAGAGTCTCCCGTTGTTTTCCGCGTGAGTCTCTGGAGAAGTTTTGGCGGATAATTTCGGTTATTGCCAGAAAGCTATAAATTTTTTAGGTTTCCATCCATTTTTGACACACGAAAATCATTAAAATCTCTCTGTTTTCTCCTCCCAAAACTCTTGCTTATTCACGAAACACAATATCGATTCGACAAGGTTGAATTGACGTGCATCAATTCAATCGGATAGTTGTATCCTCAAGACGACGTCCGGAACCAAGCCCGATTGGGGACGAAATTTCGTCTTAGGACACTGTGTTGGCAGGCCTCTATCATTTTCAATATCGTTCAATCCGTTAGAATCATCGAAAAGGTGCACGATTTCTATCCATTTATCGTTTTTGTTTATAAGTTTTATCGATTTATTTGTTTTATTTTGCATAATCGTGAGTGTGAGTTTGGTTCTATCACTATGGTTTTCTATTTGCAAGAGCATCTTAATCTGATGTGAAGATACAGTGTTTAATTCATGGTAATTTATATACAAATTTCTTGGTATATTTTGGTTGGTGCGTAGATGCCCTTTGATCCATAATGGAGATTACCTGATAGAGCGGATTGGATATGCTTATTTGTGTTGTTGGATGAAAAGGGTTTAAATGCCATTGAAGGTTGATAGCACGTAAAAAATGGTCGCAACTGATGAAGGTCGGTTGTAGGGAAAAAAAACAAAGCATCAAATTTGTAATTTGTACTATTTGGAAAAAAAGGTCGCAACAAAATCATTTGCGTGTTTATATAGCAGGAACTGTTAATGGGTTAGTGGAAATCCATTTTGAGTGTTTACCGAAAGATACCTTGAATGGATTTTGTGATGAACCCGATAGTGATTCTTTCGATTCGTATTAGAGTGATGGCCCCTGTTTAACTAATAGCTAGGAAGGGAATACGTTCTCCAATCGGCATGTGTCTAGAATTTGACAAACATAAGCCTTACTTGATATATGATGGTGTTGTGTACATATTTTTAATGAAAGACTTTTTCTAAACCAAGGGTATAATATAATATGGATTTTGTAACATCTCGAATTCCGCTATATTATATTTTAATATATGAGGTCGGTTTGTAATTTTGGTCTAAGTTTTGGACTAATTGTAAATATAAACTCTAGAGTTGAAATGGTATTTTGACTAAAGCTTAAGATTTTTTTTTGAAAATTTGAAATGTGAAGGTGTGAATGGTCATTTGATGTAACTTTGAAGTTGAGGGTGTGTTGGGTCATTACTGAAAAATTGAGAATACTTAAGGTAAGGGTTAGCTGATTTGAGATATTATCTCAAATCAGTTTTGCTGAAGTCGGTCATTGGTCATTTACAGAGAAAGAAGAAGAAGAAACTCTGGTAAGAAATTCAACCATGATTTCAGATCAAGTTTTAATAGAGGTTTGGTTTGAGCAAAGTTATCTGTTGAATTTGGTGTTTAGGATCCTTACACAGCAGATTAAGCTTGGTTTGTGCAGAAAGAAGGGAGTTCATCTTCTTCAGGTGAGTTCATCTCTTCATTTTAAATTTACCAGTTGAAATTGAATCTGATGTTGTGTATAAACTAGCTGAATGATTTGGTATAATTGTATTAAGGTTAAGTCGAGTAACAATTTGATTTTAGATGAGCTTATGTTAGCGATTTTTGACGTGAATAGAATACCCAGTATCGAAGTCCCGATATGGAGAATTCCGGAACTGGTATTGGATCTAGAATTTATGAATTTCGGAACTGGGTTTAAATTCCGGAAATGGACCGGATCCGGAATTGGATTGGATTCCGGAAGTGGACCGGATCCGAAATTGGTTTGGGTTCCGGAAATGGGATCCGGAGCTGGGCTTGTTCCAGAATTGAATTAGTGTACCGGAATTGGGCTTGTTCCGGAATCAAATTTAGTACCGGAAGTTGGACCGGATCCGGAATGGGTTTGGATACCGGATCCGGTGCGGTATAATTCCGAAAGACATTTGGGCCGATGATCCAGTGTTTGAGTGATACCGGAATTGGGCCGGTGATCCAGTGTTTAAATAATACCGTATAGGGGTTTGATTAGAGGATCCGGTATAGGGATCGAATTAACTTTCGGTATGGGCTTTAAGTTCCGAAAACAAATTATTTTCGTATTTGGGCTTGATCCGTATGTAATTAATTCTAGGGGTTTAGCTTGGACTTGATATAAATTAATTACATAAATTGGGCTTAGATTGGAATAGTGTAATTCCGGAAACGAGGTTTGGACCCGAGATGGATTTATTATTATTATTTAGGGTTGCGAATTTAATTTAAGTCATTGATTCGATTGGAGTCTCGATTTCGGAATACTTTTACGATTGTAATTTTCGAAGGAAAGCAATTGAAAATAAAGATATGATAAGTTGTTTAATATTCTTAGAGTTAAGAATATGGTATGAGATGTAGCGTGATATGTTGTTATACATATACGCTACTATGTGTAATGGATCCATAGGCACTAGTAGTATGTGATAAATGTGGAATAGACCGGGCTCTTAATGGTAATTCTCGTTGATCAGATAAATGTGGAATAGACCGGGCATTGAATGGTAATTCCCATTTTTGTTTTATAATTGAATAAACGAGGAATAGGCGGGACACTAATCGTAATTCCCGTTGACCTATAATGTGGATTGTTAATCCCATTTCGAGAGGTGATTATTAACGTGGAAAATACTTAAAGTAATTTGTATTTCCCGTTGATTCGATAAATGTGGAATAGGCCGGGCTCTAAAGGTAATTCCCATTTTGTGTTATAATGTGATAAACATGGAATCGATCGGGGCTCTTAATGGTAATTCTCGTTGATTGAAATGAGGACTAGACCGGGCACTTAATGGTAAATCCCATTTCAGAATAGACGGGGCGCTAATCGTAGTAATTCCTGGTTTTTGTTGGAAGGTAAGGAGTCGGCTGGGCACTTAATGATAATTCCTTCTTCCACTTCAAGAAATAGACATGGCGCTAATTGTAATTTCTTGATAAGAGCAATGATCTAGAATCTGCAATGATTCATAGTAGGCTCTTGATGTGATGATATGACTTACTGAATGGTAGTCATATTCATGGGATCGGGTATGTTCCCGTCTTTGAGACGAGTACGGGTACGGTAAGAATGGTGGTAAACCAGGTTTGTTTATATGCTTTGGATATCGGAGTTTTCAAAGTTGTTAATGTTTTAATTTGAATTTGGATGTTCTCACTAGGCATAAGCCTAATCGTTCAAAATAAATTTTCTTATCATGTACGAGCTCAATGGAGTAATAGGTTGTGGGACGAGTGCTTTTGGGTATTCGACTTTTGATGATAAGCGGAGAAGTTAGCAGATACGAGGAGGCTTTGGATGGATTGATTAGATAACCCTTTAATCTAATTATAGTTGACATGATTAGATTAATATGTTATTTAGAGAATTCGAATTGTGTAATTATGAACCCTCATAGTTAATCCTCTGCTTACATATATAAAAGTTTGGTTGACATTATGATATATCTTGTAAATTTTAAGGTTCAAATTGGCCCTGATTTTAGGGTGTTACAATATGGTATCAGAGCTGAAGTTTAAGCGAACTAGGTATGATAACGAGATACCTAGACTTAAGCTGAGATGAATTAAGTTATGATTTTTGAGATATGGGTAGAAGTACTAAGACGGGATAGTCTTAGAGTCGACGGAAATACGTGAATTAAGCGCTGTAACGATGGTAACGAGGGTACTTATGTATAGTATGTTCACAATTTCAATTAGCTACTGTCATTATGGATACATTGTTACACAAGCATACTTGTTTCTAAATTGTTACAGTGACTAATGAACGTTAAAGTACGTGTCGTGTGTTTGGGTACGTGTAACCATTTCTTATGGTTATTTCTTTGTGCTATATCAGAGCGATGCTGAATACGCCAACAAGATCCCCTAATTCTTCGGAGGATAAAGCAGTAATTGATTGGGGGTTGGATAGACAACCTGAAACGAGCGGAACACATGAAAGTTTGCCGAGGCCACCTCTAATAGGTGGATTAGAAAGTCAAACGCACCGAACGAGTACTGGTACCTCTAATTCGGTGACAGCTGAGTCTACAATGGAATCTCGCATGATGGAGAATATGATGCGAATGATGAATACAGCAATGGCACAACAATCCAAAATGTTCATGAAAGCGTTAAACGATCGAAGTACTGAGTTACGACGACCAGAGCCGAGTACTGGTGTAGTAACTCTACCGCGTAATCCTGTTGTGAATGTAAACAAGAGGGTGGAGAGAGTTTGCTCTTATAAAACATTTATAAGTTGCAAACCGCCAGAGTTTACCGGAGCAGACAATCCAGTAGCATGTATTAACTGGCTTAGAGAAATGGAACATGTGTTTCGAGCTTGTGAATGTGACGAGGAATCGAAGGTCATGTTCGGTTCTCAGATGTTACGAGGCAATGCCTTAACCTGGTGGAACGTTGTGACATCGACAGTAACAGCCCCGGTTTTGGCTGCTATGACGTGGGAGTCTTTTAAGAAAAAGATTCTGGAAGAGTATTGTAATGAAAATGAAATGGATCGAATTGAAGAAGAGTTTCAGACTCTTAATAAGGGTACTTCGTTTGTTCGGAAGTACATAGAACTATTCTTGGAAAAGCTGAATTTAGTGGGGCATGTGGCTCCAACGGAAAAGGAGAAGATTAAAGCCTACCTGAAGGGCTTACCAGCCGACATGATGTCTAGAGTCAGAAGTTCTAAGGCCTTGACTCTGAGAGAGACGATTGAGGAAGCAAAGATCATGGAGGAGATGTATGCAAAAGATAAAGTTGAGAAAGCCCAAGTAGGAGAGAAAAGAAAAGGGGAAGGTCGATTGGAATCTTCGCATGGGTTGAAGCCCTTTATTGAGAAAACTTATTTTGAGCCCCGTCAGGAGCTGAATTGGTGCCAAAAATGTAAAAGTAAGCATTATGGTCAGTGTCAAGTGGCTTGGCTAAAATGTTTTAAGTGTGGTGAGAGTGGTCACACCATAGGGAAGTGTCCCATACAAGGACCGACATGTTTTGAGTGCAAACAGCCCGATCATTATCGAGGGGATTGTCCAAAGCTCAAGAAAAGTGGAAATCAAGAGAAGAAAACAAATACCTCAAGACCAACGGGCTAAACATTTTACATAATGGCGAACGAAACTGAGGAATCGACGACTGTACTTTTTGATACATTCCTTGTTAGTTCTATACAAATGTATATATTATGCGAGTAGTGCTAACTTGTCTTTTTGTATTTCAATTTGTGGTAAAAGTTAGCTATGCCAGCTTTTATTTTTGAAAGATGTGTTATGGTAAAAATGGTTAAACTAAGATCAAGCCATAGTTGGGTAAAGATTTGATGATTGTAACACTTGCTCCAAGGAGATCTGCAGAATTTTAAGTTGGGGAGCGAATAATGTTGAAGGATATAAGATTGAGAAAACATGGAAAGTTGAGTCCTTGTTCTTCTTGGACCTTTAATTGTGATTATGTATGTAGGACTTGAAATTGAAGGGACACACAGTATATTTCACGTTGGTTATCCTTAAAAAGGAATAGAAGATATCCGCGATTGTTTATATAGTTTCGATTTTGAGGACGAAATCATTTTCAAGTTGGGGAGATTTGTAACATCTCGTATTCCGCTATATTATATTTTAATATATGAGGCCGGTTTGTAATTTTGGTGTAAGTTGTGGACTAATTGTAAATATAAACTCTAGGGTTGAAATGGTATTTTGACTAAAGCTTAAGATTTTTATTGAAAATTTGAAATGTGAAGGTGTGAATGGTCATTTGATGTAACTTTGAAGTTGAGGGTGTGATGGGTCATTACTGAAAAGTTGAGAATACTTAAGGTAAGGGTTAGCTGATTTGAGATATTATCTCAAATCAGTTTTGGTGAAGTCGATCATTGGTCACTTACAGAGAAAGAAGAAGAAGAAACTCTGGTAAGAAATTCAATCATGATTTCAGATCAAGTTTTAATAGAGGTTTGGTTTGAGCAAAGTTATCTGTTGAATTTGGTGTTTAGGATCCTTACACAGCGGATTAAGCTTGGTTTGTGCAGAAAGAAGGGAGTTCATCTTCTTCGGGTGAGTTCATCTCTTCATTTTAAATTTACCGGTTGAAATTGAATCTGATGTTGTGTATAAACTAGCTGAATGATTTGGTATAATTGTATTAAGGTTAAGTCGAGTAACAATTTGATTTTAGATGAGCTTATGTTAGCCATTTTTGACGTGAATGGAATACCCAGTATCGAAGTCCCGGTATGGAGAATTCCCAAATTGGTATTGGATCCGGAATTTATGAATTCCGGAACTAGGTTTAAATTCCGAAAATGGACCGGATCCGGATGTGGATTGGATTCCGGAAGTGGACCGGATCCGGAATTGGTTTGGGTTCCGGAAATGGGATCCGGAGTTGGGCTTGTTCCAGAATTGAATTAGTGTACCGGAATTGGTCTTGTTCCGGAATCGAATTTAGTACCGGAAGTTGGACCGGATCCGGAATGGGTTTGGATACCGGATCCGGTGTGGTATAATTCCGGAAGACATTTGGGCCGGTGATCCAGTGTTTGAGTGATACCGGAATTGGGCCGGTAATCCGGTGTTTAAATAATACCGGAAGAGGTGTTTGATTAGAGGATCCGGTATAGGGATCAAATTAACTTTCGGTATGGGCTTTAAGTTCCGAAAACAAATTATTTTCGTATTTGGGCTTGATCCGTATGTAATTAATTCTAGGGGTTTAGCTTGGACTTGATATAAATTAATTACATAAATTGGGCTTAGATTGGAATAGTGTAATTTCGGAAACGAGGTTTGGACCCGAGATGGATTTATTATTATTATTTAGGGTTGCAAATTTAATTTAAGTCATTGATTCGATTCGAGTCTCGATTTTTGGAATACTTTTACGATTGTAATTTTCGAAGGAAAGCAATTGAAAATAAAGATATGATAAGTTGTTTAATATTCTTAGAGTTAAGAATATGGTATGAGATGTAGCGTGATATGTTGTTATACATATACGCTAGTATGTGTAATGGATCCATAGGCACTAGTAGTATGTGATAAACGTGGAATAGACCGAGCTCTTAATGTAATTCCCGTTGATCAGATAAATGTGGAATAGACCGGACATTGAATGGTAATTCCCATTTTTGTTTTATAATTGAATAAACGTGGAATAGGAGGGGCACTAATCGTAATTCCCGTTGACCTATAATGTGGATTGTTAATCCCATTTCGAGAGGTGATTATTAACGTGGAAAATACTTAAAGTAATTTGTATTTCCCGTTGATTCGATAAATGCAGAATAGGCCGGGCTATAAAGGTAATTCCCATTTTGTGTTATAATGTGATAAACGTGGAATCGACCGGGCTCTTAATGGTAATTCATGTTGATTGAAATGAGGACTAGACCCGGGCACTTAATGGTAAATCCCATTTCAGATTGTGATATGGAATCGTGGAATAGACGGGGCACTAATCGTAATTCCCGGTTTTTGTTGGAAGGTAAGGGGTCGGCCAGGCACTTAATGGTAATTCCTTCTTCCACTTCAAGAAATAGACATGGCGCTAATTGTAATTTCTTGATAAGAGCAATGATCTAGAATCTGCAATGATTCGTAGTAGGCTCTTGATGTGATGATATGACTTACTGAATGTTAGTCATATTCATGGGATCGGGTATGTTCCCGTCTTTGAGACGAGTACGGGTACGGTAAGAATGGTATTTAACCAGGTTTGTTTATATGCTTTGGATATCGGAGTTTTCAAAGCTGTTAATGTTTTAATTTGAATTTGGATGTTCTCACTAGGCGTAAGCCTAATCGTTCAAATTAAATTTTCTTACCAGGTACGAGCTCAAGGGAGTAATAGGATGTAGGACGAGTGCTTTTGGGTATTCGACTTTTGATGATAAGCGGAGAATTTAACAGATACGAGGAGGCTTTGGATGGATTGATTAGATAACCCTTTAATCTAATTATAGTTGACATGATTAGATTAATAGGTTATTTAGAGAATTCGAATTCTGTAATTATGAACCCTCATAGTTAATCCTCTGCTTACATATATAAAAGTTTGGTTGACATTCTGATATACCTTGTAAATTTTAAGGTTTAAATTGACCCTGATTTTAGAGTGTTACAGATTTGTCTTGTGACATGGGCAAGATCTCCAACTTTTACAATTTTAATATTTGGCGACTTTCTGAAAGTTCTATGATGTGGAGCTTATGTGGAAAATTTAACAACTTTGATTTGGCCATTCAACTTATTTATTTTTCATTTCAATTTGTATGTTTGATGTAAGGGTTTGTGCATATGGGGATCTACAAAATGGACTAAATGTATAAATATATTCTTAGCTTTTCACCTTGCTAAATAGTTGGCATATGTAGAGCAACTTTTGTGCTCTTATATACCACCGACCGATGCAACTTTAAAGTAATGGTCCCATTGGTCAAGTTTTTTACAAGTTGAAAAGATCTCAGTCTTGACTTCTGAAAAAAATAGAAGTTTTTATTAGCCATAAAATTAGAATTGGTTTGCAAAATTTTGTGAACACAAATTGTAAGTTGCATGTGAAGATTATATACAATTTTTCATGGTTGATGAAACTATGTATATGGTGAAAAAACACATCAAGTTTAATGAGATTGATGTTCCAAATCTTTTTCATCTAATTAAGCATTTTATTAAAACTATGTCAATCTAACAGAATCCTTCTATTTTCTTTTTCTTTTCTTTTTTTGGAAAAAAGATGTTCTTGATGTTGCTTGCCACAACTATTATATATTCTTTCGATCTTTGGATGATATATCTCTTGTTTTTGTTCAACCTTCTAAGTAAAGTAGTTCATGGTTGATAAAAACAAAAACTTCTTACTTATTTATCAGTTGCATTATGCAAACCCCTGAAAATGGATTTATTTAATATTCAGATTGATGTTGACAAAAAAATTCGATCGTCTTTCTATCAAATCTATTGTTTAGATGTTTTCACTGTTGTTTTCTTCGTCTTGTTTTACTTAAATAACATGTTCCGTTGCATCCATAATCAGGTTGTAGCGTAGTGGTTGATCATCCTGGGTGATGTGGTGGAATATCCCATCTACCCAGGGTTCGATTCCAGGCGTCCTCAACATTGATAAGACATCTTTAAGTTTCAAAATTGACAGGGATTAGTCCAGGCTGTGTCTGGGATACCCTTTCCAAAAAAAACATATGATATGCATTAATTAAAATTTAAAAACATAGTTCAACATCAAACATCAACGTAAATAAGGTTTCACAAAAAACTAGGAAAAGTGTTCATGAATGAACAACAGCAACGATTTGCTGGCTTGGTTCGTGAACAGAAGAGAAGAAAAATATGTTGGGCTGCTGTCTTGGTTCGTGAACAGAATATGAGAAGAAGTGAAGAAGAAGATGAGAAGAAGTGAAGAAGAAGAGCAGAAGAGGTGGTTCGTGAATAGAAGAGAAGAAAGAATCTGCTGGGCTGCCCGCTGTTGTCTTGGTTCGTGAACAGAAGAAGTGAAGAAGAAGAAGAAGAAGAAGAGAAGAGATACCGGAAGAAATGAGGAAGAGCATCGATCTAAAAAAGTCTAAAAGAGGAAGAAGAGCATTAAAAACCTAACTTACTGAATCAGTAAATAACTAAAAAAAAGCCTTCAAAGTCCACAACATTAGTAAATAAAGCCCAAAAAAAGAGTCCAAAAAAGTCTAAAAACTGATATATCGGCCGATATATTGACCAAAATATCGACGATATATCGGTCAATATCGCCGATATATCGGCCAGCGATATAATGTCCGATATATTGCACCGATATTTCCTTACATGTCCGATATCCGATATATCGCCGATATATCGCGATATTGACAGCATAGAGTGTCCTTTAAACTTCTTTGATTATGCATATTTTCTACTAATAAATCATATCTTTTAAACTTCTTTGATAATGCATGTCTTCTCTTAGGGCATTTTCAATGGGTCACACTATATTTGACACCAAATTTAAAAAATAGTGTAAAAGTAGTGTAAATGAATAGTGTTACACCAAATTTAGTGTAATACTATTCATTACACTAAATTTAGTGTAAAAAATAGAGACCCCATTGAAGATGTGAATAGTGTTATTTACACCAAATTTAGTGTTTAGTGTATGATTTAGTGACTCCATTGGAGATGGTCTTAATACATATATTTGAATTAGAGAAATTTAAGTTTAACAAAAAAGTAACACATTTTATAACAACACATTGGTAAGGCCATGAGTACCGCCTACCCACGAACCCACTGAACCCGAATGCCACCTCAGCGCCACATCAACTTTTCTCTTTCCTACCCTCCTTACCCTAAAGTGGAGTACCGCCAACCCACCCTACCCGCTGAACCCGCTATATTTAATTTAATATGAATACATTCAGTTTCAATTAAAAAAAAATCGTCGGGTTCCACCGGGTTCACGAACCATACCCTACCCGATCCCCTCTACCCGCCCCCTACCCGATTCCCGCGTACCGCCCTACCCGCTTACCTGCTGCTACCCGATGACCGAACCCGCCCTGGTACCCGAGAGCGGTACGCAAGGCCTAACACATGAATTATAAGCCTCACATTCTATACTAACATTCGGGGGAGGTTGGCATTCCTATTTAATTAATTATGGTCAACAATGATTATAAACTATCATTCATTTAAACCATATATATTATGTAACAAATTTAAAATGATCGGTATAATATATGAAGATATTATTTGCCACTGTTTGGTTGGTGGGAAAAAAATCCGAGCAAGACAAAGAGAATTTGCGACTGTTTGGTTGGTGTACTAATGGTATTAAATGAAAAAATTATGAATGTATTTTGGTTTGCGATTGATTTTGATACATTTTAAAACTTTCGGGCCTAAATGGTCCTAGTAGATTTTCCTGTCCTCAAACCGAAACCGAACCGGTACATACGGTTGGGTTTTCGATACCGGGTTTTAGCCCCAAAAATATTCGATACCAACTGGTTCGATCCCGATCCGGTCTCGATCTCATCCCTAATTTCATCTACGTCATATTAGCTTTACGTCAACATTGAATATTAAAAGAAGTATTTTCAAACTATAAACATTTAATGTCTTTTAAAATTTCTAGAATAAAAATATTTCCTTTTATTAATGTAGATTTAGTGCCATTTATCAACTTGACTAGTCTTACCTTGTAAGGGGTTGTTTGGTTCGTTTTCTATTACGAAATGTATGGATAAAGTTGTCTATATCGATGAATTTATCTGTATGATAAAAGATAAGTTGTTGTTCACTTGTTATGCTGAACAAACAGTCTGAACAACAAAAATGACTATTTTACTCCCTATAAAAAAGAGCACCCACATTCATGGTTAGGGTCCCCTTCTTTTGTTAATCAAGTCATTAGTGTTAACCATGTTAACCAATTACAACCATTCATGTGATAGATCAATTTATTACTTAATTAATGCAATAAATTAAAAAACTCACATGCTACCTAAGTTGTACATATATGAAGAGGGTACAATAGTAAAATGAATAAAATAGTTAAAGAATGGAAATCATCAATATATATATATATAAAAGCAAAAACCACATGTATTGATGTGTCATCTCCTAAGGCCTAGAATGAGTCTTCTAAATTTTCTCAATTTTTTGGTTTTTTTAATTGTTAAATATATAAAAGACGTTTCTACCCATGTATGTTAAAAACATAAAACTCATTGACATAGGGTTATTTTGGTAATTTAAAAAAATATAACCTCTTAAACCTTTCATCTTCATTCTTGAAGATGAAACCACTACATCTTCCCATTTCATTCTTTAAGGTAAAACCTCTAAAACCTTTCATGTGTTCATCCATTATGAATTGTCCATCACGAAATGTCTTCTTCATTCTCTCAACCACTTGGTGTATTATTCATTTCTAAAATAATTATTCTTCAACAAATTGTTTTCAAGGTAAACTCTTTTTCTTCTTCTCTTTCACTTGATTTGTTCTTTCATTTCACAAATTATTATCCTTCAACAAAATCGTTTGTAGGTAAACTTCTTTTCTCTCTTTCCATCGCTTGATTTGTTCTTTCATTTCACAAACTTTTATTCTTTAACAAAGTGGTTTTGCAGGTTTACTTTGAGTATAATAATCCAGGTATTATTCGTTACCGACTTTTGTTGGGATTTTAAAGTTTATTTTTACTTTTGTCATAAATATCTTTATTATGCTTTTCTAATAGAACCAGGGGTTTGTTCTTAGCAGCAGACAACAATTATATATTCTTGATGAAAACAACGATTCAATAATCGAGTCCTGCAAATACGTATTACATTCTATGATATATCTCAACAAACTTCAACATGTTCTTTTTTAATGGTAATTCTTATTTTTCAGTTTATTTCGAGAAGACTAATTCGTATTACATTCAGGTTATACGTTTCTTTTTTACTTTTGTTAGGAGCTTAAAGTTCTTTTCTTATTTTCGTCTTTTATATTTTCTTAAGTTTTACGTTTTACCAATCATTTTAACTCTTATTAAAATCATTATTTTTTTCATTTACACGACACTCGAATATTATAATAATATGTATATTTTTATTTACATAACAATTGGATATAATAAGAAACGGATTATAATTGTATATATGAAAAATAAAATAAAGATTATGTACTTTAATACATTTAATTTACATGTAAAAAAATCTTATTGCAAACAATATACATAAATGAGATAATACTTTATTATACTATAATTTATCATTTATTATTATTTATACTATACTCTTATTATATATATAATTAAGTGAATAACCAATAGCATTAATTACTATTTATTTAACTTTTTATGACTTTTCAATCATATTAACTTTTTGATTTTTTAAAATATTTATTATGTTAAAGACTTTTATGTCCTCATGTGTAAATGATACTTTCATTGAAGACATGTGGCTTTTTAGTACTTTAAATGCAATTGAAATTTATGTTATTAACTATTCATTTTCTCTTCTTTATGATAAATAACTATTCATTTTCCCTTTCTTTATGTTAATTAATTATTCATTTTCCCTTATTTATTTGGTTCTTCATTTTTTTAGTTGACTACCTAATGGTTTGGTTTGTTGTCAAACAATTTTTCTCTCACACTTTCTCTCATTATCTAAGGTATGGATTTATGTTTATTGCTAAGTTATATGGTGTTGTGTATTTTATATGTTGTTTTTGTTTCTATTTTTGTAAAAGGTGTCACAAACAAAAGAAAACTAATGAGATATTGTCTAAATAGGTCGTGAAGATCATTGAACATATCATAACTATTCATTTTTCCTTTATTTATGTTAATTTATTATTCATTTTCCTTATTTATTTGGTTCTTCATTTTTTTAGTTGACTACCTAATGGTTTGGTTTGTTGTCAAACAATTTTCTCACACTTTCTCTCATTATCTAAGGTATGAATTATGTTAATTGCTAAGTTATATGGTGTTGTGTATTTTATATGTTGTTTTTGTTTCTATTTTTGTAAAAGGTGTCACAAACAAAAGAAAACTAATGAGATAATGTCTAAATAGGTCGTGAAGATCGTTGAACATATCAAAAACATGAAGGTATCTAAGGTACTTATTAGATCAAATGTACTTACGAATGGATACAGTTTTTCGTATCTAAACTAATACCCATCCAATCTATTTCATAAATAAAATGTGACCAATTATCCATTAAGCTTCATGGACAATATACGCTTATATTATTAAATGTGAGTCATTCGATCTACAACAACTTCAATCTCAATTAAAAATTGATTTTGTTTGTTTCGTAATCATCATATTATTACCCTAATTCTCATTCCTAATTTTTTTCATAAGATTCATCACATTGTTAATAGAACAATTGGATATTGTTTATTATGATATGACTTTTATGTCCTCCTATGTAAATGATATTTTGGGGTTTAATACTTTTACACGCACATTGAAATTTATGTTATTTAACTATTCATTGTCCCCTCTTTATGTTAATTAACTATCCATTTCCCTTCTTCATTTTTTAGTAGACTACCTCATTGCTTGGTTTGTTGTCAAACAACTTTTCTCTCACACTTTCTCTCATTACCTAAGGCATGGACATATGTTTATTGTTAAGTTATATGGTGTTATGAGTATTTAACATATTTCTTTTTGGTAGAAAATGTCACAAACAAAATAAAAAATAAATGATATATTGTCTAAATAAGTCGTGAAGATCGTTGAACATATCAAGAATACGAATGTATCAAAGGAACTTATTTAATCGAATGTACTTACGACTTGATCGATTTTTCCGTATCCAAACTAATACCAATCCAAATGATGAATAAATTGTGACCAATTATTTAATAAGCTTAATGGACAATATACACTTATATTATTAGAACACCTATCATTTAAACAATAAAACATTAATGTTTCTATAAAGTACTTTAATTTTTTGTGATGATATAAAAAATATAATTAAATCGACAGATGTATCATTCTCTTTCAACTCCAACAAGAAAAAAAACTCCATAGAATATCATTAATTATACAAACAATGCATAAATTAGGCCAATTTCATTTATACCATTAATAGGAAAAAACCTATCATGCATGTATGTATGTATATATATTAAAAGTACACCATTTAAAATCTAATGATTTCTACAATTAATTTGTATAATGTTTGTCGATTATCATATTTAACAATTAAAATGTATTATATAGATAATATTTATATTACTACCAAGTTAGTCACGCGCGCTACCGCGCAACGCGCGGTTTTAGCACTAGTAGGAGATAAACAAGGAAAGCAACCCCAATTTTCTTCAACCTCGATTATCAAGCAGAGGTGGTTGCTTCAAAAATCAAATCTTCCTCAACTGAATTCACGATAACCATATATCATCCGGAAGTGAACATTGATAAACATAAAAGAGTGGCGGAAAATCAACGCGGGAACTGTGTATTAGTCATAACCGCACATAAACTGTTTCCATACTATGTATAAGTGTACATAACTCTTCATATTGTAATGTCTCGGGTAAGTTCGTATTTTTATTTTGGGTCCCGTTTTAATTATTTACTTTATTTTATTAGTTTGGGGTAAGTTTGGGGTTGGTTGTGTAAGTTTAAGGGTATATTGTTATTTTAGTATAGTTCGAGTCCCTATTCGCAATTTGGGCTTAATATATATGTCAGTCACCTCCTTATTATTTTCATTAAGTCGGTTTCTTGTAGTGTTCTGTGTGTGTGTTCTGAAGTCGAGAGAAAGAAAGAAAGAAGCCATCGATTGAGTTAGCCGAGAGAAAGGTTGCGTGGGTCGATTTTAGGTATGTTTCTTTTCAAAATTCGTTTGTATCAAGTAGTATTGAATTTCTATCGGTTTAGAATTTCTGATTTGTGAATATGGATTGATTAGCCACTGTCGAATTTAGGTTTCGTTGGGTCGTACGGATTCTACTAGTTTTCGGATGCTTCTCGACCCGGATTTCTGAATTTTTTCGGATGTTAGTAGTTGTCCGGATCAATTTCCGGATAGAGTTATCTGGATAGGATTTCCGGATGGAAATTGTCCGGATGCGGTTTCCGGATAAGTTTCCCGGATAGGTTGTCCAGACCATATTTCCGGATTCCGAGAAAGTTTCCGGGTTTGGGTTCCGGATTTGGGTTTTTTCCGGATGAGTTTTCCGGGTGAGTTTTCCGGACAAGTTCCCAGATTACATATCCGGAAGCTTTCTGACTTCTTTCAGTTCTAAAAAATTTCTCGGGGCGCTGCCCCATACCCCACAAGGGTGTTGCCCCTTGAGGGACATTTTTTGAGTGTTTTCTGAGTAAGGGTATGATAGGCTTATTTATAATTCTTAGCCTGCTAGAGAGCCTTAGATGTTTGAATGGTAAATGGATATTTGTACTCAATTTATTTCAGATTATGTGACCTTTGGTGAGAGATCGAATCATCTTGAGAAAAGCTTGGAAGTATTTTGATAGCAATCAAGTGAGTTTTACTTTAACCATTTTCAAACTGGAATACATATATACTGGATAAATATGTGGTATGTAGTGTGATGATGTGTTTATGATTGAAATATGATATATTGAGATGTATATTGTATTTATATAAGCATTACACTACACGAGTGCACGTTGGCCGGACTTAGGGCCAATGGAGTATTGGTTGTACGGAGGGACAGCGGAGTTGGCTGTATTTTAGTGCAGCGGAGTAAATTGATTAGTTGGTTTAGCGCAACCAACTAATATGACCATGGGAAAGAGTTGTACACGGTGCATACGAGTCATGCTTGGTATTCTAATACTTGTTGTATATATGTGTTTTACAAAATGATTACTAAACTTACAGGGATTTTCTCACTTAGACCAATTGGTCTAACCATCATTTTGTTTTCAAAAATATGTATTCCAGGTCAAGGTACTTTTAAAGGCAAGGGCAAGGATAAGGTGTAATATGCTTACGAAGTCTGCATATCTATGACTATTTCTAAAGATCGTTTTGTATGGATAGTTTTTTAAGAATTGTAATGTAAATTGTTAGCGAAAAGTTTGTACTGCATTATGTAATGTACATTTTTAAGACTTTCGGACCTTATGTGATATAAAATGTATCTTTTGTTGTATCTGTTTGGCATGTAATGAGTGTTATATGGTGTATATTTGGGAAGGGTGGTTACACATATTGTGTATAAAGTGCATAAGTGCACATAAATTGTTTCCATATTGTTTATAAGTACATAAGTGCACATAAACTGTTTCCATACCCTTTCCATCATCACGAGCAAATACAAATTGTTCATACATGCACATTTTTTAATTTGACTCATTAACTTTGACCAACATACACCTGAATTTTACACTATTCGTGGCTAACAAGAACACAACTCAACACCAAATACAACAAACCATACACATAATACATTGAATTAAAAAACGTATAATGATAATAGATCTACTTCAAATTTTAAATAAAATATTGACAAACGATAATTACAAAAAAAAATAGAATTAAATAAGAATAAAAATGAGAAAAATAAGGAAAGAATAACTACCAACAATAAAAATGAGAAAAATAAGAATAGAATATACACATGTGGATATTAACATAAAATACCAATTTTACCCATGCTTAACATGAGGCGTGTAATACAACAAAAAGGAAAAGTGCAGTGTGATTGGTTAACAAAAGAACTGAGCTCTTCTTGGTTATAATGGATCCTTTTAACAAAAATTCGAACAAATGGGATGGTTAACAAAAGAACTGAGCTCTTCTTGGTTACAATGGATCCTTTTAACAAAAATTCGAATTTTAAAAATTACTGTCAAATTAAAGCCCCGACTAGATCAGGCCCAAAAAGTACAAATTTGTTTTGTTTACGAAAAACAGCCTTGGAATGCCCAAGCTCGAAGAAGTCCAGTTTCATTGAATATGACATCATCTTCGGTTTCTTTTTTGGATTTTTGGAATGATCAAGTTATAATCCGTCAAATACCATACAAATTGATCTGATTGTTTGGTTAACCGATGGTTTATAGAAGTTATATTACGAACTAACCTTGCCTTCAAATATTTTCTCAAGAATCGGGGAGTTAAAAAAAGTTGATAGTCCATATTGTTAATTGAAAACTCTTTTAAGAACATTCAACTAAATGACTTATACTTGAACTTCGTTTAAACCAAACCAAACCAAACCAAACCAAACCAAACCAAACATATACAGTATATTTCATTTGGGATTGGGTCTTAAAAGACATGATTTACATAAACATTTCATTTATCCTAGAGAGTAGAGACGTTGTTTACGTTAATGTTATAACCTCGTTTACAATAATATTAAAAGCATACGTTTTAATCTTAAAAATCAATTTAAAAAAAGAGTTTTCCTCAATTCTAAACAGTGAAATCGGTATGCATCCTTCTTTCTTCCCATTTTGACACATTTCCGAGGCTTTTTTCGTTCTCAGATTCATATTTAGCCAAACTTATAAGTGTCTCCAACATATTCTCTAAAATGGAGATTTTAGGCGTATTTTTGCTTCAACTGATTCTCCAAGACTTTCTCCATAATAGAGAAAGCATGATAGAGTGTGAGTTTTTCCAAATTCGACCAACACCTAGAAAATGATTACAATAAGATAGAAACATTTTTTTATTATATTCCTATCCATAGTAATTGTTAGGTCTAGAGTTTTGTCAAAAACACAAGTGTTGAGTTCTGAGTAAGAAGACTAAAGAAGACTCAGAAGTTCTGAGTAGAAGACTCAGAAGTTCTGAGTAGAAGACTCAAAAAGATTCTAAGTGTTGGATTCTGACAAATGTTCTGAAGCGCTTATTCAGAAGTATGTTCAGAAGTTCTGAACAACATGTTCAGAACTTATGACTTGGATTTTCTGTTATATTCAGTTACTAATTAGGACACGTGTAATTGTTCTATTAGTCTGTTTCTTATATGTACTGTAGCTTTAGCCTTTCTTCTACAGTATATATAGGAGTTAGCAACTGTAGCTAACTGAATCTTTGATATAATCTTTGGTGAATCCATTTAGAGAAATTCATTGTAATATCTTGTAATTCACAGATTGTTAATAAATCATATGACCAGTTGCTGTGAATACGATCTTGAATGTTCATATTTGATTGTAAGAGTGTATCCTGAACTTTCAGTAATCCTTGATGTTAAAGGTTTATGAGAGATAAATAACATTTTATTACATGTAAAAAATATTTTAATAATATAATTAACGTTTTAGTCGCTAAAATAAAGAATCTGTAAACTTTATGGAGACTATAAGTTTTAACTCTCCATTTTAAAGAATTTTTTGGAGAATCAATTGAAGACGCTATAAGAGAATCTCCAACGGGTTCTCCAAAACTAGAAACCAAAATATATGATACATATTTTGAGATTATTTCAATGTTTTCTTTTGTTCCAACATAAATGTCCCAAATTTGTGTAGACAATGTAATAAAACTACATAATTTTGAAAAAATTAACATACATGACAAACAAAAAGGGTGACATAGAACTAATTCCTATTTTGTACAACACAAGTGATAATATATTGGACAATTTACTACAAGTGTAAGATTTAAATTCAAAACCTTTTAAATTACTGCAAGAAGTTTCAATCACTTCAACATGTCACTAGACAACTAATTACAGTTTTCTTAACCCTCCTAAGAAAATTAGTGATATACAAGGTGTATCTATCTATGTATTTTACTCAAAAAAAAATAAAGTTGGTAAAAAAAATTCCTGAAAATCTCTAAACCACACACATGTAGGAGGGTGCAATAAACAAATAAGTTATACAAGTTGTAACCACCCAACTAGACCAAATAAGTTAGCATATATAGGATCATAGAAATAACCTCTCTGACCCTACCTACTTGTGAGTTGATATATTGGGTCAGTTTAGTTTGGTTTGGTTTGGTTTAGATGAAGTCAAGGAGGAATTGTTTACCTCTGAAAGTAACCATTTACTCATGTTTTGACTGTATGACTTGGCTCCTAAGACTGCATTCCTTTATCTGCAGATAAACAACAACAAAAGAAATACAAAACTTAACACAACTTCAACACAAAATCAAAGTAATAAATCATGTTACTTACCTGTAAAGGAGCTGCAGCAGCCAATAAGATTTCACATTCATCAAGAAGAAATCTTTCATGTGATACTATATTCGCAAGTTCTGAGGCCAACATATGTGTTCCGTCCATTTCCAACTGTAACAACCCAAAATTAATTAATTACTCAGAAAGATGGACCACTTTATATAAATGGTACCACCTAGATAGATATAAGATGCAAAAGAAAGAAATCTCGCCTTTGATAGTGTAGACTCTATAGAGGATGCCGCTGTCTGCATTATTTGGACAACTGACAGCACAGCCAACTTCAAAGCTTGAACATCTATCTTTACCCCTTCAGCAGTTGGAAGACGAAGAGTTCTTGCATATAGATCTGTAGTTGTAACAGACACAGCAGGAACGTACTCATTTTGAATCGAATCCCACTCGTCAATATAGCCCATCTGAGGCCAAAATGAGGGATATCAACCAATAATTAAATATAAAAAAGGAAAAATATAGATAAGAGAAGGCAATCAGTAAAACCAAATGCTAATCTTTTCGCAGCCATAAGCTAGCTTATTTTTTGAACTAATCACATATTCAAGTAGTAAACCTTAAGAAGTTAACCTTATAGATTATTCCAGCTCAGCCATAGTCAGCATAATCTCTAAAGTTTTTAAAAGTGGGACATGAATGATGGATGGTCCATAATTTGGCTACATTGCAAGTTTCTTGTCTTTTTCTCAACAAAAACACTGTTTACTAAACTAATGAAATTAAAGAGATGATGTCCATCCTCAGTATTCCATCCATTCATCTTTTCCATCCATCCTCAGTCTGCGGTTTGGACCAAACCGACCGCAAAAATTTTACATATGTAATAATTGTATCTAGTTTACATGTTGGAAAAATTCCGAAATCCGTCAAAAAATCAAAATCCAAAATTCCAAATCGTCATTCGACTTGCTCAATGTTGTCCAAAATTCCAACTATTGTTGGTAGACTGGTTCAACTTATTTTCAACTTGCTCGATATTTTTTTCTTAAATTTTTGGAGATATATGTTTTTACTTTATAATTCAATAACATATTTTTTCTAATAATTAATAAAGTTATACCCGCATAGAGTTTCATTTTGGAGATAGATGTTGTGTTTTTTGTTTAAAGTCCATAATCCGCCTAATCCGATCAGACTAGACCCCTTTTTGTGGTTCAGTTTGACCAGTTTGGTCACTTGCTGTCAAACCGCTTGGTTTGGAAAACTTTCTAAACCGCCATTACGGTTTGGTTTATGGTTTGGGGGTTAAAGTTAAAGTTAAACCGCCCAAATCCGGCCTGCGAACACCCAAAATCTTAATAAGTTATTCTACTGAAATTACAGTTCTATCTATTGCAGAAAAAAGGGTACTTAGTGTGCAAACTTCACAAAATCCAAGAAGAATTTTCAGTTGCAGTTAGAACAATGTCAAAAAAGGCATTACTTGTCGAAATAAAATAGCATAGAGCTTTAGCTGAAGTATCAATCGGTTGATATCCATTTTCTTTGCAGCTACAGAATCCCAGAGTTCTAAGATAGTTCTCCACATATCCAATAAAGAATTCTGCATTATAAAATATAGTACATAATGTCACTCTCAAGGCTTCTCCAATTGATGTATGTATCAAATTGCAATCAATTATATAAAATTAACCTTAAGGGCCAAGAATACAATTTTGGAACCAGAGCCAGAAAATTAAGTTATATATTCATCATGTATTGGACTGCAATAACTCAAAATTCTTACTTTATGAGGTCATTATTTCATTTCAATGCATTGTAAGGTGAAGTCCGCTAAGATTTTAAAACATCTTACCTTAACCAAGAAGTAGTAGATCAAAATAAATTTTGTCCACCGCATAAAAGAAGCTAAACCATGACCAATAGGAAAGTGACAAATGTAAGCTTACACCTAAAGAAATTAAATATGTTTAGTAGTGGTAAGGGTACAAACCTCAGCAGTTACCCTTTGAAGATCCAACGCAGCTTCTGCACTCGCATTAACGAATTGCCACTGCACTTGTATATTGTGAAGTAGATCTAGCCGTCGGGCATCTTCTTTATTCTTTTCCTTTTGACTATCAGCATATTTTGTGAACATAGAAAGTATATTTGAACTGAAGAATAGTCTTGAACCAGATGACCTTCGAGTACGATGACTGGATCCCCCTCTAGTGGAAATGGAAGGAGAAGGATCAATTTCTATGAAATTTGAATCAGAAGACTGTTGCAGAGTCGATGGCCTTGGGCTAGGGCTGACCCCCCTAGTAGAAAGGGAACGACTTAAACGACTTATGAAAGTACTGTTGTCAGATGGAGGGTTGGTTGATTTGGCAGGAGGGGTAGGACTGACTTTTCTTTCAGGAGGCGTAGGGCTGGTTGTTTTAATGATGGGGTTAAGATCGACCTCTGTTGTAGTTGGGGAAGGACTAGCCCCCGTGGTGGCAGGAAAAGGGCTGAATCCTCTTGTAACGTTGTCCTCTTTAGAGGTAACGAATCGGTCCACCTCCCTAGTAATAGGGGCAGGATTGACCTTTCTAGTTGTGGGGGTAAGACTGACCCCTCTGGAGGGGCGGGTAAGATTGATCTCTTTGGTGGCGGGGGCAAGACTGACCCCTCTAGAGGGGCAGGTAATACTGACCTCTCTGGTGGCGGGGGCAAGACTGACCCCTCTAGAGGGGCAGGTAAGACTGACCTCTCTGGTGGCGGGGGTAAGGCTGACTCCTCTGACAATCGGGGAATGTTTAACACTTGTTGAAGCTAAACCATATGATGAATTCTTTGGTGAAGATGGTTGCGATTCAGCAGGAATAAGTGATGACGATAATAGATTTGTAGCATCACTTGAAGATTCTTGTATGGGCTTATTAGCATAATTAGGCAACATTTTCCTAACACCTGTTGTATCGGGTGTGAAACAAGTTTTCGTGGCTTCATTAGAAGGATTAATGTTTTTATTTAAAACGTTAGAACCTATTGTGCCAGGCCACCGATGTTGATTAACTAATCTACCATGAGAACCATCTGGAGGTTTCGAATTTTCCGACTGATCAGTAGCATTATAACGAGTTGTGCCAGACCATCGGTGTTGGTTAACTAGTCTAACATGTGAACCATCTGCAGGTTTTGATTCTACTGACTGACCAATAACATTAGTATCTACTGCACTAGGCCACCGATGTTGATTAAATGGTCTAACATGTGAGTTATCTAAAGGTTTCGGATTCTCTGGTTGATCAATAAGATTAGAACTTGTTGTGTTGACATGCGAGCCATCTGAAGGTTTCAAATTCTCTAACTCATCAATGACATTAGAACCTGTTGGGTTATCAACATCTGAGCCATCCGGAGGTTTTGAATTCTCTAACTGATCAATAACATTAGAATCTTCTGTTGTGCTAACATGTGAGCCATCTGAAATTTTCAATTTTTCCGACTGATCATGAACATCAGCATTTGTTTTCCTGTGTCGATGAATTGGTCTAACAATTTTTCCTTTAAGATAAGTCTTAGTTGATACAGGCAACTTTGCTGTTTTTTCATCTGCAACATTCACGGATGTCTTGGAGGTGTGATCAGAAATGGAGTCATTAGGAAGATGATCTGTTTTAGCATTGGATCCTATAGATGATGCATCAACACTTGAACTACTACTACTACTCCTTTTTGAAGGCCATAAGGACTCTGTGAGCCTATTGCTGCTAATCACCTTTCTAGCCACAACTCCCACACCATGGACTGCAGCAGTAGGCAGTCCCCATGGTGATGGCAGTGTTGCATATCGCTTCTTTTCTGATGATGATGATGATACAGATCTATTTGGAGTAGAAGATGATGACACTGCAGATGTTGGCGTAGGTGATTTCGACCGAGACTCATTAACATCTGATCGTGGTCTTCGGTGCTTTGATGAGCGATCTGATTCATGTTCATCCATCCACACTATTCAAATTTGACCACATTTATATCTTCTGATCAACACATTTGCCTAACCCTATAAAAACAAGCTGCATCTGCACCAATTATTAAACATGATGATTATTTTTCCAACTAAAATACGACCTACACCAAGATTGAATGCACTATTTTAATCTTCATCCTCTAGTAGCCCTAAATATTGAAAAAAAAAATCCCAATTTCGTCGTTAACGACCCTGTATATATATATTTTAACCTCGATTTTGCAATTCAGCAATAAGATCATAAACATATGCTAATCCTAACAATAATAACTTGAAATGTACATAATACGCCCCTGATCTTCTTGCGCATAACACAAAATTAATGAAGAAATAGGAGGAAAAAAGTAATCTGACCGGTAATCACGTAAATCGTGTAATCCCGAACTGTAATCAAATTGAACATAATCATATTCGAATTTTGAAACGCTAATCATCCAAAGTCAAGAATTCATAGAGAAGGAGAGAGACTCGAGTTTTCCAGCAAGAGGTTAAAGGAGGAAGACAAGTATGTTTTGGTGCCATGGAACCCCAACTCTGATCACCCCAAATCATTCGGGAACTTTCTTCCCTAGTTTTTAGAATAAACTACGATTTTCGTCCCTGTGGTTTTATGTTTATAACGGTTTCCGTCCCTGTGGTTTAAAAACTGCTTATTTCATCTTTGTGGTTTCCAATTGCTTCCACTTTCGTCCTTGCATTTTAACACTGTTAAGTTATGCTGTTGAAAAGTCTGAGAAACAACCGCTGCAAATTCTTCATCCCTACCGGCAAACTCTCATCTCCCCCTTGCGGTTACAGGCAGTTTCATGTCCGACAACCTACCCACGCCACGCCATTTGATCGTCTTCAATGGACTCCCCGCCCCATTATCGTCTCCAACGAACTCCCCCATTTGATCGTTGTAGGGTTAAAATCCTTGGTTGAATCTCCGGCGAATATAAGGACTAAATGCTATAATTTTTCGAGATTCTACAATCCATACCCACTTGTTGCAAGTTTTTAGGATTATGCCTATATACTTGGGTAATAAGGATCTAAAGAAGCTGTTTTGGAATGATGTCACATGCTATCATTATTGGACTTGTTTTAAAAAGATGTTCACAGGGCCATGTGAACACCTATTTCACTGTGTGAACATACATCATCTCTTCACTCTCGCCATTCATCCCCAATATGAAAGCCTCTTTCACTATGTGAACATGAAATCCGATTAGGGTTTTGATCGACTTAGGTAACTGGATTTTTGGAAGCAAATGGAATGGAATTTGAGTAGCAATAAGGGCAACGTGATTTTCGTCCGCCAATTATGATAATGATGAATATTTTTGAAAAAGGCCTATTTTATCCCTATTAATTATCCATTTATTTAAAAGCGACAAATATTATGGTTAAAGTTATCAAAATTGCATATTTAATAGGGAATTTAATTAAAATACCTAAACTTTGACTTTGAGTTACCAAAATATCCATTTTTTCAACTATTCGTCTCACTATCGTGGGATATGGTTCATTTTGAAACATTTGATCCCGCTATAGGAGGTGAAAGTGTAAAATTGACAATAGCGGGATCAGCTTTTCATTTTATGCTCTATCCCACGATAGCGGGACCAATGACGGGAAAAATTGGTATTTTGGCAAAAGTTGAGTATTTTAATTAATTTCCCTATTTAATATCAACCATTGATTTTAAGTGGTGATAGGTTGTGACTCGATCTCACAGATCCTACAAGTTATAGGGATCTCAAAAAAAGTCAACCTTTTGTTTTAAAATAAGTGTTTATACATGTTTTGTTTTTGTTCCATAACAAGGGTTTACCTTTTAAATTACAAAACTAAATTCTCAAATTTACACTTAATTATTATTTTAAATCTGAATAATGACAAAAAAATGTTGAAATATTAACCCAACCTAACTCGACTTATTATGACTTGTTACTTGACCTACACATTTTATCACCTAAAACATATTGCAATAAATAACAATAACTCATTCTTTCAATTGGGTTTCCACATGTAACTGTAAAGCCCGTGTCCCGGTATGGATTTTAATTAATTATTTATTTGCCTTAATAGTTTTCTTAACGATGTTTTGTTATCGGGATTAGACGGCAAGGACCAAAAATGGATTAGTTTGGTGTTAGTTGATTCTTTTGGTAAAATCCTAAATTCTTGGGGTAAAAATGGCTTAGCTTTGGAACCTAGGGGCTAAATGTGACTTTTGTTATTAGAGTTTGCATGGGATCGGTCCATGAGAACCGATCCCCTCCTCCTGTTGTGTTCGGTTCGTGTATCGCAAGAAAAGAAACCACAAACCCTAATCTCCTATTACCCTTGCCTCCCTCGTCGGACCAAACCCCTCCCCATTCCCCTGCCGCCGTCGACCACCCTAAACCACCAGCAAACTGTCGCCGCTGTTGTCTTGCCAGCGAAGAGAGGGAGAACAGCGAAGAGAGAGAGAGCAGCGAAGAGAAAGAGAGAGCGCGAGAGGGAGTAGCAGCGAGAAAACGTGAGAGGGAGAAGGGACCGACGAGGATCCTGTGTTGTTGCGTTTCTGAGCGAGAGGTACCGTCTCTTCTCGTTTCTTTTTATTTTTCATTTCGTTGTCTTCCCGTCGCCGTGAAACCACCACAGCCGCCGTCAGTCTTGGCTGCCGGTGTGTGGCCGCCGTGCGCCACCAGTGCGGGGGTGGCATATTGCGTATCTGCGGTGCGTTGGTGGGTGTGTGGCCAGAGAGGTGATCGGGTTATTCCGTTGATCTCGCCGGAGTTTTCTTCAAACAATCCCCACCACCGCCGACGGTGACTGCCGCTGCCGCCGCCGGCGACCACCACTGCCGGAGGTGGCAGTGGGTGGTGCTGGAATGGTTGAACATATAATCCTAGAACCCTAAGTCAAAGTCGATTGCTGGTCTGAATTGAATTAAGTCATGGCTTATTGGTAGTAATCTAAAGTTATCATTTTATGTGAAAACCTCATTCTGTCCCTGTTTTGCATAGACCATAACTTTTTCCAAGTAACTCGGTTTGAGGTGAAATCGGTTCCCAAAGTTCACAAATCGAGTTGGGAAGGTTTTTCGTGTTTTACTAAAAATCAGATTAAGCCTATAGCTAGGTCTAAACTGACTGTTTTTGCAATCTGTTCCGAAACTTCCATCTTTGATAGTCGTTCGTAGGAAATTCATATTAAATTGTAGAAAAATCGTTAGAACTCGTGCGATATGTCCCTGGAACCCTAAGACAGGGGACTTTATGATTATAGAATTTGATTTCTGGAATTATCAGTTTCAAGGGGGTAAAACAGGTCCCGAACAGGCCTGTGTTGTTAGATAAAAAGCTGGAATGTTTAGTTTTGTGAGTTAGTAATCGTAGTTTGAGTTGGGACTTTCCGTTGACGTTTTTAGTGCGTATTTAGGTGGGAAAAAGTGAGGAAAGTTGACGTGTCGGTGTTGCGGCTCGTGGGCGCGTCGCGTTGCTTTGAGGTGAGTTCTCTCACTGCGTAGTTAGGAATTTCATGTATATCGTTGTTTTTGTGCTATGTGTTATTACGTGTTTACGTGGACCAATTTGGATGGGATGATTTAGCTGTGATTGTTGAAATTGCATATCGTCATTTTGTGCTTGCGTACACCTCAGTGGGACTGGGCGGCTCGGTGGGACCGAGGGCTCGGTGGGACTGAGCTGGTATCAATGTCTTTACTCGGTGGGACCGAGGGCTCGGTGGGACTGAGCTTGTGTGGATATATTTTTGGTGTACTCGGTGGGACCGAGGTTCGTATTTATGCATTTATCATTATGTGGTTTCATATTTGTGGTGATGGTGACGTTGCCTACTTGCGAGTAGGGGCGATATCCGTGGGGTTGCTACATGCGTGTGTGGTAGGACTCACTAAGCGATTAGCTTACCTTTTCCCAATATGTTGTGATTTCAGGTGCGAGCGGCAGTCGGGCTTGACGGTACACACACTATGCGCGGGGTGCTGAGAGTGTTTAAAATTTCACTTTTAAACCTTTAGATTTTATTTTATGAAATTTCCGCTGCGTAAACTTTATTGACTGTTTGAGTTAACGACGTTAATTTAATTTGAATTGCTAATTATTAAATCGGGGTTATTTTATAATGAAATGCATGTTTTAAAAATTTTAAATTCCTTGTAATTTTTGGGACGTTACAGTAACATGGTTTTAAATGACTTCTATACCCGTATTCAAATGTTTGATGATTTGTTACAATGGTTTTTATATTCCATTGACTTGAACGTGAATTGCTTTGAATAACTTAGGGACGTTTGGTTCATTATAAGGAATGAAAATAAAAATGTAAATGTAGGATAATGGGAATAGGAATGAGCATTCCATTGATGCTGTTTGGTTAAACCAATATAATTAATAAAAAAAATTATATAAATTTTTTAATACAAATATGTGACTTCTAACGTGAAAATAAAAAATATTTTTCATTCAACATCGAGAAATGAAGGGTGAGTACGAGAAAAAATGACTAAGTGGGAATAAAATTTTCATTCCCCCCAATTTGGTTAGGAATGGAAATTAATGGGTTTGGAGTAATGATTACATTATATTATATCAAACCAAACAACATTTTTCATTATCATTCTCATTCCTTACCCTTTAATACCCTAACCAAACACCCCCCTTAGAGTAAATTATGATTTTTGTCCCTGTGGTTTGCTAAAAATTGAGGATTTCGTCAATGTGATTTTGAAATTTTGGTTTTCGTCCCTATAGTTTATAATTCATTTCTACTTTTGTCTCTGAGACTAAAACGCTACTTTAAGCATGAAGGACTAAACAGAAATGAATTGTGAACCATAGAGATGAAAATAACAATAAAATTTAAATCATAAGAACGAAAAAAGTGATGAATTATAAACCATGAGGATGAAAATTGCAATTTTAAAACGATAAGAACGGATTTTTTTTTTCAACAAGCCACAGGGACTAAAAATGTAGTTTACTCAATAAATTATAAATATGATGTTTTGGATCCAAAATATAAAAAAAGAAAAAAAAACTTACAACTAAACTTGTCAATGGATATATAGTTCAGGGACTATATTTGTAACTTGTTTATCAAAAATAGAGTTTTCCCCAATGTCTTCCCCGCCAAACACAAACCCAAAAAGCAGATGATTTGCAGAGCCGTAGCAAAGCGTGATCGGAACTTCTTCCTAAACTTGATCAGCAACGCCGCCACCCAATCTCATCTCCGACAAACCCACGCCCAAATCATCCTCAACGGTCTAAATACCGACAAAGCCACCGTCACAAAGCTCGTTCAAAAACTCTCCGACCTCGCCGCCATCTCCGATGCAACCCTCATCTGTTCCAATTTTCCAAACCCTGATCTTTTTCTCTACAATGTTATAATCAGAGGATTCTCCCGTAACAATAACCACTCGAATTCTCTGTTCATCTACCGCCAACTCCGCCAAAACACTGCTCTGAATCCAGATAATTTTACTTATGCCTTTGTTATTTCCGCTGCATCGAAATTATTATGTGATAAAGTGGGATTGGCTCTGCATGGGCATGCGATTGTTGGTGGAGCTGGATTGGATTTATTTGTTGGGTCTGCTATTGTTGATATGTATTTGAATTTTGGGAAGGTGGGGTATGCATACAAGGTGTTTGATAAAATTCCTGAACCAGATACCGTTTTGTGTAACACTATGATATCAGGTTCAGTTAAGAACGGTTGTTTTGACTCTTCAATAAAGATTTTTAAAGATATGATTTTGAGAGAAACCCAGTTCGATTCCACGACTTTTGCAGCTACTCTTACGGCTGCTGCAGAGTTGCAGGAGTTGAAAGTTGGAATGGCGATTGAGGGTTTATCGATTAAGCTTGGATTTCATTCGCATGTTCATGTTCTGACGAGTCTTATATCGTTGTATGCAAAATATGGGGATATGTCAAGAGCAAGACGCTTGTTTGAGCAGATCGAACACCCGGATATAATAGCTTACAATGCTATGATTTCCGGGTTTAGTTGTAACCAAGAAATGGAGTCCGCCATTGACCTTTTCCGAGAGTTGCTGGTTTCGCATCACAGAGTCAATTCAAGTACTGTAGTTGGTTTGATCCCCGTGTTTTATCCTTTTGGTCATTTGATTCTTTCAAGTACAATCCATTCTTTTTGTTTGAAACACGGGTTGATTTCAAAAACTTCAGTTGCAACTGCATTGGTAACAGTCTACAGTCGACTTAACGAGATTGATTCAGCAAGAAAGCTATTCGATGATTCCCCAGAGAAAAGCTTAGCAGCTTGGAATGCCATGATTTCTGGCTACGCTCAAAATGGAGTAACGGATAACGCAATTTCCCTCTTCCAAGAGATGCAGAAATTCAAAATACCTCCAAACCCAACAACAATCACCAGTATTCTTTCTGCTTGTGCTCAACTTGGTGCTCTAAGTCTAGGAAAATGGGTTCATGATTTAGCAAAGAAAGATAATTTCGAGTCCAATATATACGTCTCAACTGCTTTAATCGATATGTATGCCAAATGTGGAAGCATAGAAGAGGCTCGTCGAGTATTTGACACCATGACAGAAAAGAATTCAGTCACATGGAACGCTATGATCTCTGGCTATGGTCTCCATGGCCATGCTCACGAAGCGCTCAAGATTTTTAACGAAATGGTGGATTCAAAAGTACCCTTAAGTGGGGTTAGTTTCGTTTCTGTGTTATACGCTTGCAGCCACGCTGGATTAGTGAAAAAAGGAGAAGAGATTTTCTACACAATGGTCAAATCTCATGGGTTTGAACCCTTACCTGAACATTATGCTTGTATGGTTGACCTTCTTGGTCGAGCTGGAGAATTACAAAAAGCTTTCGACTTTATCAATAAAATGCCCATCGAGCCAGGGCCCGCCATGTGGGGCGCGCTTCTTAGCGCCTGCAAGACTCATAAAAACACCGATTTAGCACGACTAGCATCAGATAAGTTGTTTGAATTGGATCCAGAAAACGTAGGCTATCACGTCTTACTCTCCAACATACACACTGCTGATAAAAACTATCAAGAAGCTGCTTCGGTTAGACAGGTGGTCAAGAATCGAAATCTTGCAAAGACTCCTGGATGCACTTTAATAGAAATCGATAAAATCCCACATGTATTCACATCTGGACAACAATCCCACCAAGAAATAAAATTAATTTACGCGATGCTGGAGAAATTGATGGGTAAGATGAGGGAAGCCGGATTTCAAACGGATACCGTTACAGCATTGCATGATGTTGAGGAGGAAGAGAAGGAAGAAATGGTGAAAGTTCATAGTGAGAAATTGGCGATTGCTTATGGAGTTATGAACACAGAAAGAGGAAGTGAAATTAGGATCATAAAAAACCTTCGCGTTTGCATAGATTGTCATAACTTCACCAAATTCGTATCCAAGATTACTGAAAGAGTTATTGTTGTGAGGGATGCCAATAGGTTTCATCATTTTAAAGATGGTGAATGCTCTTGTGGAGACTATTGGTGAAAGATGGTTCATTTTTCTTTTTCTCATTTTGGGAGACCAAACTGGACCACGGTGCGTCATCACGTTACGCCATTGCTTTACGTGTTCGTGGGTCGTGACTTGTTCTTGGCACCCAAGAGTAGGGGTGTTAATGAGCGGAGCCGAATCAGGTTCAGGTCAAGTTTTAGGTTATTCGAGCACTGGTCGAGAAAATAATATCAATCTCCGGCTCAACTTGAACTCTAATAACTATTTCAAAATAGTGATTGAGCTCAAGCTTGAATATTTTTTCAACGTTCAAGATCGAGCTCGATGCTTGTTTATGGGTTTGAACTTGAGATTGAGTAAATCGTTTACGGGCTCGAACTTGTTAGTTTTTATACTTTGATCGTATGATTTATGAACACATAAATGGTATACTTAGGCTTGGCTCGAAAAATTTAATTGAGCTTTCGAGCAAGTCGAGCATTGGTGTTATGAAGCTCATCCTATTAAGTTCAACGGATTTTGTTTTGTGTTCGAGGTCGAGTAGTTCTTTAAAATTTTGAATCGTTAAGACCCATGTACAACCTAGGCTTTCGGAAGGTAAATTGGGGTCTATTTTACGTCAAGAAAGATTAAACTCCAATGGAGCAATTAAAAGAACACTAATTTTTTTTCTCTAATATCATAAGAGTAAATTACACTTTTGGTCCCTATGGTTACCACCTACTATCAACTCTAGTCCCTCCTTTGAACTAATTACAGTTTTGGTCATCGTGGTTGCCATTTTGCTTCATTTTTGGTCCCTTGGACTAACTTTTGTTAAAAAAGTTTGTTAACTCCTAGGGTCTTTTGGTCTTTTTAGTTTTATTTCGTTTTCAATTTAAAAGTTAAATAAACTGTTACGATTTCGGCCATCCACCACTGTAATCCATTATCTCCGGTGATTCTTCACCGCCGACCACCAACTCCTTTTCTCTCTTTTATCTCCAGCACTTGTGTCCATTAAGTCATCCAGTTTTCCATCAATACCATTGTCAAATAACCCCATCTAAAGAAAGATAAAAAACTTATCTATCTGATTAAACATTCTCAAATCCATCACCCACTTTCAGCTGTAAACTCACCATCGAAGCTCTTTAACCCATCACCCTCTTCCAGCCCTAAACTCCCGTTGAACCTTCCATTTCCCTCAGGTGATTGCTTTCATCTTTGATTGTTCTATTGTTGTTGCCAAACCCTTCATTCATTTTCCCAGATCATTAAATCGTTCTTGATGTGTTTGTAAGCAGCAAAAAAAAATATAGGAAGATAAAGATATAGCTGCTTAAACAAACCAAAACTTGGTTTCGAATCAGAAATCAAAACCTAATTTAATTAGCAGAAAAATGATGTGTAGATCAACATATCTGAAAGCAAACCAAAACACAAAGCCATGTGATGTTCAGACTTCGTTTAGGAAGAACCACGAAACGAAAACCAAAACGAAAACCAAAACGAAAACCTAAATAGTAAATAGAAACCAATCTAAGAACCCCCAAACCAAAACGAAAACCCAGCCCAAATCGAAAATGAACGCATTGGTGTCGTTGCAAATCGAAACCAACAACTAAATAAAAAATGTCGGTCCTCGTTGCAAATTGGAAAAACCCCAAACAAAAAACGCCTTTATCAGTAAAAGGGAAAACCAAGGATTCAACCCACAAATTTAACCCTGATTTCTTCTTAGGGTTGAAAAAATGGGGTTTACTTTTGACGGAAGAGAAGCGATGGTGATGAATTAGATGATGGATTTTGGAGGTAAAGTTGGATGTGATAAAAAATGGAGAGGATAATCTTGAAGGAGGAGAACATCGCCGCCGGAGGTTACCATGTTCAAAAGTGAAGGGATTTGTATATAATATAATAATATTATATTTATTTATTTATAATTGAAAATTAAGGAAATAAGTAAAAGATCAAAATACCCATGGAGTTGACAAGCCTTTTTAACAGAAGTTAGTCTAAGGGACCAAAAATGAAGCAAAACATAAACCATAGTGACCAAAGCTGTAATTAGTTTAAAAGAGGGACTAAAGTTGATAGTGGGTGGCTACGATAAGGACCAAAAGTGTAATTTACTCATATCATAATATTAAGAGTAAATTACATGATTGGTTCTGTGGTTTACACAAAACTGCACTGTGTTTCTCTAATTTGAAATAATTATTGAAAACGTCTCTGTGGTTTACATTTGGTCCCTTTACCCTAACACTGTTAGATGATTATGTTAAAGTGGGTTAAATTTAAGGGTATTTTAGTCTTTTTGTGTTTTCTATTAAAATTTATCTCCATTATAATATAATATAATGTGTATACTATATATATAGGGTCCCCTTCTTTTGCTAACCAACCTATTGGTATTAACCGTGCTAACCAACCATTGACCAATCAAATTTCTCCTTTTATTTTGGTTCATTTTCACGCCACAAGGGTAAAATGGGTATATTCTTCCATATTTATCTTCCATTTAATAACTGATTCTACATTCCTATTTTATTCGATTTTCGAAATTATATTAATTCAGAATATATTTTTAATATCAAACAAGATATCGAAATTATATTAATTCAGAATATTTTTCGAAATTATATCAACTCAATTAATACATTTTTTCTTTCTATAAATCAGTTCTTTGAGACATTGTGCATATATGCAGATGAGACATTGTGCATATATGCAGGTGTGCATATCTGCAGATGAGACATTGTGCATATATGCATATGTGCACATATGCATATGTGCAAAAGCCATCTCAGACTAAATCATATGCACAGTTTATGTGCACATAAGCATCATCATAGGAAACTAGCAAAAAGAAAAAGGAATACAAAGTATAGCAATTATGAAATTCATTCTTTGGCTTTAACATATTTACATTCAACAAAGATTCAATTCGATTCACCACCACATTTGAGACCGATCGTTCATATCAAACGTGCGCCGCCGTGAACAGCTGCTGAAGATCGTCGGAATAAATCTACTTCTTTGGCTTACTCCATCATCGGAACTTGAACTCGAACTAGACGACAAACCCCTCCCTCCACCACCACCACCGAAGCAAGAAAACATCCCACCGAAAACCCGCCGCAATCCGCCACTCTCTCCATCACCGTTTCCTCTTGAACCCCATGACCCCCTCCATCGGTCGCCGCCATTAACGTCGAATCCACCATCCATTTCCGTATAAACCACCGGATGGTGGGTTTTTTCAAATGGTGGTGAGAGAATTTTTTAGAGAGAGAAAGAGAGTGGATGAATTTAGAGGGAGGAGTGATTCCTTCAAAATCGGTACTGTTACCGTGTATAGAGGAATTGCCATGTTTAAGTTTAATTTGGTTTGACAAAAATGCCCTTGTGCTCATATGCACAAAGGTCCAGCGCATAACAATTAATTATAAATAATATTAAAATCCAGTATTAATTATAACCGTTGATCTGATGCATCTATGGTTGTGATCGGTTAGCACGGTTAGTACCAATGGGTTGGTTAGCAAAAGAAGGGCCCTATATATATAGGGAGCTTCAAATGTAAACTTTTTCGTGTAAATCGTGTAAACTTTCGATTTCATAGGTTTTTTTTATGAAATTTTTTATGGAATTGTTTATTTTGACGAAATTGTTTCATATCATTCATTTCTTGACGAATTTTTTTTGCGAAATTTGTAGTTTCATAGGTGAAAACGAAAAATGTATGAAACAGTTCATAAAAGTGAAAAAACCCTATGAAACTGTTGATCCAAACCCTCAGTGATTTGATAATGACTCTCTGAGAATCACTTAGTGAAAATTGTAAGTAGACAATATGTATTAGAGTTTCACTATCGCTGATAAGTACTAAGAATGTTACAGTACCACTGATAGGAAACTAATGCTCTTTAAATTACACATTCAGCGATACTGTTCATCAATAAAGCTCTAAGCCTGTTCAGTCTTGTTGATGATCGCTGATGATTTTAGTTGCTTACTTATGATCCCTGAAGACAAGTTTCACGTCAACTATGTTCTACGCTGAAGTCGAAGATCAAGCCAAAGAACCAGCGACAAGTCTACTAATGAACTGATGCGGATATCAGCGAAGCCAAGATTTGTCCACTCAACGTGAAGTTTCAAGTAGAAGACTTCAGCGAACGCTGAACTTTATTACTCGCTGATAAAGATCTATTCAGCGAACGCTGATCATGAAGTTTCCTCTACAGGTTACTTTTGTCTTACCCCCTTGCACGCCTCCGTACGAAAATGTCAGAAAGGACATCCCTTTTGTCCAGAATCGTACAACCAACTCTGATTCTACACTGTTCATCATGCGGCTACTAGGTTGCCTACCAAGGTCAAAACATGCAACCAATCAGTTGTTGCCACGTGTAAAGTTGTACTGATATGCATTAAATGCATGCAGTATATAAGAAGAACCATACTTCAGAAATGAAGTGCTCGGCCATCTTCTTCTCTCTACTTCTTTGTGTTAGAATATTAATCTTTAATATTCTTATCTTCTTTCTAACTTATTTCTAGTGCGAGAAACTTAGTGTTTCTCATAACGTGTTTAGATTAGGTTAATCCTTAATTGTAACGACCCAAATCCCATATACACAACAAATCACATAATGTAACATAACTTTGATTAATCAAACGAAACATCATATTACAAGTACGGTCCCTTAAACTATTACAATCAAAAGAAGACATTCTACTACAACTTCTTACTAAATACATACATAACATTTAATCATTATAATACAACTGCTAAACATGCCAAAATCTTCGTCACATAATCCTCCACATAAGCCATCCATCGATTACTCTAATTACTTGCTCTTACGCGATCCACCACCTGGAATACATATTTCTAAAACGAAAATGAGGGTTAGACACGATGGTCTAAGTGAGATAAATCCCTGTTAGTTTGAAATCATTTATATAAACCCTATTCATATAAATCATTCAGCACAATCAAATATATCAATTTGATTTCACACATCGTGTACCTTCCTTTCTCATTCCTCCTGGCCATATTAGTTGGTTGCAAGCCAACTAATAATTTACAACGCTGTACAACATCTACAGCCAAACAACGCTATACAGATTCTATAGCCAAACACACCGGTCCTAAGCCCGACCAACGTATTATAACACATTATAATACTCATGTAAACATAATACCTCAATATATTATAATTCACATATACCATACATATAAACACGTGTAGGATTCAGATCCGTGCAACAATCGTGTTTATGTGAATAAAGATATGAACGAATAAAGTAATCACAAAGGCTGCCCACTTAGCTATTTGATCAGAGAATAATCGTTACAATGCTGAAAGCTAAATGAGACAACTAACTCTTTTTCTAAGCTAGTTGCACATTATATATGCTGGGCCCGTGGTAACAAGCCCACGGCCCGTTCACTATGGACTAAGATTAAGGAAATACAAATTACACCCTTGAACTTTAAATCAACATATAAAACCTGCCCTAACAATCTCCCCCTTTGATTTGAAGTTCGAGTTCGCGCTCTAGCTCTTGCCAGTTGAATACATATCGTTTGCGCAAAGCGAAGTGAACCTCAAAAAATCTGATTGCACGGCGATAGTCGATGCGGTCTTCAATCATTTCCAAAGCTTCCCGAGCAGTTGTTTCGTTTGGATTCGGGACATACGAATGCTTCGGATTCTCAGACTCGTGCTGAATAATTTTTCGAAGAGCATCTCTGATCTTTAGAAGCGTGCCGTCACAAAATCTGTCTACCTGACTGAAACGCAGAAACTTCTTTTCGTTCTGTTCGTTGTTGTAGACTATCCCGAATTCAGGTTGTAGCAGTAAAGAGTTCTCGGGATACATCTTCAGCTCAGGAGCCTTCAGATTTGGTTTTATCAGATTTACCTTCTTAGCCCTGTTCTCGACAGCCATTTGAAAATCCGTTAAGTATGACATCATGATAGTACGGACCAGGTGTCGACGAACGGCTTCGAGTGCCTTTGTAATCTCCAGCGGTCGAATGGTTCTTGAACGTAAGTCTTTCAGTAATACCATAAAGTCGAGCGGTCGGAGGTTCTTGAAATCAGCTTCAGAGAATCTCCATTCATTACCATCTTCGCGGCGAACGGTGAAGACTGGATAGACGATCCTCATGATGCGGCGTGAATGGATGTTAAGAACCTCAGTGATTTGATGCTTTGTTCTGACTTGACTGACTGGTAGACACCGCTGCATTGCAAGAATGTAACGCCGTTGGTATTCAGGGTCGAGGTTGTAAATACCAAGGCAAAAGGTTGGCTCGATCGGGCGAAGTTTGTGGACGAACAGCTTTTTCAAAGATTCCTCCAGATGAGGGATAAGTACCTTGATCTTCTCCCAACGGTTATGTTGTTGTTGAGGAAGGGGAGGAAGATCAGAAGCTGTCGTTGGAGGAGTAGTTGTCGGTTGATCGGCATAAGTAGACTCGGGTCTTGTTGATGATGTTCTGGCGGGTTGAGCATAGTGAACGGGGGGTGCTCCATATAGATTTTGGAGCAGGAACTGATCATAATCAACATTGTCGTCCTCATCAGTGGGAAAGACCAAGTTTACCTGGAGATTTACGGCACTGGCAGCTTTTTCGTACCATGCATCTTCGGTCTCCGGGTTGGTCTCACACGCTGGATCTATCATGTCCAGTATCGGTCTGTCTGACGAGTCAAATTCGACCAGTTCCTGTGTTGAACCCTCGGGCTTTTCAACCGTCGGGCCTTCTTCATCTGAGATGTCCATATCGATGACCATCTGGGCTAGAGGCAACTCGGCTTCTGGTTCGTCTGTTGTAGTTGCCGCAGTTGGGGGTTCCTGATGAACCGCAGATGTACCTTCAGTGTGGAGCAGGGAGGCGGTCTCGATTAGACATTGTCGCTTCTCCCCCTCACGGTGATCAGGATCCTCTTGGTCATCGTGCCTACGTTTGAGACCGCCGGCTTGACTCTTACAAGTGTCTTCGAGTGAGCGGACCCTCTCAGACAGCGTGGCAAGCGCTTTGTTGTAGTCGTTGAGGGTCGAGTCAATGGCGTCAAGGCGTGATGTGATGGACGAAGTAGGAGCAGTGACCTGGGATCGTAGAACGGAGATCAGGTCTGCTTCAGCAGATGCGGTAGTGTCGGATTCTTGGAGCAGCTGGGCTAAGAGCATCGTCTTTAGAGTATCCACCGAGTAAGTAGGTCGCGGTTGAGGCGGTGGGTGCCCGGAGACAGATTCAGTGCTGACGAGAGAGCTCTTTCCTTTGAAAGCATGCGTCGCTTTGGCAATCTCAGCGGCTACATGTTCCTGCATTTGTTGTTCCATAACCTGTCGGACAGCCTCAAGGGTGCTGTCCAGAGACCCTTTTGACACGAAGTCGGGTAACGTAACTCCGGGCTCACTTAGAGGACCCGTTGAGGCATCTACCACTGGGGTAGAGCCACCTACGTTCACAGCTGGCATGATGATGACTGTGGTAGGATTTCCGTCCAATACTCGTGTTCCGGCAGTCGGAGACACTATAGACGTTCCAGTCGGGTCACTAAGAGCCGCAACGTGGTGTTGTTCCTCATCAAGTGTCCTAGGCGAAGAATGATCAGTAACAATTGGCTCTAGACTCGATGGTGCACGCAAAGAAGTCGAGACCGGGGGCTGCTGGTCTCTTATTTCAACACCAGCACTCTCCGAATGAGAGACCGGTGGAAGTTGTGCTTGTTCCCCGTGTAATATTGAAACATCCGTCTGTTTTGAGACGGATGAGTGGCTATGGGGGGTGTGCAATTGCTCCGCTGGGTCCACGGAGGCTTCTTCAATACCCCGTCCCAACGGATGAGACGGGATAGTAGATGTGGCAACCCGGATAACACTCGGTGTGGGTCGCTCTTGAGCCTCGTTATCTTTACGGCTCGATCTTTCCTGGTTCAACTTTGAACGCAGTTCTCTCCTTCTCGCATGTTCTAAGTCAACACCTATATCTCCCTCAGACGTCCTAGGGAGCAGTTCGGTTCCAGATGGTGGAGAGTCAAGTGGAATGCCAGTGGAGAAATCAGGGTTGGGTCCGATACCGCGAGGGATTTGCGTTAGTCGGATGATGCGGTCGGTATCGGAGTCCGTGGAGTCGGATTCCACGTCTTCCACTTGGGTACTGGGAGAAGGGGGTTCGGTTATATATGGTTCGGTGGTGTGATGGAGGCGTGGTCTCGAAGAAGGACCGGGTTGGGCCGAACTGGAACCGGGCTGCGATTCCGCTGCACCACCTACACTCGTTCCCCTTCCTCTCACTACTAACGTTCCCCGCCCGACAGCACCTGCTTGTCGGGCCCTTCCACCTCTCACTCGGGGACCCTCACGTCTCTCGGGTCTATGTCCCTGGGCAGGTCCCTCCGGCTCTGGCTGGACCATGGGATTCCCTAACTCTCCCCTATACGCAACTACCCCCGGTGCAGCGGGATCGGCTATGGCCAATAGGGCGGCAGGAATGGGCGAGGCAACCGCATCAGATGGATTACGGATTACCATGAATTGGAGGAGGCGTATGGGACATACCGGATGTGTGAGTCGTCGGGGAATGGCGGGAATGGCATCCATGTGTTGGCGAACGGCAAGCGAAAGGAAACGCGGATATGGAAGAAACTTCTTCTGTTTGGTGCCGCCGATATGTCGGATGGTGGTCACAAGTTCACGCCAGATGATCATGGCGAAGTCGATGTGGCGGTTGTAGCACACAGCGTGAACAAGGCGGAGAAAATCGCCGGTACATTGGTCAATTCCTTTCCATCGGGCGGAAAGGCATCGATTGAGAATTGTGAAGAGCGTGTACCAAATTGGCGCCAAGTACTTCCGATTGAAGACCGATGGCCGTTGAAGATCAGAATTGTACCCAAGAGCACGCATTTGGGCGCAGAGAGTCGCATCGTTGACGGCAGGATCGTACCGTTCATGGTTGTTGGCAGTGGCCTCAGGCAGGGACAGTAAACGGCGAAACGAATCTGGCGTCAGTGTAAACGGTTGATTGTCTATCTGAGCCATGATGGTTTGGGTGTTGCCGATCGTACGGACTTGTGCTGTCAACCAGACTTGGAGTACGTAGAGCAATGGAACGTCGGCTGTGCGAGTGAGTGCCTCTGAAATGGGATGGCGCATCAGGATGTCGAGTATTACCTGATGTTGTGGGTTTGCCTGAAGAGCGCCGGGCCGAGGTAGTGGTTGTTCGCCTCTAGCTCAATGCCATGGTCAGGGTCGACCAGTGCAGCATCAGCTACTTCGTCTATAATTTCCTCCTCCTGAGGAATTTGTTCTGCCGGGTTTTGTTGATCCGCCATTAGTAAATCTGTCAAAATAGCACGCGGTTAGGAACATAGACAGAATTACAAATGTAGGTGCGTACCTTTGCGTTGAATGGCTCAATCTGAGACAGATCGAGGACTGGTTCTGATAGAAACAGGCAAGAATTGGACAGAACAGGGGAGTTTTCCGGATGAATGAAGTGTCTGGACAACATGAGTTGTCCGGACAACAGAGGAGTCCGGGTAGACGTGAAAGATCCGGACAAAGTCCCCTGATTGGCTGAGTTTCCGGATAAAGGTTATGTCCGGACTCCAAACGTATCCGGTAGTTGAACTTACCGGAAACCATAAGGATTCCGGACAACTAGTTTTCCGGACGTTTGAGAGATTCCGGATAGATCATCCATACGTTGAGTGTTTCCGGACAAAACCTCATGTTGAAGATGGTGTCCGGACACAATGATAGTGTCCGGACGAAACCGCTTGGTGATAAATCGACCAGATCGTGATTTAAAATTCAGTGTGCATGCAACTAAGGATACTACAGTCCATTCTAGACTACCTTGGGCATTTCCTAGCAATCTTACACCGAAAGAAACCCAAATCGTTTGGATCCAAGGGTTGTTTTCCGGGTTGAGTAATCTCGATCAAATCGTGGTTTGATCGAGATGCAATAAGGATTAAGACGCGGAGGAAATGAATGATGGGTAACCATGAACAACATACCTGATTTTGGAATGAAGTGCGTGTTTGAAACGTCCGATTGAGGAGAGGCTCAGCGAGAGAGAGAGAGTTCGGGGTTTAGGGTTTTTTCGAGTATTTTCCGGATAATGAAAATGGCGAAACCCGGGTGTCTTATAAGACCCGGGTGGGATCCGGGGACTTTGACCGACCCGGGTATGGCCGGACAAACAGAGGAGTCCGGACATCCTGAAGTGTCCGGATACCACTGATTTGGCATTGTCCGTAGAATTACCGGAAAACTGGTCTGCCAGGGATCTTTCTCTCGCTCCCCCTCAAACTGAGCAGAGGGGGGTTTCAGTGCTCCCCCTTGAATTGAGAAGAGGAAATCATTGCCCCCCCTCAAATTGTGCAGTAGGGTGCAAATAGGGGAACCAACACACAAAATATGGAGTGGTGATTAGAAAGCTTAGTATCGCTCCCCCTCAGGTGTTGACCAAGTTGGACTTGGGAGTGCCCACACACATAAAAAAAACTTTTGACCTGTTTAAGAAAAACTGTGTGTGACGCTCCCCCTCAATAGATTAGAATACTTACCTGATATGACAGTTAGCTCCCCATGAACACATTAACAAATGGTGAAAGCACAGAGATCGGGAAATAATAAACAAACGACGGTAATGGTATAAAAGACACACGAAGAAAGAAGAAAAATGGACGAAACTACCTTACAAATACAGAAACTAAATCTACCTGAGTAACCGAGACAAGTAGAATACCAGTACGAGGAAGTGTTTACGTAAACGACCAGAGTGTAGACACTGGATGATGAGTAAATAGTGACTCGTAGAGGTATGGAACTTGGCAAGGGTACACAAACGGATTAAGTTTTCAGGTTTAGCATACCTAGCTTGAACACCAGAGTTTTAAAACGCTTTTCGTCCAAGGCTTTGGTAAATAGGTCTGCCAACTGATTCTCAGTATTTACGATGTAGAGTTCGACAGTACCTCTTTCAACGTGATGCTTAATGAAATGGTACCGAACGTCTATGTGCTTTGTCTTGGTGTGCTGGACCGGATTGCTTGAGATAGCAATAGCACTCTTTGAGTCACAGTAGATCGGGACCTTGACATACGTGAAACCGTAGTCCTTGAGTTGTGTCCTCATCCAGATGACTTGGGAACAGCAGCTTGCGGCGGCCACATATTCCGCCTCGGCAGTTGACGTTGAAACGTATTGATGCTTCTTTGATGCCCAACTTACTAGACTATCTCCCAGGAACTGAATGTGCCCCGAGGTGCTCTTCCGATCCATCATGCAGCCCGCGTGATCGGCGTCAGAATAAGCTGATAATCCAAAACCTGTCTCTTTCGGGTACCATAGGCCAAGATCAGTAGTACCACGTAAATAACGAAAAATTCGTTTAACAGCAGTCATGTGAGACTATTTGGGGTTGGATTGATACCGGGCACACAGGAAAGTCGAGAACATTATATCCGGTCTACTGGCAGTTAGGTACATTAATGAGCCAATCATTCCTCTATACAGCTTCTGATTCGCATCCGCTCCATTGGGATCGGCGTGAAGCTTTGTAGTAGTCGCCATGGGAGTTTTCATTGGTGAGGCCTGGTCCAATTGGAATTTCCGAAGAATATCCCGAATGTATTTGGACTGGTTAATGAATATTCCGGTCGAAAGTTGTTTAACTTGTAGACCAAGGAAAAAATTCATCTCACAAAGCATACTCATTTTAAAATATTTTCCCATTAGTTTGGCAAAGTTCTTGGCATATAGAGGATTGGTAGAACCGAAAATAATGTCATCAACATATACCTGAGCCAAGACGATATGACCTGCTTCATTCTTTATAAAAAGAGTAGAGTCAATTGTACCTCGTGTGAAGCCTTTCTCTAATAAGAACTTAGAGAGTGTGTTGTACCACGCTCGCGGGGCCTGTTTGAGACCATATAGCGCTTTGTCTAAAATATAGACATGGTCAGGCTTCGATTCGTCCACAAAACCTTCTGGTTGTGACACATAAACTTCTTCTTCGAGATCGCCGTATAGAAAGGCTGTCTGCACATCCATTTGGAAGACGGTGAAGTTCTTGTGCGCGGCATATGCTAGAAACATGCGAATTGCTTCGATTCGTGCCACCGGAGCATTGGTTTCATCAAAGTCAATTCCCTCTTGTTGACGATATCCCTTAGCCACGAGACGCGCCTTGTTGCGGATAACAATACCGTCTTCGTCCTTTTTGTTCTTGAAGATCCACTTGGTGCCGATCACCGTTTTGTGTTTTGGACGTGGAACCAACCGCCACACTTTTAGAGCTTCAAATTGATTGAGCTCTTCTTGCATGGCAATTATCCAGTCCGAATCTTCAAGCGCTTCACGTACGGTTGTTGGCTCTATCTTGCTTAAGAAGCCGGAGAAGAGACAGAAGTTGGCGGAAGCGCCTCGCGTACGAACGGGTGTAGAGGGATCACTGATGATTTGATGGAGAGGATGTGCCTTCGTCCATTTAGTGGTGTGTGGAAGCGGCTGTTGGGTGGAATGAGAGGTGTCCGGATCCACATACGAACCAGATGGGAGGTCTTGTACGGCTTCGAGAGTAGCAGGTTGAGTTCGTGGAGGAGGTGGGGAAGGATTCGCCAATGGTTCCACAACGTCTGTTTCCGAGGAATTCAGAAGTTGATCGTCGGTTGTCGAGGAAGAAGAATCTGTAGGAACGATCTCAGGAACTGGTTTTGGGTCCTCCGGGGGAATCACAGGAACAGGTGACTCAGGCGATGACGGCTGATCTGTCTCCATTGTTTTAGAAGGTGAGCTTGTAGAAGGCGGTGGACCAGTGAGGTTGTCCAAATCTTCAAGACGAGCAACTTCAATCCGAGGAATAGCTGAGACAGATGGGGAAGCATTAAAGATGTCATCATAAAAATGCTCAAACAATAAATCTAAATCAGAATAAGTTGCATTCGATGAAGATGCACGATTTGGATTTACTGTCATTTGTGTAGATCCCGAACTGGAAGGTCCAAAATCTAACACACAAGTTAAACCGGGTTCTGAACTGCGATGTTCAGAAGCCAAATCTGCGGCTTCGTCGAATGTCACGTTTATGCTCTCAACAACGGATTTAGTCCGTGTGTTGTAAACGCGATAAGCCTTAGCCTGCATTGAGTAACCGATGAAGACTCCTTTATCCGCTTTGGGGCTTAGTTTGCCGAGATCATCTTTGTCGTTCAGTACGTAGCACGTGCATCCGAACGCGTGAAAGTAGCCAATAGTCGGAATGTGATTATTCATGATCTCGTAGGGCGTCTTGTTGAATCGCTTGTACAGAATCGTGCGATTTTGCATGTAACAAGCTGTAGACACTGCTTTAGCCCAAAGATATAGCGGTAGATTGGCTTGGGAAAGCATTGTGCGTGCCGCTTCGACTAGGGTACGGTTACGTCTTTCCACCACACCATTTTGTTGAGGAGTGCGTGCGGCAGAAAAGGTGTGCGAAATTCCTACGAAGGAGAGATAACCGTCCATCTTGGAATTCTTGAATTCCGTCCCGTTGTCGGTTCTGATGGATTGAACGTGTTGACGCTTGTTCAACTGGACCGTCTTGAGATGCTCGATGATGATCTCAGGAGTTTCATCCTTTGAGCGGAGAAACATCACCCAGGTGTAACGGGAGTAATCGTCCACTATCACCAGAACGTACTTTCGCTTGTTGATACTCGCAACACGCATCGGTCCACACAAATCCATGTGAAGAAGTTCGAGAGTCCGTGAGGTGCTGGGAGTGTCCTTTGGTGGATGGGATTCACGCTTCATCTTTCCCTTCTCGCATGCCTCGCACAGATGATCCTTCACGAACTGAAGGTTGGGCATGCCTCTAACGTGTTTGCCGAGCACCAGCTGATTGATGTTTCTAAAGTTGAGGTGCGAGAGTCGTCGATGCCAGATCCAAGCTTGGTCGGAAGAGGCCTTTGACAGAAGGCAGACAGGGTTATCAACTAAGAGGGCTGAGAGGTCAATGGTGTAGAGGTTGGTCTTGCGATGCCCAACTAGAAGTGTCTCACCGTCGTCGGTGAGGATTCTACACCTTGTCTTTTTGAAGCTGACCTCGAGATCTTTGTCGCATAATTGGCCTATGCTGAATAAATTGTGGCCCAACCCTTGGACGTGTGACACATTTTTGATGGTGATCTTATCATGGACGATGTCGCCGTAGCCCACAATCGGCGACCGTTCGTTGTTGCCAAATCTCACGTCTCCTTGATATTCTTCTTTGTAGTTCGTGAGAAGCTCCCTCCTTCCGGTCATGTGTTTAGAGCATCCTGAATCTAAGTACCACACATGACCACCCTGCAAAACAAGATTAGAGAAGTTTAGGTACCCAAATTTGATTGGGTCCTGGAGGGTTAGGAGTGGCTCCCTTTGAAGAAACCTGTTTGGGCACATTTTTCCTTTTAGGTGAAGAGTTTACACCTATCGGGGTTGCAGAGTTGTGCGTCTGTCGCCTCTTAGGTGCAGATTGTACACCCGCGGGAGGAACAGGTTTTGTGCCAGGTTGCCTTTTAGGAGCCGGTTTAACCTTGGTAGGAGCAGTCCATCTAGGATTGGATCTAGCCTCCCGCCGTGGTTGAACCATTGAATGATTACCCCATTTATGAGATGGATTGTTCTTGTAATTACGGGGACTGCGTTTTGCATAGAGATTATGTACACAAGATGGTGCATACCAATCATTTTTCAGAATGTCATAAAAGTTATTCCCACCACAATTAGAACAGCAAAGACAATTATGTGATAAACGAATCAAGTGTTGAAGAGAGTTTAGTGTAACAGGAAAAGACACTACTTTTTCCAAACTAGCTTCAAAATCATTCCAACCACAATTTGAACAACACACGCAATCATGCAATAAGCGAGCCAAATGTGGAAGAGAATTCACTTTAACCGGAAAAGAAACTTCAAAATAATACTGATGATTCCAATCACTACTGTCTTTGTGTATTCTAGAATTTAAAACATGGGGAAAGGACTTTGATGCATCCTTCTTGACAGAATCCTCCTTTAGCCACTTTGGTGTTTCTCGTCTAGCTTGACCATTTTTATCTGCAACAGCAGGTACAAAATGATCAGTGACTTTTGAAGGAGTTAGAGGTTTAACGGGAACTGGTTTAGTCTTTTGCTTTGAATGTGACGTAGTTTGGAAAACAGGTTTGGATTTTAAAAACTTCGTCACAGCTGGGGCCTTAGAGTTTGAAGAATCACCCTTTTCAAAATTGACTTTATGAGTCACAACCGGGGATAAAAAATCTGTGTGACTCGGAAGAGGTTTGTCGAAAGGGAACGACTCGAACTCTCCCTCATCATCACCTTCGGAGTTCATGAATTCAGAAAAATTTACTTCAGGAATGTCGGGACTTGGACTGGTGGAGGAAGGCGAGGAACTCTTCGTGCTTGTGTGCTTTGGGGAATTTGGTGCGGAAGCTAAGAAAAAATCAGAGTTCAAATTCCTTAAAACACTCTCGTCTTGAGAAGCATAACCGGTTTGTGAAGTGGAAATCTTGTCTAAATAAACTTTGCACGAAGATTTGTCAGATGAATTTGAGGAAGATTCGGGTGAAATCTCCTTTTTAGATTGGAGTCGGTCAATTTGCTCTTGAAGCTGACCATTTTTCGCATATTCTTCCATCTTTTTTGTTGCCAAAGCAGACAGTTGAGATGTAAGTCGATGGATTTCACTCCGAAGGATCTCCTGTCCTTCATCAGACACAGCTTCGGTTTTGACCGGTTGTTGTTTCTCAAGTTTGTCAAGTAAAGCTTGCTTTTCTTTTGTCATTTCAGACAATTTAGATGAAAGCGTATTGATTTCCCACAGAAAATTTTCCTTTGCTTCACTTGTCATACCATCGGTTATCTCAACTTTGAGTTTCTCAAGACCTTTGTTTAAATCGTTCTTCTCATTTTGAAAAACCAGCCGTTCTCTTTCCAATAACTCCTCCAACTCTACTATCTTTGCTTCCAAGATGAGAGGGGGAACATAGAGTTTAAACTCATCCGTCTTAGTCTTGGTTGCTGGTGCTACATCCTCATCCTTCTTGGAGGAATCCTTGGGTGTTGGCACTTTGTAGGGGTCGAAGTAGTCATTGGAAAGGTACTTTTTGTTCTTTTGATAAGAGTAATTTAGAGGTTCATAGCAAAATGGAAGTTGAATTCCGAGTTTGTGTGTGCGCTTGTATTCCTCTGTTTCCTCTTCTTTTTCAGGTTCTAGGGGACCAGTCCACTTGATTTTGTACTCCGGGTACTTTGTAGATAATCCATAACAGGCAAAATCGTACAAAATGGGTACATGCCATCTTTCCTTTTTTAAATAGTGGGGATTATCATATCCGATTCCCCACTCTTTGTTAAAATATGTGAACTCTTTGGGTTTGTTCAGGAAAATGGTTTGATCTGTTTGTCCCCTTTGGTGGAGTTTGGTTTCAAGGTTTAGGATTTTAGCCACATACTCCTTGTGTTGAACTTGAAGGGAAGAACATTGATAAATAATGTCTTCTTTCTCGTTCAAGCACTGATCAAGCTGACGCTGAAGTTCAGATATTCTGGCCCTTAAGTCTTTGGGTGCTAATGAAAGAATTTTGCATTTATCCTTTAAATCAGCATTTTCAGACTTATACTTCTCAGTTAACTTTATTTGAACATTAAGCTTTTCTGTTAGAGTTTTAATTTCAAGCTTTTGTTCTTTAGAAGTGGCCTTAAAGGATTCAGCCTGACCATAAAATGATTGCATAGCACTTAAAAAATCTGGTTGACAAGATTCACATACCTGATTTGCAAGTGCAGCTGCGGTTTCCTCATCAGTGGAGGAATGATATCCCATGAAGGCATTAGCAACTTCATCTTCATCTTCATTGTCAGATCTTTGCAGCCAGTAATCATCCTCAGCGAACATTGCTTCTCCAGTCGCCTTTTGTTTTGCTAAAGCTAGCTTAGCCTCGTAGTAGTGGACATTCTTCACTGTAGGCTGGCGGCAGTCTTTGGCAAAGTGACCAAGTTTCCCGCAATTATAGCATTTCACGGGCTCATCTTTCTTCTTGCGGTCAACTTTCTCAGTCTTGTCCTTCTTTTCAGTCTGATCTTGCTCATCAACCTTCTTCTTACCTTCGTATCTGTCTTTGTAGTCATGACGCTTGTTGGCAGAAGTGGAGTAGCGCTGACCATTAGACGTTGGTTTCTTGTAAAACTGTTGTTGCTTGAAGGTCTTTGTCAGGAGGGCAATGGCTTTCATGAAGTCGTTTACTTCACTATCAGAATCTTCATCTTTCTTCTCTTCCGGTTCAGAATCAGAAGAATTATGCTTTTGAGCCCGTTCGGTTCAGAATCAGAAGAATTATGCTCTGATACCAATTGTAGGATCCAGACCCGTGCAACAATCGTGTTTATGTGAATAAAGATATGAACGAATAAAGTAATCACAAAGGCTGCCCACTTAGCTATTTGATCAGAGAATAATCGTTACAATGCTGAAAGCTAAATGAGACAACTAACTCTTTTTCTAAGCTAGTTGCACATTATATATGCTGGGCCCGTGGTAACAAGCCCACGACCCGTTCACTATGGACTAAGATTAAGGAAATACAAATTACACCCTTGAACTTTAAATCAACATATAAAACCTGCCCTAACAACACGTAATCACCAATTATCACATTCCCAAACCATATGGATATGCATTCCAGTTAAAAATACTTTTCAAGTAAAACTCACCTGTTTTGCTTATCAAACACGCACGCAAGCTTCTTTCAAAAAGATTATATCTTTCACTTCTACTCCACAGTATCTGAAACAATTTAAAACACATATATCGCTTTACTAGCCAATTACATAAAGCCTAACAAGTTACTTTCCTCAACTGTTCTCCCTTCAGCGACTTATCACGGGGGTTCCGCTACCCGGATAGCGGATGGGGTCAAGGGGCAACGCCCTTGCGGAAGTTTTCGGAGCAACTTAATCCAAAAATACAATCAGAAACTATAACCGGACACTACCAAAACTACCGGGACTCACTGCACCGGGACTCCAATGTACCGGGACTCTCCAGTACCGGGACTCCATAACACCGGGAGTTGGTATTACCGGAAGTTAACCATACCGGGAGTTCATACTACCGGGAGTCGACTATACCGGGACTCCACACTACCGGGAGTCGATATGACCGGGAGTCTACCGGGACTTCCCCGGGACTCTCAAGAACACAGTCGGTTCCAAATTTTCCAGATTCGATTGAGACTATCACTAAACAATGAAATCGACGTTTCTAAACCGATAGATCTCTTCTATTATCGATTACAAACACATAATGAAAAGGGTTTACCTCAAAATCGATTCCAACTCAATCGATTGATGTAGCAACCGTAACTTTCTTCTTCTGCTCCTTTTCGCTTCCACACACACGAACACTTTCTCTATTTGGGAACTGAGGGTTATCTGATACCTAATAGGTATCTATACAACAATTTATACTTTTGGCTTAAACTATTCGATAAGTACTAAAAACACCCTTGAACTTATAACTTATCTCAAACTTACCCTAAACATCAAATCTTAAGGTTAATTACTTTAACTGATAGGGAATTTATCTAACTGACTTACCCGGGGTATTACATTAATCTTGTTCCACAACAAGTTGTAAATTGTTTGATACATATCAATAAACAATTTAGAAAAGTAAAATCTGTGTGTTTGTATTCAACCCCCCTTCTACAAACTTGCATAACCCCTCCGGGACCAACAAGTGGTATCAGAGCAGATTGTTTAATCTCATAAACAAGATCTTGCTTATACTAATATTTTCACTTCCTTACTATTTCTCATAATGGCTACCAACACAAACACAAACTATATTGACAATGGTTCTCTTGCAAAACCCCTAGATTTTCCAGAGATAACTTTAATCTATGGAAAAATAGGATGATACTTTTCTTAGAAGGTGTAGACCCTACTATGCCTTATTACATCGAAAATGGCCCATATATTCCTGTTAGGATTGATCCTGAAGTTCCAGGCACTACAACTAGAGCTTCCATTCCTGAAAGAATCATTCCTAAGGAACCTCACAATTGGTCTGATGAAGATAAGAAGAAAGTGGCTATCGACACTAAAGCCAGATCTATTCTTTCTATAGCTCTTCCTGACGAAGTCTACCATTCCGTCATGAACCTGAAAATCTCCAAAGCCATGTGGGACACAATCTATGTTCAATATGAAGGTACTTCTGAAGTTCAGGACTCAAGAAAGATCAACCTGGTAAGACAGTACGAAAGCTTCATTTGTGGTAAGAATGAAACTCTCTTTGAAGTACATCAACGGTTTAACTGTTTAATTATAGATCTGAAAACCGTTGGTAAGGAATATTCTAACTTTGAAATACTGACAAAGTTCTTAGAATGTTTACCTTAAAACTGAGACAGTTATTCAATGTGTCTCAAGCTATCAAAGGATCTAAAATCTATGACTCTCTCTACCTTATATGGCACTATGCTCAATCATGAGCAGTCGTGTCATCTTAAGAAGAATCTTGTAAAAGATTCCAAGAGCACACCGGTTGCTTTACTCTCAGAGTCACATACCACTCGGCGATTAACTATCACTGTCACTGAGTTGGAAACTAACTCTGAATGCTCATCAGATGCTGATTCTTCAGATCTTGATGAATCTCTAGCACTCCTAGCTAATAAGTTCAGGAGATTCACTAGAAAGAGTAAATTCGGAAGGAATAAACCTCTTGCACTCACTGACAAGCCTAGATCATCAACCCCTGTTGATAAGGCTACTCCTACCTGCTTTAACTGTGAAAAAGTAGGACATTTTGCTAGTGAATGCAGGTCAAAGAAAGTCTTTAAACCCTCAGCTTTCTCCAAGAAATCCTCTAACCCCAGGGCTAGAGATGACAAGTACAAAAAGCTGAAAGAAAAATATTCAAAGCTGAAAAGCTTTAAGAAGAAAGGCAAAGGCTTGGTCGCTGATTTCGACTGGGCTGCCTCTGACACTGAAGAATCATCTGACTCAGAAGATGATGATGAGGCCAGTCTCTGCCTCATGGCTAAAATTGAAGAAGAGGAAGAAAATTCTGACATTCCCTCTACTTCAACCTCTGCTACTAAGGTATCAACTTCTTTCTTTACTAATATTTCAGATATTGATGAAGCTGATAGTCTTCGGAAAATCGATCTCTTGACAATGAACTTATATGATGCCATGAATGGCAAAGCTGTAGCTGAAAATCAAAACCTTGATCTCGTTGAACAACTTAAAAACTATCACCTTCAAATAGAAAATCTTTCTAAAATTGAAGAAGATTTAAAAGATCAGGTCCATATAAATCAGTTAGTTAAGATCGAACGTGAAGAAGCTATCGATGCATTAGAAGCTGAAAAGGCTACTGTTGAAGGATGGTGTAAATCCTCAACAACGATCACTGAGATAATAAAGTCTCAGATTCCTTTGAGTGACAAACGTGGTCTTGGTTACAAAGCTGATACTCTAGAACCAACCACTGATTATTCTATGCTTAAGTTTGGAATGTTCGTGTCCTCTATCCCTGACACTTCCTCATCTCAGTGTTCCTTTTCAAAAACTCCTATTCTTGAGGAAAAACCTACCTTAGTCTCTAAAGGTAAGGGTAAAGAAAAAGTTTTCAATCAAAAACCTCAGAAAGGTACCTTTGTATCTAAGCTGAATGCTTCTAAATCTTCAGTGACTTATCCCTCTACTTCTAAGAACAAGATCCCTAGATTTATTCAGCGATCTACTCCTAGAATCAGAATGGATATTATTGGTAAGAAATCTGAAGAACTGATTGTTCCTCCCAGTTCCAATGCCAAAGGTATACTTGGTGCTGGACCTGCTCATTTAAAATTAATGACTCAGCATGCAAATGGTCCTAAAGCTACTTTTAGCTATAGGAAATGTTATCACTGTGGACTTACAAATCATATTGCTAGTAAGTGTCCCACAGCCACCAAAGCTGAAAAGTTACCTAAGGTGAAGATCAATGCCCCCAAGGCAAAGAAGACCATTCCTGGTGCAAATCAGGTTAAGGTGAAATCTACCACTGAGGTTAAGAAATTAACCAAAGTGAAGAATAGTTCAGAAGCTGAATCTTCAAATGCTGCGAAGATTGCTGAACCTTCCACTTCCTCTACCACCACTGACAAGTGTGGGCCCATGGTGAAATGGGTGCCCAAGTCAAACTAATCTTCCTTTGTTTGCAGGTTAAAAAGGGTATCTGGTATCTCGATAGCGGATGCTCTAGACACATGACTGGAAAGAAAAACCTGCTCACTGAATACAAGGAAGAGAAGGGTCCCTCAGTGACCTTCGGTGGAAACGAAAAAGGCCATACCCGAGGGTTTGGTGTACTCTCTAATGGTACAACAACCTTTAGAAGAGTCACATATGTTGAAGGACTGAAGCACAATCTTCTAAGCATCAGTCAGCTGTGTGACAAGGATAACAAAGTGATTTTCACTAAGAAATCCTGCTTTGTCACTGATAAAAAGGAGAAGATAGCTCTCAGTGGATACCGTATGGAAAATGTTAATGTTATAAACATGGACTCTACAACCACTGAGAACTCCTGTTTCTTCTCAAAAGCCTCGTCTGATGTCAACTGGCTATGGCATAAGAGGCTCTCTCATCTAAACTTCAAGACACTGAATACTCTTTCTTCTAAAGAGTTGGTTACTGGTTTACCTCAACAATCATACTCTAAGGAGTCTCTATGTTCAACGTGTGAGAAAGGGAAACAAACTAAAACAAGTTTCAAATCTAAGCAAGTTTCCTCAGTGTCGTCTCCTCTACAACTTCTTCATATGGATTTGTTTGGCCCTGTTAACAAACAATCTATCGCTGGAAAGAAATATACATTGGTCATAGTTGATTAATTTTCTCGCTATACCTGGGTAATGTTTCTCCGTTCTAAGAGTGACACCCCTGAAGAACTCATCACTTTTGTCAAGAAAATGGAAGTCCTGAACAACATGACCGTTCGCTCAATAAGGAGTGATCATGGGACTGAATTCAAAAACAGTTCTCTTGATTCCTTCTTTGAAAGCAAGGGTATTTCTCACAACTCTTCCTCAGTGAGAACACCGCAACAAAATGGAGTCGCTGAAAGAAGAAATCGAACTATCATCGAAGCTGCACGTTCAATGCTCAGCGATTCTCATCTACCTACTCAGTTTTGGGCAGAAGCTGTCAACACTGCTTGCTTTACTCAAAACAGGTCGCTGATTGTCAAAAGATTCAAGAAGACAGCCTATGAACTCTTCCATGGGAGAAAGCCTTCAATTAGCTTTCTTCACATCTTTGGATGTCAGTGTTTCATACTGAACAACAGAGATGCCCTTGGAAAGTTTGATCATAAGGCTAATGATGGAATTTTTCTTGGATATTCTTCTATCTCTAAATCTTTCAGAGTCTTCAATCGTAGAAGACAGCCTGTAGAAGAAACAACTCACGTCACTTTTGACGAATCCCGCTCAGCGAACTCTAGACCTCCTGCTGATACTGAAGAACTGAATCAATAGATGTTTTCTCATCTTGGTGATTCAGATGTTCCCACTCCTCCATCTCATACTCATCCCGCTGAAGATGATGATCCTACTATCATCCCAAGCATGCTGACTAGTGAAGCTGAAACATCATGGGTCTCAGCTGTTCCTCTAAACACTATACCTGCCTCTGAACCTTCTATCTCAAACATACCATCTACTTCTGTTAGGACCATAAATGTCCTACATATTAGAAAGATATATACATAATTATATAGAGCTTAATTAGATTTATTATTATTTGTAAAAGTCTTAATTATGGTACATGGGCTTAATTGTTTAATGGGCTTAGGCCTTGTGTGTCTAAAGGCCTAAGTATATAAGGTTAGTGTTAACCTTAGAATTAGGTTAGCCTTTGAAAGAGTTTCATTAGCAATTGATAGAGAGTCATTGTGAGATTAATTGTTTAGAGAGAGATAGTTAAGATTTTCATTCAAACCTTTGTAACTATCTTGAATCTTGAATATGAGAGGGATGGCAAGTTGAAATCATCAATTGTTCTTGTTATTTCTCATTGAATCGTTGTTACCTGATCAATCTGGAACTTACAATTGGTATCAGAGTAGAATCGGTGATTTGAAGATATAGAAGAAATCGAACGAAAGCGAGAAAAAGAAAGAAATTCGTAGTGAATTTTCTGGAAAAACGCAGCAAGCCGTTTTGCCTATTCCCGAAGATTGAACCGTCGGATTGTCACGATTTTTGGACAGTAGCTCCACGACATTCCGTTTTACATTCTGAACGGTTGGATTAATCGTTTAACCTCCAGAAGGCATCTGTTTTATTTTCGTAATACTGCAGTTTTTTTCTTGGGTGAAATCGTTCATCAATCGGGTTTGCAAAGTTTTTCTTTGATTTAATAATTCGTTTGTTAGATCTCGATTGTTTACTCACTGTTATCTGCTGTTTTTCTGCCCTTATATCGATTCTCAAAGGCTTTAATTTTTTAAATTAAAAATCAATTCTTGAGTTTTGGCGTTCTTAATGTTTTTGTGGTGATTGTTGAAAAATAGGACATATTTTGCTTAGAAATCGATTTGGGTGTGTTTGTTTTTGTGTTTTTGGTCAAAATCTAACCCTATAGGAGTGACATCAAGCAACCCTATCGATGCCAGATCCGAATTACAACCACAGCCGCAGTGTCCGGGTAAGTTTCCTATTATTTCAAAGTTACCGGATAAATTTTTTTGTTACCGGATGGTGTCACTCTCCGGGTGACTTAACCACTTTCCGGGTGACTTAATTTTTTTTCTTCACGAAAGCTAGCACACATTTGTTGACCAGAGCTCATGCTATTGTTTCACCAATTGATGTGTTTTCTTTGTTTTTTTCCTCCATACACGACACTCATATAACTAAATTGGTAACCATATATTAGTAATTAATTCATCCATCTATAATCATTGCGTCATTTTTGTTGAATTTGTGTAATTGTTGTGTTTGAAGGCGCATCCGGTAAGTGTTTGTTTATGCGAAGAGTGCTTTATCCGGTAAACTTCTTTACCCGGTAAGTCTCAATTATCTTTATCCGGTAAGTCGAATATAACTTTCATCCGGTAACTCCATTTGTCCGGAAACTCCATCTTTTCGGTAAGCATCATCTTCATCTGGTAAGTGCTATTTTTCTCTTTATCCGGTAAGTCACAATTCTCATCGCATCCGGTAAACCAACTTCAACCGGTAAAGTTAGTTTTTGTTGTTTTATTGTCCGGTACGTTCTTTTTCCACCCGGTAAGCTTTGTTTGGAAACAACTTTTATCCGGTAAACCAACTTTTATCCGGTAAGTTGTGTTTTGGTAAGTTCTCGTCGGTACCCGAGTTACCGCACGTCTCATGATTAAAGGTTTTCTAACGAAAGTTGCAACTCTTCTTAAACGATCGATTTGCAATATTTTTGTGACGCTTGAGATTATTTGCGACACTTTGCAATTATTAGCGACTATTATTATTTTTGTGATTTATTTTCGTCGTTCTTGATCTAACTTGGTTTGTTTATCTTGCAGATTTCAGTCTCGAAGAGTGATTTCGTTCGTTCGAATTCGCTAATTATCAGATCTTATTTTTTGGAAACAAATTTATTTTTCAGATTTAATTTTTGATTTTTTCTTCCGCAAGTTTTTATTCTTAAAGTAACACCGATCAACGATCAATTTTTCAGGTAACAATGTCTGATTATGATTCAGATCAAGAACTCAAGGAACTTAAAGAGTACATGAGAAGGATAGAGGAAGGGATTTTTTGCAAGCCTATAGCTTCTGCAAAGAAGAACGACGGACTCATCAACAGCTTGAGACGTGATAAGGTTTCTCTTAACCAAGATCTGTCTGAACTAGAAGAGAAAAGAAAAGCTGCCGAAATTGAAAATCTGGAGTTAAAGAAAAGGGTATCTATTCTTGAAAAACAGACTCATGGTTTTGAAAAGGAAAAGAGTGATTTTCTAAAGCAAGTAATTGAAGTGTGCAACAAGTACATCAAAGAACTGAAGGAACAGAAATATCAATTCTGGATTAGTTCTGATAAGCTTGCTAAATCTGAAGAAAAGGCAACAGTTTTAGAATCTGAAAACACTGAGCTGAAAAGGAAGCTATCTGATCTATCATCACGAGGTGACATCAAGGAGACTGAGAAAGAGCAAGCAAAACTTCATGAAAAGAATATCAAGCGATCAGATGATTTGATCAGCAAGTATGTCAAAGAACTGAGGGAACTAAAATCTCAAATCTGGAATAGTTCTGAGAAGCTTGCTGAAGAAGAAGAGAAATGTAAACTCCTGAACTGTGAAAACCTTGAGCTTAAAAGTAAACTATCTACTCTTGAAAAGGTTTTTGAAAAGGAGAAAGAAATTTTTGCAAAGGAAAGACAAATGCTTATAAAGCAATCTGATTCTTCAAACAAATCTCTTGATGAGAAGAAGAGTCTTGAGCTTAGATGTCTAAATCTTTCAACACAAATCTCCGACTTTGAAAAAGTTTTGATTCTAGAAAGAGAAAAGTTTGAAACGGAACGCAAATATTTTTCTAAAAAGAATGGAGAACTCTCTTTGAAAATATCCGATTTGGAGAAAGAATTAGACATTCTAAGTAAAGAGACTGAGAAAAAGAAAGTTGAAGGTTTTAGATCAAAAAGTTTAAAAGGTGATTTTGCAATCGAAAGAAAAATCTTTCAAACTGAGATTTCTAAACTTACAAAGAGATTATCTGGATTAGCAACCGAGATTTTGAAGGAACAAATGGTTAAATCTAATTTACAAAAGAAATTTGATTTAATTCTCGAAGAACGAAATACCTTATCCGTTAAAGTCAAGAAATTTGAAGAAAGCAAGATCAAAGGTGTTCAACCTTCTTATGCTTCAAGTTCAATTTCTACAAATCGTTCTTCAAAGAATTTTGTCAAATCAAATGATTTTTCAAATGATCAGATTCGACCTTCTAATCTTTTCTATAATTCTCGTGTTGACAATAAAGATAATCCATCGTTCAAGAAAGTAAACATGGTTTGGAGAGTTAAAGGATCCGCTCCTACTCCAAAGCGATTTGTCCCTGTTAAGAGTGAAAAGAACAACACAACTTTCCACGCTAAACCTTTTGTGAAAACTGACCGAGTTTACTCTGTTAATAAACTGATCAGCTTATCTACACAGAAGCTGTGTTGCTCTTATTGTGGAACAAGTGAGTTTGTGAATGTTGATCCAAACCCTCAGTGATTTGATAATGACCCTCTCTTAAATACTTAGTGAAAATTGTAAGTAAACAATATGTATCAGAGTTTCACTATCGCTGATAAGTACTAAGATCTTCCAGTACCGCTGATAGGAACTCTCGCTCTTTAAGTTAAACATTCAGCGAAACTGTTCACCATAAATGCTCTGAGTCTGTTCAGTCATTATGATGATCGCTGATAAGTTAGTTGTTTACTTATGATTCATGAAGACAAGTTTCACGTCAACAAAGGTTCTACGCTGAAGTCGAAGATCAAGCTCAAGCTCAAGAACCAGCGACAAGTCTCCTAATGAACTGATGCGGATCAGCGAAGACTCAGATTTGTCCACTCAACGTGAAGTATCAAGTACAAGACTTCAGCTATCGCTGAACTCTATCATTCGCTGATATGAAATGATAGATCGCTGAATCAACGAAAGCTGATCATGAAGTTCTCCGTACAAAATACTTTTGTCTTATCCACCCTTGCACGACTCCGTACGAAATGTCAGAAAAGAACCTCCGAATATCTGAAATCGTACAACCACTCTGATACTACACTATTCATCCATACGGCTACTAAGGTTGTCAACCAAGGTCAATGACATGCAACCAACCAGCTGATGACACGTGTAAAGTATATACTGACTTGCATTAAATGCATGCAGTATATAAAGAGATGAACTCACTTCATTTGAAGTAACTTGCTAACTCTGGACAAGTTCAATCTCTTATCTCAAGATAGGTTATTATTAGTAATTTCCTTATCTCTCTTAGTGCAAGAAACCTTAGTGTTCCAACTTATTTAGATTTAGGTTTATCCTTAATCTTGTTTCCGCAACAAGCTGTAAATTGTTAATGATTTATCAATAAACAATTTAGAAAAGTAAAATCCGTGTGTTTGTATTCAACCCCCCCCCCCCTTCTACAAACTTGTATAGGCCTTCGGGACCAACAAGTGGTATCAGAGCGGATTTGTTTAATCTCATAAACCAGATCTAATCTAAGATATTTCTCTTCCTTGCTATTATCTGAAAATGGCCACCAACACAAACACAAATTATATAGACAATGGTTCTCTTGCAAAACCCCCTAGATTTTCCAGAGACAACTTCAACTTATGGAAAAATAGGATGACACTCTTCTTAGAAGGTGTAGACCCCACTATGCCTTACTATCTTGAAAACGGCCCATACATCCCTGTAACAATTGATCCTTCAGTTCCAGCCACTGCAAATAGACCTGCTATTCCAGAAAGGCTGATTCCTAAGGAAATACACATGTGGACCGACGAAGATAAGAAGAAAGTGGCTATAGATACAAAATCCAGATCCATACTATCCATGGCCCTTCCTGACGAAGTCTACCATTCCGTCATGAACCTGAAAACATCAAAAGCCATGTGGGACACAATATGTGTTCAGTATGAAGGAACGTCTGAAGTCCAGGACTCAAGAAAGATCAACCTGGTAAGACAATACGAAAGCTTCATTTCTGGTAAGAATGAAACTCTCTCTGAAGTTCACCAACGTTTTAATTGTTTAATTATAGATCTGAAAACTGTTGGTAAGGAATATTCTAACTTTGAGGTGCTGACAAAGTTTCTAGAATGTTTACCTGAAAGCTGGGACAATTATTCTATGTGTCTCAAGCTGTCAAAGGATCTAAAATCAATGACCCTTGCTACCTTATATGGCACGTTACTGAATCATGAGCAATCAATCCATCTTAAGAAGAATCTTGTAAAAGATTCCAAAAGCACCCCTGTTGCTTTAATCTCAGAGGAACCTTCTACTCAGCAACCCTCGGTCACTATCACTGAGTTAGAGAGTAACTCTGAAAGGTCATCAGATTATGATTTTTCAGATGATGAATCTTTGGCTCTCCTAACTAAGAAGTTCAGGAGATTTGCCAAAAAGAAAATGTTTAGAAAGAACAAACCTCTTTCCATAACTGACAAGCCTAAATCATCAGTTTTTGTTGATAAGGCTACTGCTACTTGTTTTAACTGCGAAAAAGTAGGACATTTTGCTAACGAGTGCAGGTCTAAGAAAGTTTCTAGACCCTCAGCTTTTACAAAGAAATCCTTTGTTCCAAGGAATAAAGATGACAAATACTCAAAGCTGAAAGAAAAATATGCGAAGCTGAAAAGCTTTAAGAAGAAAGGCAAAGGCCTGATGGCTGACTATGATTGGGCTGCTTCTGATGAAGAAGCATCATCATCTGACTCTGAAGATGATGAAGCAAATCAATGTCTCATGGCCAAGATTGAAGAAGAGGAAGAAAGTTCAGACATTCCCTCCACTTCAACATCTGCCATTCAGGTATCACCTTATTTCTTTACCAATATTGCAAATATTGATAAAGCTGATAGTCTCCGTAAGATCGATCTCTTGACTAGAAGTTTATATGAAGCCATGAACGGCAAAACTGTGGTTGAAAACCAAAATCTTGATCTCGCTGAAAATCTTAAAAACTGCCACCTTCAAATAGAAAAGCTTTCTAAAATTGAAGAAGATTTTAAAGATCAAGTATATTTAAATCAGCTAGTCAAAATCGAACGAGCAGAAGCTATCGCTGCATTAAAGGCTGAAAAAGCTACTGTTGAAGGATGGTGTAATTCTTCAACAAAGATCACTGAGATAATAAAGTCTCAAATTCCACTGAGTGATAAACGTGGTTTGGGTTACAAATATGAAACTTCAAAACCAACCACTGAGCGTTCAATGCTTAAATTTGGAACGTTCGTATCCTCAGTCGCTGATACTTCATCTTCTCAGTGCTCCTCGTCCATTACACCAATCCCTGAGGAAACTCCTACCTCCTCAAAAGGCAAGGAGAAAATGGTTTATTCAAAACCTACCTCTGTCTGTAAAGACAAAGGTAAAGGAATTGTTATTTATCAGAATCCTCAGAAGGGTACCTTAGTACCAAAACTGAATGCTTCTAAAGCTTCAGTGGCTCATCCCTCTGGATCAAGGAAGCAGATATCTGGATTTATTCAGCGATCTACTCCTAGACTCAGATTGGATGTCCTTGGTAAGAAATCTGAAGAACTGAATGTTCGTCCCATTTCTAAAGCAAATAGCTTACTTGGTGCTGGTACTTCTAATTCTAAATCAAAAGCTCAACATACAAATGGTCCTAGAACTACTTTCAGCTATAGAAATGTTATCACTGTGGACTCACTGATCATATTGCTAGTAAGTGCCCCACAGCCACCGAAGCTGAAAAGATAGCTAAGGTGAAGATTGCCCCCAAGGCAAAGAAGACCAACCCTGGTGCAAATCAGGTCAAGGTGAATTCTACCACTGAGGTTAAGAAATTAACCAAAGTGAAGAAAGACAAAGCTGAATCTTCAAATGTTGCGAAGACTGCTGAACCTTCCATTCCAACTACTTCCACTGACAAACGTGTATACATGGTTAAGTGGGTACCCAAGAAAAACTAATCTTCCTTTGTATTACAGGTTAAGAAGGGTATCTGGTATCTCGATAGCGGATGCTCTAGACACATGACTGGTAAGAAAAGCCTGCTCGCTGAATACAAGGAAGAGAAGGGTCCCTCTGTGACTTTCGGTGGAAATGGAAAAGGACATACCCGAGGGTATGGTGTACTTTCAAATGGTACAACCTCCTTCAGAAGAGTCGCATATGTTGAAGGGCTAAAGCATAATCTTCTAAGCATCAGTCAGCTTTGCGACATGGATAACAAAGTAATATTTACTAAGGAATCCTGCTTTGTCACTGACAAAAAGGAGAAGATAGCTCTCAGCGGTTATCGTTTGGAAAATGTTTATGTAATAAACATGGACTCAACAACCACTGAGAACTCCTGTTTCTTCTCAAAGGCCTCATCTGATGTCAACTGGCTATGGCATAAGAGGCTATCTCATCTAAATTTCAAGACACTGAACACTCTTTCTTCAAAAGAGTTAGTCACTGGTCTACCTCAGCATTCATACGCCAAAGAGTCGTTATGTTCAGCGTGTGAAAAAGGGAAGCAGACCAAAGCAAGCTTTAAATCAAAGCAAGTTTCTTCAGTGTCATCTCCTCTACAACTACTCCATATGGATTTGTTTGGCCCTGTTAACAAACAATCCATAGCTGGAAAGAAATATACGCTGGTCATAGTTGATGAATTCTCTCGCTTCACTTGGGTAATGTTTCTCCGTTCTAAGAGTGACACCCCTGAAGAACTCATCACCTTTGTTCGGAAGATGGAAACCCTGAACAATCTGACCGTTCGCTCAATAAGGAGTGATCATGGAACTGAATTCAAAAACAGTTCTCTTGATTCCTTCTTTGAGAGTAAGGGTATTTCTCACAACTTTTCTTCAGTGAGAACACCGCAACAAAATGGAGTCGCTGAAAGAAGAAATAGAACAATTATTGAAGCTGCACGTTCAATGCTCAGCGATTCTCACCTGCCTACTCAGTTTTGGGCAGAAGCTGTCAACACTACTTGTTTTTCGCAAAACAGGTCGCTGATAGTCAAAAGATTCAATAAAACAGCCTATGAACTTTTTCATGGGAGAAAGCCCACAATCAACTTTCTTCACATCTTTGGATGTTAGTGTTTCATACTGAACAATAGAGATGCTCTTGGAAAGTTCGATCCTAAGGCTGATGATGGAATCTTTCTTGGATACTCCTCAGTTTCCAAAGCCTTCAGAGTCTTCAATCGAAGAAGACAAACTGTGGAAGAAACTATTCACGTCACGTTTGACGAATCCCGTTCAGCGAACTCTAAACCGAACGCTGATACAGAAGAACTGAATCAATGGATGTTTTCTCATCTTGGTGATTCAGAAGATTTTCCCACTCCTCATGCTCAACCAGTAGAAGATGATAGTCCCACTATCATTCCAAACATGCAGAATAGTGAAGCTGAAACATCATGGGTCTTAGTTGTTCTTATAAACACTATACCTGCAGTTGATCCAAATGTCTCAGACCTTCCATCTACTTCTCAGCAATCAGTAAATATAATGACAACTGCATCAATTCCTCTCTTGGATGATACTCCCGACGTCGCTGAAGCTTCATCTTCAGCTCCTCAAGTTCAACTTGAGTCAGCGTCTCACGTTCCGGCTCAGCGATGGACTATAAATCACCCAATTGATCAAATTCTTGGTAATCCAAACGCTGGTATTCAGACTCGACGAAGTGCAGGTAATATTTGTTTATTTGTAAATTTTATTTCACTAACTGAACCAAAGAAAGTAGATGATGCCCTCAAAGATCCAAACTGGGTCAGCGCCATGCAAGAAGAGCTGACTGAATTTGAAAGAAACAAAGTTTGGAAACTTGTTCGAAGACCAACTGACAAAACTGTGATAGGCACTAAATGGGTCTATCGAAACAAGTTGGACGAACATGGTACTGTAACCCGCAACAAAGCTCGACTTGTTTCTCAGGGATACAGACAAGAGGAAGGTATAGATTATGACGAAACATTTGCTCCAGTAGCAAGACTTGAATCTATTCGTCTATTCTTAGCATATGCTGTACACAAGAACTTCAAAGTACATCAGATGGATGTCAAGTCAGCGTTTCTAAATGGAAAGCTGAATGAAGAAGTGTATGTGGAACAACCTCCAGGATTCTCAGATCCTAAGCGTCCAGATTATGTTTATAAACTGGATAAGGCACTTTATGGCTTGAAGCAAGTTCCACGTGCATGGTATGACACTCTTTCCACTTATCTCCATATTGAAAAATTTGAGCGAGGTAAGATTGATAAAACGCTTTTTTTAGAAAAGTGAAAGGTCATATCATTCTAGTTCAAATATATGTTGATGACATTATATTTGGTTCTACTAACCCTGAGCTTTGTACTCGTTTCGCTGATAGAATGAAAGATGAGTATAAAATGAGCATGATGGGTGAACTAACATATTTCCTTGGTCTTCAGATTAAGCAAACTGAAAAAGGAACTTTCATTAATCAGGGAAAGTATGTTAAAGATATGCTGAAGAAATTCTACTTAACTGAAAGTTCAGCTATGAAAACCCCTATGGCACCACCGCTGACACTTGATAAGGACACAAAGGGTGTTCCTGCCAATGTCACGCTGTACCATGGGATGATCGACTCACTATTGTATCTTACAGCTAGCCGACCCGATATATGTTTGCAACATGCTTGTGTGCACGATATCAAGCTGAACCTAAGATATCTCATATGAAAGCTGTAAAGCGAATCTTTCGATATCTTAAGGGTACAGCGAATCTAGGTCTTTGGTATCCCAAAGATTCAGGATTCGATCTAACTGCATATTCAGATAGTGATTTTGCAGGTTGCAAAATGGATAGGAAAAGCACCACAGGAGGATGTCAGCTCCTGGGTGGAAAGCTGGTAAGTTGGACAAGTAAAAAGCAAAATTCAGTGTCCACTTCCACAGCTGAAGCTGAATATGTAGCTGCTGGAAGCTGTTGTTCTCAAGTCTTGTGGATGAGAAATCAGCTACTAGACTATGATCTTCAGCTCTCCAAAATTCCAATCTATTGCGACAGCACAAGTGCCATCGCTATAGCAAACAATCCAGTACTACATTCAAAGACCAAACATATAGAAATCAGATATCATTTTATCAGAGATCATGTGATGAATGGTGATATAGAACTTCATTTTATCCCAACTGATTATCAGTTAGCTGACTTATTTACCAAACCTCTTGATGAGACAAGATTCAACTTTCTCATCAGCGAGCTTGGAATGCTGAACTTTGAAGGATAAAATCTTCAGCGGTTCACATTAATCAGCGAAAGGATAAAATCAACTTGTATAACCCATTCTATCATCTTCTCTCTGAATAAACTTGATTCACTGATATCAAGGTATGTTTACTCTCTCTGACAAACGCATGAAAATGCAAGATTTCAAAACAAAATGCATCGCTGAATATCTCTTCCTTAACAGCAATATTTTGAAATTTCTTAAAACCTTCACTGAATATTTTCATTCAGTACTTCATGTTTTCAAAAGTATCTCTGAGTTTTTCAAAACCTCAGAGACAACCAAGAATATGAAAGGACAGTTGTGACGTCATTGCAACGGATAAACCCCGTCACGTTTTCTCTTCCTGACACACGTTTGCACGTGTCGTTCAAACTTCCAATCAAATACAAACACATGTCCGTGTCATGATGAAAATCTTTTCCCGCTTAAGATTTTCTCTTTCTAAAATCTCTATATAAACAAACTCCTTGTTTATATTTTTCTTTTACGCGATCAATCTTCCTCCGCAAGAAAGAATTCTCTGTTGCATTTGTGATTTCAAACTTCAAGAACTGTTCATCATCTTCTTCATCAAACTTCAAGGTTAATATGTTCTTATTTATTACCGAATGCGTATAACTTGTTTCCGATCTTCTCTTTGTTTTAACAAGATCAAACAAAAGAACTTCGTAAAATGAAATCATTTTCTTTCGTGGTTTTATGAACACAACCATTTCATGGTTGTTCTTCAAGTTTAAATGCAAAATCTTAAACTTGTTCTTCATTCGTTTCCAGAATCTATTTCTTCTTAGAAAACTGGAAAACAAGAAAATGGGTTTTACATTTCGTTTCAAAAATCAAGAAAAACCCTAATCTTCATTAAGACATTTATGTCTGAATGAAATGGATAAAATTCAAAACATCTTATTGGAAATTCTTTCCACATTAAGATCATTCTTATTTGTTAACATCTTTGGTTGAACTGTTAATACAGAGAAATGGCCTCGTCTGACATTCCTGCTACCGCTGAGAACATCTCCGCTGACTCTGAGGAAGTGGAAATCCTCAAGGCTCCACAAGTCAAGTTTGAACTTGACAAACTGGATTGGACTAAGGTGAACAACCTCTCTGCGCTTCTCGAGTTTCCTCCTCGAAAGCAAGTCACACATCTAGATGATGCTGTGAATTTTCTGAAAAATTGCTGCATCTCCACATCCCTGACCATAACACCTCCTGCACATCAGCTTTTGCTCTCACAATTCTGGTACTCAGCGAGACATACTCAATTACCTTCAGCCAAAGATACCTCCAAAATAATAGATTGCATCCTCTGCGATATCGAATATGGCACCATAAAGATCACCCCAGCCATTATTCGCAAAGCTCTCAGCCTTCCCATCGCTACCAAGGAAAAACCTTTTGTTCCCCTCCTTGACCCCAAGAAAAACTCAGACGGGGAAGCCATCATTGCATTCTTCGATGCAATGGGCTATGTATGGGAAATAGGCAGAGACATGAAGCCCGAGAAGAAGCTGACGATCATCAAAAAATCGAAAATGCCCAACGAGATGAATTTCATCTTCGCTCATCTGATAAGCTGCATGACTGCAAAGAGTGGTCCTCCGACCAAGCCGCTAAACCTCAGCAAGCAATGGGTTATGCACTGCTGAAAGGTCTCAACATAGACTGGGCATCGATCATCTATGATGACTTGGTTCTACGAGTGGACACCGTCGCTGACAGACCTCCATGGGTTCCTTACCCACGTTTCATCAGCGCCATCTTCCAATGTGGCCTGAAGGAAACCTACCCAACTGATGGTGACCTGAAACTTTCTCAGGTCGGTCCAAAGATACTCGACTTTAAACCAACCGTAAATGAGGTACGTTTTTCTACACTCTTAACTCTTCTTAACCCTCATACTTCTTCTACTTCTGCAGCTCCCTCAGCGGACAAACCCACCGCTGATACCCCAGTTGCTACTTCCATTCCTCTTAAAAGGAAACACTCTCACACCCCACTTGATTCTAAAAGGATCAAGAAAACAAAGGAGCAACCCCAGCAATCTCATGCTGAAGACTCCTCAGCTCTTTCTGCAGAGCTGAAGGAACGTTCAGTGGTACGCTCTGCCACACCTGAACAAGCCATCCCTTCAATCCCAATCTCAGCGTCTCCAAACGTTGAGATTACAGACTTGGAAACTTCCCAACCTCCCTCAGTCTCTCAAAAGACCGATGAAGTGATTCTCAGCGATTCCAACGCTGAACTCAGAACCCAACCTCCAATCTTATCCTTTGCTTCTCCCTCCACTCATTTGGTCTCTCCTCCAGTTATCACTGGAGATGCCATCATTTCTACGGAAGCTAAAGCTGATAATCCAGAAATGATGAAGACAGGACCTGCAGACCAATCCATGGGCACTTTTGAAGATGACATGGAACTGTTTTCAGGAACCCGTGATTTCGATGAATTAAAAAATCCTCCTGCAGGTAATCAACAACCCATAAACACTGTGACTAAACCCCAAACTTCTGAGCTTTCCTCTGTTCACAAGTTTTTATATGTTACAGGTCCTAATTTGGGAGATATCAACGCCTCTCTGAAGTCCGTGGAGACAAAGCTGACAGGTCTCACCACTACTCTCTCCAATAACTCTTCAGCTGTAACAAACGCTGGAGAAAATCTGAACAAGCTGACAACGGTGGTGGAGAAAAAGGCTTCCACAGATGACATGAAGCAACTTGATAAAACTCTCAGCGACTTCGCCAAGGTGCTCGCTGATATCTACACAGACTACACCTCTCTCAAAAGCTCAGTTTCGTCCATGTCCAGCGAATTTTCAACGCTGAAGACATTGGTTGGAACACTAGAGGGAGATATGTCTGCTGTGAAGACAAATGTCAACACTCTGACGACCGACTTAATCTCTGTAAAGACTGACGTTGGTTCGATGAAGACTATGATCGAACAGCTGCTGCACAAGGCGAATACTCCTGCTCCTGCCCCTGTCCCTGAACCTGAACATTTTACAGCGACAGATCGCATTGAGCTCGGGAAGTTCAATCCTGCTATTTCTGGCCTTGAAGACAGATTAGCAAAGATTGAAGCTTGTGTAGGTCTCTCTGGCCAAGAAGACAGAGAACCTACCAACGCTGCTGAATCTACCCATTCCTCCCCCAGTCATCATGAAAAAGAGGGGGAGAAGAGCGCTGAAAACCCTTCCAAGAGCGCTGAAGACCTTTCCCATGATGAATCTATCAGGGGAGAGAATAACGAAGACCTCACCTTCACTGAAGAGGGTGAGAAGACTATTGAAGCTGAAGCAGCCGCTGGACCTCAGGGAGATGAAAACCCTGAGGTAACCGAGAAGCTCGCCTCTGTATCTGAGGGGGAGCAACTCGAAGAAGACGCTAAAGAATCTGAAGCAGAAGATGATGAAGCCGTCGACATCCCTGATGATGAACCATCTTCTTCTCCAAAGAATGACGATGATGACGAAGATGACGATGACTTCTTTATCGTCAAACCTGCTCCGAAGATCAAAGCTCTTAAGGGAATCTCGATAAATGAACCTTCAGGGGAGCAGACAAAGACAAAGCCCTCAGCCTCTGGAGCTGAGAAAGGCAAAGGCAAAAGCGTCGCTGAAGATGACAATCTGATGATCTTGCTTGAAAAGCCGGTTTGTCAGGTACACTAAACATCTCTTACTCCATCCCTCCTCTATCATACACTATCAGTTCCTTTACCCAAGCCTATACACTTGAACCAATTCTCTCTATCTGATTCTACCCAAGTTCTTACTCGTAAGATCGCTGTGTTTCAGCTAGTCCTCTCCCCTGTTTGAGGATATCGCTGAAGGCTCCACAACTGCGACTTCACCAGCTGCCGCTGAAGAAATAATCCCAGTCTTGGATTTGATCTCTGAGACTGATGAACCTGAAGAACAGACTCTCTCACACAGGCACAGACCTTCCTTAGCTCCTCAAAAGCTAAGAGAAGAAGAACAGAAGAAAAGAGAGGAAATAATAAAGCGATTCGAGGATCAGCGAATCATTCTAAGGCGTGATCAACTGCCTTCAGTTCCTCCAAAGTTCAGAATTTCAAAAGCTGAATACAAGGAACACCTCAGAGCTGAACGCCTCATCGCTGAAAGAAAGGAAGCTGAAGAAAAAGACAGAGAATACGCCATCAAGCTTACTCAAGAATCTGTCAAAGACCCCAAGCTGAAACGTGTTCCCATTCAAGTTCAACGAAAGCTTTGGGAAGAAGCCCAGAAGATCGTGGAAAAGAAAACTGAAGTTTCTCAGACCACCCTGATATGGTGTAAAGAGAAAATACACTTCAGATATCGTCCAGCGAAGATCAACAAGGTATTCATCTCTGGAAGAACCTCTATCGGAGTACCTATTGTTGACATCAAACTTTTCAGAGAAGATGGCCAATCTGAAACCTTTCGCGCTGACACTGTAAAAAGGTATGGTCTCTCTGAATGGCTGGAGATGAGGTTAGCTATCCAAAAATCACAATCTAAGTACAAGGATCATTTCGAAAAGCTGATAAACAGACAGATAGATTTGATATCTTCTTGTGTGGACATTCCTCCTCTTCCTGATCTTAAGCTGAAAAGAAAAAGGGCCTCTCCAAAGAAGAAACGTCAAGATTCAAACTCAGGTCCTGTCATACGAAATGAAACTGGAATTGGTTTCTCTCGCGCTGAAGTACTTGGTCCTGATCCTGATCTATCTGCCCTTGACATTTCTTTGCCACCATGTGAACTTTTCGTCCCTGGTAAAGTCATCAGTAATCCTTATGGAATATTCTTTCTCGACTACGACGGACGTAAATGTTTTCAACGGATCGCTGAGCTTCCAATAACTCCAATCGAACAGCTCAGAGATCTCATCTACTGGTGTGACTTCAGAAAAGACATTCAGGCACGACACCTAAAACCCTTGATTTTTGAAGAAGCGCTGAACAAAAGAAAGCGAGGTGTAACGGTTCCTGACTGGATGATCCCCACTGAAAAGACCCTTGATGAACTTCTCATTAAGGAAGAACCTTTATAAGCTGATATGATCGCCTTTTCTCTATTGTATCAGTTATTCTTCTCTACTTGTAATTTATTTCGCTCGTACTTGTAATCTTTTCATTTTCTTTGTATCGTTATTCAAAGTTTTAAAGAAAGATTTCAACGAATGTACTTTACTCCATCAGCACTGAAAAGATCCCAGAAAACAGTAAAAGGGATAAATATTTTATGAGTTCTTTTTATCCTTATGTTTTTCATTAAATAGCAATTTTCTCTGTTGCTATGTCATAATCAAATAGGGGGAGATTGTTGATCCAAACCCTCAGTGATTTGATAATGACCCTCTCTTAAATACTTAGTGAAAATTGTAAGTAAACAATATGTATCAGAGTTTCACTATCGCTGATAAGTACTAAGATCTTCCAGTACCGCTGATAGGAACTCTCGCTCTTTAAGTTAAACATTCAGCGAAACTGTTCACCATAAATGCTCTGAGTCTGTTCAGTCATTATGATGATCGCTGATAAGTTAGTTGTTTACTTATGATCCCTGAAGACAAGTTTCACGTCAACAAAGGTTCTACGCTGAAGTCGAAGATCAAGCTCAAGAACCAGCGACAAGTCTCCTAATGAACTGATGCGGATCAACGAAGACTCAAATTTGTCCACTCAACGTGAAGTATCAAGTACAAGACTTCAGCTATCGCTGAACTCTATCATTCGCTGATATGAAATGATAGATCGCTGAATCAACGAAAGCTGATCATGAAGTCCTCCGTACAAAATACTTTTGTCTTATCCACCCTTGCACGACTCCGTACGAAATGTCAGAAAAGAACCTCCGAATATCTGAAATCGTACAACCACTCTGATACTACACTATTCATCCATACGGCTACTAAGGTTGTCAACCAAGGTCAATGACATGCAACCAACCAGCTGATGACACGTGTAAAGTATATACTGACTTGCATTAAATGCATGCAGTATATAAAGAGATGAACTCACTTCATTTGAAGTAACTTGCTAACTCTGGACAAGTTCAATCTCTTATCTCAAGATAGGTTATTATTAGTAATTTCCTTATCTCTCTTAGTGCAAGAAACCTTAGTGTTCCAACTTGTTTAGATTTAGGTTTATCCTTAATCTTGTTTCCGCAACAAGCTGTAAATTGTTAATGATTTATCAATAAACAATTTAGAAAAGTAAAATCCGTGTGTTTGTATTCAACCCCCCCCCCCCCCTTCTACAAACTTGTATAGGCCTTCGGGACCAACAGTGAAGAAAGACCATGCTAAGTATTGGTATGGTACTTATAGTATCCCAGGTCCTCATAGGGCATCTAACCAACAAGGATCCATCACAATATGGATACCAAAATCTGTCTAATATGTTTTGCAGGAATGTCATGTGCGGTTTTAATTCCTATTATTCACATCACATGACGAGCATTCAAAGGTTATGCCACATTTGAGGGGGAGTACTATGAAAGGTAAGTGAACTTTAATTGAATTCAAAGATCGTGGTAATTCATTCTTGATAACTTACTTGTGTTTGTTATTCTCCAATTTTAAATTCCATGATTGCCACGTGTCATTTTTTCTTAACTTAGTTATTTCCATGTCTCACATATACGTTGATTTTTCGATGGAAATACACTCGTTTGAATTCCTAGTTGTTTTCCAAGTTCGCTATTTCTTGCAAATGATTCCATTTTTATCTAATATATTAATTGTGACTTGTTCTTCACAATTAAAATTTCTGATCATTGTCTCTTTTTTGCAAATACTGTGCTTACCAAGTCAATCTGTTTAGCGCTTGATCATGTCTCTTGAAATTCCAAATTTCAAATGATTTTATGACTTCTGAATATTTCATTTCAGATCTCATTCTTAAATGTTTTTCATGACTTCTGATTACCTCATATCAGAACTCAGACTTAATTTTTATGACTTCTGATTACTTCAGATCAGAACTCGGACTTCATTTTTATGACTTCTGATCAACTCAGATCAGGACTCGTTCTTAAATGTTATGACTTCTAAACACTTCAGTTTAGAACTCGTACTTCACTGTTTTCGAAACTGTTCCACTCGATGCATGCATGAGTGTTATGACTTATATCGTTTCTATGGTCTATCCAGAACCGGAAGGACCTACCCAAGAAACACATCCCTTATAGACAAAAGTGAGGGTCTAGACTGATAGATGAGTTCGGAGTGAAAAGAATATGGCGAGGATGTGACAGGACTTAAAAGAGTTTATTGGTCCTTACCAAACCGAGTCAGTTATCCGGGTAACCACACAATCTATTCATTCTCGTTCTTTGGAGATAAATATTGAAACAGACATGGACCAAATGTCGATAACTCGTGTCACCCCACCCAGCCACTCAAGTATCTCACAAAAGATGCTTGTTTCATATATTCACGGAGAATTAGCACATAATCTATCTATTCCTCACTCGGAGGTGTTAGATATTGAAAAAGGAAGACATCAACTCCGGTCTCCGAACTTCATATTCTATTCACTGTGTCAATTGATTTTAACTTGCGTCCCGAGTTAAATCAATATTTTGAGCCAAACAGATAGAATTTATTTTCTTTCACACATGCACGAGTCTTTGTGATTCCCATCGCATATCTTCGTGATATTGCCGGAACAGATTGAGAAGTAATTTTTTAAGATTTTGCTTTAGTGATAACTGGAAGTCCTATCAGAGATACCCATTGCCAACTCTGAACTCAGGCCACACAATTTTTTAAATTGTTGTGATAATAGTTACTAACGTGTTTCTGTGTTAGTTGATTACCCCGTTCTGGTTACTTAATGTTTTGATCTGGATTTTTTGCTACTCGTTACTATTGTCTTTGAACGTGCATGATACTCCAGATGCTCCTACTCATCATGAGGGGGAGAAACGGTACATATTCAAAGACACCGAATATCAAGTTGAGGGGGAGTTAGCAAAATCCGAGGGGGAGTAAAGCCGAGGGGGAGTAAAGAAGTCCCCATGCATAAGCTGAGGGGGAGTAACTGTTGACCAATTTTTAATCGAATGATTGATCTGTTCCGAGATCCAAAGAGCTCAAAGTGCGTACAAGTGATCAACTCTTCTTATCAAGTGGTGTTCGCTTCAAATTATTTCCTCCATCGAGCATATTGGTTCTACAAGTTCTTAAAGTTGAAGATATGAAGATCAAGAGCTTTATTCAAGGGGGAGCGTCGAAGACATGAAGACAAGCAACATCATTGCATTTCAAATATTCTAAAAGAAGAGAAGATCAAGACTTGAAGGTTTCAAGACCGATTTTTATTTATATATCTTTAGGGGGACATTGTTAGGATTATAAATATCCTACATATTAGAAAGATATATAAATAATTATATAGAGCTTAATTAGATTTATTATTATTTGCAAAAGCCTTAATTATGGTATATGTGCTTAATTGTTTAATGGGCTTAGGCCTTGTGTGTCTAAAGGCCTAAGTATATAAGGTTAGTGTTAACCTTAGAATTAGGTTAGCCTTTGAAAGAGTTTCAATAGCAATTGATAGAGAGTCATTGTGAGCTTAATTGTTTAGAGAGAGAGAGATAGTTAAGATTTTCATTCAAACCTTTGTAACTATCTTGAATCTTGAATATGAGAGGCATGACAAGTTGAAATCATCAATTGTTCTTGTTATTTCTCATTGAATTGTTGTTACCTGATCAATATGGAACTTACAACTTCTCAACAATCAGTGAATGAAATGACATCTGAACCTCTTCCTCTCTTGGCTGATATACCAGAAGTTGCTGAAGCCTCATCTTCAGCTCCTCCAGAAGTTCAGGTTAAGTCAACGACTTATGCTCCGGCTCAGCGATGGACTATAAATCACCCTATTGATCAGATTCTTGGTGATCCAAACGCTGGTGTTCAGACTCGACGAAGTACAGGTAACATTTGTCTATTTGTTAACTTTATTTCTCTGATTGAACCAAAGAAAACAGATGATGCCCTCAGAGATCCAAACTGGGTCAGCGCTATGCAAGAAGAGAGCTGACAGAATTTGAAAGAAACAAAGTTTGGAATCTCGTTCCAAGACCATCCGACAATTCAGTGATAGGCACTAAATGGGTCTATCGAAACAAGTTGGATGAATATGGAACTGTAACCCGCAACAAGGCTCGTCTTGTTGCTCAGGGATACAGACAAGAGGAAGGTATAGATTACGACGAAACATTCGCCCCAGTGGAAAGACTCGAAGTTATTCGTCTATTCTTAGCTTACGCTGTACACAAAGACTTCAAAGTTTATCAAATGGATGTTAAATCAGCGTTCCTCAATGGAAAGCTGAATGAAGAAGTCTACGTGGAACAACCTCCAGGATTCTCAGATCCTAAGCATCCAGGTTATGTTTATAAACGGGATAAGGCACTCTATGGCTTAAAGCAAGCTCCTCGTGCATGGTATGACACTCTCTCCTCTTATCTCCAAATCGAAAAATTTGAGCGAGGTAAAATCGATAAAACTCAATTTTTCAGGAAAGTAAAAGGTCATATTATTCTTGTTCAAATATATGTCGATGATATTATATTTGGTTCCACTAACCCTGATATATGTACTCGTTTTGCTGATAGAATGAAAGCTGAATATAAAATGAGTATGATGGGTGAGCTGACATATTTCCTTGGTCTTCAAATCAAACAGAGTGAAAAAGGAACTTTCATTCACCATGGAAAATATGTTAAAGATATGCTGAAGAAATTTGATTTAACTCATATCTCAGCTATGAAAACCCCTATGGCACCACCGCTGACACTAAACAAGGATCCTTCTGGATAACCTGTTAATGTCACGATGTACCATGGGATGATCGGCTCTCTTCTGTATCTTACAGCTAGCCGACTTGATATTATGTATGCAACCTGTTTGTGTGCACGATATCAAGCTGAACCTAAGGAATCTCATTTGATCGCTGTAAAGTGAATCTTTCGTTACCTTAAGGGTACTCCTAACCTAGGTCTTTGGTATCCCAAAGACTCAGGGTTTGATCTAATCGCCTATTCAGATAGTGATTTTGCAGGTTGCAAATTGGATAGGAAAAGCACCACAGGAGGCTGTCTGCTCCTAGGTGGAAAGCTGGTGAGTTGGACACGTAAAAAGCAAAACTCAGTGTCCACCTCAACCGCTGAAGCTGAATACGTAGCTGCTGGAAGCTATTGTTCACAGGTCTTGTGGATGAGAAATCAACTACTGGACTATGACCTTCATCTCTCGAAAATTCCAATCTATTGCGACAGCACAAGTGCCATCGCTATAGCAAACAATCTAGTGCTACATTCAAAGACCAAACACATCGAAATCAGGTATCATTTTATCAGAGATCATGTGATGAATGGTGATATAGAACTTTATTTTATCCCAACTGACTTTCAGTTAGCTGATCTGTTCACCAAACCTCTTGATGAGACAAGATTCAACTTTCTCATCAGCGAGCTTGGAATGCTGAACTTAGAAGAGTAAAATCTTCAGCGGTTCACATTTGATCAGGGATAAAACAAAGTTGTATAATCCTATCTCTCACCTTCTCTCTGAACAAACTTGATTCGCTGATATCAAGGTATGTTCTTTCTTACTCGCTGACATTCGCCTATGAATGCAAGATTTCAAAACAAATTGCATCGCTAAATATCTCTTCCTTTCAGTGATACTTTGAAATTTCAAAACTTAACACTGATATTTCTAGTCAGTGCTTCATGTTTTTCAAAAGGTCCCTGAGTTTTTCAAATCCTCAGAGACATCCTAAAATATGAAAGGACGTTTGTGACATCATCACAACGGATAACCATGGCACGCTTTCTCTGACACGTTCGCCCGTTTCGTCTTCCTTTAATCAAGGGACGTGTCCGTGTCATCATGAAAAACTTTCCCGCTCACAGTTTTTCTCTCTCTACTCTTACTATATAAACATTTTGCGTTTATATTTTTACCTTTTACGCGAACATCTCCTTCAAGCAAGAACATCACTATTGCAGTTTGAACTCTCTATTTCCAGAAATTGTTCATCTTCGTCTTCAACAATCAAGGTTAATATTCTTGTTATTTTCCTTGCATAAACTTGTTTTCGATCTTATCATCGTTTTTAACAGATCAAACAAAGGAACTTTCTCAAATAAAATCATTTTCTTTTAATGATTTTATGAACACAATCTTCATGATTGTTCTTCAAATTTAAAACAAAAATCTTAAACTTTTATCTTCATATGTTTTTCCAGAATCTTTTCTTTAAAAGGAAACTGGAAAATAAGACATTCACTAGATTTTGAATTTTTATCAAAACTAGAAAAACCCTAATTTCTATTTCTCTCCCTAAATAGAAATTACACATCCCTAAAAACCCTTATTTTGGAACTTTATCCATCTTACGAAACCTCTGTTCATATTCTTCATTCTTATATATAAACAGAAATGACATCTACTACTGAAGCTCCTACTGCTAAGTCCCCCACTGCTGCTGAGGTTACTGTACTCACAAAAGCTCCTCAGGTTGCTTTCAAACTCGAGCTAGTTACCTTTCAAAGCAACAACCCTTATGCTCTCTTCGACTTCCCTCAAAAGAAGCAGGTCACACACCTTGATGACGCTGTAAACTTTCTCAAGACCTGTCCTCTATCGACAGCTCTGACCATCGCACCCCCTACTCATCGGAGTCTTCTAGCTCAGTTCTGGTATACTGCCAGAAGAGCTCAAGTACCCTCAACCAAAGACCCAAAGAAAATGCCTGATGACATTCGTTGTGACACCAAACATGGCACTTCCAAGATCACCCCTGGTACAATCAGGCATGCCCTGAACCTTCCTGGTAGTTCCAAAGAAAAACGCCTTGTCCCTCTGCCAAACCCCAAAAACCTAGCTGATAGAGAAGCACTGGTTGCATTCTTTGATGCAATGAAGTATTTATGGGAAACAGGAAGAGATGAACTCCCTGAGAAGAAGCTGATTGCCATCAAGAAATCGAAAATGCCCAGCGAGATGAACTTCATCTTCGCTCATTTGATCAGCTGTCTGACAGCTAAAACTGGGTCAACTGACCAAGCATCACAACCTCAGCAGGCTATGGGGTATGCACTGCTGAAGGGCCTTCACATTGATTGGGCAACAATCATCTACAACGATATGGTGCTCAGGGTGGATGCTGCTGACAGACCAACAACTGTTCCATATCCCCGGTTTGTCAGTGCTCTCTTTCTAAACGGACTTGGAGACGCATACCCAAAAGTGGGTGACCTGAAACTCTCTCAGGTTGGCGTTAAGGTTCTTGACTTCAAGCCCCTGCCAAACGAGGTACGTCTTTCTAAACTCTTATCTTTTCTCAACCCTTCTACTTCTTCTACTTCTGCAGCTACCTCAACGGTAATCCCAACCGCTGATACCCACGCTGCAACCTCTTCTCCTTCGAAGAAAAGGAAACCCTCTAAATCCCCACTTGGCGCCCCTAAGCCCAAGAAGTCCTCAAAAGATCAACCCCCAAGCCCTTCCAGGCTGAAGACTCCACAGTTCTCTCTTCTCAAGAGCCGTTGGATAGTTCAGTGGTACGCTCTGCCACAGCTGATGAAGCCACCCCTTCCATACCAACTTCAGCGTCTCTAAATGCTGAGGTTATTAACTTGGAACAGAACCTCCCTCCCTGAGTACCTCTAAGTACTGCGGAAGTCATTCCCAGCGGATCCAACGCTGAATCTGGCACCCCAACCCTCTTCTCAACTCTTACTCCTCCCACTACTTCTTTGGTCACTCCATCTATTCCTCCCTTCTCCACAACAAATGTCATTCATCTGAGTGACTCATCTGCTGAAGAACTACAACGGATGTAGGATTTAAATAAAGGACCCGTGGACACCTCCAAGCGTCAAGGCTCTCTGGAAGGTGACATGGAAACTTTTTCAGGTAATCGAACCTTCGAGGATTTCGTCAACCATCCCGCAGGTATACACAACATCCTAAACACTCCTCTCTCAAAACCCCAAACTTTTGAGATTTCCTTTGTTCACAAGTTATTAACTGTTACAGGTCCTAATTTGGGAGATAACGACAACTCTCTGAAAGATCTGTCAACAAAGGTGGAATCTCTCACCACCACTCTCTCCACAAACTCCTCAACGGTTACAAACGCTGGAGAGGCTCTCAAAACCCTCACTGATGAGGTAAAAGGCAAAGCCTCCAGTGTTGATCTGGAGAAGGTGGAAGGTAGCATTGGTCAATTTGCTACTACTCTCGCTGAAAACTCCACCACCAACAACACTCTCTCCACCAACTTCTCAGCCCTGTCCAACGAAGTCACATCGTTGAAGACAGTGGTTAGCAATCTTCAGGGAGAGGAGTCAATTCTAAAGACAGATGTCAGCACTGCCACCGATTTATTGCAGTAAATCCTCGAACGCCTGAATGCTGCCACATGCGCCCCTTCATATTTTACTCAGGTGGATCGAGAGGATCTCCAAAGGATCAGTCCTACTATATCTGGCCTGGAAGATAGATTAGCTGCGATTGAAACATGCGTTGGGATCACTGGCCTGGAAGACAGTGACCCAATGCATACTGATGCTGCTGCTGCTGAAGTCATTGTTACCTCCCGCATCCATCATGTGGAAGAGGGGGAGAAGAATCAAGAAGATCTTCCTCATAATGTTAAGGGGGAGAAGATTATTTCTGATGCTGCTAATAAACCTCAGGGAGTTGAAAACCCTGAGGGAACCGAGAAACCTCCCTCTGAATTTGAGGGGGAGCAACTCAATGAGGAAGCTGAAGCTGATGTCCTTGAACCCTATGCTGATGAGGAAGAAGCTGGAGAAGAAGAAGAAGAAGACGATGAAGACGTCGATATCGATGACGATGATGATGACGATGATGATGATATCGACTGCTCCTTCCAACCGATCAAAAGAACCCCTGCTCTTAAAGGGGTAGTCTTCAAAGACACTTCAGGGGAGGGGACCAACAAAAACCTGCAACGACCGAAGCCAACAAGGGAAAAAACAAAGGCGTCGCTACAGAAGGCAATCTGACTATCTTGCTTCGAAAGCCAGTTTGTCAGGTACAATATCTTTTCTTCCCTTACACTACATCCCTCCTCTATCCCTTCTCAACCCCATTTCACCTCTCCATAAAACCTCTATACACTTGAACCTCATTCTTTCTCTATCTCTTCTCCCAAATGATCTTACTTAAACGATCGTTACGTTTCAGCTAGTCCTCTCCCCTGCTTGAGGATCCAGCTGAAGTTCCTCCTGCTGCAACTCCAATAATTCCAACTCCAAGCGCTGAACAACCTCAGGGAGTTGAAAACCCTGAGGGAACCGAGAAACCTCCCTCTGAATTTGAGGGGGAGCAACTCTATGAAGCTAACGCTGATGTCACAGAACCCTATGCTGATGAGGAAGAATCTGAAGAAGAAGCTGAAGACGATGAAGATGTCGATATCACTGACGACGAACCATCAACATCACCTGATAATAATGATGATGATGACGACGACTTCTTCTTCCAACCAGCAAAGGCCCCTGCTCAAAAAGGGGTTATGATAAAAGAATCATCAGGGGAGGGGACAACGAAAAAGCCTGCAGCGACTAAAGCTGACAAAGGCAAAAACAAAGGTCTCGTTGTAGAAGGCAATCTGACTATCCTCCAAAGAAAGTGTAATACCCCGGGTAAGTTCGTTAGTGAAATTCTAGTTCCGTTAAATCTATTTAACTCTATAATTAATGTTTAGGGTAAGTTTGGGTAAATTTATAAGTTTAAGGATGTTTGGGTCATTGGTGAATAGTTCAAGGACTAAAAGGGTAAATATGGTTTGATACTACCCTTGAGACTTCAGATATTTTCATAAAAACAAAAATATCAGTTTTAGCTGCGTGTGTGTGTTTTGAGATAAGAAGAAGAAGAAGATAGGGTTTTTGGCTAAGACATCAAATTGGTTTGCTTAAAAAGGGATTAAAGGTATATTTCCTTTACAATTTATGTCTATAATTGCTATTAGGAAGTATCTATCGGATTAGAATTATCACATCTGGATTGGGATTGAATTCAGCCGAATTCTGGGTTAAAAATGGGCAAACCGACAGAGGTTTCCGGACACAATATGAATGTGTCCGGGTAGTTTTGTTGATGGTGTCCGGTAGTTTATTCTTGCAGGTGTCCGGACGATCTTGTACCCGGTAAGTATTTTTTCTTTAGGTTTCCGGTTAAATTGAGATACTGGATGGTGTCCGGATTGCTTTGGTGTCCGGATGTTATCCGGATTGTTTAGGTTGTTCGAAAAAGTTATGCTGCCCGGAAAATCATGCTGTCCGGATTGTTTTGTGTTATCCGGAAACTTTAAGCTGTTTGGTCACTTTTGAGAGTTTTAAGATACTTTTGAGTATCCAGTAACCTGTGTTTTGTTAACTCTTGGATAGGGAATGAATGAGGACTAAATATACTGAGGACTTGACTTAAGTTCGGGTTTGGGGGTAACATTTGAGGATAAGAGTTAGATAGATGTATCTAGAGCTCTTAATCCTAGTAAGTCTTATGTGTTCTATATGGTAAAAAGATACTTGCATCTAATTGTTTCAGATACTGTGAATTTGGAGTGAAAGCTGAACCTTGTGGAATAAGACTGGAAAGAGTTTTGATAAACAAACAGGTGAGTTTTACTTTAAAATGTTTTCAAACTGGAATACATATATGTGTGGGGTAGGAATATGATAGATGTTGTGATTATATGTTTATGTCTGAAATATGATATATTGAGATATTGTATTTACATGAGCATACTCTATATGAGAATACGTTGGCCGGGCTTAGGACCGGTGGTGTTGGCTGTAATACTCGTACAGCGGTGTTGGCTGTAATTGTCGTACATCGGAGTTAATTTATTAGTTGGATTGCAACCAACTAATATGGCCATGGAAATGAGACAGGGAAGTACACAATGCATGAGTCCTAATTGGTATTTATACTTGTGATATGTATATGGTGTTTGTGCAAATAGTTTCAAACTAACAGGGATTTTCTCACTTAGACCGCTAGGTCTAACCCTCATTTTGTTTTAAAATATGTATTCCAGGTCATGGATCGCGTAAGAACAAGTGAATAGGGTATTCGGTGGCTAGCTTTTGGGAAGACTTATATGTTGAAGACTATGATGTGTTTTCCGTTTATGACCTTGTTATTAGATATAATGTATTTAATTAGCGAAAGGTTGTAATGGAATACCTTATTTTGGATTGTAAAGACTAATGGACCATATTTGTTATATAATATATCTTTGTTATGTAACGACGTTATGCAATATATGTTATTTGTTGTATGTTTGGTTTCTGGGTTGTTACAGATGGTATCAGAGCCCTAGTTTAAGGGATTTAGGTATTAGTATCTGTACCTAGACTTAAACTGCATGTGAAGTAGGATGTCTCTATTATTGTAGAACCTTGGGATGTTAAATATAAAAAGGTAGAAAGAACATCATGTAAGGTAATTTCAGATTACACCTGGCCAGTGTAATTGTTATTTTACAGGTACATGTTTGAACTGGAATACCTTGTTATATGGGGTATGAGCTTATGTGTATATTAACCCTGTTTGAATCTACAGAATGGAAAGTGGTACTAGACAAACGAATCGGGGAGGAGGAAGCAATTCTAATAGAACGAATCCCCCAGTCGGAACAAGGGGAAGACTGAGAGAAAGAGGGAGGGGCAGAACTGGAGGCAGAGTTCAGGGGCGAGGTACATAATTTGTTACGAGAGACGATTTAGCTGCTGAAATGGGAAGATTACAGGCAAATATCCAAGCTATGTTCAACCGAACTCATAATACTGAAACGGAAATACCAGATCCTACTCATGAAGACGAGATGCCGATTACACCTACTGTCGTACCAGTGATGAGGAAGTGTGATTATAAAATGTTCCTAAGTTGTAAGCCTCCAACTTACTCAGGAGATAGGGACCCAGTGAAAGCTATGAGGTGGCTGAAGGAGATAGAAGCTATCTTCAAGACCAGTAAGTGTGCTGACGAAGATAGAGTACTATATGGGACTGCAATGCTAAAAGCCGATGCTCTATACTGGTGGGAAGCTCTTATTTCTTTTGGAGGATCTAACATATATTCTACTTTCTCTTGGGAAGAATTTGTTATAGCTTTCAGGAAAGAATTTTGTCCCCAAACAGCAGTTAAACAATTGGAATGGGAGTTTATGAACTTGCAACAAGGGAATTTATCAGTTCGGGACTATACCGCTCGTTTTCTGGAAAAATCTCGTTTCGCGGAATACTACGTCGCCACGGAGGCAATGAAGATGGAAAGGTTTATTTTTGGATTAAATTCAGAAGTCAGAAGGCTAGTGACTGCAAAAGGACCCGATACCTTCTCAGCCGCAGTAGATGCCGCGAAAAATGTGGAAAGGGATAATAACAGGGATGCTGGTGATAAGACTACTCCCATCAACAAACCAAACCAAACCATTATTGAATAAGACAAAAAATTTTATTTAAAAAAAAGAAAAATCATTTTATGGCAAACCAAACTCTTCCGAACAGTTTGCCTATGCAAACTTTGTTTGTGTAATAGTTTATTAATAAAAGTAGATTTTTTAGATAAATGATATAATAGGTGTCAAAATCTAATTGGTTGGTTTAGATTTTATTAAGATAAAACTTATCTGATTAAAAAGATAACTTTAATAAAAAAATTAAAAATTAAAAAATATACCAAAAGTCATATTTTTCAATTCCCTACAAATAGAGACCAATCTTGACATATTTTCAACACACCAATCTTTTGACAAATAGAGACCAATCTTGACATAATTATGTTTTAAAATATGAAATTATTTTTATTTATTTTTTATTTAAAGTTAAAAGATATATATATATATATATTCTAAAATATTAAATATATAATTTTTATAATATAATTTTTAAGATTGGTTTGGATTGTGAATAAAGTATAAAAAAAGTTAGATTGGATTGGAATTGAAGATTGGATAGGTGGAAGAGAGAGAAATTAGTTTTTTAATAAAGATTGGTTTGGTTTGGTTTGTGAATAAACGTAGTCTAAGAGTATGGGAAAAAGAAAGTGGGAAGGATCACAGTATGATCCAAAGAAGTCCAGGTTTCAGAGGTTTGATAACTGTCCGCCTTTCCGACCAGTGGAGAGACCTTGTCCGAAATGCAACCGTATTCACCAAGGAAATTGTCAAGTTGATACTCGGGTTTGTTATAGGTGTGGGAAGACCGGACATGTTGCTAGAGATTGTCGGGTAACGCGGTTTTGTTTCGCATGTAATTCTCCGGATCACATACAGTCTGATTGTCCAAGGGGAAGAGTACAGCAAGGGGGTACGTCAGGGAAACCAGCGGTTGTTAGGCCGGTAGTACCAAGACTAGAACCACCAAGAACAAGGGGCCGTACATTTCAGATGACAGCAAAAGAAGCGGAGGAAACTCTGGATGTGGTTACAGGTACATTTTTCATAAACTCTACACGTGCTATAGTGTTATTTGACTCCAGTGCAAACCGATCGTTTGTGTCTCCTTCATTTGCTGCTTATATGCATTTAAAGCCTAACGTGTTAGATCATGCTTTGATGGTAGATACTGCAAATGATAACCAAGTATCGGTTAAAGAGGTTTTTGATAGTTGTGTGATAAATATAGAGGGGTGCGAAGTACCTATACAATTATTTCCTATAGCTTTGATTGAGTTTGATGTGGTAGTGGGGATGGATTGGTTAGCCGAGAATCAGGCTAACATAGTTTGTGATAAGAAAATAATTAATGTTGTTTTACCTGAGAGGGGACCGGTAGTGATTTATGGTGATCATAGAAATCATCAGTCTTGCCTTATATCTATGATAAAAGCTCGTAAGTGTGTCAGCAAAGGTTGCCCGAGTTACTTAGCTTATGTGATAGATACTAAGCTAGAAAAGAACAAGTTGAAGGATATTCCTGTTGTTAATGAATTTCCAGAAGTTTTCCCCGAAGACTTGAATAGTCTTCCTCCCGTTAGACAAGTAGAGTTTGGTATAGATCTGATTCCTGGAGCCGCTCCTGTTGCTCGAGCACCGTATCGTTTAGCGCCACCAGAGATGAAAGAAATGATGACGCAACTACAAGATCTTTCTGATAAGGGCTTCATCAGACCCAGTTCTTCGCCGTGGGGTGCACCAGTCTTGTTTGTGAAAAAGAAGGATGGTTCGATGATAATGTGTATTGATTACAGGGAAGTGAATAAGCGCACGATCAAGAACAAGTATCCGCTTCCCAGAATTGATGACCTCTTCGATCAATTAGTTGGAGCTTGTTATTTCTCCAAGATTGATCTAAGATCCGGTTATCATCAGCTGAAGGTTAAAGAAGAAGACGTTCTGAAAACTGCTTTTCGTACAAGGTACGGTCATTATGAATTCCTAGTAATGCCGTTTGGATTGACGAACGCTCCAGCTGCTTTTATGTAATAACCCGGTCAGTACCCTTACTATTTTTATATGTTCCTTTAGTTTAAAGGGTTAATTTATGTTATAATCTTATGTTATCATGTTATTTTAGGATATTGGTCATTAAGGTTATTTTATTATTTTATATAATTGTCTTATTTTAAATAAAATAGGTTATGTGATATGTTTTATTGTATAAGGGTTTGTTAGTTGTTAAAGTTTAAAGTTTAAGGTTCTAATTGTTATTTGACTTAATTTTTGGTGCTAAGTGAAAATAAGTCTTGATATGTATGTATGAGTCATTGGTGTGTGTTGAGGTGGCAAAGTATTATTTGTTGGAAATAAAATTCAGGAAGTAAGTGTGTGTAGTGTGTGGTTCGTTCAAAAGAAGAAAAGAAGGGGCAAGAAAGAAGAAAGCTAGGGTTGATATTCTCTTGTGATTTCAAGTCATTTCCAAGTGATTCTTCAAGTTGCAGGTATGTATAGTTGTAGTATGTAACTCCTTCTTCTTCATGAGGGTCTTAATTTTAGGTTTTGATGTTTAACTCATGTCCATAGATGAGTTCATAGGTTGTTGGAGTAAGCTTATGGTATTGATGGAATAATAGTTAAGGGTTTCAAAGTTCTTATCTCTTTAGATGATTTGGGTATGTCTAAAGTTGATATTAAAGCTTACACCATGAATAAGGGATTTAAAGCTTTCATGGATGGTTTTGATCATTCTTTATGATGATTGTTTGTTTGTTAAATGTTTCATTTGATGGAAAAAGAGATTTGTAGTAGTCTAGAGGTGCTTATGTCAAGTTTTCATGCTTTTTCTTCATCAAAACGACCTGGGTTTGAGTTGGGGTGTTAAGGGGTAGAACAGGGGCTGTTTCAGGTGCAATATGGCTGTCCAGAGACTTACGCGGCTTTCCACGCGACTTTAAGTCGCGTAAGAAACCGCGCAACTCCCTGTTTCAGCATTTTTCAGTTTTTGTTTCTTGCGTATCGGTGTCGTTTCAAGGCGTAATATAGGGGTATGGGTACTCATTTTGAGTGTAGAATAGCATTTGAACCCATTGCACATATTAGTTTGTTCCAATTCCAGATTACAAGTCTCGGATTTGAAGTTGGTTGTCGGTTTTGATCCGTTGTCCGGTTTTGCTGATTTTGGTGATCATAATCAAGGTGAGTTTTCTTTTAACCATTTTTGAACTGGAATACATAGATTTTGAAATGGTTAATATGTAATATGTGTAGTAATGAATGTGAGTATATGGAATGTGGTTATCGAAACGTGATTATATCTGTTTGAGCATATCACTACACTATTGCATTTTGGCCGGACTTAGAGGCCGGATGGAGTTGGCTGTACCGTAAGGGGCAGCGGAGTTGGTTGTACTTGAGGTACTTCGGAGTAAATTAATTAGTTGGCTTAGCATAGTCAACTAATGTTGTTATGGCCATAACTTGTTGGTTTGATGGCCAACGGAGTATGTTGTGCACATTGCATAAGATTGTAAGGTTTGATATGTTAATAACGATTTCATATCAATGTTTACATGATAATGTTATTGAAATGTTTGGGATTTTATCACTTAGACCAATTGGTCTAACACTCATTGTTTTCCAAATATGTATTCCAGGAAAGATGATGGATAAGGCAAAAGGAAAAGATAAGATGTGATGTCATGGGAAGAAATGTGTTATACATGGATAAATGTTTTGAGTTACTTCTTGTAGTTAAACTATGTTACTTGATAATGGTTTTTGTTGGAGTTAGTAATGTGTACGTATGTTATGTATTAATGTATTGAAAGCGAAAAGTTAGTACTGTAATACTTAACTAGTATAGTTTTGGACTTCGGGACCCTATATGTAATATGTGGGTGTTTGCATTGTACATGGTTGTAACTATTATATGTTATATGTTATATGTTTTGATGGGTTGTTACAGTTGGTATCAGAGCCTTAGTTTAAGGGATTTAGGTACTCGGATCTATACCTAGACTTAAACTGCATGATTTTATGTGAAATAAGATGTCCCTATGGTGTCTAGAACCTTGGGATGTTAAATATAATGGGTAGAAAGAACGACATGTAAGGTAAATTCAAATTACATCTGGCCAATGTAATTATGAGCTTACAATTGCATGTTTGAACTGGAATACCTTATTATATTGGGTATGTGCTTACGTGTATATCAATACTTTGTGAATTGACAGGATGGCCAACGGTTCTCGTCGAATTCCCAGAGATGAAACAAGAAATCCAAACAGGGCTAATCCACGAACAAGAAACATCAATGACATGATTTCAGATACTCGAGGAAGAAGTCAGGGTCGGAGAAGTGGATCGAGCCGGGAAATACATCAGGAACAGGAACATTCGGTTCACGAAAGCTTGAATAGTGGTCGGATTGGAAGTCGGGATAGATCCGGAAGTAGTGGTAATCCTCCAAACACAGAATATGTTACTCGAGCTGACCTAGCTGCGGAAATGGGTAAACTTCAAGCCAACCTACAAGCTATGTTTGGACAACCGCAACATACAGAAGCGGAAGAACAGGAGGAACCTGATCCTATTTTGGAAACAGAGGTACCTACTCCGCCTGTTGTTGTTCCTGTTCAAAAGAAATGTGATTATAAAATGTTTTTGACTTGTAAACCTCCAACGTATTCTGGCGAACGAGATCCTATTAAAGCCATGCGTTGGTTGAAGGAAATTGAAGCTATTTTCAAAACAAGTAAATGTGCTGACGAGGATCGAGTTTTATTTGGAACTGCAATGCTTAAATTGGATGCTTTGTATTGGTGGGAAGCTTTAATTTCCTCTGAATGATCTGATCTTTATACAATCTTTACTTGGGAAAAGTTTTCAAATGCTTTCAAAAATCAGTTTTGTCCCCAAACCGCAATCCGACAACTAGAAGAGGAGTTTATGAATTTGAAGCAAGGGAATATGTCTGTTAGGGACTACACTGCTAAGTTCTTGGAAAAGTCACATTTTGCTGGACACTATGTATCTACTGAAGCTAGGAAACTAGACCGATATATCTTTGGAATCAATTCTTCCATCCGAGGGTTGGTTATAGCCATGAGACCAGATACTTTCACCTCCGCAGTTGATGCTGCGGAAACTACTGAACGAGACCGGGGGAGAGATGTGAGCGAGAGGAGTTTTGGAAAAAGGAAGTGGGAAGGACCAGTCTTTGATCCTAAGAAATCAAGATTTTCTGGATTTGATGTTCGTACGCCTTTTAACCCAACTGAAAGGCCATGTCCTAAATGTAATAAAGTTCATCAGGGGGAGTGTAGAGTTGATACAAGGAATTGCTATAAATGTGGAAAGCCGGGTCATATCGCCAGGGATTGTCGGGTTACTAGATTTTGTTATCATTGTAATTCTCCAGATCATATACAATACGATTGTCCATTAATGAAAGCACGGGGAAGCAATGTATCAGGAAGTGTTCAGGGTGGTAGGGGAGACACACGGAAGGCCGAACCGCCAAAAGCTAAAGGTCGTGCTTTTCAAATGACGACAGTTGAGGCCAAAGAAAACCCCGATGTGGTAACAGGTACATTTCTGATAAACTCAATACGTGCTAAGGTGTTATTTGACTCCGGTGTAAACCGATCTTTCGTATCTCCTTCTTTTATTAATTGCCTGAATGTGAAGCCGAAGGTGTTAAATTGTGCATTAATGGTAGAAACTGCTAACGATAAGCAGGTATCGGTCAGGGAGATAATTGATGATTGTTATATTGATGTGGAGGGATGTCGTGTACCAATTCAGTTATTTCCAATGTCTTTGACTGAATTTGATGTGGTAGTGAGAATGGACTGGTTAGCTAAAAACCAGGCCAGTATTGTATGTGATAAAAAGTTGATTAATATTGACTTACCTGGGAAGGGACCGGTTGTAATATATGGTGATCGTAGGAACCGTCAGTCTTGTTTAATTTCTATGGTAAAGGCCCGTAAATGTATTAGTAAAGGTTGTTCGAGTTACCTAGCTTATGTGATTGATACCAAGAAAGAAAAGAGTAGAATTGAAAACATACCAGTAGTTTGTGAGTTGCCAGAAGTCTTTCCTGATGACTTAACTAGTCTTCCTCCCAATAGACAAATAGAGTTTAGCATTGATTTGATACCCGGGGCTGCTCCTGTTGCACGTACACCATACCGTCTAGCTCCTTCTGAAATGAAAGATATGATGTCTTAGTTGCAAGAACTTTCAGATAAAGGTTTTATTAGACCGAGTACTTCTCCGTGGGGTGCACCGGTTCTATTTGTAAAGAAGAAAGATGGGTCGATGAGAATGTGTATTGATTACCAGGAACTAAACAAACTCACAATAAAGAATAAATATCCACTTCCCAGAATTGATGACTTGTTTGATCAGTTAGTCGGGGCCAATTATTTTTCAAAGATTGATTTAAGGTCAGGTTACCATCAACCGAAGGTAAGGGAAGAAGACATTTTGAAAACCGCTTTTCGTACCCGTTATGGTCACTACGAATTTTTGGTAATGCCTTTTGGTTTGACGAACGCTCCAGCAGCTTTTATGGATTTGATGAACCGGGTATGTAAGCCTTATCTAGATAAATTTGTAATTGTTTTTATCGATGATATTCTTATTTATTCTCGATCTGAAGAAGAACATGCTACTCATCTTCGTGTGATTTTGGAGTTATTGAAAAATGAACAGTTATACGCTAAGCTTTCCAAATGTGAATTTTTGTTACGGGAAGTTCAGTTTTGGGGGCATATTGTTTCTCAGAAGGGTATACAGGTTGATCCGACCAAGATTGAAGCAATCGAAAAGTGGGAACCCCCTAGGACACTGACAGAAGTAAGAAGTTTTCTGGGCTTGGTAGGTTATTATCGGAAATTTATACAGGATTTTTCTCGCATCGCGACACCTTTAACGAAATTGACGAAAAAGAATGTGAAGTATGACTGGAAAGATGAACAAGCTGAAGCCTTTAGAATTTTGAAAGAAAGACTTTGCAGCGCACCGATCTTATCACTACCTGAAGGCTCTGAAGATTTTGTTGTGTACAGTGATGCTTCAAAGTTGGGTTTGGGATGTGTTCTGATGCAGCGCGGAAAGGTCATTGCCTATGCCTCCCGACAGTTGAAAGATCATGAAAGACAGTATCCCACGCACGATATGGAGCTTGCCGCAGTTGTTTTTGCTTTGAAGATTTGGAGACATTATTTGTATGGTACTAAGTGTCAAATATACACCGATCACAAAAGTCTTCAACATCTTTTCAATCAGCGGGAATTAAATATGCGACAACGAAGGTGGCTGGAATTGGTCAACGATTATGATTGTGAAATTTTGTATCACCCGGGGAAAGCTAACGTGGTGGCTAATGCCTTAAGTCGCAAAGAAATGAGTGGGACGATAAAAGCTATCGCATTACGTGTCGAACTATTGCCGAACATCCTTGAAGAACTGATGAAATGTCAGATCGAAGCTTCCAAAGAAGAACATTTGAAACAAGAACGACTTGCAGGTATGTTGTCTTTATTACAAAAAGATGATCGTGGGTTATTATGTTTTGAAAAGCGGATATGGGCACCTCGTTTGGGTAATTTACGTGATAGAATACTAAAGGAAGCTCACCAGTCTCGTTTTTCTATTCACCCTGGCACTAATAAGATGTATAGAGATTTACGACAATTTTATTGGTGGCCGGGTATGAAGAAAGACATTGCTCGATGTGTGGAATGTTGTCAAACTTGCTTGATGGTAAAGATAGAACATCAGAAACCCTATGGTCAGTTGCAATCATTGGAAATACCGGTATGGAAATGGGATCAAATCACAATGGATTTTATTATGAAGCTGTCGAGAACACCAAAGGGTTTCGATGCTATTTGGGTGATCGTTGATAGATTGACAAAGTCCGCTCATTTCTTACCAATAAAAGAAACGTATTCTTTGGAAATATTGGCCAAACTGTACATTGATGAAATAGTGACTCGACATGGTGTGCCGTCATCAATCGTATCTGATCACGATAGTCGTTTCACTTCTAGGTTTTGGAAAAGCTTTCAGCGAGAGATGGGATCACAAATAAAGTTAAGTACAGCATATCACCCTCAGACAGACGGTCAAAGTGAACGGACAATTTAGACACTAGAAGATATGTTGCGGGCATGTATTATTGATTTTGGTGGGTCATGGGAAAAGTATTTATCTTTGATCGAATTTTCTTACAACAACAGTTATCATTCCAGTCTCCAGGCGGCGCCTTTTGAAGTACTATATGGTCGAAAATGTCGAACTCCTTTATGTTGGAATGAAGTGGGAGAAAAGCAATTAACTGGACCAGAGATTGTACAGTTGACATCAGATAAGATTGGACAGATTCAAGATAGATTGAAATTGGCCCAAGATAGACAGAAAAGCTACGCTGACCGACGCCGAAAACCGTTAGAGTTCCAGGTTGGAGATCGGGTTATGTTAAAGGTTTCACCGTGGAAAGGAGTGGTTAGGTTTGGGAAACAGGGTAAACTGAGTCCGCGATACATCGGGCCGTTTGTAATCATAGAACGAGTAGGAGAAGTAGCATATCGGTTAGAACTCCCATCTGAGCTTAGTAGTATCCATAACACTTTCCACGTTTCAAATTTAAGAAAGTGTTTAGTTACTTCTGATCAGGCGATACCTTTACCAGAAATCCAAATTGATGAAAAGTTGTCGTTCATTGAAGAGCCGGAAGCTATACTTGATCAGAAAGTCAAACTACTTAGAAATAAGGAGATCAGTCTCGTGAAAATTCAGTGGCGGTATCACAAAGGGCAACATGCAACGTGGGAGCCAGAGTCCGAAATGAGATCAAAGTACCCCTACTTATTTGATTGACCGAATTCCGGGACGAAATTCCTTATTAGGGGGAGATATTGTAATAACCCGGTCAGTACCCTTACTATTTTTATATGTTCCTTTAGTTTAAGGAGTGAATTTATGTTATAATCTTATGTTATCAAGTTAGTTTAGGAGATTGGTCATTAAGGTTGCTTTATTATTTTATATAATTGTCTTATTTTAAATAAAATAGGTTATGTGATATGTTTTATTGTATAAGGGTTTGTTAGTTGTTAAAGTTTAAAGTTTAAGGTTCTAATTGTTATTTGACTTAAGTTTTGGTGCTAAGTGAAAATAAGTCTTGATATGTATGTATGAGTCATTGGTGTGTGTTGAGGTGGCAAAGTATTCTTTGCTGGAAATAAAATTCAGGAAGTAAGTGTGTGTAGTGTGTGGTTCGTTCAAAAGAAGAAAAGAAGGGGCAAGAAAGAAGAAAGCTAGGGTTGATATTCTCTTGTGATTTCAAGTCATTTCCAAGTGATTCTTCAAGTTACAGGTATGTATAGTTGTAGTATGTAACTCCTTCTTCTTCATGAGGGTCTTAATTTTAGGTTTTGATGTTTAACTCGTGTCCATAGATGAGTTCATAGGTTGTTGGAGTAAGCTTATGGTATTGATGGAATAATAGTTAAGGGTTTCAAAGTTCTTATCTCTTTAGATGATTTGGGTATGTCTAAAGTTGATATTAAAGCTTACACCATGAATAAGGGATTTAAAGCTTTCATGGATGGTTTTGATCATTCTTTATGATGATTGTTTGTTTGTTAAATGTTTCATTTGATGGAAAAAGAGATTTGTAGTAGTCTAGAGGTGTTTATGTCAAGTTTTCATGCTTTTTCTTCATCAAAACGACATGGGTTTGAGTTGGGGTGTTAAGGGGTAGAACAGGGGCTGTTTCAGGTGCAATATGGCTGTCCAGAGACTTACGCGGCTTTCCACGCGACTTTAAGTCGCGTAAGAAACCGCGCAACTCCCTGTTTCAGCATTTTTCAGTTTTTGTTTCTTGCGTACCGGTGTCGTTTCAAGGCGTAATATAGGGGTATGGGTACTCATTTTGAGTGTAGAATAGCATTTGAACCCATTGAACATATTAGTTTGTTCCAATTCCAGATTCCAAGTCTCGGATTTGAAGTTGGTTGTCGGTTTTGATCCGTTGTCCGGTTTTGCTGATTTTGGTGATCATAATCAAGGTGAGTTTTCTTTTAACCATTTTTGAACTGGAATACATAGATTTTGAAATGGTTAATATGTAATATGTGTAGTAATTAATGTGAGTATATGGAATGTGGTTATCGAAACGTGATTATATCTGTTTGAGCATATCACTACACTATTGCATTTTGGCCGGACTTAGAGGCCGGATGGAGTTGGCTGTACCGTAAGGGGCAGCGGAGTTGGTTGTACTTGAGGTACTTCGGAGTAAATTAATTAGTTGGCTTAGCATGGTCAACTAATGTTGTTATGGCCATAACTTGTTGGTTTGAAGGCCAACGGAGTATGTTGTGCACATTGCATAAGATTGTAAGGTTTGATATGTTAATAACGATTTCATATCAATGTTTACATGATAATGTTATTGAAATGTTTGGGATTTTCTCACTTAGACCAATTGGTCTAACCCTCACTGTTTTCCAAATATGTATTCCAGGAAAGATGATGGATAAGGCAAAAGGAAAAGATAAGATGTGATGTCATGGGAAGAAACGTGTTATACATGGATAAATGTTTTGAGTTACTTCTTGTAGTTAAACTATGTTACTTGATAATGGTTTTTGTTGGAGTTAGTAATGTGTACGTATGTTATGTATTAATGTATTGAAAGCGAAAAGTTAGTACTGTAATACTTAACTAGTATAGTTCTGGACTTCGGGACCCTATATGTAATATGTGGGTGTTTGCATTGTACATGGTTGTAACTATTATATGTTATATGTTATATGTTTTGATGGGTTGTTACATTTTATGGATTTAATGAATCGGGTATGTAAGCCATATCTCGATAAATTTGTTATTGTGTTTATCGATGATATCCTTATCTACTCCCGATCCAAAGAGGATCACGCACAACATCTTCGGTTAATTCTGGAATTGTTAAAGAAGGAACAGTTGTACGCTAAGTTCTCTAAATGTGAATTCTGGCTACGGGAAGTTCAGTTTCTGGAGCATGTAGTTTCCGAGAAAGGTATTCAAGTTGACCCGATGAAAGTAGAAGCAATTGAAAAGTGGGAACCACCAACGACGCCAATGAAAGTACGGAGTTTTCTGGGTTTAGCCGGCTACTATCGAAAGTTTATAAAAGATTTTTCTCGTATTGCTACTCCTTTTACTAAGCTGACCCGAAAGAATCTAAAGTTCGAATGGAAAGCAGAACATGATGAAGCTTTCCGAATATTGAAAGAGAAACTCTGTAGCGCGCCGATACTAGCATTAACTGACGGTTCAGAAGATTTTGTTGTCTACAGTGATGCTTCCAAACAGGGATTGGGATGTGTACTTATGCAGCGTGGAAAGGTTATTGCTTATGCTTCTCGTCAACTGAAGGATCATGAAAGACAGTACCCTACACACGACATGGAACTTGCAGCAGTTGTTTTTGCACTAAAGATTTGGAGACATTATCTTTACGGTTCTAAATGTCAAATCTGTACCGATCATAAGAGTCTCCAACATCTTTTTGATCAGAAGGAATTAAATATGAGGCAAAGAAGATGGCTAGAATTGGTGAATGATTACGACTGTGAAATCCTTTATCATCCGGGAAAGGCGAATGTGGTAGCTGATGCATTGAGTCGTCAGGAAAGGAGTGGAACAATAAAAGCTATTGCACTTCGAGCTGAACTCCTACCTAACATCTTTGAGGAATTGCAGAAGTGCCAAGTAGAAGCTATTCAAGAAGAACATTTGAAACCAGAAAGGTTAGTGGGGATATCAGCATCACTCGTAAAAGACGATCGTGGGTTACTGTGCCTAGGAAACAAAATTTGGGTGCCTAGTTTGGGTGGTTTAGGTGATCGGGTACTACAAGAAGCTCATCAATCTAGTTTCTCTATTCACCCATGTACGAATAAGATGTATAAAGATATGAAACAATTTTATTGGTGGCTGGGAATAAAAAGAAGTATTGCTCGGCATGTGGAAGATTGTACTACATGTAAGAAGGTAAAGATTGAACATCAAAAGCCATTTGGTCAGTTGCAACGGTTAGAAATACCTATGTGGAAATGGGATCAGATTACTACAGATTTTATCACGAAGCTACCAAGGACTCCGAAGGGATTTGATGCCATTTGGGTGATCGTTGACAGATTGACGAAGTCTGTTCACTTTCTACCAATAAAAGAAACTGATTCGTTGGAACGATTAGCCAAGTTGTACATTAACGAAATAGTAACTCGACATGGAGTTCCAATCTCGATTATTTCTGATCGTGATAGTCGTTTTACTTCAAGATTCTGGAGGAGTTTTCAAAAAGAAATGGGTACACAGATAACGCTAAGTACAATGTATCATCCTCAAACCGACGGTCAGAGCGAACGAACAATTCAAACTTTGGAAGATATGCACCGGGCCTGCATTGTTAACTTTGGGGGATCGTGGGATAAGCATTTGTCGTTGATTGAATTTGCCTACAACGACAGTTATCATTCCAGCATACAAGCGGCACCGTTTGAAGTTCTGTATGGTAGAACACGCCGAACGCCTTTGTGTTGGAACGAAGTGGGAGAGAAACAGTTAGCGGGACCAGATATAGTTCAGTTAACCGCGTATAAGATTACTCAGATACGGGAACGATTGAAAGTGGCTCAAGACAGACAGAAAAGTTACGCTGACCAACGCCGAAAGCCGTTAGAATTCCAAGTTGGAGATTTCGTAATGTTGAAAGTCTCGCCTTGGAAAGGAGTAATTCGTTTTGGGAAACAAGGTAAGCTTAGTCCAAGGTACAATGGGCCGTTTGCAATTACGGAAAGGATCGATGAGGTAGCCTATAGGTTGGATCTTCCGCCAGAGTTAAGCAGGATTCACAATGCGTTTCATGTATCGAATTTTCGGAAGTGTTTGGTTACGCCAGATCAGGCCGTTTCTCTACCAGATATACAAGTTGATGAAAAGCTGAATTATGTGGAAGAACCTGAATCCATTGTTGACAGTAAAGTCAAAGTTTTGTGGAATAAGGAGATCAGACAAGTTAAAATACAGTGGCGACATCATAGAGGTCAGGATGCTACCTGGGAATCAGAATCAGAAATGAGAACTAAGTACCCTTATCTTTTTGCATAACTGAATTTCGGGACAAAATTCTTTTAAGGGGGAGATGATGTAATACCTCGGGTAAGTTCGTTAGTGAAATTCTAGTTCCGTTAAATTTATTTAACTCTATAATTAATGTTTAGGGTAAGTTTGGGTAAATTTATAAGTTTAAGGATGTTTGGGTCATTGGTGAATAGTTCAAGGACTAAAAGGGTAAATATGGTTTGATATTACCCTTGAGACTTCAGATATTTTCATAAGAATAAAAATATCAGTTTTAGCTGTGTGTGTGTGTGTGTTTTGAGACAAGAAGAAGAAGAAGATAGGGTTTTTGGCTAAGACATCAAATTGGTTTGTTTAAAAAGGGATTAGAGGTATGTTTCGTTTACAATTTATGTCTATAATTGCTATTAGGAAGTATCTATCGGATTAGAATTATCACATCTGGACTGGGATTGAATTCAGCCGAATTCTGGGTTAAAAATGGGCAAACCGACAGAGGTTTCCGGACACAATATGAATGTGTCCGGGTAGTTTTGTTGATGGTGTCTGGTAGTTTATTCTTGCAGGTGTCCGGACGATCTTGTACCCGGTAAGTATTTTTTTCTTTAGGTTTCCGGTCAAATTGAGATACCGGATGGTGTCCGGATGTTGTCCGGATTGTTTAGGTTGTCCGGAAAAGTTATGCTGTCCGGAAAATCATGTTGTCCGGATTGTTTTGTGTTATGCGGAAACTTTAAGCTGTTTGGTCACTTTTGAGAGTTTTAAGATACTTTTGAGTATCCAGTAACCTAGGTTTTGTTGACTCTTGGATAGGGAATGAATGAGGACTAAATATACTGAGGACTTGACTTAAGTTCGGGTTTGGGGGTAACATTTGAGGATAAGAGTTAGATAGATGTATCTAGAGTTCTAAATCCTAGTAAGTCTTATGTTTTCTATATGGTAAAAAGATACTCGCATCTAATTGTTTCAGATACTGTGAATTTGGAGTGAAAGCTGAACCTTGTGGAAAAAGACTGGAAAGAGTTTTGATAAACAAACAGGTGAGTTTTACTTTAAAATGTTTTCAAACTGGAATACATATATGTGTGGGGTGGGAATATGATAGATGTTGTGATTATATGTTTATGTTTGAAATATGATATATTGAGATATTGTATTTACATGAGCATACTCTATATGAGAATACGTTGGTCGGGCTTAGGACCGGTGGTGTTGGTTGTAATACTCGTACAGCGGTGTTGGCTGTAATTGTCGTACAGCGGAGTTAATTTATTACTTGGTTTGCAACCAACTAATATGGCCATGGAAATGAGACAGGGAAGTACACAATGCATGAGTCCTAATTGGTATTTATACTTGTGATATGTATATGGTGTTTGTGCAAATAGTTTCAAACTAACAGGGATTTTCTCACTTAGACCGCTAGGTCTAACCCTCATTTTGTTTTAAAATATGTATTCCAGGTCATAGATCGGGAAAGAACAAGTGAATAGAGTATTCGGTGGCTAGCTTTTGGGAAGACTTATATGTTGAAGACTATGATGTGTTTTGCGTTTATAACCTTGTTATTAGATATAATGTATTTAATTAGCGAAAGGTTGTAATGGAATACCTTATTTTGGATTGTAAAGACTAAGGGACCGTATTTGTTATATAATATATCTTTGTTATGTAACGACGTTATGCAATATATGTTATTTGTTGTATGTTTGGTTTCTGGGTTGTTACAGAAAGCCAGTTTGTCAGGTACAATATCTTTTCTTCCCTTACACTGCATCCCTCATCTATCCCTTCTCAACCTCAGTTCTCCCCTCCATAAAACCTCTATACACTTAAACCTCATTCTTTTCTCTATCTCTTTCTTTCCTAAATTATCTTACTTAAACGATCGCTGTGTTTCAGCTAGTCCTCTCCCCTGCTTGAGGATACAACTGAAGTTCCTCCTACTACATCAACAATAATCCCAGCCTCTAATGCTGAAGAAATAATCCCAGTCTTAGACTTCGCTGAGAATGATGACATTTTTGAAGAAGAACAAGAAGAAGAATCGCTCTCTCACAAAAATAGCCCTTCCTTGGTTCCTCAAATACCGAGTGAAGAAGAAATGAAAAGGAGAGATGCTATGGTTCAGAAACTTGAAGCTCAGCGATTTGTTCCTCATCACCTAAGGCATTTCACAAACAAAGAAATCGCTGAAGCTCTCAAAGCTGAACAGATCTTCGCTGAACGAAAGAAGGCTGAAGAAAAAGACATAGAATATGCCCTAGAGCTAGCTCAACGTTCTTTCGAAGACCCAGACTTGAGAAGATTTCCTGTTGCTGTCCAAGAGAAATTGCTGAAGGACGCACAAAAGACTCACTAGAAAAAGACCAAAGTCAGCGGCACCACTCTTGAATGGTATAAGAAGACGTGCTACTACAGACAACATCCCTCAAGGATAAAAGCTGTGAATGTCAAAGGGAGATATGCTCTGAAAAACAATATAAAGGTAACGATCGTTAATGTCCAAATAGTAAGAGAAAACGGCCACAACAGAACTGTCTACATGTCAGCCATAAACACTTTTGGTCTCGCTGAATGTTTGGAGATGAGAATAGCAATTCAAAGATCCCGCTCAACTTTCAAGACCTATGTCGTACAAGAAATAAACAAACAGATCGACTTGGTTTCCTCAGCGGTTGATATTCCTTGTCCTCCACAAATTCAAAAGAAGCGAGCTGCTCCAAAGAAGAAGACCCCTTCTTCTCCAGGCCCGACACTAAGAAACGAGACAGGAATTGAATTCTCTCGTGATGCAGTTCTTGGCCCTGCCCTTGACCTCTCCGGACTTGACGTATCTCTACCTCCTGCTGAAACCTTCTTCCTTGGCAGAGTAATCAGCAATCCTTATGGCATCTTCTTTTATGACTTCAATGGCCGTGAATGCTTTCAACGCATCTCTGAGTTATACAAAACTCCAATCGAACAACTCAGAGATTTACTATACTGGTGTGAGTACAAACAAAGTCTCTTCGGACAACTCCTGAAACCCCACATCTATCGCGAAGCAAAGAAAAGAAGGGAACAGGGAGTCACAGTCCCTGACTGGATGATTCCAGAGACTGACACTCTTGATGAACTTTTCAAGAAAGAACCTGGTTAGCTGATAGGATTTCCTTGTAATTCTTCTATCTTTATCAGCTTATATCTTTTGTACTTGTAATTTTCCACTTCCCTTTGTAACTTATACGAAGTTTAAAGAAAAACTTCAGCAAATGTACTTTACTCCATCAGTACTGAAAAGATCCCAGAAAACAGTAAAAGGGACAAATATTTTATGAGTTCTTTTTATCCTTATGTTTTCATAGTTAGCAATTTTCTTTTGTTGCTATGTCATAATCAAATAGGGGGAGATTGTTGATCCAAACCCTCAGTGATTTGATAATGACTCTCTGAGAATCACTTAGTGAAAATTGTAAGTAGACAATATGTATTAGAGTTTCACTATCGCTGATAAGTACTAAAAATGTTACAGTACCACTGATAGGAAACGCATGCTCTTTAAATTACACATTCAGCGATACTGTTCATCAATAAAGCTCTGAGCCTGTTCAGTCTTGTTGATGATCGCTGATGATTTTAGTTGTTTACTTATGATCCCTGAAGACAAGTTTCACGTCAACTATGTTCTACGCTGAAGTCGATGATCAAGCCAAAGAACCAGCGACAAGTCTACTAATGAACTGATGCGGATATCAGCGAAGCCAAGATTTGTCCACTCAACGTGAAGTTTCAAGTAGAAGACTTTAGCGAACGCTGAACTTTATCACTCGCTGATAAAGATCTATTCATCGAATGTTGATCATGAAGTTTCCTCTACAAGTTACTTTTGTCTTACCCCCTTGCACACCTCCGTACGAAAATGTCAGAAAGGACATCCCTTTTGTCCAGAATCGTACAACCAACTCTGATTCTACACTGTTCATCATGTGGCTACTAGGTTGTCTACCAAAGTCAAAACATGCAACCAATCAGCTGCTGCCACGTGTAAAGTTGTACTGATATGCATTCCCCCCCCTTCTACAAACTTGTATAACCCCCCCGGGACCATCAGAAATTACAAATTTCATAAAAAGATTTCGTCAACAAATGAATGATATGAAACAATTTCATCAAAATAAACAATTCCATAAAAAAATTTCATCAAAAAAACCTATGAAACTACAAAGTTTAAGGTTTACATGAAAAAAAGTTTACATTTGAATTTGACTCTCTCTCTCTCTCTCTCTCTCTCTATATATATATATATATATATATATATATATATATATATAGGGTCAGGTTCAAGGGAAAACCTCAAAAAGACGGTAAACTGAAGAACATCCTAGGAGCCCTTCATCTGGACGGTATCCACTTGTGCATACATGTTATTTGTAACATGCATTTGTGCATATATGCACAAATGCATTATGCACTTGTGCATAAAACCAAAAAGTCAACTATTTACCTGTACGCACAGGTGCATACCGTCCAGATAAAGGGCCACCAGGGTGTTCTTCAGTTTTCCGTTTTTTGAGGTTTTCCCTTGAACCTCCCTCTCTCTCTCTCTCTCTCTCTCTCTCTATATATATATATATATATATATATATAGGGCCAGGTTCAAGAGAAACCTAAAAAAAACAGAAAACTGAAGAACACCCTAAGGGCCATTCATCTACATGGTATGCACGTATGCATACAGGTAATTTGTAACATGCACACATGCATATGCACAAATGCATAATGCACTTTTGTAAAAAAACAAAAAGCCAACTTAATTTACCTGTATGCACAAAAGCATACCGTCCAGATGAAAGACCCCTAGGGTGTTCTTCAGTTTTCCGTTTTTTTAAGGTTTTCCCTTGAACCTCCCTCTACATATATAATAAAAAATAAATGTTAAGTTAGAATTTTAATAAATTTAAATACTAAAACTTATTATATCAAATAAAAGCTTTTATTTATTTAATGTTATTACATTAAATAAAAGCTCAATAAAAATTAATATTGACTTGAAATTTTACTAAAATGACGAACCGAAACTTAATGTTTTAAAGAAAATTTTATAGATTTTTTCTTTCTCAAAATTATTTAAAGATTTTTTTCTTTACTATATAAAATATGAATAACAGTTATTTATTAATTTTGAAAGATATACAATTTTTTACAGTGTTTTTAGTTCATTTACCTAATCACTTACCCGGGTAAGTGCTTATCGAAAAATTCTAAAACTATCGCTTACTTCCTGGGTAAGATTTTAGTCCACCAAAATGGCATCGTATGCAACAATTTAGCCGGTTCAATACATGGTATACCCGTGTCTATAGTTTCTGATCGTGATAGCTGGTTTACTTCGAGGTTTTGGCAGTTTCTACAAGAAGAACTGGGTACAAAAGTAAATTTGAGCACTGCGTACCATCCACAAACGGACGGGTAAAGCGAGAGAACTATTCAGACTTTGGAAGATATGCTCAGGTCATGTGTGTTAGACTTTGGAGGTAACTGGGATACGCATTTACCTTTGGTAGAGTTTGCATATAACAATAGTTATCATTCCAGTATTGGACGAGCACCTTTCGAAACTATATATGGACGGAAGTGTAGAACTCCAGTGTGTTGGTTAGAAGCTGGAGAAAAACAATTTGCTGGTCCTGAATTGGTTCAACAAACGGCTGAAAAAGTGAAAGAGATTCGGAAGCACATGAAGGCGGCTCAGGATCGACAAAAGAGCTACACCGATCCGAAAAGAAGGCCGAAAGTGTTCCAAGTTGGGGAGCGTGTAATGCTTAAAGTATCCCCGTGGAAATGTGTGATAAGGTTTGGTAAACATGGAAAGTTGAGTCCTCGTTTTCTAGGACCTTTCACCATAACTAAGAGAGTTGGATTGCAAGCATATCAGTTGGATCTTCCACCTGAATTGGAAGGAATCCACAATACTTTTCATGTTTGTTATCTTCGGAAATGTCTAGCCGAAGAGAATGATGTAATTCCACTTACTGAAGTAAGAGTAGATGAGAAGAGTCGTTGTATGGAGGAACCGGAAGCGATTTTAGAAAGATCGGTTAAGAAACTACGACATAAGGATGTAGTTATGTTAAAAGTACAGTGGAAACATCACCGAGGTGCTAACGTGACGTTAGAAGCGGAAGAGGATATGAAGATTAGATATCCTCATCTATTTACCTAACTTTGATTTCGGAGACAAAATCATTTTCAAGTTGGGGAGATTTGTAACACCTCGATTTTTATAAAGTGTTACGATTAGTTTTATTGTTGAATGATGTATAATTATTTGATAGATTAATTTTAGAGTTTATCCCCGAGTAAGTTTCGTTATTTATTTTATTGGAATTATAAGTTAAAGGGTAAGCTTTAATTTTAATACATAAGTTGGAGGGTTAAATTTGCCAATTGAACAATGTGTAGGGTTGATTTGGTTAAAGTGGTGAAACCCACTTTACTCCACCGCCTCCTGGAAAGAAATGAGATATTTTTATATCTCTTTTAGATGGAAAATCACTTTCTTTGGTTTCTTTTGGTGTGTGTGTGTGTCTTGGACGTGAGAACCGAAAGTGAGAGAGAGAGAGAGAGAAGAAAGAAATCAGGGATTTAATTTGAAGAAGAAAGGGCTGAAGTTCTGCAGTAAATTAAAGGTGCAATTGGAAGATTGAAGGTATGTTTCTATTTACAATTTTGTTTATGTATAGATATATAGAGATGAATCCTATTGGTTTAGAATTGGGTTATGGTGTTTTGAAAGATATGAGAAATATGAGTTTATGAGTCTCTTCTACTAGTAGTCTTAAGCATATCTGCAAGTTTATAGATTCAGACATGGCTTAAAAGTATCATTTTTGGCTTAATTACGATTTCTGTTGGTTGAGATAAGTATGATTATCGCAACACGTTGGTTGCGATAAGAGGGTATATCGCAAGCCGTTGGTTGCGATAAGTGGGCATATCGCAAGCCATAGTTGCGATAAGTGGACTTATCGCAAGCAGTTGGTTGCGATAAGTCAGGTGATCTGAGTAGTTGGCTGCGATAAGTGTGTTTGTCGCAAGCTTTGGGTTGCGACAAAGTAGCTTTGAGGTTTCTTTGAGTTGAGACAAGTGACGTTGCAAATAGTGAGTTGCGACAAGTGAAGATATATTTCCTTTGGGTTGCGATAAGTGATGGGATTTTTGGTTATTTAGGATTCTTAGTCTTTAAAGAGTCATGTTTAGTAGATTGATACAAGTACAATACGTATTTGGTTATTTCTGACTTTGTGGAGTTTGGTGGCGAAAATCGTTACAAATTTAAGAAGTGAAGTAAGAGTGACGTTGTTGCTACCAGGTGAGTTCATTTTTACCTTACCTTTTAAAAACGTATTTAAATTATGGTAGGGTACATTTTATGATGAAATGTTTCCCGGATAAATTTTGATGAATAATTGTACGAAATGAGATTGTCCTTGAATTAATGGTTTTGCTTAAATTTCATTCACGTTATTTGAAAATGAATTATATTAAGCAATAACCTGCACGAGTACGAATATGTGTAATGGATCCATAGACACTAGTATTATATAAACACGTGGAATAGGCATGGACTAATCGTAATTCCCGTGTGTTTGATAAACGTGGAATAGGCATGGACTGATAATGTCGTTTTCCGACATTATTTTGATCCCGAATTCGTTCTGTTTGTTGTAAGTTCCCGAGTAAAAATAGTAGAATTTAATGGCTTTTATGAGAAAGTACAGGTCTTTATGAATGACTAATGATGGAAGGGTTTTTGGATCAATCGGAGCAAGTTTACAGCATTCTGGAGCGAAAAAGAGAAATTCTGATTTTCGGGACAAACAGCGCTCTGCGCGCCTCCAGACGTGCCACCAGACGCGCAACCTTCTGTTCATACGCACTCCAGTCCTCTGCGCGCCTCTTTGCGCGTCTCCACACGCGCCACCAGACGCGCCAAGCCCCTGAGCGTTTTTATTCTATTTTATCAGCTAGGGTTGAGGCATTATCAATTAGTTACGGCTGGAGACTCTTTCTGGGCGATTTCTGGAGCTAAGAGGTGATTTTTGAAGGCAATCAGAAGGAGAGAAACATCAATTAACAAGGATCGAAAGGCGAATCGAGTACATTCATCGGTGGCTTAGGTTTTTCAGGGAGTTCTTAGATTTCATCTCCTAGTATAAAACATGTTTACTTTCATTTCTATCTTTACATTTCAGAGTTTTGAAACCCCCAATATGAACTAATCCGTTCATGTTGGGGGGTTGGTTTGAATCATGGTTGGATGATCGTTTAGCTTTACAGTAGGTATGATTGATATGATATAGATAGATGGCACATGTAAGATTGTTCTTAATGCTTGTAATAGTCCGATCAACTGTTATTTGATTTTATGAATCTTTAATCTCTGATAAAAGTTTTTAGGTTTGATTAATCTTTCATGTCTTGGTTGAATTTGAGATAGTGATATAATAATTCATTCCTTGTGGCTTTTAATTACTGATTGTTCAATTACTTTTGTTGAGATCGAATGATGATACACTGTGTTGAATGATATTTGCTATAGCTTGATAAAGTATAGTGATGGAATGTGATTATGCCTGTCATCTTGAAGTTATGTCAATCGTATCAAATGTGTGAGTTAAGTAATTGTCTACCTGAGGAATCCGACCCTCCAACTCTTTCTCTTATTTGAATTAATTAAGTTTTAATTCGTATTCCAATACGCAACAACCCAAATCAATTTGCATTAGTCTAGTTAATAATCTATACAGTCATTGTGGTACTTGACACCTGGTTCCTTTGGTTCGATACTCGTACTTTATAAGTACTATTACTTGATTCGACTCGTACACTTGCGGTAGATTTAGGGGGGTGTAAACCCGTCTATCAAGTTTTTGGCGCCGTTGCCGGGGAACCTGTTTTGTGTGAATATCACTACCAGCTGTGGAAATTATTACATTAGACACCCTGTTTTCATTTTATTATAATCTTCTTTAGAAGTTCATTCATATTTGGGTTTTGAGATTCTATCTTCTCCGTTTCAGGTTACCTCTTGGTTTATGCCAAGAAGGAGGCTATTTTGGGAATTACTACCGATTGACCCGGAGATAGAACGGACTGCTAGAGATCTGAGAAGACAAGCACGAAACAGAATGGCCGACGTCAACAACCACATTGGAGATGATTAGGAAGAGGGGATGCCCATGGGTAATGGTCAACCAATTCCAAACGCAAATGCGAACAATCAGAACCACAATGCCAATCATGGTCTCAACAACAACAATAACGTCAACAATAATATCAACCACGGTGTTGGCAACAACAACAATGTTAATCATGGCGTCAATAACAATGTCAATCACAATGTCAACCAACCACCGCCGCCACCACAAAGGGTACCAATGAGGAATTTCGCCAACCCGAACATGGGAGCTGCACAGCGAGGACCATATGCACCTCCGATAGCTGCGAATAATTTTGAAATCAAGCTTGGTACCATCCAATTGGTGCAGTCGAACATGTTTGGAGGTGCAGCAACTGAAGACCCCCATGCACACTTGCGCGCATTCGAAAAGATATGCAATACTTTCAAGGTGAATGGGGCTGATCAAGATTCGATCAAGATACGATTATTTCCGTTTTCATTGTGGGATCGAGCCACTACTTGGGAAGAGAATATACCACCGGGGTCAATTCGAACTTGGAACGATATGGTAACAGCATTTCTCAACAAGTTCTTTCCACCGAGGCGAACAGCTCAACTGTTATCCGACATCACGCATTTTTCACAATGGGATCAAGAGTCCTTGTACGAGGCATGGGAAAGATACAAAGCGATTCTCAAGAAGTGTCCACATCATGGGTTACAAGAGTGGATGATTATCCAAACATTCTATGTGGGATTGAATCCTCAATTTAAGAATGACCTCACAGCAGCTGCATGTGGAGCTTTAATGAACAAATCCTATGAGGAAGCGATCGAGTTGATAGAGAATTTAGCAGGACATAGCTATTCTACTCCAATATCCGCTTTTAGAAAAGTTGCGAGCGTGCAGGAAACAGAAGAGTTGAAGGCTATAAAGGCACAATTGACTGCGTTGACTAATCAATTGAAAGGAGCCGCCATTCAACCCCTATGTTCAGAATTCCCAAGACTATCAATCGCCGGAACAAGTCCAGTTCGTTCAGAATCAAAATAATCGGCCGAGGAATGACCCATTCTCTAACACCTATAACGAGGGATGGAAGCGACATCCTAACTTTTCTTGGAGTCAACCTCAACAAGGCCCAGCTAAAGAAACAATGGGACAGCAGCAACAGCAGCAGCAGTATGGTAACCATTCTAACTCTTCGAATTCTTTTTCGTCTAACAATGTTTATCGTCCCCCAGGTTACAATCAGAGGAAATATGATGAGGGGCAATCTTCAGAAAAGAAGTCGGGATTGGAGGACATGATGATGAAATTTATGTCAAAGATAGAAGGTGCAGTGGAAGGATTGGCAGGTACTGTGAACACTGTGAAGTCAACCACGGAACAAAACACCGCCTCAATCAGAATGTTAGAAAGACAAGTCGGACAAATCGCTGAAGCACTTCAATCTAGGACTCAAGGTCAATTCCCTAGTCAGACTGAACGAATACCAAGAGAGGAGTGCAAGGCTATTCATCTGAGAAGTAGAAAGGAGTTAGACCTTACCCAAGAACCTTTAACTGGTGACACTAGAGCTAAAGGTACTGAAATGGTTCCCATCAAGGTAGAAGAGGTTGAGGTAGACGAGGAGATAGAGATTGAAAGGTCAAAGAATAGAGATAAGGGGAAGGAACAAGAGAGCACTCCATCAATGCTGAAAAGCAACCCATATGTGCCACCACTACCTTTTCCAAATCGGTTGAAAGCACATAAGGATGAGGAACAACTCAAGAAATTTCTTGACATTTTCAAGAAGTTACACATCAATATTCCATTTGCAGAGGCATTGGCACAAATGCCAACTTATCTCAAATTCATGAAAGACATCTTGTCCAGGAAGAGAAAGATCGAGGAGCATGCCACGGTTGCGCTTACTGAAGAGTGCAGTGCTATCATTCAGCATAAGCTTCCCCCGAAGCTTAAGGATCCAGGGAGTTTTACTATTCCTGTTCACATTGGTCACTCTGAATTTAATAAAGCATTGTGTGATCTTGGATCTAGTATTAATTTAATGCCGTTATCCATTTTCAGGAAACTCGGCTTGGGGGAAGTGAAGCCAACAAACATGACACTTCAACTTGCAGATAGATCGGTGAAGTATCCTTATGGACTCGTGGAAGACGTTTTGATAAAGGTTGGAAAATTTTATTTCCTAGTTGATTTCGTAGTTCTAGATGTGGAGGAAGATGTTGAGGTGCCGTTGATTTTGGGAAGACCATTCTTAGCCATAAGCAAGGCTTTGATAGACATGGAAGAAGGGGTGATGACTTTCAGAGTTGGGAATGAGAAGGTAGCCTTCCATGTTCTCAAAAGAATAGAAGATATAGGTGAAGCAGGAACGGGGTAGATTGGATCAGAAACTGGTAAGAATGGAAAAACGCATGTGGGGAAAATCAGGAACAATCATATGTGTGGGCGGTTCAATTCCACAAGTGATACCGAGCCAAGTTGAGATCCACATAGTCATGCCATGACTTTAACTACGGCGCTGGGTGGGAGGCAACCCACCATAGGATTATTATTTTTTTTATTTTTTTGTTTTTTTATTTAGCAATTTCTTATATTGTGTGTTTTTGTTTTTGCTTTTGTTTGTTGTTTTGTGTTTTTGTGTTTTATGTGATTGTGTTTAGTTTTGATCTCTGAAAGCAATCCTGATATGACCAAGAGCAAGGCAACAGAAGAAAGGGCAAAAATGAGTGAACAGTGGTCCGTGCGACCCTTGGGGCTAGTCAAGTCGCGCAACCATTCGCGCATGCATCCTGAAAGGTATCTACACAACACCCCTTTGCAAACCTCAGTTTCACCAAGGTTTGGGGTTCTTTTTTTTCATGATGACACTCACGTTGCATAAATTTGTGTCGTGAAAAGAACCTAATCTAGAGATTAGGTTTGGGGTGGCACAATTATTATTATTTGTACTTAATCGCATTTTCATGATTGTTTTTTATGTGCTAGTACTGGTTCCATTGGGGACAATGTTTGTGTCTGGTTTGGGGTGGTTTGTCGAGTTTATCGTTGGTTGATCTCAGTGGATTGAACAATCACCTTACTTATAGTGAAGTGGGCGACCTTTCTAGCATGATTTAGTGTGAGTGTTCGAAGACACCAACTTTGGGGGGAGGATTTAGAAGGGATAATATAGCACCAAGTTGGATCTAGGTGAATGCACACATAGAGACATTAGTGGAGACCACCCGTGAGTTGTTGAGCCACACATTTGCTAAACTTCGATTCTAAGAGACTATGCATTACTCGATACACTTTTCATTTAGTCTTTTGGTTGTTGTTATAGCCTGATCTTACTATAACTTGCATCCGACTATCAAAGACATCCATAGGAATAGGAGTGAAGTTGTTGCCTATCTTTATGAACAAACCATGTGCAAGTGTTTGGTTGCTGCTATACCCATTGCTGTTCATAACTCAAAGGACCCAAATGTTACCCGTTGTAGCACCCCCAGTTAAAAAAATTCACAAATCAAGCAACTCAGTCATAAAGGAGTTTGCCAAAAAAATTATACAAAACTGAGGGGTCAGTTCATGGAGTTTAAATGAAGAGTTGAGAAGTGTGAGTGAAAGAATAAATCTATTGACCTCCATCCAAAAGCAACAACCATGACCCATTTATCTGAATTAGCATGGAGAGTTTGTAAAGAAAAGCAGAGCAACATTCTTGTGTCCTAGTCTTGATAAGTGGATTCCTCCTGAGATCAATTTGTGTACAACTGTGCGGTATTGTTTAATTGTTGTTCATGCATGCTTTGTGAATTCTTGTACCCAACTTCTGAAAGCATGACAACATGTGTGAAACCTAGGGCTCAAGCGAAGAGAGAGAACCGTGAGGTAGGGTCAAGGCGAAATCCTCTCTATATGTGTGTTTATTCTAGGTACACTCAAGTGTGGTGTGGTCAATGATAACTCCCTTTCTCAAAGTCGTGCTGTTTTAGAATCCCATATCTAGGTCTGCTGGGTGGTGTCCATCTCACATGTAACTCATGGTGGTTGTTGAGTTGACTAGAGATCACTAATGATATTCTCGACAACACGAAATTGCGATTATTTGGTTAGTAGTTGAATGCTTATGTGTGACGCTATTTTGCTTGGGGACAAGCAACGCTCGGCTTGGGGTTGTTGATAATGTCGTTTTCCTACATTATTTTGATCCCGAATTCGTTCTGTTTGTTGTAAGTTCCCGAGTAAAAATAGTAGAATTTAATGGTTTTTATGAGAAAGTACAGGTCTTTATGAATGACTAATGATGGAAGAGTTTTTGGATCAATCGGATCAAGTTTACAGCATTCCGGAGCGAAAAAGAGAGATTCTAATTTTCGGGACAAACAGCGCTCTGCGCGCCTCCAGACACGCCACCAGACGCGCGGCCTTCTGTTCATACGCACTCCATTCCTCTGCGCGCCTCTTTGTGCGTCTCCACACGCGCCACCAGACGCCCCAATCCCCTGAGCGTTTTTATTCTATTTTATCAGCTAGGGTTGAGGCATTATCAATTAGGACGCTTGGAGACTCTTTCTGGGCGATTTTGGGAGCTAAGAGACGATTTTTCAAGGCGAGAAGAAGGCAAAAAATATCAAGTAACGAGAATCAACAAGGAAAATCGAGTACGTTCATCGGTGGCTTAGGCTTTTCAGGGAGTTTATAGATTTCATTTCTTGTAGAACAAAGCATGTTTACTTTCATTTTCATCTCTTCATTTCAGAGTTTTGAAACCCCAATATGAACTAATCCGTTCATGTTGGGGGGTTGGTTTAAATCATGGTTGGATAATTGTTTGGCTTTACAGTAGGTATGGTTGGTTTAATATAGATGGATGACATATGTAAGATTGTTCTTAATGCTTGTAATAGTCCGATCAACTGTTATTTGATTTTATAAATCTTTAATCTTTGAGAAAAGTTTTGAGGTTTGATTAATCTTTCATGTCTTGGTTGAATTTGAGATAGTGATATAATAATTCATTCCTTGTGGCTTTTAATTACTGATTGTTCAACTACTTTTGTTGAGATCGAATGATGATACACTGTGTTGAATGATATTTGCTATAGCTTGATAAAGTATAGTGATGGAATGTGATTATGCCTGTCATCTTGAAGTTATGTCAATCGTATCAAATCTGTGAGTTAAGTAATTGTCTACCTGAGGAATCCGACCCTCCAACTCTTTCTCTTATTTGAATTAATTAAGTTTTAATTCGTATTCCAATACGCAACAACCCAAATCAATTTGCATTAGTCTAGTTAATAATCTATACAATCATTATGGTACTTGACACCTGGTTCCTTTAGTTCGATACTCGTACTTTATAAGTACTTTAGGGGGGTGTAAACCCGTCTATCATGGACTAATCGTAATTCCCGTTTAGGTGAAATGAGGAATAGGCGTGGACTAATCATAATTCCCATTTCATATTGAGATGTGAAATCGTGGGATAGGCGTGGACTAATCGTAATTCCCGATTTCTATAGGAAGGAAAGAGATAGGCATGGCTTAATTGTAATCTCTACTTCCTTTCCAAGAAATAGGCATTGACTAATTGTAATTTCTTGGATATGAGCAACGATCTAGAATCCGTGGAGATTCGTAGTGGGCTCATAAACATGATGTCATGATTGACTCGGTGTTTGTTATATTCATGGAATCGGGTATGATCCCGTCATCGCAAGATGTTTATACATATGGTAAGAATGATGGTAAAACAGGTTTGTTATGCCTTGTTTACATTACTTTCTAAAAGTGTTATTTTGAAACTGAATGTTCTTACTCGGCGTTAGCCTAATCGTTTCAAATTAAATTTTATTACCATGTATGAGATCGGGGAAGTAACGGGATGAGTGGAGAGTATATGGTGGTGACAAGTTTTGATGTAAAAATCTTTTGAAGATCCGATAGTCTTTTGGTGATCCTTTAGACAACTCAGATAATCTAGAATCATGTATGAATGGTTTAGATTAATAAGTTGTCATTTAGTGATCCTTTAATGTAATCTAAATTTTTGTCACTATTTCCGATCATTATGAATGAATATATTATGGATATTAGATATGTAAACCCTTTTAGTTCAGGTTTAAATTTGCCCTGATTTTTAGGGTGTTACAACTTCTGTTGCTAAAGCGGATAACTTCCTCGTTAGCTTTGAAATTTTGGCCTCAAAGATGTTTCTTTCTTCTTCAAAACCTTTCTCAGATATTTCTTTAAAAATTTCCATTTTTTTCTTTTTAAAACTCTGCTTTTCCTTTTAAAAAACATTTCTCTTTTCAGCAAAGTCTTTTCTCTCCTTTTCCAAAACGTTTTGCATTTCATATATTTTTATGGAAAGTTCAGTATTCTTTGCTTCAAAGGATCCCCAAACATTTTTCATCAAAATCCCAACTTATGCCAAAACCCTAATTTCATAGATGAAAAAGGAGTAGGTTTCCCTTCACCAAGCATAACCAAAATTACACCAATAAAGCCCACAACAGAAATGGAATATGAAATCAACAAAACCCTAGGTTTTGGGTAGGGAGAGATTACCTTCATCACTTGAATCCTCCAAATAAAAGCTCCTAGTCTCCACAAAAGCTTCAAGCTTCCATGTCTTCAACAATGGTGGAAATGGGTTTGATTTGAGTGGAGAAGATGAAGAAGAGAAGGAAGGGTTTAGGGTTTTCTTGGGAGAAAATCGATTTAGAGAGAGAGAGGAAACTGATTTGGGGTTTTGAAATGAAGTGAGGGGAGAGAGAGGAAAAGTCTTAAAAACAACCAAAATATCTCATCAGACACATTGCGGACGTCCGGCTGGAAGCCGATGCAGACGTACGGCCTTGACCTGTCCGAACCCCCATTTTTCTATGTTGCTTCCGCGGACAATCCGCGGACTTCCGCGCTGACGCGGACGTCCGGCGTTGCGCCCATGCGGACGTCCGTAAGTCCAAAATTCAGTTTTCCAGTTTTTTTGCGGTGTTACAGAGTAAGCGCTTACCAAGTCACCTTACTTTACCGGATGAATATGGCAAAGACCAAAACCTTACCCGGTAAGAGCGAGACAAGGACCAAGAGTCTTACCCGGTAAGTAGGAGGTAACCACCCTAAACTCGTAACTGAAGATGTGTTTCACATTTTACCCTTCTACCCTTCACATTTTCCTCTAATTACATAGATATCCATTAACTGCTAATTAATTATTGGTGCATGTACATCATACGTAGGGGTATAAACGATGCGAGTCGAGCTCGAGTATTAGTATACTCGACTCGAAAACTCGCGAGTAGTTAAAATCCAAACTCGACTTGAACTCGATAGCAATTTTTCGAACTCGATACCAAGAAACTCACTTGTTTGAAGCTCGAATCAAGCTCGAATTGAAACTCGTTGAAGCTCAAATCAAGTGTGAACTCAAACTTGAATCGAGCTCGAAACAGAGTTACCAGTTTAAACTTATGAAATTTAAAAGTCTACTCTTATAATATATAAAACTTAAATTGTGTAATCTTGAAGTTTATAAAACTCAAAGGTTCTCCCTCAAATTTCATCATGAAGTAGACAAAGTTACTAACTTTAATCACCTCTCTCTCTCCCTCTCTCTCTCTCTCTCTCGTTGAAGCTCAAATCAAGTGTGAACTCAAACTTGAATCGAGCTCGAAACAGAGTTACCAGTTTAAACTTATGAAATTTAAAAGTCTACTCTTATATAATATATAAAACTTAAATTGTGTAATCTTGAAGTTTATAAAACTCAAAGGTTGTCCCTCAAATTTCATCATGAAGTAGACAAAGTTACTAACTTTAATCACCTACCCCTACCTCTCTCTCTCTCTCTCTCTCTCTCTCTCTCTCTCTCTCTCTCTCTCTCTCTCTCTCTCTCAATTCTTCACCCTTCATTTATCATCTCTCTTCCAATGTGGGATAACTTTACCAACATATATATAGTTTTTTGTCTTTTTCTTTTACTTATGATTTTAATAAAAATAATTATTGATTAATTGCTATGGTTAAAAAATGTACATATTTTTTCAAATGTCTAAAAATATATGGCATTTTTATTATATTGGTAAGTTTATTATAAATTTCTACATTATACTTTACACATTATATTATAAAACTAATTATATATAAAAAGTCGAGTATCTCTTGGGCTTTATGAGTCGAGTATCGTGTAGCTCAACTCGACTCGTTAGTATGCTGAGTCGAGCTCGAATTCGAGTAAAGCCTACTCGAGTCGAGTGTTGACCGAGTCCATCTCAAGTAACTCACAAATTGTCTTGTCTCAGTTACACCCTTAATCATACGTACATTACTTTCCATACCATATATGTATATTTGTTCCCTTACATTAGTTTGTTTTCATAAAATAGTAATGTCTTGTCTAATACTAGCAAGTTTATGTAGACCTGGCAAAAACTGACACGACACGCTAACCCGACACGAACTCGACACGAAATAAACGGGTTTGGGTAATACATTTTAACCCGTTTAAGTAAACGGGTTGACACGACACGACACGAAAATTAAACGAGTAAGGTTAGGGTCAATAATTTCAACTCGAAAATGACCCGAATAACCCGTTTATATATATTATAATTCTTTTTAATGCTTTGGATTTTTAATGTTTTGGATTTGGTTAGAACTTATAAGTTAAAACTATAAAATTTAGATTTCTAATGCTTTCATTTGAATTTTGGATTTGTAATTTTTTGTGTATTTTCGATATTTAATTTTTAGTTTTATAAATGTTAAACGGGTTAGGCGGGTCGGGTTAGGGTTGAGATTTTCTGACCCGTTTATTAAACGGGTCGGGTTATGGTCACTCTCAACCCGTTTAACTTTGAACCTGACATGAACCCGATACGACATGGTCTAAGTTTATGTGACAATGTACATAATTATGCTTTAAATTTTACTTCAACTTGTTTTTTAAATTTTGAAGATTAAGTGTTTCTAGTATGTTATATTATTTTGTAAACATGGATTGCATCACTTGAATTGCAATTCAAAGTTTTTTGATGATAGCTTCTATTAGATTAGAAGACAAAAGATACAAAAGAACTTAGTTTTTTTTTCATGTTACAAATTAAATAAGAGTATAAAAAACCTTTTAGGCATCGTTTGACAAAAAAACTAGCTAAGGCAGGTTTTTTGTAGGTACATATTTAGATGAACATAAACTTTTAACTTATAAGTTAGTTTTTTTAAATGCTAATTGCAGTAGGTTTTGAGTAACTTTATGTAAATATTTCAATATTTCCTACATTATTATTAATTAGCTATTATATAATTAAATATTGTAATTAATAATTTTTTTTAAATGTCCTTTTGGTTTTTTACATATTTGTAAACTAGTTTTATCAAACATAACTTTTTCATTAGATGACTTATCAACTACCTCTAAAAGTTATAAATAAAAATAAAATATTTTCTAAAAAAATCGCAGGAGGGGCACATGCTCTCTCTGCCTCTCTGGCGCCCATGTGACTTTGGTAATAGAGGATAGTTAGGCCATCCGTACCCCAAGCGGGATGGGGCTCGGGATGGTCTGCGGGATGGCGGGGATGGGCTACGGCTCGGGATGGTCTGCGGGAAGGGATGGAATCCGGGTTCCCCATCCCGTTTCATCCCGAAGGGTTTTAAAAAAAAAAAAAATTAATTTAATTTTTAAAAATCATGCCGTTGAACGGCTCTTTGTAAAAAAAAAATTCTCAATTTAATCTCACTATATATTTAACCCTCAACCTCTTATTTTTCACACCTCTCAACCTCTTATTTTTCACACCTCTCAAACTCTCTCAAAATCTCTCAACCCCTTATTTTTCACACCTCTCAAACTCTCTCAACCTCTTATTTTTCACACCTCTCTCATCATGAATCCAAACACAACACCTACATCCCGTCGTAACCGACCGAATACACCACAATCGCAAGAAGATCAAGAGCTTGGTTTCCAAGCGTTTACACAACAAGGTTATCATCCGCAATGGTCGCAACAAATTCCGCCACAATGGTCGCAACAAAATCCGCCACAATATCCGCAACAATTTCCCCAACAATTTCACCAACAATTTCCTTACCAATTTACACGTCCCGGTTTGATTGAACAAGGTTTTACTCCGGCCAACTACAATCTTCCTTCACCCGCAATCAATCTCGACGACGACATTGTTCCGGAAACCCAACCTTCTACCCCGAACACACCACAATCTATCCCGACACAACAATCTAACCCGGAATCTTCAAATCCGAGACCAACGAAAGCCGCCAAACAAACGTGGAGTAAAGCCGAGGAACTCGCGTTAGTGTCTGCGTGGGTTGACGTTTCGGAGGACCCCGTTATCGGTAACGCACAAAGCGGTGGTAATTATTTTTATTGTTATTATTATTATTATTATTATTATTATTCTTATACTTAATTTTACATAAATGTAGGAAGTTTTTGGGGCCGAATCGGGCATGTGTTCTTTACTCGCATGGGTCGTGAACCAGGTTATAGATCAACCCATCAACTCAATAGCAAGTTCAACGACCTCAATAAAAGAATTAATTGGTTTGGCGGCATCTACAACAACTTGCTCAATAATAGATCAAGCGGGATGAGTGAGGCCGATATATCCCGAACGGCACACGAACGGTATCTAGCACGCCATAAAGTTGCTTTCACTCACGAACAAGCTTGGGACGTCCTAAAAAAATGTCCAAAATGGGGAGCCGTTCCAACGATGACGACAACTTCATCGCGGGGTTCAAAACGTACCCAACCTTCCGATGATGACGATGACGAGAAAATTCAACGACCCATCGGGAGAAACAAGGCAAAAAAAACATCAACGAGTAATACGTCCGGGGCGAATACGGACGAAAGTGTTACTCAGTTGTTGACGACGTTCAACGACTAGATTGATGATACAATGGAATACAAAATGAAAAAACTCGATCTCGAAATCGAACGCTCAAAACTCGAACGACATAGGTTGGAACAAGAACTCGAAATCGAACGCTCAAAACGATTTGAGAAAGACTTCGAGTTTTTCATGACCCCGCATGATCACCTTACGGGAAACGCTTTGAGGGTTACTTTAGAGAGAAAAGAGCAAATTCAAAAATTTCATAATCGGTAGTGTTTTGTATTTTGTAATTTTTATTTTTAATGAATGATATGAATTTTTATTTTTATTATTTATCTTATTTTTATTTATTAAAAAATATATAAATATTTTTATTTTGTTAAATAATTAAATGTATAAAAAAAAGAATTAAAATAAATGAGGTGGCAAAATGGTTTGAGAGAATGTGGTAAGGGTGTTTAGGGATTGTTAGGGATTGAGTGAGGGATGTGAGAAAAGTTGATGTAGCGCTGATGTGGAGCTGGAATCTTTGAAAGATTCTCTCATGGGGTACTGATGGCCTTAGTATCGATATGATTTTATGGTTTTGGCAAAAAGTAGTGTTTGCTTTTAGGGGCTTTAAAGTTTAGTGATTGTTACAAAATACATTGTATTATTTGAAAATTACAATTTACCCCCCCCCCCCCCCCCCCTCCCCCTTGTTACAAATATTGATATAGGTCTTTTTTTAACTGGGTTTTTAAAATCCCGATCACATGTAATACTCTAAAGACCTACAATACTGGTATGATTGACAAAATTCACAATCACATATGATCCTATGAATTATACCTCTGTTATATGTGAAACAATTTGAAATCACATATGATCCTATAAAAAAATAATTCACACAGCTATTATATGGATATATATATATATATATATATATATGAAGGATCGTATGAGAAGTTGAAGTAACGTGAGAAACATGAGAAGTGGATTTGAACCCTTGATCACTTTTAATCTCAAGCCTACTCATGAATCGCGATTGATGTGGGGATCGATCAGGTGCATCTCGGTGCATTTTATCTTGGTGTATCTTATTCTAATGTGCATCAAACGATTGATAACTATTTCTCACGTTAACTCAACTTCTCACCGGAACCCAACTCTATATATATATATATATGATGTGTGTGTATATATATATATATAGAGAGAGAGAGAGGGAGAGGTGGGTTCAAATAAAAACTCATTTTTCATTGCGCACGTGAGAACCAATTTCAACCATTGATCAAAATTTAGAAAATTAATCAATGGTTAAAACATAATACGATTAATTTTAAAGTGATTAAAGACAAAATTGGAAATTTGAATCAGCGCCTACCTTATTTGACTTTTTATTTTCTTTTTAAATTAAGAAACTTTTGCCTTCTTAAAGTTTAAAATAAATTATCTTAAAAATTACTAATATTTTAATCAAACAAATTACATCAAGAAAACGAGAATTTCGTGTTATTTGATATGACATACATCTCGATATAGTTATTTTTTCATTTTAATCGTTTTTTACGTGAAATGCTATATATGTGTTATATTATTTATGAATATGTATGCATGTCCCCGGGTGTCCACATTCAGTGTGAATAACAAAGATGAACGTTTATTCACTATTCGTGAAGAATAATACAATATTCAGGATGAATAATACAACATTCCGAATGAATAATACACGAATTCATACTTCATGTATTATTCATGATGAATTGTGTATTGTTCACCCTGAATGTTGTATTATTTATCTTGAATAATACATTATTCATCTTGAATGATACATTATTCATGATGAATAATATATGAATGACCGGTATGGACACATGGCGAACACACTCTTTTGTTCCTCGATTCACAACCAAAACTTGGTTTTATTCATTATGAATATGTATGCACACCCCTGGATAACTAGCGACAATAATAATTTCTCCATAGATGAATATATGGTTTCTGCGTCTAATAAAGACTTACTTACGCAATAGAATGGAAGTTGTTTCTTGTCGTCCTCTCGAGTGAGGACGACACTTACAACATTAGAGCTTACGACCAAGTAGAGCTGTAGGACCTCATTGTCTTTTGGTTTCGACAGCAAAGGTGGCGACACCATATATTCGTTCAATTTTTGAAGTGCATGTTTGTGGTCGTCCGTCCACTCGAAACCCCTGTTCTTTCTCAAGACATTGTAAATTAAATGACACTTATTGAGTATTGTGAGATGAACCAGTTCAAGGCTGCGACATGAGCAATAAGTCGTTGGACTTCTTTGAAATTTTTGGGCGACTTGAGGTCAATAATTGCTTTAATCTGGTCGGGGTTAGCTTTGATTCCTTAGACAAACTGTCTACAATGTGGTCCCTAACTTTTCAATTTCATAACATTCATGATTCCTAGAGTTAACACCGACGGTTAGCAGCCGATATGAGGAACTAATCAGTCTTTCAGAAAACTATATGGACCAAAAATATAATTCGATCTAATATTAATTATGATTTACGTTGTTTTGGTTCTTTTTATTGAAAATATGTTAAATATCCAATAAGTCAATAACAAATCAAATTTCTTAAATTAAAGTATATATTAAATAAAAAATTAATTTTGTTTTAGAAAACTATTAAATTGATTGTATATTATTAATCTTAATTTATAATTTGTATTTTGATTTTGTTATTTTTACTTATTTGTAGTTTGACTATATATTAAAAATCTCATGTTAATCGTACTTATATTTCAATTTTTTTTTTGCATATTTCAATATCCAACCCAAAAGATATGTGAACTTCTGTTGATTTTTTGTTTTTAAATAACTAAAAAGATTTTTATTTTATATGTGTATTTTAGTTTAAGAAATTTGATTTGTGATTGGATATCTAAAATATTTTTTTAATATTTTTTAAAGAAAAAGACGTGAATCAAATTAAGTTTATAGCTAGCGAATTATACTCTTAGTCCTTATCGTTTGCGCAAAGACTGATCAGTCCCTCACAATGGTTGATAATTGACGGTGTTAACTTGAGGGACCTTAAGCATTATGAAACCAAAGTAGTTGGTAACCATTTCATCATACATTTGAATTTTGTAGTGAAATGCATATCATTCTCAAGATCTACTTTTATTAATATTCCAACTTACCCTAACCATTTGCACTTGAAAACATGTTTTAGTTAGTTACAAACTAACAACACATGTATATTCTTTTTCTTTGGATATATCATACATAACCGCACATTAAAATAGTGCAAGCTAGCTACATTTGTAAAACATTTTGAGATCAAAGTAATTGTCAAATTCTAAACAATCCTAAATCAGTTTTGAAGTTTCAAAATATCATGTGGAAAGGTTAATGTAAAAAATAACCATAGCAGTTGGCACCTTTTTTCCAAAATATTCATTCTTGCAAAGTGCTCTTTTTTGCATTCTAGCAAGAATGACGATCTAGAAGACTTAAAAGTCTCACATGAAAACAAATAAGTCGTATAAATAACATTTGATAATAGTCAAATAGTGAATTCATAGCATAAACCACTACAAGAAAACTGACCTTCAGAGAAGGTTTACTTTTGTATTTAAAAGTGTGAAAAGCTTCTATAAAAGTTTATATTAGTGATGTTTTTTCAGCATCAATGGCGGTTTTTAAACGTCACTAAAAGGTGCCTTCAAAGAAGGATTTTAGAAAAGTTTTTCTAAAGGTATAAGCTTTAGTGACGCTTTCTGAAAAGCTTCTCTAAAGGCATCTTTTAGTTACTTTTTCCTAAACCTTCTCTAAATGTTTTCTTTAGATACACATAATAAAAACCTTCTCTAAACATATATGTTGTAGTTACGCTTTATTGTAAACTTTCTCTAAAGGTATCATTTAGTTACACTTTAGATAAAGAATATTTCCTTCTCTAAAGAGTATTATATATATATATATATATATTACAATAAAATAAATAACAATATTAATCAAGAATAACATCAAAATTCTAAAACAATATAATTCTATATATTTGTCATAAAAGATAAGATTTTTTCAAAACAAACCATAACGTTTTCAACAAATTCATTCATCTATTCAAGTTTATATAAAAAGCATCTAAACTCATATTACAACAACTTAGTCGGCACTCAACGTCTCAAAACCTTACTCCTCCAATCCCTCCGGTCACACTATCGTCATCCGGAGGTTCAAACATCTTAAGCCAAAATTGAAAGTTACATCGGTTAACCTTACAATACTCCTCGAATTAAAGTCGTATCAATAAACCTATGGTTCTAATTCGTCCATCAATTTCGACCCGAAACGGTCCACTTAATGCAATCATCATGCTTACTGCCACTCTAAATGGCAAACGCTACAATCATCATCCTCTTCTAACTGTCACTCGCTTAGAAACTTCTTCACTACCCCAACGGTCATCACATCAGAGTCGTTCAAGTAGTCACATGTAACTTGTAAGTTCACCATCACACTGGCCAGGTGCAATTATGAACGTACCGTACATGATCATCCTCGTTGCCCTAGACATGATTTCTCGTTTCTAATGACTCCATCAATCTCAAAACATCCTATCTTAAAGTGCCTAATGGTGAAATTTCACTCTCATTCACTTAAAAGAATGCTAGCTTGAGTCTAGGTATCCAAAAATCAACACCTAAATCTCTCAAACTTATGCTCTGATACCAACTTGTAACACCCTCAAAATTGGAAAGAGCAACTAAACAAAAACATAGATTTAATAAACAAATAAGGACAAAATTCCTTATACAAACCACCATTAGAAATACCTCAAAAATCAAATTGTAACAACTTCAACAATTCAATATCCTAAGCCTTACGCTTAAGTTATAAAGGTTGTGTGCTACTCAATTCAATACAAAGTTGTTATTCCCAAAAACGCGGAAGACTCCACCAAGCCACTTACTTCCTGAACTCACATCTAGCTCTCAACTCTTCACAATGTCACTAGAAGTATTACCTAATCGGAACCTGTTGCACATGCCAACAAATAAAAGGGGTTAGGCTAACGCCTAGTGAGTTCAAGAGTTTACATCATGATTAAAGTAACTTATTAGATGAAAAAGTACTTATTTAAATCATGGTTTTCCAAAGAGGTTTTATAATAATAATGCAAACAACTCCATTTCCAACGCACACAAATTCCAAGACGAAAGTTCTAAAATGTAGATAGCGTTTTCCAAAATGGATTCCGATCAAAACTTACTCAAAACGTGAATGAACATTTAAATCCCAATTATATAAACGTGAATAAATCTCTATTATTCAAATTATTCAATCATGGGTGAGGCATAATGCTCGGCCCATGTACCATGAACAACAATTCAAATAAATATAAAGCGTTACCAAAAATACGGATAAAACTCGATACCCACGCGAGTATAAAAGGGAGCGAACTACAAATACCAAAACATGGAAATGACATGCTCCATTCAAACCTTAATATACGTGGAGGGAAATCTAATATTAAGGTTATCATTTGCAGTCAAATGCACAAGACCAACGATAATAAGGTAAAGACATTAATATCCAAAATAGTGTTGGCCGACAATGGGGGAGACCCGTATCCATTGAGAGTGGAGGAACACAAAAGTATGCCACTCATACAACGTTAATCGTATGACACTTCACGACATGAATGCCCAAGTGTCTCTACGACTCCTTTCAAGTTACACCCAAAGAGACAGTTGACCTTAGCAAGTATTACCATGAACACCACCAAAGGCCTGGCCCATGCGGGGTTACAACCATGGCATTTCCCCGACATGGAGGAGGTCCCAAACGCCCATCAATCATGATAGCACAACCGGACTCAGCCCTCCTAGTGTACCCTTGCAAGGTAAAGGTCATAAAACATGGGGCCTGGGTCAAATCCTGCAAAACCCATCATACCATCAAATAAAGACCGACTTATGTGCCTATGGATCCAATGCAACACAGTCTAAGATTACATGACTACACAGGAAGCCCTCAAGACTCTTTTAGAGTCAAAACCGAGCTAAATGCTCAAAACCCATTAGACCAATAGATAACGGTCCTCATAATGAAAAATGCATTTAAGCGACACTTATGTAAAAGTATACCTTGATGGCATGATTAACCCAAAACTCGTCACGGAATTAGGACAACTGGTTTTCCCAAATGGACTCATACCCTTATAATTCCAAAATGTCTCATAACACAAAAATGTGCATTTTCCCAAATGGTTTATAAAATCAACAACCCCAAGATGCCTAAACCATTGGATAAACTCCATTTGAGCAATAAATCATTTAAGGACATATTTATGATTTCTACTTATCAAAATATCCAAAAATCCTAAATATGGGCGTTTCACAAAGTTTATAAAGTTAGACACCTCAAAAGATCAAAACTCATCAAATAACTCAACAATTGATAATTTTATGTAAAACACCCAAATACTTGAAAAATAACATTTTTGACATGTACAACGTTTTCACAAATCAACTTGAACTCACCTTGCTAGATTTAGGTTAAATCTAGATTTCCCCCCATTTTGAGTTCCTTTGAAGAAACTTGCATCTTCAAGCAAAACTTCCAAAAACCTAGATCCACAAGTTTCCAACCATAAACATCCATATTCAAACACTTAAAATCGATCCCCCAAACATTTTACAACAAAATCTCCAATTACACCAAAACCCTAATTTTGCCCTAATTTCCCAAAATGATCCAAACCGAAATTTGAGAGATAGAAACACTAAGAAGTCCACAATGGAACATTTATATCTTGAAAGATGGTTTATAAAAGGGTAGGATGAACTCACCACTATATTTTGAGGTAAACCCTCAAAACTTATAAATTCCAAGAAAGGGAGATGAACTCTTGATTAAACACTTAGGGTTGTGATTACAAGCTTCGACGGTGAAGGAACACTTGATTTCCAAAAGGAAAGCTCCAAAAATCGCCTAGGGTTTACGATGGAGGAAGGAGGAACGATTTGGGAGAGAAAGAGATAAGGAGTTGTGAGAAATGGGTAGCAAAATCGGAGCATTTAACCCCCTGTCCCCCGACGGCGATTGTGACAGTGATAGTGACAATGCCACTATCGTGGGTCGCTCTCGCTGAGAATGTACCGCGAGATACTTGAATCCCGCGATTGTGCCCCTGCGATAGTGACACTGTCACAATTGCATGGCACTCTCGCCCAGAGTGTACCAAGCCCCCAAACTTCACTTCTTTGACACGAAACGCCCCCGACTCTTAAAGGGATCAAAAGCAATAAGTTCCTAACCCGAAACCAAGACTTAGGGACTACAAAAACATACAGGGTGACTTTACTTACCGCAAACTACGGGTGTTAGAATTACCTTGCAATTTTCATACTCAACCAGCTTGTTCGTACTATCGATAACAAAAATTGGAAATAAGTGACGACAACCAACGTGCAAACCTTCCACAAGATATACACGGTCCTCCTCAATGTCCCCTACTTCCAAGCCTACCACACTTTCACTTCCCACCTTGCCCTTTGCTCTCTTTGCTCTGGCAATCATAAGTCATATATCATTGTTGTTTCTTGTGTTTACTTTCATCACATCAACGAGATAATCATCTTTAACCTACAACTTAGAAAACATTTAGCAACTAAATGTTCTCACCAAAAAAAGTTGCATCAAAGATGTACCAAAAAAAATTATAGGTCTGAACAATCTAAAACTATTCAACAAAACCTAAACTTACTTTTCTTGATATCAGTTTAAGCTCTTTAATCAGAGCTCTAGCGGTTCTCTCAATACCCTTTACCATCTCCATTGGGTCAGCACCTGTAGTCACCGTCTAAGGAATAAGAGCATGATAAGTTCAAGACGAGTATATGAACTTTTTAAGATTCAAACTTCCAAAAATTCGTTTAAAAGTATCGACCGCATACCTTTACACCCTCACTAATTAAGCCTTAGGCTAGAACAATTGATGTTAAGGTCCCATCACCAACTAGATAATTTATCCTTGAGGCAACTTGTCTCATCAAGTTCACACCAATAAACTCAACAGTATCTCTCGGTTTAACCTAAGTTGATGGAAATGTAAGAACTATTGAATCACAGTGTGTATCATATATGCATTTAAATCGTATCTATTGTATTTAATGTACCCTATTAGCAACACCTAAACCATGATTCACCAATTCCAATGAATCATCGCCTTTCGTCAACGCTATCATTTTTCCTTTTGGACCCTTGGTGCCTCTAACAAGTTCTGCAACCTTCTTGACACTAGCCTACACACATGGGAACATATATATATATATATATATGTATAGAGGCGGGTTCAAACGAGGAGCGTACCAATTTAAGAGAACGTGAGGAGCAATTGACAGTTATGAATCACATGTGATTGGAAGTTGTGGATCACATGTGATTCACAACTGATCTGGACTCGAATTGACAGTTATGAATCATTAATGATTTACAGTGTTGAATCACATGTGATCCGCGACCTGCAGCATCGCGCCACGCCTCGCGCCACTTTTGCGCGAATTTTCGAGAAGTTCCGATTTTTTAGCAGTGTAAATCATATGTGATCCGAAGCACGGGAGTGCTCCTCACGTTCTCACGTTTTGACGCGCTCCTCAGGTGAACCTTCCTCTATATATATATATATATATATATATATATATATATATATATATATATATATATCATCAGAAGTGCCATCAAAATAACCAAAAGCTATGGTGGCGTTTGGTTCACTCGAATCCAAATGGAATATGAAAAGATTGAAATGTCCATTGACCAAATTCCGTTCATGTACTTGGTTCTTTCTATGAGTTTTAGGACGAAATTCCATTCATCTTTCAACCTCTATATTCTAATCATCTATAAAAGGTTGTTTATTGTCTGAGTTTTGCGATTGGGATATACAGACACAACTAATCTTTGTGTTTTAATAAGGGGCATGTAGAAATTCAACCGATCTAATTGGAACCGACCGACCATAACTGGATATCCGATTGTAATTGGACCAGATCGGATTGAAAATTTCAACATCCAATTTGGATCGGTCGGTTCTTGGATGGCAGTCCAAAACTGACCAAAACCGACCGAACCGAACTGGCCAACATCCAATTAACCATCCGATGATCGTCCAATTATCCTGTTATACAATCAACATTCATCTTCGTTCAATAAGGTTCAATAATATTTGTTAGAAATCTTACATTCAAATACGTTCAAATACTTTCAAGTAAGTTAAATAATATTCATCTACGTTCAATATCCTTCAATTAGTTGCACTAAAATTCAATGATTTATTCTTACATTAAAATACGTTCAAATAAGTTCAATAACATTCAATAACATACAATACCAGGGAAGTTCAATAACAATATCCAACTACGTTCAATAACATTCAATAACAATGATATACATTCAATAAGATTCAATAATATTTGTTAACATTCTTACATTCAAATACGTTCAAGTGAGTTGTTACATTCAATTACGTTCAGGAACATTCATTTACATTAAATTATTTGTTAACATACAGTTATTTATTCTACAGTCAAATACGTTCAAATAAGTTGAATAACATTCATTTACATTCAATTATTTGTTAACATTCAATTATTTATTCATAAATTCAAATACGTTCAAGTAAGTTAAATAAGGTTCAATAATATTCAATACCTGGGAAGTTCAATAATAATATTCAACTACGTTCATATATGTTCAATAGCATTCAATAACAATCATATACGTTCAATAAGATTCAATAATGTTTGTAATCTTAATAATCCTTTTAACGGGTTTTAATTTATTTTCTCTCACATTCTGGAGGAAAGTTTTTGAAGGAAGCTTATCATTATTTCCCATCTGTTTCTTTTGCTTTCCTTTCTCTCCTTAAAAAGTTTCGAGGACATGAGTTTGTTTTTTATTTTTTGCTTTCTTTTCCTTCGTAATAAAGGTTTCGAGAACACAATTGTTAGTTCCAGATCCGTGCAACGATTATGAAATCAAACAGATAAGCAATAGTGTATAATGATTTCAACTGGTCATCCCTGTATTATGCTTTCAAAGTAGAGAGAATTACAATACGAGTAGGAAAGCCAATGAGACGACTAGCCTATTTTCTAAGGCTAAGCTAACAATATATATGGCAGGCCCGTGGTTAACAAGCCCACAGCCCGTTCACTAATAAGACTCAAAATAAAGAATTACAAATTAAACCCTTGAACTTTAAACCAACAAAAAATGACCCTAACAATCTCCCCCTTTGATTTGAAGTTCGAGTTCGCGCTCTATCTCTTGCCAGTTATAAACGTATCTTTTACGAAGCGCAAAGTGAATCTCGAACCATCTGATAGCACGGCGATAGTCGATGCGGTCTTCAACCATTTCCAAGGCATTCCGAGCAGTTGTTTCATCCGGATTCGGAACATATGATACCTTTGGATTTTCTGATTCATAGGAAATGATTTTGCGAAGAGCATTCTGAACTTTGAAAAGCGTGCCGTCGCAGAATCTGTCAACCTGACTGAAGCGCATAAACTTTTTCTCGTTCTTTTCGTTGAGGAAGACTATCCCAAGTTCAGGTTCAAGAAGCAGAGCATTCTCGGGATACATCTCTAACTCAGGAGCTTTCAGATTTGGCTTGATCAGATTAACCTTCTTCGCCCTGTTCTCGACAGCCATTTGGAAGTCCGTTAGATAAGACATCATAATTGTGCGGACCAGGAATCGACGAACATCTTCAAGCACCTTTGTAACGGGAAGCGGTCGGATAGTTCTTGAACGTAGATCTTTCAGAATTGCCAGGAAGTCAAACGGTCGGAGGTTCTGGAAGTCTGCTTCGGAAAATTTCCATTCGTTCCCATCTTCACGTCGGACAGTGAATATAGGATAAACGATCTTCATAATACGGCTTGAATGGATGTTGATTACCTCTGTGATCTAATGCTTGGTTCTGACTTGGCTGACTGGAAGACACCGCTTCATTTCACAAATGTATTGGCGTTGTTATTCAGGGCTGTAGTTGTAAATACCAAGGCAAAAGGTCGGCTCGATCGGGCGTAGCTTGTGAACAAACAACTTCTTCAAAGATTCCTCCAGATGAGGGATAAGTACCATGATCTTCTCCCAACGGATTTGTTGCTGAGGAGGGGGAAGAAGATCAGAAGCTGTCGGTTGGAGAGGAGTTGTCGGAGTATTGGCAGTAGTAGTTGCAGGTCTTGTTGAGGTTCCAGTGGGTTGAGGATAGTGAACGGGAGAAGTACCATACAAATTCTGTAGCAGGAACTGATCATAGTCGATGTTGTCGTCTTCATCAGTAGGGAAAACCAAATTTACCTGGAGATTTACGGCACTGGCGGCTTTTTCATACCATGCATCTTCGGTCTCCGGGTTGGTTTCGCAGTCTGGATCTATCATATCCAATAACGGTCTGTCTGAGGAGTCAATGTCGACCAGTTCCTGTGTTGAACCCTCGGGCTTTTCAACCGCTGGGTCTTTATCATCAGATATCTCCATATCTATTACCATTTCGGCTAATGGCAACTCGGCTTCAGGTGCATCTTCGGTTGTTGCTGCCGCAGTTGGAGGTTCCTGTTGAACCACAGTAGTCGTTTTGGATATGATCGGGGCGGTGGTCTCGGTTATACATTGTCGTTTCTCCCCCTCACGGTGATCAGGATCATCCTGGTCATCGTGCTTGCGTTTCAGGCCGCCTGCTTGACTCTTACAGGTATCTTCGAGTGAGCGGACTCTCTCGGACAGCGTTGTGAGCGCTTGGTTGTAGTCCTTGAGAGTCGAGTCAATGGCGTCTAAACGTGTGGTAATGGATGATGAAGGAGCAGTGACCTGGGATTTCAGAACGGATATCAGGTCTGCTTCTGTTGAGGCGTTGGTTTCGGATTCTTGGAGCAGTTGGGCCAGAAGCATCGTCTTGAGAGTGTCTACCGAGTAGGTAGGATGAGTAGGAGTTGGTGGAGGTGTAGGTGTGGTTTCAGTGTCGACGAGATGCCCTTTACCTATGATTAGGTGTTTGATCTGATCGGCGACGTGCTGCTCCATTGCCTCGCGGACAGCCTTGAGGGTGCTGTCCAGAGACCCTGGTGACACAAAGTCGGGTAATATAACTCCGGGGTCACTTAGAACACCCGTTGAGGCATCTACCTTAGAGGCAGAGCCACCTACGTTCACGGTTGGAATAGGGGTAGCCGTGGTAGGATTTCCATCCGATCCTCGTGTTCCGCCTGACGGAGACACTACAGACGTTCCGGTCGAGTCACGAAGAGTCTCGACTTGGTGTTCCTCTTCATGTGTCCTAGACAAAGGATTTTCAATTACAAATGGGTCTAGACTCGATGGTGCACGAAATAAAGTCGAGATCGGGGGTTGCTGATCTCTTGTTTCAACACCAAAACTCTCCAAATGAGAGTCCGGTGGAAGTTGTGCTTGATCCCCGTGCGAGACTGAAACATCCGTCTTTTGAGAGATGGATGAGTGGATGAGGGGGTTGTGCAATTGCTCCGCTGGGTCCACGGAGGCTTCTTCAATACCCCGTCCCAACGTATGAGACGGGATAGCAGATGTGGCAACCCGGATTTCACTCGACTAGAGTCGCTCATGAGCCTCGTTATCTTTACGGCTCAATCTTTCTTGGTTCTGTTTCGACCTTAACTCCCTCCTTCTCACATGTTATATGTCCCAGGGAAGGTCCCTCCGGCGCTGGCTGGACCATGGGATTCCCTAACTCACGTTTATATGCTATCACAGGTAGGGCTTCAGGTATATGCATAGCACGGATATTATCCTGCTCCCCCTCAAAATATACATGGGGATTGACTTGCTCCCCCTCGGAGTGAGAGTATTATTTACTTGGGAGACATCAACACAAGTAAAAACATTTTGACTTTTTTAGAAAAACAGTGTGACGCTTCCCCTCGGATTTTGTTTAGGTTGTTGAACCGCCATGGAATATCTGTAAAAGACCCAAAGTTAGTAAACGAGACGGATAAACAAGTTCTGGTGCGTACCTTTGCTGTAAATGGATCAATCTGAGACAGATTGAGGATTGGCAGAAGGAAAACAGGTACTGGACTGATTAAACACAGGGGTGTCCGGACATGATGATGAATTACGGAACTTACCGGACAAACCCAAGTCTCCGGACAAAAAGGGATTCTGGATGACTATGGTTACCGGACACCTAGATCCACCCGGATAACCATCCGGTCCGGAAAGCTATCCGGACACTTTGACAAAAAGTTCTCACTTTTTCAAAAAAATACCTTAGGAATTGGACAGAACTTTCTCTCGCTCCCCCTCAAACTGAGCATAGGGATGGCTTCTCTCCCCCTCAGAATGTGCGCGTAGAGTGAAGTGCGAACGGGAGTATCCACACACATAAACTTTTCAGCATTTTTAAAACATTTGTGTGTGACGCTCCCCCTCAATAGTAGAGTATACTTACCTGATAGCTGATCATGCTCCCCTAAACACATGAGCAGCTCGTGAAAGCACAGGTATAGACAAACCTCATGTTTTCGCAATATTGTTCCTTGTAGATCGTGAGCAGCTCCCTCCTTCCGGTCATATGCGTGGAGCATTCAGAGTGTAAGAACAACACATGACCGTCCTGTAAAACAAGATTAGCGGACCTTTGGTACCCAGATTTGCCTGGGTCCAGGAGGGTTAGGTTTGGCACCCCGAGGAGGAACTTGCTTTGACTCAGCTTTCCCCTTAGGTGTAGATTTTACACCGTTTGAAGGAACTGATTTTGGCACATATTGCCTCTTAGGTGTAGAATTTACACCTTTCGGAGGAACAGGTTTTGTAGCAGGTTGCCTCTTGGGTGCCGGTTTAACCTCCGTGGGAGGAGCTCGTTTTGGAATGGGTTTGGTCTCCCGCTGTGGTTTAACCTCTGTTTAAGAACCCCGTTGTTTATGATATTTTCTCTTGTTATTGCGGGGTTTGCGTTTGGGTGTATGATTATACATGTGAATATCATCAAAATCATTCCAACCACATCTAGAACAACATAAACAATCACGCGATAACTGAATCATTTGATGAACTGAATTAAGTTTAATCGGATAAGAAACTTCAAAACGATTCCAATGATTCCAAGCATAATTGTCTTTGTGTATTCTAGTATTAAAAGTCGTGGGGAAAGACTTTGATGCTGCATTCTTGACAGGTTCCTTGTTTATCCACTTGGGGTTTTCTTGTTTTGCGCGACCATTCTTATTTGAAACAACAGGGACAGAACGATCAGTGACTTTTGAAGAAACAGATGTTTTGACAGGCAATCGCTCGGTCTTTTGCCTCGGTTGTGATTGGTTTTGAGAAACAGGTTTAGATTTGGGAATCTCAATCACAGCTGGGGCCTTAGTGGTAGAACAGGTACCCTTTAGAAAGTTGACCGGTCGATTGACTACGGGTGATAGAAAATCAGTGTGGCTCGCAAGAGGTTTGTCGAAAGGGAACGACTCAAACTCTCCATCAGAATTTGCTTCAGAGTTCATAAATTCAGAAAAATCGACTTTCGAAATTACGTGACTTGGATTGGTCGAGGAGGGCGAGGAACACGCTGTTTGAGTGTGCGTTGGGGAATTCGGTGTGGAAGCGTTTCAAAAATCAGATTTTAAATTCCTTTTAACACACTCATCTTGTGAAACTTTACTTTCTGGAGAAGAGATATTTCCCATGAAAGCTTTACACGAGGATGTGTCAGATGAGTTTGAGGAAAGTTCAGGTGAAATTTGCTTCGCATTTTGGAGCAAGTCAATCTGCACTTGGAGTTGACTATTTATCATATGCTCTTTCATCGTCTCTCTTGTCATTTCAGACAATTTATATGAGAGCTTATTGATTTCACTCTGAAGAGTTTCCTTTTCTTCATTTGACACAACTTCGGTTTTGACCGGTTGTAGATTCTCAAGTTTTTCAATTAATGCTTGCTTTTCCATTTGAAAAACTGACCTTTCTTTCTCAAATGACTCCTCCAACTCGACTATCTTTGCTTCCAAGATAAGAGGGGGAACATAGAGTTTAAACTCATCCGTCTCAGTCTTGGTTGAAGTTGCTTGGTCCTCATCCTTTTTGGAGGAATCCTTGGGCGTAGTAACCTTGTAGGGGTCGAAGTAGTCGTTGGAGAGGTACTTTTTTGTTCTTTTGATAAGAATAATTTAAAGGTTCATAACAAAATGGAAGTTGGATTCCTCGTTTGTGTGTGCGCTTATATTCCTCGGTTTCCTCTTCCTTTTCAGGTTCAAGAGGACCAGTCCATTTTATGGCATAATGTAACGCCCCAAAATCCGGGCCAATTTAAACCTTAAGTTACAACAGGTTATGATAACAAGACTTCAACTTATATAAATAGCAGGGGATTAACCATCAAGAGTATATTTACAAACAGGACACTTCAAATAACCTATCAATCTAATTATGTAACTATAATCAGATTAATTAAGGTATCTAAGCTATCCATCCAAAAATCTCCTCTTTGTTAATTGCCACCACTGCTAATCCAAAAACGCTCGTCCCACAACCCTTTATTTTCCCGAGCCTGAACCTGGTAAGAAAACATTATAGGAAACGATTAGGCCAACGCCTAGTGAGAACATTCGTTTCAATAATAACATTTGCAAAATCAATGTAAACAAGTTATAGCAAACCTGGTTACTCCTTTTCTTACCGCCTAGAGCCACACTACGAATCATTACTGATTCTAGATTAATTCTCCTTTATCCAATTCCTAGAATATGACTGGCAATATTTCAGCCCTCATATCCCGCCTAGAGCCACACTACGAATCATTACTGATTCTAGATTTATGCTCTTAACCTATAAATGGAAATTACACATGCACATTTATTACCACATGACTATTCCTTGGTTTCTCACACACACTGAGATAACAATTAATATCACACGTCTATCCCATGTGATTACCAAACACTAATGCCTATGGATCCATTACACTCAATATAATCCTGCCTAGCATCACACTAGCGCAGTTTATAAACCTAACATACTATACATGAATGTACGTATGTCCGAACTGCATAAGTTATATGACAATGCCTAATCGTATCTTTTCACGATTTACCGAAATGTAGACTCCAAAACAATCAGGAGAGTACAAATAATCCAAGACCTCAAAATGTCTTAACTATTACGGTATACTGCCAACTCCCGGTATCCCCAACTCCCGGTATAAAAGCTAAGACCGGGACTCACCTGTACCGGGACTCCCCTGCACCGGGACTCTCAACTACCGGGACTTCCGACTACCGGGACTATGAGTACCGGGACTCTTAAGTACCGGGACTCTTATGTACCGGGACTTCCAACTACCGGGACTATGGTTACCGGGACTCTTAAGTACCGGTTCGTTCAATTTGCCCAGAATTCCTTCTAATTCATCAAATTAGCTTATTTCAAGCCATTCTATTCAGCTATAGAAAAATTATACAGTTACATCAAGGTTTATAACAACTTAAAAACATTGATTTGTACGAAGAACTGAATGAACTCACCTTATAATTGCAAAACCCTTCTTCCTGCACAGTATGAACTCCAAACTGCTGCTATTGATTCTAGAAATCAATTCCACACACACAAAATCGATTTACTAACATGAATCAGCAACAAGATTTACCAGAAACGTGAGTAGAATTCTTACCAAATGAAGAACTGAACTTCTTTCCTTCCTGCTTCTTCCTTTCTTTCTTTCTCTCTACTTTCTTTAGCCGACTTAACAACAAGAATGAGATATTTGTTTGATATCTCAGTTCTTTTATCCAAATACACTTTAGTTAATTACACAATACACACTCAAGTTCCATTATTTCCAAAATAACACCAAACATCAAACCCTTGTATTTTAACCCTATTGAATTATCAATTACAACATAATTCAAGGTTTTAAACCAAAATACAAGTAAATCCCAATTCTCATTAAAATATTAATAACGAAAATTCAGGATGTTACAATACTCCCTAACTTGAAAATGATTTCGTCCTCGAAATCAAGATCAGGTAAACAGATGAGGATACTTATCTTTCATACTCTCTTCCGACTCTAAAGTCACATTGGTACCCCTGTGGTGTTTCCACTGTACTTTCAACATAGCCACTTCCTTGCCACTACGTAGCGTTCTAACCGATCTCTCCAAAATTGCCTCTGGTTCTTCCACACAGCGACTCTTCTCATCTATTCTCACATCAGAGAGTGGTATCACATCCTCTTCTTCGGCTAAACACTTCCGAAGATAACAAACATGAAAGGTATTATGAACTCCTTCCAATTCTGGTGGAAGATCCAACTGATATGCTTGTAAACCAATCCTCTGAGTAATAGTAAAAGGTCCTAGAAAACGAAGACTTAACTTTCCACGTTTACCAAACCTTATTACACCTTTCCATGGGGATACCTTAAGCATCACGCGCTCCCCAACTTGGAATTCTTTAGGTCTTCTCTTCGGATCAGCATAACTCTTCTGTCGATCCTGAGCTGCCTTCATATGCTGCCAAATTTCTTTCACTTTATCCGCTGTTTGTTGTACCAATTCCGGTCCAACAAACTGTTTCTCTCCGGCTTCTAACCAACATACCGGAGTCCTACATTTCATACCATACAAAGCTTCGAAAGGTGCCCTTCCGATACTCGAATGATAACTGTTGTTATACGTAAATTCTACTAACGGTAGATGCGTATCCCAGTTACCACCGAAATCCAAAACACACGATCTGAGCATATCTTCCAAAGTTTGTATAGTCCTTTCACTCTGCCCATCAGTCTGTGGATGAAAAGCAGTACTCAAATTAACTTTAGTACCCAATTCTTCTTGTAGTGACCGCCAAAACCTCGAGGTAAACCGACTATCACGATCTGACACTATCGACACCGGTATACCATGCCTTGACACCACTTCATTGATATATAGCTTCGCCAATTTCTCAATTGGTGACGCTTCTTTCATAGCCAGAAAATGAGCACTCTTAGTTAATCTGTCCACGATTACCCATATTGTGTCGTTACCCTTTTGTGTCTTTGGTAACTTCGTCACAAAGTCCATGGTAATCTTCTCCCACTTCCATTCCGGAATTTCCAAGGATTGGAAACTTCCGTAAGGTTTCTGATTCTCCGCCTTCACCAACGAACATGTTCTACACGTTTCCACTTTTCGGGCCACGTCTACTTTCATAGCCGGCCACCAATAATGCAACTTCAAATCTCGGTACATCTTCGTACTCCTGGGATGTATGGAATACTTAGATCTATGAGCATCTTCGAGAATCAACTCTCGATTTCCTCCAATTTTAGGCACCCAAACTCTACCTTGGAACAGCTTGATCCCACGGCCATCTTCAGTCAACTGAAGATGTTGTTTGCTCATCACTTCTTCTTTCAAATTTTCTTCTCGCAAAGCCACCACTTGTGCTTCTTTTATCTTTTCCATCAAACTTGACGTCACATCAATTCTAGCATTGGTCGTCTTCAAACATCCACTATACTCCTTTCTACTTAAAGCATCGGCTAGGACATTTGCTTTACCAGGATGGTAATGCAACTCACAATCGTAATCTTTAAGTAATTCTAACCATTTTCGCTGCCTCATGTTTAACTCTTTCTGATGAAAAATATGTTGCAAACTTGTATGGTCAGTAAAAAGAGTACACTTAGTTCCGTACAGATAATGCCTCCACAGTTTCAAGGCAAAAACGACCGCTGCTAACTCCAAATCATGTGTAGGGTAGTTCTTCTCGTGCTCTTTCAGTTGTCTCGACTCATAAGCTATCACCTTGCCTCGTTGCATCAAAACACATCCTAACCCCATTTTTGAAGCATCACTGTACACTACCAGATCTTTCGTTCCTTCTGGTAAAGCAAGAACCGGAGCCTCACATAACTTTTGACGCAAAGTTCTGAAAGCCGATTCCTGTTTCTCCGTCCAAAAAAATTTCACATTCTTTTTAGTCAGAACAGTCAAAGCTGATGCAATCTTAGAGAATTCTTTAATAAATCTTCTGTAATACCCAGCTAATCCCAAGAAACTTCTTATTTCCGACGCACTTCTAGGTGTCTCCCAATTTGCCCTAGCTTCTATCTTAGCTGGGTCTACTTTGACTCCTTCTGAAGTGATTACATGACCAAGAAATTGTAATTCTTTCAACCAAAACTCACATTTTGAAAACTTCGCGTACAGTTTCTCTTTTCTTAATACTTCTAAGACCTCACGTAAGTGTTGTTCATGATCTGCTTCAGTTTTCGAATACACGAGTATGTCATCGATAAAGACGATAACAAACTTGTCCAAGAAAGGTCGACACACTCTATTCTTCAGATCCATGAATACAGCTGGGGCATTCGTCAGACCGAACTTGATGATACCCTGATCTCAAATCAATCTTAGAAAAACATCCTGCCCCTTGAAGTTGATCGAACAAGTCATCAATTCTTGGAAGCGGATATTTGTTTTTAACAGTTACCTTATTCAGCTCTCGGTAATATATACACATTCTCATGGTACCATCTTTCTTCTTAACAAACAAAACCGGAGCTCCCCAGGGCGAAGAACTCGGTTTGACAAAACCTTTATCTAATAACTCCTGGAGTTGAGTCATCATCTCTTTCATTTCGGCCGGCGCTAAGCGATACGGTGCCCGCACAATCGGTGCCGAACCTGGAATGAGATCAATTCTAAACTCTACCCGCCGCTCAGTCGGTAGGCCAGGAAGATCATCAGGGAACACGTCAGGAAACTCATGTACCACTTTGATATCTTCCATTTCTTTCTTTTCTGAACTTCCATCTAAGACATAAGCCAAATAGGATACACATCCTTTCATTAAACACTTTCGCGCCTTTACCACAGAAACTAACAGAATTTCCCCTTTTTGCTTTTCTCCGAAGATGAATATATCACCCTTATCGGTCATCGGAATCTTGATTAATTTCCTTGCGCAAAATATCTCTGCCTGATTGGCTGTCAGCCAATCCATACCCACAATTATATCAAACCCACCAATCTCCATCAACAACAAGTTGATCGGAAATTTCGTCTCTTCTATAAGAATAATACAACCATCAAGCCTTTCTCGAACCAAAGCTTGACCCCCATTAGCTACCTCTACTACCAAAGCATCATCCAAAGTAGTAACAGGCGTAACTAATTTATGAAAGAATGACTTGGACACAAATGACAAATTTGCACCACAGTCAAATAATATGCGTACAGGACAAGAATTAACAAGGAATGTACCCGAAACAACATCCTTTGACTCCTTAGCTTCCTCAGTAGTCATCTGAAAAGCACGGCCCGTTGGTTTTGGAATAATTGGCTTTTTACTCTGATCGCCGCTCTTTTTCAGTCTTGGGCACTCCCGACGAAAGTGACCCGGTTGCTTACACTCAAAACACAGATTTCCCTGTACTGGGCAGTTATTCATAGAGTGCCCACTTTTCCCACATTTGTAACATTCCGAAGCTATCGCCCGACACTGCCCAAAATGTTTGCTTTTGCATTTCGGACACCAATTTGGTTCACGCCGTGAATCATAACGAGCACTTTTATCAACCGCCTTAGATTTCTGTGAAGAGTCCGATCGACTATCCCACTTTCGTTTCTCCCCAACTTGGGTCTTTTCTTCTTTATCTCGCGAGTACACTTCCTCCGTCACTTTCGCTTCTTCAATAGCTTCCCTCAGTGTTGAAACCTTTGCACTCCTTACTCGGGACATCATATCCGCGGGTAGACCTTTCAAATAAGCCTTTATCCTTTCCTTATCGTTAGGAGCCACATGCCCCACCAAATTTAACTTTTCCATGAACAGTTCTGTATACTTCCTTACCGACATTTGTCCTTTCTTGAGATTTCGGAACTCTTCCTCGATTCTATCCATTTCGTTCTCGTTACAGTATTCTTCCAAAACTTTCCTTTTGAACGATTCCCAATTCATAACAGCTAGCATCGAAGCCGAAATTGTTGCCGTAAACACGTTCCACCAAGTCAGTGCATTCCCTTTCAACATATGGGAAGCAAACCTGACCTTTGACTTATCATCGCATTCACATGCTCAAAATGCTTGCTCTATTTCTCTTAACCAATTCATGCAGACCACTGGATTATCAGCTCCAGCAAACTCCGGTGGTTTACAACTTAAGAACGTTTTGTACGAGCAAACTCTTTCTGCTCTCCTTTCTGTTTCTGCTACTGGAGTATGAAGTGGAGGAATTACTCCAGTATCCGTTCCTGTTCGCCTTAAATCTGAGCTTCGATCATTCAAAGATTTCATAAACATTTCTGTTTGCTGAGCCATAGCAGTAGTCATCATTCGTGTCATGTTTTCCATCATTCGGGTCTCCATAGTTACTTCCGGCGTTTCTTGACCAACGGTACTGGTACCCGTTCTATGCACCTGACTTGATGTTCCTCCAAGAGAAAGAAACTCCGGCGGAGTCTCATGAATCCCGCCTCTTCCAGGTTGCCCTTCTTCTGTCCAATCTATCTCAGTTCTATCCATCTCACGAATAGGGGATAAAGGCGGCGTGTTTACCATCGCTCTGATATAACACAAAAGAATAACCATAAGAAATGGTTACACCAATCTAGGCATACAAAACGTACTTTACCGATCATTAGTCACTATAACAATTTAGTAACAAGCATGCTTATGTAACACTATATTCATAATAACAGTAGCTAATTGGAATTGTGAACATATCATACAGGAGAATCCTCGTTACCATCATCACAGTACTAAATTCTCGTATTTCTGTTGACTCTAAGACTATCCCGTCTTAGCACTTCTACCCATATCTCACATATCATAACCTAATCCATTACAGCTTAAGTCTAAGTATCTCATCAGCATACTTAGTTCGCTTAAACTATTTCTCTGATACCATATTGTAACGCCCCAAAATCCGGGCCAATTTAAACCTTAAGTTACAACAGGTTATGATAACAAGACTTCAACTTATATAAATAGCAGGGGATTAACCATCAAGAGTATATTTACAAACAGGATACTTCAAATAACCTATCAATCTAATTATGTAACTATAATCAGATTAATTAAGGTATCTAAGCTATCCATCCAAAAATATCCTCTTTGTTAATTGCCACCACTGCTAATCCAAAAACGCTCGTCCCACAACCGTTTATTTTCCCGAGCCTGAACCTGGTAAGAAAACATTATAGGAAACGATTAGGCCAACGCCTAGTGAGAACATTCGTTTCAATAATAACATTTGCAAAATCAATGTAAACAAGTTATAGCAAACCTGGTTACCTGGAAATCAATTCCACACACACAAAATCGATTTACTAACATGAATCAGCAACAAGATTTACCAGAAACGTGAGTAGAATTCTTACCAAATGAAGAACTGAACTTCTTTCCTTCCTGCTTCTTCCTTTCTCTCTTTCTCTCTACTTTCTTTAGCCGACTTAACAACAAGAATGAGATATTTGTTTGATATCTCAGTTCTTTTATCCAAATACACTTTAGTTAATTACACAATACACACTCAAGTTCCATTATTTCCAAAATAACACCAAACATCAAACACTTGTATTTTAACCCTATTGAATTATCAATTACAACATAATTCAAGGTTTTAAACCAAAATACAAGTAAATCCCAATTCTCATTAAAATATTAATAACGAAAATTCAGGATGTTACACATAAGTCGGATACTTTTTAGCTAACCCAAAACAGGCAAAATCATACAAAGTGGGTTGTTCGTAAGTTCCCCTTTTTAAGTAATGTGGGTTATCATATCCGATTCCCCATTCTTTGTTAAAGTACGTGAACTCTTTGGGTTTATTCAGAAAAATGGTTTGATCAGTTTGACCCCTTTTGTGGAGTTTGGTTTCAAGATCAAGGATTTTAGCAACGAACTCCTTGTGCTGAATTTGAAGAGAAGAACATTGATAAACAATTTCTTCATTCTCATTCCTGCACTGATCAAAATGAAACCGAAGATCAGATAATTTGGCCCTTAAGTCTTTAGGTGCTAATGACAGATTTTTGCATTTATCAGTTAAATTAGCAATTTCAGACTTATACTTCTCAGTTATTCTCTTTTGAACATCAAGCTTTTCAGTTAGAGATCTAATTTGAAGCTTTTGTTCTTTAGAGGTGGCCTTGAAGGAATTTGCCTGATCGGTAAAGGATTGCATTTTATTCAAGAAATCTGGTTGGCAAGAATCACATACCTGACTTGTAGTTGTCGTTTCTTCATCGGCGGAAGAGTGATATCCCATCAAAGCATCAGCACCATCAGCATTGCCTTCATCATCAGATCTTCCTAGCCAGTAATCATTCTCAACGAACATAGCTTCTCCAGCCTCCTTTTGTCTAGATAGAGCGAGCTTGGCCTCGTAGTAGTGAGAGTTCTTTACAATAGGCTGGCGGCAATCCTTTGCAAAATGACCTAGTTTCCCGCAGTTGTAGCACTTTACGGGTTCGTCTTTCTTCTTCCCTTCATGTTTCTCTGACCTTCCCTTCTTCTCAGACTTATCTTGCTCATCGACCTTCTTCTTTCCTTCATATCGATCCTTATAGTCATGTCGCTTATTGGAGGAGGTAGAGTAGCGCTGACTATTGGACGATGGCTTCTTGTAAAACTGTTGTTGTTGGAAAGTTTTGGTCAGTAGGGCAATCGCTTTCATGAAATCCGAGACTTCAGCATCAGAATCACTGTCTTTCTTCTCTTCAGGTTCTGACTCAGAGGAGTTTTGCTTTTGAGCAGGTTCGAAGTGACGGCTCAACAATTTCCCTTTGTTTGAGGACATGAGAGCTATGGGATCAGCAGCAGGCTTTGGTTCAGTCTTCTTCTCGATCAGAAGCTCATTCACTTCATCTTCGTCTTGAAGAAGTGTCTCATAAAGTTCATTGATGCCAATGTTCTCTATCAAGTTGTTATGCTTGACATGAGAAGCAAACACCTTCCATTCCGGTAGCAGATTGTTGAGGAACTTGAGAGCATTTTCCGTGTTTGAGCGAGTAATCTTATTCTTGTTCAGTTCATTAAGAAGTGAACAAAATCGTTCATAAGTCTGGGTGAGGGTCTCGCCGGTGCGCTTCTTGAAACCATAGAACTTGGTTATTGCGCTGTTGATCTTTAGTTGATTTCCCACTTCGCTCCCACGCATCATTCTGGCCACTTGATCCCACATGCCCTTTGCTGTGTCTTTGTAACTATCAATGGCAGTGTAGATCGGATTAGGGAAGGCTTGAACAAGGTATCTCTGTGCACACTTTTCTCCTTCTAGCAGGCTTCTTTCATCTTCGTTCAGTTCGGAGAAAGTATTTCTCTCAGTACGAGGATCAGAACCACTAGCTGCTGCTACATTCTTCATCGGCCGAACAAGTGGACCATGATCAAGGGCTCTCTTGATGTACTCGTAGTTGTCCTTGGATTCAATGAAGATCATGAATCTGTCTCGCCACTGGCTATACTCACCTTAGAATAGGACAGGTGGTTTGGTGTCGGTACCGATTGCGAGAGCTTCACGTGAGATAGACATCTTTGGTTGCAACGGAGTGATCGTCAGACGTGTGGATTGATTCAAAGTGTAAACCTAACGCACAGACACTAAGAGTGGTATCCTAACGCCGGTTCTACGACTAGTATGAACTAAAATGAGCTTACTGGATAGGAATCTAAATAAGAGTCTGATCAGGAAGTGTCCAGATCAGATCAATTGACAAAACAGTTCAAAATCACAAAGTATCCGGATACCAAAAAGAATCCGGATATCTTGATGAGTCCGGATAATAGAGAGAATCCGGATATACTAAGGTTTCTGGATAACAGATGGTTACCGGAAGTCTATAGTTTCCGAATGAAAATAAACAACAGAACTTTCCGAATAAAATGGTTTCCGAATGAAATCACTTACCGGATGAAATTCTTACCGGGTAGTATGGGATTCCGGATGAAATTGATTACCGGAAACTTTGGGTTTTCGGAATAATTTACCGGAAAGAATAGAGTTAAGAAACTTACCCGGAAGACTTACCCGGATTGAAGGAAGAACCCGAATGAAATAACATAAATATCCGGAAAGGATTGATTCTGTCCGGAAACTGCTGATGTGTATCCGGACACTGCGGCTGGCTTTTCAATCTCGATTGGAATTCGATTAGGGTTCCCCAAGAGTGTTCCTGAATATAAAAACCCAAACAAAATTTAACATGCATTACAACAATAAAGACTATCCCAAGAATCGCGACTTCAAAAATTCATTACAAAGATCAATAATAGGTTTACGGAACCACCTACACAACTGAGGAATAACTAAGATAAGCTAAAGTGTCACTACACTATTCATTCTTCATCGTGCTAACGCCCTTCTTATTTGCTAGAGCCTTTATGTACCTACTTACCTGAAAAGGTTTTAATTTGAAAATGCGAGGGTTAGACCATGAGGTCTAGTGAGTCCCTCCTAACAGTTATCAAAGCATTTAAAACAAAATATCTTTTCAGCATAGAACATATAAAATCTGATCATGTAAAACATCCACGGAACAAGGTCCGCCTCTCGTAAATTGGCACCCTGAAGTCACCCTATAGTGACAACGAGTCAGCCTCATGCTGCCTTACGGGGTCGCGCCTCCCCTGGCATAAAGGGTCTACTCTCCCGCACGAGCACTGGCGGGTCTACTCTCCCGTCTTAGCCATTTTACGTCTAACAATGTATGCATACATCTCATATAAAACTTTAAACATCTTTCATGCAATTAAAAGCATAATAATAAATCATGGCATTTCTCATCGTGAAAATACTTTAAAAGCACTTTAAAAGAGCACTTAATTTAGTTAGAAAACTCACCTGGCTGGCTTGCTCCAAAGCTCCTCACTTTACACTTCCGATCTCTAGGTGGAACACCTATTATATTAATAATGTACGTCATAATTCGTTCCTTTATTACTCGAGTTAGATCCCGAACTCAACCCAACCTTATCGAAGTTGGTAAATTACGCTTCTAGTTCAAAAATCATAATCAATGGTCCTTGCTTACCCATCCATTTGATATGCTAAACCGGATCCATTAATTTACCCGACTCTAGGTTCCCAACATAAAGTTATAATACTTGATTCTAAATATCAAGACCGGATCATGTTACTAATAATATGACCCAAATAAATAAGTAGACTATCACACCCTTATTATATAATTATAGACTTCAATAATAAACTAAGCCCAAAAGAAAGAATTAACCTTCCGGCCCATCCATTTATCTTTCGACCCAACACTTTTCGAATGAGGAGGCCAATAATTTCAGTAAACCTTTCTCGGCCCAAAGAACCAAACTTGAACATTTCTTAACTTTGTAAATCCGTTAAACTCATAAGAAAATGCCGATTTTGATCATTGTAACGCCTTTATATACCTTTCATAACTATACTCATACCATTTAAATCCTTAATTTTGCACAAAATGACTCAATTTTATTGTTAACCAAAACAGTTTGACTTTTTATAAAAGTCAACTGTTTTAAACATAGACTTTAATCTACCATCAAAAGCAACCATTAAACCCAACCTCAAACCTTCCATTTCATATCTAAAATTAATTAATCGAACATCTATATAGACCATGGCAACATACTAATTTTTGTGTTATAAACCATTACTACCCTTATCAAGAACCCACATAAACATTTGATTTACTTTGACAATATGACAAAATCAAAACTCTATTAATACCCAATAATTGATTTCTCAACTTACAAAACTGGGAATAGCTAGAAACTACAAATCTAGCGCTATTTGAAAAAGAGAAAATGCAAGGGAAGGATTTTCTTACCGGGATAAAACCTCACGGAAAGGAAAACTGCCGCCAAAACTCACCACCGCCGGCGACCACCACCGACAGCCAACCGCTGGCGACCACCACCGGCAGTCGACCGCTGGCGACCACCGTCTTCGTCTCCCCGCCGCTTCTCTCTCTCCTTCTCTCTCTCTCTCGCTGCCCCTTCTCTCTCGTCGTCTATCTCTCTCGCTCGCAGTCTCTCTCTCCCCGACATCTCCCTCTCTCTCGTTTCTCCTCAAGAAAACACCAAGGGCCTCCCATTGCTTCTTTTCTTTTCTTTTTCTTTCACTCAACTTCTCTGTCTCTCGATGACAAGTAGCAGGTTTGCAGCTACCACCTAACCCTAGAAAAAAAAGAATTGATTTCCTCCATCTCTCCCCAAAACGGCGCACAGCAACCAATTAAGGGAATTGATTTCCCATTTTCTATTTTTAACCCCAAACTTATGAGAAATGAATAATTAAAAACCCTAGCTTTTATTTATCTCACATTATATAATTTGGGTTATTACAATCTCCCCTCCTTAATGGAATTCCGTCCCGGAATTCACTCCAAAGATAATCGGCGAAAATTGATTACTAAAGCTTAAATATCAACTCTCAGAGTGATTCTTTCTAATAATAAAACAATAACAACGTCCTTTCATGCTTTCGTTACGCAACTCTGATTAAACCCGCCATCTTAGCTCATAATCGTATCATACGATCATCTTAATTTTTCATATTCACAAACGGATCTATTAAATCAGGGGCCTTACGAGCCTCGAGTTCCAATATTCTTTCGATTAACCATAATGACCAAAAACCAGATACCTCTACCAGAGACATGCCCGCTTTCTTACTTAGATTCATCGTAACTAATTCTTTGATGACCAGTGTGTCATTCTCAAAGACACTTCCTCAAGAATTTTCGTAATCCACCTTACAAATCACATCAAACAGAAAGAGGTTGTAAGCATCTCAATACTTACAAATCCCTAATCGTCCTTATCTGAATCACGACCACATTAACAGTTTCCGCTCTCAACTGCATATCCCGAATAGTGCAACCTATAACTACCGACCCTTACCGCACAAAGCAACACAATTCATTCTCTTTATCACAAGCAGCTATGACTTGACCAACTCGTTTCAATTATAATTATCAGCCTATTTCAAAAGATAAACTCCAATTGAGACGCAGTTCCTATCTTCCTATCCACCATAAATTACCATACAATAACCTAGCATCAACATCGTTATTAACTGATACACTTATTCCCAACAAATTAAAATTTTCAAAATAATTTTGAAAGTTACATATTCCGCCATGCTATCATCAACTTCTCACTTTAACCTATCGATTATCCCTTATCAATTCTTAGTAAGAATCTCGGTAGGATTGCAACACATCCTGTAATAACTAATAAATGTCATTACTTAACAGATCCATAAAATTTTATTCAACCAACCAAAGGCCTATACATCTATTATGACGTTTCAAATCAACTAATGATCATACTACCACTCCGACCCATAATCATCATCATGTCATTCTCTCAACATAACCAAATTTTCAACTGTTTCATTCTAGGATCATTCCCTCACACATAAGAAACAATTCACTCTCTCTAGAGATTTAGCATTTACTATAACATAATTTGGCTAACACACTCTTCATCCTCTTTAAACTTCCTGTTGGTTCCCGTTTTTGGTTAAACAAGATTATCAGATCTATTAGTTCAGGTTTAAGGTTTGATGCGGAAGCGTATTTAAAGAACTAACAGATAAGTTTGATAGATTTAGAACAAACTATAAATAAACAGTGAACAGAATATTATATCTCAAAGTTTACTGAATATATATCAAGAACAGGTTTATGAACCGTGAGTAAGAAAAGCTTTAAAACAGATATGACTCTAAAGGTGAATAAGCTTTTGTGTTCTTGATGTTGTTGTTCTGTATTGTGTGTTAGGAAGAACTCAACATGAGTCTTCCTTATATACTACTCTAAAGGGGACCATAAAGCATATGCTACTATTCAAAAGGTACGTATGAATAGTTGAGAGGATGTCGTGAACAGTTGCAAGGATGGCATGAACAGTCAGACGTGCTATATTGCATTTAATGCAGCAGACGTCTAATATGTACTAAGCCCTACTGAGTCCAATCAGAGTTTGACACGTCGATGTTGGACAGGGCATGCTACCATGCAAGTTGATGTACGAGTCCTTTAACAGTAGCAAGATATTATAAATATCTTCAAGTCTCAGTAAGGACCACAGAAGCTCTGTAATAAGTTACAGAGGTTCTGCGGTCTGGTCCTCTGGAGCAGTCTTCGCCGGATTCCGAGTCTTTGATCTTCTTTGTTCGTATGACAGAGCTTCTGTAGGAAGCCTCTGCTGCTTCTGTAGCTTCTTGACATTGATTTCTCGGAAATGCTGGCAGAGCCTCTGTAAGAGGCTTTCTTCACTTAGCCTATTTTTCACTACTTCTAAATACTTCTATGATTTAGGAAGATTGATGCTAACAATCTCCCCCTAAGTAGTGAAAAATAAAAAATTTAACTTTGAGTTTAGTTAGGCTAAGTTAGATAAGACAGAGGTTAAACAATACCTCGAAATTCCTTTCATTTAGAAATATGCCAGAGGCATTTTACATTTGAGTACAATGAAAGATAAACTTTTAACTTTGTTTGCAGAGATTGGAGGTATGAGAATCAGATTTTGGCATCTTTGAAATCGTTGTAGCTTCTGTTGTCTCTTCCGACTTTTCTGATCTCTTTGTAGAATCTGATGCAGAGTTCTCTTAGGCGAATTGTTGCGTCAATCTCTCTTATGATAGTATCTGCAGCATCTTTTTCCATTTTCTTTGAACCTCTATATTTCACAAGGCTTGCTCTGAACTTGTTCAGAGTACTTGTTGCATACTTCTGACAGTCCATGCATACAAATAGTTTAGTTTCGCCTTGAGGGTTTTGAAATACTAACCCAAACCGTGGTTCTGTGCATTTTTGGAGCACCGAGTCAAAAGTTATGTGCATTTTTCTGAAGCAGCGCAAATCTGTCAAACAAACAAAAATCGGGCTCTGAGGTTGAGTCGCAGAGGTTCAATCCACAGAGGATCTGTTGGATTTCACAGAGGCTCTGTGGTGAACAGTACCACGGAGGTTGGTCGGTAGAGGTTGCTCGGCAGAGGTTGCTCGTAGTGCCGACAGAGCTCTGATGATGACTTGTCAAACACAACTTTCTGTCCAGCAGAAGTATAATGTGTTTACCAGAGGTTCTGACCAGGAAGAACACCGATTCAGACCAATCTCAAAACACGAGAATTGTTCATCTGTGTCTTAGGAATCTAACGCATCCGTATTCATCAAATTTGGAGCTTCGAGGAAGGAGTTCTGTTGAAAATACGATAGGTGCGCAAAGCTGACAGCAGAAACCAAGACGTTGGGCTACGGGCTCTTAGGCTCGGTTGCAGAGGTTCGGTCCACAGAGGCTCTGTTGGGTTTCACAGAGGCTCTGTGGTGAATAGTACCACAGAGGGTGGTCGCAAAAAATCTGAGCCAAAGTATGAGTTGTCGACAGAAGTTGGTCTGAGTGGTCGACAAAAAAATGATCGCGGCTTGACAAACGCTTGACAAAGGTTCTGCAGAGGTTTGGTCGCTGCTCGGCAGAAGTTGGTCGCGTGCGGCAGAGGTTTGGTCGCGTGCGGCAGAGGCTTGGTCGCGTGCGACAGATGCTTGGTCGCGTGCGGCAGAAGCTTGATCGCGTGCGGCAGAAGCTTGATCTCGTGCGGCAGAAGCTTGACAGAAGTGTTACACTTACTTTGACACTGCTTTAGACCATTTTACCTCTGGAGTTTGAAAAAACTCAAAACATAAAGAGTGTGCATTCGTTTGTTATGTATTCAGAGAAACTAGAATCACCTCTTTTCGAATTCGTACGACAAAGATATGGTTGATTTACTACAGTCGCGCAGATCTGTCCATCAGCTTTCCATCAGCACACTGTTGTCTACTTCAACGATGCATATGACCCTTATAAATTTCGAATCTCTGAATTCTCAAAACACAAAAATTGTTCGTCTGTGTCTTAGGAATCCAGGGCCTTTTGAATCGCATCAATCGGTGTCTTTATCAGTGAGATATGAACGATTTACTACAACATCGCAAATCTGTCAGCATGCTGTCATCGCACTAGATTGTTGTGCACCGAAATCAATTGCTTTTGACGGATGAGTCTTAAACTGAGTGTTTAAGAGTCCATTATTCACTGAAGTGTGAGTCCTTAACAGATGTATTAAGGAGTCCATGTACCTGCAAAATAGATTAAACAATTTTTGGTACCCATTTCCAAATGGGTCCTATTTTGTTAGGATTTGCATGAAACGCTTTGTTGATCTTGTCATGCACAACGGAAACAAATGGCTTTTGAGCATTTTGAACAAGTGAAGAGCCTTTGACAATCCAAACCATTTTCACTCTTTTAAAACCTTGATTAACTGATCGATCTATCCTACGATCATAGAAAGAATGAGAAGTAAAAATCTGATTTGCTGAAAACTTGTTTGGCTTAATGAACTCTTTTGTTTTAACAGAACTTTCAGAATTTATTTTGAAAACCAAAGCATTCCGTTCTTTGTTGCACATATCAAACTGTGATAGTAAATCAGATTTCAACTTCCGCTCTTTCATAATCTCAGCAGATAAGTCACTGAACCTTGTTGTCATTCTCTTCACTTCAGATTTAAGATACAATTTTTCTCTTTCAAAATCCTCTTTTTGACTAAATTCTTGAAATCTTTGAACCTTCAACTGTTCAGATTCTTTTCTTTCAAAATCAGACTCGTTCCTCTCTTTTTCAAGAGTTTTCTGTAATTCTGAGATTTTGCAAGAAAGCTCCATAGATTTTGTTTCAAAAATAGTTTTCTCCTTTTCAATCTTCTCTCTTTCATAAATCACAAGTTTTTCGAAGTCAGAAATCAGTTTAGAAAAACTGAAACATTTAAGTTCAAGTCGTTTCTTCTCTTCTTCAAAAACAGTCTTAACTTCCTCAAACTTCTCTTTCTCCTTTTCACAAAACTTTTCAGACTCAAAAAGTTTCCTTTTCAGTTCAAGATTTTCATTCGTTAAGAGTTTACCTGCCTCTTCTAGCTTGGTAATTTTATCAGGATCAATAAGAATGCTCTTGTTCCTTTCTTCCAACTCTTTCTCAAGATTAGGAATAATTTTGCGAAAATTAGTACTGAGTTTAGAATAATAATGAAAATCAGCATCAGCACTAAATTTTAGTCTTGACATATTGCTACTTGAAAAAAATGATCGTTAACAGATACTTTGTGAGAAGTAGAATTTGTGCACTTGAGTCAATTTTTCAAATCTTATCGGATTGAGCTGAAATTTGGTAGATAGGTGCACGAGAATATTCTGGGTAACTTTAATTCTTCTAGTTTTGTCCAAAAACCGACAGAAAATGGGTTTTCGAAGCAAAAACGTGTGCAGCAAATAAAAGTTAAGGATGAAGATTCAAATGTTCTTGAGTCAAAATTTTCAAAAATGATCGGATTGAGCTGAAATTTGGTACACAGGTTCGTGACACTATTCTAAGAAACTTTAATGCTTGGTGTTTTGTCCAAAAACCAACAGAAATTGGTTTTCAGAAGCAAAACAGAGTGTAGCAAAATAAAACTCCGAAAATTGATAAAAAACAATGGATTGAAGCACAAATTCGAACCTGTTTGGCTCTGATACCAATTGTTGGAACCCAGATATAACAAGTAACAATAATAATAGCAATATCTTTGTATTGATTGATAAAGAGAAGAGTTTACAATATAGGAAATGAAGAACAACTCACTCTTTGAAGCTTTTTCTTTCTCTGCGTATGACTGATGAAAATGAGAGGCTAGGAGAAATAGAGGCTTAACCTAAAATTACTCTAAAACATGACTTTATAACCAATACAACAATTGGTTATTTACAATTTTAGCCCTTGACACTCAACAAATACAAATAAGTCCTTGACACTATTCTTTATAAAACATTTATATAAATTAGGGGCTAATAAAGCTAACACTTCCAATGATCTCAACATATACCTACTTAGCGAATCTTACAATCAAAAACACTTGGTTTCTCCTTTGCGTAACCACACACTACCGCTCTGTCATTCTATTCCGATACTAGCCATAGCACAATGCCAACTTACAAACCATGTGCTTCAACAACTTAATTAACAATAGCACACCTCATCTAAGGCCCCGAAAAGACTTCCATCCGATGCTTCCTCTCTCTAACATCACATCACACACTGGCAGGCACCTTTATCTTGGCAGTTGATGCTACTACTCATCCGTACATCCTCCACTCATAACATCTTACTGCAGACCATGTCTCTCCTGGTCATTCGTACACACTCAAACTTACTTACATGCTCTCCCACATAAATAACCGAGTCTAGCTCGCTACTTGGCTCTTCCCAACTCTAGTTGAACCACAACTCATGAGTTCCTGATTAACTCCAACCTACTCGTTTCTTACTAGTTCTTTTGCGATTCCAAACTATTACATAGACAAGGCACAATCCCACACAGATCGACATACTCTATACCTTTACTTCGTTCGTGCTACATACTTCATCCGTTACGAACCATCCAAACCTCGAAAGTAAAACGCTTATCTAAAACAACAGTCTTTCACCATCTCAACACCCCTACAATGTGTTCCCTCAACTTTCAACCTACTGGTTCAAGTCCTGACCTCAGCCACCTTACACAGCTGCCGACTTCAACATCAGAGTCAACCTGTTGATACTTTCTTAACCTATTCTTGAACATGGGTTCCTTACTGAACTTAGTCCTTCCATCACATCATAATCAACTTCATTTTCCGACACCCTCATTTCATAACTTACTTATGCAACGCCAACATTACAAGATTACTTTGAAACTCTTATTCGACTTCGAGGATATTTCATTCCTACTTCACCACGCTACTCATAACGAGTGCTAAGACCTAAACCTAGATGACTTCTAGTCCTTCCCTTGAACACGATCGTCCCTCGGCAACTGCATGTCCAGTCACCGCACGAGGGTACAGACCCTCATACTACCGACACCAAAGTTCACTTCTAACTCTTCCACCGCTCATCTTTTCTCTTCAACACAAATACCAAAGCTACAAACATTTTCCCCTGATCTGTCCAACACCTCTGCACTCTAAGAGTTCTTCCTTAGCTTAAAATGTAGTACTCTACGACCTGGTGAGTTCATAGCCTTCATGCATGACAACGCAGTAAATAAATCATTCCACACGTTTTATTATTTTAAATAAACAGCACTTGGAAATCACTCGGGTACACCCGACCCCATCACCATTATAAATTCCATGCCCTGCACAACGATTCGAGAATCTCTTGCATGCATCTTCCCATAAAACTTAATCTTACTCAATTTGAACAAAGTTATTACGACAATAATACATTTCCTGAAAATCTTTCCATATGACACAATTCTGAAAAAAAATCCGACACAAAGTAAACCAGTCGGTTCTCACCCTCATTCGTATGATATGAACAAGTCAATATTCATTTGATTGTAAAAATTTTGTTGACAAACGTTTTCTCTACCTTTTTGTAACCATCTAACTTATCGTTTTTAAAAATGTGAAATGCTTTGCAAGTCGTTAAGCTCAAAATTTCAATGTGCAATGTAAATGATATCACCTTTTCTTTAAACCTACGCGGGCACATTCTTACTCACTTTCGATCAAAATTTATATTTACACATTTAACTCAAATCATGAAAATTGCATGTTACATAAAAGGATACCATGCATGAGACTCGACATGCAATTGAAGGCTACTCGCTCTAACAAGGTCAACTGCTTTACTCGCTTACCTTATCCTTGACACTCTACCTACGACCAACGGTCACCCTCTCGGTCATGCAACAACTTGCTGAACACGCTTTCCATATCTCACTTACTCAACCCTTTCATACTATTTCGTTCTGACCAACTATCTCATTTTCTACTTCTACATGCTTCCTTTTCACTATAGGTATCTTATTTCCTTAACACTGCCATAGAAAAGTTCGTTTAATAAATTAGACCTCCATTGACACCTCCAGATTTTGACGCCACCCCTTTCTTACCATCCCAACGGGCCTAATTCCATGATTTCAAGAACTGAAACTCTCCCGCAACAGGAGTCTTACTCAAACGTAAACATTCATCTTCTCTAAATTCACGCAGAGCTACTTCTAGACAACTCATTACATTCTACGCAGCATTTCTTCTCTATGGTGTATAAATACATCATCTCATCATAAATGTTCTTTTACGGTGCTTCCCAACAATGAGTCTCTATCTACCTCTCAGGGATCTTTACTGACATTCTAGATTACTGGAACGCAACACACCAGCTAGCTTAAGGCTACAACTTTGGAATAATAAGGCAGATTAAGCACATACATGTACCTGTAAGTCCACAATTACATTGGCCAAGTGTAATCCCAAACTTACCTTAGATGACTGTCCTCGATACCCTATTAGTCCTATCTCTATAATAGTGTCCTCCTAACGCATTTCCTGATTCTCAGTTGTGATTTCTACTCCCAAGTTTAAGTTTAGGCCCGTCCGGTCACCTAAATCCCTTAAACTATGGCTCTGATACCAACTATAAAAACCCAAACAAAAGTTAACATGCATTACAACAATAAAGACTATCCCAAGAATCGCGACTTCAAAATTTCATTACAAAGATCAATAATAGGTTTGCGGAACCACCTACACAACTGAGGAATAACTAAGATAAGCTAAAGTGTCACAACACTATTCATTCTTCATCGTGCTAACGCCCTTCTTATTTGCTAGAGCCTTTATGTACCTGCTTACCTGAAAAGGTTTTAATTTGAAAATGCGAGGGTTAGACCATGAGGTCTAGTGAGTCCCTCCTAACAGTTATCAAAGCATTTAAAACAAAATATCTTTTCAGCATAGAACATATAAAATCTGATCATGTAAAACATCCACGGAACAAGGTCCGCCTCTCGTAAATTGGCACCCTGAAGTCACCCTATAGTGACAACGAGTCAGCCTCATGCTGCCTTACGGGGTCACGCCTCCCCTAGCATAAAGGGTCTACTCTCCCGCACGAGCACTGGCGGGTCTACTCTCCCGTCTTAGCCATTTTACGTCTAACAATGTATGCATACATCTCATATAAAACTTTAAACATCTTTCATGCAATTAAAAGCATAATAATAAATCATGGCATTTCTCATCGTGAAAATACTTTAAAAGCACTTTAAAAGAGCACTTATTTTAGTTAGAAAACTCACCTGGCTGGCTTGCTCCAAAGCTCCTCACTTTACACTTCCGATCTCTAGGTGGAACACCTATTATATTAATAATGTACGTCATAATTCGTTCCTTTATTACTCGAGTTAGATCCCGAACTCAACTCAAACTTATCTAACTTGGTAAATTACGCTTCTAGTTCAAAAATCATAATCAATGGTCCTTGCTTACCCATCCATTTGATATGCTAAACCGGATCCATTAATTTACCCGATTCTAGGTTCCCAACATAAAGTTATAATACTTGATTCTAAATATCAAGACCGGATCATGTTACTAATAATATGACCCAAATAAATAAGTAGACTATCACACCCTTATTATATAATTATAGACTTCAATAATAAACTAAGCCCAAAAGAAAGAATTAACCTTCCGGCCCATCCATTTATCTTTCGACCCAACACTTTTCGAATGAGGAGGCCAATACTTTCAGTAAACCTTTCTCGGCCCAAAGAACCAAACTTGAACATTTCTTAACTTTGTAAATCCGTTAAACTCATAAGAAAATGCCGATTTTGATCATTGTAACACCTTTATATGCCTTTCATAACTATACTCATACCATTTAAATCCTTAATTCTGCACAAAACGACTCAATTTTATTGTTAACCAAAACAGTTTGACTTTTTATAAAAGTCAACTGTTTTAAACATAGACTTTAATCTACCATCAAAACCAACCATTAAACCCAACCTCAAACCTTCCATTTCATATCTAAAATTAATTAATCGAACATCTATATAGACCATGGCAACATACTAATTTTTGTGTTATAAACCATTACTACCCTTATCAAGACCCACATAAACATTTGATTTACTTTGACAATATGACAAAATCAAAACTCTATTAATACCCAATAATTGATTTCTCAACTTACAAAACTGGGAATAGCTAGAAACTACAAATCTAGCGCTATTTGAAAAAGAGAAAACGCAAGGGAAGGATTTTCTTACCGGGATAAAACCTCACGGAAAGGAAAACTGCCGCCAAAACTCACCACCGCCGGCGACCACCACCGACAGCCAACCGCTGGCGACCACCACCGGCGACCACCGTCTTCGTCTCCCCGCCGCTTCTCTCTCTCTCTCTCTCTCGCTGCCCCTTCTCTCTCGTCGTCTATCTCTCTCGCTCGCAGTCTCTCTCTCCCCGACATCTCCCTCTCTCTCGTTTCTCCTCAAGAAAACACCAAGGGCCTCCCATTGCTTCTTTTCTTTTCTTTTTCTTTCACTCAACTTCTCTCTCTCTCGATGACAAGTAGCAGGTTTGCAGCTACCACCTAACCCTAGAAAAAAAAGAATTGATTTCCTCCATCTCTCCCCAAAACGGCGCACAACAACCAATTAAGGGAATTGATTTCCCATTTTCTATTTTTAACCCCAAACTTATGAGAAATGAATAATTAAAAACCCTAGCTTTTATTTATCTCGCATTATATAATTTGGGTTATTACACTGAAAGAGTAGAAACACTACCAAACACAAAAATAACACTAACCCAATCGTTTTTAAAGCAAAAACAACAAGTTTTGATGGTAAAAATTTGATTTTTAGTGAAAAACACAACCAAAACCTTTGAATTTGATTTGCTTAATTAACCACTCAAATGGACGAATTAGAACGTGAAAATTTGCAGAATTGAATATAACAATGATACTAACACAACCCATTAAGCAAAAACAATCAATTTTGTCAGAATCAAAATTTTGAAATTTCAAGAATGACACAGACGAGAAAAGTCAAGAATTTACCAAAAGTCAACTTGGATGCTTTGAATCAATCTTGTCCGTCTGCTCAGATACCAATTGTTAGTTCCAGATCCGTGCAACGATTATGAAATCAAACAGATAAGCAATAGTGTATAATGATTTCAACTGGTCATCCTTGTATTATGCTTTCAAAGTAGAGAGAATTACAATACGAGTAGGAAAGTGAATGAGACGACTAGCCTATTTTCTAAGGCTAAGCTAACAATATATATGGTGGGCCCGTGGTTAACAAGCCCACGACCCGTTCACTAATAAGGCTCAAAATAAAGAATTACAAATTAAACCCTTGAACTTTAAATCAAAATAAAATGACCCTAACAATGTAATATAAGGACTTCTATTTATTAAAGGCAAGGAAGGAAACTCAAAGTACAAATAAGTTTAACACTTGCCTTTTATGTACCACAATGCTTTTCCCCTATGTCTGTAATTTTTACCTGAACAATTTAAACAATCCAAACTCTATTAGAAATCAATCAACTATATGTTGCATTCAGGCCCTCAATGTAAAATATAGCAGATAATTCATAATCCACACATAGGGGCGGGTTTTGATTGCAAACTTAAGTTCCGTTGTGAATGGGGGCGACAAACGAGACCGCGAAATTGTCCCGACATTCAAGAGATATTCATCGCGAACGGTGCATTACTCATCGCGAACGATGCATTACTCATTATGAACGGAGCATTACTCATTGGTGCATTTCTCATCATGAATGGTGCATTACTCATCATGAATGGTTAGAACTTTTGATTGTTTGAAATTGGTTTGAAACATATTTGAAAGATTATGAGCATTATTGATTTTCCCGTCCCGAAACCGAAATTGAACCGGTACTAAATCGGTACATACGGTTTGGTTTTCGGTACCACTTTTTAGTCCCAAAACAAATTTGGTTCCAACCGGTTCGGCACCGGTCTGGTCCCAATCTCATCCCTATACTCCCTCCCAACGAAGATCAACTCCCACCATAAAGGTCAGACCAAAACAGGGAAGAAGACTTCACAAAAAACTTCATCGATTTGGATTCAACATAACTCAACTACACTGTTATACTATCAATTTAAATCATATATTTTCTAATATTAAGATCTATTCACATTCTTTTGATAACATATAAATTTTTTAATTTTTTCAGTTGCCTTCATCAAAGTTCAATAACATCCAATACGTCAATAACATTCAATAAGGTTCAATCACATTCAATAACCTTCAATGAATACTTTTTATAACATTAAATTTAATTTATTAGACTTAATATTCAGTAAATATATTAAACTGAAGTTAAATTCAATAACATAACATCAGTTTAAATCCTTTATATGATAATATTCAATTACGTTCAATAACATTCAATAAAGTTCAATCTCATTCAGTTACGTTCAATAATGATCAATAACATTCAATTTCATTCAACTATATTGAACTTGATTCAAAAATAATTAATTACCATAAGTTTTAAATCCATTATTTTGTTAACATTCAAAGACTTTCAAACACCTTTCGTACATAGTTGTAACAACCAGGTTCTAATCTTAATAAAAGGGATAAATTGTGGTCAAAGTGTAGAAAGGGAAACTAGTTGAGGAGGGGCCAAGTTGCAATATCTAAAAGCAATCCCTAGAAATTCCCCTGATTTCTTCATTGTGTGCGGCTGATCGAGAGGAAAGGAGGAGAAAAGCTGAAGGTGCAAGCGATTTGTGAATGGAAGTCTTGGAAGACCATCTTCAAGTAAGTCTCTACCCTCTATTAATTTGTTCATGCTTAAGTGTTGATGTTTGGGACAAGAAACCATGGAATCAGAGTTTGTACTCTTATTATTTTGTTTGGGGATTTTAACTATCAGTGTCAATTGGTTTGTAATCGAGTTATAAAGGGGTTTGAGAATTGATTACAAAGAGTTAATGCTATAATCTCACCAAATGTTGGGTTGGGTTCGGAAAAATCTTGGTTTTAAATCTAACAGAAGGGAAATCGAGGAAACAGTTCAAACCTTCCGGATATGGCAACATCCGGATAAGTGAGGAACCCAGGAGTTGCCGGATAAGTGAGGAACCCGGGAGTTGCCGGATACCGAAAGTGATCCAGATAAGTGAGGAATCCGGGAGTTGCCGGATACCGGAAGTGATCCGGAAGTAGTGAGGAATGCGGGAGTTGCCGGATACCGGAAGTGAACCGGAAGTCGTGAGGAATCCGGGAGTTGCCGGATAATTAAGGGTCTAGACTTGTGTGAGTTCCGGAAAAGCTTTTGCCCGGATTGTTTTGGCTATCCGGATGGGAGCTTCCGGATTAGTTGTATTCGGATGAGTGTGTAACCGATTAGTGCACGTTGGACTTTGGTTAATGGTAAACTTAGGTGCTCGGTTAGGGTTGCTCGGAGGTGAGTAACGTACCTATCAAACCGTTACAAACAAGTGAGTTTCCTTATACCCTTTTTATGTGAAACGAAATGTTCTAAATATTTTTATTAACTGATTATGGTATGAGATGCGAGTACATTACATTTATAAATTGTTACCAACTCCTCACATGAAAGTATGTTTTGGAAAGGCTTGTTTAGCATGATCGAATTGTTTATAAAGATTGCGTGCATTGTTGGTGTATCGTTAACTATGCTTGTATGCTATGTCGAGTCGGGTTGCATAGTGAGATCAGTGTACCTCGGGATCCGAGGATCCCTTAGGAGTTTGTATGAACCGATAGGTATGGAATTTGGGCCCCGACATGAGGCGAGAGATAAGTCTGCTTGGGCCCCGATCGTGGTTACTGATTGTGCGATCTATGAACACTGTGCAAGTACCCACATATGGAGTTTATGTTGAGTTTTATAATTTTTAAGTATTGTTTATGCATGCTTGTTAAACCGTTTTCTGAGGGAATTCACTAGACCTTATGGTCTAAACCTCGCTTTTCAAAACTAAACCATTTTCAGGGGAGCGCTTTAGCGGTGCTTCAAGTAAATGTAAGAGAAGGTTTGGGCATAAAGGCGAAGACTTTTATAACAACCCAAACAATTTTAAACAAACAATTCGTATAAAATAGAATATCCCAAAATCGCGTCTCAAAATTTCTTACTTAACATCCAAAATTTGGTTGGCAGAACAACCTACACAATTGAGAATAATACTGAACTAAACTATAGTGTCGCTACACTATCGGGCTTCCTTGCTATCCGCTCTGCTCACTTGCCAGAGCCTCTCATCACCTGTTTCCCTGAAAAGGTTTTAATTTAAAAATGCGAGGGTTAGACCATGAGGTCTAGTGAGTCCCTCTTAACAGTTATCAAGCATTTAAAACCAATTTATATTTTTCAACATAAATCATCCATAAAACCTTTCATATAAAATCATTCACGGATAAAGGTCCGCCCCTCGTAAATTGGCACCCTGAAGTCACCCTAGGGTGACGACGAGTCAGGCTCATGCTGCCTTACAGGGTCACACCTCCCTTGACATAAACGGGTCACACCTCCCGGCACGAGCTGGCGGGCCACACCCCCCGACTTAGCCAACTTACATCACAACAATGTATGCATACATCCCATATAAAACTTTTAAACAACTTTCATGTAGATAAAAGCATAAAAATAAACATGGCATTATTCATCATGTCTTGCTTTAGAAACACATTAAAAGTCACACATTTTAGTTAGAAAACTCACCTGGTGCTCTTACTTCTCTTTTCTAAACTGATCCTGACCCCCAAGCGATTTTCCTGAACGAAAGGACACAAACATAAAGTGATCAAACAAACTGTCCGGATGCCACTCTTTCCGGACAACCTCACTGTCCGATAACACTACTTTCCGGATGTCTCTATTGTCCGGATAAATCCACTCTCCGGATACTTCTACTGTCCGGGTACTTTACTTACCAGACACTTATGCCTATCGGATACTTTCCCCCGGAGACCTACAACACAAGAAACTTACCGGACACGCTTCCGGAAACCTTCATCCCCTGGGCTTTCCGGATAACGCGTTGGACGAGTTTTGGGGCAAAAAATCCTACTATTCGACTCTCAAACCGAAAGATAAGGCGATAATTAACCACTTAATGCTCCATAACCAAATCCCCCAAGTTTTAATATCAAACACAAATTTAAAGATGTTTAGATCCCTCTATATGGCCTCAAATGACTTAAAGCAAAAGAAAGCTCTCAAAAACCCAATAATCATCAGACAAATCTTAAATGGAGTTTTAGATTTAGGATTACCTGATATGTTCCTTGCAGAAAAAGAATTCCAATCCTACACTTTCTTCTGATTTTGAAGCTTGACAAACCTTCTCCTCAAATGCCCAAAAACTCCAAAACTCTTTTCTCCTTCTCTCAAAAACCCAGCCGCCAAACACATACAACAATCAGGAAAAAATAGAATGTTTACCTAGGGTTTTGTGCCCTTTTATACTCTATCCCAAATTACCAATTAGCCCCTCAACTTCCACTTTTATTACACCTTTCCACAAACATTAAAACTATTCTAATTTGGTCTTGGTTGTTACAACACTCCCCCCTCAAAAGAATTTCGTCCCCGGAATTTCATTTTCGAAAAGGTGAGGGTATATGGACTTCATATCAGATTCTACTTCCCACGTTGCTTCTCGTCCCTTATGATATCTCCACTGAACCTTCACCAAACGAACTTCCTTGTTCCTCATCTTTTGCACTTTACTGTCTACGATCTCGATTGGCTCCGTCTCGTACGTTAATTTCTCATCAATGCTGACATCTTCTAACGGAATAGCCACATCGGTTTCGGCCAAACACTTTTTCAGGTTCGACACAAGAAAGGTCGGATGAATCCTTCTCAACTCTTCCGGCAGATCTAACTTGTAGGCTACCGCGCCAACACGCTCGATGATAACGAAAGGCCCAACATATCTCGGCCTTAACTTCCCTTTCTTCCCGAAACGCACTACTCCTTTCTAAGGCGAGACCTTTAACATTACTTTGTCCCCCACATGAAATTCAATAGGCTTCCTTCTTTTATTCGCATACTTCCTCTGTCAATCTTGCGCGATTCTCATCCTTTTACGGATCAACTCGATCTTATCTGCCGTCATTTGTACGATCTCCGGACCTGCCAACTGCCTTTCTCCCACCTCATTCCAACACAACGGCGTACGGCACTTTCGCCCATACAAAGCTTCAAACGGTGCCGCTTGGATGCTTGCGTGGTAACTATTATTGTAGGAGAATTCTATCAACGGTAAATGCACCTCCCACGACCCCTTGAAATCGATAACGCACGCCTGAAGCATATCTTCTAACGTTTGAATGGTTCGCTCACTCTGACCATCCGTTTGAGGATGATAGGCCGTGCTTAACTTTAGTTGCGAACCTAACTCTCGTTGCAAACTCATCCAAAATGCCGACGTGAACCGACTATCACGGTCAGACACTATGGATCGCAGGACTCCGTGCCTATACACAGTCTCATTAATATACAATCGGGCTAACTTCTCCAAAGAATCCGACTCTTTAATAGGTAAGAAGTGCGATGACTTGGTGAGAATATCTACTATCACCCAAATCGCATTATTACCCTTCGGGGTCCTTGGTAATTTTGTGACGAAATCCATGGTGATATTATTCCACTTCCACACCGGTATCACTGTAGACTGGAGTTCCCCATAAGGTCGCTGGTGTTTTGCCTTAACCTTTAAACATGTCACACACCGCTCCACAAAATGAGCGATATCCTTCTTCATCCCCGACCACCAGTAAGACTGTCTCAAGTCTCGATACATCTTATTCGTTCCCGGGTGTATGGAATACCGCGACTGGTGCGCTTCTTCTAAGATGCTTGCTCTCAGATTGCCCAGTTTAGGAACCCATACTCGGTTTTTCATACACTTCAGCCCACCATTGTTGACTTCGAACGACGATGCAACTCCGACTACTCTTTCGCCCTTTATGTTCTCCTCCAACAGCGCTTCCTCTTGATATTCTTAACTTTTTCAAGAAGGTTCGAGGTTGCCTCAACTCTGAAAGCTACGACTTTGGTCTGTTCTCCCCGTTCCTTCCGACTCAGGGCGTCGGCCACCACATTAGCTTTACCTGGGTGATACAAGATCTCACAATCGTAGTCGTTCAATAGCTCCATCCATCTCCTTTGTCTCATATTCAGCTCCTTCTGATCAAACAGATGCTTCAGACTCTTGTGATCGGTGTAAATCTGACACCTTACTCCGTATAAGTAATGTCGCCAGATTTTCAGAGCGAACACCACCGCCGCTAACTCCATGTCATGAGTGGGGTAGTTCTTTTCGTGGTTCTTCAACTGTCGAGAAGCGTAGGCAATTACCTTCCCGTTCTGCATCAGCACACACCCCAGCCCGAGCTTAGAAGCGTCACACAAAACCCTCCGATCCGTCAGGTAACGGCAGAATTGGAGCACTGCTTAAACTTTCTTTCAACTTCTCAAACGCAGATTCTGGCGCCTCCGCCCACACGAATTTGACGTTCTTCCTTGTCAAAGAGGTCAGCGGCGAAGCTATTCGAGAGAAGTCTTGAATAAACTTCCGATAATAACCTGCTAAACCGAGAAAGCTTCTCACCTCCGATGGGGTTCTTTGCGCCTCCCAATCTTTAATGGCTTCAATTTTAGCAGGATCTACCTTGATGCCGTCCGCCGACACCACATGACCCAAAAACTGAACTTCTCTTAACCAAAACTCGCACTTCGAGAACTTCGCATATAATTTCTCACGCTTAAGCAATTCCAGCGCCGCTCGAAGGTGCCTCTCGTGGTCCTCTCAGGTATGAGAATAGATTAAGATATAGTCAATGAAGACGATCACACACTTGTCCAGCAATGAGTTACACACCCGGTTCATGAAATCCATGAACACCGCTGGCGCGTTAGTCAACCCGAAGGGCATGACTAAGAACTCATAATGTCCATATCTCGTACGGAAAGCTGTCTTTAGCACATCCTCCTCTCTCACTTTCAATTGATGATAACCCGATCTCAAGTCTATCTTTGAGAAGTAACTCGCACCTTGAATCTGATCGAAGAGGTCATCGATCCTCGGAAGCGGGTACTTGTTCTTCACAGTTACTTTATTGAGCTCACGGTAATCTATGCACATTCGCATAGATCCGTCCTTCTTCTTAACGAAAAGTACCGGTGTTCCCCAGGGCGATGAGCTCGGACGAATAAAACCTTTGTCGATCAATTCTTGCAACTGAGTCATCAACTCCTTCATCTCTGCTGGTGCGAACCGATAGGGCGCACGGGCAATCGGTGCCGCCCCAGGTAACAATTCTATTCTGAACTCTACTTGACGATCCGGAGGCAGACTCGTCAAGTCATTCGGAAACACTTCTGGGTACTCACTCAATATCGGTACATCCCCCACACTCTTCTTTTCCTTCTTAGCATCTAACACATACGCTAGATACCCCCGACATCCCTTTCCCAAACACCGCCTAGCTTTTATCAACGAAATCAAGCACGATTTCCTATTCCGTTGATCTCCGTAAATTATCACTTCTTTCTTATCGGGCAAAGCAATACGGATAAGCTTCTTATTACAAACTATGCTAGCGTCATTTTCCGCTAACCAGTCCATTCCCAAGACTACATCAAACTCCCCCATTCCCATAGGATACAACCTTAATGGAAATAAGTGACCTTCCACGTCTATGCTACAACCCTCATAGATCTCCTTCACCCAGACTTGACAATCATCTGCTATTTCTACCTCAAACCCAAAGTTCAACCTCTTGGGTTTCACTTGCAATCTTTGAACAAAATTGGGCGACACAAACGAGCGGTTGGCCCCCGAATCAAACAATACTTTAGCAAAAGTCGAGTCTATAGGAAAGGTACATGTTACCACATCAGGCGTGTTCTCCGTCTCTTCAGCCGACATGTGGAAAGCCCTTGCTTGGGCGCGAGCCGGCTCCACTTTCTTCTCATTACCCTTTCTTTCGTTGCCACCACCTTCACCCCTAGCATAACCTTTCTTCAATTGCGGGCAGTCCCACTTGACATGACCCGACAACCCGCACTGATAACAGATCCTCGGATTGCGACAATCTCGAGCTAGATGTCCCACTTTTCCACACTTATAACACCCCTCCTTTTCAGCCCAACATTCCCCCCTGTGCATTTTGTTACACTTTGCACACGGTTTATCCACTGACTTGAACCCCACCCGTGGATCAGGTCTGGCTGTGTTCGGCCTCTTACTGTCTCGACTCGGCCCGTCCCACTTACGCTTGTCTCCAACTCTTTCGGTCATCTGCCTGGTCTTATCCTTCTCAGTAAGTTCTGCAGTATCAACCACAGCCTGAAAAGTAGACGGATCTTTCACTTGCACCAACTCCCTTATACTGCTCTTTAGCCCATAAATGTACCTCTCTATCCGCCTTGCCTCAGTAGGCAAGTACAACTCAGTAAACCGGGCCTTCTCAATGAACTTCGACGTGTATTCCTGAACTGACATTGACCCTTGCTCCAATCCCAGAAACTCCTCCTCCAACTTTTTAACTGCCGCCAACGGACAAAACTGAGCTTGGAACCTCTTAACAAAAGATTCCCATGACATACTCTTCGCTACTTCCGATCCCCTACCTCCGGTCTCGACATCCCACCAATAGATGGCCTCAGACTTCATCATCGACATTGCAAAAAGTACCTTATCTCCCTCAGCGCACTTGCTAGTATCGAATGCTAACTCCATCTCACGAACCCATTTCAAAGCTAGAACAGGGTTGCGCTCCCCATTGAACGTTGGAGGCTTGCACGAAACAAATGTCTTAAACGAGCACCCTTTCACTGTCTTTGGCTCACTAGTGACAATTGGAGTTGTCACCGGGTTGTTTCCAATCTCCGTCCGTGGTTCACTACCTTCCTGAGTCTTCTTCCCAGTGCTACTCTTGGTTCCTCCCTCAGACGTAGTCTTGTTCTGATTGTTTAGCACTGCTTGTAAGGTCTTTTGCAGTTTATCCATTTCCGCTGTGAACTTATCCTTCGCCACGAAAGCCGGTGTGGCCTCGGGTTTGCGCCCTTTCTTAGCTTTTGTTTTCTTTACAGTCGCTGAACTTTCTGTTCGGATATCGCTTGAATTTCTGGTTCCTCCACACTCCTTGCCTTGCGCTTAACCGGCGCTTTCTTTTTCTTACCCTTGCCTTTGGTGGTTGTTTCTCCCACTTCAGTAACGGCCTTTCTCGGTATCGTTCCTCTACCCCTCCCACGGCCTCGACCTCTCCCACGAGTGGCCGCCGCCCTTGAAGGTTCCACTGGTCCATCCCAGTTCCTCAACTCTCACTGCCTCCTCATGCGGCGTGGTACTCTTGGTTAGTGATAGGCGGGTTTACACCCTCCTTTGACTAACCGCAAGTGTACGGTGTCGTCTCAAGTAATACGTACGGAAGTACGAGTATCGAATCCACAGGAACCAGGTGTTAAGTACCGCAATGACTATAGTTACTATTAACTGAGCGATTAAAAATGATTTGGGTTGATTATTAAAATATCTTGACTAGCAAACGTATGAAAACATGACAATTAATTGGGATTAATATCAAAAGAGAAAATGGAGGGTTGGACTCAGAATGAATTCAACTGATTAGACTTTGAAATTACTTCTAAATGGTTAAAACGATTTATGACTTGTAAAACCTAAACTCGTTACACTTCTTCAAGCTGCACCGAGGCTTAACTTAATTGAAATTGCGTATCTTTCGATCTAACAATTGAATTAGGTTAAAGTGATTGGTTTTTACCACAACACCAAAGGAAATGGATTATCTCTAACTAATTCCCTTCGGTGGCCATTGAATTCGAATTAAATCTTGAGATTTCCATCGAACACTCAAGAGTTATTAAATCATTTAACAAGTGATCAGTTTATTAAAAGCATTAAGCATGAATTCAAAGTCGTCATCCATCTATTAAAACCGGAATAAAAATCGTTCAAAGCCTACATCTATGAAACATCCATCATCCAACCCCCCAACATGAAGTTTAGTTCATGTTGGGGATGCATAAAGAAAACTGAAAGACTACAAACGACGTAAAGGAAACCATGTTCGAAAAGTTCTGGAGAAAAATATAAACAACTCCCTGAGAAGAATCCCTTCCACGATCACGTACTCAATCGTTGTTCTCTTCCAATTGATCTCTAGTCACCTCTGTATTCGTGCTCCCAAATTGCTCCCAAAAATCGCCTCCGAACTCCAGTCGCTGCCTCGTCTAACTGATAACCCTAAAATAAGAAAATAGGGCTTTTAAATCGTATCTGAGAGTTGGCGCCAGTTACGGCGCTACTTAAGTCGCGCCACGCTCTGGAGAGTTTTTCCTTCAAAAACCCGCGCTCATTTCCGCGCTAGATAAGTAGCGCCAAAAGGCGCGCCACCCTCTGGAAGCTTCATTTTCGTCTTTTTACGGATTTTGAGCTCTTCTTCGAAAAAATGCACTCGCGATCCTCTTCAATTCCCTTCCAGGCCGACTAACTGTACATCTCATAAAACTCATCAGTAAAATCCACTATTTCACCTAAAAACACCCAACAACCACTCGATTTAGTAGCCGAAATAATGTCGAAAATCGACATTATCAACAACCCCAAACCGAGCGTTGCTTGTCCTCAAGCAAAATAGCGATAACATTAATCAAAAACCAGAGTTAAAACATAATTCGCACACATGGGAAGTCGGTGGTGTCCTTATGGATCTTTACATATCTTATTCAACTAATGGAATTAATCGGTTAATCCGAACCCTTTACAAAACACCCCCAGTCCGCAGAGGTTAAAACACTAACTCGTTGAGAATAAAACTGGTCGGGGCCACACTGCATCAACTTCCACCCAATTTCATGCATGATCAGGGAGGATTTCGCCTCGACCCTACCTTACGGGATGCTCTCAATTCGCTCGAACCTAGGCTGTCGCACATGTTGCTCATGCTTTGGAGTTTATGTTAAAAGAAATCTCGAGATATACGCATGAACAACTAATCATGAAAAACGCACAAATGTACAAGAAGGTGATCTCAGAAAGAATCAAGTAGCAAGATAAGGAATATCGGTAGAGGTAGTTGTAAACTCTAATCACATTTTCCAAAAGATCATTCAGGTCTTTAACAGGGCTAGGGTTATGATTAGGAAACGAAGGGTAAACTGGATCAAAAATCCTGAGTGTGTCAATCTTAAAACAGTTCTGAACTTTCTGACTTTTCTTTTATCACTCGGCCCTTTTTGTCATCGCTATGGTTGCTTGACCATTTTATTTATTCGTATCTACTTTATCTAGATAATAATAGTATTTTTTTTGGAGCATCATTGGCCCTCTTTATTTATTCGGGACTACATTAGCCCCTTTTCTCTATCTTTATGGCTGGCCTGCATTTCTCTTTGGCTGTTCATTACTGCTTAGGATAGACACACTTTTGGATCAGGGTTGGCTAAGGCTTTTGGCTAGGGTTTGATGGTGGGGTTTGAACTGAAAACCTTGGAGAGTGTTTGGCTGCAAAAAAGGGCTTTGGTTACACACATAATGGGTTAGAAAGGGATGATAGCTAAAAACTGGTTCAACAAACACACATTGCCTGAAATCATCTCTTTAGGTCCATACGATACGGTTTACTATACCTTTTCCTAATATCCCGATGGTTATCTTTGCTACTCAACACAAAAGTACAGCGAGATCAATCTATACTTACGACAAGGAAATTGAAAAAGTGTATAAGATTTTACGCTTAATTCCCTCGCAATGAAAGTACGTCATGTTAGGCTCGAATCTCACTATCGGTTGGTCTCCACTAATGTCCCTAATACATGCAATCTGTCAAGTCTCACTTGATGCTACATTATCCGTCCCAGTTCATTCCTCAAAAAGAAGTATTTGACTTACCACTAACGGTGACTCGCAAACAAGTTCCATTACCACAATTTCGTTACTTGCCTAAGATACAGTAAAGATCAAAATGACACCATTGACTTACTTCCACCCCAAACCAAACTATACATTGTCCCCAATGTGATAATATTAATTACAGTATCCCAAAATATGCGTGCGAATTAAAATTATGCAGTTAAGTACAGTCATCCCAAATGAATTAAAATCAAAGAGCATGAAGGGAAAAAAGAGATCAAACCGCTTTCCCTAATCGCGGTTCCGTCTCCTTGAAGATGAGCTTGCTCCTTGTTGTCGTCTCCTCGCTCGCTGTGCCGGTGGTGGGTTCGACGCTCCTGCTCCATCCAGATTCTCTCCCTCTTCATCTGGTACCCCCAAGTATCTGAGCCCCCTGTTTATTCTCGCGAATCCCTGCCACATCTCTAGTATGGCCTCTTCCAAGCGTGCGTGCAATCGTGTGTCGGAGCCAGTTGGTTGGTGGCCCTTATCCTGTGCGGGATCATAATCTACATCATCAGCATCTTGATCATCAATTCCTTGAGGAATGTTCATCCTCTCGTTGCCAGCTGCCTCTTGACTGGTCAATTTGTTAGCAGCTGTCACTTGTTGGCGATAGGCGGTTCAGTTATAAGGTGCGAATGATGGAATGGTTACTCTCGTTGCAATCCCTGCATTCCTGCAAAACTGAGTTATTAAACATGGGAACGGAAGTACCCCCGTACAGTTCTCAGCAGCCGCGTCGATCATGTGCAATCGGATAATGTGTCCGACATCTAGTGGCATGCTATGCTGAATACAGTACATTATCCGTGCGACATAAGGATTTAAGGTCGTATAGTGAGATGAAGGCGCCAGACTTCCCTTCACAAACAATAGCCACAGCCCCAGTTCTGGTTCCATCTCACTTTTCTTGATTTCTGCTTTGCGTACCTCCCGTCGTCCCCTACCACTCCGGCGAAGAGAAGATGAGATTATCTGACTATGTGATTCATCTTGTCTCACCCCAGGGATGGGTGGAATCCCAAATGTAGCATCGAGATCTTGGTGTCTCGGAACTCCGTAAAAGTTGCAGATGTCATCATTTGTCATCCGTATTGGTTGGACTTGAACAATAACGGTCGAAAATTCCTCGAACGAAGGTGGGACCATTGCAGCATAGAACTCTAGCACGAGTGTCGGATCATAAGAATATGGGTTCTGAATGTAGTTCTGCCAGCCTCTCTCCTCTGCAATTTGCACAGCCCGCGCATTATCAACCCTCGATAAATCCAATCCCCTTTCCACTAAAATAGATCGGGGTGCGAAACTTTGGAACCGAGTCTCGTAGGACGGGTTCCGTCGTTGACTCCATTGTATTCTCTCTTGCCGGGGCAGGTTGTAGTAGTGAAAGAACCGCCCTGCAGCATCGGGGTTAGTATGCACCATTTTCTGCAAAAGATAGTGAACTATTAGTATTTGGCCAGAATTTACCGCCACCCCAAACTTCTATAACAGAAAATGACATCCCAAACCTCGGTAAAACCGAGGTTTGCAATGGAATGATGTGTGTGAAAATAACACCAAAATCGGCCACCCCAAACCTAAGTGAAACTGAGGTTTGTTTGGTCTTTTAGTCTATTGAAAGCATAACTCAACATCAACCACATAATCTGTAACGTCCCAAAAATTACAAGCAAATTTAAATTTTTAAATAAACAATTCATTTATAACCACTCATTAATTGATACCAACGTTTCGTTTGCAAACACATAATTAATATCTTTATAAATTAAAACCAGCGGAATAAATGTTTAATTATTAAAACCATAAATCAACCAGCTCTCCTCGCTTGCCAGTGTGTACTCGTCACGCCTTGGAGCCGTTCGGACCTGAAACCACAGTTTATGGGAAAGGGTAAGCACGAAGCTTAGTGAATTCAAACACCATAAATAATACAGTTATTTCACACCACCCCTAAAACAGATAGTGACACATAAACGATCATACAGGTCTACGAACAAATCATAAACACATATATCCACACCCACCCACCTAAAAAGGGCACAAGTCGGTCCCACCGACCACATGATAACATCTTCGGCCCCGCCGAATCCCCGGTCCCACCGAGTCTCTATGCCACCCGCGTACAAAACCTCCGGCCCCGCCGGACCCTCGGTCCCACCGAGTCTCTACGCCACCCGCGTACAAAACATCCGGCCCCGCCGGACCCTCGGTCCCATCGAGTTAACATGGCAACATAGTATCAACTAGACACCCCACTATCTAGTTCCACAACACAATCACATAAGGCTACCACACACGTACTACAGCAATGATAAAACAACCGTTATTAGATATAGTGAGAGAACTCACCTCGAATGCGCGCCTAGCTTAACAATACAATTCAAGCTTCAAAATAACGGTCACTTCCCAGCACCTAAACGCATGTTAAAACGTGTCAATACGAGACCCGGACCCTATGACACGACACACGCTTAAACCGTCACTAAAACTATTTTCCGTTCTCGCCAAACAGGTCTGTTCGGGACCTGTTTCGACCCCTTTAAACCCAGAAAATTCCCAATATTATTTCATGATTTGAAAGTACTCTGAGATAGGGTTTCAAAGACATATTATACGCCTCCTAACGATTTTTCTACATTTAATTACGGATTTTATAAGATCAGCCCGCAGAACAGCGAAAAACAGCACTTATCAGTATAAAACGACGATTTGGCCTAAGTTACATTCCGAACTGGATTTTGCACAAAACACAGAAATGTTTATAGACTCAAAAAGGGAACTTTTGGCACTGAAATCACCCCAATCCGAGTTACGAGGAGAACGTTACAGCTTACGCAAAACAGTGACAGAACTGCAGTTTCTTTTACATAAAATGACGATTCACAGAATTTACGACCACTTTTTCGCCCAGCTAGAGGCCGAACCAGTTTTCCGCTAAAACACGGAAAACGTGCCCGACCCCGAGGTTGAACCGTGGGCGCCAGTTTCGGCTCAAACGGAGTTACGACGGAAAATTTATAGCCGTCGTAAAAAGAGTGGCTGCACCATTTTCCACATGAATTGATGATTATAAAAACGACGGTTTTAACGAAACGGCTTAAACGATTAGGTCAAGGCTTAACGGATTCTACGGTGATTATTAATAAGACATGGCCACGCACTACCCTCTGCCCTCCGGCAGTGGTGGTCGTCGACGGCGGCCGGCGGCGGTTTCATCGACGAGGAAATAAAACAACCCGCAATCCACCGCGAGACCACTACCCTCTCGATCACCCTACCGCGTGCACCAACGACTCACACCACCACCGCCACCCGACACCCAGCCACCACAGTGGCGGCGCAGCAGCGGCAGCGGCGGCCGGCGGTGGTCCTCCGGTGACGAAAACGAAAAGAAAAGAAACGTCGAGTGAAACCTTACCTCGATGACGACACAACGACGAAACCCGACACCTTCACTCTTCTTCTCCGGCGGACACAACAACGACGGCGGCGACCTCCACACTTTCCGGCGAACTCCCTCTCTCTCTCTTCTCGCCGCTCTATCTCTCTCGGTTTCTCTCCTCCTCTCTCACTTCTCGTTTTCTCTCTCTCTCTCTCTCTACGGCCGAACACAACACAAGAAAAGGAGAAAGATGGATCGATTGTAGGGTTTCTTTTGTGTTTTCTTCCTTGGTACCCACAACAGCAATTCCTCAACAAATAAGGAATACGGTGATGGGTTGCATGGGCCGTACTCCTCACAAGTTTGGCCCTTGTACATACTTAGCCCCTCAACTACATCTTTCTAGCAATTAACCAAAGTTGTTGACATATTTGACTATAAGGTCCAATTCGTCTAGCCCCGTTAACGGAATCCACGATAAATAAAACTTAAAAGAAAAAAAATTAATAAACCAATAATTACATACCGGGACACGGGCTTTACAGCTCTCCCCCACTTGAATTAGACTTCGTCCTCGAAGTCTATGCCCGTGAATAGCTCTGGATAGCTCTCCCTCATCTCAGCCTCAGGTTCCCAAATCCACTCAGAACCCTTTCTGAGTTGCCACTGGACTTTCACTAACAGGAACCTAAATTTATCACACCGTCTTAAAAATTTCTCGAATACATTTCTTGCCAACATAACTCCTTCAAGAACACTGAAATTATGATCAGAAGAACACTCCGACAACTGGATTCATTCCTAGTTAAACGACTTCGGTTGTCTCCCAACCTTAGATGATTCATACCTCCCGATTAAATTTTTCAAACTCTAACCATTCTAAAGTTGCTCACAGTATACCCTACAGGATACTCGACTACGATCATTCCTACCCTTAACTGTCGATTAACTTCCACGAATTCTAGTAGACTCCAAATATTCTTAATAAATTATGTTAACAAAACATCGACCCCCTGCCGAACATCGGTCTAACCGATTACAATAACAAACATCGGCCACCCGCCGAACATCGGTCCAGCCGATTACAATAACAAACATCGGCCACCCGCCGAACATCGGTCCCACCGATTACAATAACAAACATCGGCCACCCGCCGAACATCGGTCCAACCGATTACAATAACAAACATCGGCTACCCGCCGAACATCGGTCCCACCGATTACAATAACAAACATCGGCCACCCGCCGAACATCGGTCCCACCGATTACAATAACAAACATCGGCCACCCGCCGAACATCGGTCCCACCGATTACAATAACAAACATCGGCGTGGTATTATCCTAGACACTAACACAAATAGATATCCCCCACAACCAAATCAACTAACACACACGTAGGTCATTCCACCATAACCATTCATCACAAGTGATCATTTCAGGGTTACTACTACCATCACCATGATTATCTTAAAATCGGCTACAATTCTCCGATTATACTAAAGGTGTTTGGCCTCAAGCCCAAAAGTCGACACCTAAATATACCACCTACCTCAAAATGGTTGATGCACATTTATTCCCTTAATAACAAAGGGCATCAATCCCTTAACCGGTACTATTCGGCCTACAGTATTAACGCACGTGGAATACCTACCTTCCACCGTCGACGTATCCTTCACACTTGCTCTACGAAGCCAAGTCACACCGTATCGAGGATACACCTTGACGTCTACCTCCCAGGTAACGCCTCAAGACCCAGCACACCGGATCTACCTCCCAGGTAAGTGCCCACAACTATATCCTCCTAGTACCTACTGGAAAGTCTAGGTTAAAACACATGAATACCGGGGTCCCACCCCGAGATACCCAACCGACCATTACCAACGACTGACTAACGTGTCTAAGGTTCCAAAGCAAACAGTCTACCAACAACATGCCTATTCCGGATTGACTCACTCACCCAAACATGTAAACACTCAACGTGCAAAGAATGCCAAACGGTGCGACAAAAACAACTCATCAACTAGACTCCACATCGAGCCATTAAAACCGGGCAATTGGCCCATGACTAACTCCAAGTCAAAACCGAGCAAAATGCTCCACTCTTGCTAGACCCATAGGTCGAAAAATGCGTTTAAACAAAGTTTAAGCAAGCAATACTCTGAAATCAACCTTAGTCCCAGACTCAACACGGGTTAAACAAAAGAGTTTTCCAAAAGGACTCACACCCTAAAAATTCTCGAAATGACACATGACACTTAAACGCACATTTCCCCAAATGGTTTACAAAATCATTTACAAAATATTTTCAACATCAGGATTTTCATCTCAAAAAGATCGTACGTAATAAAACTACTATTACCTGATCGATAGTTACGCAAAACTGGACACGCTCGTCCCACATAGGAAAATCATGTTGAAAATCGTTCCATTGCAGTTCAGTTTACTCACACAAAAGCAAAGCGTAATAAATAATTTCTTTAAAATGAACCGCCTCGATTCCAGTATGGATTGACTCATGACGTGCACTTAAAGTAACCGCTTGACCATAAATAGGGTGCGACAAAGGTGTGCACATAATTCAAAATAAGTTTCATGACATTTGATTCAAAGATTCTTCTTTTTAATCATAAAATGACGTGGCACAGGGTTCGCCACAAATTTTTCGCGCGTCAGCTAATCACACAAAACGATGACACGGTTTACAAATATATTTTTGTTAAAACACAATTGTCTCGTGTAAGTTTCAAACTTGAAGACAGAAACCAGTCCGCTTCTATTAATTGGAAATATCGACTAAAACCTCATAAAATCTCAAACTGGGGGCAGGCATGCAAGCTTGTAACACTTCCTCAAGTTTCGTACTTGGGACATATAACGTCAAAACATTATAGTTTAAAAATGTATTTATCGAAAATGCTCAAAATACTCGTTTCCTCCAAAGCAAAAGTTTTTAATTTCCCAAAAAAATGATCGGTAATTCTAAATTAACCGAATGTCAAAAATCTACGCATTTATATTTCCAAAATATAACACATTTTAATCGTATGCATGATGTTCACAACATTAAAACACTCCTTGGATCAAATGGTCCTTCATTTCTACAAAAAGGAACTAAAACATTTTCATGCACGACTCGTTTATCAAAATGTCGAGAACAAAGGTTACCCCAGTATGCATACCCCTAAGTCGATAAATCGCATTTTCATTGAAATGTCAATAAACCTTTAGCTGACTGAAAAGCGCACTAAGCAACTCCTTATGAAATGTTCCAAAATTCCTCCATGCACCACTTATGTCACGCCTGAATCAATCCACACACTGAACTATTTGCAATAAAATACTTAGTAACACAAACTCTCGAAAGAAAAGTTAAGCGACACTAGAATTCCAAACTCATTTTAAACAAATCACCAACAAGGTTTGTAACTCTCGTTATAAAAAGGTTTCATGAACTTTCAAAACCATAATTCGACATCTTGTGTGTGTGCTAAACATTTCCCAAAATTCCAAAACACAATCCATACAAGGATTGGAAACACAAAAATTAGTTAATGCAATCCTATTTTCAAAATAGACTTTGTGCATGACTCAGTCGGCATTCGATGTCTCGACTCATATCCCTCCAAAACACCCCGATCCACAATCGTCATCCGGACATTTAAATCTCTTAAGGCAAGTTGGGAAATCACATCAAATCATCTTACGGGTTTTCCTCAAATCAAAGTCGGCTCAAAAGCCTATGATTCTAGCACAATTGCCAATTTTTGACCCGAAATGGTCTACTTAAAACAAACCACATCCTTATCGTCACTCCAAGTGATTGATACTAGACACGTCCTTCTATCCCAACGACTACTAGTTTAGAACCTTCATCATTACCCCAACGATCATCACCTCAAGCAAATCAAGTACACACTTGTACTAGCAGGTTTACTATAGTTGTTCCTCCTTGTGATGGATATTCTGGGTAGACAATACAATGCGTTATTGGCACATAATAACTCATACTAACAACACTCACGCTCAACTCCTTGGATTCCTCGTGACTTCCCCGACTCGAGCATTGATCCTGTGCTTCCGGTAGTAGGAGCTCTACTACTACCTTCCACGCCTATCATCGCTCGTTCCAAGTCCCATCCCGAGGGGTCCAAGTAGCTTCTCGCCGCAACTACACACATATGCCCGCACCGGCATATATACTCGCTCTTCCTAGCTCCCTAGGAATTCCATCCAAACCACTACCCTTGCTACTGCCGAATCCCTACTTATCATAACGAGTTGCCTCGCGAATACCCGATCATATGCAGTGCGAAACAAACAGACAGTCGAATACAAGACTCTATCCTAGAACGGTTGGACTCAAACAAGAGCTGCGCAATAGAACTAAATGGAATATTCTAAGGCTATAAATCTCTTACTGCATACAACCTAGAGGGCATCCACTTAGTAACCTATCATAATTAGCATAAATTCCTAATAGGCAAGTAGTTCAACATACAGCATAGTGTCCACAACAGGCAATCTAGCATGCATACTCTATGATCTAGAAAGCAATAAAACACTAAGTACTGTACCTTTCCCCTTTGGCTCCGGCTGACTGTACACACTGCGCCTCCGATCACCGTTCCTCGAACGGGTTTTTACCCTTTGCTTTTATTCCCAAAAAGGTTTAATAAGGAATTTGAAATTTTTCCAGCCGCAACTTGAGACCAAACACACCGAGGTGCGTTTGATTCACTCAAGCTGTGCTCTGATACCAAGTTGTAACGTCCCAAAAATTACAAGCAAATTTAAATTTTTAAATAAACAATTCATTTATAACCACCCATTAATTGATACCAACGTTTCGTTTGCAAACACATAATTAATATCTTTATAAATTAAAACCAGCGGAATAAATGTTTAATTATTAAAACCATAAATCAACCAGCTCTCATCGCTTGCCAGTGTGTACTCGTCACGCCTTGGAGCCGTTCGGACCTGAAACCACAGTTTATGGGAAAGGGTAAGCACGAAGCTTAGTGAATTCAAACACCATAAATAATACAGTTATTTCACACCACCCCTAAAACAGATAGTGACACATAAACGATCATACAGGTCTACGAACAAATCATAAACATGTATATCCACACCCACCCACCTAAAAAGGGCACAAGTCGGTCCCACCGACCACATGATAACATCTTCGGCCCCGCCGAATCCCCGGTCCCACCGAGTCTCTACGCCACCCGCGTACAAAACCTCCGGCCCCGCCGGACCCTCGGTCCCACCGAGTCTCTACGCCACCCGCGTACAAAACCTCCGGCCCCGCCGGACTCGGTCTCACCGAGTTAACATGGCAACATAGTATCAACTAGACACCCCACTATCTAGTTCCACAACACAATCACATAAGGCTATCACACACGTACTACAGCAATGATAAAACAACCGTTATTAGATATAGTGAGAGAACTCACCTCGAATGCGCGCCTAGCTTATCAATACAATTCAAGCTTCCCAATATCGGTCACTTCCCAGCACCTAAACGCATGTTAAAACGTGTCAATACGAGACCCGGACCCTATGACACGACACACGCTTAAACCGTCACTAAAACTATTTTCCGTTCTCGCCAAACAGGTCTGTTCGGGACCTGTTTCGACCCCTTTAAACCCAGAAAATTCCCAATATTATTTCATGATTAGAAAGTACTCTGAGATAGGGTTTCAAAGACATATTATACGCCTCCTAACGATTTTTCTACATTTAATTACGGATTTTATAAGATCAGCCCGCAGAACAGCGAAAAACAGCACTTATCAGTATAAAACGACGATTTGGCCTAAGTTACATTCCGAACTGGATTTTGCACAAAACACAGAAACGTTTATAGACTCAAAAAGGGAACTTTTGGCACCGAAATCACCCCAATTCGAGTTACGATGAGAAAGTTACAGATTACGCAAAACAGTGACAGAACTGCAGTTTCTTTTACATAAAATGACGATTCACAGAACTTACGACCACTTTTTCGCCCAGCTAGAGGCCGAACCAGTTTTCCGCTAAAACACGGAAAACGTGCCCGACCCCGAGCTTGAACCGTGGGCGCCAGTTTCGGCTCAAACGGAGTTACGACGGAAAGGTTATAGCCGTCGTAAAAACAGTGGCTGCACCATTTTCCACATGAATTGATGATTATAAAAACGACGGTTTTAACGAAACGGCTTAAACGATTAGGTCAAGGCTTAACGGATTCTACGGTGATTATTAATAAGACATGGCCACGCACTACCCTCTGCCCTCCGGCAGTGGTGGTCGTCGACGGCGGCCGGCGGCGGTTCATCGACGAGGAAATAAAACAACCCGCAAACCACCGCGAGACCACTACCCTCTCGATCACCCTACCGCGTGCACCAACGACTCACACCACCACCGCCACACGACACCCAGCCACCACAGTGGCGGCGCGGCAGCGGCAGCGGCGGCCGGCGGTGGTCCTCCGGTGACGAAAACGAAAAGAAAAGAAACGTCGAGTGAAACCTTACCTCGATGACGACACAACGACGAAACCCGACACCTTCACTCTTCTTCTCCGGCGGACACGACAACGACGGCGGCGACCTCCACACTTTTCGGCGAACTCCCTCTCTCTCTCTTCTCGCCGCTCTATCTCTCTCGGTTTCTCTCCTCCTCTCTCACTTCTCGTTTTCTCTCTCTCTCTCTCTCTCTCTCTCTCTCTCTCTACGGCCGAACACAACACAAGAAAAGGAGAAAGATGGATCGATTGTAGGGTTTCTTTTGTGTTTTCTTTCTTGGTACCCACAACAGCAATTCCTCAACAAATAAAGAATACGGTGATGGGTTGCATGGGCCGTACTCCTCACAAGTTTGGCCCTTGTACATACTTAGCCCCTCAACTACATCTTTCTAGCAATTAACCAAAGTTGCTGACATATTTGACTATAAGGTCCAATTCGTCTAGCCCCGTTAACGGAATCCACGATAAATAAAACTTAAAAGAAAAAAAATTAATAAACCAAAAATTACATACCGGGACACGGGCTTTACAGCTCTCCCCCACTTGAATTAGACTTCGTCCTCGAAGTCTATGCCCGTGAATAGCTCTGGATAGCTCTCCCTCATCTCAGCCTCAGGTTCCCAAATCCACTCAGAACCCTTTCTGAGTTGCCACTGGACTTTCACTAACTGGAACCTAAATTTATCACACCGTCTTAAAAATTTCTCGAATACATTTCTTGCCAACATAACTCCTTCAAGAACACTGAAATTATGATCAGAAGAACACTCCGACAACTGGATTCATTCCTAGTTAAACGACTTTGGTTGTCTCCCAACCTTAGATGATTCATACCTCCCGATTAAAATTTTCAAACTCTAACCATTCTAAAGTTGCTCACAGTATACCCTACAGGATACTCGACTACGATCATTCCTACCCTTAACTGTCGATTAACTTCCACGAATTCTAGTAGACTCCAAAGATTCTTAATAAATTATGTTAACAAAACATCGACCCCCTGCCGAACATCGGTCCAACCGATTACAATAACAAACATCGGCCACCCGCCGAACATCGGTCCAACCGATTACAATAACAAACATCGGCCACCCGCCGAACATCGGTCCCACCGATTACAATAACAAACATCGGCCACCCGCCGAACATCGGTCCAACCGATTACAATAACAAACATCGGCCACCCGCCGAACATCGGTCCCACCGATTACAATAACAAACATCGGCCACCCGCCGAACATCGGTCCCACCGATTACAATAACAAACATCGGCCACCCGCCGAACATCGGTCCCACCGATTACAATAACAAACATCGGCGTGGTATTGTCCTAGACACTAACACAAATAGATATCCCCCACAACCAAATCAACTAACACACACGTTGGTCATTCCACCATAACCATTCTTCACAAGTGATCATTTTAGGGTTACTACTACCATCACCATGATTATCTTAAAATCGGCTACAATTCTCCGATTATACTAAAGGTGTTTGGCCTCAAGCCCAAAAGTCGACACCTAAATATACCACCTACCTCAAAATGGTTGATGCACATTTATTCCCTTAATAACAAAGGGCATCAATCCCTTAACCGGTACTATTCGGCCTACAGTATTAACGCGCGTGGAATACCTACCTTCCACCATCGACGTATCCTTCACACTTGCTCTACGAAGCCAAGTCACACCGTATCGAGGATACACCTTGACGTCTACCTCCCAGGTAACGCGTCAAGACCCAGCACACCGGATCTACCTCCCAGGTAAGTGCCCACAACTATATCCTCCTAGTACCTACTGGAAAGTCTAGGTTAAAACACATGAATACCGGGGTCCCACCCCGAGATACCCAACCGACCATTACCAACGACTGACTAACGTGTCTAAGGATCCAAAGCAAACAGTCTACCAACAACATGCCTATTCCGGATTGACTCACTCACCCAAACATGTAAACACTCAACGTGCAAAGAATGCCAAACGGTGCGACAAAAACAACTCATCAACTAGACTCCACATCGAGCCATTAAAACCGGGCAATTGGCCCATGACTAACTCCAAGTCAAAACCGAGCAAAATGCTCCACACTTGCTAGACCCATAGGTCGGAAAATGCGTTTAAACAAAGTTTAAGCAAGCAATACTCTGAAATCAACCTTAGTCCCAGACTCAACACGGGTTAAACAAAAGAGTTTTCCAAAAGGACTCACACCCTAAAAATTCTCGAAATGACACATGACACTTAAACGCACATTTCCCCAAATGGTTTACAAAATCATTTACAAAATATTTTCAACATCAGGATTTTCATCTCAAAAAGATCGTACGTAATAAAACTACTATTACCTGATCGATAGTTACGCAAAACTGGACACGCTCGTCCCACATAGGAAAATCATGTTGAAAATCGTTCCATTGCAGTTCAGTTTACTCACACAAAAGCAAAGCGTAATAAATAATTTCTTTAAAATGAACCGCCTCGATTCCAGTATGGATTGACTCATGACGTGCACTTAAAGTAACCGCTTGACCTTAAATAGGGTGCGACAAAGGTGTGCACATAATTCAAAATAAGTTTCACGACATTTGATTCAAAGATTCTTCTTTTTAATCATAAAATGACGTGGCACAGGGTTCGCCACAAATTTTTCGCGCGTCAGCTAATCACACAAAACGATGACACGGTTTACAAATATATTTTTGTTAAAACACAACTGTCTCGTGTAAGTTTCAAACTTGAAGACAGAAACCAGTCCGCTTCTATTAATTGAAAATATCGACTAAAACCTCATAAAATCTCAAACTGGGGGCAGGCATGCAAGCTTGTAACACTTCCTCAAGTTTCGTACTTGGGACATATAACGTCAAAACATTATAGTTTAAAAATGTATTTATCGAAAATGCTCAAAATACTCGTTTCCTCCAAAGCAAAAGTTTTTAATTTCCCAAAAAAATGATCGGTAATTCTAAATTAACCGAATGTCAAAAATCTACGCATTTATATTTCCAAAATATAACACATTTTAATCGTATGCATGATGTTCACAACATTAAAACACTCCTTGGATCAAATGGTCTTTCATTTCTACAAAAAGGAACTAAAACATTTTCATGCACGACTCGTTTATCAAAATGTCGAGAACAAAGGTTACCCCAGTATGCATACCCCTAAGTCGATAAATCGCATTTTCATTGAAATGTCAATAAACCTTTAGCTGACTGAAAAGCGCACTAAGCAACTCCTTATGAAATGTTCCAAAATTCCTCCATGCACCACTTATGTCACGCCTGAATCAATCCACACACTGAACTATTTGCAATAAAATACTTAGTAACACAAACTCTCGAAAGAAAAGTTAAGCGACACTAGAATTCCAAACTCATTTTAAACAAATCACCAACAAGGTTTGTAACTCTCGTTATAAAAAGGTTTCATGAACTTTCAAAACCATAATTCGACATCTTGTGTGTGTGCTAAACATTTCCCAAAATTCCAAAACACAATCCATACAAGGATTGGAAACACAAAAATTAGTTAATGCAATCCTATTTTCAAAATAGACTTTGTGCATGACTCAGTCGGCATTCGATGTCTCGACTCATATCCCTCCAAAACTCCCCGATCCACAATCGTCATCCGAACATTTAAATCTCTTAAGGCAAGTTGGAAAATCACATCAAATCATCTTACGGGTTTTCCTCAAATCAAAGTCGGCTCAAAAGCCTATGATTCTAGCACAATTGCCAATTTTTGACCCGAAATGGTCTACTTAAAACAAACCACATCCTTATCGTCACTCCAAGTGATTGATACTAGACACGTCCTTCTATCCCAACGACTACTTGTTTAGAACATTCATCATTACCCCAACGATCATCACCTCAAGCAAATCAAGTACACACTTGTACTAGCAGGTTTACTATAGTTGTTCCTCCTTGTGATGGATATTCTGGGTAGACAATACAACGCGTTATTGGCACATAATAACTCATACTAACAACACTCACGCTCAACTCCTTGGATTCCTCGTGACTTCCCCGACTCGAGCATTGATCCTGTGCTTCCGGTAGTAGGAGCTCTACTACTACCTTCCACGCCTATCATCGCTCGTTCCAAGTCCCATCCCGAGGGGTCCAAGTAGCTTCTCGCCGCAACTACACACATATGCCCGCACCGGCATATATACTCGCTCTTCCTAGCTCCCTAGGAATTCCATCCAAACCACTACCCTTGCTACTGCCGAATCCCTACTTATCATAACGAGTTGCCTCGCGAATACCCGATCATATGCAGTGCGAAACAAATAGACAGTCGAATACAAGACTCTATCCTAGAACGGTTGGACTCAAACAAGAGCTGCGCAATAGAACTAAATCGAATATTCTAAGGCTATAAATCTCTTACTGCATACAACCTAGAGGGCATCCACTTAGTAACCTATCATAATTAGCATAAATTCCTAATAGGCAAGTAGTTCAACATACAGCATAGTGTCCACAACAGGCAATCTAGCATGCATACTCTATGATCTAGAAAGCAATAAAACACTAAGTAATGTACCTTTCCCCTTTGGCTCCGGCTGACTGTACACACTGCGCCTCCGATCACCGTTCCTCGAATGGGTTTTTACCCTTTGCTTTTATTCCCAAAAAGGTTTAATAAGGAATTTGAAAATTTTCCAGCCGCAACTTGAGACCAAACACACCGAGGTGCGTTTGATTCACTCAAGCTGTGCTCTGATACCAAGTTGTAACGTCCCAAAAATTACAAGCAAATTTAAATTTTTAAATAAACAATTCATTTATAACCACTCATTAATTGATACCAACGTTTCGTTTGCAAACACATAATTAATATCTTTATAAATTAAAACCAGCGGAATAAATGTTTAATTATTAAAACCATAAATCAACCAGCTCTCATCGCTTGCCAGTGTGTACTCGTCACGCCTTGGAGCCGTTCGGACCCGAAACCACAGTTTATGGGAAAGGGTAAGCACGAAGCTTAGTGAATTCAAACACCATAAATAATACAGTTATTTCACACCACCCCTAAAACAGATAGTGACACATAAACGATCATACAGGTCTACGAACAAATCATAAACATGTATATCCACACCCACCCACCTAAAAAGGGCACAAGTCGGTCCCACCGACCACATGATAACATCTTCGGCCCCGCCGAATCCCCGGTCCCACCGAGTCTCTACGCCACCCGCGTACAAAACCTTCGGCCCCGCCGGACCCTCGGTCCCACCGAGTCTCTACGCCACCCGCGTACAAAACCTCCGGCCCCGCCGGACCCTCGGTCCCACCGAGTTAACATGGCAACATAGTATCAACTAGACACCCCACTATCTAGTTCCACAACACACTCACATAAGGCTACCACACACGTACTACAGCAATGATAAAACAACCGTTATTAGATATAGTGAGAGAACTCACCTCGAATGCGCGCCTAGCTTATCAATACAATTCAAGCTTCACAATAACGGTCACTTCCCAGCACCTAAACGCATGTTAAAACGTGTCAATACGAGACCCGGACCCTATGACACGACACACGCTTAAACCGTCACTAAAACTATTTTCCGTTCTCGCCAAACAGGTCTGTTCGGGACCTGTTTCGACCCCTTTAAACCCAGAAAATTCCCAATATTATTTCATGATTAGAAAGTACTCTGAGATAGGGTTTCAAAGACATATTATACGCCTCCTAACGATTTTTCTACATTTAATTACGGATTTTATAAGATCAGCCCGCAGAACAGCGAAAAACAGCACTTATCAGTATAAAACGACGAGTTGGCCTAAGTTACATTCCGAACTGGATTTTGCACAAAACATAGAAAAGTTTATAGACTCAAAAAGGGAACTTTTGGCACCGAAATCACCCCAATCCGAGTTACGATGAGAAAGTTACAGCTTACGCAAAACAGTGACAGAACTGCAGTTTCTTTTACATAAAATGACGATTCACAGAACTTACGACCACTTTTTCGCCCAGCTAGAGGCCGAACCAGTTTTCCGCTAAAACACGGAAAACGTGCCCGACCCCGAGCTTGAACCGTGGGCGCCAGTTTCGGCTCAAACGGAGTTACGACGGAAAAGTTATAGCCGTCGTAAAAACAGTGGCTGCACCATTTTCCACATGAATTGATGATTATAAAAACGACGGTTTTAACGAAACGGCTTAAACGATTAGGTCAAGGCTTAACGGATTCTACGGTGATTATTAATAAGACGTGGCCACGCACTACCCTCTGCCCTCCGGCAGTGGTGGTCGTCGACGGCGGCCGGCGGCGGTTCATCGACGAGGAAATAAAACAACCCGCAAACCACCGCGAGACCACTACCCTCTCGATCACCCTACCGCGTGCACCAACGACTCACACCACCACCGCCACCCGACACCCAGCCACCACAGTGGCGGCGCGGCAGCGGCAGCGGCGGCCGGCGGTGGTCCTCCGGTGACGAAAACGAAAAGAAAAGAAACGTCGAGTGAAACCTTACCTCGATGACGACACAACGACGAAACCCGACACCTTCACTCTTCTTCTCCGGCGGACACGACAACGACGGCGGCGACCTCCACACTTTCCGGCGAACTCCCTCTCTCTCTCTTCTCGCCGCTCTATCTCTCTCGGTTTCTCTCCTCCTCTCTCACTTCTCGTTTTCTCTCTCTCTCTCTCTCTCTCTCTCTCTCTACGGCCGAACACAACACAAGAAAAGGAGAAAGATGGATCGATTGTAGGGTTTCTTTTGTGTTTTCTTTCTTGGTACCCACGACAGCAATTCCTCAACAAATAAGGAATACGGTGATGGGTTGCATAGGCCGTACTCCTCACAAGTTTGGCCCTTGTACATACTTAGCCCCTCAACTACATCTTTCTAGCAATTAACCAAAGTTGTTGACATATTTGACTATAAGGTCCAATTCGTCTAGCCCCGTTAACGGAATCCACGATAAATAAAACTTAAAAGAAAAAAAATTAATAAACCAAAAATTACATGCCGGGACACGGGCTTTACAGAATCATACTTCAAACCTTGGTAAAACCAGGGTTTACAATGGGGTGCTGTATGGTCAAGAAAATAAATCACAGGTAGGCACCCCAAACCTAAGCGAAACTTAGGTGTGTGTATCCTATTAGGTCTAATAACCACAAATATCATACAAATTCACACAATGTCACCCAAAACTCTGACCTAGCACATAGAAACTCATAAAAATTAGCAGCTTAATCATTAAGCACAGTCGATAAGCATTGCATCCCACAATTCATCTTATATAAGCACCAAGTAGCAACACTCATGTAAGCTTATCTTGCACATTACAACCCATCATACTCACAAATCAACAGACACAAGTTCTTAGCAAGCATAAAATCATCACAGAAGGGGAGCCCAACTAAATACTATCATGAATCCCAAAGAAATTCAAATCTGATGCGAGAAAACTATGAAACAAGCATGGCAAAACATTCACATGACATTAATCATCACAAAATCATATACACCCACTTGAGAAACGACGAACATGCAAGAAAACTAGAAGTACCTTTCGATTTTTCGGTACAAATCTGAGCCCAATGTGAAGCTAGGGTTAGGAGTTCATACCTTGATGTGTTGTGGAAGATTGGAAGGTGAAAACTTGGAAGAACCTTGCAATTGGGACCGAAAATGGTGAAGGAGTGTGCAAAGGAAGCAGAAATCGGTGCTAGATACTCTTAGGGTTTACAAAATTGAAGCTAAAATCCGAAAGTGGATTTTTATACTCAGAGAGCCCGCGCTAGTTTCTGCGCTAGAAAAGTAGCGCCAAAAGGCGCGCGGCCCTCTGTTCGTTTTAAGGCTTTCGAACAGCGCTCCTTTCCGAGCTAGTTTACCCGCGCCAAAATGAGCGCCAGTTCACCCTTCAGTTGTCGGCGCTACTTTTGCGCTAGATAAGTGGCGCCGAAAGGCGCGCCACTTCCTGTTCCTTCTCCTTTGGCCTTTTTTCGCTCCTTTTCGCGTCTTCCGCCGATTCTCATTCTCGAAGGTATACTCCTCAGGGAAAAACACACGAAAGTTAAAAGAATTAAAACTCACAAAAAGAATTAAAATGAAACTAACCTATGGTGGGTTGCCTCCCACCGAGCGCCTTATTTAACGCCGTGGCACGACTTCTCTTGCAATTACTCCTTAGGCTCGTCAAAATAGATGCTCGAAATTCTTGCAACTTTACCACCCAGATATGGTTTCACCCGTTGACCATTCACCTTGAATCTTTGACCGTCCGGTCCTTCTAGTTCCACTGAGCCATACGGAAGCACCTCAATCACCTTGAACGGCCCCGACCACTTGGTCTTCAGCTTACCTGGAAATAAACGGAGACGAGAGTTAAATAAAAGAACTTCTTTTCCAGGGATAAGTACCTTTTCTCGAATCCGTCGATCATGAAACATCTTTGTCCGTTCTTTGTAGATTGACGCGTTCTCATATGCGTCCAAACGGATTTCCTCTAATTCGTTCAGTTGTAGCAAACGCTTTTGCCCGGCTTGTTCTGCATCCATGTTCAATTGCTTTACTGCCCAGTATGCCTTATGCTCCAACTCGACCGGCAAATGACATGATTTTCCGAATACCAGCCGGTATGGGGTGGTTCCGATGGGAGTCTTGAATGCAGTCCGGTACGCCCATAAAGCGTCATCCAATTTCAGCGACCAGTCTTTCCTTGATGCATTCACCGTTTTCTCAAGAATGTGCTTCAGTTCCCGGTTGGAAACTTCAGCCAAGCTGTTAGCTTGTGGATGGTACGGAGTAGTCACACGATGTTTAACCCCATATTTCTTCAGTAATGCTTCTAGATAGCGGTTGCAGAAATGACTCCCTCCGTCACTGACTAGTGCTCTCGGTACCCCAAATCGAGTGAATATATTCTTCTTCAAGAACTGAATAACCGTCTTCGAGTTGTTGGTTGGAGTAGCAATTGCCTCTACCCACTTCGAGACATAGTCGACGGCGACTAGGATGTACTCGTTTCGGTATGACTGTGGAAAGGGACCCATGAAGTCGATCCCCCATACGTCGAACAGCTCTACCTCCATGAATATTTGCATCGGCATCTCATCCTTCTTTGAAATATTTCCCGTTCGCTGACATCTATCACATCGAGAAATGAAGTGGCGAGTGTCTTTGATCATTGTCGGCCAGAAAAACCCCGATTGTAGCATCTTCGCAACCGTTCGATCAGCTCTGAAATGACCCCCGCATTCCAAAGTATGGCAGAATGTGAGGATACTTTCTTTATCTTCATCGGGTACACAGCGTCTGATCATCCCGTCCCCACATCTTTTGTACAAGAATGGCTCATCCCAATAGTACCGTTTAGCATCTGAATAGAACTTCTTCCGCTGATGTGAGTTTAATCCAAAGGGATTCACATTACCTACAAGAAAATTAACCAAGTCAGCATACCATGGGTCAACAGAACTTACCGCGAAAAGTTGTTCACCAGGGAACGCGTCATTGATTGGCTTGGTATCAACTGGTTTCGTGGCTTCTTCTCCAATTCTGGACAGATGATCAGCTATTGTATTCTCCGATCCTTTCTTGTCTCGAATTTCAATGTCAAACTCTTGAAGTAGAAGGACCCATCTGATCATACGTGGTTTTGCGTCCTTCTTTGCCATCAGGTATTTCAAGGCAGAGTGATCGGTGTAGATGATGATCTTTGATCCGACCAAATACGATCTGAACTTCTCACATGCATACACAACCGCCAATAGTTCCTTTTCGGTGGTTGCATAATTCAGTTGGGCCTCATCTAATGTTTTGCTCGCATAGTAGATAACATGTAGCTTCTTGTCTTTCTTTTGGCCTAGAACAGCTCCAACAGCAATGTCGCTCGCGTCGCACATCAACTCGAAAGGAAGACTCCAATCGGGTGCAGTCAAAATAGGGGCTGAAATGAGTTCCTTCTTCAACCTGTCAAACGCAGCAATATATTCATTAGTAAAATCAAAATTAGCATCTTTCAAAAGTAAAGAGCTTAAGGGTTTAGAAATTTTGGAAAAATCCTTGATGAATCGCCGGTAGAACCTCGCGTGACCCAAAAAGCTCCGTACTCCCTTCACCGTCGTAGGGTAAGGTAGATTCTCTATTACGGCTATTTTCGCTTTGTCTACCTCGATGCCATCTTTAGAGATTTTGTGCCCCAACACTATTCCCTCGGTCACCATGAAATGGCATTTCTCCCAATTCAGCACCAAGCTCGTCTCTTGGCATCTTTTCAAAACCGCCTCTAGATGGTCTAGGCATGTGCTGAACGAGTCTCCGAAGACCGAGAAATCGTCCATGAATACTTCAATTGTTTTCTCCACCATGTCGGAGAAAATGGCCATCATGCACCGCTGAAAAGTACCCGGTGCGTTACATAATCCGAATGGCATTCTCCGATATGCGAAAGTGCCGTATGGACAAGTAAAAGTCGTCTTGTCCTGATCTTCTGGTGCAATTGGGATTTGATTGTATCCCGAATACCCGTCAAGAAAACAATAGTAAGCATGGCCCGAAAGTCGCTCCAACATCTGGTCAATAAACGGAAGTGGAAAATGGTCTTTCTTGGTGGCGTCGTTCAATTTCCGATAGTCTAGGCACACACGCCATCCAGTTACTGTTCGCGATGGAATGAGCTCATTGTCGTTATTCTTCACGACCGTAATTCCTCCTTTCTTGGGCACCACTTGTACCGGACTAACCCACGGACTATCAGCCACAGCATAAATGATTCCAGCATCAAGAAGTTTTAACACTTCTTTCCGAACCACTTCTTTCATGTTTGGATTTAGTCGGCGTTGGTGCTAAACCGTCGGCCTGTGTCCCTCTTCTAGATTGATTCTATGCATGCAAAATGTTGGATTCAGCCCCTTTAAGTCTGCTATGGTCCACCCGATGGCAGATTGATGAGCCCTCAAGACTCGGATCAACCTTTCTTTCTCTACCGAGGTGAGGTGTGCCGCTATGATTACCGGTAATGTTCGATTCTCTCCCAAGAATGCATATTCTAGGTGAACCGGTAGTTGTTTGAGTTCTAATTATGGTGGCACTTTTGATGATGGCTGTGATTTGGCAATTGGTTCACCCAAATCTTCTTTCATTTGTCTTCTCGGACCTCGATATTCAGATGACGCATTCAGTTGCATTACACTTTCATTCTCGCTATCGGTGCACATTCCGGTCAGCGCATTCCCCAACTGATCATCACTGTGATTAGCTTTGGAAGTCTCTTCGGCAATCTCTTCTAACACGTCAACTCGATAACAAGTACCTTTATCCACCCCGACTCGTGCTGTTGGAAAGACATTGAACACGGCTGTTTCTTCACAAACATGGAGGGTAAGTTTTCCTCCTTGCACATCGATTAGTGCCCCTCCGGTGGCCAAAAATGGTCGGCCCATAATGAGAGGGATCTCCTTGTCTTCATCCATATCTAATATCACAAAATCTACTGGAAAGTAGAATTTGTCCACCTTCACCAGAACGTCTTCGATGACTCCGTACGGATATTTGATGGATCTATCCGCCAGTTGGAGTGTCACGTTTGTAGGCTGCACCTCTCCCAATCCAAGCCTCCTGAAAATGGACAAAGGCATCAAGTTAATACTCGCACCTAAATCACAAAGTGCCTTACCAAAATCGGCACCTCCTATATGAACAGGAATTGTAAAACTCCCTGGATCTTTCAACTTCTGTGGGAGTTTGTGCTGGATTATTGCACTGCACTCTTCAGAGAGTGCCACGGTCGCGTGTTCCTCAATTTTCCTCTTGTTAGAGAGGATATCCTTTAAGAACTTCACGTAAGACGGCATCTGAGCTAATGCTTCTGCAAAAGGAATATTAATGTGTAACTTTTTAAACACTTCTAAGAATTTAGAAAACTGAACCTCATCCCTTTGCGCTTTCAACCTGTTCGGATATGGGACTTTCGGTGCCACCGGTGGTATGGTTGCCTTCGGTGTATATTTTGGCACTTCAGTATTGGAAGCTCCCTTTCCTTCCATTTCCAGCTCCTCATCCATCTTCTCTTCGTCGTCTTCTTCCGTCTTGCGATCGTGAGTTTCTTTCTCCACCTCTCTCGCCTCGAGACGTGGGTCTTTGATTAACTCTTTCCCGCTTCTCAGATTAATCGCCTTGCAATCCTCTCTTGTCTTCTTCTCGGTTTGACTCGGGAATGTACCTTGGCTCCGAATAGCTAATGCATCTGCCATCTGCCCCATTTGTCCTTCAAGAATTCGGATCGATGCGGTGTTTTGATCCATCGCAGCTCTTATTGTTCCAACTGAACTGGTCAAAGTACCAACGGATGATGTCAATTCTCCGACCGCATTATCCATTTTCGAGACAAATTTCATCAACATCTCCTCCAATCCGGACTTCTTCTCACTTCCTTGCCCCTCTTCTTGCTTCCTTTGATTGTAACCTGGAGGACGATAAACGTTAGTAGATTGAGTAGAAGAGTTAGAAGTATTACCGAATTGGTTCTGCTGTTGCTAGAACATGGGCTCTTTTTGGGCGTTCTGTGGTTGACTCCACGAGAAGTTTGGATGTCGTTTCCATCCCTCATTGTAAGTATTTGAGAAAGGGTCATTTCTCGGCCGGTTGTTGCGGTTTTGAAGGAATTGCACTTGCTCCGGTGGAGGAAACTTTTGAGGTGAACCCATTGGCTCTTGGCAGCCCATATCTCCTTGATAAGTTGGCTGAATTGCTGTCCCTTTCAGCTGATTGGTGATGGCTGCCAATTGTGCCTTAATGACTTTCAGTTCGTCACTTTCTTGCACACTTGCCACCTTCCTAGTGGCTGACCGAGGAGTGGCATAACTATGTTCCGCAAGATTCTCAATCAACTCATACGCGTCCTCATGTGACATATTCATCAATGCACTACCAGCAGCGGAGGTGGGGTCATTCTTATGTTGTGGATGCAATCCTCCAAAGAACGTTTGGATGATCACCCATTCTTGCAAGCCATGATGAGGGCACTTTTTCAGCATACCCTTGTACCGCTCCCAGGCCTCATAGAAAGACTCTTGATCCCATTGGGCAAAATGGGTGATACCTGACAGCAATTGGGCTGTTCGCCCCGGTGGAAAGAATTTGTTCAAGAAGGATGTCACCATGTCATTCCAAGTACGAATCTGCCCGTTTGGTAGACTCTCTTCCCATTCAGTTGCTCGACCCCTCAGTGAAAACGGAAAGAGTCGGAGTTTGATCGAATCTGGATCAACTCCATTCACCTTGAAGGTGTTGCAAATCTTCTCGAACGTTCTCAAATGGCTATGCGGGTCTTCAGATGCTGCTCCTCCGAACATGTTTGCTTGCACCAATTGGATGGTGCCAGTCTTGATTTCAAAATTGTTTGCTGCAATTGGAGGGACATAAGGCCCTCTCTGTACGGCCCCCATGTTCGGGTTGGCAAAATTCTGCATAGGTACCCTCTGTCATGGTGGTGGTGGATGATTTACATTGTTGTTAACATTGTTGTGGATCCCATGATTGGCGTTGTTGTTGAGATTAAGATTGATCCCATTGTTGACATTGTCATTGACGCCATTATTAACATTGTAGTTGTTGCCAACACCGTGATTGACATTATTGTTGGCGTCATTATTGATGTTGTTGAGGCCATGATTGACGTTATGGTTCTGATTGTTTGCATTCATATTTGGAATTGGTTGACCATTACCCATGGACAACCCTTCTCCCCAATCTTCCTCATGGATGTTGTTGTTGTTGTTGACACCCTCCATTTCTTGCTGAAGTCTGAATCTGGCTTGCCTCCTTAGTCTCCTTGCAGTCCTTTCAATCTCAGGATCAAACGGTTCGAGTTCACCAGAGGAACTCCTCCTTAGCATAAACTAGAAGTGATCTGCAGCAAAGAATAGAATACAAGTTAGTTCTCGTAGAACGCAGTAGCAAGAAATTTGGATTGAAATCGCGAATAAGGAGGACTAAAATAAAAATTAAAATTGCAATAAAAGAAAATGCTCAATATAATAATTCCTACAGCTGGTAGTGATATTAACACAAAACAAGTTCCCCGGCAACGGCGCCAAAAACTTGATAGGCGGGTTTACACCCTCCTTTGACTAACCGCAAGTGTACGGTGTCGTCTCAAGTAATACGTACGGAAGTACGAGTATCGAATCCACAGGAACCAGGTGTTAAGTACCGCAATGGCTATAGTTACTATTAACTGAGCGATTAAAATTGATTTGGGTTGATTATTAAAATATCTTGACTAGCAAATGTATGAAAACAGGACAATTAATTGGGATTAATATCAAAAGAGAAAATGGAGGGTTGGACTCAGAATGAATTCAACTGATTAGACTTTGAAATTACTTCTAAATGGTTAAAACGATTGGTTTAGTTCATGTGATTGGTTTTTACCACAACAGTTGAATTAAGTTAAAGTGATTGGTTTTTACCACAACCACGAAGGAAATGGATTATCTCTAACTAATTCCCTTCGGTGGCCATTGAATTCGAATTAAATCTTGAGATTTCCATCGAACACTCAAGAGTTATTAAATCAATTAACAAGTGATCAGTTTATTAAAAGCATTAAGCATGAATTCAAAGTCGTCATCCATCTATTAAAACCGGAATAAAAATCGTTCAAAGCCTACATCTATGAAACATCCATCATCCAACCCCCCAACATGAAGTTTAGTTCATGTTGGGGATGCGTAAAGAAAACTGAAAGACTACAAACGACGTAAAGGAAACCATGTTCGAAAAGTTCTGCAGAAAAATATAAACAACTCCCTGAGAAGAATCCCTTCCACGATCACGTACTCAATCGTTGTTCTCTTCCAATTGATCTCTAGTCACCTCTGTATTCGTGCTCCCAAATTGCTCCCAAAAATCGCCTCCGAACTCCAGCCGCTGCCTCGTCTAACTGATAACCCTAAAATAAGAAAATAGGGCTTTTAAATCGTATCTGAGAGTTGGCGCCAGTTACGGCGCTACTTAAGTCGCGCCACAAGGCGCGCCACGCTCTGGAGAGTTTTGCCTTCAAAAACCCGCGCTCATTTCCGCGCTAGATAAGTAGCGCCAAAAGGCGCGCCACCCTCTGGAAGCTTCATTTTCGTCTTTTTACGGATTTTGAGCTCTTCTTCGAAAAAATGCACTCGCGATCCTCTTCAATTCCCTTCCAGGCCGACTAACTGTACATCTCATAAAACTCATCAGTAAAATCCACTATTTCACCTAAAAACACCTAACAACCACTCGATTTAGTAGCCGAAATAATGTCGAAAATCGACATTATCAGTTAGCGCTTCCTCCATAATCGGAATCGACCTACTTCTCAAAGTTCTTGCCGACATTCTGATACACCACAACAAAAGACTCATTTAATACCACAGACTCATTTAGTACTACAGCTACAGAGTAATAAGGCGATTTAAGAACGTACATGTACCTGTAAGTTCACAATTACACTAGTCAGGTGTAATTTCAAACTTACCTTACATGACCGTCCTCGGTACCCTATTAGTCATATATCTATAAAAGTGTCCTCCTAGCGCATTCCTGTTTCTCAGTTGTGATTTCTACTCCCCCAAAGTTTAAGTCTAGGCCTATATGGTCACCTAAATCCCTTAAACTATGGCTCTGATACCAACTATAACAACCCGAACAATTTTAAACAAACAATTCATATAAAATAGAATATCCCAAAATCGCGCCTCAAAATTTCTTACATAACATCCAAAATTTGGTTGGCGGAACAACCTACACAACTGAGAATAATACTGAACTAAACTATAGTGTCGCTACACTATCGGGCTTCCTTGCTAGCCACTCTGCTCACTTGCCAGAGCCTCTCATCACCTGTTTCCCTGAAAAGGTTTTAATTTGAAAATGCGAGGGTTAGACCATGAGGTCTAGTGAGTCCCTCTTAACAGTTATCAAGCATTTAAAAACAGTTTATATTTTTCAACATAAATCATCCATAAAACCTTTCATATAAAATCATTCACGGATAAAGGTCCGCCCCTCGTAAATTGGCACCCTAAAGTCACCCGAGGGTGACGACGAGTCAGTCACATGCTGCCTTACAGGGTCACACCTCCCTTGACATGGGTCACACCTCCCGGCACGAGCTGGCGGGCCACACCCCCCGACTTAGCCAATTTACATCACAACAATGTATGCATACTGTTGATCCAAACCCCCAGTGATTTGATAATGACCCTCTCTTATACTTAGTGAAAATTGTAAGTAAACAATATGTATCAGAGTTTCACTATCGCTGATAAGTACTAAGATATTACAGTACCGCTGATAGGAACTCTCGCTCTTTAAATTAAACATTCAGCGAACACTGTTCACCATTAATTCTCTGAGTCTGTTCAGTCATTAGGATGATCGCTGATAAGTTAGTTGTTTACTTATGATCCCTGAAGACAAGTTTCACGTCAACAAAGGTTCTACGCTGAAGTCGAAGATCAAGCTCAAGAACCAGCGACAAGTCTCCTAATGAACTGATGCGGATCAGCGAAGACTCAGATTTGTCCACTCAACGTGAAGTATCAAATACAAGACTTCAGCAATCGCTGAACTTTATCATTCGCTGAATAGATAATGATAATGCTCTGAATCAACGAAAGCTGATCATGAAGTCCTCCGTACAAATTACTTTTGTCTTAACCACCCTTGCACGACTCCGTACGAAATGTCAGAAAAGAACTTCCGAGTGTCTGAAATCGTACAACCACTCTGATACTACATTGTTCATCCATGCGGCTACTAAGGTTGTCAACAAAGGTCAATGACATGCAACCAACCAGCTGATGACACGTGTAAAGTGTATACTGACTTGCATTAAATGCATGCAGTATATAAAGAGATGAACCCACTTCATTTGAAGTAACTTGCTAACTCTGGACAAGTTCAATCTCTTATCTCAAGATAGGTTATTATTAGTAATTTCCTTATCTCTCTTAGTGCAAGAAACCTTAGTGTTCCAACTTGTTTAGATTTAGGTTTATCCTTAATCTTGTTTCCGCAACAAGTTGTAAATTGTTAATGATTTATCAATAAACAATTTAGAAAAGTAAAATCTGTGTGTTTGTATTCAACCCCCCCCCCCCCTTCTACAAACTTGTATAGGCCTTCAGGACCAACAAGTGGTATTAGAGCAGATTTGTTTAATCTCATAAACAAGATCTAATCTAAGATATTTCTCTTCCTTGCTATTATCTGAAAATAGCCACCAACACAAACACAAATTATATAGACAATGGTTCTCTTGCTAAACCCCCTAGATTTTCCAGAGATAACTTCAACTTATGGAAAAATAGGATGACACTCTTCTTAGAAGGTGTAGACCCTACTATGCCTTACTATCTCGAGAATGGTCCATTCATCCCTGTAAGAATTGATGCTGCTGTTCCAGCCGCTAGTAATAGACCTGCTATTCCAGAAAGGCTGGTCCCTAAGGAAATCTTTCAATGGACCGACGAAGATAAGAAGAAAGTGGCTATAGATACAAAAGCCAGATCCATACTATCCATGGCTCTTCCTGACGAAGTCTACCATTCCGTCATGAATCTGAAAACATCAAAAGCCATGTGGGACACAATATGTGTTCAGTATGAAGGAACGTCTGAAGTCCAGGACTCAAGAAAGATCAACCTGGTAAGACAATACGAAAGCTTCATTTCTGGTAAGAATGAATCTCTCTCTGAAGTTCACCAACGTTTTAATTGTTTAATTATAGATCTGAAAACTGTTGGTAAGGAATATTCTAACTTTGAAGTTCTGACAAAGTTTCTAGAATGTTTACCTGAAAGCTGGGACAATTATTCTATGTGTCTCAAGCTGTCAAAGGATCTAAAATCAATGACCCTTTCAACCTTATATGGCACGTTGCTGAATCATGAGCAATCGAGCCATCTTAAGAAGAATCTTGTAAAAGATTTCAAAAGCACCCCTGTTGCTTTAATCTCAGAGGAACCTTCTACTCAGCGACCCTCGGTCACTATCACTGAGTTAGAAAGTAACTCTGAAAGGTCATCAGATTCTGATTCTTCAGATGATGATGAATCTTTGGCTCTCCTAACTAAAAAGTTCAGGAGATTTGCAAAAAAGAAAATGTTTAGAAAGAACAAACCTCTTTCCATAACTGACAAGCCTAGATCATCAGCTTTTGTTGATAAGGCATCTGCTACTTGTTTTAACTGCGAAAAGACAGGACATTTCGCTAACGAGTGCATGTCTAAGAAAGTTTCTAGACCCTCAGCTTTTACAAAGAAATCCTTTGTTCCAAGGAATAAAGATGACAAATACTCAAAGCTGAAAGAAAAATATGCTAAGCTGAAAAGCTTTAAGAAGAAGAGTAAAGGCCTGATGGCTAACTATGATTGGGCTGCTTCTGATGAAGAAGCATCATCATCTGACTCTGAAGATGATGAAGCAAATCTATGTCTTATGGCCAAGATTGAAGAAGAGGAAGAAAGTTCAGACATTCCCTCCACTTCAACCTCTGCTATTCAGGTATCACCTTCCTTCTTTACCAATATTGCAAATATTGATGAAGCTGATAGTCTCCGTAAGATCGATCTCTTGACTAGAAGTTTATACGAAGCCATGAACGGCAAAACTGTGGTTGAAAACCAAAACCTTGATCTTGCTGAAAAGCTTAAAAACTGCCACCTTCAAATAGAAAAGCTTTCAAAAATTGAAGAAGATTTTAAAGATCAAGTATATTTAAATCAGCTAGTCAAAATCGAACGAGCAGAAGCTATCGCTGCATTAAAAGCCGAAAAAGCTACTGTTAAAGGATGGTGTAATTCTTCAACAAAGATCACTGAGATAATAAAGTCTCAGATTCCCCTAAGTGATAAACGTGGTCTGGGTTACAAATATGATACTCCAAAACCAACCACTGAGCGTTCAATGCTTAAATTTGGAACGTTCGTATCCTCAGTCGCTGATACTTCATCTTCTCAGTGCTCCTCGTCCAATACACCAATCCCTGAGGAAACTCCTACCTCCTCAAAAGGCAAGGAGAAAATGGTTTATTCAAAACCTACCTCTGTCTCTAAAGACAAAGGTAAAGGAATTGTTATTTACCAAAATCCTCAGAAGGGTACCTTAGTACCAAAGCTGAATGCTTCTAAAGCTTCAGTGACTCATCCCTCTGGATCAAGGAAGCAGATCTCTGGATCTATTCAGCGATCTGCTCCTAGACTCAGAGTAGATGTCCTTGGTAAGAAATCTGAAGAACTGAATGTTTGTCCCATTTCTAAAGCCAATAGTTTACTTGGTGTTGGCACTTCTAATTCGAAATCAAAAGCTCAGCATTCAAATGGTCCTAGAACTATTTTTAGTTATAGGAAATGTTATCACTATGGACTTACCGATCATATTGCTAGTAAGTGCCCCACAACCACCAAAGCTGAAAAGATAGCTAAGGTGAAGATTGCCCCCAAGGCAAAGAAGACCAACCCTGGTGCAAATCAGGTCAAGGTGAATCCTACCACTGAAGTTAAGAAATTAACCAAAGTGAAGAAAGACAAAGCTGAATCTTCAAATGCTGCGAAGACTGCTGAATCTTCCATTCCAACTACTTCCACTGACAAATGTGTATACATGGTCAAGTGGGTACCCAAGAAAAACTAATCTTCCTTTGTATTGCAGGTTAAGAAGGGTATCTGGTATCTCGATAGCGGATGCTCTAGACACATGACTGGAAAGAAAAGCCTGCTCGCTGAATACAAGGAAGAGAAGTGTCCCTCTGTGACTTTCGGTGGAAATGGAAAAGGACATACCCGAGGGTATGGTGTACTTTCAAATGGTACAACCTCCTTCAGAAGAGTCGCATATGTTGAAGGGCTGAAGCATAATCTTCTAAGCATCAGTCAGCTTTGCGACATGGATAACAAAGTAATCTTTACTAAGGAATCCTGCTATGTCACTGACAAAAAGGAGAAGATAACTCTCAGCGGTTATCGTTTGGAAAATGTTTATGTAATAAACATGGACTCAACAACCACTGAGAACTCCTGTTTCTTCTCAAAGGCCTCATCTGATGTCAACTGGCTATGGCATAAGAGGCTATCTCATCTAAATTTCAAGACACTGAACACTCTTTCTTCAAAATAGTTAGTCACTGGTCTACCTCAACATTCATACGCCAAAGAGTCTTTATGTTCAGCGTGTGAAAAAGGGAAGCAGGCCAAAGCAAGCTTTAAATCTAAGCAAGTTTCATCAGTGTCATCTCCTCAACAACTACTCCATATGGATTTGTTTGGCCTTGTTAACAAACAATCCATCGCTGGAAAGAAATATACGTTGGTCATAGTTGATGAATTCTCTCGCTTCACTTGGGTAATGTTTCTCCGTTCTAAGAGTGACACCCCTGAAGAACTCATCACCTTTGTTCGGAAGATGGAAACCCTGAACAATCTGACCGTTTGCTCAATAAGGAGTGATCATGGGACTGAATTCAAAAACAGTTCTCTTGATTCCTTCCTTGAGAGTAAGGGTATTTCTCACAACTTCTCTTCAGTGAGAACACCACAACAAAATGGAGTCGCTGAAAGAAGAAATAGAACAATTATTGAAGCTGCACGTTCAATGCTCAGCGATTCTCACCTGCCTACTCAGTTTTGGGCAGAAGCTGTCAACACTGCTTGTTTTACGCAAAACAGGTCGCTGATAGTTAAAAGATTCAAAAAGACAGCCTATGTACTCTTTCATGGGAGAAAGCCTTCAATCAGCTTTCTTTACATCTTTGGATGTCTGTGTTTCATACTGAACAACATAGATGCTCTTGGAAAGTTTGATCCTAAGGCTGATGATGGAATCTTTCTTGGATACTCCTCAGTTTCCAAAGCCTTCAGAGTCTTCAATCGTAGAAGACAAACTGTAGAAGAAACTAATCACGTCACGTTTGACGAATCCCGTTCAGCGAACTCTAAACCGTCCGCTAATACTGAAGAACTGAATCAATGGATGTTTTCTCATCTTGGTGATTCAGAAGAAATTCCCACTCCTCATACTCATCCAGTAGAAGATGATAGTCCTCCTATCATTCCAAACATGCAGAATAGTGAAGCTGAAACATCATGGGTCTCAGCTGTTCCTATAAACACTATACCTACCGCTGAACCAAATGCCTCAGACATTCCATCTATCTCTCAGCAATCAGTAAATGAAATGACAAATGCAAGTATTCCTCTCTTAGCTGAAACTCCATAAGTAGCTGAAGCCTCATCTTCAGCTCCTCCAGTTCAAGATGAGTCAGCGACTTATGCTCCGGCTCAGCGATGGACCGTAAATCACCCAATTGATCAAATTCTTGGTGATCCAAACGCTGGTGTTCAAACTCGACGAAGTGCAGGTAATATTTGTTTATTTGTTAACTTTATTTCTCTAACTGAACCAAAGAAAATAGATGATGCCCTCAAAGATCCAAACTGGGTCAGCGCCATGCAAGAAGAGCTGACTGAATTCGAAAGAAACAAAGTTTGGAAACTTGTTCGGAGACCAACTGATAAAACAGTAATAGGCACTAAATGGGTCTATCGAAACAAGTTGGACGAACATGGTACTGTAACCCGCAACAAAGCTCGTCTTGTTGCTCAGGGATACAGACAAGAGGAAGGTATAGATTATGACGAAACATTTGCTCCAGTAGCAAGACTTGAATCTATTCGTCTATTCTTAGCATATGCTGTACACAAAAACTTCAAAGTACATCAGATGGATGTTAAGTCAGCGTTTCTGAATGGAAAGCTGAATGAAGAAGTGTATGTGGAACAACCTCCAGGATTCTCAGATTCTAAGCGTCCAGGTTATGTTTATAAACTGGATAAGGCACTTTATGGCTTGAAGCAAGCTCCTCGTGCATGGTATGACACTCTTTCTACTTATCTCCATATTGAAAAATTTGAACGAGGTAAGATTGACAAAACTCTATTTTTTAGAAAAGTGAAAGGTCATATCATTCTAGTTCAAATATATGTTGATGACATTATATTTGGTTTTACTAACCCTGAGCTTTGTACTCGTTTCGCTGATAGAATGAAAGATGAGTATAAAATGAGCATGATGGGTGAACTAACATATTTCCTTGGTCTTCAGATTAAGCAAACTGAAAAAGGAACTTTTATCAATCAGGGAAAGTATGTTAAAGATATGCTGAAGAAATTTGATTTAACTCATAGTTCAGCTATGAAAACCCCTATGGCACCACCGCTGACACTTGACAAGGATTCAAAGGGAATATCTGTTAATGTCACGCTGTACCGTGGGATGATCGGCTCTCTCTTGTATCTTACAGCTAGCCGACCCGATATTATGTATGCAACATGTTTGTGTGCACGATATCAAGCTGAACCTATGCTATCTCATATGAAAGCTGTAAAGCGAATCTTTCGATACCTTAAGGGTACAGCGAACCTAGGTCTTTGGTATCCCAAAGATTCAGGATTCGATCTAACCACCTATTCAGATAGTGATTTTGCAGGTTGCAAATTGGATAGGAAAAACACCACAGGAGGATGTCAGCTCCTGGGTGGAAAGCTGGTAAGTTGGACAAGTAAAAAGCAAAATTCAGTGTCCACTTCCACATCTGAAGCTGAATATGTAGCTGCTGGAAGCTGTTGTTCTCAAGTCTTGTGGATGAGAAATCAGCTACTAGACTATGATCTTCAGCTCTCCAAAATTCCAATCTATTGCGACAGCACAAGTGCCATCGCTATAGCAAACAATCCAGTACTACATTCAAAGACCAAACACATAGAAATCAGATATCATTTTATCAGAGATCATGTGATGAATGGTGATATAGAACTTCATTTTATCCCAACTGATTATCAGTTAGCTGATTTATTTACCAAACCTCTTGATGAGACAAGATTCAACTTTCTCATTAGCGAGCTTGGAATGCTGAACTTTGAAGGGTAAAATCCTCAACGGTTCACATTGATCAGCGATAGGATAAAATCAACTCGTATAACCTATTCAATCATCTTCTCTCTGAATAAAACTTGGGTAAGCTGATATCAAGGTATGTTTTCTCTCTCTGACAATCGCATGAAAATGCAAGATTTCAAAACAAAATGCATCGCTGAATATCTCTTCCTTAACAGCGATATTTTGAAAATTCTTAAAACCATCACTGATATTTTCATTCAGTGCTTCATGTTTGTAAAAGAGTCCCTGAGCTTTCAAAACCTCAGAGACATCCTAAAAGAATATGAAAGGACAGTTGTGACGTCATTGCAACGGATAAACCCCGACACGTTTCTCTTTCTGACACACGTTTGCACGTCTCGTTCAAACTTCCAATCAAATGCAAACACGTGTCCGTGTCATGATGAAAATCTTTTCCCGCTCAAGATTTTCTCTTTCTAATCTCTCTATATAAACAAACTCGTGGTTTATATTTTTCTTTTACGCGAACAATCTTCCTCCGCAAGAAAGAATTCACTGTTGCATTTGTGCTTTCTAAAACTTCAAGAACTGTTCATCATCTTCTTCATCAAACATCAAGGTTAATATGTTCTTATTGATTACCGAATGCATTTAACTTGTTTCCGATCTTTTCCTTGTTTTAACAAGATCAAACAAAAGAACTTCTTAAAAATGAAATCATTTTTTTCATGGTTTTATGAACACAACCATTTCGTGGTTGTTCTTCAAGTTTAAATGCAAATATCTTAAACTTGTTCTTCATTCGTTTCCAGAATCTAATTCTTCATCGAAAACTGGATAACAAGAATAAATGGGTTTTACATTTCGTTTCTTAAAAATCAAGAAAAACCCTAATCTTCATTAAGACATTTGTGTCTGAATGAAATGGATAAAATTTGAACCATCTTAATGGAAAATCTTTCCACATTAAGATTATTCTTATTTGTTAACATCTTTGGTTGAACTGATAATACAGAGAAATGGCATCGTCTGACATTCCTGCTACCGCTGAGAACATCTTCGCTGATTCTGAGGAAGTAGAAATTATCAAGGCTCCTCAGGTTAAGTTCACTCTGGATCAACTAGATTAGACCAAAACGAACAACCTTTCTGCGCTTCTCGAGTTTCCTCCTCGAAAGCAAGTCACACATCTGAAAGATGCTGTGAATTTCCTAAAGAATTGCTGCATTTCAACAGCCCTGACCATCTCACCTCCTGCAAGTCAGCTACTACTATCCCAGTTCTGGTACTCTGCCAGACACTCTCAGTTACCATCCGCCAAAGATCCCTCCAAAACAATTGATTGTATCCTCAGGGATACTGAGTATGGCACGATAAAGATCACACCTGCCATCATTCGCAAAGCTCTGAACTTTCCCAACGCTACAAAAGAAAAGCCTTTTGTTCCTTTCCCTGACCATAAGAAACTCGCTGACAAAGAAGCTCTTATTGCATTTTTCGATGCAATGGGCTATGTATGGGAAATTGGCAGAGACAAGAAGCCCGAGAAGAAGCTGACCCTGCTAAACAAGTCGAAAATGCCCAGCGAGATGAACTTCATCTTCGCTCACTTAATCAGCTGCATGACTGCCAAGACCGGCTCCTCTGACCAAGCCGCTCAACCTCAGCAAGCAATGGGATACGCTCTGCTGAAAGGTCTACACATTGACTGGGCATCTCTTATCTATGATGACTTGGTGCAAAGAGTAGACTCTGCCGCTGACAGACCTCCATGGGTTCCTTACCCCCGATTCATCAGCGCCATCTTCCAATATGGCCTGAAGGACAGCTACCCGCAAGAGGGTGACCTGAAACTCTCTCAGGTTGGCCCTAAGGTACTTGACTTCAAACCAGTTGAAAATGAGGTACGTATTTCTACCCTTTTAACTCTTCTCAACCCTTCTTCTTCTACTTATGTGGCTCCTTCAGCGACAATACCCATCGCTGATACCCTGGCCACAAAATCCTCTCCTTCTAAGAAAAGGAAACAATCATCTACCCCACTTGGTTCTAAAAGGATCAAGAAAACAAAGGAGAAACCCCAGCAATCTCATGCTGAAGACTCCTCAGCTCTTTCTGCAGAGCTGAAGGAACGTTCAGTGGTACGCTCTGCCACACCTGAACAACCCATCCATTCCATCCCAACTTCAGCGTCTCTAAACGCTGAGGTTACAAACTTGGAACCTACATAACCTCCTTCAGTCTCTCAAAAGACTGATGAAGTGATTTTCAGCGAATCCAACGCTGAACTCAGAACCCAACCTCCATTCTTATCCTTCGCTCCTCCCTCTACTCATTTGGTCACTCTTCCAGATTTCGCTGGAGCTGCCATCATTTCTACGGAAACTAAAGTTGATACTTCAGAAATGATGAAGACAGGACCTGCAAGAGAATCCATGGGCACTTTTGTAGATGACATGGAACATTTTTCAGGAACCCGTAATTTTGACGAGTTCATCAATCCTCCTGCAGGTACACACCAACCCATAAACACTGTCACTAAACCCCAAACTTCTGAGCTTTCCTATGTTCACAAGTTCTTATATGTTACAGGTCCTAATTTGGGAGACATCAACGCCTCTCTGAAGTCCGTGGAGACAAAGCTGACAGGTCTCACCACTACTCTTTCAAATAACTCTACAGCTGTAACAAACGCTGGAGAGAATCTTACAAAGCTGACAACGGTGGTGGAGAAGAAGGCTTCCACAGATGACATGAAGCAGGTTGATAAAACTCTCAGCGACTTCGCTAAGGTGCTCGCTGACATCTACATAGACTACACCTCTCTCAAAAATTCAGTTTCATCCATGTCCAGCGAGGTCACAACGCTGAAGACATCGGTTGGACAACTAGAGGGAGATATGTCTACTGTAAAGACTGACTTAGGCTCTGTAAAGACCGATGTTAGTTCGATGAAAACGATGATCGAGCAACTACTACACAAAGCGAATACTCATGCCCCTGCCCCTGTCCCTGCATCTGACAATTTTACAGCGGCGGATCGCACTGAGCTGGAGAAGATCAATCCTGCTATTTCTGACCTTCAAGACAGAATAGCAAAGATTGAATGTTGTATAGGTATCTCTGGCCAAGAAGACAGAGAACCTGCCAAAGCTGTTGAGTCAACCCATTCCTCCCCCACTCATCATGAGAAAGAAGGGGAGAAGAGCGCTGAAGATCTCTCCAAGAGCGCTGAAGACCTTTCCCATAATGAATCTATCAGGGGAGAGAAGAAGGATGCTGAAGAAACCATCGCTGGACCTCAGGGAGATGAAAACCCTGAGGAATCCGAGAAGCTCTCCTCTGTATCTGAGGGGGAGCAACTCGAAGAAGAAGCTGATAAAACCGAATCCGAAGCAGAAGATGATGAAGCCGTCGACATCCCTGATAATGAACCATCCTCTTCTCCAAAGAATGATGATGATGATGACGAAGATGACGATGACTTCTTTATCGTCAAACCTGCTCCGAGGATCAAAGTCCTTAAAGGAATCTCGATAAATGAACATTCAGGGGAGCGGACAAAGACAAAGCCCTCAGCCTCTGGAGCTGAGAAAGGCAAAAGCGTCGCTGAAGATGACAATCTGACGATCTTGCTTGAAAAGCCGGTTTGTCAGGTACACTAAACATCTCTCACTCCATCCCTCCTCTATCATACACTATCAGTTCTACTACCCAAGCCTATACACTTGAACAAATTTTCTCTCTCTAATTCTACCCAAGTTCTTACTTGTAAGATCGCTGTGTTTCAGCTAGTCCTCTCCCCTGTTTGAGGATATCGCTGAAGGTTCCACAACTGCGACTTGACCAATAATACCAGCTGCTGCTGAAGAAATAATCCCAGTCTTAGATTTGAACTCTGAGACTGATGAACCAGAAGAACAGCTACTCTCGCACAGACACAGACCTTCCTTAGCTCCTCAAAAGCTAAGTGAAGAGGATCAGAAAAGAAGAGAAGAGATAATAAAGCAATTCGAGGATCAGCGAATCATTCTGAGGCGTGATCAACTTCCTTCAGTTCCTCAAAAGTTCAAAATTTCCCAAAAGGAATACAAGGATCACCTCAGAGCTGAAAGATTAATCGCTGAAAGAAAGGAAGCTGAAGAAAAGGACAGGGAATACGCCATTCAGTTTTCTAAACGATCAGTGATAGACCCCAAGCTGAAAAGAGTTCCTATTGAAGTTCAACGTCAGCTCTGGGAAGACGCCAAGAAGATAACTGAAGAAAAGAGAACTGTGTCTCAGTCCACTTTAGCCTGGTGCAAAGAAAAGGTCAACTACAGACTCTCTCCTGCCAAAATCAACAAGGTATTCATCTCTGGAAGAACAACCCTTGTTTCAATCGCTGAAGTCAAGATATTCAGAGAAGATAAGAAGTACGAAAAATTCTATGATGAAGCCATAACGAAGTACAGTCTCTCTGAATGGTTGGAGATCAGGTTAGCCATCCAGAAGTCTCAGTCGAAGTACAAGGAACATGTTGAAAAGCTGATCAACAAACAAATCGACTTAGTCTACTCCTGTGTGGATATTCCTCCTCCTCCTCCTCTCGAAAGTCAGAAAAGAAAGGCCTCAGCGAAGAAGAAGAAATCTAAATCTTCAATTGATGTCCCTGTCATACGAAATGAAACATGTATTGGTTTTTCACGTGCTGAAGTCCTTGGTCCTGATCCTGATCTTTCCATGCTTGACACATCTCTTCCTCCTGGTGAGACTTTCATCCCTGGCAAAGTCATAAGCGAACCCTACGGGATATTTTTCCATGACTACGATGGTGGAAAGAATTTTCAACGCATCTCTGAACTTCACATCACTCCCATCGAACAGCTGAGAGATCTCATCTACTGGTGTGACTTCAGGAATGACCCTCAGGCACGACATCTGAAACCCTTGATTTTTGAAGAAGCGCTGATCAAAAGAAAACAAGGTGTAACCGTTCCTGACTGGATGATTCCCACCACATCAATGACCCTTGATGAACTTCTCATTAAGGAAGAACCCTTTACAAACTGATATGATCGCCTATTTCTCTATTGTATCAGTTATTCTTTTGTACTTGTAATTTATTTCGCTTGTACTTGTAATCTTTCCATTTCTCTTTGTAACCTGATTCAAAGTTTTAAAGAAAGATTTCAACGAATGTACTTTACTCCATCAGTACTGAAAAGATCACAGAAAACAGTAAAAGGGACAAATATTTTATGAGTTCTTTTTATCCTTATGTTTTCATTAAATAGCAATTTTCTTTGTTGCTATGGCATAATCAAATAGGGGGAGATTGTTGATCCAAACCCTCAGTGATTTGATAATGACCCTCTCTTATACTTAGTGAAAATTGTAAGTAAACAATATGTATCAGAGTTTCACTATCGCTGATAAGTACTAAGATCTTACAGTACCGCTGATAGGAACTCTCGCTCTTTAAATTAAACATTCAGCGAACACTGTTCACCATTAATGCTCTGAGTCTGTTCAGTCATTATGATGATCGCTGATAAGTTAGTTGTTTACTTATGATCCCTGAAGACAAGTTTCACGTCAACAAAGGTTCTACGCTGAAGTCGAAGATCAAGCTCAAGAACCAGCGACAAGTCTCCTAATGAACTGATGCGGATCAGCGAAGACTCAGATTTGTCCACTCAACGTGAAGTATCAAATACAAGACTTCAGCTATCGCTGAACTTTATCATTCGCTGAATAGATAATGATAATGCTCTGAATCAACGAAAGCTGATCATGAAGTCCTCCGTACAAAGTACTTTTGTCTTAACCACCCTTGCACGACTCCGTACGAAATGTCAGAAAAGAACCTCCGACTGTCTGAAATCGTACAACCACTCTGATACTACAATGTTCATCCATGCGGCTACTAAGGTTGTCAACAAAGGTCAATGTCATGCAACCAACCAGCTGATGACACGTGTAAAGTGTATACTGACTTGCATTAAATGCATGCAGTATATAAAGAGATGAACCCACTTCATTTGAAGTAACTTGCTAACTCTGGACAAGTTCAATCTCTTATCTCAAGATAGGTTATTATTCGTAATTTCCTTATCTCTCTTAGTGCAAGAAACCTTAGTGTTCCAACTTGTTTAGATTTAGGTTTATCCTTAATCTTATTTCCGCAACAAGCTGTAAATTGTTAATGATTTATCAATAAACAATTTAGAAAAGTAAAATCTGTGTGTTTGTATTCAACCCCCCCCCCCCCCTTCTACAAACTTGTATAGGCCTTCGGGACCAACACATACATCCCATATAAAACTTTTAAACAACTTTCATGTAGATAAAAGCATAAAAATAAACATGGTATTATTCATCATGTCTTGCTTTAGAAACACATTAAAAGTCACACATTTTAGTTAGAAAACTCACATGGTGCTCTTACTTCTCTTTTCTAAACTGATCCTGACCCCAAGCGATTTTCTTGAACGAAAGGACACAAACATAAACTGATCAACCAAACTTTCCGGACGCCACTCTTTCCGGACAACCTCACTGTCCGATAACACTACTTTCCGGATGTCTCTATTGTCCGGATAAATCCACTGTCCGGATACTTCTACTGTCTGGGTACTTTACTTACCGGACACTTATGCCTATCGGATACTTTCTCCCAGAGACCTACAACACAAGAAACGTACTGGACACGCTTCCGGAAACCTTCATCCCCTGGGCCTTCCGGATAACGCGCTGGACGAGTTTTGGGGCAGAAAATCCTACTATTCGACTCTCAAACCGAAAGATAAGGCGATAATTAACCACTTAATGCTCCATAACCAAATCCCCCAAGTTTTAATATCAAACACAAATTTAAAGATGTTTAGATCCCTCTATATGGCCTCAAATGACTTAAACCAGACAAATCTTAAATGGAGTTTTAGATTTAGGATTACCTGATATGTTCCTTGCAGAAAACGAATTCCAATCCTACACTTTCTTCTGATTTTGAAGCTTGACAAACCTTCTCCTCAAATGCCCAAAAACTCCAAAACTCTTTTCTCCTTCTCTCAAAAACCCAGCCAAACACATACAACAATCAGGAAAAAATAGAATGTTTACCTAGGGTTTTGTGCCCTTTTATACTCTATCCCAAATTACCAATTAGCCCCTCAACTTCCACTTTTATTACACCTTTCCACAAACATTAAAACTATTCCAATTTGGTTTTGGTTGTTACAACTTTGGTGAGGAGCACTATAGTTTATTAATTGTATTGCTTAAATAGATATCTCGGCTGTGGATAGAATATTCCGTTGCAAATTTTGGATAGTTCAGAACTTGAAATGTTCATTTATGAATTAATTATGTATTGGGACCCGATTTGGGATTGTTCTCTTTGATATTGTTGGTTGTGAAATTTTGGGTTGTTACAATAGTTACATTCAAATATCTTCAAGTAAGTTTTTACCATCAATTATTCAATAACATTCATTTACATTCAATTATTTGTTAACATTCAGTTATTTATTCTTACATTCAAATACGTTTAAGTAAGTTCAATAACATTAATTTACATTCAATTATTTGTTAACATTCAATTATTTATTCTTACATTCAAGTACGTTCAGGTAAGTTCAATAAGGTTCAATAACATTCAATACCAGGGAAGTTCAATAATAATATTCAAATACGTTCATATACCTTCATATATATACGTTCAATAAGATTCAATAATATTTGTTAACATTCTTACATTCAAATATCTTCAAGTAAGTTTTTACATTCAGTTACGTTCAATAACATTCATTTACATTCAATTATTTGTTAACATTCAGTTATTTATTCTTACATTCAAATACATTCAAGTAAGTTTAATAACATTCATTTACATTCAGTTATTTGTTAACATTCAATTATTTATTTTTACATTCATATACGTCAAGGTAAGTTCAATAACATTCAATACGAGGGAAGTTCAAAAATAATATTTAAATACGTTCATATATGTTCAATAGCATTCAATAACAATCATATACGTTCAATAAGATTCAATAATTTTTGTAAACATTCTTACATTCAAATATCTTCAAGTAACTTTTTAAATTCAATTACGCTCAATAATTGAATGTTAGTGAAATTAATTGAATGTTATTGAACGTAATTGAATGTTAGTGGATCGTCTTATAAAACATTTTACTTAAAAACTCTTGATTACTGTTAGAGTAAATTTTGTTTTTGGTTCCTATGGTTGCCATTTAATAAGTTTGATCTCATATTTAAACTAATTACATTTTCGATTATTGGGTTGCCATTTTGTTTCATCTATGGTCCCTTTGACTTCCAATTAAAAAAGTTTGTTAACTTAGGAGCATTTTGGTCTGTTTGGTTAGGTGTGAGCATCGGGCGGGTTCGGGTGGACAAACCAAAAATTCCATTAATATTTGTTGGATCCAATCCGATTCAATGGATATATAATAAGAATATCCAATGAATGGAACCGATCCAATTCAATCATTCATTAGATTGGAGTGGATCGGTTGTCAAAATCTAACATCCAATGGATTATTAGATCGGTTTGCGTCTCCTCACATCCACTTGATGTCAACGGATGAACAAGCCTATGTTTTATACTCTAGTTTTGCCTAAAAAGGAGAGTGAGAATTTGAAATATCCCACTACAAATTTTTTGATAATCTATAAAAAAAAAAGCTTCAAGTGGGACCTAATTAGGTGAACCAAAAGCCACCTAGGCGTCTTAGTTTGATATACCAGTATCACCTCAATTGTAGGCTCATCCTCACTGCATTCTTCCTTTGCCCTTCTGTTGGAAGAAAATGATGATAGTTTTGAAAAAACATGTCATATTTATTCGTTAATCTGTCGAGATATGTCTACTATTATCAATTATAATATAATGCATTTGAACAACACACTAATATACAAGTAGTAAATAAAATCAATTGTAATATATTGCATTTGAACAGCACACTAATGTATGTATATAGAGAGAGGCAGAAAGAGAGACTTTTGGGCAAGAGCTTACAAGCAAGTATGGTCGCATTTTGTTCATGTATTTTCTTTATTATTGAATTAACGAATGACTGTAAGCATCTACGACTCTTGATTTGCGTTGGTTATTAAAAAAAAAATAAGAGAGGATATAAAGCAAGGTGGACGATGCGAAGAATTGTTCCACGTTACATAATATGAAACAAGTCTAAGTACGATTATTTTACAACTGAGCACACACAAAGGAAAGATACGTAGAGCTACATATATACACACACAAAAATATACATATACAAACATATATACCGGAACCGTGGGGCATGCCTAGGGGTGTAAATAATTCGAGTTTTAACAAGCTACTTGAGCTCAAGCTCCTTTATCTCAAGCATGAGCTTAATAAATAATAGCTATTGAGCTCGAGTACGTAGATCTCGAACACAAAAACATAGCTCGTTTAGTTTTAATGAGTCGAGCTCCATCGACTCGACTCTACTCGTTCGAAAGCTCAATTAAACTTTACGAGTCGAGTTTGAGTCGAGCATAACCATTTGAGCGTACACTTTTCGAGCCAAACATATTTATAGGTTCATAAATTATATGATCAAAATATAAAATTATCATCCTTGAGCAAATAAACAAGTTAATTGATCTCGAGTTCGAGCTCGTAAATGAGCAACGAGCTCGAGTCGAGCTTGATCCTAGTATAATTATTTCGAGTTGAGCTCGAATAATTAACCTCATCCCAATATACTAACCTGGTAATGATGTAGAGCGCCTAGCAACCCGACTCGAGGAACAAATGGACCAAGCAAAACGAAACCGAAACAACAGAGACTTACGCGGTTTAGCACGCGGCTTGCATCCCGCGGCATAAACCGCGCAACCCTCTGGAGGGTTCAACAAACAGTGAGCCCCGCGGCCTGTTACGCGGCTTGCATCCCGCGGCCCAAACCGCGTAAACCCTCCAGATCGAATTATCAGCTAGTTTCCTTTTTACAGCTTTCCTAATTAGATTCCAATAATGGTTCCTTCTATTAGAGATTGATACCAATTCCTAGTTTCCTTAATTAGTTTGCCTAGCTTAGTTATAAATAGGATCATTAGGATTCATTGTTTCTCAATTCAATTATTATTCAATACAAGCATTAGTTCTTGATATTCAAGTCCTTCTTATTACTTTATCTGTTTACGTTGGTAAACCGATCCCCTTTTTGGGTCCGACGCTAGTCGATCCGTTCCACGCACGATCCTACTGCGTCAGTTGGTATCAGAGCACAGACTTACCTGTCTCTTCACCTTCACGATGGCAGACCAACCACCACCACCACCACCACCCGTTACGAGAGCCGAGTTCGAGGGGTTAGCAGCGGCCGTTACCGCACTAACAACCGCAGTCAACAACCAGCTCAACGTTAATAACAACAACCGCCCAGGACGAGACAGGTACGAGGGCCGTCATCGACCCCGACACGGTGGCCGCCGCCACCCGATCACCAGTTCCAGCTCCGACTCCGAATCCGACGGAGATGTGGAACCACCACGAAGAGACCCCGACTACCGAATGAAGGCCGACATTCCCTACTTCTATGGGAATATGGGCGTTGAAGAATTCTTGGATTGGCAAATCGAAGTCGACCGTTTATTCGATATCATGGAAATCCCCGAACACAAGCAAGTCAAGATGGTAGCTTTCCGCCTGAAGAGCACCGCAGCCGTATGGTGGGATAAGTTGATCTCCCAACGACAACGACAATGGAAAGGTCTGATACGTTCATGGAGAAGGGCAAAACAGCTTATGTCCGAACGATTCTTACCGGAGGACTACGAGCAAATCTTGTACAAGATGTACTTGGATTGCTCCCAAGGATCGAGAACCATAGCCGAATACACCACTGACTTCATTCGCCTCTCTGAACGGAATGAAATCCGCGAAACCGAAGGCCAAAGAGTTGCACGCTACATTAATGGCCTCAAAAGTTTGATACAAGATAAAATCGGACTCCAAACCGTTTGGACAGTCACGGAAGCATCGAGTTTGGCCATGAAGGCCGAGCTAATGGAGAAAACCACTCGAGCCTCATCCTATCGCCGTTACACCACACCAACCCCCACCGAAACCACCAATTCCGCAGCTGATAAAGGAAAAAGTATCGCATCAAGCTCATCCGTTCGCGACACCAATCCACCACGAAACTCTACCGGGTCCCAAAGCAAACCCGAAACACCAAAACCATCCAATCCCTATGCCCGACCAACGGGATCTAAATGCTACCGTTGTGGCCAACCGGGCCATAGGTCCAACGAGTGCACCAACCGAAGGGCAGTCGGCCTCGTGGATGAAAACGAAAGCGAAGAGGAAGACGAGTATAAAGGAGTTGACTTTGCGGAAGAAGAATCCGAAGAAAGGGTAAACATCGTGCTCCAAAGGGTCCTTCTCTCTCCGAAAGAAGAAGGACAAAGAAAGAACCTTTTTTGCACCTATTGCTCCATCAACAAGAAAGTGTGCAACCTGATCGTGGACAACGGAAGCTGCGAAAATCTGGTATCCAAAAAGTTAGTAGATTACCTTAATCTACCAACCCAGCCGTACGACGCCCCTTATTCCTTTGGATGGGTAAAGAAAGGACCGCAAACTCGTGTAACCCAAGCCTGCAAGGTTCCCCTCTCTATAGGCAAATACTACAAAGAAGATGTCCTCTGCGACGTCCTCGACATAGACGCTTGCCACATCTTACTCGGCCAACCATGGCAATACGACAACGACGTGACCTATAAAGGAAGGGACAACGTGATGATATTCCGCTGGGGCGACCGTAAAATCGCCATGTCACCCGTGGCTAACTTCCACAAGGCCCCGGAAAAGAAAGGTGATAACGTCCTATTCATCACCTCCGACGAACAACTCCTTGAGAACGACTTCAAGGAGACCCAACTTTTCTGTCCCATAGTCGTGAAAGGCTTAATGAGCGCCGAAAAGGTCAACGAAGAAGTCCCGGAAGAAGTCAACGAGATACTTAAAGACTTCACGGATCTGGTCTCCGACGACCTACCACCGGAACTACCGCCTATGAGAGATATCCAGCATCAAATAGATCTAATCCCGGGTGCAAACCTTCCAAACCTTCCTCACTACCGCATGAGCCCCAAAGAAAATGAAATCTTGAGGGAACAAGTCGAAGACCTGTTACGAAAAGGGTTTATCCGTGAAAGTCTAAGCCCTTGTGCAGTCCCCGTCCTTCTCGTGCCAAAGAAAGGTAACCAATGAAGGATGTGTATTGACAGTCGCGCCATCAACAAAATCACCATCAAGTACCGGTTCCCCATCCCACGCTTGGAAGACATGCTAGATGAACTAGACGGCTCAAAGTTATTTTCAAAGATCGACCTTCGTAGCGGCTATCATCAAATCCGAATCCGACCCGGCGACGAGTGGAAAACCGCATTCAAAACACCATTCGGGCTTTACGAATGGTTAGTTATGTCGTTCGGTACTTCCAACGCCCCTAGCACGTTCATGAGGACAATGAACCAAGTCCTCCGCCCGTTCATCAGCTCGTTCGTAGTAGTATATTTCGACGATATACTTATCTATAGCCGAAACAAAACAGATCACCTCGCCCATCTCCGCCAAATCTTGACCGTGCCCCAAGAAAACAAGCTATATGTCAACCTCAAGAAGTGTACTTTCTGCACCAACAAGCTCTTATTTCTAGGATTCATTGTTGGAGAATCCGGCATAGAGGTAGACGAAGACAAAGTCCGAGCAATAAAGGAATGGCCAACTCCCAAAACCGTATCAGACGTCCGAAGCTTCCATGGCTTAGCCACTTTCTATCTGCGGTTCGTACGGGACTTCAGCACGATTACCGCACCTATGACCGAATGCCTAAAGAAAGGGAAATTCCAATGGGGGCCCGATCAAGACAAAAGTTTCGCCGAGATCAAACGCAAGCTAAGCTCCACCCCGTTACTCGCTCTACCCGACTTCGATAAGGTCTTCGAAGTTGAATGTGACGCAAGCGGCATAGGAGTGGGAGCTTTCCTCTCCCCAGAGAAGCGTCCCATCGCCTTCTTCAGCGAGAAACTAAGCGATGCCCGTCAAAAGTGGAGCACCTATGATCAAGAGTTCTACGCCGTCTTTCGAGCTTTAAAACAATGGGAGCACTATCTCGTGCAGAATGAATTCTTCCTCTTTACCGACCATCAAGCTCTCAAGTTCATTAATAGCCAAAAACGGTAAGCAAAATGCACGCACGATGGGTAAGCTACCTCCAGAAATTTCCTTTCGTCATCAAGCACAAATCCGGCGTCCTCAATCGAGTGGCCGACGCCTTGAGTAGACGTGCCACACTCATGATCACGCTATCCCATGAAATCATCTGGTTTGAAGTCTTAAAGGACCAATACAAAGAGGACGATGATTTCCAGGAAATTTGGGACAAGTGCAAAACGGGCACACCAATGGATGATTACTACATCCACGACGACTACCTCTTCAAAGGTAACCAATTATGCATCCCCAATTCTTCTCTTCGTGAAAAACTTATCCGAGACTTGCATGGTGGAGGATTAAGCGGCCATCTTGGCCGCGACAAAACCGTCACTAGCGTCCTCGATCGTTATCATTGGCCTCACCTAAAGCGCGATGTGGGGGCAATTGTTCGCAAGTGCTATACCCTGTTTTTTGACAGTGCTTTGAATGCACCGATAGACGTGTGATAATTAAACCTCAACGCAAGTATACATCGAGATCTAATGTCGTCTTTCAAGTAATAAAATGGTAAAATACCAGATATCGTTCCCACAGAGATTGGAGTAAAAGCGCAATAAAAGTCTAGTAAAAGAAATGGTTTCCAAGGATCAAGTCGAAGATTAATGATTTTCTGTTGGTGGTCGGAATTATCACAGATGATATAACAATTAATAAAGGATAGCAAGGGTGTAAGATCTTGGGGTGAGATTTAAACAAAACTTCCAGCGGACCAATGTTGTGGCAATGCTACAGCATTGTGTCTTTCAACACTTACATTCACCATCTACTTTTCAGGTTGCCCTCTCGGGTTTTCTGCCATTTACTACTGATCTAGCAGCCACTAAACCCATCTCTGGTGTTATGTGTCAGAACTATCAATAGCAAAAAGAGTCATTCCAAGTATATGGATAAACAAATCTCTTTGTTAAAAATCACTCTCTCGAGCCGATTCCCATATCAGTTAAGTTGACGTGTTCTAAGTGGGCCATCTCTGACTCGCACTCTACACTATTACCATCCATACAGATGATCAACTTATCGGGCAAAATCAACCAGAAAGAACAGAGGTGACAAATCTCTTTGCCAGTCGCTCTCTCAAGCTTACTTTCTTTGTTATTCGGATTGACGTGCATATCAATGACTCATCTCTGAGACCATGGCACTTTAACACTTTCAAAGTGATCATCCGTCTAGAAGTAACTTGAACTTTTATAAAACTTAACATGAAATGGTGAACATCATTATTGAGAAACGATGTCCACTTTTCATTGTGTTTAAAACCTCACCCTTTAATCTCACACCCAAGCTATGGAAATTTAGCTACTCATACTGAAATGTAAATTACGAGAAATATAAATTGCATAAATAAACGACATTAAATAAAGACGTAAATGTAAATGACTTAAATATAAAGTGCAAGAATTTAAAGATTATGAATTAGTGCAGCAATGCTATGAACAAAGCTGCAGCAAATCATAAAAGCTATGAATATTAAAAAGAAGATGAAGAACAAGATGAAGATCATAAGTTAACTTGCATAAATATTTAAAGGAAAGCAATAAAGTGATTCAAAATCAGTTTATGAACTGATTTCTCCTCTCCTAAAACAACACAAACACCTCCTATTTATACAAAATGGAGTTGGAAACCAAGCCATGCCAAAGGACAACAACTACACTATTAATGTACCAAACTTGCTACTATTCAATAAGTACACAATACTATAGTGCCCATGCCTCCCATGTTTATCTTTCGAGAGCTGAACAAAAAATTCACCAAGCATTTGATTTAAGTCTTCTAGAAGTTGGCTGAGTCATACCCAAAAATCAGCACCAAAAAGTCTTCTAGAAGTGTTCTCTTCATTCCAATCATCCAGTCTTCAATGCTGTAGCATTGGGCAGGGCTGCACTATATAAATAAACATAATAAGCCTTCTTAACGCAGTAAACGACAGGTAAATCATAATCTTAGCTCCATTAAACAAAGGGTGAAAATAAGTCATTAAAAGGACTCAAATGTTGGGATAAAATAGCAAATCCTAACTAAAAAGGAGAAGAAAAAGATATAATATGCATTAATAAATAATGCATATCAATGGTAATAGTGTAGAGTGCGAGTCAGAGATGGCCCACTTAGAACACGTCAACTTAACTGATATGGGAATCGGCTCGAGAGAGTGATTTTTAACAAAGAGATTTGTTTATCCATATACTTGGAAGGACTCTTTTTGCTATTGATAGTTCTGACACATAACACCAGAGATGGGTTTAGTGGCTGCTAGATCAGTAGTAAATGGCAGAAAACCCGAGAGGGCAACCTGAAAAGTAGATGGTGAATGTAAGTGTTGAAAGACACAATGCTGTAGCATTGCCACAGCATTGGTCCGCTGGAAGTTTTGTTTAAATCTCACCCCAAGATCTTACACCCTTGCTATCCTTTATTAATTGTTATATCATCTGTGATAATTCCGACCACCAACAGAAAATCATTAATCTTCGACTTGATCCTTGGAAACCATTTCTTTTACTAGACTTTTATTGCGCTTTTACTCCAATCTCTGTGGGAACGATATCTGGTATTTTACCATTTTATTACTTGAAAGACGACATTGGATCTCGATGTATACTTGCGTTGAGGTTTAATTATCACACGTCTATCGGTGCATTCAAAGCACTGTCAAGTTTTTGGCGCCGTTGCCGGGGATTGGCACGCTAAAAGTTTTTAAAAGTATTTTAAAAGATTTGATTTTTCTACCACCTTTGTTGCTTGTCATACGTCTTCATGTGTGTACAAGTAACACACTTTGAGTTTATCTTTCTGTGAATATGGATTCAATGGGATATTCGTTTCGGCCATATGAAACTGTTTTCTGTGACTTCTGTGGCGGAAATCATTTCACATATTATTGCCCTTCGAACCCTGATTCCAATTATTTCATGGGAGATAGTAATTAGGATACCTCACACTTCAATGGTTATACTCAATCATGGGAGGATCATCCTAATTTTTTTTCTAAATAATCAAAATCATGGCACTTTCACATCACCAACACCACCCTACCAAGATTGGAGTAACACTTGCGCAAATAATTTTGACCAATCTTGGGAGGAACAAGTTGATATTTTTGAGAGTTTTCAAGGGGATGACTTTAATAACTCATTTTTACCCCCTACAACCTCTTTAGAACAAGTTGAAAACTTCGAATCTCTTGAAACTATGGTGAAAGAGTACACACAAAGAATGGAAATATCTTTTGCCAACATGTCGGCTTATATTGAAGAGATCAACAGACAAAACCAAATTCCTATGCCAAGTGAGATTGAAAATTTTGAGTGTAATGGTAAGGATGAGGATGAGGTCAATACTTTGGAAAATAGTCAAGAGATGGAGAGTTACGAGGAAGAACCTGAGCATTTAAGCAATCCCTCTTCACTTCAAAATAGTGAAGAGGTGCAACACAATGCCAAGATTGTCATTAACCCCTACTTTGAATCTGTGCAGAAAAAACACATTGTTGCGGATGCTGCAGCATTCATGCAGCAAAGATGCGTAGAAAATTTTCAAGTTATTTTTAAAAAGGGACGTGATGATCAATCCAAGGACTTGGGAAACTTCATAAAATCAAGTTCTATTGTTGGTGAGGTGGTGTGGAAAAATCTTTGGGGGATGACCTGTTCCCCCATTTGTTCCATTAAAATCTTGTGCCATGATCAAAGAGAGAAACACGTGATGAGAAACGTGTATAAACATAAGTGGAAAGAGAAACACCAATTTAATTTGGTGAGAACCGTTTGGGCTGAGGAGCATATTGATGTGCTCCAGCAAATTCCACCATGCCACAATAAGTTGTCAACAAGAGATCCGGTTGTTGAAAAAGAAGAACATCTTGCTAAAAGAAGAAAATGCGGATTCTTGTGTCGAAACATTCATTCCAACCACTTGGTTCACAACCTACTCCTATGGAGTAGGGCAGGTTCAAATCATTTACCTTAGTCTCCATGTTTTATTTTATTTTGTGTCTGGGATAATTTTACAATTTTTAGGTTTCTTTTCTTTTGCAAGATTACACATATAAGCATACCCTGTTTTTTTTTTCATGCATATCAAGTGAGAGCTTTGCTCTTTTTGGTTGATCTTTTCATGCTTTTTTAAGGTGTAACCTTCCCACCCTCAAATTTGGGACTTACAATGTCCTCATTGTAACATTTTAAGTATGTAAGTGTATCAAGGCTACAAATGGCTCTTTGGATTTTTGAAAAGAAGGCCTAAATCATCCTTTAAAAGTGTTTAGGATGTGTGAGTCAGATTGAATCCCAAGAAAAGAGTGGCTAGTTCTAACATGAACACACGACTTTTAAGCAAACTCATGACGTTAAGGAATTATTCGGGCTATAAAATCAAAGACACACTATGTACCTAATGCATTTATCTATCAAGAGAAAATAAACCTAAAAATTAAAATGACACCATCCCAGACTCAAAAATTAAAATTAATGGAAGCTAAGGAAAATGAAATGGACCTGTCCTACTCTTTAAGAGTAGGCTGTGTGCCTGCGGATGCCCCTGCGAATGCTGCAGCATCCATCTCCTGCCTCCTTTCTGTCAGTAACCCGATTCTGTCAGCTCGCAACTCCGTAATTTCCTTGACCAACTTCCTATTCTCACCCTTCACCTTCTTCATTCTGGCCAAGATCTTCTTAATCTTTCTCGCATTCTCTGATTCGCCACCTTTTCTCACTTCTTTCACCGCAACTTTCATCTTTTTTTACCAGGTCTTCAAATCTTGTGTCCAATGCAACATCCTGCTTGGTTAAACTTTCGATGATCTGGCTGTTCTGTGCTAGAATATCTTGCATCATCCCAACAATGTCGTCCTTGGTGAAAGAGTGGTGAGAGTGTTTGAAAAGCAGAGGGAAGAAGAGATGAAGAGAAAGTTGGTGTGGAGAAGAAAGAGACACAGTTAAGCTTTTCTAGAAGAATGGAAGGGAAAAGGTTTCATTTAATGGGTTTTAAAAAAAAGTAACCTGATTGTTTGGCTTTGTCATCATAAATGAACTAAGTTGGTTGTATATGAAAAAGAAAGTACTTTTAGTTAACCTTAAAAAGTACTTATAACAAAAAAAAATAAACCAACCATACCTATCCCATGTGCCAATCCTACCCACTAAAAGAAAGAGATAAAGAAATCTGGAGTTGTTAGGATAAAAGGGACAACCAACTTCTTCTTTGCAACACTCTTGGCTAAAATACTATTCCTAGTACCTTTAAGGTAAGCCAACAAGTTATCAAAAATGATGATCTCTTTTCTTAAGCATGCTCCTGAAATTAACACACTCCAGATTTATACACTCTTCCAGCAAAAGTAGCAGGGCCCACATTCAGATTTTTCAAACTTTTTCTCTTTACAAAGCTAGGGCCTGGATGCTGAATTGATGCTACAGCATCCCATGCTTATCTTTTGTTCCTAAAGGGGTGACATCCTATAAAGCTGTAAATTTACGCTAGAAAATTAGAACTAAAGAATATTTACAAACAAGTATGGACTAGAAAGAGTCCACGGCTTTTTATGAAGTTTTCCTCAAAGCGTAGCCAATTCCACAAAGCAATGCTCTGGGAATGCTACAGCATTGTGATATGCTTTCACTCTCTGGCCATTTACTTTGAAAATGCTGCTATTCTCAGGGTTTATCAAGTCAATAGCCCCAAAGGGATAGACTTTGTGGATGGTAAAAGGACCAGACCACCTACTCTTGAGCTTTCCTGGAAACAGTTTCAGCCTTGAGTTGAACAAAAGGACCTGCTGTCCTTCTTTGAATTCTCTGGGTTGGATTCTTTTATCATGCCATTTTTTGGTCTTCTCTTTATAGAGTTTGGCATTCTCATAGGAAACGTTCCTATGCTCTTCCATTTCACAGAGTTGCAATTTCCTTTTGTTTCCAGCCTCATCTAAAGCCATATTTAGCTCTTTGATAGCCCAATATGCTTTATACTCAAGTTCCAAAGGCAAGTGACAGGCTTTTCCAAAGACTAGCTTATATGGGGACATACCAATTGGTGTTTTAAAAGCAGTTCTGTATGCCCATAAAGCATCATCCAGTTTAAAAGCCCAGTCTTTCCTGGTTGGTTTTACCACTTTTTCTAAAATGCTTTTGATTTCCCTGTTTGACAGCTCAGCCAGTCCATTAGTCTGTGGGTGGTATGCAGTAGCTATCCTGTGCCTAACATTGTATTTTTCAAGAACTCCTTGCAACAATTTATTTACAAAATGGGTACCCTCATCACTAATGAGTGCTCTGGGGGTACCAAATCTTGTAAAAATATGTTTTTGAAGAAATTTAATTACAGTTTTTGCATCACTGTTAGCACAAGCTATTGCTTCTACCCACTTTGAGACGTAATCAACAGCCACTAGAATGTATTGGCAATTGTTGGATGGTGGAAAAGGTCCCATAAAATCTATTCCCCACACATCAAACAATTCTACTTCCAAGATTCCATTTAAAGGCATTTCATTTCTTTGAGAAATGGAACCAGTCCTTTGACATTCATTACATCTTTTGGCAAAATTGTGGGAATCTTGGAAGAGAGTCGGCCAATAGAAACCAGATTGTAATACCTTGGTTGCAGTCCTTTGACCTCCAAAGTGACCTCCATATGTTGAATTGTGGCAATGGTGTATGATTTCTGCCACATCATTTTCTGGAACACACCTTCTCAAGATTTGATCTGCACCAAGTCTAAACAGAAAAGGGTCATCCCATAGATAAAACTTACTATCATGGAAAAACTTTTTAAGCTTATGGCCAGTACAATCAGGAGGTTTGATGCCACATGATAAGTAGTTGGCAAAATCAGCATACCAAGGGATGCTGGATGAATGCTGCAGCATCAAGATTTTCTCATCTGGGAAGGTTTCAATGATATCTCCTTCCCCTTTCTTTTCCATTAGGTTCTCTAACCTAGACAAATGGTCTGCTACTTGGTTGTTTACTCCTTTTCTATCCACAATCTCTAGGTCAAACTCTTGCAACAACAGAACCCACCTAATCAACCTAGGTTTGGCATCCTTCTTAGAGATTAAGTACTTAATGGCAGCATGATCTGTATGCACAATGACTTTTGTTCCCACTAAGTATGACCTAAATCTCTCAAAAGCAAATACTACAGCCAAGAGTTCTTTTTCAGTTGTTGTGTAGTTGATTTGTGCTTCATTCAAAGTTTTACTTGCATAATAAATTGAATGAAACACTTTTTCTTTCCTTTGACCTAAGACAGCTCCTACAGCCCAGTCACTTGCATCACACATGATTTCAAAAGGTTTTTCCCAATCTGGGGCCACAACCACTGGAGCAGTTACCAAAGCTTTCTTTAAAGTAATGAATGCATTTCTACATTCATCATTGAAATCAAATTTGTGGTCATTTTGTAAAAGCAAACACAAAGGTTTTGAGATTTTTGAAAAGTCTTTGATAAACCTTCTGTAAAATCCAGCATGACCAAGAAAGCTTCTAATTCCTTTACAGTGGTTGGTTCAGGTAGTTTTTCAATAACTTCTAATTTGGCTTTGTCTACCTCAACCCCCCTTTTTGAAATCAAGTGTCCAAGAACTATTCCTTCTTTGACCATGAAATGACACTTTTCCCAGTTTAGGACTAAATCTGTTTTTTCACACCTTTCAAGACTCTTTTTCAAGTTTTCCAAACAATTATCAAAAGATGAGCCATATACAGAAAAATCATCCATAAATATTTCAATGGAATCTTCAAGCATATCAGAAAATATGGACATCATACATCTTTGAAAAGTTGCAGGAGCATTACAGAGACCAAAGGGCATTCTCCTAAAGGCAAAAGTACCATAGGGACAAGTGAAGGTGGTCTTTTCTTGATCCTCGGGTGAAATGGCTATTTGATTGTAACCGGAATATCCATCCAAAAAGCAGTAATATTCTTTTCCGGCTAACCTGTCTAACATTTGGTCAACAAATGGTAGTGGAAAATGGTCCTTTTGTGTAGCTGTGTTGAGCTTACGGTAGTCCATGCAAATTCTCCATCCCGAAACTACTCTAGTTGGGATGAGTTCATTCTTTTCATTGGCTACTACAGTAAAACCTCCTTTCTTAGGGACACATTGAACAGGACTAACCCAAGAGCTACTGGCTATAGGAAAAATGATTCCCGCATCTAACCATTTTAACACTTCCTTTTTCACTACTTCTTTCATGACAGGGTTTAGCCTTCTTTGTGGTTCAATGGATGTGAAGTTCTTGTTTTCTAAGATGATCTTATGTTGACAAATGGAGGGACTAATCCCTCTAAGGTCAGCGATGGTCCATCCTATGGCTTTTGAGTGTAGTTTCAACAAATCCACTAACTTCTTTTCCTGATGCAATTCTAAAGAGGATGAAATGATAACAGGCAGTTTGTTCTCATCTTTTAGAAAAACATACTTTAAATGGGATGGGAGTTGTTTTAACTCCAGGTCAGGTGGTGAATTGATTGATGGTGTGAAAGTCTTTTGTTCACTAGGCTCTAAAGATTCAAACTTAGCAACAGTCTCATCTATACTCTTCTCATCATCATCATCATCATATTCCTTATCATCCTTTTCTTCCAACCTACAAATTTCCCTAACTCCCTCTTCATTACACAGGTTTTCAATCACACTTAGTCCAGAACATTCTTCCATATCATCAGGGTATTTCATGGAATTGAAGACATTGAATGTGACTTTTTGGTCTTGAAGTCTCATGGTCAACTCTCCCTTTTGGACATCTATCAAAGTTCTTCCAGTGGCTAAGAAAGGTCTTCCTAATAGAATAGGAATATCTTGGTCAGCCTCAAAATCTAAGATGATAAAGTCAGCAGGAAAGATGAATTTGTCAACCTGAACTAAGACATCTTCAATTTTACCCTTAGGATAGGCAATGGTTTTGTCAGCTAAGATGAGTGTGACAGTGGTTGGTCTAGCTTCTCCTATACCTAAACTCTTGAAAATAGACAAAGGCATAAGATTGACACTTGCTCCCAAATCACATAAGGCTTTTCCAACTTCTTTCCCACCTATGGAACATGGAATGGTAAAACTCCCTGGATCTTTGAGTTTAGGTGGAATTTTGTTGGTTAAGAGAGCACTACACCCTTCAGTCATGGCCACAGTTTCATATTCCGTCAACTTCTTTTTCTTGCTTAAAATGTCTTTAAGAAATTTAGCATAACTAGGCATCTGCTCAATTGCTTCAACAAGGGGTATGTTGATATGCAACTGTTTAAACACATCCAAAAATTTCTTGAATTGCAATTCTTCCTTATTATTCTTTAACCTTTGGGGAAAAGGAACATAAGGAGGAATTGGTTCAATAACGGCTTTCTTTGTTTGTGTTGAGCTTTTAGGGTGGACTTCCTCCACCCTCAAATTTGTATCATTGATACCTTGTGTTATGTTTTCTTTGACAACATCTTTGGGTTTGTTGACTTCAATTTCTACTGTGTCTTCCTTTGGGATTGGGGTTTTTGGCTCTAAGTCCTTAGGATATGGTTCTTCTAGGATGGTGGGTAATGCTGTAGCATTAGACTTGGACTTTGGTTGTTTTTCTATTTCAGCTTGGGTTTTCTCTAAGTCTTTCCCACTCCTAAGTGTTACAGCTTTCACATGCTCTTTTCCCGGTGGTCTTGGGATTTCTGTGTTACTTGGTAAGGTCCCGTTGGGTCGGGTGTTTTGGTTAAGAGCAATCTGACTGATTTGGGTTTCAAGGCTCCTTATTTGAGCATCATTCCTCGTCATGTAAGCTTTGAACATAGCTTCCAAGGAAGATGATGGTTCAGTTTGAGAATAGGATTTGTTTTGAAAAGATGGTTTGTTATTTTGGAAATTCTGATTCTGATGATTTTGGTTGTTTTGGTAATTTTGAGAACTGCTGGCATGATGTTGGTTTTGAAAATTGGAATTTCCTTGTTGCTTATGCTCAGGTGGGTTTAAACTTGGACTGGTCCATGAAAAATTTAGATGTTGTTTCCAACTGGCATTGTAATTGTTAGAGTAAGGACCATTCCTATTATGAACATAGTTAACTGATTCAGAATTTTGAGGACAGTGTTCAAAAGAATGGTCTCCACTACAACAAACACATTGCACCGAGAGAACAGCTGGAGTAGGCTTAATGGCAGTCGGCTGTGTTCCCTGACCGGTAGTTATGTTTTTAAGCATATTGGTCATAGAAGCAAGCTGAGCTGTCAACGCAGTGTAAGCATCTAAATCATGCATTCCCACATTCTTCTTGGTAGTTGGTGCTCTTGGATCAGCCCAATGCCCATTGTTTGTGGAAATCTTTTCAAGAATTTCATACCCGGTGTTATAGGTGTTGGAAGTAAAGGCCCTCTTGATGTCGCATTGAGCATTTGTTTTGCATTGGAATCAAGTCCAGTGTAAAACGTCTCGAGTTGAATACAGTAGGGAATGCCATGGTGAGGGCATTTCCTTAATAATTCCTTAAACCTTTCCCATGCGTCGGGAATTGCTTCATCGTCCATTTGTTTGAACATGCAAATTTCGTTTCGGGAATTAGCATTCCGGGTAGGTGGAAAATATTTTCTCAAAAACTTTTCTGCCATGTCAGCCCATGATGGTATAGAACCTGGCGTCAATGAATTAAACCAAATCTTTGCCCGATCCCTTAACGAAAAAGGAAACAGTGTGAGTCTTAGAGCATCAGAAGATACTCCAGGAATCAGAAAAACATCGGTGATCTCCTTAAAAGATTTTAAATGTGAGTGTGGATCTTCCGATGGGAATCCGGAAAATTGACCATTGGCTTGCAACATGTGAAACATAATGGGTTTTGGTTCAAAATGTGTTGTATCCATGTGAGGCTTTACAATTCCTGAATTTAATTGCTCAAAATTAGGAATTGCATAGTCCATGATTCTCCCATCTTTTGAGTTTGCAAGATCAATGATATTTAATGGTTCATTTTGATCATTGTTACCATGAGATTCTTCCTCATCATTATCTTCATTATGAATGTGGTGCTCTTGAAAATCTTGATTTTGTGGATTTCCAAAACGTGGCGGATTTCTGAAATTGGGTTGATTTCCAAAAACTGGTGGGTTACCAAAAACTGGTGGTGGGTTTTCAAAATTATGGCGTGCTCTAGGATTTCCTAAGTCTGGTGGTCTCATTTGGTTCACTAGAGGTGGTGGTCGTATTTCTACGCCTGGTGGTTGTGGTTCTGCAACGAATGGTTGTAGATGTCTACGCTCAAATCCGGGTGGTGCATCCATATCGGGAGGATCCATAGAACTTGAAGCTCTTTGTAACCTCCGTCTAAGATGAAAGGTTCTTTCTATGTCAGGATCTAACTCAAAAAGTTCCCCACGTTGGATTCGTGGCATATACCACACAAAGTATGATTCGAACGGTGTTTAGAAAAACTAAGTCTTTTAAAATACTTTTAAAAACTTTTAGCGTGCCAATCCCCGGCAACGGCGCCAAAAACTTGACAGTGGTTTGAATGCACCGATAGACATGTAATTAATTAAACCTTAATGCAAGTATACATTAAAATCTAATATCGTCTTTCAAGTAATAATATGGTAAGAACCATGTATCGTTCCCACAGAGATTGGAGTTAAAAGCGTATTAAAAGTCTATTAAAAGAAATGGTTTCCAAGGATCAATTCGGAGATTAATATTTGTTTGTTGGTGTTTGGAATTATCACAGATTATATAATAATTAATAAAGGATAGCAAGGGTGCAAGATCTTGGGGTGAGATTTAAACAAAACTTCCAGCAGACCAATGCTGTGGCAATGCTACAGCATTGCGTCTTTCAATACTTAAGTTCATCATCTACTTTTCAGGTTGCCCTCTCGGGTTTTCTGCCTTTTACTACTGATCTAGCAGCCACTCGACCCATCTCTGGTGTCATGTGTCAGAACTATCGATAGCAAAAGGAGTCCTTCCAAGTATATGGATAAACAAATCTCTTTGTTAAAAATCACTCTCTCGAGCCGATTCCCATATTAGTTAAGTTGACATGTTCTAAGTGGGTCATCTCTGACTCGCACTCTACAATATTACCATCAAAACAGATGATCAACTTATCGGGCAAAATCAACCAGAAAGAACAGAGGTAACAAATCTCTTTGTCAGTAGCTCTCTCAAGCTTACTTTCTTTGTCATTCGGATTGACGTGCATATCAATGGTTCATCTCTGAGACCATGGCACTTTAACACTTTCAAAGTGATCAACCGTCCTGAAGTAACTTGATATTTTATAAAACTTAACATGAAATGGTGAACATCATTATTGAGAAACGATGTCCACTTTTCATTATGTTTAAAACCTCACCCTTTAATCTCACACCCAAGCTATTTAAATCTAGCTACTCATACTAAAATGTAAATTACGAGAAATATAAATTGCATAAATAAAAGACATTAAGTAAAGACGTAAATGTAAATGACTTAAATATAAAGTGCAAGAATTTAAAGATTATGAATTAGTGCAGCAATGCTATGAACAATGATGCAACAACTCATAAAAGCTATGAATATTAAGAACAAGATGAAGAACAAGATGAAGATCATAAGTTAGAATTTCATAAATTAAAGAGAGTTTGGAATCAGCTATGTGAACTGAATTATCCAAGTTGTGTATCCTGATTCTTTTCTCTCGATTGTTTCCTCAAAACATAAACCCACATCTCCTATTTATAATAGGAGGAAAGAGAGCACACTATTTAAAATACTATTTGACTACTATGTAACTAGTACATAAGGACATCAACACCCATGCCTCCCATGATGATCATTTTAGAGTTTCCAAAACTTCTCCAAGCATTAACTTCTTATCTTCTAGACATTGCTGGACATTCCCAAAAATTCAGCACTCAAAAAGCCTTCTAGAAGTGGTCTTGTCGTTCCAGTGATCAGTCTTCAATGCTACAGCATCGGGCAAAGGGGCTGTACTATATAAATAAACATAATAAGCCTTCTTAAAACAGTAAATGACAGGTAAATCATAGTCTTAGCTCCATTAAACAAAGGTTAAAAATAAGTAATAAAAATGACTCAAATGTTGGGGTAAAATAGCAAATCCTACTTAAAAAAGATAAGAAAGAGATGCAATATGCATTAATAAATAATGCATATCAGTGGAGGATTAAGCGGCCATCTTGGCCGCGACAAAACCGTCACTAGCGTCCTCGATTGCTATCATTGGCCTCACCTAAAGCGCGATGTGGGGGCAATTGTTCGCAAGTGCTATGTTTGTCAAGTGGCTAAAGGCCAATCTCAAAACACCGGTCTCTACTTACCACTACCAGTCCCCAATGACATTTGGCAAGACTTATCAATGGATTTCATCTTGGGACTACCCCGCACGCAACGAGGAGTCGACTCTATCTTCGTGGTTGTCGACCGTTTTTCCAAGATGACACACTTCATCGCTTGCAAAAAGATAGCCGACGCAAGCAACATCGCCAAGCTATTCTTCAAAGAAGTCATTCGCCTACATGGAGTTCCAAAGACCATTACTTCTGATCGCGACACCAAGTTCCTAAGCCACTTCTGGATTACCCTTTGGCGCCTATTCGGAACCAAACTCAACAAAAGCAGCATCGCTCACCCCCAATCGGATGGCCAAACCGAGGTAACCAATCGCACCTTAGGCAACATGCTTCGAAGTGTTTGTGGAGACAAGCCTAAACAATGGGACCTTGCTCTCCCACAAATCGAATTCGCCTATAACAGCGCTTCCCACACAGCAACGGGCTGCTCGCCATTTTCCCTAGTCTACACATCAATTCCCAACCATGTCGTCGACTTGGTCAAACTCCCACAACTCCAATACTAGCCTCGCCACCAAAAATATGGGTAAGAATTTCCAAGCCATCAAAGAAGAGGTCAAAGCCAGACTTGAACTCACGGGCACAAAGAACAAAACCGCCGCCAACTTGCACCGCCGCCGCAAAACTTTCGAGGTAGGCAATGACGTCATGGTTTTTCTGCGTAAAGAACGTTTTCCCGTTGGAACTTACAAAAAACTTCAACCTCGGAAGTATGGTCCGTTCAAGATTTCCCGAAAGATCAACGACAACGCCTACTGTTGATCCAAACCCTCAGTGATTTGATAATGACCCTCTCTTAAATACTTAGTGAAAATTGTAAGTAAACAATATGTATCAGAGTTTCACTATCGCTGATAAGTACTAAGATCTTACAGTACCGCTGATAGGAACTCTCGCTCTTAAGATTAAACATTCAGCGAATATTGTTCATCATTAATGCTATCAGTCTGTTCAGTCATTATGATGATCGCTGATAAGTTAGTTGTTTACTTATGATCCCTGAAGACAAGTTTCACGTCAACATAGGTTCTACGCTGAAGTCGAAGATCAAGCTCAAGAACCAGCGACAAGTCTCCTAATGAACTGATGCGGATCAGCGAAGACTCAGATTTGTCCACTCAACGTGAAGTATCAAGTACAAGACTTCAGCTATCGCTGAACTCTATCATTCGCTGATATGAAATGATAGATCGCTGAATCAACTAAAGCTGATCATGAAGTCCTTCGTACAAAATACTTTTGTCTTAACCACCCTTGCACGACTCCGTACGAATTGTCAGAAAAGAACCTCCGAATATCTGAAATCGTACAACCATTCTGATACTACACTATTCATCCTTACGGCTACTAAGGTTGTCAACCAAGGTCAATGACATGCAACCAACCAGCTGATGACACGTGTAAAGTATATACTGAATTGCATTAAATGCATGCAGTATATAAAGAGATGAACTCACTTCATTTGAAGTAACTTGCTAACTCTAGACAAGTTCAAATCTCTTATCTCAAGATAGGTTATTATTAGTAATTTCCTTATCTCTCTTAGTGCAAGAAACCTTAGTGTTCCAACTTGTTTAGATTTAGGTTTATCCTTAATCTTGTCTCCGCAACAAGCTGTAAATTGTTAATGATTTATCAATAAACAATTTAGAAAAGTAAAATTTGTGTGTTTGTATTCAACCCCCCCCCCCCCCCCTTCTACAAACTTGTATAGGCTTTCGGGACCAACAAGTGGTATCAGAGCAGATTTGTTTAATCTCATAAACAAGATCTAATCTAAGATATTTCTCTTCCTTGCTATTATATGAAAATGGCCACCAACACAAACTCACATTATATAGACAATGGTTCTCTTGCAAAACCCCCTAGATTTTCCAGAGACAACTTCAACTTGTGGAAAAATAGGATGACACTCTTCTTAGAAGGTGTAGACCCCACTATGACTTACTATCTTGAAAACGGCCCACACATCCCTGTAACAATTGATCCTTTAGTTCCAGCCACTGCAAATAGACCTGCTATTCCAGAAAGGTTGATTCCTAAGGAAATACACATGTGGACCGACGAAGATAAGAAGAAAGTGGCTATAGATACAAAAGCCAGATCCATACTATCCATGGCCCTTCCTGACGAAGTCTACCATTCCGTCATGAACCTGAAATCATCAAAAGCCATGTGGGACACAATATGTGTTCAGTACGAAGGAACGTCTGAAGTCCAGGACTCAAGAAAGATCAACCTGGTAAGACAATACGAAAGCTTCATTTCTGGTAAGAATGAAACTCTCTCTGAAGTTCACCAACGTTTTAATTGTTTAATTATAGATCTGAAAACTGTTGGTAAGGAATATTCTAACTTTGAAGTGCTGACAAAGTTTCTAGAATGTTTACCTGAAAGCTGGGACAATTATTCCATGTGTCTCAAGCTGTCAAAGGATCTTAAATCAATGACCCTTTCAACCTTATATGGTACATTGCTGAATCATGAGCAATCTACCCATCTTAAGAAGAATCTTGTAAAAGATTCCAAAAGCACCCCTGTTGCTTTAATCTCAGAGGAACCTTCTACTCAGCGACCTTCGGTCACTATCACTGAGTTAGAAAGTAACTCTGAAAGGTCATCAGACTCTGATTCTTCAGATGATGATGAATCCTTGGCTCTCCTAACTAAAAAGTTCAGGAGATTCGCCAAGAAGAAAATGTTTAGAAAGAACAAACCTCTTTCCATAACTGACAAGCCTAAATCATCAGCTTTTGTTGATAAGGCTACTGCTACTTGTTTCAACTGCGAAAAGACAAGTCATTTCGCTAATGAGTGCAGGTCTAAGAAAGTTTCTAGACCCTCAACTTTTACAAAGAAATCCTTTGTTCCAAGGAATAAAGATGACAAATACTCAAAGTTGAAGGAGAAGTATGCAAAGCTGAAAAGCTTTAAGAAGAAAGGAAAAGGCCTGATGGCTGACTATGATTGGGCTGCTTCTGATGAAGAAGCATCATCATCTGACTCTGAAGATGATGAAGCAAATCAATGTCTCATGGCCAAGATTGAAGAAGAGGAAGAAAGCTCAGACATTCCCTCCACTTCAAAATCTGCCATTCAGGTATCACCTTCTTTCTTTACCAATATTGCAAATATTGATGAAGCTGATAGTCTCCGTAAGATCGATCTCTTGACTAGAAGTTTATACGAAGCCATGAACGGCAAAAATGTGGTTGAAAACCAAAATCTTGATCTCGCTGAAAAGCTTAAAAACTGCCACCTTCAAATAGAAAAGCTTTCTAAAATTGAAGATGATTTTAAAGATCAAGTCTATTAAAATCAGCTAGTCAAAATCGAACGAGCAGAAGCTATCGCTGCATTAAAAGCTGAACAAGCTACTGTTGAAGGATGGTGTAATTCTTCAACAAAGATCACTGAGATAATTAAGGCTCAGATTCCTCTGAGTGCTAAACGTGGTATGGGTTATAAATATGATACTCCAAAACCAACCACTGAACGTTCAATGCTTAAATTTGGAACGTTCGTATCCTCAGTCGCTGACACTTCATCATCTCAGTGCTCCTCGTCCATTACACCAATCCCTGAGGAAACTCCTACCTCCTCAAAAGGTAAGGAGAAAATGGTTTATTCAAAACCTACCTCTGTCTCTAAAGACAAAGGTAAAGGAATTGTTATTTATCAAAATCCTCAGAAGGGTACCTTAGTACCAAAGCTGAATGCTTCTAAAGCCTCAGTGACCTACCCCTCTGGATCTAGAAAGCTGATCTCTGGATCTATTCAGCGATCTACTCCTAGACTCAGAGTGGATGTCCTTGGTAAGAAATCTGAAGAACTGAATGTTCGTCCCTTTTCTAAAGCCAATAGTTTACTTGGTGCTGGCACTTCTAATTCGAAATTAAAAGCTCAGCATACAAGTGGTCCTAGAACTACTTTTAGTTATAGGAAATGTTATCACTGTGGACTTACCGATCATATTGCTAGTAAGTGCCCCACAGCCACCAAAGCTGAAAAGATAGCTAAGGTGAAGATTGCCCCCAAGGCAAAGAAGACCAACCCCAATGCAAATCAGGTCAAGGTGACTCCTACCACTGAAGTTAAGAAATTAACCAAAGTGAAGAAAGACAAAGCTGAATCTTCAAATGCTGCGAAGACCGCTGAACCTTCTATTCCAACTAGCTCCACTGACAAACGTGTATACATGGTTAAGTGGGTACCCAAGCAAAACTAATCTTCCTTTGTAAATGCAGGTTAAGAAGGGTATCTGGTATCTCGATAGCGGATGCTCTAGACACATGACTGGAAAGAAAAACCTGCTCGCTGAATACAAGGAAGAGAAGGGTCCCTCTGTGACTTTCGGTGGAAATGGAAAAGGACACACCCGAGGGTATGGTGTACTTTCAAATGGTACAACCTCCTTCAGAAGAGTCGCATATGTTGAAGGGCTGAAGCATAATCTTCTGAGCATCAGTCAGCTTTGCGACATGGATAACAAAGTGATTTTCACTAAGGAATCCTGCTTTGTCACTGACAAAAAGGAGAAGATAGCTCTCAGCGGTTATCGTTTGGAAAATGTTTATGTAATAAACATGGACTCAACAACCACTGAGAACTCCTGTTTCTTCTCAAAGGCATCTTCTGATGTTAACTGGCTATGGCACAAGAGGCTCTCGCATCTAAATTTCAAGACACTGAATACTCTTTCCTCCAAAGAGTTAGTCACTGGTCTACCTCAGCATTCATACGCCAAAGAGTCTTTATGTTCAGCGTGTGAAAAAGGGAAGCAGACCAAGGCAAGCTTCAAGTCAAAGCAAGTCTCCTCAGTGTCATATCCTCTACAACTACTCCATATGGATTTGTTTGGCCCTGTTAACAAACAATCCATCGTTGGAAAGAAATATACGCTGGTCATAGTTGATGAATTCTCTCGTTACACTTGGGTAATGTTTCTCCGTTCTAAAAGTGACACCCCTGAAGAACTCATCACCTTTGTTCGGAAGATGGAAACTCTGAACAATATGACTGTTCGCTCAATAAGGAGTGATCATGGAACTGAATTCAAAAACAGTTCTCTTGATTCCTTCCTTGAGAGTAAGGGTATTTCTCACAACTTTTCGTCAGTGAGAACACCGCAACAAAATGGGGTCGCTGAAAGAAGAAATAGAACAATTATTGAAGCTGCACGTTCAATGCTCAGCGATTCTCACCTGCCTACTCAGTTTTGGGCAGAAGCTATCAACACTGCTTGTTTTACGCAAAACAGGTCGCTGATAGTTAAAAGATTCAAAAAGACAGCCTATGAACTCTTTCATGGGAGAAAGCCTTCAATCAGCTTTCTTCACATCTTTGGATGTCAGTGTTTCACACTGAACAACAGAGATGCCCTTGGAAAGTTTAATCCTAAGGCTGATGATGGAATCTTTCTTGGATACTCCTCAGTCTCCAAAGCCTTCAGAGTCTTCAACCGTAGAAGACAAACTGTAGAAGAAACTATTCACGTCACGTTTGACGAATCCCGTTTAGCGAACTCTAAACCGTCCGCTGATACTGAAGAACTGAATCAATGGATGTTTTCTCATCTTGGTGATTCAGAAGAAGTTCCCACTCCTCATGTTCACACCGTAGAAAATGATGGTCCTACTATCATTCCAGATATGCAGAATAGTGAAGCTGAAACATCTTGGGTCTCAGCTGTTCCTATAAACACTATACCTGCAGTTGATCCAAATGTCTCAGAAATTCCATCTATTTGTCAGCAATCAGTGAATGAAGTGACAAATGCAAACATTCCTCTCTTAGCTGATAATCCAGAAGTAGCTGAAGCCTCATCTTCAGTTTCTCCAGTTCAGACTGAGTCAGCGACGTATGCTCCGGCTCAGCGATGGACTGTAAATCACCCAATCGATCAAATTATTGGTGATCCAAACGCTGGTATTCAGACTCGTAGAAGTGCAGGTAATATTTGTTTATTTGTTAACTTTATTTCTCTAACTGAACCAAAGAAAATAGATGATGCCCTCAAAGATCCAAATTGGGTCAGAGCTGACTGAATTCGAAAGAAACAAAGTTTGGAAACTCGTTCGTAGACCAACTGACAAAACGGTGATAGGCACTAAATGGGTCTATCGAAACAAGTTGGACGAACATGGTACTGTAACTCGCAACAAAGCTCGTCTTGTTGCTCAGGGATACAGACAAGAGGAAGGCATAGATTATGAAGAAACATTTCCTCCAGTAGCAAGACTTGAATCTATTCGTCTTTTCTTAGCATATGATGTACACAAAAACTTCACTGTACATCAGATGGATGTTAAGTCAGCGTTTCTGAATGGAAAGCTGAATGAAGAAGTTTATGTGGAACAACATCCAGGATTCTCAAATCCTAAGCGTCCAGGTTTTGTTTATAAACTGGACAAGGCACTTTATGGCTTAAAGCAAGCTCCTCGTGCATGGTATGATACTCTCTCTACTTATCTCCATATTGAACAATTTGAGAGAGGTAAGATTGACAAAACTCTATTTTTTAGAAAAGTGAAAGGTCATATCATTTTAGTTCAAATATATGTTGATGACATTATATTTGGTTCTACTAACCCTGAGCTTTGTACTCGTTTCGCTGATAGAATGAAAGATGAGTATAAAATGAGCATGATGGGTGAACTAACATATTTCCTTGGTCTTCAGATTAAGCAAACTGAAAAAGGAACTTTCATTAATCAGGGAAAATATGTTAAAGATATGCTGAAGAAATTCGACTTAACTGAAAGTTCAGCTATGAAAACCCCTATGGCACCACCGCTGACACTTGATAAGGACACAAAGGGTGTTCCTGTCAATGTCACGCTGTACCGTGGGATGATCGGGTCACTATTGTATCTTATAGCTAGCCGACCCGATATTGTGTTTGCAACATGCTTGTGTGCACGATATCAAGCTGAACCTAAGATATCTCATATGAAAGCTGTAAAGCTAATCTTTCGATATCTTAAGGGTACAGCGAATCTAGGCCTTTGGTATCCCAAAGACTCAGGATTCGATCTAACCGCCTATTCCGACAGTGATTTTGCAGGTTGCAAAATGGATAGGAAAAGCACCACAAGAGGATGTCAGTTCCTGAGTGGAAAGCTGGTAAGCTGGACAAGTAAGAAGCAAAACTCAGTGTCCACTTCCACAGCTGAAGCTGAATATGTAGCCGCTGGAAGCTGTTGTTCTCAAGTCTTGTGGATGAGAAATCAGCTACTAGACTATGATATTCAGCTCTCCAAAATTCCAATCTATTGCGACAGCACTAGTGCCATCGCTATAGCAAACAATCCAGTGCTACACTCAAAGACAAAACACATAGAAATCAGATATCATTTTATCAGAGATCATGTGATGAATGGTGATATAGAACTTCATTTTATCCCAACTGATTATCAGTTAGCTGATTTATTTACCAAACCTCTTGATGAGACAAGATTCAACTTTCTCATCAGCGAGCTTGGAATGCTGAACTTTGAAGGGTAAAATCTGAAGCGGTTCACATTAATCAGCGATAGGATAAAATCAACTCGTATAACCTATTCAATCATCTTCTCTCTGAATAAACTTGGTTAAACTGATATCCAGGTATGTTTTCTCTCTCTGACAAACGCATGAAAATGCAAGATTTCAAAACAAATGCATCGCTGAATATCTCTTCCTTAACAGCGATATTTTGAAAATTCTTAAAACCTTCACTGATATTTTCTATTCAGTGCTTCATGTTTTTCAAAAGAGTCCATGAGCTTTCAAAACCTCAGAGACATCCTAAAAGAATGTGAAAGGACAGTTGTGACGTCATTGCAACGGATAACACCAGGCACGATTTCTTTCTGACACACGTTTGCACGTTTCGTTCAAACTTCCAATCAAATGCAAACACGTGTCCTTGTCATGATGAAAACCTTTTCCCGCTCAAGTTTTTCTCTCTCTAAAACTCCCTATATAAACAACCTCTTGGTTTATATTTGTCTTTTACGCGATCAATCTTCCTCCGCAAGAAAAGAATTACTGTTGCATTTGTGCTCTCAAATCTTCAAAGAACTGTTCATCATCTTCTTCATCAAAACATCAAGGTTAATATGTTCATTTTTTTTCAAATGCAGATAACTTGTTTCTGATCTTATCATTGTTTTAAACAAGATCAAACAAAAGAACTTCTTAAAAATAAAATAATTTCTTTCATGGTTTTATGAACACAACCATTTCATGGTTGTTCTTCAAGTTTTAAATCTTAATCCTAAACTTGTTCTTCATTCGTATCCAGGTTTTTTTTAGAAACTGGAATACAAGAATTTATGGGTTTTACATTTTGTTTCAAAAATCATAAAAAACCCTAATCTTCATTAAGACGTTTATGTCTGAATGAAATGGACAAAATTCGAACCATCTTAATAGAAATTCTTTCCAAATCAAGACAATTCTTATTTGTTAACATCTTTGGTTGAACTGATAATACAGAGAAATGGCATCTTCAAAGATCAATGTTACCGCTGAGTCCATCTCCGCTGACTCTGAGGAAGTGGACATCATCAAAGCCCCTCAGGTTAAGTTCAAGCTGGATCAACTAGATTGGACCAAGGTGAACAACCTCTCTGCGCTTCTCGAGTTTCCTCCTCGAAAGCAAGTCACACATCTGGATGATGCTGTGAATTTCCTGAAAAACTGTTGCATTTCAACAGCCCTGACCATCACACCTCCTGCAAGTCAGCTACTACTATCCCAGTTCTGGTACTCTGCCAGACACACTCAACTACCCTCTGCCAAAGATGCATCCAAAACCATCGATTGCATACTCAGCGATACTGAGTATGGCACAATTAAGATAACCCCCGCAATCATTCGAAAAGCCCTGAACTTTCCCAATGCTACCAAAGAAAAACCGTTTGTTCCATTCGCTGACCATAAGAAGCATGCTGACACAAGAAGAAATCATTGCTTTCCTCGACGGAATGGGTTACATCTGGGAAACTGGAAGGGACAAGAAGCCCGAGAAGAAGCTGACGCTGATAAAGAAGTCCAAAATGCCCAGCAAGATGAATTTCATCTTCGCACACCTGATCAGCTGCATGACAGCGAAGACCGGCTCCTCTGATCAAGCCGCTCAACCTCAGCAGGCTATGGGATACGCACTGCTGAAAGGTCTACATATTGACTGGGCATCTATCATTTATGATGACCTAGTACAAAGAGTAGATTCTGCTGCTGACAGACCTGCATGGGTTCCCTACCCCCGTTTCATCAGTGCCATCTTCCAATATGGCCTGAAGGACAGCTATCCTCAAGAGGGTGACCTGAAACTTTCTCAGGTTGGCCCTAAGGTGCTCGATTTCAAACCTGTCGACAATGAGGTACGTCTCTCTACCCTTCTCTCTCTTCTTAACCCTAATTCTTCGACTTCTGTGGCTCCTTCAGCGACAATACCCATCGCTGATGCCCCGGCCACACAATCCTCTCCTTCTAAGAAAAGGAAACACTCTTCAACCCAACTTGATTCCAAAAGGATCAAGAAAACCAAGGAGCAACCCCAGCAATTCCATGCTGAAGACTCCTCAGCTCATTCTGAAGAGCTGAAGGAAAGTTCTGTGGTACGCTCTGCCACACCCATTCAAACCATCCCTTCAATCTAGACTTCAGCGTCTCCAAACGCTGAGGTTAGAAACTTGGAACCTACCCAACCTCCCTCAGTCTCTCAAAAGACTGATGAAGTGATTCTCAGCGATTCCAACGCTGAACTCAGTACCCGAACCCCATTCTTATCCTTTGCTTCTCCCCCCACTCACTTGGACACTCCTCCAAAGAACACTGGAGATGCCATCATTCCAGAAGCCACCGCTGACGCTTCTCAACGAATGATGAAGACAGGACCTGCAGAGATCACCATACCTCACCGTACTTTTGAGGAAGATATGGAACATTATTCAGGAACCCGCATTTTTGACGAGTTCGTACACCCTCCTACAGGTACACACAAAATCCTATACACTGTTACTAAACCCCAAACTTCTGAGCTTTCCTCTGTTCACAAGTTTTTATCTGTTACAGGTCCTAATTTGGGAGACTTTAACGAGTCTCTGAAGTCCGTGGAAACAAAGCTGACCGGTCTCACCACCACACTCTCCAACAACTCTACATCCGTAACAAACGCTGGAGAGAATTTAACAAAGCTTACTACGGTGGTGGAGAATAAAGCTTCCACAGATGACATTAAAGGCCTTGAAAAGACGCTCAGCGAATTTGCCAAAGTACTCTCTAACATCTACACTGACTACACCAGCCTCAAAAGCTCAGTTTCGACCGTGTCCAGCGAAGTTTCAAAGCTGAAAACATCGGTTGAACATCTCGAGGGGGATATGTCAGCTGTCAAGACCGACTTGGGTTCTGTAAAAACCGACGTTGGTTCTATGAAGACGATGATCGAGACGCTGGTCAACAAGGCAAATACTCCTACTCCTGCCCCTGCCCCTGTATTGGAAACTTTTACAGCGACAGATCGCATTGAGCTCGGGAAGATCAATCCTGCTATATCTGGCCTTGAAGACAGATTAGCAGCGATTGAAAGTTGTATTAAAATCTCTGGACAAGAAGACAAAGAAAATACAAATGCTGAGTCTACCCATTCCTCCCCCAATCATGAGAAAGAGGGGGAGAAGAGCGCTGAACATCCCGAGGAGAAGAGCGCTGAGGATCTTGAAAAGAGCGCTGAAGACCTTTCCCATGATGAATCTATCAGGGGAGAGAAGAATGAAGATCTTATCACTGGACCTCAGGGAGATGAAAACCCTGAGGGAACCGAGAAGCTCGCCTCTGTATCTGAGGGGGAGCAACTCGAAGAAGACGCTGAAGAATCCGAAGCAGAAGATGATGAAGCCGTCGACATCCCTGATGATGAACTATCTTCTTCTCCAAAGAAGAATGATGATGATGATGACGAAGATGACGATGATTTCTTTATCGTCAAACCTGCCCCAAGGATCAAAGCTCTTAAGGGAGTTTCAATAAATGAACCAACAGGGGAGCGGACAAAGACAAAGCCCTCAGCCTCTGGCGCTGAGAAAGGCAAAGGCAAAGGCGTCGCTGAAGATGAAAATCTGGCGATCTTGCTTGTAAAGCCGGTTTGTCAGGTACACTAATCATATCTCACTCCATCCCTCCTCTATTAGTTCTACTACCCTAGCCTACACCTGAAAATATTTCTCTTTCTCTTTCTACCCAAGTTCTTCTACCCATGTTCTTATTTGTAAGATCGCTGTGTTTCAGCTAGTCCTCTCCCCTGTTTGAGGATGTCGCTGAAGGTTCTACTACTGCGACTTCACAAATAAAGCCAGCTGCTGCTGATGAAATAATCCCAGTCTTAGATTTGATCTCTGAGACTGATGAACCAGAAGAACAACCTCTCTCGCACAGAAACATACCTTCCTCAGCTCCTCAAAAGCTGAGTGAAGAGGATCAAAAGAGAAGAGAGGAAATAATAAAGCGATTCGAGGATCAGCGAATCATTCTAAGGCGTGATCAACTGCCTTCAGTTCCTCCAAAGTTCAGAATTTCAAAAGCTGAATACAAGGAACACCTCAGAGCTGAACGCCTCATCGCTGAAAGAAAGGAAGCTGAAGAGAAAGACAGAGAATACGCCATCAAGCTTACTCAACGATCAATCAAAGACCCCAAGCTGAAAAGAGTTCCCATTGATGTTCAACGTCAGCTCTGGGATGATGCTCAAGAAATCATTAGAGAAAAGACAAAGGTCTCTGATACAACTTTGGAATGGGCTAATCAAATGCTGACCTATCGATCAAGACCATCCAAAATAATCAAAGCCAACATCAGAGGAAAAATGTACGCTGATGTTCCTGTTGTTGAAGTGGATATCTACAGAGATGACAAAACCAAGCAAACCTTCTATGCTACTTCATTAGAAAGGTTTGGTCTCTCTGAATGGTTAGAAACGAAATTAGCCATTCAGGGATCACGCTCAAAATTCAAAAGCCATGTTGAGATGATCTTAAACAAACAGATCGACTTGATTTCATCTGCTATGGATATTCCTCCTACTCTTCCTCAACCGAAGAAAGCCTCTGCTAAGAAGAAGAAAGTTTCTGATTCAGGTCCAATCATTCGAAATGAAACAGGTATTGGTTTCTCTCGTGCTGAAGTTCTTGGCCCTGATGCTGATCTTTCAATGCTTGACACCTCCCTACCACCTGGAGAAACCTTCATCCCTGGCACAGTGGTAAGTGATCCATATGGTATATTCTTCTTAGACTATGATGGAAATCCTCACTTTCAACGTGTCTCTGAGCTACACATCGCTCCCATCGAACAACTCAGAGATCTCGTACACTGGTGTGAAGTCAGACGCGACATCAAAGCTAGACACCTGAAGCCCTTGATTTTTGAAGTTGCTCTGAAGTTAAAGAATAAAGGAGTAAATGTCCCTGACTGGATGATCCCCACTAAAAAGACCCTTGATGAACTTCTCATTAAGGAAGAACCCTTTGAAAACTGATATAATCTCCTTTTTCTCTATTATATCAGTTATCCTTCTGTACTTGTAAATTATTTCGCTTGTACTTGTAATCTTTCTGTTCTTCATTGTAACCTGATTCAATATTTTAAAGAAAGATTTCAGCGAACGTACTTTACTCCATCAGTACTGAAAAGATCCCAGAAAACAGTAAAAGGGACAAATATTTTATGAGTTCTTTTTATCCTTATGTTTTCATTAAATAGCAATTTTCTTTGTTGCTATGTCATAATCAAATAGGGGGAGATTGTTGATCCAAACCCTCAGTGATTTGATAATGACCCTCTCTTAAATACTTAGTGAAAATTGTAAGTAAACAATATGTATCAGAGTATCACTATCGCTGATAAGTACTAAGATCTTACAGTACCGCTGATAGGAACTCTCGCTCTTTAGATTAAACATTCAGCGAACACTGTTCATCATTAATGCTCTGAGTCTGTTCAATCATTATGATGATCGCTGATAAGTTAGTTGTTTACTTATGATCCCTGAAGACAAGTTTCACGTCAACATAGGTTCTACGCTGAAGTCGAAGATCAAGCTCAAGAACCAGCGACAAGTCTCCTAATGAAGTGATGCGGATCAGTGAAGACTCAGATTTGTCCACTCAACGTGAAGTATCAAGTACAAGACTTCAGCTATCGCTGAACTCTATCATTCCCTGATATGAAATGATAGATCGCTGAATCAACGAAAGCTGATCATGAAGTCCTCCGTACAAAATACTTTTGTCTTAACCACCCTTGCACGACTCCGTACGAATTGTCAGAAAAGAACCTCCGAATATCTGAAATCGTACAACCACTCTGATACTACACTATTCATCCTTACGGCTACTAAGGTTGTCAACCAAGGTCAATGACATGCAACCAGCCAGCTAATGACACGTGTAAAGTATATACTGAATTGCATTAAATGCATGCAGTATATAAAGAGATGAACTCACTTCATTTGAAATAACTTGCTAACTCTGGACAAGTTCAAATCTCTTATCTCAAGATAGGTTATTATTAGTAATTTCCTTATCTCTCTTAGTGCAAGAAACCTTAGTGTTCCAACTTGTTTAGATTTAGGTTTATCCTTAATCTTGTCTCCGCAACAAGCTGTAAATTGTTATTGATTTATCAATAAACAATTTAGAAAAGTAAAATTTGTGTGTTTGTATTCAACCCCCCCCCCCCCCCCCCCCCTTCTACAAACTTGTATAGGCCTTCGGGACCAACACCTACGTAGTCACACTTCCCGACTCCTTCCATATTTCAAACACTTTCAACGTCGCGGACATTTACGACTACCACCCGGATGATACTTTTTTTCCTGATGAGAACTCGGGGTCGAGTTCTTCGGAGGTGGAGGAGACTGATGTAGAGCGCCTAGCAACCCAACTCGAGGAACAAATGGACCAAGCAAAACGAAACCGAAACAACAAAGACTTACGCGGTTTAGCACGCGGCTTGCATCCCGCGGCATAAACCGCGCAACCCTCTGGAGGGTTCGACAAACAGTGAGCCCCGCGGCCTGTTACGCGGCTTGCATCCCGCGGCCCAAACCGCGTAAACCCTCCAGATCGAATTATCAGCTAGTTTCCTTTTTACTGCTTTCCTAATTAGATTCCAATAATGGTTCCTTTTATTAGAGATTGATACCAATTCCTAGTTTCCTTAATTAGTTTGCCTAGCTTAGTTATAAATAGGATCATTAGGATTCATTGTTTCTCAATTCAATTATTATTCAATACAAGCATTAGTTCTTGATATTCAAGTCCTTCTTATTACTTTATCTGTTTACGTTTGTAAACCGATCCCCTTTTTGGGTCCGACGCTAGTCGATCCGTTCCACGCACGATCCTACTGCGTCGGGTAAGCTAAGGGACGGAGTGACTGTTTTTTCAGCCGGTGATTAGTGCATCCTCAAACCACATGTTTACCCGATTTGTGTCGGTAAACGACTCTGTGAACCAATAACTTCAAACTCTATGCCTTGTTTTATTTTTCATAAGAACTAAGTACATAATTAATAATTAGCAGGTCCTTCAAACTCCAAGGTAATTCTACATTTTCTTGTGATTGGGTTCTAGTATATAATAACTTTGTGTCATATTCATTTAGCGTAGGTATTGTTATATCTCATTTCTTACTTTTATGTACTAATGCTTTTATGCAGAGACCGGATGATAATTTGTAACAGCCTAAAATCAAAACATGCATAAAACATAAAAATAAGCCCAAACAAGTCCCATTACAATCAGTATCACCCAGAGTTTACAAAAACAACTACCACAACCGAGAGTCTGTCTAAATATAGCTACTAAATAAATAAAGTGCTCTAATTCTGCAGTCCTCGCTTCTACCTTCAAGCCTTCTCCTTTCCTTTAGAGGAAGCTCCACTGACACGATTTCCTGAAAGTGGTTTTAGTTTTGAAAGCGAGGGTTAGACCATGAGGTCTAGTAAATTCCCTCCCGAAAACGGTTTAAACAATTTCCAACTGGCAACAAATAACAGTTATAATGATAAGACAAAATAACCATTAACTACAACTTCCACACAAGGGTATTTGCACAGTGGTCTCCACGACCATCACCTTCACGTGAGGTCCATGATCAGGGACCTCAGTAGATCCCCATGCCCCCCCAGTAGATGCCCATACCCGTGTGCACGGGAAATGGATTTTAGGCACACGGTCCACCACAACTCCCAAGAATCTCAAGGATTCAAGGTACAACTCAGCCCCACTGTGCTACCCGACTCCACATATATTAATCATGAAAATGAATTTTATCATGAACATGCAAGGCAACAATCTCGTAATTAAAGCATAACTTATCTCATGTCCTTATACGAAATAGAACACCAATATCAATTTTATGGAAACATGCTTAAGTTGATAATCACATAAAAGAAGGGTTCAACGGAACTCACTTGATTTCCGAGATTTGAAGCACAATCACCTCACTTCTTACTAACCAAAATGCGCACCTAAAATGTTTATCAGTAAACCATGATCAGGTCTCTGTCCTAAAGAGGAATTTATACCCGGAAAACTCACTTGTCCGGAATACTGCTATCCGGATCGCTTATCCGGAAGACTTACCTGGAAACCCGCTTCCGGAAACCGCTACCGGAAAGCCCACTATCCGGGCCACTTTAGGAAATCTTAACATCCGGACCACTTTCAGGAATCCTCACCCGAAGAACTTCACCCGGAAACTCCTCTTCTTGGAAATGAATATCCGGAAGCCAAACTCATCCGGACAATACATTTTCCAGATCCGGAGATATCCAGATACACGAACAGTGAAAACCTAGAATCCCACAAATCAATCTGAAACTACGATTTTTGTCCTCAATGGAATCTTATGTTCATTTGGGTTAACATTTCTGCCTTAGGCAAACCATTAATCCATCTATTTGTCTATTAATCAAACCAAATTTTATCAAAACTCCCCTATTGCTCTAGAGAAGTAACCACAATTAAAGAAATGGGGTTTTCATTCAAACTTATATTCTCAAAGCAATAGGAATCGATTGTCATGGAAATAATAGAAGAGAAACCATTGACAATTACCTTAGATGGAGAAACCTTCAAAATTTCTCTATCGTCTTTGCTCTCCTCTTCTCTTGCTTCCAGCCGACACCAGATACAATTCATCAATAATGAGGAATTAGGGGTTTTATTCCCTTATTTATACCTCCTCTTAATTTGCACCCAAGTCCTCTAGTTCTAACCTTTACACATTGACCACACTTCTTTCAAGGTTTACACTTCAACAGGAGAAATAAACATGGTTGTTACAGCACTCCCCCTTAAAAGAACTATGTCCCCGAAATTCCTTCGTCGAACAAATGCGGGTATTTGACCCTCATCTCCGATTCTACTTCCCACGTAGACTCTTGCCCCTTGTTAAAACACCACTGAACCCTCACGAGGCTGATCTCCTTAGTTCTCAGTTTCCTTACTTTACGATCGATGATCGCTTCAGTTCCTCCACGAAGTTCAACTTTTCGTCCACCTGCACATCATGTAATGGCACTGACATATCCACTTCTGCTAAACACTTTTTAGGTTGGAAACGTGAAACGTATTGTGGATGCCCCGTAACTCATAGGGTAGATCCAATTTGTATGCCACTTCCCTAAACCGGTCAATAATATCGAACGGCCCGATGTATCGGGGGCTCAACTTCCCTCTCGTCCCAAAACATACCACACCTTTCCATGGTGATATCTTCAACATCACCCTATCCTTGACTTGGAATTCTATGTCTTTACGACTTGGTTAAGGTTCATATAACTATGATGTTTTAAATGTTATCATTGATTCTCAAGAGAAGAAATTGGTTTTTTCTTGCTGAGATATTTAGAAGCAAATGAATATAAAACGTTTTTAGTAATCAAGATGGTGGATTTCTCTTAAACCATGAAATATTAGTGTCAATCTTGAAATAGTTCCTTTATTGTTTCATTCTATTTACAGCTTTACGAATGACCAACTCAATTAATCAGTTAACGAGTAGTTTATCTTCATTCGATGTAGTTACATAATTCTAATTTCAATTTATATCCTGCCATTAAGTTTACAAGAGCTAGCCGAGACTTATCCGCTGAATTGGTTGCGGTAATGTGTTCTTGATCGAATAAAGGTTGCTGATGAGTTGCATCTGCATATTGCTAGAAGAATGAAAAAATGGGTACATGGATATTATTTGGAGAGCAGTTCATTGCTCAAACTAGATCTGCTTCTAGTTCGTTGCAGTTGCAATGGGCTTTGAGTCGTAGTTGTTGGATGAAACATGGTGTGTTGCTGTATTTTAGCATCCAAGACCCATCACTCGTTTATTTTATTTCAACACATCCTCGATCTGTTGTAAAATCGATTTGAATTTTATTAGATTAACTTTGATGCTTTAATTTAATTTAACAACCAATTGGCCCACTACATATTCAAAGTTTGATACAGATGGTATCTTTTTTTGGGGAATGAGGGTAATATTTGTATTTAGTAAATTGTAATATGACATTGAGAATTGAACTTTTGTGATGCACTGGATGGGGCAAAAAAGTAAGCAATTTGTCAAACATATATTTTTACTGATGAAGAACAGTATTGCAATTCATAACTTTGACATTATCAAGATGACATTATCAAAACGAGACTAATGAAGCCAATAACTTTGAACTATATATATTCTATAAAAAACAATTAATGGAAGATAAACAAAAGTTGGTGAAAGGTTAATTCTTTGGTTCAAGCCTTTAACAACATAAAATCACTTAAAACTTCTCTAGCCAAATTGTTACTGACGCAGTAGGATTATGCTTGAATTGGATCGACAAACGTCAAATCCCAATAATGAAGAGTCTACAAGCGTAGAACCCGGAAATAATGAGAAAACTCTCAAACTTAGAGATAAAACCCTAAAAGATTGATTAATCAATAATAATTCAGAATGGAAAACTATGAAACCTAATGGTCCTATTTATACTAAAACTAATTAAAGATAACTATAGAAACTAATCATAATCTTAATCCAACTAGGAAACTAAATTGAGACCAATCCATAACGGAAAGAACTCTTATTAGGAAACAACTCTAAATACTGAAAAAACGAAATACTAATAAAGGCTGGTGGCTGAGCCGCGCGGTTTGTGCCACGGGATGAAGTCGCACAACAAACCGCGTAAGGGTCTGTTTGGTTATTCGTTCAGAGGGCTGCGTGGTTTGTGCCGCGGGTTTAAGTCGCGTGCTAAACCGCGTATGTCCCTGTTTCAGTTTTCCTTAGCTCGGTCCATTTGCTCTTCGTACCGTGTTGCTAGACGCTCTATATCAGTCTCCTCCACCTCCGAAGAACTCGACCCCGAGTTCTCTTTAAAAGCTTGAGCCGTGTTTGTAATCTTTCGGTGTTCACACGTAACCTGGGATGACCCATGCTTGGAAGGCGTCGGTTTGTTGCGAGTGATAACTTCTCTTGTGCCTGTTTGACCTGGTTTGACCCTTCGATCTAGAGGACTGTTCATGGCAACGACCAAGAAGTTCTCTTTTTCTTTCTTCACTTCTCTTGTAGGGTACGTAACAGGTTTCATGGCGATCTTATGCTCACCCAAGCGAAATAACATCACATTATCTCGTCCTTTATACATGACATCGTTGTCATATTGCCACGGTCGGCCAAGTAGGATGTGACAAGTATTCATATCAAGCACGTCGCAACTTACATCTTCCTTGTAGTTCTTTCCAATGGAGATAGGCACCTTGCAAGTTCGTGTTATTTGGACTTGTGGGCCTCTTTTTACCCAACCAAGAGAGTAAGGCGTGTCAAGAGGTTGTGTCGGTAGCTTCAAGTGCTCCACCAATTTTTGTGACACCAAATTCTCACAACTCCCCATTATCCACAATTAAATCACATACCGTGTTGTCGACTGAACAGTGGGATCTGAAAAGATTATGGCGTTGCCCGTCCTCTTTTGATGACAGCAAGACGTGCTGGAGTACAAGGTTAATCTTTTCCGAGAGATCTTCTTCAGTGAATTCGGCTCCTTCGTAATCATCATTCTCTTCGTATTCTCCTCCTTCCACTAATCCAACGGTTCTTCGAGTGGTGCATTCATTGGACCTATGGCCCGGCTGCCCACAACGATAGCACTTAAGTCCCGTTGGCCTGGCATACGGGTTGACTGGTTTCTGTGGGGGTGTTTTCTCGTTAGAGTTACCCACGTTTCTTGGCAGCGGATGATGATTTTGATTGCCATTGTTTCCTGCATTTAAGGAAAAAGATTTACCTGTGTTGTTCGTCACTCCCTCATTCTCGACCTTGTTGTGGGAAGAAGATGGGGCGCGAGGCGGTCTCTCCATTAGCTCTGCTCTCATGGCCAAGCTCGATGCTTTAGTTACAGTCCACACAGTTTGGAGTCCGATCTTGTCTTGTATCGACCCTTTGAGTCCGTTGATGTACCGAGCAACCCTTTGTCCCTCCGTTTTGCCAATTTCGTTTCACTCGAAGAGGCGGATGAACTCTATGGTGTACTCGGTCACGGTTCTCGATCCTTGAGAATAATCCAAGTACATCTTGTAGAGGATCTGCTCATAGTCTTCTAGTAGGAAGCGCTCGGTCATTAACTGCTTCGCTCTTCTCCACGAACATACTGGGCCCTTTCGCTGCCTTTGTCGTTGAGCTATGAGTTTGTCCCACCAAACGGCGGCGGTGCTTTTCAGACGGAAAACAATCATCTTTACTTGCTTGTGCTCCGGGATCTCCATAATGTCGAAGAAACGGTCGACCTCGATTTGCCAGTCTAAGAATTCTTCAACGCCCATATTCCCATAAAAGTAGGGAATGTCGGCCTTCATTCGGTAATCGGGGTCTCTCCGGGGCGGCTCTACATCACCGTCGGATTCGGAGTCGGAACTAGAACTAGTGATCGGGTGGCGTCGGCCACTATGTTGGGGTCGGTGACGACCCTCGTACCTATCTCGTCTTTGGCGGTTGTTGTTGTTGGCGTTAAGCTGATTTGTGACTGTGGTTGTCAGTGTGTTGAGGGATGCGGTAATAGCCGCTGCTAATCCATCAAAATCTGCTCTCGTGAGGGGTGGTGGTGGTGGCGGTTGCTCTGCCATCTTGAAGGTGAAGAGACAGGTAAGTATGTGCTCTGATACCAACTGACGCAGTAGGATTATGCGTGGAACGGATCGACAAACGTCAAATCCCAATAATGAAGAGTCTACAAGCGTAGAACCCGGAAATAATGAGAAAACTCTCAAACTTAGAGATAAAACCCTAAAAGATTGATTAATCAATAATAATTCAGAATGGAAAACTATGAAACCTAATGGTCCTATTTATACTAAAACTAATTAAAGATAACTATAAAAACTAATCATAATCTTAATCCAACTAGAAAACTAAATTGAGACCAATCCATAAGGGAAAGAACTCTTATTAGGAAACAACTCTAAATACTGAAAAAAACGAAATACTGATAAAGGACGGGTGGCTGAGCCGCGCGGTTTGTGCCGCGGGATGAAGTCGCGCAACAAACCGCGTAAGGGTCTGTTTAGTTATTCGTTCAGAGGGCTGCGCGGTTTGTGCCGCGGGTTTAAGTCGCGTGCTAAACCGCGTATGTCCATGTTTCGGTTTTCCTTAGCTCGGTCCATTTGCTCTTCGTATCGTGTTGTTAGACGCTCTATATCAGTTACCACATTGATATATTTAAACAGACAAAAACCTACCTGAATTGGAAGCATTAGTGCATTACAAGTGCAAACATAACACTTGAAATTAAATTTTATGTGTTTTTTCCAGGAAACAAAATTTTCTAATCCAAAATCAGGTTCCAAAATTGAAATCGCGCGAGAACAGAGGAAGAACAAGAACTGCCATTGTCGAACAGAGGAAGCATCCAAATCGATGTCAGATGTCTGATTGTCTTCACTCCTCTTCGGCTCTTCCCCCATTTGTGATTTGTTCTTCGATTAGGTAAACCTATTAACCTAAAACTTTCAGTTGATTTCATTACTGATTAGTTTATAGAATATTCGAATATTGTGATAAACTGATAATGTGATTTCATTACTGATTAGTTACTTGGTTTTTAGAATTTTAGTTGATTATAGAATATAGATTACTTGGTTTTTAGAGTTTCATTACTTGATTAGTTGATTAGTTTAGTTATTTGGTGATTGATAATTGATTGATTTAAATTTTACAGTTTAGTATTTGATTAGTTGTTATGGAAAAAAAATTTAAACGGAAAGCTTCAACTTCAACCTCAACCGATAATGCATCGCCATCCATTCCATCTAACAATGTGATTGATATTGACAATCTTCCGTGGGATCCATCGGAGAGGCCTAAAATTATAACCTATAATCCTAATCAAAGAGATGAAATTAGACGGAAATACTTGGTTAGGGGGCCTTGTCAACCATGAGGACACGAGTTTCCAACGACAATTATAGGGGCTAAAGCAAGACGGTTTGTTGTTAGTTGGTTTGATCAATTTCAATGGTTGGAATATAGCGTAAAAGTAGACTGAGCATATTGTTTGCCTTGTTAGACCAAGGCGGGAGTCATGGGATTGAAGCATTTGTGACGGAAGGTTTCAATAGTTGGAGTAAAAAGGATAGGCTTACGCTTCATGAGGGTGAGGTGAATAGTTTTCACCATAGAGCACTAAAAAAATGTGAAAATTTACTTAACCAAAAATCAATCAATTGCTTCCGCCCTTTTAAAGCAAGCACAAATCTTGAAGACCGAGTATCACATGCGATTGACTGCTTCAGTAGATACTTGTTGGATAATTCTTTACCATTTCATGGCCACAATGAGTTGGAAAATTCATTGTACAAAGGGCTTTTCTTGGGGACTTTAAAGTCAAGAACAAATAAGGCTCTTGAAAGGTTATGTTAGGCAATGCACCGAAGAACAATCAAATGTCATCTCCAAAGATAAAAGATCTTGTTTGTTGTTTCGCAGAAGAAGTGTTGAAATCAATTATTGGGGAAGTCGGTGATGATGTATTTGCATTGTTGGTGGACGAGTCTAGTGATTGCTTTAGAAAAGAACAAATGGTCGTGGTTTTAATTTATTAACTTTATTAATTTATTAACTTTATTAGTTTATTTACTTTATTTATCTACTATATTTATGAAATAGGTAAGAGGACAAGGTTATGATGGTGCTAGCAATATGAGTGGCAAACTTAACGGGTTGAAAAGTTTGATCTTGAGTGAAAACGAATCCGCATTTTATATACATTGTTTTGCCTATCAAATTCAGTTAGTAGTTGTGGCGGTTGCAAAAAAACATGAGGGTGTTAAGGACTTCTTTGAATTGCTAGCCTTGTTGGTGACCGTGGTAAACTCTTCTTGCAAACGAAAAGATATGATACGAGAAAGTCACAAAGATAGAATTCAAGAAGAAGTTGGAAATGACGAGATTGTTACCAGCAAGGGGTTAAACCAAGAGATTTCGCTTGTACGAGTCGGAGATACACGGTGGAATTCTCATCATAGAACAACTATGAGCTTGATTGGTTTGTTTCTGGAGGTTGTAAAAGTGCTTGAATATGTCAAAGAGGATGGAGATAATGCCGCTACTCGGCTTCAAGCGAAAGGTATTTTGAAGTATATCAAGTCATTTGAATTTGTGTTTTATATGCAATTGTTGTTAACCATTTTCGGGTTAACAAATTCATTGTCTCAAGCTCTTCAAAGGAAAGATCAAGACATCTTGGAAGCGGTTTCATTGATATGAACAACCAAAGGACAATTGCAAATGTTAAGAGAAAATGGGTTTGATGAACTTGTGGCAAAATGCTCGTCTTTATGTGATAAACATAATATTGGCAAGTTGGTTATGACGGAGGGTTATGTTAATCCAAAAAATCCAAGGAAAAGGATGAATATTAGCAATTGTCATTATTATAATTATGAGATATTCAACACTGTTTTGGATTTGCAAATTCGAGAGTTCGGTGATCGTTTTTGTGAGATAAGCACGGACTTGCTTTAAAATATGGGAACTTTGAATCCACGTAATTTATTTTCGGAGTTTAACAAAGCAAGCCTATTGAAGTTGAGTGAGATGTATCCACGTGAATTTGATGACAAGGAAAGGATTGTTCTTGAGCACGAACTTGACATCTACTATCACTCGATTTCTAATGATGTCAGATTTGCCAACTTAAGTGGCATTGCCGATCTTGCTAGATTGATGGTGGCAACAAAGAAACATATTTCTCATTCTTTAGTCTACCGATTATAGAAGCTAACACTGGTTTTACCCGTTGCAACTGCTACGGTTGAAAGATGTTTTTCGGCGAATGTGAAATCAGATCTACGTAATCGAATTTCCGATGAATTTTTGAATGTTGCTCTCATTTGTGCTATCGAAAAAGAAGCACGTGATAAGGTTGTTATTGAAGACGTCATCGATCGTTTCCAAAAGATGAAGACACGCCGAGAACAAATCTAGGAGTTGTCGCTCAATCCTATGAAAACACTCTTTTTGTAATTATTTTTTGGTATATGATTATATATTGACCGTCACCAAAAGACGACGACGCATTAGGCACAAACAATATTTTTTGTAATTATTTTTGGGAATATTTTATATTATATTAATTAAAGTGTGCCACCGTTTGAAAAAATTTCTGGGTCCGCCTACGTGTATTATTGACTTTGTTTTGACCCACCTTGTGAAACATCTTGTGTTCCGTGTGCATACAGGTCATCACCACTGAACCATATGCTTCTTTTGTTTAAGAACTAAGGGGTTGTTTGGAAGTGACTGAATGGGCTTAATGACATGTATGACTTATTCGGTAAGCCACATATACCTGTTTGAAAGTGGCTTAATGTTATAGATGTTAGCTTATTCGCTAAGCATATGAGGGTAAGCTTTATCCACACAACAACTCTTTTTCCATCCTTAGCCTTGAGAAAATAACCTTTTCTTCAGGGATATCTTCGCAAGCTGCATTTAGTCAACAATGTCAATTAGACACGTAGCACACTTGATTTGAAAGCCAACAACAAAGAAAGCTTAAAAAAGAACCCATCCATATAGATTAAAACACAAAGAAACACCTCTACAAGTCCATTATTTGGTTAGAGACCAATGATCTTGCGTTTTGAGCCGATACGGTCGTTAGAGACCAATGATCTGGCGTTCCGAGCCGATACGGTCGTTAGAGACCAATGATCTGGCGTTTACAGCCGATACGGTCGTTAGAGACCAATTATCTGGCGTTTCGGGCCGATACAGTCGTTAGAGACCAACGATCTGGCATTTACAGCCGATACGGTCGTTAGAGACCAATGATCTGGCGTTCCGAGCCGATACGGTCGTTAGAGACCAATGTTACGTTGTGTAAGTTTTACTTTAGCGATAATCGGTAAAAAAATTTACCTTTCTATTGAACCTGAGTATTATGTCGACTCATACATGTCATGGACAAATGTAATGTCAACTGTAAAAATTCATTAAGTACAAAAATGAACAAGAAGTCGTACGACTTGGGCATCCATTGTAATACAACGATTAAAACGTAAGTCATAAAACTTTTTGAATCGTATAAGCAAACATAAGCGCATGCGATCAAAGCATTCATTCAGAACATGAAATTTTTCTAAGTTAAAGAACTTAGCTTGTGGGGTCGCTAGACCTTACGATCGTGTGATTTGATCATACGATGAACTTGAATCATGTGTTCCTGTAGTTATACAATCGAGTCGTCTAATAAAACTGATTGTTTATACCGTACGATTTTACTGAAGTCATATGATAGACTTAGTAACTTATGTCGTGCGATCCTGCGATAAAGCAATGTCAGAGGTTGGTCGTTGGCTAGCCAACGACCCTCCGATGCTTAAGTCAGTAATCGTCGTGATGAATAAAAAATCGTATGAAAGAAGGAAAAGGATTTAGAAGAAATACCTTTTCAGATGCGTTGCATTCCAGCTGCGTGGGATATTTCGACCGTCGAGGGTTTGGAGCCGATAGGCACCTTTACCCACGACTTCTGAGATACGATAAGGACCTTCCCACTTGATGGAAAGTTTACTTGCATTAAGCTCTTGAGTGCTTTGGAACACTCGTCGGAGGACGTAATCGCCTTCTTGAATGACTTTTGCTTGTGATTATACGGTTAATCTTTCGACTTGCCTTTATTGGCAATCATGAGATTAAAATATGCGAGTCGTACTTATTAACGACTTTTGCGTTTTGACATGCGTCTTACCATGACTGGTGATTGTGAGATTCAATGTACAAGTCGTCTTTATTGACGACATATGTCATGACTAGCGATCGTGCGAGTCGCTTTTATTGGCGACCAACAATTTTTAACCTGCGTTTGTCGTGACTGACGATCATAAGAAAATGTGAGTCATCTTTTACTGAGGACTATAAATTGCGACCTGCGTTTGCCTTGACTGGCGATTGTAAGATTTAAAATATAAGTCGTCTCTTATCGACGATTACAAATTGCAACCTGCGTTTTTAAGTCGTAGAGACTTTGGTTTCTCACGATGTAAATCGTAAGACCTATATTCATATGATCTTGCGAGCATGTAATGTAAAATCGGGGGTGGTCGTTGGTTTTGACCAATGATCTTTTGATGCTTGAATCAACGATCATATATTAGATCAAAATAATTAAACGAGGAGAATATACTTAGAGTATATATATAGAGTTGTTCTAAGTGGGACGTCACAGTTACCCGTTACATGGAGTCGATAAGTGCCTTTTTCCGAGGACTTTTGAAATCAAATGCGGTATTTTTCAGTTTGTGAAGGGTGTCTCGAGCCCCCAAGTCCCTTGGATGATGCGATACATGCGATACTTTTGACGAAGCATTTTTTTATCAGGGCTTGAATCTGGTTTCGAGCCGCATTCAATTCCGATTGAAGTTGAATCAAGGGATCTTGATAATTTGCCATGTACCTGAAAGAACTTTACAAGATCGTTAGAGCGATGTGTGTGTTGGCTTGAGGTTTTCTCTAGATGGGGTCCCACGGATGGCGTCAAACTGTTAATGCCAAAAATCGCACAAAAGTACAACTTAAGGTCGATGTGGACATTTAACAACTAAAGAAACGTATCTCAAGCCAAATAACACAATTACGAGGAAAAAGTAAATAAGACGAGAGAATTGGTGACGCGGAAAACCCCAAAACGAGGGAAAAAACCGCGGTCGACTCTGTGAGAGTCGACAGTGCACTATGGTCGCCAAACAGGGGCGATGTCCTTGTGTTTCGAGTGTCGATCGTACAGAGATTACAATACAAATGAAGGAAAGACTTCGAAATGTAAAGTAACAAGTGTTTCGAATGTAAAAACAATGTGCGTCGTGTGTTTAAACTGTTTGTCGTGCGCTGATGTCGTACGTCGAGAGCGATTCTTCTGAGAGAGATTTATGTGCTTCAAGTGTTCTTTCGAGTTCGAGTGTTTGTGTCTGTTGTTCGATGTCCCTTGAACTGAGGATTGAGCTTGGAATTTATAGTCTCCGGGCGCTTTAATTGGCTCATTAAATACTTCGATAACTGTCGTAACGGACGTCGTCTTTAGTGCTGTTAATGGCTGGTCTTGTAATCGCTGCCGATAGTAAATGCGCTTTGATGATTGGCTTTGTAACCGCTGTCGAGTCTTTAATGTCATTAAGAGCTCGACTGTTATTGATCATTGTACCATAATGGCTTGTAGACCTGAATTAATGAACAAAAGAAATGGTTTGTTGGTCCCGAAGGGCTATACAAGTTTGTAGAAGGGGGGGGGGTTGAATACAAACACACGTTTTTACTTTTCTAAATTGTTTATTGATAAATCATTAACAATTTACAGCTTGTTGCGGAACAAGATTAAGGATAAACCTAAATCTAAACAAGTTGGAACACTAAGTTTCTTGCACTAAGAAAGAGAAGGAAATTACTAATAATAACCTATCTCAAGAAAGACAACTTGACCAGAGTTAACAAGTTACTTCAAAATGAAGTGAGGTTGTCTTCTTATATACTGCATGCATTTAATGCATGGCAGTTTATACTTTACACGTGGCAGCAGCTGATTGGTTGTAGGATCTGACTTGAGTAGACAACCTTAGTAGCCGCATGGATGAACAGTGTAGTATCAGAGTGGTTGTACGATTTCAGACAATAAGGAGGTTCTTTTCTGACATATCGTACGGAGTCGTGCAAGGGTGGTTAAGACAAAAGTACTTTGTACGGAGGACTTCATGATCAGCTTTCGTTGATTCAGAGCTTTATCATTTTATATCAGTGAATGACAAAGTTCAGCGATAGCTAAAGTCTTGTACTTGATACTTCACGTTGAGTGGACAAATCTGAGTCTTCTCTGATCCGCATCAGTTCATTAGGAGACTTGTCGCTGGTTCTTGAGCTTGGTCTTCGACTTCAGCGTAGAACCTATGTTGACGTGAAACTTGTCTTCAGGGATCATAAGTAAACAACTAACTTATCAGCGATCATCATAAGGACTGAACAGGCTCAGAGCATTATGGTGAACAGTGTTCGCTGAATGTTTAATCTAAAGAACGAGAGTTCCTATCAGCGGTACTGTAAGGTCTTAGTACTTATCAGCGATAGTGAAACTCTGATACATATTGTTTACTTACAATTTTCACTAAGTAGAATAGAGAGGGTCATTATCAAATCACTGAGGGTTTGGATCAACAATCTCCCCCTATTTGATTATGACATAGCAACAGAGAAAATTGATATCTAATGAAAACATAAGGATAAAAAGAACTCATAAAATATTTGTCCCTTTTACTGTTTTCTGGGATCTTTTCTGTACTGATGGAGTAAAGTACTTTCGCTGAAATCTTTCATTAAACTTCGTATCAGATTACAAGGGGAAGTGGAAAGATTACAAGTACAAGCGAAATAAATTACAAGTACAAAAGAATAACTGATAAAATAGAAGAATAAGGCGATCTTATCAGCTTATAGAGGTTCTTCCTTAATGAGAAGTTCATCAAGGGTCTTTGATGTGGGGATCATCCAGCCAGGAACCGTTACTCCTTGATTCCTTTTGTTCAGAGCTTCTTCAAAAATCAAGGGTTTAAGATGGCGTGCCTGAATGTCGTGTTTGAAATCACACCAGTAGATGAGATCTTTCAGTTGTTCGATGGGAGTGATGGGAAGCTCAGAGATACGTTGAAAACGTTTTCGTCCATCATAGTCATTAAAGAATATCCCATAGGGTTTGCTTATGACTTTCCCAGGGATGAAAGTCTCACCAAGAGGAAGAGATGTGTCAAGTGCAGAAAGGTCAGGTTCTGGACCAAGTATTTCAGCAAGAGAAAAACCAATACCTGTTTCATTCCGTATACGAGGACCTGAGTCTGAAGGTTTAGACTTTTTCTTTGCAGAGGCCCTTCTTTTCTGATTTGCGAGAGGAGGGGGAGGAGGAATATCCACACAAGAAGATAATAAGTCGATATGTTGATTTATCAGCTTTTCGAAATGATCCTTGTACTTAGATTGAGACTTTTGGATGGATAATCTGACCTCCAACCATTCAGAGATACCGTACTTCGTGATGGCTTCAGCATAGAATTTTTCGTACTGTCCGTTTTCTCTGAATATCTCGATCTCAGCAATTGAAACTTGATTTTCCAGAGATGAGTACCTTGATGCTTTTGGCAGGTCGATATCTGAAGTGTACCTTTTCTTTGCACAATTTTAAAGTAGATTGAGACACAGTTCTCTTTTCTTCAACGATCTTCTTGGCGTCTTCCCATAGCTGACGTTCAACTTCGATGGGAGCTATTTTCAGCTTGGGGTCTTTCACTGATTGTTGAGTACGCTGGATGGCGAGTTCTCTGTCTTTTTCTTCAGCTTTCTTTTTATCAGCGAGTAAACGTTCAGCTCTGAGGTGATCCTGGTATTCCTTTTGTGAAAGTCTGAACTTTGGAGGAATAGAAGGAAGTTGATCACGCTTCAGGATGATTCGCTGATCTTCAAATCTCTTGATCATCTATTATCTTCTTCTCTGATCCTCTTCACTTGGTTTTTGAGGAACCAAGGAAGGTCTGTTTGTATGAGAGAGCGTCTGTTCTTCAGGTTCATCAGTCTCGGTGGTTAAATCCAAGACTGGGATTATTTCTTCAGCAGCAGCTAGTTGTACTTCAGAATCCTCAAGCAGGGGAGAGGACTAGCTGAAACACAGCGATCTTATGAATAAGAACTTGGGTAGAACAGAGAAAAGAAATGGGTTTAAGTGTATAGGGTTTTTGTGGAGAGTAGAGCTGATAATGTGTATAGATAGAGGAGGGATTCAGTGTAAGGAAGTAAGATGTAGTGTACCTGACGAATTGGCCTTTGAAGCAAGATCATCAGATTTTCATCGTCTTCAGCGACACTTTTTCCTTTGCCCTTGTCAGCTTCAGACGCTGAAGGCTTTGTCTTGGTCCGCTCCCCTGAAGGTTCATTTATCAAAATCCCTTTAAGAGCTGTAGTCTTCTGAGCAGGCTTGACGATAAAGGAGTCATCATCATCATCATCGTCATCATCACCCTTATCACTGGATGATGGTTCATCGTCAGATAATTCGAAAGATTCATCGTCTTCAGCTTCTGATTCAGATTCTTCATCAGCTTCTTCGAGTTGCTCCCCCTCAGATACATAGGTAAGCTTCTCGGTTCCTTCAGGGTTTTCATCTCCCTGAGGTCCAGCAGTTTCTTCATTTGTCTTCTCCCCCTCTTCAGTAAGGGGAAGGTCTTCAGTCTTCTCCCCCCTCGATAGATTCATCATTTGGAAGGTCTTCAGAGTTCTTCTCCCCCCTTCCTCATGATGAGTGGGGGAGGAATGCGATGACTCAGCAGATGGTTTTGGTTCCCTGTCTTCTTGGCAAGGGATCCCCATAAAGTTTTCAATCACTGCTACTCTGTCTTCTAGGCCAGCAATATAGGATTGATCTTTTTGAGATCATCTCGATCGGCCTGAGTGAATTGAGAAGTGGAGGTGTTCAGGTGATCGAGCATTTTCTGAACAATCTCTTTGACCGCAGAGACTTCAGTCTTCACTGAATTTACTGAGGTGTTAACTTCAGTCTTTACAGCAGACATCTCTCCCTGAAGCTTTCCAACCGATGTTTTCAGCTTTACGACCTCGCTGGACATGGTTTGAACTGTTACTTTGAGAGAGGTGTAGTCGGTGAAGATGTCAGCAAGAACTTTGGCAAATTTACCAAGAGTACCATCAACCTTCTCCAAATCAGCTTTGGAGGCATTCTGTTCGACCACTGTTGTCAGCTTGTTGAGATTCTCTCCACCGTTTGCTACAGCTGTAGAGTTGTCTGAGAGAGTAGTGGTGAGACCTGTCAGCTTTGTATCCAGGTTCTTTAGAGATGCGTTGATGTCTCCCAAATTAGGACCTGTAACAGATAAGTACTTGTGAACAAAGGAAAGCTCAGAAGTTTGGGGTTTAGTTACAGTGTATATGGGTTGGTGTATACCTGCAGGAGGGTTGGTGAAGTCGTCAAAACTTCTGTGTCCCGAAAATAGTTCCATGTCGTCAGCTAGAGTGCGTGTACGCATGGTCATTTCTGCAGGTCCTGCATCCATCATCCCTTGAAAAGTATCAGCTTTAGCTTCTGGAGGAATGACGGGTGTTCCAGCGATCGTGGTGAAAACTGGATTAGAGTCCAATGGAGTAGAGAGAGAAGCGAAGGTTGAGAAAGTTGGTTGGGTGCGAGGTTCAGCGTTGGATCCGCTGAGAATCAGTTCTTCAGTCTGTAGAGAGACTGAAGGAGGTTGGGTAGATTCCAAGTTTAAAACTTCAGCGTTTAGAGACGCTGAAGCTGGGATGGAATGGGTGACTTGTTCAGCTGTGGCAGAACGTACCACTGAACTTTCCTTCAGCTCTTCAAGATGAGCTGAGGAGTCTTCAGCATGAGATTGTTGGGGTTGCTCCTTGGTTTTCTTAGTTCTTTTGGAACCAAGTTGCGTAGATGAGTGTTTCCTTTTACGAGGAATGGAGGTTGCAGCTGGGGTATCAGCGGTGGGTTTTTCCACTGAAGGAGCTGCAGAAGTCGAAGAAGGAGGATTGGGAAGAGTTAAGAGTGTAGAGAGACGTACCTCGTTTTCCACTGGCTTAAAGTCGAGTACCTTAGGGCCAACCTGAGAGAGTTTCAGGTCACCCTCTTTTGGGTAGTTGTCCTTCAGGCCTGTTTGGAAGACGGCGCTGATGAATCTTGGATATGGAACCCATGGTGGTCGGTCAGCGGCAGAGTCTACTCTGAGTATAAGATCATCGTAGTTTATTGATGCCCAGTCTATATGAAGACCTTTCAGCAATGCATATCCCATTGCTTGCTGAGGTTGAGAGGCTTGGTCAGAGGAGCCAGTGTTTGCAGTCATGCAGCTTATCAAGTGTGCGAAGATGAAGTTCATCTCGCTGGGCATTTTTGACTTCTTGATGAGGGTCAGCTTCTTCTCAGGCTTCTTGTCCCTTCCAGTTTCCCATACATAACCCATTGCATCAAAGAATGCAGTGATGGCTTCCCTATCAACATGTTTCTTGTGGTCAGGGAGAGGAACAAAAGGTTTTTCTTTTGTGGTGTTGGGAAGGCTCAGTGCTTTACGGATAATGGCAGGGGTAATTTTTATGGTGCCAAAATCAGTATCACAGAGGATGCAATCGATTTTCTTCGAGGAGTCTTTGGCTGGTGGTAGCTGAGTGTGTCTTGTAGAATACCAGAACTAAGATAGTAGTAGCTGATGTGCAGGGGGTGTTATGGTCAGGGCTGTAGAGAGGCAACAGGTTTTGAGGAATTTCACAGCATCATTCAGATGTGTGACTTGCTTTCGAGGAGGAAACTCGAAAAGCGCATATAGGTTGTTTGTTTTTGTCCAATCAAGTTCTTCAAGAGTGAACTTGACCTGAGGAGCCTTGATGATTTCCAATTCCTCAGCAGCAGCAGTGTTCTCAGCGGTAGGAATATCAATGGAAGATGCCATTTCTGTATTATCAGTTCAACTAAAGATATAACAAATAAGAATAATCTTAATGTGGAAAGATTTTCCAATAAGATGGTTCGAATTTTGTCCATTTCATTCAGACAAAAATGTCTTAATGAAGATTAGGGTTTTCTTGGTTTTGAAAAAGAAATGCAAACCCAATAAAAAGTCTTGTTTTCCAGTTTCCTTTGAGAATTAGGATTCTGGAAAAACGTATGAAGAACAAGTTTAAGATATTGCGATTTAAACTTGAAGAACAACCATGAAAGGTTGTGTTCATAAAACCATGAAAGAAATGATTTCATTTTTGAAAAAGTTCTTTTGTTTGATCTTGTAAAAACAATGAGAAGATCATTAACAAGTTTTAAGAAACAGGTAAATAAAAGAAAAATTAACCTGGTTCGTTGAAGAAGAAGAAGATGAACAGTTCTTTAAAACTTGAGAGCAAAAGATGCAACAGTAGTTTTTTGAGGAAGAAGTTGTTCGCGTAAAAGAAAAATATAAACCCAAAAAGTGTTTATATAGTGAGATTAGAGAGATAGAAAAACTCGAGCGGGAAAGTTTTTCATCATGACACGGACACGTGTTTGCATTTGATTGGAAGGTAAACGAAACGTGCAATCGTGTGTCAGAAAAAGAACGTGCCAGGGTTTATCCGTTGCGATGACATCACAACTGTCCTTTCATATTTTGGGATGTCTCTGAGGTTTTGAAAGCTCAGGGACACTTTTGAAAACATGAAGCACTGAATAGAAATATCAGTGTTGGTTTAAGAAATTTCAAAGTATCGCTGTTAAGGAAGAGATATTCAGCGATGCAATTTGTCTTGAAATCTTGCATTTTACATGCGAACGTCAGCGAGAGAAAAAAATATCTTGATATCAGCGAATCAAGTTTATTCAGAGAGAAAATGATAGAATGGGTTATATAAGTTGATTTTATCCTATCGCTGATCAAATGTGAATCGCTGAAGATTTTACTCTTCAAAGTTCAGCATTCCAAGCTCGCTGATGAGAAAGTTGAATCTTGTCTCATCAAGAGGTTTGGTGAACAGATCAGCTAACTGATAGTCAGTTGGGATAAAATGAAGTTCTATATCACCATTCATCACATGATCTCTGATAAAATGATACCTGATTTCTATGTGTTTTGTCTTTGAGTGTAGCACTGGGTTGTTGGCTATAGCGATGGCACTAGTGTTGTCGCAATAGATTGGAATTTTCGAGAGCTGAAGGTCATAGTCTAGTAGTTGATTTCTCATCCACAAGACCTGAGAACAACAGCTTCCAGCGGCTACATACTCAGCTTCAGCAGTTGAGGTGGACATTGGATTTTTCTTTTTACTTGTCCAACTCACCAGCTTTCCACCCAGGAGCTGACAGCCTCCTGTGGTGCTTTTCCTATCCAATTTGCTACCTGATAAATCACTATCTGAATAGGCGATTAGATCAAACCCTGAGTCTTTGGGATACCAAAGACCTAGGTTCACAGTACCCTTAAGGTATCGAAAAATTCGCTTTACAGCGATCATATGAGATTCCTTAGGTTCAGCTTGATATCGTGCACACAAACAGGTTGCGTACATAATATCGGGTCGGCTAGCTGTAAGATACAAGAGAGTGCCGATCATCCCACGGTACAGCGTGACATTAACAGGTATTCCATTTGAATCCTTGTCTAGTGTCAGCGGTGGTGCCATAGGGGTTTTCATAGCTGAACTCTGAGTTAAATCGAATTTCTTCAGCATATCTTTAACATACTTTCCCTGATTAATGAAAGTTCCTTTTTCATTTTGCTTTATCTGAAGACCAAGGAAATATGTTAGCTCACCCATCATACTCATTTTATACTCTTCTTTCATTCTATCAGCGAAACGAGTACAAATGTCAGGGTTAGTAGAACCAAATATAATGTCATCAACATATATCTGAACAAGAATGATATGACCTTTCACTATTCTGAAAAATAGAGTTTTATCGATTTTACCTTGCTCAAAATTTTCAATATGGAGATAAGTAGAGAGAGTGTCATACCATGCACTGGAGGTTGTTCCACATAGACTTCTTCATTCAGCTTTCCATATAGAAACGCTGACTTAACATCCATCTGATACACTTTGAAGTCTTTGTGTACAGCGTATGCTAAGAATAGACGAATAGATTCTAGTCTTGCAACTGGAGCAAATGTTTCATCGTAATCTATGCCTTCCTCTTGTCTGTATCCCTGAGCAACAAGTCGAGCCTTGTTGCGGGTTACAGTTCCATGTTCGTCCAACTTGTTACGATAGACCCATTTAGTGCCTATCACTGTTTTGTCAGTTGGTCTTCGAACAAGTTTCCAAACTTTGTTTCTTTCGAATTCAGTCAACTCTTCTTGCATGGCGCTGACCCAGTTTGGATCTTTGAGGGCATCATCTATTTTCTTTGGTTCAATCAGAGAAATAAAGTTAACAAATAAACAAATATTACCTGCACTTCGTCGAGTCTGAACACCAGCGTTTGGATCACCAAGAATTTGATCAATTGGGTGATTTACAGTCCATCGCTGAGCCAGAGCGTGAGACGCTGACTCAACCTGAACTGGAGGAGCTGAAGATGAAGCTTCAGCAACTTCTAGAATATCAGCCAAGAGAGGAGTAGGTGCAGATGTCATTCACTGATTGCTGAGAAGTAGATGGAATGTCTGAGACATTTGGTTCAGAAGCAGGTATAGTGTTTAAAGGAACCGCTGAGACCCATGATGTTTCAGCTTCACTATTCTGCATATTTGGGATGATAGTAGGACTATCATCTTCAACTGTATGAGTATGAGTGGGAATATCTTCTGAATCACCAAGATGTGAAAACATCCATTGATTCAGTTCTTCAGTATCAGCAGACGGTTTAGAGTTTGCTGAATGGGATTCGTCAAAAGTGACGTGAATAGTTTCTTCAACAGTTTGTCTTCTTCGATTGAAGACTCTGAAGGCTTTGGAGATTGAAGAACATCCAAGAAAGATTCCATCATCAGCCTTAGGATCAAACTTTCCAAGGGCATCTCTGTTGTTCAGTATGAAACACTGACATCCAAAGATGTGAAGAAAGCTAATTGAAGGCTTTCTCCCATGAAAAATTTCATAGGCTGTTTTATTGAATCCTTTGACTATCAGCGACCTGTTTTGCGTAAAACAAGCAGTGTTGACAACTTCTGCCCAAAACTGAGTAGGCAGGTGAGAATCACTGAGCATTGAACGTGCAGCTTCAATAATAGTTCTATTTCTTCTTTCAGCGACTCCGTTTTGTTGCGGTGTTCTCACTGAAGAAAAGTTGTGAGAAATACCCTTACTCTCAAAGAAGGAATCAAGAGAACTGTTTTTGAATTCAGTCCCATGATCACTCCTTATTGAGCGAACGGTCAAATTGTTCAGGGTTTCCATCTTAAAAAACAAAGGTGATGAGTTCTTCAGGGGTGTCACTCTTAGAACGGAGAAACATAACCCATGTATAGCGAGAGAATTCATCAACTATGACCAGCGTATATTTATTTCCAGCGATGGATTGTTTGTTTACAGGGCCAAACAAATCCATATGGAGAAGTTGTAGAGGAGATGATACTGAGGAGACTTGTTTTGACTTGAAGCTTGCTTTGGTCTGCTTGCCTTTCTCACACGCTGAACATAAAGACTCTTTGGCGTATGAGTGCTGAGGTAGACCAGTGACTAACTCTTTTGAAGAAAGAGTATTCAGTGTCTTGAAGTTTAGATGAGAGAGCCTCTTATGCCATAGCCAGTTGACATCAGATGAGGCTTTTGAGAAGAAACAGGAGTTCTCAGTGGTTGTTGAGTCCATGTTTATTATATAAACATTTTCCAAACGATAACCGCTGAGTGCTATATTCTCCTTTTTGTCAGCGACAAAGCAGGATTCCTTAGTAAAGATTACTTTGTTATCCTTGTCACAAAGTTGACTGATGCTTAGAAGATTATGCTTCAGCCCTTCAACATATGAGACTCTTCTGAAGGTTGTTGTATCCATTTGAGAGTACACCAAACCCTCGGGTATGTCCTTTTCCATTTCCACCGAAAGTCACAGAGGGACCCTTCTCTTCTTTGTATTCAGCGAGCAGGCTTTTCTTTCCAGTCATGTGTCTAGAGCATTCGCTATCGAGATACCAGATACCCTTCTTAACCTGAATTACAAAGGAAGATTAGTTTTTCTTGGGAACCCACTTAACCAAGTGTACACGTTTGTCAGTGGAAGTAGTTGGAATGGAAGGTTCAGCAGTCTTCGCAGCATTTGAAGATTCAGCTTTGTTAGTCTTCACTTTGGTTAATTTCTTAACCTCAGTGGTCTTCATTGCCTTGGGGGCAATGATCTTCACCTTAGCTATCTTTTCAGCTTGGGTGGCTGTGGGGCACTTACTAGCAATATGATTTGTAAGTCTACAGTGATAACATTTCCTATAACTAAAAATAGTTCTAGAATCATTTGAATGCTGAGCTTTAGATTTTGAATTAGAAGGACCAGCATCAAGTATACCTCTGGTATTGGAAATAGGAGGAACTATCAGTTCTTCGGATTTCTTACCAGTAACATCCACTTTGATTCTGGGAGTAGATCGCTAAATATATCCACGCTGAACATATCCAGTGTTCTTGTTCCCTGAACCAGATGGATGAATCGCTGAGGCTGTAGAAGCATTCAGCTTAGGTATACAGATACCCTTCTGAGGATTTTGGTTAAAAGCAATTCCTTTACCTTTATCTTTAGAGACAGAGGTAGTTTTTGGATAAACCATTTTCTCTTTACCTTTTGAAAAGGTAGAAATTTCCTCAGGAATGGGCGGTTTAGAAGAGGAACACTGAGAGGATGAAGTATCAGCGACTGAGGATACGAAAGTTCCAAATAAGAGCATGGAACAATCAGTGGTTGGTTCTAGAGTATCAGCTTTGTAACCAAGACCACGTTTATCACTCAGGGGAACCTGAGACTTAATTATCTCAGTGATCTTTGTTGAGGAATTACACCATCCATCAACAGTAGTTTTTTCAGCTTTTAATGCATCGATAGCTTCTTCACGCTCGATTTTGACTAGCTGATTTAAGTGAACTTGATCTTAAAAATCTTCTTCAATTTTAGAACGATTTTCTATTTGAAGGTGACAGTTTTTAAGCTGTTCAACGAGATCAAGGTTTTGATTTTCAATCACAGTTTTGCCATTCATGGCTTCATATAAACTTCTAGTCAAGAGTTCGATCTTTCGAAGACTATCAGCTTCATCAATATTTGCAATATTGGTAAAGAAGGAAGGTGATACCTGAGTTGCAGAGGTTGAAGTAGAGGGAATGTCTGAATTGTCTTCCTCATCTTCAAGTTTGGCCATAAGACAGAGATTGGCTTCATCATCTTCAGAGTCAGCTGTTTCTTCCTCATCAGAGTCAGCCCAATCATAGTCAGCCATCAGGCCTTTGCCTTTCTTCTTAAAGCTTTTCAACTTTGAATACCTTTCTTTCAGCTTGGCGTATTTGTCATCTCTATTCCTAGGAATAAAGGATTTCTTGGGAAACGTTGAGTTTCTCGAAACTTTCTTTGACCTGCACTCGTTAGCGAAATGTCCTATCTTTTCACAGTTAAAAGAAGTAGCAGTAGCCTTATCAACAGGAGCTGATGATATTGGCTTGTCAGTAATGGATAGAGGTTTATTCTTTCTGAACATTTTCTTTTTGGCGAATCTCCTGAACTTTTTAGTGAGGAGAGCCAAAGATTTATCAAGATCTGAAGAGTCAGAATTTGATGACCTTTCAGAGTTACTCAGTTACTCTCCAACTCAGTGATAGTGACCGAGGGTCGCTGAGTGGAAGGTTCCTCTGAGATTAAAGCAACAGGGGTGCTTTTGGAATCTTTTACAAGATTCTTCTTAAGATGACTCGATTGCTCATGATTCAGCATCGTGCCATATAAGGTAGAAAGGGTCATTGATTTTAGATCCTTTGACAGCTTGAGACACGTAGAATAATTGTCCCAGCTTTCAGGTAAACATTCTAAGAACTTTGTCAGCACTTCAAAGTTAGAATATTCCTTACCAACAGTTTTCAGATCTATTATTAAACAGTTAAAACGTTGGTGTACTTCAGAGACAGTTTCATTCTTACCACAAATGAAGCTTTCGTACTGTCTTACCAGGTTGATCTTTCGAGAGTCTTGGACGTCAAAAGTACCTTCATACTGAACACAGATTGTGTCCCACATAGCTTTTGAGGTTTTCAGGTTCATGACGGAATGGTAAACTTCGTCAGGAAGAGCCATGGATAGTATGGATCTGGCTTTGGTGTCGATAGCCACTTTCTTCTTATCTTCATCCGTCCACATATGAACTTCCTTAGGAATCAGCCTTTCTGGAATAGCAGGTATATTCTCAGCGGCTGGAACTGCAGCATCAATTCTTACAGGAATATATGGGCCGTTTTCAAGATAGTAAGGCATAGTAGGGTCTACACCTTCTAAGAAGAGAATCATCCTATTTTTCCATAGATTAAAATTATCTCTGGAGAATCTATGGGGTTTTGCAAGAGAACCGTTGTCAATATAGTTTGTGTTTGTGTTGGCAACCATTTTAGGAAATAGCAAGGAAGAGAAATCTTAGTATAGATCAGATCTTGTTTATGAGATTAAACAAATATGCTCTGATACCACTTGTTGGTCCCGAAGGGCTATACAAGTTTGTAGAAGGGGGGGGGGAGTTGAATACAAACACACATTTTTACTTTTCTAAATTGTTTATTGATAAATCATTAACAATTTACAGCTTGTTGTGGAACAAGATTAAGGATAAACCTAAATCTAAACAAGTTGGAACACTAAGTTTCTTGCACTAAGAAAGAGAAGGAAATTACTAATAATAACCTATCTCAAGAAAGACAACTTGACCAGAGTTAACAAGTTATTTCAAAATGAAGTGAGGTTGTCTTCTTATATACTACATGCATTTAATGCATGTAAGTTTATACTTTACACGTGGCAGCAGCTGATTGGTTGTAGGATCTAACTTGAGTAGACAACCTTAGTAGCCGCATGGATGAACAGTGTAGTATCAGAGTGGTTGTACGATTTCAGACAATAAGGAGGTTCTTTTCTGACATATCGTACGGAGTCGTGCAAGGGTGGTTAAGACAAAAGTACTTTGTACGGAGGACTTCATGATCAGCTTTCGTTGATTCAGAGCTTTATCATTTTATATCAGTGAATGACAAAGTTCAGCGATAGCTAAAGTCTTGTACTTGATACTTCACGTTGAGTGGACAAATCTGAGTGTTCGCTGATCTGCATCAGTTCATTAGTAGATTTGTCACTGGTTCTTGAGCTTGATCTTCGACTTCAGCGTAGAACCTATGTTGACGTGAAACTTGTCTTCAGGGATCATAAGTAAACAACTAACTTATCAGCGATCATCATAAGGACTGAACAGGCTCAGAGCAATATGGTGAACAGTGTTCGCTGAATGTTTAATCTAAAGAACGAGAGTTCCTATCAGCGGTACTGTAAGGTCTTAGTACTTATCAGCGACAGTGAAACTCTGATACATATTGTTTACTTACAATTTTCACTAAGTAGAATAGAGAGGGTCATTATCAAATCACTGAGGGTTTGGATCAACACGGTTGTCGACCATTTATAGTTAGTGTAATCGTAAGACCGTCTTAAGTTCAGGACGTCGTTCTTACGGAGCATACGTCCGTCACCGAAATACAAGACCATGTATATGACTGTAAATATCTTGTAAGACCTTATCTTAGTATACGAATGGTCTTATGGAAATGTCGCAAGACTAGGATGAAAATGTCGTAAGACCACTAGGTCGTAAGACCAAGATGATGATGTCGCAGGACTAGGTCGTAAGACCAGAGCGATATAACACCGATGACAGGAGACTGTTGACGTAAGACCGACGAGTCGTAACTGGCGATGCATAACTGGCGACATAAGACTAGTGACGTAGGACTAGCGATGTGCGACGTGCGATACGTGACATGCGACACGTGACGTGCGATCATTAGATGTAAGATGACTATTGACCCAATATGTATTTTAATAACTAATTATCGTGGTTATTAACGTATGTCGGGGATATGACAATAATGGGTATTATCCTTGTCGGTCGGGGGTATGACTGTCATAGATTAGGGTAATCAATGTCCATGGGTCATGTCGAGGGAATTTCCCACGTCGGTCGAGGGTGTGATTTTTTACCCAAACAGTTATAGATTCCAAAACCATCGATCTCTTTACTTTGTATCATATTCCCACTAATATGGATGATGAAACATAACCTTATTTAAAAGTTGAGGAATACTCAAACCTTTTCATCCCATGTCATTATCCTTGGTTCTCTTTTAAATTTGCATTTTAATTTCTACCATTTGGATGGTTTTGATTCCGACAATGGTTATAAATTACAAAGTCCCCTTCCCTCTTTTTAATATACATTATCTTCTTCGAAACTATCACAATTCCCCCAAAGTGGGAAAATAAAATTCAACTTTGTTTCAAGATTTGAAGTAACTCAAACCTCATGTTGTCAAGTCGTCATCCTTGATTTCTCTTTTAA